>JALJEV010000131.1:8818333-10076666 GCA_026586105.1 Hylodesmum podocarpum
CTCAATAGGATCCCTAATTTCCTTAGGTTCTCCGTTTTCAATTGTATGAGCACTCGTTTTAAATTCTATAATTTTGATTTCATTATGTTGATTAATATTTTGGATTGAGATTGTTGATTCTATTGTTGTTGATTGATAATGAATGTAGAGAACTAATTATATGATTCGAAACCAAGTTGTGTGCTCTCGTGTGATTGTGTGAGTTTAAAGGCCACCAAGTGTTCGATGATAATTCCCTAAGATCTTAGAGCATTAGTTCAGTGTTGGCATGCAGAAATCTAGGTTCCAATGCACTGCATAGATGAGTGCCCCTTTTTTTTGTTGAACCGATGAGGGAAATTAGGATCTGACAAAGATCGGATTGGTGCTTTTTAATCATCTATTAATTGCTTTTTAATTATTATTTAATTATTGTCATTGATTAATTTTTACTATTTAATTTCCTTTAATTTTTCCTCTGCACAAAAACCCCCAAAAATTGCATTTAAAATTTCGGCTACAGAGAAGTAACAAAGTAATCCGTAGGGAAACGATCTGAGTCCACTATTACTGCAAAGTAGTAGCTAGACTTTGGTATTATTTGACGCACATTCGGCGCGTGTGTCAAATTTGGCGCCGTTACCGGGGATTGCTTTATTAATTCTTGTTGTTTATATGTATATTTTATATTTTTATTTTTATTTTTTTTATTATTAGACTTAGGATAGGTTAGTTTACCTTCAATAAGTTCAATAAAATTTAAAAATCATTTGATACTGTTTTGGTCATTTGGTCATTTGGTGCATTTGGTGCATGCTGACAACAATTTAGAGCTGAGTGCTGTAAGATACTACTGTTAGTGCTATTGAGCTGTTTTTACTATTATTGTTAGCTTTTGATACATGAACACTAGAAGTAGAAGTACTGATTTGCATGCATTAAATCCTGAATCTGAGAGAATCATTCGTAATAGTAGGAGTGCACGTAACAGGAATATTATACCTACTGAAAATATTGCAAATATGAATAATAGAACTCTTAAGGAATTGTCTGCTCCTGATGTCAATTACCAGCCCTTGTGCATTGAATATCCTAAACTTGATGCTGACTTTGAGTTAAAATCTGGATTAATCCACCTTTTGCCTAAGTTTCATGGCCTTGCAGGTGAAGATCCCCATAAGCATCTAAAGGATTTCCATGTAGTGTGTAGCACTATGAAGCCCCACGGAATTGATGAAGAGCACATTAAGCTGAGGGTCTTCCCATTTTCACTTGATGGGAATGCTAAGGACTGGCTGTACTACCTACAACCAGCAGGAGTTGGGGTGACATGAAACGTCTCTTTCTAGAGAAATACTTCCCAGCTTCTAGAGCTGCATCCATCAGAAAGGAGATTTGTGGAATTAGACAAGCTAATGGGGAGAACTTGCATGAGTATTGGGAGAGGTTCAAAAGACTAGTCTCCAGCTTCCCTCATCATTAGATCACAAATCAACTACTTATTATGTATTTTTATGAGGGACTCTTACCCATGGACCGCAACATGGTAGACGCTGCAAGTAGAGGTGCTTTTGTGGATAAGACCCCAGCTGCAGCCAGAGAACTTATTTCTAACATGGCTGCAAATGCCCAACAGTTTGGCACCAGAAGCAATAATGTATACCATGTGCAGTCCACACCATCCAGTAGACCAGCCTCTACACCTGCACCATCACATTCCCATATGCAGATCAACAGATTCTGACCAACAAATTGGATGAGCTCACCTCTTTGGTCAAACAGTTAGTAGTGACATAGACAACCAATTTAGCAGTTGCAGCCCCACAGAGGGGCGTTGAACCCTGCACCGTAAGTTACTTAAAGTCATGTGACAAGCACATGACTCACTTATTATAAATACCCCAATTCAAAAAATTGTAACAGACTTTTAACCTTTCAATCAATTTCAATTTTCATCATTACTCTTTTCCTTTCAAGTCGTTCTACTAGGGTTTTTAGGTTTGCCATTCCAATTCTCGTACTCTCTCCCTTCTTGCAATTTAATTCTTCTAATATGCAATCCCAATTTATGCTTAGTCTAATTTCAATTATGCGCAACTAATTTCATCAACCAATTTGATCCCAATAGGATCCCTAATTTCCTTAGGTTCTCCGTTTTCAATTGCATGAGCACTCGTTTTAGATTCTATAATTTTGATTTCATTATGTTGATTAATATTTTGGATTGAGATTGTTGATTCTATCGTTGTTGATTGATAATGAATGCAGAGAACTAATTATATGATTCGAAACCAAGTTGTGTGCTCTCATGCGATCGTGTGAGTTTAAAGGCCACCAAGTGTTCGATGATAATTCTCTAAGATCTTAGAGCGATAGTTCAGTGTTGGCATGCAGAGATCTTGGTTCCAATGCACTGCATAAATGAGTGCCCCTTTTTTTTTTTGAACCGATGAGGGAAATTAGGATCTAACGGAGATCGGATTGGTGCTTTTTAACCATCTATTAATTGTTTTTTAATTATTGTTTAATTACTGTCATTGGTTAATTTTTACTATTTAATTGCCTTTAATTTTTCCTCTACACAAAAACCCCCAAAACGATCCGTAGGGAAACGATTCGTCCACTATTACTGCAAAGTAGTAGCTAGATTTTGGTATTATTTGATGCACGTTCGGCGCGTGTGTCAATGATACGTGGATACAATACTATGGAATATTATATTATCTTTAATTTTATTTAATTAGTCAGTCATAAGGAGCATACTTGAACCGTCCATGATGATACGTGGATGTTCCTTTTCCGTGCTTAATTTTCAGAATGTGAGGGATGACTAATTTCGATCTCATAAGTGCTCAAAATATGTTAATTGATGATGAACATCAGAAACACTACTTATAATATGAGAGTAGGGACCGCTCAATGAGCCTTAGTAAGTAACACAATCCATCATGAGTTATATATCAAAAGAAAGCCAATATTTTATCAAATAAATATGTATAATATTTATAAAATAAATATAGTTAATAATTATAATGACATGGGATAATACAAATGATTAATAATGTTAATCAAATATTAGATTTATCAAAATAAATCCAATAATCTCCCACTTGGATAACATTGGTTAATCATTAATGCAAAAGTCATTATAAGAGAAATACTAACTATAAATAGAGTACACATCAATCAGGAATTCAATTACCACAAGCCTTACCATTGTAGAAATAACATCTGATAGGGAAGTAAATCATACATGTTAAGTGTTCACAATAATGAAGATGGAAAACATAATATAATTATTAAGAAAATTATATAATCCATCACTGGTCCTAACATCTAAAATGCTACAAAAGATATACAATCATAACGACGTCATCTTACAAATATCTCAATATAAGAATATATAATTTTAGACTCTCACTAACTCAATACATCTAAAGACTCAACTAAACCATATGTGTTACATGACTTCTCAGCCCCAACTGGTAAGCCTTTAATTAATGGATTTGTTAACATATTTTCTATACCAAGATGCTCAATTCGAGTATGAAACTCAAGGATTTTCTCTCTAACAAGCAGATATTTTATATCAAAATGCTTTGAACAAGATGAACTTTTTTTCTTTTGAGAGAAATGTACAACAACAGTATTGTCGCATTATATACAAATGGCCTAGATATACTTTCAACAATGTGAGAGCTAGAGATTAGATTCTTAAGCCATATAGCTTAACATGTAGCTTCATAGCAAGTGACATACTCTGTTTTCATAGTAGAAGTGGTTGTGAGAGTTTGCTTGACATTCTTCCATGAGATAGCCCCTTATGCCATCATGAAAATAGAGCTGCAAGTAGACTTTCTGTTGTTAGAGTAACCTGCTAAACTAGAATTAGAAAAACCGATGACCTGAAGTTGATTAAACTTCTTATAGGTCAATAACTAATCTTTGGTTCCCTGCAAATAACACATAATCTTTTCACGGCTTTCCAATGACCTAAACCTAGGTTGCTAAAGTATCTACCTAAAGCACTAATAGTAAAAGCAATATTGGACAAATACAAATTTGAGCATACATTAAACTTACAACAATGGAAGCATAAAGAACCTTCTTCATTTAATCTATCTCTTTGTCATTTTGTGGACATTGAGCTTTAAATAATCTGTCAACCTCTTGAATGGGTGCAGAAAATGGGGGAGCAAGAATGTATGTTAAACCGCTAGAGGTTCTTTTTAATGTATCATTTATGAGACAATCCAAGGATACCTTGTGATCTATCAAGATAAATTTGGATACCTAACACAACTAAAACATCACCTAGGTCCTTCATATCAAAACGAGTACTTAACATCAATTTTGTCTCAGTCAGTAGTTCAACATAACTATTGGAAATAAGAATTCGTCGACATATACTATAAGAATTATGAAATTGCTCCCACTAGTCTTCAAAAAAATGCACTGATTTGAGGCATTTTCCTTGATTTTGAAATAAGTGACAACCTGATCAAATTTTAAGTACCACTGCCTTGATGTCTGCTTTAATGCATAGATGGAATTTTAAGTTTGTATACTAAGCATTCATTACCTATTTCAACAAAACCATCAGGCTGAACCATGTAGACATCCTCAGCTTAATCACCATCAAGAAAAGCTAACTTCACATCTATTTGGTGCTCCTTTTCCCGGTGCTTAGTTTTCATAATGTGAGGAATGAATACTCTCTATCTCATAAGTAATCGGAAAATGTTAATTGATGATGGGCATCAGAGACACTTGATAACTCACGAATTAGAGTTATCGACATTTGTTCTTTCATGAGAATTTTTTCCATTAAATGGTATTAAACAAACTAAAATAGTATTTAAATAAGCTAAAATGCAATATCATGTTATAAAACTTCTTGATGGTTTGTTCATGCGTTTTAGGGCTCAGAAGCGGCCAAAAAATTGGAAGATATTAGTGCAGAAGAGTCATCTCACGCGAGTTGCATCTTAGTTCATGCGAGTTGAAGCTTCAGAACTGAAGATTTTGTCTCTACCACCACTACAGCTCGTGCAATTTGGAGCAGAGCTTGTGCGAGCTGCCTTCCCTGCAAAGTTTTAATCTTCTCTGCCAACACAACTCACAATTTGCCCCATAGCACGCACAAGTTAAGCCTCTAGTGCTACCAGGGATGCTCTTTGTATACCTAGTTTGCATGAATTGGCTTTCAACTAGCGCGAGCTGAGTTCGCAAGCCTAAGCCAAGCACATTAACTACAAAGGGAGAACATGAGTACATAGCGAAACATCCAGAGATAGAAAGTGAAATCGAGAGGACGATATTAGGCATAGGTGACAGAGAAGAGCAAGTGACGACTGAGATTCTTCATTCCTTTTTGGGGAAATCCATTATCTATGTATTCTTCTTTTAATTTTTCCTAATTGTGATCTTGATTATCATGAACTAAATACCTCTTTAATTAGTAGAACGATGTAACCTTAATATATTCTAATACAATTCTCGATGTTATTAAGTTGTATAATTATGGGTTCTTTCTTCTAAACTTAATACTTTCCATTAATTGACCACTAATGAATTGATCCTAAACATAAGGGAACTTTGAGAAAAGTAAGTTAGGTGGTACCGAAGAAAAAGGCATCACTTAGCTAGAGTCTTAGAGATAGGAGTAGAAGGTGATGTGAATCTATAAGCACATATTATCATAAATTCATAGATCATAAACCCTAATTGACTTAGTTTAACATAAGAGATTAATTAATTAAGTCAAGTTAGGTGGCATAATCGATGTTGAGAGGGACGATTACGAGAATAGGAATTTGATTCATCCAATTATATAATTTAAATAATAAGGGAAGGGTATTTGGAGAATTAGTGGTGAAATCGGGATCCCGATTGCTTTTATTGAATTGAATAAAAACCAACTTTTAAAATTCGGTTACTTACAACACACTCAATTGCTTTGAAAATTATAGCCAGTCTTATAATTGATATAATTTAATTACTTGTCCTCATGGGAATGATAACTTGTGTTCTTGAATACTTATTACTTGACAATTGTGGTATATTTGCCACGCCCATGTGGGAGTATTTCTTGCTCTTACACGGAACACATCAAGTCTTCGTGGTGTCGTTGCTAGGGACACACCAATTAGATTTATTAATTATATCACTGATTCCTTTCTTTCCTTTTTCTACTCCTTACTTTTTTTCCCTCTTCTTTCTCTTTTCTTTTTGGCATTCTCTACATTGCATTTTTATAACTTGCATGTAAAATTATGACCTACTAACCCTTTTTCGTTGATATTTTCACTTGGTCGGTTGAATTTGTTTTGCAGACATTTGTGGAAGCACAAAGCACCATAGTTAGACCTTAATCCTGAAATTGATAAGACAACTCGTTCAATCTCCAAAACAACAAGAGAAGCCAGAGGTTGCGCCCAACAACAACCTAACCCTTTGAATTTATTGAGCAACGACAACATAGATCTTCCTTCATCTCAAACGACTCTCGCACAATACTTTGAAGAGGATCTAAAAATCGATTCACCCATTGTTCTACCTCCTGGCACCGATCACGAAAGGTGACTTCATCTTGTGAATTACCTTAACCAGAACAGCCATTTCGAAGGCCTTTCACATAAGATGCAACAGAGCACATGAGAAGCTTCATCTTTGAGTGTGAGCATCTTATCAGAATCGTAGACTAGGAGACAACTCAGCTTAGGTACTTCCCTTACTGTTAGATCAAGATGATTAACGTCTCTAAGTTTTGATTAATTACAAGGCAAACGGAACACATCAGACGAAAGCATTACAAGCAAAGTCGAACGAACAAGCCACAGACGGAAGATGACCCCTTAAAGTTGAAGTCATTCGTCTGTCTCAAGTCCAAGTCATCAGACAGAAGTATAGACGATACTCTTCAGACGAAACTCTCAAGCCATTTCTTAAGACTGACGATATACATCGTCAGTCAAGGAAGTGAAGATCAGACAGAGTAACTCGCACTAAGTTCAAAATCCTAAGTTACTCTCAAGAGCTTCCAAGATTAGTATAGGGATTCGAGTTAACCTCTTCAACACGAAAAGGCTACGTCCTTTTTGAGAAGATCTCTGTACAAGTCAGAAAAAGGTTCTGAGCACGCCATCAAATCCGTTGTGCACGCTATCTTGTCAATTGATTGCACTCTGACACCTTTTGAGGACTTCACTTGGAAAGCTCAACGACATTCTTCTGTCTCTAACAGATCTACGAAGACTTGCCTGTAAAAGGACTTCACTCCTTCAAGTTTCAGTTGGCGAACATGCTTCAATTTCTAAGTATTTGTGATTTTGCTCATTGGTACATTCGAACTTCATTGTATACCCTTCTCTACGAAGAGAAACTTTTCTTTCTTAGAAAACTTTGTAAATCCACTTGTGTGGTGTTTTTGCCTGAGGAGGCCTGTTGTTCAAAGAATACCTTTGTTTAGCCTGCGGAGGCTGGGTTGCAAAGAATACCTTGCTGTTTAGCCTGGGAAGGCTGTGTTAAAAGAATATCTTGTAATAGCCAGAAGTGGCTGAGTTCAAACAATACTTGTAACCATTTCACGGTTTGTAGTGAAAACTCAGTAGTTGTTGGGTAACTAGATGTAGTCTTGAATAGACGAACCAATATAAAAATATCTGTTGGACTTGAAGCTGAAGAAGTCGTCTCTCGTTTTTAGTTTTGATCTACTTGTAATTTTGATTTTAATGATAGATTGTAAATAGGAGCTTAATTGTATTGTTTGTTTTTAGAATAGGCTTTGAGTGTGGTTTTATTTAATCTTTTTCACAGAGAAGTTGGATCTACTCTGAAGATTCAAGCTAGAGCAGTTTTGGAACCCCATTTTGTTTTGAAATAGTTGAAAAACTTTGGTTTAAAATAGTTTTAAGCTGAAGTAATCGATTACCATATAGCAGTAATCGATTACCAACAATTTGAGAAAATAGGGGAACCCAAAACACTCTGGTGTAATCGATTACCACTCCATAGTAATCGATTACTTCGTGCTTGAAAGATCAGAGAAGGGAAAATCTCTCTGGAGTAATCGATTACCTCTATCCTGTAATCAATTACCACACCAGAATTCATCTCAAATAGCTTTTGAAATTGCTTTAAATAGAAACCTCTTTGAATTGTTACAAAAAAAAAATAAAAAAACAAAAAAAAGGAGAGATCTTTTGAGTTTCAAGAAGGAAAGGAAGAGCGAAAATCAGTTTTTACAAAGAACATAAGAATTCTCTTCAAGTTTTTTTTTAAGATTTTCTCTTGAGATGAATGTTGTGTGAATGATTGAATTCTTTGGATATTATCTTGATCATTGCATACACAATCAGGTGTACTCTTAAGCTGGTCTTTATCTTTTTGTATTTCGTTTTGGTTTAAGACTCTTAAGAGAAAGGTGTTCTCTAGAAGAGTTAAGGAGTTTTTGAGAGAGGTGCTCTCAAAGTTGATTCTTGAAGGATTCAAGAACCAGAAGGATATGTTCTTAGGTGTAGAACATATGTTTTGAGTATTTTGATTTGGTTTGTGTTTGTGCAGAGTGATTGTATTGAACACAAAGAATCATTATAGTGGAAAAACCGATTGCAATAGTTGTTGGGTTGGGACTGGATGTAGGCCGAACGCCGAACCAGGATAAATCTCTGTCTAAACTCTTTTCTCTACCTTATCTCTTATATTTCTCTGTATTTCTTGCTTTACACTTTCTTTTGTTATCCGCTGTAGATCCTTGAACTGTATTTGTAACTCAGATAAAATTGAATCGGGAAAGAAAGTGATAAAAGACAATTGTTGATATAGGGAACTAGAATCTATTCACCCCCCCTCTAGATTCACATAGGGACCAACAATATCTGTGTTTATCTTCCTTGAGCTTACGACTAACGGGGATAACTAAAGTATAACGTCTGTTCATAAAATCAATTTTTGAAGATAAGAATTGTTTCGTCTGACCCTGTTTAAACCAACAAACGAAAGGGATAAAATTTTTTAATTAACACAATTCAACCCTCCTTCTTGTGTTCTATCTTTTACAGTTTGGTATCAAAGTTCAGCCTCTAAGGGTTGAACGCTTAACAACTGCTAGAGGAGAATATCCAAGATGGATTCTTATGGACCTTCGTTCTTGTCTGGTGGGTCATCCATGAACAAGCCTCCAGCGTTCTCTGGAGATGACTACCCTTACTAGGCTGATTGTATGGAGATGTACATCAAGTCTACCTAGTACAGACTCTGAAAGATTATTACTCAAAGAGATATCCCCGTTGTCCAGCCTGAAACTGAATGGGGAAATGAAGAATATTTCCTCATGGAGCTCAACAACAAAGCTAGATATGCCCTCACGTGCGCACTCTCAAGGACAGAATACAACAAATTATGTGCCTACAAAACTACAAAGGAGCTTTGGGACGCTCTTAAAATTTCGTATGAAGGAACAGAGGATGTTAGAATGAGGAAAGATGCCACTCTTCAAAGAGAATATGATATGTTCTCTATGAAGAAGGGTGAATCTATTGATATGATGTTTGGAAGATTCCAAACCATATTAATTAGACTCACTTCATTGGGAATCACGTTCACCAAGGCCCAAAACAACATGAAGATTCTAGACAGACTTCCTACTCCATGGGAAGCAATGTCTACTGCCATCTCTGTTGGACGCGACATGAAAACATTGACTCTTGATGAGTTGATAGGTGCTTTGAGAGTACATGAGGTACTTCTCTGCAAAAGGGACAAAATCAAAGTTCAAGATCCCATAACTCTTCCGTCCGTGAATGATGTTCCTAAGGAGAATTCTGCCAAGAAAGAAAGAAAGAAGAAGAATAAAATTCTAAAGGTTGAAACCATTGAATCTGATTCGTCTGATGGATCGTCTGAAGATGAGATTTCTCTCATGGCTAGACGCTTCAAGAAGATGATGATGAAGAAGGGAAGAGGTCAACGCTTCTTCAAGAAGAAGGAGAGGAAATTCCCTGAAAAGCCCTCAAGTAAGGAGGAGAGCTCAGAGATTGTTTGTTATGAGTGCAGAAAGCCGGGGAATATGAGATCAGAATGCCCAAGGTTGAAGAAAAGATGGAACCCGAAAAGAGACAAGGGTAAGAAGAGCTTGCTGACCTAGGAAGATCTGGACAGCGAAAGCTTAGAAGAGTCCACAGAAGAAGAAGAAACAACAAACATTTGCCTTATGGCTGGAGATGATGTTCCGTCTGAGGTAATAGAAACTCACACTACCTCATCCTCTTCGTCTGAGTCTGAGTCAGAATCAGAAGAAATGTCATATGATACACTTTTGGCAAACTCACATTTTATTGTTGAGTAATACAAAGTATGCAAAACCAAGTTGAAACAAACTTTGGAAGAAAATGCTACTTTGAAAACTGAAAAAGAGTTGCTTCAAAAGAAAGTATCATATGAAGTATCATCTGAATCTGAAAAGAATATTTTCATTCTTGAAATCGAAAAATTAAAGAAAGAAATTGAATCTTTACTCAAGGACTTAACTAAGTTCACTAAAGGTTCCTCCATGCTTGAAAATATTTTAAAATATGGGAGGACTCCGTCTGATAAAAGTGGACTGGGTTATGTTGAGAAGACAGACGAAAAGAGGACTAAATTTGTTTCGTCTTCTCACAAGAAGAAGAATAAAAGCTATAATATGGTTCCAAATGATTATAAAAAGAATGCAAGAACCTTAAACAAAAAGAAACCTTCTTCCACTAACAAATGAGGACCCAAAAAGATTTGGGTACCAAAGTCACTCATTATTCCTGTTGCAGATATCCTTAATAGGAAAAGAGAAGACTTCAAGCTGGTAACTGCATAGTGGGTGCTCACGACACATGATGGGAGACCTGTCTATGTTCCAAGATCTTAGACCAAGTACAAGGTTTGTATCTTATGGTTCAGGGAGAGGTAAAACCCTAGGAATTAGGACTGTTGGTAAGACACACAATCCTCTTATCCGAAATGTATCTTATGTTAAAGGCCTCAACTTCAATCTACTTAGCATAAGTGACACACGCGCCGAACGTGCGTCAAATAATACCAAAGTCTGGCTACTACTTTGCAGTAATAGTGGACTCGAATCGTTTCCCTACGAATTACTTTGTTACTTCTCTGTAGCCAAAATTTTAAATGCAATTTTTGGGGGGTTTTGTGTAGAGGGAAAATTAAAGGCAATTCAATAGTAAAAATTAACCAATGATAATAATTAAACAATAATTAAAAAGCAATTAATACATTATTAAAAGGCAATCCAATCTCTGTCACATCCCAATTTCCCTCACTGGTTCAACAAAATAAAGACACTCATCTATGCAATGCATTGAAATTGAGATCTCTGCATGTCAACACTGAACTAACGCTCTAAGATCTTAGAGAATTATCATCGAACACTTGGTGATCTTTAAATTCACACAATCGCATGAGAGCACACAACTTGGTTTCGAATCATATAATTAGTTCTCTGCATTCATTATCAATCAACAATGACAGAATCAACAATCTCAATCCAAAATATTAATCAACATAATGGAATTAAAATTATAGAATCCAAAATGTGTACTCATGCAATTGCAAACGGAGAACCTAAGGAAAATAGGGATCCTATTGAGATTGAATTGGTTGAAGAAATTAGTTGCGCATAATTGAAATTAGACTAAGCATAGATTGGGATTGCATGTTAGAATAATAAAATTGTAAGAAGGGAGAGAGAATGAGAATTGGAATTGCAAACCTGAAAACCCTAGCAGAGCGACTTGAAAGGAAAAAAGTAATGCTGAAAATTGAAATTGATTGAAAGGTAAAAAAGTGTGTTACAATTTTCTGAATTGGGGTATTTATAATAAGTGATTCATGTGCTAGTCACATGACTTTAAGTGACTTAGGGTGCAGGGTTCAAAGCCCACTCAATGCAAACATTTAAATGGTCCAATTACATGATTTGAAATGGGCTTACACTAATTCTTCACGCTGGAATTCCCGCATCAGTTTCGTGCGTCACTTTCAAGGCAATTTTCACCCATATGCGGTCCGAATTGGCTCTTCATGTCTGCATAGCTTTTGTATCTCCTTAAGTTCTCTTTAATTTGACATAAAATGGATCTCAAAGAGAGTTCTGTAGTGAGAGTTATGCATTTTTTATTGAACCTTGTCAAAACTGGAAATTTTAGCGAATTAGAACAAAAATAAGCACTTAAGGCCCAAATGAGCCCAAACTCATAAATGCACTAAATCATGCTAATTGATTATTAATAATGTTGTAATATGATGTATTAAATGCAGAGAAATTGATCAAAATAATGACTAATCAAATTCCCCCACACATATCCTTTTGCACTCCTATGCAAAACTAAGTCCTAGTGAAAATGTTAAATTGGATGCAAAATTTCATCTGGTCTAAGTTATTTCATACTCTCCAAAATAGTAATCAATGCATTAGAACTGAACATAGATATCAGAGCACAATCAATCTAATGATTACATATTATAGTGTTAAAAAATTCCTACTTTAGATAGGACTAATCAGACAGTGAATTAATCATGCAAGTCAATTATAAGCAATGATATCACCAGAAGTGTATCACTCAAACTCTCAAGTGTATCAGGCAAGTGTTTATTCTCAAACCATTAAAATGAACATTATTTTACCATAGGCTTGCAATTATTCTAGCTCTCTACCACTAACAATCACAGTCATGCAAGATTCAAGAGGACTTACTAAGGATGTAATGGGGCCAAGGATAAAGGTTTGATAAATTTGGTCAAGTGACTACTATTTCACAAATATTGAAATCAACATCAACAAATTACAAAAGATATCAAAATTACATAATAAATCTGCAAAGTTGCTATTTCAACAACTGCTTAAGTACTCAACTCATTTTGCACACTTATTCAGATCAAAATTTTATTATTTTGCTCTTATTTCTTTTTCTTTTTCTGTATATTATTTCCAATTTTTTTCTTTTCTTTTATTTTCAATTTTTTTTAATTCCACTTTTTGTATTTATTTTCTTTCATCTATATCAGATTCAAATAGGAAAATAGCACTAAGATAACATTTACACGAGTGTGCTGGTCAAAAAGCAACCAAAATGTATCAGTTCTAAAACTCAGACCCAAATCATATTAATTGTAATATTCCACCCCCCACACTTATTTTTCTGCACGTCCCGAGCAGACACCCCCACACTTATTTGCTACACACAACCAAAAAGTGAACAATTAACTCAATATTTGTGAAATCAGGATAACATTGTTTTAATCTTAAGACTTGTAATGCAAGTAGTGAAAGAAAAGGTTTCAAGCACAAAGGGGCTAGCAAGGGATATGTTAGGTAGGCTATCTGGTCAAGTGGGGGAAAATAGAAATGAATGCCTCAATCATAATCATGCACTAAGTGATATAATGCAGCTTTGAAAAGAATAAAAGCAAGTTCTGAAAAATAACATCCACAAATGGCATATATCACACTGAAAGAAAGAGAATGACATGTAGATGAATCCATTCAAAACAGGTCCAAGAACTCACAGGTTCAATATTGCCAAATACTTATCAAAAACAGTACATAACTAATTCATACAAACTAGTCCAAAATCTATCAGAGGAATATATCAACACCACAAAATAATCCAAAAATTAACTCAGCTCAGATTCTAGTTCAGATTCCTAACATGTAAACCACAGTGCAGATGTACTAATAACCAGACATGAATCACCAAATCTCCAATTTATAAAAATCAAATAATATAAAGCATGGAAATCCTAATTACTCCTAATTACAGAAGGTGAATACACAGGAAGTGAATGAAAACAAAACGGAAAAGAGTGGAAGGAGAAGAGAAAACTCCCTCGACCGCTTAAAGCGGCAATGCGTCTGCAAGTGGTACTAACTCCTGCTTTGCGGGCTGTTCAATGGAGCTCTCATGATAACACTTTAAGCGCTGCCCGTTCACCATGAATGTATAGTTGGTACCTACTACAAGAAACAAATACCCACTTGGGTCAAATATCACAAAATCATCTACAATAATATGTAAGTCATTCTTTATCAGTGCAAATGATTCAGGGTGTAGGTATGTTTTTGTGCTATAATCAGTGCATGGTGGTGGTAGGAATAAGTTGAATACCATAATCATAATTCTCCATTTGTTCATTTTAATCTTGGCATCTAAATTGAACAATTCACATGTTTCACTTACTGCCAAATCAAAGAACAAGGAATAATGAACTCTAACATCAATAACATAATTTAAAAGAGAGAGTAAAAAATTAGAGTGTTTCAAGGTAGCATGATTATTCTCTACTCCATCTATAATGTATTTAGACATTGGTTCGCCAATAATTGTAGAAGCTTGCACTTGGCTCTCCATTGTTAACTTCTCTAACGAGCTATATGTAACATCATGAGAACAAAAGCCATTAGGAATAACTAAGAGGTTCAAATCAGCAAACTCAATGATAGTCCAAGCTTTAATTCCATAAGAGTCTAAAGTGAAACATTTAGTGTTGTTCATATCGCATTTATAAAGAGTATCAAATGATAAAGAAATCTTCCCTAGTGGTTGCTCTAATTTTCTGGATGCTTCATTCTTTTCACAGTGTGTGCTCCAAGGAAACTTTATGGACAATTCTCCACTAGGTACCAAGACATGAGGATTTTTGTAAGGAGGAGGGTCACAAATAGCTTCACTGTGTGCTTTATGTTCTTTCTTTTCTACACAAACATCTTCACACAAAAAGTTGTTATCTTGTATTTCTTCCTTAGGACTCACTCCTGCATCACCTATCAAAAGAGAATCAACGTAAACAAAGGAAGGATTAGTATAAACAATTAAATCATCACATGTTTCCTTCTCTTGTTTATCTGTCACTTTTTCTTCCATGTCTTGTTCTTTCAAATCTTGTTCTTCCAACTCTTTTTCTTTAGCTACAACCTCCATGGTAATTGTCTTTTCTAATTGTGCAGTAGGTTCCACCATTTGCTTACCATACCCCAAAGTAATATCACTCACATTCTTACCATTATCATTCAAATTGGAAATTGCTTATAAGGGTAGACTGATGGATGCTTGAGGTTGGTTTTAACTAATTGCATTGGATAACTGCCCAATATGAGTTTGGATACTCTGAAATTTAGCCTCAGTTATCTGCTGAAATTGCAAGTTGTTGGTGGCCATCTGCTTGATTAATTCTTCTAAAGAAGGACCAACTTGTGGTTGGGCTAGTGGTTGTGTAGGATGTTGTTGAAAAAATGATATATGATGGTTGGAATTTTGCTGCCAATTTTGTGTTGGATAGAAAGTAGAATAGTCAAGTGAACTCTGATAAATCTGATCTCTCCATCCAGGGTTGTAGGAATATGGGTTGTACTTCTACTGAGGTATGGTATGAAAAACTTCTGCCTCTACAAAAGTTGGATCATGAAACTCCCCTTCCCTCTGCAATAGTTCTCTAATAGTCCTATTATCCATGCTAGCTTAAATACTACAAATCAGCACATCTACCTCTAGTGCTTCATATTCAACAATAGCCATAAAAATAGCAATATATAACAAAAATCAGCATAAATAACACTAACTAACAACACTTAGCAAAATATCATTGTCAGCATGCACCTAATGACCAAAATAACTTGCAAAATTGTATCAAATGATTTTTAAAAATTACGGGACTACCACAGATCAATTATAAACTGTCTCAGGACCCCAAAAATGCAGTGTAAAATTTTTAAAAATTGAAAAGAGGGTCTAAACAATGGAATTTGGCCTCAATAGGGTGGTGCCCCGTGCTTAGCACGAGGTTATACTCAATTCCTCAAAAATTACCACCCTGCAAAATTTCAAAACTAACGGAATTAGTTCAACAATTCAAAAATACCCGTTGTGTCCCTGCGAGACCAAAATAATTGCAAAACAGCAAAATCTAGAAGGAATTTCACAAAACTAACTCAATATTTTCACCCCAAAAGGGTGAAAGATTTGCTCAGAAGGCCAAATTACTTTAAGAAATGTAATTATAATGACAGAACAGATCTAAAAATCCAAAATCAGATGACAAAAAGCATATAACAGGCCAAACAAGTATACTACAGAACTTATTGAATGTAGACTAACCTATCCTAAGTCTAATAATAAAAATAAAATAAAAAATATGCATATAAACAATGAGAATTAACAAAGCAATCCCCGGCAACGGCGCCAAATTTGACACACGCGCCGAACGTGCAGCAAATAATACCAAAGTCTAGCTACTACTTTGCAGTAATAGTGGACTCGGATCGTTTCTCTAAGAATTACTTTGTTACTTCTCTGTAGCCAAAATTTTAAATGTAATTTTTGGGGTTTTATGTGTAGAGGGAAAATTAAAGACAATTCAATAGTAAAAATTAACTAATGACAGTAATTAAATAATAATTAAAAAGCAATTAATAGATTATTAAAAGGCACCAATCCGATCTCTGTCAGATCCCAATTTCCCTCACTAGTTCAACAAAATAAAGGCACTCATCTATGTAGTGCATTGAAACCGAGAACTCTGCATGTCAACACTAAACTAACACTCTAAGATCTTAGAGAATTATTATCGAACACTTGGTGACCTTTAAACTCACACAATCGCATGATAGCACACAACTTGGTTTTGAATCATATAATTAGTTCTCTGCATTCATTATCAATCAACAATGACAAAATTAACAATCTCAATCCAAAATATTAATCAACATAATGGAATTAAAATTATAGAATCCAAAACGAGTACTCATGCAATTGTAAACGAAAAACCTAAGGAAGTTAGGGATCCTATGGAGATCGAATTGGTTGAAGAAATTAGTTGCGCATAATTGAAATTAGACTAAGCATAGATTGGTATTGCATATTAGAAGAATTAAATTATAAGAAGGGAGAGAGAACGAGAATTGGAACGGCAAACCTGAAAATCCTAGTAGAGCAACTTGAAAGGAAAAGAGTAATGTTGAAAATTGAAATTGATTGAAAGGTAAAAAAGTGTGTTACAATTTTCTGAATTGGGGTATTTATAATAAGTGAGTCATGTGCTAGTCACATGACTTTAAGTGACTTAGGGTGCAGGGTTCAAAGCCCACTCAATGCAAACATTTAAATGGTCCAATTACATGATTTGAAATGGGCCTACACTAATTCTTCACGTTGGAATTCCCGCATCAATTTCGTGTGTCACTTTCAAGGCAATTTTCATCCCAGATGCGGTCCGAATTGGCTCTTCATGTCTTCATGGCTTTTGTAGCTCTTTAAGTCCTCTTTAATTTGACATAAAACGGAGCTCAAACAGAGTTCTATAGTGAGAGGTATACGTTTTTTAGTGAACCTTGTCAAAACTGGAAATTTAAGCGAATTAGAACAAAAATGAGCTCTTAAGGCCCAAAAGAGCCCAAACTTATAAATGCACTAAATCATGCTAATGCTAATTGACCATTAATAATGTTTTAATATGATGTATTAAATGCATAGAAATTGATCAAGATAATGACTCATCAATAAGTCAATTTTGTGACAGTGGATATGAAGTAGCTTTTAATTGCTTGAATGTATAGTCAAGAACAAGGACAAATCCATTCTGTTTGTTGGGAAAAGGAAGAATAATCTCTATGAGGTTTGCCTTTCTGGCCTTAGTGATCAGAATGTAACATGTTTAATTTTAGAAGATGATGAACGAGATATTTGGCACAAAAAGCTTGGACATTTAAGTCTCAAGTATATTTTGAAAATTTCTAAAACGGATCTTGAAAAAGGTTTGCCAAAAATATCTTGGAAATCCAATCGTCTGTGTGAATCTTGTCAGCATGGGAAACAACTTAAAACTTCTTTCAAATCTAAAAATGTTGTTTCCACAACAAGACTCTTAGAACTGTTACATATTAATCTAATGCAAACCCATGAGGAA
The DNA here is from genome assembly GCA_026586105.1 of Hylodesmum podocarpum. NCBI lineage: Eukaryota > Viridiplantae > Streptophyta > Magnoliopsida > Fabales > Fabaceae > Hylodesmum > Hylodesmum podocarpum. The sequence continues at coordinate 8,836,265 of JALJEV010000131.1, forward strand.
CTTGTATGGGATCTTCATGAATAAGCAAAGGGGTGCCCCAATCTTCATTCACCAATGTTCAATCACTCTTAAACAGCGGAATAACTTAATATATAGTAATGATAGCTCATGGTCAACACAAAAGGGGGAAGAAAGAAATCAAAAATGGAAGAAGGAAGAAGTGTGGTAAGCGCCATGGATGAAGCATCCAATAAGCTTAGTTGGAAAATCACCACTCGGATCATGGATCCATGATAAGATTCAAGGTTCTTGGAAGAAACCCTAGGAGAGCTTTCTCCTTTTCTCAAGACTTTAGTCTTAGAAATTCTCTTTTCATAAATGACCAAAAGTGATTACAAAATGGAAATTGCCTAAATTATAAGACCCCTTGTGTGTGGTTGGCCTTGAGTCATCCTAGCCACTTGATCCTTGATGGATTGATCAAGTGATGCTAAGCACCCCTCACTTGATCAATTCAAGAAGGATCTAGAGTTAATGAGATCAATAGGCTCATAACTCATCTAAGTTTGTGATGATCATGGATTAATTAAGATGGAATTTTATGCCTTGGATTAGAAGTAAATCCTAAGGCTAGAATCTCTTAGATGAGAGTCAATAATTTAGAACTTGACTTAAATTTACACCTTTGATTATGGGATAATCAAGTGGTGGAAATTTAAATGAAGTTAGTTGCAATTCTACTAATTCTCTCTCCTAATCCATCCACTCTCTTTTAAGAGAGTGTATTACACTTGCTTAGTTGGGTCATAAGATACTTAAGCCCATCTTAAGAGACTTTGACTAACACAAATAGAAGTCAACATGTCCATAAAAGGAGCTTGGCCGAAATTCACAAACAAACATAGGTCCAAGCTTTACACAAATTAAAGCTAAACTAATTACAAAATACTTAGAAAATTACAAGGCTTCATTTGCCTAATTTGTTTGAATCTTGTCGGCATGGAAAACAACTTAAAACTTCTTTCAAATCTAAAAATGTTGTTTCCACAACAAGACTCTTAGAACTGTTACATATTGATCTCTTTGGACCTACTCAGACTGAAAGTCTTGAAGGAAAGAGATATGGATTTGTGATTATGGATGACTATACTAGATTCACATGGGTATACTTCCTAGCCCATAAACATGAGTCATTTAGCGTCTTTGAAATATTCTGCAAACGTGTTCAAAAAGAAAAAGGAATATGTATTGCGTCTGTTAGGAGTGATCATGGAACAAAATTTGAAAATTTTGAGTTCAATGCCTATTATTTTGAAAATGATATCTTTCACAATTTTTCGTCTCCAAGAACTCCTCAACAAAATGGGGTTGTGGAAAAGAAAAATCGTATCTTACAAGAAATGGCTAGAACTTTATTGCATGAAAGCTCTCTTCCAAAATATTATTGGGCAAAAGCAATTAATACTTCCTGTTATTTCTCTTTAAAAATTATTATCTTCACAACAAAGCCTAATATTTCTAGTTTAGATATAACCTGTCTTCGCAAACATCTTCAATCGAGCATGTCTTCAGTGACACGCTACTATTATAGACACGCTACTATTATAGACTCTTTTATTGTATTAAAGACTTACTATTATAGGACTATTATAGGTTCCCTATCTATTATCATGAACATTTGATCCAAATTCAATAATTTATTCGGAAATTTTAAGGCACGTTTTCTTTTAGTATTTATTTAAGAGGTTATTCTCTTTGAATTGATTGTGGTATGTTTAAAGTTTAAAAGTAAAAATAGTATTTCAGAGAAAAAATTTAGACTATATTTTAAATTCCTCTATTTTGGATTAGCTTCTTATATATTTTAAATTATTTATTTTAAATAATTATGTGTTATTTTATAGAATAAATTTTTTGTGTAACAGTATATTTATATTATAACATTAGTATTAATTTTTTTTATACTATCATTAATCAAAACTAAACGGGTTAATTCGATTACTATCTCGGAAAGATCATTTTAATATTAAAACAAATCATGAATTTTAAAAGATTTTATAAAAATATAATCATTTAGAAAATTATTTTAAAAACTTTTTATGATTTTATAGGAATACAATGACATAAAAAATTGGTAATATGTATTTTATTATATTTATATCATAAGAATTTATAAGATTTAGGGTTTAGTTATATGGATTTATCATATTTTATGGATTTGTATAAATTTTTTAATGATAATTCTTCAGTTATAATTAAAAATATTTATGATTAATATTAAAATTGAATTATAAAAATATTTCTAAAAGTTTTAATACAATATTGATACAATATCTTTATCATTATTTATATTTGATACAATATCGTTATCATTATTTAAAAGTTTTAATTAAATATTTCTAAGAATTTTGATAAAAAAAATATTTTAAAATCATCTAAAATCTCAATTGAATACATCTCTATAAATATAATATGTTTAATGAATTCAACATAATTATTCTTAAAAACACAAGATTTTTTTCACATTATTCAATAATTTTATATTGTTGAGGTACAATCACTTAACTCATTATTTTATTTTTTGTGATACTTTAAAATTTATCATACGTAACATTAAAATTAAAATATTTTATTTACGAACCAGATAAGCATGATCTATTTCAAATTTCATTCGAGAAGGATTTGGCACTATAGTAATCGATTATCACGATCTCGTAATCGATTACCACAGAAACCAGTTTTTAAAATTTTTTAAAATTGCTCTGGAGTAATCGATTACCGAAATGAAGTAATCGATTACCACGACTGTTTTTCTTGTTTTTCTTCTTCTCTCTATATAAGGAACTGAGATAATCGATTTCCAACTGTTGGTAATCTATTACCTCGTTCTTGGACTAATTTCTTTGACTTTTTCTCTCTTATAAGAAGTGCAAGTGAAATCCTACAATTCACTATTGATCTTCTTCCTCCAAAACCTTAAGAAATCACTCCCTCTCTCTCTCAACAACCATGGAAGAACAAGGAAAGGGAAAAAGAATTAACATGAGAGCCAATAGATACTCTCAAGAAGAGATAAAAGGCAAGAAGAAGGTAGGAGAATCCTCCAAAAGGAAGAAACCTACTTCACCGGCTCAACCTCCTCCACCTGAATCTGCGGTCAACCGTTGGTTCACTACCAAAGGACAAGAAACAATATTCAATCTGGATTTCGCAAATAAAGGTCTTGTTCCGCCAAAGATTCTAGACCTACAATGGCTAGATAGTCAGAGTTTTACTTTCCAAACCTACCTGAGGTAACAACATTTGGAGAGATTTGTGGGAATGAAAGGCTTTATCTACCCGGATTTGGTTCGAGTCTTCTATTCAAATCTCAAACCAAACATGGAACGAATGACTGTAAGTTCTGAAATTAAGGGTATTAAAATAACCTTAACCCCGCACATTTTCTTCAAATTGCTGGTATCGGGAAAAAGAAGGAATCGTGGCACATGTAGACAAACTCCGAGAGAAAGGATTTGAGCCGCAAAAGGACACCTTCTACATGAGCATCCGAGGAACCCACAGAATTGGGAAGGCGAAAGGAATTCAAGGAGATCCAAGGCAAAAGGTGACATACAACATTGGAGGCCTAAGCTGGCGATGATAGACTACTACACTACACCATTTCTTTGGATCTTAGCGCTAAAGGAGCAAATCATGCACAAATCGGTGAAGATGACATGATACTCATGGTAAAGACTGAGAATGGAATTCAAGTGGATTGGACTCACATCATAATGGATAACATCTTTGAAGACTAGAAGACTTTTAGATAATAAATGTCTATATTCTGTTTATTTCTAGACTAATTGAAATTTTTCAGGATTGATCATGATGAATCCAGAGAATTAGTCAAAGATGTCCACATGATCAGTGACAAAGCCTTGAAGATGATGAGGCTGATCAAAACTGATGCAGGATGGATCACCAAAGAAGAACAACAAGCAAATCCACAAGAAGATCCAAAAGGAGCACAAAATGAAGATGAAGATGAAGACAACCTTGCATCTGGAGAGTACATTCCAAAATCACGATTTGAATCCATCATGATTGACGGATTGGATGAATTAGAAGAAACTGTCAACAAAAGGATAGATGATCTAGGAAAGCGTCAAGACTTGCACTTCCTGGAGATGAAGGATCTGATGGAGACAATCATGGAAAGACTCAACCAAGATGACTCAGATTAGTAACTTCAACTCTACCTCTCATAATCTTATTTGATATACCAAATAGGGGGAGTAGTAGAAGTGTAGTTATTATTATATGTTTTCATTTGATGTTATTTGAATTATCTTTGAACTGTTTGAATCTGTAATTTCTTAAGTATTTTACTTAGGGGGAGCAGATCATTAAAATTTGAACAATTATGGATTACTGTAATAGCACTAGATTTAATTTATTTGCAATTGATTACTTAGATGCCATAATATTTCTGTAAATTGAAAAGTGATATGGATTGTATATTATCTATAAGCTGTATGAAAAAAAAGGGATACTAAAATTGCAGGACACATCAAAGCCGTTAGATTCTTGACTACACTATGATTTGGTACATCAAAACCAAAAAGGGGAAGATTGTTGGACTTGAAGCTGAAGAAGTCGTCTCTTGTTTTTAGTTTTGACCTACTTATAATCTTGATTTTAATGATAGATTGTAAATAGGAGCTTAATTGTATTGATTGTTTTAGAATAGGCTTTGAGTGTGGTTTTTATTTAATCTCGCTTCACAGAGAAGTTGAATCTACTCTGAGAATCAAGCTAGAGCAGTTAGGGAACCCTTTTTTGATTTGAAAAGTTGAAAACTATTTTTTAAATGATTTTAAGCTAAAGTAATCGATTACGATATATCAGTAATCACCTACCAACAGGTTGAGAAATCAGGGAATCCCAAAACACTCTGGAGTAATCGATTACCACATCCTAGTAATCGATTACTTCGTGCTTGAGATAACAGAGAAGGCAAAATCTCTCTAGAGTAATCGATTACCACATTCTAGTAATCGATTACCACACCAGAATTCATCTCAAGAATGTTTTTGAACGCTTTAAATTGAAACCTCTTTGAATTGATTTTCAACAAGAGAGATCTTTGAGTTTTTTTCAAGAAGAAAGGAAGAGCGAAAAACTATGTTTGTCCCTATATGAATCTAGAGGGGGGGTGAATAGATTCAAGTTCCCTTGTTCAACAATCTTTCTCTCGCTTTTTCCCGATTCAATTTTATCTATATTATAAGCAATGTACCAAAGATATAACAGCGGAAAGATACAGGAAAATATAATGCAAGAAATCAATGAAAAGTAAAGTTAAGGTATAGAGAAGAGAGTAGACAGAGATTTATACTGGTTCGGCTTTCGGCCTACATCCAGTCCCAACCCAACAATCTGTTGCAATTGGTATTCCACTACAATCTTGTGTTCAATATAATCACTTCTGCACAAACACAAAACAAATCAAATACTCAAAACTCTCTGTGTTCTTCACCTAAGAACATATCTCTCCAATTCTTGAATCCTTCAAGAATCTCCTTTGAGAGTCCCTCTCTCAAAACCTTTAACTCTTCTTCTAAAGAACACCTTCTCTTAAGAGTTTTCAAACCAAAACAAAAATATCAAACAAAAGATAAAGATCAGTAAAGATTACACCTGTGTGTATGCTCTGATCACGATGATAACCAAATGTATCCAATCCTTCCTGCACACATTATTCATCTCTTTGAGAAAATCTTTTTGAAATCTTTGAAGAGGGTTTCCAGAACTTGTAAACCAGTGTTTTATTTCTCTTCCTTTTTTTCTTCTAAAACATTAGAAGATCTCTCTCTTGAAAACAAAATGAAGAAGTTCTATTTAAAGCAGTTTCAAAACCATTTTGAGATGAATTCTGGTGTGGTAATCAATTACAGATGTTGGTAATCGATTACTCTAGAGAAATTTTGTCTTCCCCTGTATTTCAAGCACGAAGTAATCGATTACTATGGAGTGGTGATCGATTACTCCAGATCAAGTTGAGTTCCCCTGTTTTCTAAGACTGTTGGTAATCGACACAAACAGGGTAATCGATTGACTTAAAACTTTAAAACCAAAGTTTTTTGAGTTCTTTTCAAAATAAAAAGGGATTCAAAACTACTCTTACTCATCTTACAAGAGTTAAAACAAATTCTCTAGGAAAAGATTGAATAAAAACCACACTCAAAGCCTAAACTATAACAATCAATACATTTAAACTCCTATATACAATCTATTATAAAGATCAAAATTACAAGTATATCAAAACTAAAACTAGGAAAGACTTCTTCAGCTTCAAGTCCAACAATCTCCCCCTTTTTGGTTTTGATGTACCAAATCTTGTGTAGTTGATCCCTTATGTAGATGATGGCTTTGATGTGTCCTGCAATGTTAGTGTGTTTTTTTTTCTCTTTTCTTTTTTTTTCATCAATTCTATTCAGCAATTCACATACAGTTATATGTACCATCCAACTCATGTCAAAAATATCAATTTTCAGAGATATATAAAGACAATCATTTCCAGAAATTTAAATCTATCTATTACAGTCATCCAATAATAGTTTCAAATGTGTTAACCTGCTCCCCCTAAGTCAGGTGCCTAGGTACAAACAGATTTAAAAAATTTTCAAAACAGAGTAAAAGCAGAGCAAATCAAATACTAAAAAGCTAAAGACTAAGCAACTAAAATCACTAACTACATACTACTACTCCCCCTATTTGATATATCAAATCAAAAAAGAGAAGTAGAGATGAAGTTACTAATCTGAGTCGTCATCATCCTGATTGAGTCGTTTCATGATAGTTTTTATCAAGTCCTTCATTTCTAGGAAATACAGATCTTGTCGCTTTCCCAGATCATCAATGAGCTTGTTGACGGTTGCTTCCAATTCATCCATTTAGTCTATCATAATGGATTCGAAGCGAGATCGTGGAATGTACTCTCCAGAATTCTCTTCATCCATATCTTCATGATGTGCTTCCTCTTGCTCTTGTTGTGCTTCTTCATGCTCTTGTTGTGCTTCTTCATGCTCTTGTTGTGCTTCTTCTCTTGTGATCCATCCAGCATCAGTTTTGATGAGTCTCATCTTTTTCAGTGCTCCATCGCCGATGACATGAACATCCTTGACTAATTCTCTTGCTTCATCAATAGTGTCTATCTGAAAAATTTCAATTAGTCTAGAAATAAAAAGAGAGTAAGGACACTTATTGTCAAGTAGTCTCCTTGTTTTCAGCATGTTGTCCATGATAAAGTGAGTCCAATCCACTTGAATGTTGTTCTTCAAGGCAGCAATGAGGATCATGTCATCCTCAGTCAACTGGGCATGGTTTGAGGTTGGAATAGAAAACTTGAACCAAATCTGGATAGATGAATCCTTTCATCCCTACAAACCTCTCCAAATGTTGTTGCCTCAGGAAAGTCTGGAATGTGAAACTCTGAGTGTCAAGCCATCCAAGGTCAAGTATCTTCGGAGGAACTAGACCTTTGTTCGCAAAGTCCAGATTGAACCGCGTCTCTTGTCCCTTTGAAGTGAACCACGGTTGGACTTCTGATACTTGTGGTTGTGGAGGAGGAGGAATTTCCGGTTGCTGCTCCAAGGGGGTAGGTTTCTTCCTCTTTGAGGATTCTCCCACCTTTTTCTTTCCTTTAATCTTTTCTTGAGTGTAGCGACTTGCCCTCATTTTGATTCTCTTACCTTTACCTTGTCCTTCCATTGTTGAGAGAGAATGAAAACCTAGGGTTTGGAGGAAGAAGATGAAGGGTTTTTCGGAGTAAGAAGTTGAGTGGTGAATTGAAGAGTCACACCTGCACTTCTTATAAGAGAGAACAAAGCCCAAAAGATTAGCTACTTGCGACAGGAGCAAAGGTTTCTTCAAAGTCAATCCCTTCTTGTTGATTGTATCCTTTTGCCACAAGTCTTGCTTTGTTTCTGACCACAACTCCTTCTTCACTCAGTTTGTTCTTGTAAACCCATTTTGTACCTATGATGTTCATATTGCCCTTGTCTAGAACAAGTTCCCAAACTCCATTCCTTTTGAACTGGTTGAGTTCTTCTTGCATAGCCATGATCCAAAATTCATTGTTCAAGGCTCCTTCTATGGAGGATGGTTCTACCTGAGATACAAAAGCAATATTATAGCAAAACAGATTCTTTGAGGATCTAGTAGTTACCCCCTTGTGGATGTCACCAATGATATTGTCAAGTGATAGGTTCCTAGGTGTCCTCCACTCTTTTGCTTGTTCTGGTACAGGGTCAGGTTGAGTTTGCTAATGCTTGTTATCGATGTCTATGTTTTCTTCACCTGTTTCATCATCATGCAGCAATCTTTCCTTCTGGAAAGTGTTAGTTTCATCAAATCTAATATGGACAAATTCTTCAATGCACATTGTTCTTTTATTAAAGATCCTATATGCTTTACTGGTGTTTGAATAACCAAGGAAAACGGCTTCATCAGCCTTTGCATCAAACTTTCCAATAGGGTCTTTGCCATTGTTTAAAACAAAACATCTACATCCAAAAACTTTGAAATAAGAAATGTTTGGTTTTCTTCCATAGAAAAGCTCATAAGGGGTTTTCTTCGAAATGGGTCTTATAGAGACTCTATTGAGAACATAACATGCGTGTTCACAAAGATTCGCCCAAAAATGTTTAGGCATCATATGCTCATTCAGATAGTTCTCCCAAGTTCTATAAGGGACCTGTTTTTCCTCTCCACCACTCCATTTTCTTTGTGGAGTTCTAGGAGAGCTGAAAAAAAGTGTGATATCCCATGTTTTTCACAAAACCTTTCAAAAAAGAAATTCTTAAATTCAGTTCCATTATCACTTCTTAAAGCTTTGATTTTCAAATCCTTTTTGTTTTGAATCTTTTTGGCAAGTACCTTGAAAACTCCAAAGGCTTGATCCTTTTTCTTGGTAAACAAAACCCAAGTAAATCTTGAATAGTCATCTACTATGACTAGTCCATACAAATTTCCACCAATACTAGCTATCCTAGATGGACCAAATAAGTCTAAATGCAAGAGTTCAAGCGGCTGATTTGTAGAAACATGTTTTACATTTTTGAAAGATGTTTTTGCCTGCTTGTACTTTTGACAAGCCTCACATAGTCCTTCTTTGGAAAATCTAATCTTGGGGAGACCAAAAACTAACTCTTTAGAAACAAGCTTATTCAAATGCAATGTGTCAATGTGTGTTATTCTCCAATGCCATAGTCAAGACAGATTATCATTAGAAGTTAAACATGTAGAGTAAGGAGAAGAATGATCTACTTCCAGTATGTAAATGTTGTTAGATCTCTTGCCAATCATGAGAAGTTCATCTGAGTCTTTGTTGCTGATGAGACAATGTTCATCATCAAAAGCAATTCTGTAATTCTTGTCACATGGTTGGCTTATGCTCAGCAGTTCAATTTCTGTAAGATCTCTCTCTTGAAAACAAAATGAAGAAGTTCAATTTAAAGAAGTTTCAAAACCATTTTGAGATGAATTCTGGTGTGGTAATCGATTACAGATGTTGGTAATCGATTACTTTAAAGAAATTTTGTCTTCCCCTGTATTTCAAGCACGAAGTAATCGATTACTATGGAGTGGTAATCGATTACTCCAGAGCAAGTTGAGTTCCCCTGTTTTCTAAGATTGTTGGTAATCGATTACAGCCTCAGGGTAATCGATTACTTCAGCTTAAAACTTTAAAACCAAAGTTTTTTGAGTTCTTTTCAAAATAAAAAGGGTTTCAAAACTACTCTAGCTCATCTTACAAGAGTTAAAACAAATTCTCTAGGAAAAGATTGAATAAAAACCACACTCAAAGCCTAAACTATAACAATCAATACATTTAAACTCCTATATACAATCTATCATAAAGATCAAAATTACAAGTATATCAAAACTAAAACTAGGAAAGACTTCTTCAGCTTCAAGTCCAACAAACTGTTTTTACAAAGAACACAAGTTCTAAGAATTCTCTTCAAGATTTTAAAAAGATTTTCTCTAGAGATGAAGAGTGTGTGAAGGATTGAATACATTGGTGTAATCTTTACTGATCTTTATCTTGTTTTTGTATTTCGTTTTTGGTTCAAGACTCTTAAGAGAAAGTTGTTCTCTAGAAGAAGAGTTAAGGAATTTGAGAGAGGTGCTCTCAAAGGTGATTCTTGAAGGATTCAAGAATTAGAGAGATATGTTCTTAGGAGAAAAACATATGTTTTGGTTATTTTGATTTTGTTTGTGTTTGTGCAGTGTGTTTGTATTAGACACAAGGAATCATTATAGTGGAAAAACCGATCGCAACAATTGTTAGGTTGGGATTGGACGTAGGCCGGACGCCGAACCAGGATAAATCTCTGTCCAAGCTTTCTCTCTACCTTATCTCTTATCTTTCTCTGTATTTCTCGCTTTACAATTTCCTTCTATGTCTGCTGTTAAATCTCTGAACTGTTATTTGTAACTCAGATAAAATTGAATCAGGAAAGAAAGTGAGAAAAGATAAAATTAGAAATGCAGAAGAGATTCACACACATCATCAACCATCTCAAAGGACTTGGCAAGAACTTCATTGAAGAAGAAGTGAATGTCAAGATTCTGAAATCGCTAAATAGAAAGTGGCAACCTACTGTGACAGCCATAACTAAATCAAAGAACCTTGCCGCTGTTACCAGTGCCGAACTGTTTGGGAAACTTAGAGAGTACAAAATGGATATGACTCGCATGGTAGATGAGGAACAGAAGGACAAAAGAGCCAAAGGAATTGCTCTCAAGATGGAGCATATTGAATCCTTTGAAAATGGAAATGACTCACAGGAGGACCAAGTGAACTTGATGGTGAAGAAGTTTAGAAAATTCATGAAGAAAAATTCTAAGAAGAAATTTGGTCAACCAAGAAAGGGAGTCAAAAAGCAAGACAACACTTCAGTCAAAGTAACATGCTATGAATGTGGAAAGATTTGGCACTATAGATCAGATTGTCCAAGCCTAAAAAGAAGCAACAACACTGAAGTAAGAAAATCTGAAAGTGAAAGAAATGTCAGAAAAGAAAAGAAGAAAAAGAAAGCCTACATAGCTTGGGATGAAGGCTACACATCCTCAACATCTGAGAGTGAGAATGAGGAAGCAAATCGTAGCAATGGTCAAATCATCCAGTGAGGTAAGTGATACAAACTCTACCATGGATGAATATGATAAACTACATTCTGCTTTTTGTGAGCTTTACAATCAAGCTGAAACATTTGAAAAAGAAAACATAGTTTTGAAAAAGCAAATATCCTTGTTAAAATAGAAAGTATGTGATTTAGAGAATGATATTTCAAAACTAAGAAAAGAACTCAACACCTCTACAAACTGTGTTCACATAAGAAGACATGATAACATGAAATCTGGAAACTCTAAACATGCTAATTTCACTTGCACCTACTGCATGAAATTTGGACATAAATCCTTTAATTGCATGATTAGAAAGATATTTCCAGTGGTAAATATAGATGGGTTAAGAAAGAAAACTGTAGCACTAACTTGAATCGGGAAAGAAAGTGAGAAAAGATAAAATTGAACATAGGGAACTAGAATCTATTTATCCCCCCTCTAGATTCAACATACGGACCAACATACTAAATATCAAATCGCGACCTGTAAGACAACTAACATTAACCATTAAATTTTAATATTTATTATGTTTATTTTGTACAAATTATCAAAAAGAAAATATTATTTTTTAAAAATATTAAAAAAATAAATATTTTTTTCTTTGCAAATATATTAATAAGTTATTTGGTTATTATAAGATAAATAAAAATAATTTTTAAAAATTTAATATATTTATATGTCTTCTAAAGAAATTTTTCATTATTTCAGTGTTTGAATTAACTATTTATTATAATTTAAGTATTTAAATGTAATTATTTATTTTTATTTTATTTTTTACGTAATGAAACTAAAATGATATAAATAATATAATTTAAAAAATAAAATAATAATGATTATATTTTTAAAATTAAAACAAAAAATATATTATATTTTAAAAAAAAATTATCATTTAAAAATAAGTTGTTAAATTCCTGTACATCCACAATACAAGACTAGGGCATATCGATGACAATATGGAGTTACTAAAAAATTGTCGCGATCATGGAAGTTCTAATGGCCATCATTAACAATGACTTCCGTTTGTAGGGAAGAATGTTTTGTGGTCCTTTGTTTGATGGGAGGTTTGTTGGGATTCAAACAAAGTCCACATTTTGCAGAGGCCAAAAGATCTACTGCAAGGAAGGACCGTTTTTGAAGAGTTTGTAATAATATAGGACTCTGAATTAAGGTATTTTATTAATTCAAAGTCTCAAATCAGCAGGTTTTAGAAAGAGAGAGAAGCAGAACACTTAGGTTTAGAACATTTGAGCTGAGCAACGAATTTTAAGTTTTCCACAGAGATAATATTTTTAGGGTTTTGCTCATCTTTTTCCTATTGTGCTCGACCGTACTTATATATGCAGTTTGTTTGGTGATTTTGTTGCATTAGTGTTTGTGAGTTCTTTCGTAGTAGCTCTGATACCACTTGTTGGGCGGAAAAATTACACACAAATTTTTGAAAGCGTGTGTAAAATAAAATCCTTTCCCTTTGAGGGAAGAAAAGAGAATTGTAATAGGCGGCAGTATAAAATTCCCAGGGAATAAAGAAAATCAAAATGCAGAGCAGGAGCAAGAGGAACACAAAAAAATTTAACGTGCAAACCTTGCTGGATAGGAAGAAGCATACATAAGCGGCCTCTTTTTCTCACCGGTAACATCGGCGAAAGAAAGAAGGCTACCGAGGGTAGAGATCGACCTTGGGGCCTCCATCAACGTGATGCCACTGCGGGCCTTACTTAGTGCTTGTGCTAAGGAATAGGACCCCCAATGAGAGGGACAAATTTTAACATGCAAACCCCCAATGAGAGGGACAAAGACCATAGGATCCAGTAAAAAAAAATCCACTATGAGTCAAAAAGTACAGCAAAAAGCACGCTATACTTGGGACCTAATAGTGAAAACACACTGATAGACACACACTACCTAAAATCAAAGATGTGGTGCGAGAGAATAAAACACATCACTCTCTCTTATATAACTGTTATGCTCCTCTCTCTTTCTAAAACTTGCCGATGTGAGACTTTGAATTAATAAAATACTTTAATTCAAAGTCCTACATTATTACAAAATCTTCTAAAACTGTCCTTTTTTACAGTAAATCTTTCCGCCTCTGCAAAATGTGGGACTTTGTTTGAATCCCAACAATAATTTATAGTTATTGAGTTATTCGTTTAGGAGATTCTAAGCTACCCTCATGAATTAACATGTTTTAGAATAATGACTTTTTTTAATAAATAAAAATATAAGTTAGTGTCCCGCAAGTTAAGTTTTTACGTTGTTATTGTATCATTTAACTCTTTTTTTAATAATTTTTTTTAATTATTTTAATTTACCCATTAATAATATTAAATATTTATCCATTGATTTTATTATAATTTAATTATTATAATATACTCATTAATATATTAAAATCTGTCTATTTCATTAATTAAATTTAAATTATATATATGTTTAAAAAAATATGATTAGACTCAAATATTTTAATAATCAAAATAAATTATAATCAAATATTTCTTATCTCAATCTACCATGATCATAATAATTCTTAAGAACAATGCCTTGAGCACAGTAGAAATTCCTTATAAAGTTTCTTTATGCACAAAAGACAATGTATATTGTGTGGTTTTGAACATAGAAAATTTGTCGAACCACGTTAAATCTTTAGGTCTCCTTTTTCTCTACCTTCCTTATTCTCTTCTTTATTATTGTTTTGTTTTTAACAATTGGTATCAGAGTCAATGTCTTAGTATGCTTTGTAGTTGCGATTTTGTCTGATCTTTTGCATCATAAAAGATTTGGTTTGTCCTTAAGGTAGAGAACAGTGGGAGCCTACCTAAGAAAGCAACCAGAACAATGTCATTAGAAGAAGTGTGTGTGTGAAATCTTCCTCGGGTTACCAAACAAGTGGTACCAGAGCCGATGGTTCGATTTGGCGACTGGCTCAAACGAGTGATGTCATGATTGGAGTGGATCTAAGTAAAGGTCAAGTGAACCTTCTTTGTGGGGATTCCTTGTATCGAAAGTCTCCTTAGTAGGATTCGCTAGGTTGCGTGTGTCGTTGATGTGAGCTATCAGAACGATAGTACAAGAACTAGTGTATATTGACGACAATGTGAAGCTCAAGAATTGTCGTAGCGATGAAAGCTCTAATGGCCATCATTGACTATAGGGGAGGAGGATTTGAGGCAAGAATGCAAACAATGACATTGGAAGAAGAGAAATAGTTGGAGCTTTACAGAAGACCCGTCGGTGGACAGGGCAGAAGATAGTGTAGACATTACACTAGGTGGTGATGTAAATCAAACTCCAAGTGAGAAATTGTTAGGAGTATGTAGTTTGATTTTACTCCAACATCATGTAAACAATAAAAGCGATTGCTCTTATGTCTCTATATAAACAATTCCTAGTAAAGTTTCTATGTGCACAAAAGACAATGCATATTGTGTGCCCGTGCCCGTAGACGTAGGCAATTTGTCAAATCACGTTAAATCCTTGAGTCTCTTTTTTCTCTCTCGTCCTTATTATTTTCTTTTATTGTTGCTTTGTTCTTAACAATTAGTATCAGTCAATATCTTAGAATGCATCAGGAACAATGACATTGGAAGAGAAGTATGTGAAGTCTTCCCCTAGTTACCCAATATGACTATCATACTGTCACTACTCCTATAATTATATTACTATTGTTGTTGTTAACATTACTTTTCGTTAAAAAAGATGGTAATTGTAGTAATAATAATAACAATGATGATATGATCATGATAATGACAATGAGTATGATAATCATAGTAGAAATAGTAAGTGTTTTACGACAATGACAATAATGACATAGCAATAATGATGATAACATGGTGGTGGGTTTGATAGTCATTGTTGGGTCAGATGATAACGGTGAATATTATAATTGTAGTGGATTGAGATAAAAAATATTTAATTATAATTTTATTTTGATTATTAAAGTATTCCAATCTAATTGTATTTCTTTAAAAAATACATTTTTAATAATTGAAATTTAGTAAAGACGAAAGAGAAACAATGCGTATTCCTCGTATCTTAGCAGCATATTTTAAATATTAGATTATAATAGAATCAACGGAAGGGAGTTTTTGCACTAGATAATATATATATTATATGAAAATAGTATTAACGATAACACCAACTTATTTTACTGATAAAAAAAATTAATTGTTCTAAAACATGTTAATTAGCGAGGGTGCTGTGTACAATTTCCTATTTATTTATGGCACATATTTAATTTTTTCCATATTATTCTTTCTTTGAATGTGAGATGTGAAAATTATGACATGAAGGTATTTGGGGATAAATGAAAGTAACACGGCACTATAGAACTGTGACCATACGTCATAAAGCTCAAAATTGAATTTTCTCGATTGTTTTTCTTACTTCACATACTTGCACTTATTCGGTAACTACATGCTTAAAATGACTGCACCGGGTCACTCCAACCTTATTTTATTTTTTTTAACGGTATTTATATAATGGATGAGTAAAAATACAACTAAAATTTAACTAATTACTCAATAGACCAACTAAGTAAAATTTGGCTGCAGTTAATGACAATCGATTTACCGATTTCCATGATGTACTGAATTAATGGTGATATTGAAAGTTCTACAAATTCTTAGAAATAAAAAGAAATAACTAGAGTCTTGTAAAAGAAAAATCTAGAAAAATTAGAAACAAAGAAGATAGTCTAGAATATTTTTAGGTAGATAAATCTAGAATATTAAGATTTAGGAAAGTTTAGAATATTCCTAGACTAAAAAAATCTAGGTAGATAAATATAGGAAAGTCTAGAATATTCCTAAACTAGAAAAATCTAGAAAGGAATACTACCTACCATGGAAGCCTATAAATAGACAATTGTATCACCAAATGTGAATGTAGAGAAAATCCAATCAAGTTCTACTTCTCAAAATCAGAGTTACACGGCCAACCACTATTCTACCTTTTCCTATTACATCTATTAAGATTCTCCTTCAACAACACATACTATTACACTACAAATCATCCAAACTTCTATATATTTCTACCCTAAAATACTAACAGTGGTATCAGAGCTACACGGTCAACCACTTTTTTACCTTTTTCCTACTACATTTATTAAATTTCACCTTCAACATCACATGCTTACTATCACATTATGAATCATCACAACTTTTATCTATATCTATCTAAAAATACTAACAGTGGCATCAGAGCTACGTTCAATCATGCATTAGGCGTAGTTAAACTATTCACCTATTGTTCCTAAATTTTTCCAAGTACTTCTAATAATTTCCCTTGTTATTTTTAACCCACTCCAATATTTTTTAAAGCTATGGCTAACACCTCACAACCCTTATCTATCAGTGTCCCTATTTTTAATGGAGAAAACTATGACTTTTGGAGCGTAAAAATGAAGACATATTTTTACTCCCTAGATTTGTGAGACATTGTAGAAGAAGGATTTACTACTCTTACAGAAACTACAACTCTTAATGCAGCTAAAAGAAAAGAGTTGAAAGAGAATAAACAGAAATATTCCAAGGCATTATTCACTCTACAACAAGCAATGTCTGACACAATTTTTCCAAGAATAATAGGAGCTACAAGTGCAAAGGAAGCATGGGCTACACTACAGGAGGAGTTCCAAGGAAGCGACAAGGTACGTTGTTGGTCCCTATGTTGAATCTAGAAGGGGGTGAATAGATTCAAGTTCCCTATGTTCAATTTTAGCCTTTATCAAATTCTTTCCCGATTCAATTTTATCTATGTTAAGAATAACAGTTCAGAGAGATAGCAGCGGACATAAAAAGAAATTGATACCCCTTTTCAAAAACTCCTTAAAAATGAATTAGTAAAAGCAATTGTAAAGCGATAGATTCAGACAAAGATAAGAGATAAGGTAGAGAGAAAGTTTGGACAGAGATTTATCCTGGTTCGGCGTTCGGCCTACGTCCAGTCCTAACCCAACAACTGTTGCGATCGGTTTCCACTATAATGATTTCTTGTGTCTAATACAAACACACTACACAAACACAAACAAAATCAAAATAACCAAAACACATGTTCTTCTCCTAAGAACATATCTCTCTAATTCTTGAATCCTTCAAGAATCACCTTTGAGAGCACCTCTATCAAATTCCTTAACTCTTCTTCTAGAGAACAACTTTCTCTTAAGAGTTTTGAACAAAAACAAATACAAAACAAAATAAAGATCAGTAAAGATTATACCTGATGTGTATGATCTGATCAAAATTATAACCAAGTATTCAATCCTTCACACACTCTTCATCTCTAGAGAAAATCTTTTGAAATCTTGAAGGGAACTCTTAGAACTTGTGTTCTTTTTAAACTCAGTTTTTCGCTCTTCCTTTCTTCTTGAAAAAAAACTCAAAGATTTCTTTTGTTTGAAATCAATTCTAAGAGGTTTCAATTTAAAGCAATTTAAAAACTTCTTGAGATGAATTCTGGTGTGGGTAATCGATTACTAGAATGTGGTAATCGATTACTCCAGAGAGTTTTAGGCTTCTCTGTTATCTCAAGCACGAGGTAATCGATTACTAGGATGTGGTAATCGATTACTCCAGAGAGTTTTAGGATTCCATGATTTCTCAAACTGTTGGTAGTCGATTACTGATATATGGTAATCGATTACTTCAACTTAAAATCATTTAAAAAACAGTTTTCAACTTGTCAAATCAAAATAGGGTTCCCAAACTTGCTCTAGCTTGATTCTCAGAGTAGATTCAACTTCTCTGTAAAGTGAAATTGAATAAAAACCACACTCATAGCCTATTCTATAACAATCAATACAATTAAGCTCATATTTACAATCTATCATTAAATTCAAGAGTACAAGTAAATCAAAACTAAAAACAAGAGACGACTTCTTGAGTTTCAAGTCCAACAATCTCCCCATTTTTGGTTTTGATGTACCAAATCATAGTGTAGTCGAGGATCTAATGAAAAAAAAAAGGCTTTGATGTGTCCTGAAATGTTAGTATCCTTTTGCATACAACTTATAGGTAATATACAATTCATATCACTTTTCAATTAACAGAAATATTATAGCATCTAAGTAATCAATTGCAAAGTAATTAAATCTAGTGCTATTACAGTAATCCATAATTGTTCAAATTTTGATCTGCTCCCCCTAAGTAAAATACTTAAGAATTTACAGATTCAAATAGTTCAAAGATAATCAAATAACATTCAAAAAAAAAAATCAAATGAAAGTATAAATGAAAACATATAATAACTACATTTCTACTACTCCCCCTATTTGGTATATCAAATAAGATTATGAGAGGTAGAGTTGGAGTTACTAATCTGTGTCATCCTGGTTGAGTCTTTCCATTATTGTCTCCATCAAATCCTTCATCTCTAGGAAGTGTAAGTCTTGACGCTTTCCTAGATCATCTATCCTTTTGTTGACAGTCTCTTCTAATTCGTCTAATCTGTCAATCATGATGGATTCAAATCGAGATCTTGGAATTTACTCTCCAGATGCTAGATTGATTTCATCTTCATCTTCGTTTTGTGCTTCTTCTTCCGGATCTTCTTGTGGATTAGCTTGTTGTTCTTCTCTGGTGATCCATCTTGCATCAGTTTTGATCAGCCTCATCATCTTCAAGGCTTTCTCACTGATCATGTGGACATCCTTAACTAAATCTCTAGATTCATCAATTGTATCAATCTAAAAAATTTTAATTAGTCTAGAAATAAACAGAGAATATGGACATTTATTATCTAAAAGTCTTCTAGTCTTCAGCATGTTGTCCATTATGATGTGAGTCCAATCCACTTGAATTCCATTCTTCAGTGTTGCCATGAGTATCATGTCATCTTCACTGATTTGAGCATGGTTTGCTCCTCTTGCGGGTAAGATCCAGCAAATGGTGTAATGTAGTAGCCTATCATCAGCATTTAGGCCTCCTATGTTGTATGTCACCTTTTTGTCTTGTGATCTCCTTGAATTCTTTTCATCTTCCCAACTCTGTGGGTTGCTCAGCATGCTCATATAGAAGGTGTCCTTTTGCAGATCAAATCCTTTCTCTCGGAGTTTGTCTACATGTGCAACGATTCCTTCTTTCCTGATACCAGCAATTTGAAGAAAATGTGCAGGGGTTAAAGTTATTTTAATACCCTTAATTTCAGAACTTACAGTCATTCGTTCCATGTTTGGTTTGAGATTTGAATAGAAGACTCGAACCAAATCTAGGTAGATAAATCCTTTCAATCCCACAAATCTCTCCAAATGTTGTTGCCTCACATAGGTTTGGAAAGTAAAAATCTGGTCATCTAGCCATCGTAGGTCTAGAATCTTTGGCGGAACAAGACCTTTGTTAGCGAAATCCAGATTGAATCTCGTTTCTTGTCCTTTGGTAGTGAACCATCGGTTGACAACAAATTCAGGTGGAGGAGTTTGAGCTCTTTCCTGTTGAGCCAGTGAAGTAGGTTTCTTCCTTTTGGAGGATTCTCCTACCTTCTTTTTACCTTTTATCTCCTCTTGAGTGTAACTGTTGGCTCTCATCTTGATTCGTTTTCCCCTTCCTTGGTCTTCCATAGTTGTTGAGAGAGAGAGTGATTTCTTAGGGTTTTGGAGGAAGAAGATGAATAGTGAAATTGTAGGGTTTCACCTGCACTTCTTATAAGAGAGAAAAAGCCCAAGAAATTAGTCCAAGAACGAGGTAATAGATTATTAGCAGTTGGAAATCGATTATCTCAGTTCTTTATATGGAGAGAAGAAGGAAATCAAGAAAAACAGTTGTGGTAATCGATTAACCTATTCTAGTAATCGATTATTCCAGAGGAATTTTCAAAAACTTTAAAACCTGGTTTCTGTGGTAATCGATTACGGGATCGTGGTAATCGACTACTACAGT
The DNA here is from genome assembly GCA_026586105.1 of Hylodesmum podocarpum. NCBI lineage: Eukaryota > Viridiplantae > Streptophyta > Magnoliopsida > Fabales > Fabaceae > Hylodesmum > Hylodesmum podocarpum. Next base: position 8,856,253 of record JALJEV010000131.1, read on the forward strand.
GCCAAATCCTTCTAAGAATGAAATTGATTAAAAGTAATCAATTAAATTTCTCTGGTAATCGATTATTTCTATCAGAAAAAGATTTTCTTTGAAAAATTTTCACAAAAACAATTTTATGGATAAGTGTAATCAAGTAGAAGGGTTTAGTTTAGATGTTCCTCACTTAAAATGCCGAGGTTTGATCTAAGTTTGTAAAACCTTTCTTTTGGTAATGCTTTGGTAAAAATGTCTGCCAATTGATTTTCTGTATCTATGAATTCGATGTCACAATCTCCTTTTTCGACGTGGTCTCTGATGAAATGATGTCTGACTTCAATTTGTTTTGTTCTTGAGTGCAGTACAGGATTTCTTGTGATACTTATAGCGCTTGTGTTGTCGCATTTCAAGGGAATATGATCTATCTTTAGCCCGAAATCTTCTAGTTGATGCTTCAACCATATTGCTTGAGCACAACAGCTTCCTACAGCTACATATTCAGCTTTTGTTGTTGACAGTGCTACACAGGCTTGTTTCCTGCTATGCCAAGATATTAAGCATTCTCCAAAAATGTGACATGTGCCACTAGTGCTCTTTCTATCTGTTTTGCTTCCTGCAAAATCAGAGTCACTGAAACCAACAAGTAATGGTGAGGTTCCTTTTGGATACCACAAACCACAATTTATAGTTCCTTTTAGGTATTTAAGAATCTTCTTTACTGTTAGCCAATGAGATTGCTTAGGTGTAGATTGAAATCTAGCACATAAACATACAACATACATAATATCAAGTCTACTGGCTGTAAGATATAGTAGAGATCCTATAACACCTCTATATAAGGTAGTATCAACTTCATGACCTGCTTCATCAATCTCAAGATAAGTGTTAGTAGAAATAGGTATATTTGACACTTTACAGTTTATCATATCATATTTCCTAAGTAATTCTTTAGTGTACTTAGCCTGGTGAATAAAAGTGTCACCATCCATTTGTTTGATTTGGAGTCCTAGAAAGAAGCTTAGTTCTCCTATCATGGACATGTCAAATTCTTCCTGCATATTACTTACAAACTCTTTACAAAGTTGTTGGCTAGATGATCCAAAGATAATGTCATCAACATAAACTTGAACCAATAGAATGTAGTTAGATTTGTTCTTAATAAACAAAGTCTTGTCTACTTTACCTCTGTGGAATCCTTTTGATATGAGAAATTTACTCAATCTATCATACCATTGCCTGGGGGCTTGCTTCAACCCATATAAGGCTTTATGCAGTTTGTAAACATGTGTAGGCCAAGTAGCATCTGTGAAACCTGGTGGTTGTGCTACATAGACTTCTTCATTTATGTATCCATTTAGGAATGCACTCTTTACATCTATTTGGAATAACTTGAAGTTGTTGATACATGTATAAGCTAGGAGTAGTCTTACTGCTTCAAGTCTTGCAACAGGGGCAAAGGTTTCCTCAAAGTCAATTCCTTCCTATTGATTGTAGCCTTTTGCCACAAGTCTTGCTTTGTTTCTGACCACAACTCCATATTCACTCAGTTTATTTTTGAATACCCATTTTGTGCCAATTATATTCATGTTGCCTTTGTCTGGAACAAGTTCCCATACTCCATTTCTTCTGAACTGGTTAAGTTCTTCTTGCATAACCATGAATCAAAATTCATTGCTCAAGGCTTCTTCTATGCTGGAGGGTTCAACCTGTGATACAAAAGCAGTATTGTAGCAAAATAGATTCTGCGAGGATCTGGTAGTTACCCCCTTGTGAATGTCACCAATGACATTGTCAAGTGATAGGTTCCTAGGTGTCCTCCATTCTTTTGCTTGATCAGACACTAGGGTTGTTTGATTTTGCTGATGCATATGATCAAATTCTATGCCTTCTTCACCTGTTTCATCATCATTACGTAGCAAGCTTTCCTTTTGGAAATGTTGGTCCCTATGTGTGAATCTAGAGGGGGGGGGGTGAATAGATTCAAGTTAAACTTTACCCCAAATTCGCGTGTTTCTAATTTCTTTTAATTACCTATCAATTACCTTTCAATTACAGATTCAATTACAAGTTCAATTACTGATTCTATTCCAAACCAATTAAAGAGTTGATTATCAATACAGTTTTCAAATACAGAACAGAATATGATCAATAACAATATAGTGAAAACTGTAAAGAGAGTAAGGAAGAAGATGAGTGCACAGCGATGTATACTGGTTTGGCCAACTGCCTACGTCCAGTCCCAATCCAACAACTGTTGCGATTGGCTTTCCACTATCAAATGATTCCTTTTGTATCCTTTTACATTCACTCTGCAACAAGCAATACAAACAGAAATCAAAACACCCAAATCTGTTCTCCAACCTAAAGAACAGAACTTCCAAGACCTTGGCACCTCCAAGATCAAACTTTGAGAATCACTTCTCAAACACAATGCTTTATCTAGAGAGACCTCTCTCCTAGAGCAACAACCCAGAAATTTGAAATATAAAGATCAGTAAAGAATACACCTCAAGTGCAGAATCTGATCACAAATGAGCTCTATGAAATCCACCCAATCAATGGAATGAATCAAGTTTCCCCTTTTTCTTTGAAAACCTTGATGAACTCTAGATTTAGAGCATATGAAAGTGTAAGAGTTGTTTCAAGAAGCTAGGTTTTCTTCAACCCTTCATATGTTTCATCAAGATTATACTTATAGAACAAATTTGGAGGGAGAAAACGTGCAAATCTGAGCTACAACGGTCAATGTAATTGATCCCAAATGCATGTAATCGATTACACTAGCCGTTAGAACCCTCCAATTTGAATTTTCCAGGCATGTAATCGATTACCACGAGCATGTAATCGATTACATTGAAGAGGGAAACCCAGAAAGGTGAATTTCAAACCATGTAATCGATTACACTGGGGATGTAATCGATTACACCAGAGAGTTCTCAGCATGTAATCGATTACATCAACCATGTAATCGATTACACTAGAGAGAATGATCAATGTAATCGATTACACCAAGCCTGTAATCGATTACATCAGTGAAAAATGGATTTCCAAGGTTTTTCAAACTGTTTTTCTCAAATGGAAATCAAACATTCTTCACATGATCAATCATACACTAGTTTTACATATCTCTGGGGTCTTAAGCAAAGAATACAACACATATATGCCTATACTCAACACACAATACATAGTTATATCCTAGTTACATTCAACTATGGAAAACCGAAAGATACATTCATCAAAACCAAAACACATAAGAGAGACACAATCAGCATTCTTCAAGCTTCAAGTCCAACAGGAAAGTGTTAGTTTCATCAAATCTAATATGGACAGATTCTTCAATGCACATTGTTCTTTTGTTAAAGATCCTATATGCTTTACTTGTATTTGAATAACCAAGGAAAATGACTTCATCAGCCTTTGTATCAAATTTTCCAATAGGGTCCTTGCCATTGTTTAAAACATAGCATTTGCATCCAAAAACTTTAAAGTAAGAAATATTTGGTTTTCTGCCATAGAAAAGCTCATAAGGGGTTTTCAACAAAATGGGTCTTATAGAGACTCTATTGAGAACATAACATGCAGTGTTCACAGCATCAGCCCAAAAATGTTTAGGCGTCCTGTGCTCATTCAACATAGTTCTCCCTAGTTCTATAAGTGACCTATTTTTCCTCTCCACTACTCCATTTTGCTGAGGAGTTCTAGGAGCTGAAAAGAAGTGTAATATCCCATGTTTTTCACAAAAGCTTTCAAAATAACTATTTTTAAATTTAGTACCATTGTCACTTCTTAAAGCTTTGATTTTCAAATCCTTTTTGTTTTGAATTTTCTTGGCAAGTACCTTAAAAACTCCTAAGGCTTGATCCTTTTTCTTGATAAACAAAACCCAAGTAAATCTTGAGTAGTCATCTACAATGACTAGCCCATACAAATTTCCACCGAAACTAGCTATCCTAGATGGACCAAATAAGTCTAAATGCAAGAGTTCAAGCGGTTGAGTTGTAGAAACATGTTTAATATTTTTGAAAGATGTTTTTGCCTGCTTGGACTTTTGACAAGACTCACAAAGTCCTTCTTTGGAAAACTTCAGTTTAGGTAGACCAAAAACTAGCTCTTTAGATACAACTTTATTTAAATGTAATATGTCAATATGTGCTATTCTCCTATGCCATAGCCAAGACAGATTATCATTAGAAGTTAAGCATGTAGAGTAAGGAGATGAGTGATCTACTTCCAATATGTAGATGTTGTTTGACCTTTTGCCAACCATGAGAAGTTCATCTGAGTCTTTGTTGCTGATAAGACAATGTTCATCATCAAATGCAATTTTGTAGTTCTTGTCACACAGTTGACTAATACTCAGCAAGTTGAACTTCAATCCATCAACTAGCAATACATCTACTATCACTGTATTAGCTTTGTATCCAACTGTACCATAGCCTAGTATTTTTCCTTTGTTGTTGTCTCCATATACAACTGATCCAGTTTCTCTTGGTGTGAAGGTGCTAAGATTCCTTCTATCACCTGTCATATGCCTTGAACAGCCACTGTCTAAGTACCAAATTGAGTTTCTGCTGTTTAGGCTTTCCTGCAAGAGAAAAGGAACTTATTTTGTGATTGGTACCCAACTTCTCTTGGGTCCATGCAAGTTAGTGCTACAGTTTTCTTTCTTAACCCATCTATACTTACCACTGGAAATTCCTTTCTTTCTAATCATGCAATTAAAAGATTTATGTCTTGTTTTCATGCAGTAGGTACAAGTGAGATTAGCATGCTTAGAGTTTCTAGATTTCATGTTATCATGCCTTCTTATGTGAACACAGTTTATAGGGGTATTGAGTTCTTTTCTTAGTTTTGAAATATCATTTTCTAAATCACATACTTTCTGTTTTAACAAGGATATTTGCTTTTTCAAAACTATGTTTTCTTTTTCAAATGTTTCAGCTTGATTGTAAAGCTCACAAAAAGCAGAATGTAGTTCATCATATTTATCCATGGTAGAGTTTGTATCACTTACCTCACTGGATGATTTGACCATCAAGCACAGGTTTGCTTCCTCATTTTCACTTTCAGATGTTGAGGAGGTGTAACCTTCATCCCAAGCTATGTAGGATTTCTTTTTCTTCTTTTCTTTTCTGAAATTTCTTTCACTTTCAGACTTTCTTACTTCAGTGTTGTTACTTCTTTTCAGACTTGGACAATCTGATCTATAGTGTCCAATCTTCCCACATTCATAGCATGTTACTTTGACTGAAGTGTTGTCTTGCTTTTTGACTCATTTTCTTGGTTGACCAAATTTCTTTTTAGAATTGTTCTTCATGAATTTTATGAACTTCTTCACCATCAAATTCACTTGATCTTCCTGTGAGTCATTTTCGTCTTCAGAGGATTCAGATTCTGTTTCTGTATGCTCCATCTTAAGAGCAATTCCTTTGGCTCTTTTTTCCTTCTCTGTTCCTCATCTGCCATGCGATTCATATCCATTTCATACTCTATAAGTTTGCCAAACAGTTTGGCACTAGTAATAGTAGCAAGGTTCTTTGATTCAGTTATGGCTGTCACAGTAGGTTGACACTTTCTATTCAGAGATTTCAGAATCTTGACATTCACTTCTTCTTCAATGAAGTTCTTGCCAAGTCCTTTGAGATGGTTGATGATGTGTGTGAATCTCTTCAGCATTTCCATTATTGATTCTCCTTGGGATATTCTGAATGTTTCATATTCTTGAATGAGTGTATTCTTTCTTGCTCTCTTCGACTTCAAAGCGGTACCTTCATGTGTTACCATGATGAGCTCCCATGCCTCTTTTTTGTAGAAATACGGCAGAAATTCTAAAAAACTCATCGAATTCGGGGCGAGTGTATAATGTTCAAAGCTTTAGCATCGTTTTCAGCCCTCTTAATCTCATCTATATCCCAATCCTCAAATGGTTTCTCTATTTCATTTCCATTTTCTATTTTCATTGGAACTCTGTACTCATTTACCACAGCCTGCCAGATGCTTCTGTGAATAAATTCCATAAAGATTTTCATGTGAACTTTCCAGAATGGATAGTTATCACCGCAGAACAATGGAGGTCTATTTATAGAAGCTCCTTCAGCGAAGGGTAAAAGATTACAAGCCATTACAGGGAACTATGTAGGATTACTAGATTGATTTACTAGTTAAAGCTCTGATACCAATTGTTGGTCCCTATGTTGAATCTAGAGGGGGGTGAATAGATTCAAGTTCTCTATGTTCAATTTTAGCCTTTATCAAATTCTTTCCCGATTCAATTTTATCTATGTTAAGAATAACAGTTCAGAGAGATAGCAGCGGACATAGAAAGAAATTGATACGCCTTTTCAAAATCTCCTTAAGAATGAATCAATAAAAGCAGTTGTAAAGCGATAGATTCTGATAAAGATAAGAGATAAGGTAGAGAGAAAGTTTAGACAGAGATTTATCCTGGTTCGGCGTTCGGCCTACGTCCAGTCCCAACCCAACAACCGTTGCGATCGGTTTCCACTATAATGATTTCTTGTGTCTAATACAAACACACTACACAAACACAAACAAAATCAAAATAACCAAAACACATGTTCTTCTCCTAAGAACATATCTCTCCAATTCTTGAATCCTTCAAGAATCACCTTTGAAATATACAAATAACATGGCCATGAAGGTACAAGTTGATGATTCATGGCTTTGTCATCGAAAATTTGGCTACTTCAACACACACACCCTGAAGATATTATACCAGAAGAATATGATGAGAGATCTCCCGTGCTTAAAAAAGAATAATGAAGCATGTGAAGGATGTCTCCTCGGAAAGCAACGCAGATTACCGTTCTCGACAAGCAAAGTGTGGCTAGTAAAAGACGTGTTGGAGTTAATCCACACTGATGTTCGTGGACCGATGAGGACACCGAGATTCGAGAATAACAAGTATTTTATCCTTTTCATTGACGACTTCTATAAAATGACATGGGTCTATTTCTTGAAAGCGAGATCAAAAGTTTTTGAAATATTCAAGAAGCTCAAGGCATTAAAGAAAAGAGGAAAACACATTAAAGTAATTAGAAGTGATCGTGGCAAGGAGTACACATCGCACGAGTTTAACAAATTCTATGAGGATGAAGGCATAGAGCGGCAACTAACAGTTGCCTACACTCCACAACAAAATGGTGTGTTCGAAAGAAAGAATCGCACGGTCTTGGAGATGGTTAGATCGATGTTCAAAGAGAAAGGGTTGCCTAATATTTTTTTGGGCAGAAGTAGTCTACACTGCTGTTTACATTTTTTTGGGCAGATACAATCCTCAAGGAGAATAGCTTCATGTGCTCGGATCTTCATGCTTCAATGGAGGCTTGGAAGAAAATGAAGAAGAAGCTCACGGTGTGAGGAAGAAGAAGCAGAATCAAAGGTGAAAAGGAAATAGAAAAGGGATTGAGTTTAGAGATGGAAGCGTCATGGCAAGTGCCAATAAGCTAGAGGTGGAACCGCCAAAATGGACAAGGAAGCCATTGATGAGATTCAAGGTTCTTCATAAGAACACAAGAGAGAAAACACTCTCAAATTCTGAATTTCAATTCTCAATTTATCAAAAAGTGTTTGAATTAGAAAGAAAATCCTATTTATACTACTATGGTGTGGTGCTAGCTTGCTATGCAAGGAACTAATGTCCACCCTTGGATTAGATTCTAATCTAATGTCCATGGAAGGAAGCTTGTGGCGCAAGTTTGATTAACTTGGAGAACAAGGATCAATCCTCCACCCTTGGATGTAGATCCTCATCTAATGGTCACGGCGTCAAGCTTGCACTCCAAGCTTTTAAGCTTAACCCTTGGATTAGAATCTATCTAAGGGTCACTAATTCTTTGTTTATTACAAATTTAGGTCGTGGACTACACTCTCCACAAAGGCTAAATATTAATTGTTTCATCCTAATTACAAAGATAAGACTCAAATTAAAACCTTAAAAAAATTACATAAATTGAAAGAAAACTACTAATAAGCCCAAACATTAAAACATTTCGCTGAAAATTCCAGGAAGCATTCCAATTCACACTTCAAGCTTATTTTCCTACTGGATCTAGTCCGAACTGGGCTTTGGTGTCTTCATAACTTTTGTAGCTCTTGAAGTCTTCTTTAATTTTCCACCAAGAACGCCTCAATTGGAGTTGTGTACCTCGAGTTATTGTCTAAATACTGAAACTGGTCAGACACTAAAATTTGCAGCGAATTTTATTAGAAGCCCGAAATTGAAAAGTAATGCTGGAGAGTTTGATTGGGCTTTTGGAGATGGTCCTCTATCAGTACACATCGCATGAGTTTGACAAATTCTATGAGGATGAAGGCATAGAGCGGCAACTAACAGTTGCCTACACTCCACAACAAAATGGTGTGTTTGAAAGAAAGAATCGTACGGTCTTGGAGATGGCTAGATCGATGTTCAAAGAGAAAGGGTTGCCTAATATCTTTTTGGGCAGAAGCAGTCTACACTGCTATCTACATACTTAATAGATGTCCAACAAAGGCAGTCCTAGATAAGACCCCAATTGAAGCATAGAGTGGGAAGAAGCCATCAGCAAAGCACCTAGGGGTCTTTGGATCTATATGCTACATCTATGATCCAGATATGAAGAGACACAAACTAGAAGACAAGACAATTCATGGAATCTTCTTAGGATATAACACGCAGTCTAAAGGCTACCGTGTCTACAACCTGCAAACTAAGAAGCTGACAATTAGCCGAGATGTTGAAGTTAATGAGAATGTTGCTTGGAACTGGGGAGAAGAAAAGGTAAAGCAAAAAGATCTATATCAATGCAATTACCTCAAGGAGAAGTAGAAAAAGCAGTAGAAGACCCAGGTGAGCCTTCTTCACCAGACTTTACTCCAAGACGAGAAAGATCATTGACAAATATATACGAGTCTTGCAATTTAGCCATACTTGAACCTGAAAGCTTTGAAGTAGCATCAAAGCAGGAAGTATGGGTCAAGGCAATGGAAGAAGAGATAAAAATGATTGAGAAAAACAACACATGAGACTTAGTTGATCTTCCACATTGAAAAGATATTATTGGGGTTAAGTGGGTCTACAAGACAAAGCTCAACCCTGATGGAACCATACAAAAATATAAAGCAAGACTAGTAGCAAAGGGTTACTCACAACAACTCGGGATTGACTACAACGAGACATTTGCTCCAGTTGCTCGTCTAGATACGATAAGAGCTCTAATAGCTCTTGCGGCACAAAAGGGTTGGAGCAACTATCAACTAGATGTTAAATCAGCATTCCTCAATGTGTGCTTGAAGAAGAGATATATGTGGAGCAACCACGAGGGTTTATGTGCGAAGGCAAAGAAAACAAAGTATTAAGACTGAGAAAAGCATTCTATAGTTTGAAGCAAGCTCCTCGAGCATGGTATAGCAGAATTGATCAGTACTTCATTAATCGAGGATTTAGGAGGAGCAAGAGTGAGCCTACACTTTTTATCAAGACCCAAGGTTAGTATGATACTCTCATAGTCTCCCTATATGTTGATGATTTTATATATACGGGAACCAATACAAATATGATAGTGGAGTTCAAAGAAGACATGATGAAGTCCTTCGAGATGACCGACCTTGGCTTAATGAGTTACTTTCTCGGCATAGAGGTATATCAAAGAAATAATGGAATATTTATCTCACAAAAGAAATACACAGAAGGCTTACTCAAGAAGTTCAAGATGTACGGCTGCAAGCCTGTCACTACTCCGCTAGTAACAAATGAACAGCTACAAAAGGATGATGGATCACTAGAAGTCGATGCATCACACTACAGAAGCTTAATTGGAAGCTTGTTATATCTAACAGCTACATGACCTGATATCATGTATGCTACTAGTCTCTTATCCAGATTCATACAAAGCCCAAATAAAATACATCTTGGAGCAGGAAAAAAAGAGTTTGGCATATGGTACACTATCATAACCAACTCAAGGTTGCTTAGCTATACTGACAATGATTGGGCAAGCTCGGTGGATGACATGAAGAGCACCATAAAGATAAGATTAATCGAAATTTGTACCTCTTTCTAGGGTATCTAAGACACCACTCTTGATGTCTTTTTTCTCAACCCTTGGAAATAACTGCCTTCAACATTCCACTATTCTACTTCATTTAGGTCTCTACTCTTTTCTAAACATAAAAGGAATAACTACACAACCTGCACAATTTGACTTTCCATTTCTAAGGCTGTTAGATCAAGATGATTAACACATTTAAAGTTTTGATTTCTACAAGACAGACAAAACTTTCTCAGACGGGAACATCGCAAGCAAGTCAGACGAAACAAGCACAGACGGAAGATGACTCCTCAAACTGAAGCCATTCGTCTGTCTCAAGTCAAAGTCATCAGACGATAGGATAAGACGAAATCTCTTAAGACTGAAGAAGTGTATCGTCTGTCCAAGAAGTGAAGCAAAGAATGAGTCGCTCGTGCCAAGATTTCAAATCTTAAGAAGTACTCTTTAGAAGCATCCAAGATCAGTATAGGGATTTGTGCTTACACATGCAACTCGAAAAGGTCTTCACCTTTTTGTCAAAGTCTCTGTACATGTCAGAAAAAGTACTGCACACGCTATCTAAATCCGCTGCACACGCAATCAATCACTCAAGTACTATCTGACACCTTTTGGAAGCTCTCAAGGAAAATATTCAACGACATTCTTTTGTGTCTAACGGATATCTGAAGATGGTGCCTATTTAAAGACTTCATTCCATCAGAGTTCAGTTGGTGAACACGCTTCTATTATTCAATCTTCTGTGATTTCGCTCACTATATCTATTGTACTTCATTGTAAAAACCCTTTCTGCGAAGAGGAATCTTTCTTGTTTAAAACATCTTTTTCAAATCCACCTGTGTGGTGTGTTAGCCTGAGGAGGCTGGTTGTTCAAAGAATACCTTTGCTGTTTAGCCTGCGAAGGCTGTGTTCAAAGAATATCGTGTTATAGCCAGAAGTGGCTGGGTGGAAATAATACTTGTAACCATTTCACGGTTGGTAGTGAAAACTCAGTGGTTGCTGGGTAACTGGACGTAGTCTTGCATAGACGAACCAGTATAAAAATATTTGTGTACTTATCTTCTCTAAGTTATTTTGACTAACGGGGATAATTAAACTATAACGTCTCTTACTTAAAAACAATCCTTGAAGATTAAGATTATTTCATCTGAACATATTTAAACTCACAAACGAAAGGGAAATTTTTTTTTTATAAAACACAATCCAGCCCCCCTTCTTGTGTTCTATCTTTTACAAAGGCTCAACACCAAAACATCTAGTAACACTAGTGCCAAATGGGTCTTTAACGGCGGTGGAAAGTATTTTTCATGTCGATTCCAGAACCGTTATAATATATGAGAGACGTTAAAAATAGGTCAATTTTAACAGTGGTTAGAATAACTGCCGTTAAAAATGATTTTCTACGGCGGTTATGACAAAGAACCACTGTTGTGAAACCTTTTTTTAAAGGCGGTTGTTTGGTTTTAACCGCCGTTATATCTATTTAATATTTTTTTGTCATTTTTAAGGCGGTTGAAGTGAATAACCACCGTTAAAAATAAGTTTTTTTTAATAAAATTTTTGTTTTATTTATTCCTTTATTATTATAACCTGTATAATATGCATTTCATATGAACCAATTTTATATTTCCAACATTACAAGACATTGTTCCAACAGAAATTATAAATTCATACAGTAAAAATAAATTACATTTTTTCCTCATTGCAAGACTCTCTAATAAATTAAAATAAAAAATAAAAAATATCAATTATTACCAAAATATGGAACATAGTCAAAACTATCAACAATATTGTTCAATCATTTCCTTAATAAGTGTACATAACAAACATTGTTCATAGATTACGTGAAAATATTTAAAAGCAAAGCATATGCATTTAAGGAGTACTATCAACTCCTAGTATGTCAATGTTACCTGAAAATTGAACAAAGAATTTTATTAAGATTGTATCCTACATTAATTAAAAGAATTTAAAGATAAACTAACCGAAAACAAAAGTTTAGTGAAAATTTGGGCAGAATCTCCTCTGTAATTTAGATTATTACCAAAATCAAACCTATCAACAATTAATTAATTCAGCCCAAAATCATATTCAATCAATCTAAAACCTTAACTGTGCCATAAAAATACAATCTTTACAGTAAACCTTTTGAGTACCTCTTTATATAGAGGTGTCTGGCTATGAACCTTTCTTCGTGTCAACAACATATGTTGCCTATTCTTTCCGAATAATATCAATGTCTAAGTAATGAGTTAACATTTTGAAACATCTGAAACATGTATAAACTATTAATTGCTATTAATTGTGTTTTAAACATCTAAAAATGATATAAATTGAATATGAAGTTACCTGAAGCCAAGAATCCTTAATTTTTGCAGCAATAATGACTTTCATCCAATATATTACAAAATAACCACATTTAAAGGAGCCAAATTGTTTGAAACTCTACATTAATAAAATTCATAGTTAGATTATAATTATATTAACTAAGAAAATTGAATCTGATGCATTATACCTTAGAGATGATAATGTCAATATTCCTTCCTCAATTACCAAATCCAGACAACACATTTGTACCCCGAATGACCCTAATCTAATTAAATATTATTATAGCATTAAAACATATGTACAAGTAATATCAAATATATCTAAAAAAATTATAAAGTTACCTATTCAATAAATGTCTCATTTCAAAAGTATGTTTATGGTTCAACGAGCAAAACCAAAATGAATTACATCCATATGAGACCTGAATCAACAATAAATGAATTACTACAATATGTTTCAACATAAATGAAGTTAAAAAAACCACAAATTCATTAATCAACTAACCTAGAGATGAATGGAGAAAAATATATTTATTTTCTTGATTTAGTCATCCATGTTTGCTTGTATTCTTGAACTGAGACTTGGTTATTACCAACTTTTTGTATTAACTAAGGATCAAGAAATCCATATACATGCTCCGTGTCTTGGTTCTTGTTCAACCTATACAAATAACTATATCAAACCGAAAATATATTTAGTATAAGTCATTAGGTTTTATTAAATAAAAATTATTATTAATTTTATGACCTTTGCCAAGTTTGTACGACAGAGATGTTTAGCACAGTAGTCCCTGAACTAATCTCATGTATATCAGCCAATGATATGTATAACGGAACAGTCGGGTTCTCAACACCAAAAATCTCTATGAAAAAAGACAATTTTATAGGTGCATTAAACAATGATGATGATATCTTTAGTAGTTTAATCAATGGATTTTGTTTTGCATCAGCTCTTCATGATTTATTTTCTCCATGATTTATGTTGTCCATTGGTTGTTTACCATGATTTATGTTGTCCTAAACATGCAAAGGCACATTATGTACCATTTAGTAATACAACTAAAAATATATAAAAATGTGAATTAATGAAATTGTACCTTAAGTCGCGATGAAATTGCCCTCAACAAATTTCTAGGCCATGCAATGAAGGTGTTAAGAGCTTGCCTCACAAATTTTACTTCTTGATTAGGCACCGACACTGCAGCATCAGGGTCAAGGACTTCCTCCACATTCATTCTTACCCAATCTGGCTGTTTGGGACCCCGTGAATGGTTTATCCCCCACCAAACACAGTACCACGAGCTACAATGCGTGGCGGATCCCCCTCCACATACAACTAACACCTGTAATAAAATGAAGTTTGTTATTGGAATTATTAGACATACAACTTTAGAGAAAATAAAATTATTACCTTCCATTAAATGTAGGTTCTAAAACATTAGAGCTGGCTTTGTTGCTAACTCGAAGAACCTCATGTGTTTGAGGCACTTCATGCATGGATTTCAAGGTTTATACAACCCTCTCGTCCACCTTCTCATGAAAGTCTTTGAACAATTCTTGTCTTAGTTGAACATACATATGTTCAACTAGTATTATGTTCAACTAGTGAATCCTGTTTAACATCAGAAGTTCAGAATTCAAATTTCCTTTTAATTTAACAATGATAAAGGAATACAATGGTAACAGTTTAACTTGCAATGCTATGTGCAACTCTCTGTGCCTTAGATGAAGTCATTTCTCCTGTACTCTTTGTGCGAGCAGCCGTCCATAATTCATAACGTCCTGGAGGAGATGGTGGATTAACATTGATGTCCATCGCCCCAAATTTTGTCTGCCTCGCCTTGATCTTATCAGTTATCATCTTATCCTTCAATTTAGCATATCCACCCCGAGACATTAAATGAGGTGCATTATTCAGTTTTGTCCGCTCCTCTGCAGATTTCCTTGTGTCCTGATTCATAACATAAATAAATCTTATTAGTGGAGATATGAAATAATAACATTTAATTATAATAATAATGATGATAATAACAATACTCACCTGCTAGCTAGAGTTCAAACGACTATTACGAAACAATGTCCAATCTTCTTCACATATGTTATATTTCTCACATGGTGATTTATCAGACTTCTCTCCAAAAACATAGTTTCTAGTTAGTGAGCTCTTAAAATCTCTCTATCGGACGCCAACCAATGTTAAAATCTTCTTCTTGATTTTTTCATTATCTTCGAATTCAAAATTATGCAAAAAAAAAATATATTGTTAGTGAATAATTTATACTAAAACTTATACATTAGTAAGTGAATTGGACAAGAAAGGTAATAAACAATAGAATACCTTGATATCTTGTCATATTAGGTCTTTCTCTAATGACCCAACCTGATCCCAATTATGGATGGTGATGGAAACATGCATCCTAGTAACAAGTTCTAAATAACTCTAAAAGTGAGCAACATTAGATTCCCCCCCCCCCCCCCGCCTTGCCTAAAGAAGGATCTATTTCTACACGAGTTTTCTCTTTAGTGATGCATCCAGATATAATGTGAGGTAGTCTAGTCACAGATCTCTGCAACTACCAACAGTAGACTTTGATGATTCTTACATATCTATTATGAGGAGAAAATTCAGACATAAGAATAGTTATTCAATAATATAACTAGAAAAAAATAAACATATATTATCTAAAATTAAATACATAATTACAACATACATACATACTTATTGTAAGTACTTAAGTTTCCAAGATCCCTTCATTATGATCATCTCGAATGGCATGCACATCATCTACTACATTGTCCAATACAGATGGAAGCGTGTGACAAAGATCATTATATGGATCTTCATGTATCCCATGAATGCTCCTTGTATAGAAAACCACAAACAAGTGTTCATTACAAGGGTCAGTGACATAAAATACTTGTCTTGCTTGATAGGCCATGATGAACGGTTCATCTTTATATCCCACCTTATTCAAATCAACTAATGTAAATCCCAGAGCATCTATTTGAACATTGTTGTTACCTTCAACCCATTTGCACTTGAACAGAAGGACTCTGAATGCAACATAATCAACTTCCCATATATCTTCAATCACACCGAAGTAACTCATAGATGTCTTTATTGGAAATTTGTCTTTGGAACTAGAAAAATGCACAGACTCAGCATACAATGTTACTCCACTATTTTGAACTCTACTTTTGTCATCCTATGTCTTGGTAAAGAAACAACATTTGTTGATATCATATGTATGGTAACTTATGACATCTTTGTTTGGCCCACGAGCTAATCTCAATAATGTTTCTGAAGGTGAATCTTCATTAAAAACTTTATCCTTAAACCAAGGTCAGAATCTATTGTTATGCTCATTCAAGATCCATTTTACATTCATCCTTGGGTGCATTCTCTTAATATGACTGATATGATCAGATATGTAGGGAAGAACTTCATTAGTGTTGTTCAATATGTACAAGTGTGCTTGCTCCAATTACTTTTGATTAACGCGAATAATTTTTTTGAATCGGGTACCAAGCCCTTCACATCGTACATCATGGCGAGATTTAGGAATCCCTACTGAATCAGTCCTTGACAAATAATCAGTAAAAAACTCAATAGCTTTCCCTGCAATGTATCTTTCTACAATAGAGACTTCAGGATGATATTGATTCTTCACATAACCTTTCAATATCTTCATGTATCGCTTAATCGGATACATCCACCTTAAGTAAACTGGCCCACAAAACTTTATCTCTCGAACAAGATAAACTACTAAGTGAACCATGATGTCAAAGAATGAAGGAGGAAAAAAAATTTCCAATTAGCACAAAATGATGATAGATTCATGTTCAAGCACATCTAAGGTCTGTGGGTCAATGACTTTAGAGAAAATTGCATTAAACAATATATTGTGATGCAAACCAGGAGGCAAGATATTGTGATGCAAACCCACGAGGAACTTATAAGGGATATTCATGGATAAGCAAAGGGGTGCCCAATCTTCATTCACCCATCATTCAACACTCAATTGATTTGAAGTAGCTTGTGGAATTAACATTAGAACTCACGGTTTAGGACAAAGAAGAAGAAATAGCAAAAATGGAAGAAGGAAGAAGTGTGGTAAGCGCTATGGATGAAGCACTCAATAAGCTTGGTTGGAGAATCGCCACTTGGATCATGGATCCATGATAAGATTCAAGGTTCTTGGAAGAAACCCTAGGAGAACTCTCTCCTTTTCTCAAGACACAAGTCTTAGAAATTCTATTTCATAAATTTGACCAAAAGTGTGTAGAGTAGAAATGTTGACCAATTTAATGAATGTGCAATGGGCTTAAGGTTAGAAATTTGAAATGTTATCCACCCTAGGATGAAATGAGTGATCAATGGTGAGATGAGAGACACCCTAGGCTGAGCACACTTTACAATTACAAGGCCCAAACTTAAGTATTAAAACAAATACATAATTGAAAGAAACTAATAGGCGTAAACAATTAAACAACTCGCTGGAAAATTCTAATGTTAACTTCAAGCTCCATTTCCTCTTAGATGCAGTCCAAACTGGGCTTTAGTGTCTTTATAGCTTTTGTAGCCCTTTAAGTCAGCTTTAAAATGACACTAAGACGAAATCAATTGGATGTTTTGTGGCTTACATTACGCTCGAAATACTGAACCTTGTCAGCACCCCGCTAGAACATCTTAGCAGTATCCAAACGTTAATTTCAAGCTCAATTTCCTCATAGATGCAGTTAGAATTGGGCTTTTATGTCTTCATAGCTTTTGTATCCCTTCAAGTCAAATTTAAAAAAACACCAATAACAGCTAAATTGGAGTTGTTTAGCTCGAGTTATGCTCCAAATACTAAACCTGGTCAGACAGTAAAAAGTAAGGTCAATTTATTAAAAAGTAAGGTTGAAGAGTTTGTTGAGCTTTTAGAGATGGTCCTCCATTAAACCCTCCTTCTTGTGGCCAACTTGTCCTCAAGTGGCTTAGGTTCTTACCTACAATAAAAATAATCCACCCGGATCAAAGATCAAACAAACTCTATCAAGTTTAGCATTTAATAACAAGATGCTTTGTCTACTAATATCTTTAACACAATGTAGAGAAGTAAAGGAAGAATGCAAGTGATTTTCTATGATAAAACCTAAACTCTAAGGAGTCTCTAATTCCTCTTTTAAATGTATAGATACTAATTCTTTAATCCATGTGTACTCCACTTTGATGAAATTCTTCTTTAAGACACTTCTTATAGGTGTAGAAGCTTGTGATGTTTCCTCCTTCTTAAATTCATTCTTCCACCTAAAAGGATATTCAACATCAAAAAGAGAACCATCAAAAAGAGGCAAGGAAGTCTCCCTTTTTGATAATGCATAATCTTCAAGTACTCCTTTCCCTCTTCCCAAGTGACTCCATGGTTCCTTTCTGCACAACTTTTCACTTGGTCCTAGAATACAATAATTCTTGAGAGTGAAACTCTTATCTCTCTCACAAGGTGTCTTTGGTCTTTCAAAAGATGTGGAAGTTTGTAATTTGCCCTCTGTTGGACTTGAAGCTGAAGAAGTCGCCTCTTATTTTAGTTTTGATATACTTGTAATTTTGATCTTTATGATAGATTGTATATAGGAGCTTAATTGTATTGATTGTTTTAGAATAGGCTTTGAGTGTGGTTTTAATTCAATCTTTTTCATGGAGAATTTGAATCTACTCTTATAATTTGAGCTAGAGAAGTTTTAGAACCCCATTTTGTTTTGGAAAAGTCAAAAACTTTGGTTTAAAAAGGTTTTAAGCTGAAGTAATTGATTACCATATAGCTGTAATCGATTACCAATAGACTCAGAAAACAGGGGAACCTAAATTGCTCTAGAGTAATCGATTACCACTCCATAGTAATCGATTACTTCGTGCTTGAAGAAATATAGAAGGCAAATTTCTCTAGAGTAATCGATTACCTCCATCCTGTAATCGATTACCATACCAGAATTCATCTCAAAGAGCTTTTGAAACTGCTTTAAATAGAAACCTCTTTGAATTGTTTCAAGGAGAGAGATCTTTTGAGTTTTCCAAAAAGAAAGGAAGAGCAAAAAAATCAGTTTTACACAAGAATTCTCTTCAAAGTTTTTAAAAGATTTTCTCTTGAGATGAAGGTTGTGTGATTGATTGAAATCATTGGATGCTATCTTGATCAGTGCATACACAACAGGTGTACTCTTATCTGATCTTTATCTTTTGTATTCGTTTTTGGTATTAGACTCTAAAGAGAAAGGAGTTCTCTAGAAGAGTTGAGGAGTTTTTGAGAGAGATACTCTCTAGGTTGGTTCTTGAAGGGATCAAGAATCAGGTTGATATGTTCTTAGGTGAAGAATATATGTTTTGAGTATTTTGATTTGTTTTGTGTTTGTGCAGCGTGATTGTATTAGACACAAAGAATCGTTATAGTGGAAAACTGATCGCAATAGATTGTTGGGTTGGGACTGGATGTAGGCCGAAAGCCGAACTAGGATAAATCTCTGTCTAAACTCTTTTCTTTATCTTATCTCTTATAATTCATTATTTTCTCGCTGTTATCCGCTGTATATCTCTGATACGTTACTTGTAACTAAGATAAAATTGAATCGGGAAAGAAAGTGAGAAAAGTTAAAAGTTGATATAGGGAACAAGAATCTATTCACCCCCCCCCTCTAGATTCATATAGGGACCAACAATTGGTATCAAGAGCTTTAACTAGTAAATCAATCTAGTAATACTACATAGTTCCCTGTAATGGCTGGTAACTTTTACCCTTTGCTGAAGGAGCTTCTATAAATAGACTTCCATTGTTATGTGGTGATAACTATCCATTCTGGAAAGTTCGCATGAAGATCTTTATGGAATCTATTCACAGAAGCATCTGGCAGGCTGTGGTAAATGACTACAAAGTTCCAATGAAAATAGAAAATGGAAATGAGATAGAAAAACCTTTTGAGGATTGGGACATAGATGAGATAAGGAGGGCTGAAAATGATGCTAAGGCCTTGAACATTATACACTCTGCCTTGAATTCTGATGAGTTTTTCAGGATATCTGCATGTATAACAGCAAAAGAAGCATGGGAGCTCATCATGGTAACCCATGAAGGTACTGCTGAAGTCAGAAGAGCTAGAAAGAACACACTCATTCAAGAGTATGAGACATTCAGAATGTTCCAAGGAGAAACAATAATGTAAATGCAAAAGAGATTCACACACATCATCAATCATCTCAAAAGACTTGGCAAGAACTTCATTGAAGAATAAGTGAATGTCAAGATTCTGAAATCGCTAAACAGAAAATGGCAACCTACAGTGACAGCCATAATTGAATGAAAGAACCTTGCTGCTATGACCAATGCTGAACTGTTTGGGAAAATTATAGAGTACGAAATGGATATGACCCGGATGGCAGATGAGGAACAGAAGGACAAAAGAGCTAAAGGAATTGCTCTCAGAATAGACCATACTGAAACAGAATCTGAATCCTCTGAAGACAGAAATGATTCACAAGAAGACCAAGTGAACCTGATGGTAAAGAAGTTCAGAAAATTCATGAAGAACAATACTAAGAAGAAATTTGGTCAACCAAGAAAGGGAGTCAAGAAGCAAGACAACACTTCAGTCAAAGTGACATGCTACGAATGTGGAAAGATTGGGCACTACAGATCAGATTGTCCAACCTTGAAAAGAAGCAACAACAATGAAGTGAGAAAATCTGAAAATGAAAGAAACGTCAGAAAAGAAAAGAAGAAAAAGAAATCATACATAGCTTGGGACGAAGGCTACACATCCTCAACATCTGAAAGTGAAAATGAGGAAGCGAATCTGTGCTTAATGGCCAAATCATCCAGTGAGGTAAGTGATACAAACTCTACTATGGATGAATATGAACAACTGCATTCTGCTTTTTGTGAGCTTTACAATCAAGTTGAAACATTTGAAAAAGAAAACATAGTTTTGAAAAAACAAGTATCCATGTTAAAACAGAAAGTATGTGAGTTAGAAAATGATGTTTCAAAGTTAAGAAAGGAACTCAACACTTCTGCAAACAATGTACACATGAAATCTGGAAACACTAAACATGCTAAATTCACTCATACTTACTGCATGAAATCTGGAAATAAATCGTTTAACTGCATGATTAAGAAGAAAGGGATTTCCAGTGGTAAATATAAATGGATTAAGAAAGAAACCTGTAGCACTAACATGCATGGACCCAAGAGGAACTGGGTACCAACCACAAAATAAGGTGTTTGTCTCTTGCAGGAAAGCTTGAACAGTAGAAGCTCAATTTGGTACTTAGACAGTGGCTGCTCAAGGCGTATGACAGGTGATAGAAGGAACCTGAGCACCTTCACACCAAGAGAAACTGGATCAGTTGTATATGGAGACAACAACAAAGGGAAAATTCTAGGCTTCGGTACAGTTGGATACAAAGCAAATACAGTGATAGAAGATGTTTTGCTGGTGGATGGATTGAAGTTCAACCTTCTGAGCATTAGTCAACTATGTGACAAAAATTACAGAATTGCTTTCGATGATGAACATTGTCTTATCAGCAACAAAGACTCAGATGAACTTCTCATGATCAGCAAAAGATCAAACAACATCTACATATTAGAAGTAGATCACTCATCCCCTTACTCTACATGTTTAGCTTCTAATGATAATTTGTCTTGGCTATGGCATAGGAGAATAGCACATATTGACATTCTGCATTTAAATAAACTTGTATCTAAAGAGCTAGTTTTTGGTCTCCCCAAACTAAAGTTTTCCAAAGAAGGACTATGTGAGGCTTGTCAAAAGTCCAAGCAGGCAAAAACCTCTTTCAAAAACATTAAACATGTTTCTACAACTCAGCCGCTTGAACTCTTGCATTTAGACTTATTTGGTCCACCTAGGATAGCTAGTTTCGGTGGAAATCTGTATGGGCTGGTCATCGTAGATGACCACTCACGATTTACTTGGGTTTTGTTTATCAAGAAAAAGGATCAGACCTTTGGAGTTTTCAAGGTACTTGCCAAGAAAATTCAAAACAAAAAGGATTTGAAAATTAAAGCTTTAGAAAGTGATAATGGAACTGAATTTAAGAATAGCTTTATTGAAAGTTTTTGTGAAAAACATGGGATATCACACTGCTTTTCAGCTCCTAGAACTCCTCAGCAAAATGGAGTAGTGGAGAGGAAAAACAGGTCTTTTATAGAACTTGGAAGAACTATGCTGAATGAGCACATGATGCCTAATCACTTTGGGCGATCTTTGTGAACACTGCATGTTATGTTCTCAATAGAGTCTCTATAAGACCCATTTTGAAGAAAACCCCTTATGAGCTGTTCTATGGCAGGAAACCAAACATTTCTTACTTTAAAGTTTTTGGATGCAAATGCTTTGTCTTAAACAATGGCAAGGACCTTATTGGAAAGTTTGATACAAAGGCTGATGAAGCCATTTTCCTTGGTTATTCAAATACAAGTAAAGCATATAGGATCTTTAATAAAAGAACAATGTGCATTGAGGAATCTGTCCATATTAGATTTGATGAAACTAACACTTCCCAAAAGGAAAGCTTGTTGCGTAATGATGATGAAACAGGTGAGGAAAGCATAGAAGTTGATCATATGCATCAGCAAACTCAACCAAACCCAGTGTCAGATCAAGCAAAAGAATGGAGGACACCTAGGAACCTATCTCTTGACAATGTCATTGGTGACATTCAAAAGGGGGTAACTACCAGATCCTCACAGAACTTGTTTTGCTATAATACTGCTTTTGTATCACAGGTTGAACCCTCCAGCATTGAAGAAGCCTTGAACAATGAATTTTGGATCATGACTATGCAAGAAGAACTTAACCAGTTCAAAAGAAATGGAGTTTGGGAACTTGTTCCAAACAAAGGCAACATGAATATAATTGGCACAAAATGGGTATTCAAGAATAAACTGAGTGAAGATGGAGTTGTAGTTAGAAACAAAGCAAGACTTGTGGCAAAAGGCTACAATCAACAGGAAGGAATTGACTTTGAGGAAACATTTGCCCCTGTTGCAAGACTTGAAGCTGTTAGACTACTCCTAGCTTATGCTTGCATCAACAACTTCAAATTATTCCAAATGGATGTGAAGAGTGCATTCCTAAATGGTTATATAAATGAAGAAGTCTATGTAGTACAACCACCTGGATTCACAGACACTACTTGGCCTACACATGTTTACAAACTTCATAAAGCCTTGTACGGGTTAAAGCAAGCCCCCAGGCAATAGTATGATAGACTGAGTAAGTTTCTCATATCAAAAGGATTCCACAGAGGTAAAGTAGACAAGACCTTGTTTATTAAGAGCAAGTCTAACTACATTCTATTGGTTCAAATTTATGTTGATGACATTATCTTTGGATCATCTAACCAACAACTTTGTGAAGAGTTTGTGAGCAATATGCAGGAAGAATTTGACATGTCCATGATAGGAGAACTAAGTTTCTTTTTAGGACTCCAGATCAAACAAATGGAAGGTGGCACATTCATTCACTAGGCTAAGTATACAAAAGAACTACTCAGAAAATATGATATGGTTAACTGTAAAGTGTCAAATATACCTATTTCTACTAATACTTATCTTGAGTTTGATGAAGCAGGTGATGAAGTTGATACTACCTTATACAGAGGTGTTATAGGATCTTTACTTTATCTCACAGCCAGTAGACCTGATATTATGTTCTCTGTATGTTTATGTGCTAGATTTCAATCTACACCTAAGCAATCTCACTAGCTAACAGTAAAGAAGATTCTCAAATACCTAAAAGGAACTATAAGTTGTGGATTGTGGTATCCAAAAGGAACCTCACCATTACTTGTTGGTTTTAGTGACTCTGAGTTTGCAGGTAGCAAAACAGATAGGAAAAGCACTAGTGGAACGTGTCACATTTTTGGAGAATGCCTAATATCTTGGCATAGCAGAAAACAAGCTTGCGTAGCACTATCAACTGCAGAAGCTGAATATGTGGCTGCGGGAAGCTGTTGTGCTCAAGCAATTTGGTTGAAGCACCAACTAGAAGACTTTGGGCTAAAGATAGATCACATTCCCCTGAAATGCGACAACACAAGCGCCATAAGTATCACAAGAAATCCTGTACTACACTCGAGAACAAAACACATTGAAGTCAGACACCACTTCATTAGAGATCACATCGAAAAAGGAGATTGTGACATCGAATTCATAGACACAGAAAACCAACTAGCGGATATTTTTACAAAGGCATTACCAAAAGAAAGGTTTTACAAACTTAGATCAAACCTCGGCATTTTGAGTGAGGAACATCTAAACTAAATCCTTTTATTTTATTACACTCATCCATAAAATCGTTTTTGTGAAAATTTTTCAATAAAAACCTTCTTCTGATAGAAATAATCGATTACCAAAGAAGGATAATCGATTACTTCGCGTGAATTTCACTCAGGAAGGATTTTATCGAGATAATCGATTACCACGATCTGTAATCGATTACCACAGAACCAGTTTTCAATGGTTTTAGAAAAATCCTCTGGAGTAATCGATTACCAGATTACTGTAATCGATTACCACGACTGTTTTTCTTGTTTTTCATCTTCTCTCTATATAAGGAACAAAGATAATCGATTTCCAACTGCTGGTAATCTATTACCTCGTTCTTGGGCTAATTTTCTTGGGCTTTTTTTTCTTATAAGAAGTGCAGGTGAACCCTAAGGATCACTATTCATCTTCTTCTCCGAAAACCCTAGAAATCACTCTCTCTCTCAACAACCATGGATGAACAAGGCAAAGAAAAAAGAATCAAGATGAAAGCCAATAGATTCTCTCAAGAGGAGGTAAAGGGCAAAAAGAAAGCAGGAGAATCCTCCCAAAGGAAGAAACCTACTTCACCGGCTCAACGAGAAAGGACTCCACCTCCTCCACCAGAATCTGCGGTTAGCCGTTGTTCACATCAAAAGGGCAAGAAACAAGATTTAACCTTGATTTTGCAAACAAAGGTCTTGTTCCACCAAAGATTCTAGACCTCTAATGGCTAGACAATCAGAGTTTCACATTCCAGACATATCTGAGGCAACAACACTTGGAGAGATTTGTAGGCATGAAAGGTTTTATCTACCCTGATTTGGTTAGAGTCTTCTATTCAAACCTCAAACCAAACATGGAGAGAATGACAGTAAGTTCTGAAATTAAAGGTATTAAGATAACCTTAACCCCTGCACATTTTCTTCAAATTGCTGGTATCAGGAAGGAAGGGATAATAGGGCATGTAGACAAACTCCGGGAGAAAGGATTTGATCTACAAAAAGACACCTTCTACATGAGTCTACTGAGGAACCCACAAAACTGGGAAGAGGAAAGGAATTCTAGAAGAGCACAAGGCAAAAAGGTTACTTACAACATTGGTGGCCTGACAGCTGATGATAGGCTACTGCATTACACCGTTTGCTGGATTTTGGCTGCTAGAGGAGCAAATCATGCACAAATCAGTGAAGACGACATGATCCTCATGGCTGCTCTGATGAATGGGATTCAAGTGGATTGGACGCACATCATTATGGACAACATGCTGAAGACTAGAAGACTTATAGACAATAAGTGTCCATACTCTATGTTTATCTCTAGACTAATTGAAATTTTGCAGGTAGATACTACTGATGAAGAAAGAGAATTAGTCAAGGATGTCCACATGATCAGTGATAGAGCCTTGAAGATGATGAGGCTGATCAAAACTGATGCTGGTTGGATAACCATAGAAGAATAGCAAGCAAATCCACAAGAAGAATAAGGAGAAGCACAACTTGAAGATGAAGATGAAGACAACCTGGCATCTGGAGAGTACATTCCAAGATCGCGCTTTGAATCCATCATGATTGACAGATTGGATGAATTGGAAGCAACTGTCAACAAGAGGATAGATGACCTAGGAAAGCGTCAAGATTTGCACTTCCTAGAGATGAAAGACTTGATGGAAACGATCATGGAGAGACTCAACCAAGATGACTCAGATTAGTAACTTCAACTCTACCTCTCACTTTCTTATTTGATATACCAAATAGGTGGAGTAGTAGTGTGTAGTTATTAGCTGCTATTATTAGTCTTCATAACATAGTTTTTCTTGAACTGTTTTTGAATTTGTTGAATTTGTTTTTGAATCTGTTTTTTTCTTAAGTACTTTACTTAGGGGGAGCAGATTAGCAATACTTGAACAATTTGGATAACTGTAATAGCTAGATTTAATTTTCTTTGCAAATGATTGTCTTTATATTTCCGTGAATTGAAAATGTGATATGATTTGAATCATCTATAAAGCTGTATGAAAAAAAATGATGAAAATGAAAGAAAGAGGAAAAATACTAACATTGCAGGACACATCAAAGCCGCTATCTACATTAAGATCTCAACTACACGGATTTGGTACATCAAAACCAAAAAGGGGGAGATTGTTGGACTTGAAGCTGAAGAAGTCGCCTCTTGTTTTAGTTTTGATATACTTGTAATTTTGATCTTTATGATAGATTGTATATAGGAGCTTAATTGTATTGATTGTTTTAGAATAGGCTTTGTGTGTGGTTTTAATTCAATCTTTTTCACAGAGAATTTGAATCTACTCTTATGATTTGAGCTAGAGAAGTTTTGGAACCCCATTTTGTTTTTGAAAAGTCAAAAACTTTGGTTTAAAAAGGTTTTAAGCTGAAGTAATCGATTACCATATAGCTGTAATCGATTACCAACAGACTCAGAAAACAGGGGAACCCAAATTGCTCTAGAGTAATCGATTACCACTCCATAGTAATCGATTACTTCATTCTTGAAGAAACAGAGAAGGCAAATTTCTCTGGAGTAATCGATTACCTCCATCCTATAATCGATTACCATACCAGAATTCATCTCAAAGAGCTTTTGAAACTGCTTTAAATAGAAAGCTCTTTGAATTGTTTCAAGGAGAGAGATCTTTTGAGTTTTCCAGAAAGAAAGGAAGAGCAAAAAAATCAGTTTTACACAAGAATTCTCTTCAAAGTTTTTAAAAGATTTTCTCTTGAGATGAAGGCTGTGTGATTGATTGAATTCATTGGATGCTATCTTGATCAGTGCATACACAACAGGTGTACTCTTATCTGATCTTTATCTTTTGTATTCGTTTTTGGTATAAGATTCTGAAGAGAAAGGAGTTCTCTAGAAGAGTTGAAGAGTTTTTGAGAGAGATACTCTCAAGGTTGGTTCTTGAAGGGATCAAGAATCAGGTTGATATGTTCTTAGGTGAAGAACATATGTTTTGAGTATTTTGATTTGTTTTGTGTTTGTGCAGCGTGATTGTATTAGACACAAAGAATCGTTATAGTGGAAAACCGATCGCAACAGATTGTTGGGTTGGGACTGGATGTAGGCCGAAAGCTAAACCAGGATAAATCTCTGTCTAAACTCTTTTCTTTATCTTATCTCTTATAATTCATTGTTTTTCTCGTTGTTATCCGCTGTATATCTCTGATACGTTACTTGTAACTAAGATAAAATTGAATCGGGAAAGAAAGTGAGAAAAGTTAAAAGTTGATATAGGGAACAAGAATCTATTCACCCCCCCTCTAGATTCATATAGGGACCAACACCCTCCTTCTTTAATTCTTTCATCAACCTATATGAACCATCAATATCTTGAGAGTTAAAGTTAGTAGGCACAATTAAAAATTCCACACTTTTAAATTCAAGGATTTTCCAAGGCTCAATGCCTCTTCAGGGTGGCAAAACCCATTAATAATATCCTTGGAGAAGACATCATCAAACTCCATCAATAATGTATCAAGTTCTCCTTGTTTACCTACATGATTAGTACTCAAAACAAGTGGGTTAGGCAAAAAAAGAAACATGTTTTTCTTAGCTAGGAACTCTCTCTTTAACTCACCCCTCTCAATAAGCAAACTCTTGTTAAGTTTTCCCTTGGATTTGCTCTCGGTTTGCCTAACTTTAAGGGTGGTTTCACTCTTGTTTTTCTTGGTGGAGCTCTTGGCAAAGTCATGCCAAAACCCTAAACTCTCACCCTTTTCAATCTTTTTCTCATTTTCTCTTTTTAGTTTCATCTTTATTTGATCCTCACAAACTTCCCTAGGTGTCAAAGGTTTCAAAGTGACCTTGTTGCCTACATGAGAGAAAACATAAGTGTTAGAAGCACCATCATGATTAACATGCTTATCATATTGCCAAGGTCTACCAAGTAAAAGATGAGTGGCCTCAATAGGAACAAAATCACACAATACATCATCTTTATATCTACCTATGGAGAAATTAATAAAAACTTGTTTATTAACAACCAATTCACCTTTATCACTCAACCATTGCAACTTATAAAGTTTAGGACGTGAAGATAATCTAAGTCCTAATTTATCTACTAACCTAGTGCTAACTACATTTGTACAACTACCACTATCAATAATGAGAGAGCATACCTTCCCTTCAATTAAACATTTAGAGTGAAAGATATTATCCCTTTGTGAATCATCTAACTCTTTGAGAGAACTTCCAAGCATCTTCCTCACCATGAGGAGATCTCCATCCTCGGGTTGCTTATCATCACCACTAGTGCTTTCCCTTGATGTTTCACTTTCACTTAAAGAGATTTGAGAATCCTCACTAGTAATAGTCCCATCCACTCTCACAATCATGGATTTCTTGTTAGGACATTGAGAAGCAATATGACCATGACCCAAACACTTAACATTTAATGGAGTTAGGTTTGGAAGTAGAAGATTTTACCTCCTTACCTTTAGGGTCCTCTCGGCCAAGATTGCCTTTGGAGTAAGATTGGTATTCTTTCTTTCCTTTTTCCTTCCAAGGTGCTTTGTAAGGTGTGGAACTCCTCTTGTAGGTGACCTTCCTCTTCAATTGGCTCTCAATCTTTCCGGCCTTGTAAAGTTCATCACCAATAGTCACATAGTGTTAAAGTTCAAGCACATCTTGAATGTCATGATTCAATCCATGGATGAATCTTGCAAGTGTTGCCTCTGTTTCTTCTTGATAATCCGCCCTAAGCATGGTCAATTCAAGGTCTTTGTAGTATTCATGAACACTCTTTGACCCTTGTGTTAGTCTTTTCAATTTAACATGTAAATCTCTAATGTAAGAGTGAGGAACAAACCTTTCTCTCATGACATCTTTGAGTAGAGTCCATGAGGTGACTTGAGGCCTCCTTCTTGTAAAAGCATCTTCTAACACTTGGTTCCACCATACCAAGGCATAACCTTCAAATTGAAGGATGGCAAGATTCAACTTTCCTTCTTCTCTCATGTGTGTGTGGCATGAATAAACTTGATCCACCTTCATCACCTAATCAAGGTAGGTTTCGGCTTCTCCCTCTCCAAGGAATGGTGGAAGCTTAATCTTGGTGTTCAAGCCACCTTGCCTTGCTCCTCCACCTTGGGGAAATGCACCAAAGCCACGGTCATGGTTAAGGGGTGTTCTCCTTCCTCTAGTTCTCCTTTCATCTTCATAGTTGTGGAAGACATAGTCTTCGTCAAAGTTGCTCCCTCCCTCACTACCTCTAGGTGAGTTATACTCTCTTCTACTACCACTCCCTTTTCTCCCACTTCTTCTCTCATGAGCCTCTCTTTCTCTTCTTTCATTCTCTTCTCTTAATGTTCTTTCATATTCCCTCCTTCTATCCTCTTCCTCCCTCATTCTCCTATGACTTTCCTTCCTAACCTCATTCACACTCTCTTTAAGTTCATGCTTGAGGTTGTGTTGTAAGTGCATAAATTTCTCCATCATAGCATCTATTACCTTTTGGGTTCTAGGAGAAAAATCTTTTCCAACACTAAGGAAACTATCCATTGCTGCAAGGAAAATGTTAGAAGCAAAATAATATAAGAGAATTAAATGTCATTTCCACTCACTAAGTGTTTCTCTCAACACTCTTGTTTGCACACTTAAGAGACTTTTTTTATAATGTACTCTCTAGCCTTTTTTCTCTCACTCTCACTTAAGGTTTCTTGAGAAACCATTATCAATTATAAATATCCAAATAATCCAAGTGAAAGAGGAACAATTAAGCTACAAAGCTTAGGAGATCAAAGAAGATAAAACTCAAGACAAAATTAGTAGGAAACAAGGAAGACAAGCAATAAAAAGACTACTCAATGAACAAAAATTGCTACTCAAAGGGGAAGTTAATTAATGAGAAAAAGGCTAATATACTTACTGCACTAAAAATGAAGGAAAATCAATATTTAAAACTGGAAATAATTTTAAAACAAGAACTCAAAGAATTGGAACAAACAAGTGCCAAAATGCTGGAAATTTCAACAAAACTGTCACCTAAATTTTCCTAACTTTTGAGGACTCAAAAGCATATGAAATGAGCTTAGAAAATTTTGAAACCTTCCAGTTAAGCTTAAATATATATAAACTAATAAACCAAATTCACAGAAGTCATCAAAATAGAGTTTAACACAAAGAACAAGCAACTACCCGAAATTGATACGAAATTAGCTTGAACCGTCGCCAAACTGGAATTGGAGGTTTAAAACTTGCTCAAAATGTTACGGAAATTTGTGGAATGAATTTGATGATCTTAAGGCATGAATTAAGCTCAATTTAAGGTGCAGGGCAGTCATAAATATGGTCTAAAAAATGCTTGAGCCTAATGAGAAATAATGCCTAATTGAGCTTGGACACTAAATTTATGGGTGTTTAAGGAACCAAAATCACCAAGGTACTACACTTAATTTTTTCCAATATTTTTCAACTAACAAGAGCTATTATTTTTTCACTCAATTTTCTTCAAACTCTCTTTTCTTGTATTTTTCTTTTCTTGCATTTTCTTTTGCTATGCTCTTTTGAATATTTTCTCTTGCTCTTTTCTTTTCTTTTCTTTTTTTATATTTTTCTCATGGCTTTTCTTTGCTGGATAATCCAAGTATAAGGCTCAAAAACTCAAGTAATCAAGTCAAATATTGATAACAAGCAAGATAATGCATGGTAATGGTAACTTGAACTTATAGTGAGCTAAACATGTAGTGATGAAACATATAATCATTAATTAAGCCTAAAATATTGCAGGGCAATCAAATTCCAGCAAAGAGGACACAAAATACACATTTAGAAAATTCATCAAACACATGGGGGCTATGAACTAGAACATCTCTAGCATGTAAATTAAGCCATGTATGATCTACCACATGTATCAGAACATATCCTCAATAGACAACCAAGACAAACAAAATAAACTCAACAAAATTTCAATTGAATCAATAATTGAAATAAAAAGATAGGAGCTAGACTCAATACCACAAGTGAAGAACAACTAGGTGAAGAACAAGCTCTTGAAACCAAATTTGATGCAAACCCACAAGGAACTTATAAGGGATCTTCATGGATAAGAAAAGGGGTGCCCAATCTTCATTCACCCATCATTCAACACTCAATTGATTTGAAGTAGCTTGCGGAATTAATATTAGAACTCACGGTTTAGGACAAAGAATAAAAAATAACAAAAATGGAAGAAGGAAGAAGTGTGGTAAGCGCCATGGAGGAAGCACCCAATAAGCTTGGTTGGAGAATAGCCACTTGGATCATGGATCCATGATAAGATTCTTGCGGAATTAAACAACTCGCTGGAAAATCCTGGTAGCATTCCAATGTTAACTTCAAGATCCATTTCCTCCTAAATGCAGTTTGAACTAGGCTTTGGTATTTTCATATCATTTGTAGCCCTTTAAGTCAGCTTTAAAATGACACCAAGAAAAATCAATTGGAGTTTTGTAGCTCACATTACGCTCAAAATACTTAACCTGGTTAGCGCCCCGCTGGAACATCCTGGCAGTATACAAACGTTACTTTCATGCCCAAAATCCTCCTAGATGCAGTTAGAAAATGGGCTTTTGTGTCTTCATAGCTTTTGTAGCCCTTCAAGTAAGATTTAAAAAGACACCAAGAACAGCTAAATTGGAGTTATTTAGCCCAAGTTATACTCGAATACTAAAACTGGGTCAGACAGTAAAAAATATAGCGAATTTTATTAGAAGCTCAATTTATTAAAAAGTAAGGTTGAAGAGTTTGTTGAGCTTTTGGAGGTGGTCCTCCATCATATTGCGAATGGCCACAGGTAGTAATTATTGCATCAACACATGACAATCATGATATTTTAAACCAACAAGCTTCAAATCTTGCATTGACATAAGGCTGTGAAAATTTGAAGAGTATCTTTGTGGAACTTTTATATCCCATAGACACTAACAAAAACATTTCTTCTCATTTTTTGATAATATATGAGAAGATGGAGGAAAATAAGTGTGTTTCCCTATCAACTGAGGATGTAACTCTGTGTGTATGCACATCTCAACTAAATCCTGATGAGCTTTGACTTCATCTTTAGTCTTGCCTTTAATATTCAGTAATGTATCAACAACACTGTCACAAACATTTTTCTCCACATCTATGGCATATATGCATTGTCTAATATCTAAGTTTAAGATAAAAAAAAAAAAATCACTTCTTCTATAGATTGTTTGCAGTGAGTTTCTTCTACTTCTTCCTAAATTGATTACAAAATTTAATAATGATCGAGGTCGTACTCGGTCAAAATAATACAATTAAAATGCAGTCTAGGAAGTGACTCATCAATTGATTTCCATCAAATACAGAACATGAAAGGGGGGGGGGGGTTGGTTGAGTTATAAAAATAGAGTAATAAAAACAGAAATTAATAATGATAAAAAATGAGATTAACCTCTTAATTAAATTGCAGATTGTTTATCTTTGATTACTGAAACTCATGCTCAAATTACTAACCTCTCAATCAAACCCGAATCAATTAACTAAGTGGAAATTAATTATGGTTTTCCTTATGTGAATTAAGTAATCACATACATCATTCATTCCAATTACAACAACTATACTTCACCCCATTAAGCATGAAACAGAAATATAATTTGCTATTAAACTGGACATTAAGCATGAACAGGTTCATTAAGAGCTGAATTGAATGATGAAGAGCAAACAACAATTTGAGCAAGAACAATGCACAACAGAACCTCAAAGCAATGATTGCAACCTAATTCAAGAGATTAACCCTAACTATTTAGCCTTCCATTAAAACGAAATGATGACAGCAAACTAATTAACCCTGAATGAACTAACACCAAATTGAACCAAACAGAAAACTAATTAACCAAAACGAATTAACCCAACACGAAATTGAACCCAAAATAGAAATGAAATTGAAACAGAAACGAAATTGGGGGTTGCATACAATGAAACGAAATACACATAATAGAATGGAGCATAAACGAAAATGGAGAAGAGAGGAAGAAAACGAACTGAAATGCCTTGATTGAATATGAACAATGAATTAAAAATTGAAATTCAAGAGAAAAGTGTAGTCTCCCTAATGCAACAATGAAAAATAAGAAGAAGAAGAAGAACCAAAACCTAGCTAAAGGAAGAACTCAAGATGTGAAAAATGTCAAGTGTGTGTTCTCCCCCGTAATACCCCTTCACAATCAGATTTTCAATTACAATTGGTAGTCCCCCATGTGCCTTGCACATGCCACTTAAGTGCCAAGGGTCCCCACTTCAAATCCTAGCTACAACAATTTAATAAAATGGCAATTACATGATTTAAAAAGAGCCCAAAATGCATCAAATTCTCGTCACTAGTCCGTGCATCAACTTCATTTCTTCATGACTTTTATAACTCTGTCAATCCTCTTTAATACGAAAAAAAACCTAAGCTCAAACGAAGATCTGTGAAGGGAGATATGTTTCTTTTAGTGAAAGTAGTCAAATCTGAAAAAAAAAATATAGCAAATTGGAACAAATTAAACACTTAAAGCCCAAATGAGCCCAAACTCATAAATGTATTAAATTATGCTAATTGACCATTAATCATGCTTTATTAGGATATAAAATATGAAGAGAAAGTGATCAAAATAATAACTCATCACACGATCATACATAACTGCTCACCTGTTTTGGGATAAGATGCAATGTCCTGTTCTTGACAACCATTGAATGGCTTCTTCAACTTACAATATGGATGATGGCGAGGAAGAAACTTTCGATGTCTAGTGTAAACTGTTTTTTGGCCATGTTTAAGTTGTGTAAAACTTGTATTTTCATCACAAATTGGGCAAGCATAATGTCCCTTTACATTATACCCACTCAAGTTACCATATGCAAGAAAGTCATTAATTGTACAAAACAACATTACACACAACATAAAATTGTTTTTTTTATGAGCATCAAACACATAAAGTCCTATCTCCCACAAAAGCTTCAAGTCATCGATCAAGGGTGCAAGATACACATTTATGTCATTCACTGGCTGTTTTGGTTCTGATATCAATAGAGACTACATAACATATTTTCTCTTCATGCATAATAAAGGAGGAAGATTATAAATGACTAACATGACTGGCCATGAATTATGATTAGTACTCATGTTGTCATAAGGATTCATTCTATCTGTATAAAGCCCAAATCTCAAGTTCCTTGGCTCACTTGCAAATTTGGGATACAACTTATCAACTTTCTTCCACTGTAAAGAATCAGCAACATGACGAAGTTGTCTATCACATTTTCTACCATTTGTATGCCATGTCAAGTTGTTAACATCCTCTGGATTGGCAAACAAGCA
Organism: Hylodesmum podocarpum; assembly: GCA_026586105.1. NCBI lineage: Eukaryota > Viridiplantae > Streptophyta > Magnoliopsida > Fabales > Fabaceae > Hylodesmum > Hylodesmum podocarpum. The sequence goes on from JALJEV010000131.1 coordinate 8,890,232, forward strand.
CTTCAATCTTGGAATGATTGGTAAGTACCATAACACCTTAGCAGGGGGACCATGTTTAAAGTCTTTTTCACTATTACTCTCATCATCTTTCTTCTTGTATCGTGAAACCCCACATTTAGGACACACATTTACGGCTGCATACTCATTTTTATTTAATATGCAATCATTGGGGCAAGCATGTATCTTCTTGTACTCCATACCCATTGGACATAGAATTTATTTTGTTTTATAATTATGAGAAGGAAGAGTATTTCCTTCTGGAAACATCTCCTTCAACAACTCCAACAATTCAGTGAAGCTTTTATCTGTCCATCCATTTCTCGCCTTCAAATTCAACAATCTTAACACGATTGAAAATTTAGTAAAATTCGTGCATCCCGAATATAATGGTTGTTTTGAATCACTTTTCAAAGCCTCATATACATGTGGCCTCTGAACATCCTATTGAAGGTGACAAACCATTTCATCCAATCGATCATCAAATCCAACATCTTCTTCTTCATCGATCTGTGATTTAATCGTAGGATTGTTTAATATTTCTTCATGCCATGTCCATAATGTGTAAGTTGTACAAATCTCATACATGATTAAGTGCTCACGTATCTTAGTGGTTTGTTGTTTGATCTGATTCAAACAACGAACACATGGGCAAAAATATTTCCCATTCACCGCATTAACATGTAGTTGAGCAAATCTTAGGAATTCACCAACTCCATTAACGTACTCTTCACTTATCTGACTTTTATTCATTCAAGTTCGATCCATGTTTTATGAACTCTTATTTCGATCCAAAAAGTCGATGACAACAACAATAATTTAGATGACAACAACAACAATCTAAAACTAGCATTATTAGAAGAGTGAAATACTCTAACTTAACCAAATTAAAAAAAAAAAAAAAATTTGGTCGAGTCCCCTTTATAATTTGATACTTCCAACAAATTAGAAAACATACTCAAATTCCACAAGCTTAGAAAGATAAAAAGCCTCAAGCTTAGAAAATACTACAAACAAATTATTCAGTAAACAGAAAATATGCAAACAATATTCATCGTTTTGAAAGAAAAATCAAATGGAATTAACCTTGCAAATTAAAATAGATTTGGCTATTACATAACTTCTCCTTTAGAATTTTTTGTTACTGTATCATGGTGTTGTTATTGTTACCGTTTTGTTGGGGGCTGGGGTAAGGTGTGTTCTTTGGTTTCTTTGCGTGGATCATTCACATGTTATGTGTCAAGTGGTTTTTTTTTTTTGTCTATTATGTGGAATCTGTTAGTTGTGTGGGCAACTATGCATTTCCAAGTTGAGTTGTGCATCTGATTCAAGGAGTTGCAACCTGATGGCAAACAACCAAAGGAAAATCTAATTTTTACATGTTAACATCTTGGATTTACAAGCTCTAACGGCCAACCTGACGCCAATTTTTTTTTTATTGTTTAAGCTTAATTTTTCAAAGTATGAAAATCAAGATTAATCTTTCTCAACAAATTTTTATCATGCACCACAACTTATTAATCATAAAGTATCATGTTAGGGAAGCTACGTGTATGCTATCTAATTTACCTCTCTCGAAGAGAAGTAATAGTTTGGATTATTATTCTGGTTCCAGAATTATCCTTTCTATTCTATCCATGTTTATTCAAGTTAACATATTATTTCTTTCGAAATTTTAATATGTTGTAAAATTAGAAATTGGGAAGACGAGAAAAAGAAAGAAAGAAACACTACTACAAAAATTATATTTTTTGTCGGTTAAAAATAGTGTTTTATTGCGGGTTTAGAATCGTCGTAATATATGAACATAAAAAATAGTCTATTTTTAATGGCGATTAAATAACTGTCGTAATAAACTATTTTTAATGGTGATTGTTAGCTAACAACTGTCGTTAAAAATAGTTTTTTTAAAAAAAACAAATTGTTTTATATTTTAATTTTTACAGTTAATTTTACCTCTTTGATATTCTTTGTAAATGCAATAAAATAATATTCTTTGATATTTAACAATAAGTTAATATAAAACAAGATTAAAGTCATTTATATACTAAAATTGTCCTTAGTTACATATATAAGTCATATAAATATATTTTAATTATTCACCTAACCTAAACACAGTAAACACCGAACATCATTCTCATTTATATAAACAACATATAATACTCCCTAATAGAGAATCCGTGACAACAGAGAACCAAGTTGCATGAACCCAAGTGGTTATTTGCTATCTATCATCACTAATTAGTTCAATATAAAATAAAATATAATCTAAATATAAGAAAAATTAAATTAAATTAACTAAATATAAAAAAATTAACTTACCTAATTGAGAAATCCAAACGGAGCAACCATGGTGGGAGTGAACAGAGCAACCACGACGAAAGTGAGAACGATGGCGGCAATGACCGTGGAGAGGGGAACACCGCCGAAAATGCTCATGGAGAAGAGAAAAACCATCCAATGGTTGTCGAGGTGAAAAGAGAAAGAGGAGAACCGATGAGAAGAGAAGAGCAACGGCAATGGACAAGCAATGGCTAGTGCAAAAACAAAAATGTGAGGGGAAAATGCGTTTCTCGTAAATTAAAAGCATCTTTAATGGTGGTTATTTTAACAACCGTCGTTAAAGATGCAACAAAAAAGTAAGGGGAAAGCTCCACGTGCAAAATTAAAAGCATCTTTAACGACGGTTGTTAAAATAACCGTCATTAAAAACATTTACTACGGTGGTTGATTGTATAAAGAACCGCCGTGATAAATATTTTTAACGACTGTTAAATGGATAATCGTCGTGATATGTCCTTTTACGTCATTTAAATGGTTAATCGTCGTGAATTTGGTGACGTAGTAAATCTTTTCTGCACTAATGTCAATAACTACTGAAAGTAGGAGACATTCATGGGAATGTAGGAACTATTAGGCTAAAAGCTAAAAACTATTGACATTATCCCTTCTAGCGCCCATGAAACTCATCCAGTTTTGATGCAGCCTACTCTCTTTGAAAGATTAAAAAGGCAAATCAACATGAGAATCTTTACTCTTCTTACAGTACAAGGGCTAGTGTACATTCAGTTATTGAACAAAATCAAAATCAAGATATCATAACAAATATGACTCGAAATAGCAACTAAAGAGTCGAGGGCAGATGCATAAATGCCAAAATCAAAATCACACCTACAACACCATCAAGAGTCAATTCTTCCCTTGGCTTGAAAAAAATTATTGGGTCCACAATTCTGATAATGAAAACAAAACATGAAAATATAAGAAACAGGAAGAGAAACTACGTAGAACTAGAAAGTATAAGCCCCTCATCAACAACAAATTCTAATGGTCATTTATTTTGAATCTTGTTGTTGTCTTGTTGGTCAATTCCCAAGTCCTTAGGATGTTTAATACTACTAAAATATACCAATCATAAAAGAGAAACTTAGAATGTTTAACACTACTAAAATAATTCCAACGACAATGTGAGAATTTGTTCATGTTTTCTAGTCAAAGTAAAATTGTTGATTGATCAATTTATTTCATCAATTGATTCAATCTTTCATCAATAGCATTATTTGGTGAGTTAATTAAGAAAAACCAATAACATACAAACATCAAATCAAAAATTTCGCCAGAGACTAGTTAGATGAAGACTAAGGAACAAAATTGTAGATCAAAGTATAAGAGCGGAGGAATATGAGGAGGACGCAAACCCCAACCTCACGAAACCTTTCCAACCTCATGAAACCCTCCAAATGTCGAACAAGCTCGCAACAACAATAGAAACAGTACGGCGATGACAGGACTTTAACTCCAAAAAACCCAAAAAACCTCTTTCGCACTGCAAAAATGGAAGATCTAACTAAAATGTAGGTTCAAACGTGAAGTGGAATGCAAATGATGGTCTGAAATTGATATGGAAGCAAATTGAAGAGAAAGGTGCGAAAATGAAGAATAACACAGTGAAAGAGATGAAAGGAAAGAAAATGCGACTGAACAGTAAAAATTAAAGCTGAAGGTGCCAGCACATTAAGTCCTATTTTTAACAGCCGTTAATACTAAACCCGTCATCTTAAATCATTTTTAACAACTGATGTTCAAACACCTGCGGTTTAAAATGATCTATGACAACGGATTTAGTATTAACCGCTATTAAAAATAGAACAACGACGGGTCTTCCTTTACCCATCGTTAAGAAGGAGACGTATTAAATTATATTTGCACTGGTGTAAGGTCTCTAACTATTACTTTACTCTCTCTCCACCACCTTCTTACTTCACTAGCTTACTATCACCTATGTTGGATTATCTCCAAGGGAAAAACTCCTTAAGTAACTTTTTATAATACCTCTTTCTATCTCGACATCTCTATCCTCCTATGACTCGAACCACGCATGGCACCTTCCTAAACCATAATGCTTCCTAAGAATCTCTCCTTTATTTTATTTCTGGTTACATTTACTTTTCTTACATTAATACAATCCAAGACTCTTTCCAAACTTATAAGTACGCATTTATGGGCACCTAATCTAGTCTCTCGGCACTTAATCTAGTCTCGCTAAGAATCACTAAAGAAAGGAAGGATACCTGTATTATATTTTCTCTGTACCACGTAATATTAACTACCAATACCACCAATAATTAGTAGATAAGTTTCAATGCGCCGACATGTATTCATGTTTTTTCTTCCCAATTGGTTCTTATTTCTTAGTATAAGTAATTAGCTTATAAAGATGTCTAATGTTTAATGAAGTGATAGATAATGATGTCCTAGATCAAACAATTTTGTAAAAGAAATTAAAAATAACAGCTATAATTACAAAAACTAAAAAATTTATATAAAGATAATTGCAGTTAAATTGTCTTTTTAGTGTCTCAAATTCTTTTAATCTAAGGTTTTTATTTTTCTAGTTCTACTATTTGAATTTCTCTATAATTTTCAATCCTTATTACGATCTTTCATTTTTAATTTCTTTAATTTAGAATATTTTAGCAGATTTTTAATTAAAAATATTTATATTTCATACATTACTTGTTAAACATATTTTTTGAATCATCTAATATTAAAATAAGAATATATATATATATATATATATATATATATATATATATATATCAAGTTAGTAAAACTAAAAATAATACAAGAAAAATTTAATTAAAAAAAAGTTATAAATCAACTGCTCGTTTACCCATAATATAAAAAACTCTTGGTTATTATGTTCCCCTGTAAACACTACTACGTGCAGTGTCTCTTCTACAATCACGTACTTACAAGATTTTCATCAAAGAAAACACCTGCGCATGTGTTTTCATCTGTTGCCGTATGGTTGCTATTGTGTTTTAATTCTACAGTCAAACGGCAATTACAGTAAATTGTTTTCATTTTTTCAGTAGCAAGACAAAGGTAATATATATATATATATATATATATATTCTTAGACAGTAAATAGAATGGATAAAATTTCAATTAAAATACCAAATTGTCTAGAAAAAACAAAAAGAAACTGAAACTGGGAAAACTTCAATCTGAGGTACCAAAACTAAAAGGGTCTAATATGGCCTAGGAAAAAAACAGAGAAACTGATATGTTGCATGCAAGCTAATCACAGGCTGGTGCATTAAAATTTTTGATACGTACAAACACTATGGAATCAGGCTGCACTTCAATTGGAGCATATGGATCAACCAGCTTTGGCTTCAATTCTGGGATGTCTAGTGACTCAGTCAGCTTTAGTGGAGTTCCATTTAACAGCACCACATTACTTTGAACATCTCCATCTTTAGGTGTCAAATGGTACTCTTCCCTATTACTTGGAGTCAATGATGTGTTAAATAGATTTGTCATCTTCCCCGCGAGCTTAGTAGGGAAGATATCCATGTCATTGACAGGGGATACTTTGAAAGTAGTGCATTTTTCCATGTTAATGAGGAGAAGAGTGATACCACGCTGAAAATAATAAATGGCAAGTGATTCAGAAATCACAATTAAGATGAAATGACATTATATAAATTTTTTGATTTTATCACTAATTTTTCTGTGACAAATAATAACCAATTAGATACAAATTAAAGAATTTTAAAAATGAATATACTCACACTATGCGTTGCAATAATTCCATTATTGTTTAATGATACTTGATTCACTTGCTATATTTTTAGAATTCATAATTCGGTATTACATACCTATGTATTCTCATGTGTAGTTTCTTGCTAAGAGAACAGAATTAAGTTTAAACACCAGAAAAAGAATAATTATACATAGACACACTGGTACATTATATGATATATATATGATATCTTACAAGAGTGAAAAAGAGAAATGAGAAAGAACTATAGATGAATAAGAAATATGACGTAAGAGGAACAGAGGTATACAATAAAAATAAATGTACTAAGTAAGTGTTTAAAATTTATAGATGTTTAAATATTAGTGCTTCTAGAAAAATTAATAATTGTTAAAAAGACTTCTTATAGAAAGAGATAAATTTAAAGAAATAAATAAAATTCTAAAATGAAGGAGCTTACATTTTTCTTGGTGCAGTGAGCATATGTACGTAGATAAGGAGACCCTTCATGGGAAGCAAAGAGCACCTTGCTTCCCATAAGTCGGTGCCACAAAAGTGCTCTGATGAAAAATAAGGCATGTCAATTAAAAAGAGTCAAAGAGCCTTGAAACAATCATTAAGCATATACAAATCTTCATTTTCAATAACATTTACTCCATTTGAAATGTATAAAGAATACTAATTTAACTTACGTCACTGTTAAATCATATAATTATATTGATATAATAATTTATGCCAAGACTTGTGTGCACACGAACATATATGTATATGACTTACCCATAATAATCTGGGTTAGGAATGAAGGATGTGGTGTTTAGCAAAGCATAGTTTCCTCCAATTAGAGCTTGTCTACAATAAACCTTGTGATTGAAGGTTGATGTCATGCCCAACTGGTCAAGGTACCTAGTAATTCATTCAAAATACATAAACACGTCAATGGCAAATTCGTAAAGAAGGAAGAAACTAACTCAATTTATTGGAAGATTAGACAAACCAAAAGCCATCAACAAAAGAAGATGAGACGTGTTTGCCACCACTGTTATAGGCTCCACCAGATTCCCCAACCCATGGTCCTGACCATGGTGCAAATTCATTGACAGCCACTGAGACATCTTTGAATGTTTGAGCAATTTGGCTCAAGTAAGATGGGTCTTGAACTTTGTTGATAAGATCCGTGTCATTACCTTCATTTAGAATAATTTATCTTAGAAACCAATAAACAAAGTACTGAAGTGCATGTATTAATAGAGAAATCATTGAAGAAGAATCTATCCATACCAGCACCAAGGTTGTAAATGTGGTGTGTTATTCCATCAACCACACCAGGTTCAACATTCTGTAAGAAGCTTTCAAACCATTCCTTGTCATAGAAACCAGCAGGGCCTAGCACCTTTGGCCTTGTATTGTGATTTGGGTAAAGTAGATTAACTATATGTCTGAGCCTGGTGATGTCTTGAGCATATTGAAGACTATCTAGTCTGGCACTTACCCCACTACCGCATAACTCATTTCCTGATAAGAATCATATTAAAACAAAATAATAAATCATAATGTATCAAGGAAAAGAAAAGAAAAAATTTACCAATAGCTAAGGTTGGCTTACCAGATATCCCAAAATATATTTAAATACACAGTAAATTATATAGAAATTTCTTAAAATTTTGTATATTATAAAATTACTTTAATTTTTTGAAACCATTATTTCCATCTTCCTTAGAAGGGTGTTAGTATAAGAGTTGAGAAACAACTGTGTAAGATTTTCAAATATAAAAGGAGGTTAGTTTTAAAAATTAATAAGAGTTAATCCAGTTTATGTTAAGTAAAAATGAAAATAAATAATATGATAATTGGTTTAGCTCAATTAATGATAATTGTTTTAATTTTTTTTTATATACTTTCAGTCTATAGTTGATACAATTTGATTTACTTATCCTTGTAGAAAGGATAACTTATGTTTTAAATATTTATTACTTGATGATTGTGATATATTTGTCATAATCGAGTAAGAATATTTCTCACTCTCACATGGAACGTGTCAGTATGATAAGCCCAATTCAATCCAATAACCCCTCTCCACCCTTAACACTCCAGTTCAATCCAATAACCCTATTTCTTGGTTTAACTCAATTAATGATAATTGTTTTAATTTTTTTATATACTCTAAAATGATTGGTTGCATTTATTCATTGTACAAATTATCTTTGTTTAACTCCAATTTTGTTTGGATTAAGTTAAATAAATTTTTAAAGAAAAATGTGTAAATATTTATGTAATTACAGAAAATTTGAGGAGATGTAACCCTAATTTACTCTTAAATGTATATACTTGTCAATATAATTATTTATATTATCAATTTATAAAAAATGTCATATAGTTGACGAAAGGAGTAAAAACACTTAGGTATTTATATGTATGCACGAGGTTTCAATTTTCATTCATTGGGTGTTGAAAAATAAAAATTGTATGGATATGTGTAAATCAAGATTTTAGCTACCTAATTCATAGGAATCTATTTTGTATCCTCTTGAAACTGAGTATTCCATGAGACTTAAGGCATTTAAAGGGTTCCAGGCTCCCACCCAGTTCAGCTTATCATCGTTGATATTTTTCTTTCCAATCAGGGCATTCAACCCAAAAGTGAATTTCACTCTGCAAAAGAATAAAAAATAATTTGTGAATTTATATAGTTACTAACATAATACTACGCATAATCACGTATTATATTATATATGTTAAAGTAATACCCATTTTTGCTCAGAAAGTGATTTATTTCATCCCATCTCTGTTGGGTAAGGCAACCTTCACTGAAACCAAAGAGACCACCACCTTTCTTTTTTATGGAGGGGCATTCCTTTTGGCTTCCAAATTGGTACACTATCTGGTCTTCTAGTGAACCTCCTAACCTGATTCTCATGGGATTAAATGCTGCAAAAATTTTGCCAAAAATTAGATGTTTCAAAAAGATAATAAACATGAGATTAAATGCTGCACAAATTTTACCAAAAATTAGATATTTTTAAAAACATAATAAACATCAAAATGTGTAAAATATATTTCATTTTCTAAAAAATGAGGATGATAAGTACAAATACATATTAAATTTAGTACAAATGCTTCGAAAACAATAAAATTTATCTTTCAGTAACCCCACAAAGGCAGATTTTTCACTGAGATAAAGTGACATACCCTTGACGGCATTTGCTAGAATTTTGTTATCCAAGTCCTGCAAAACATTATGAATGATAAGATGAATGTATGCACGATTTTTTTAATAGTAAAATGCTAAATACCATGTTGAGATATTAAACTAAAATTACCAGATTGAAGATGCCTGATTGTCCCCAGGGACAATCGTTGTAGTCACACTTGTTAGGAGGCCACCAATCTATAGTTGCACATATAAAATTTACATCTGTTGTGGCAATGTTGGTCGTTGTTCTAACTTTAACATTCACATGTTCAGCTGAAGATAGGGAAAATAGCACCAGAATAATGTAATATAGGTTTACTTTCACATCCATTGTTAAAGAAAAAGATGAGAAAGAACCACTAGAAAGCTAAGTGATAGTCTATTGTGATTTGTACAATTTATATACTCTTACTCACACCATTTAGTTGTAAAAGAGGTAAATTGATTAATATTGGTCTTATCTACAACTGAATTTGTTGAGGCAACCAATACGAAGATATGAAGGTAACAGAAAGCATGAAAAAAGTAACAAGAAGCATGAAAAAAGTAAAAAACGAATTAAAAAAATAGAAGAAAAAAAAAACAAATGAGTAATATAATAATACCATGGACCTAGTCAGTGTAGTTATGGACAAGTGAAGGCATCTTTTAAAGACATATTTTTGTTTTTTAGAGATATATAATTTAAAGACCATTTAAAGAAATATAATTTTTACTTTAGGAAATATATAATTTAAAAAAATATAATTATAGAATATATAATTTAAAGATATATAAATATAGAAACATATAATTTTAAAATATATAATTAAGAAAATATATAATTTTATATATTTTTTAAATTATATATTTTTTAAATTGTATATCTTTAAATTATATATTTTCTAATTATATATTTCCTAAATTAAAAATTTATATATCTTTAGAAAATATAATTTAGAAAATATATAAAATTATATATTTTTTAAATTATATATTTTTTAAACTATATATCTTTAATTTATATATTTTTTTAATTACATATTTTAAATTTTAAATTTTCTAAATTAAAAATTTATATGTCTTATATGTCTTTAAAAAATTAATTATATTCAAAAGATATATATCTTTAAACCATATATTGAAATGAATATATTCAGATAACTATGCGTATTTTACTTTTAATTTGGGGTTGTCTTGATGATGGGCGGTATGTTTATGATTATAGTCATCACACTTTCTTTTCTAGTTTTCTTGTGAACGTGATTTTGAATACACCCATGTTTGTATACACTTTCTAATTAGTTGTAAATTGGTTAATGTAAATTAAAAAATTTAGTCACCTAAAAATCTTTAATGTGTTTTCGATAATACTTATCGTTACCTCTCACTCTTATGATATACTTTAAAGATTTAATCAATCAATGGAATAATAATATGGTTAAGCACAACTTGAATTAATCTATCACCTTTATCATTGCTTTGCGCAATTTGACAATGATATCACAACTTGTATACAAGTTAAGGAAGATGGCCACGCGGAGATTTGCATCTTATAACAAGTGGCAATTGTAGTTTTTGAGTTGCTTGTTACTTAAATTGTGTATGATCTTTCCGAGGTCCAGGCATATAACACGATGTGAGTAGTATGATGATAAATCATGAGTTACGAAAAGAGTTAAATGACTGTAAGATCTCTTACAAACAATATCCTTTAATAGGCCGACTTTCTCGAAGTAAGGGGCAGGAGTGAGGGGAGTTTACCTGCAGAGATATTCTGACAGTCAAGTTAGTATCTAATTGAGGTAATAAAGAGATAGTTAAATGTAATAAGAACCAGAGTTTAGATTCTTGTTTGTTTCTTTCTCTCTCTCCCTCTCTCTCTCTCTCTCTCTATATATATATATATATATATATATATATATATATATATATAATAGTTGAGGGAGATTGCGTGTTAGCAGCATCATGATGCTTCTTACCGAGGCTGAACAGGTATGGGATGTGTCAGCTTTATACTGGTGAAGAGACTTGACCTGTTCCTTTAATGGTTTGACGTTAAAGTAAGGCATACTGGTAAAGGAGGTATGAGGCTACTCGGCAGCTTGACGCAACACAATGTGACTTGATGACCATGGACAGTACACAAGCCTCCGAAGCTCGGTGTTACAGAGAAGCAAAGTGTTAAGCGTACTTGCTAATGGTGATATGAGCCAGTATGGGCTCGAGTTTCCTTCTCTGTCTTGCTTTTCATGCCCGGGTTATGCTTCACTTGTACGAAGGTTGCTTTGCTTTTATCTCACTAGTCATCACTGCATTTAATGGGTGCTTTAATGACATGATTATAAGAATTTCGGGCATTATTTTTACCATTTTTTTCCCATAGGAATGACATTTTTTTATTTTCTTCCACACTTTTCATGCGCTACACATTTCAAGCATTGCATATTTCACAAATATTCATGGAAATTTGGCCTTGTTCATCGTTTGACTCTTGGGTGTCTATAAATAGTTCTCCTTTCCGGTTATTTTCTTCTGCGAACCCCTTTGAATCCTCCACCATCTTTTCCTTTCTTGTGACGATTCATTTCTTCCTTTTCTTTTTGAATCATGAATATCGACATTTGTGTGGTGTTCTTATATAGGAATTGGGCATGTCCCTTTCTTCGAGAGTTCCTGCGCTCATTTTGAGGGGAGGTTTGGTCTTGCGTTGTCTCGGTATGATATTTGTCAGAGTTTCGAGATGCTCTGATCAAGTGGAAATGGTGTTGGTTTGAATAATGGTCGTTTCATTGAGCAGAAGCCACATGGTAGAATGAGGGTCTTGTCTAATACCCTCAAAACTAGCAATTATGGCTCTGACCATGCTCCGGTATTTGAAGTGCTCAACTAGCTGGAAGGTTTATTCTTCATGCAACCGAATTTCGTTCCTACCTCAAAAACCTTGAGGTCGAAAATTCGAAGTTGTATCCAGTTTAAGTTGAGGCTAATTTTTCGTTGGAGATTTAGGCAACAGGGATCGTCAGATAAAGGTCTGGTATTCACATCCCAAAGAAGTTGAGTGGTGGAAGAGATGACAAGAGTCGATTTGACTGTTGAACATATTTTAGTATAGGCTCTACTTCTTCTTAATTTTCCTTTTGATAAAATCATTATAAATTGCCAGTTAGCTGATGATAAAAAGTTGTAATCTTTCTTGTATTCCTTCTCCTAGTGAATGTTAACATACTTTTTGTCACCATTTATAGTCGTTTATAGTTTTTTCTTGCCTTCTTGAGAGCTGAATTGTTATTTTGATAATTTGGGAAAACATTGAGAGACTATCAGTGGATCTTTCAAAACATTGAATCGCGGTCTCTAATGTGAGAGGGATACAAGTGATAGTTTAAACTTCCTGCACTCTGCTGACTATGACAAGTATACCACAAACGTCAAGTAATAAGTATTTTAAGAACAGGGTTGTCGATCCCACGAGGATAAGCGATCAGATTTAATTTTTATTTTAATTCTATTATTTTGAGGTTTTTGGGAAGTTGATGAGAGTACATTTATTAAAAGAAAAGAATTAACAACTAAGAGCGATTGAGATCCCGATTTCACCACTAATTACCCTAGTACTCTCCTCATTGTTATTCAAATTATAATATTAGTGATCACCTATGCCGCCTATATTAACCTAATTAATTAATCTCTTAAATTAAAATAAGTTAATTAGGGTTTCAGTTTCGTGAATCCAATGATAATTGTTGGGTTATGTCCATACTATCTTCTACTCCTATTTCTAGGACTCTAGCTAAGTTTCTTTTGTCAAAGTTCCCCTAGGTTTCCTATCAATTCATTAGTGATCAATTAACAAATTTATGACGTCGAATTTTAAAAGTGCATTTTCCACTAGTGAAATAACATTAAGTATAGAAGAAATAAAACACTCAATCATATACTGAATAATATCGAGAATTATATTAGGAATAATTAAGGTTACATCATTCTCCTAATCAAAGGGGAGTTAGTTCATGCTACTAGGGAAAACAACACAAAAATAATAAGAAAGAAGATACGTGGGTAATCGAATTCCTAGGAAGTCGAATGATCCTTTTGTCTCCTTCGCTTAGGCTTGGGGTTGAATTCCGAAGGTTACCTGAACTGAGAGTGATTAGAAGATTTATTTAGGTCAAGAAGAGATGATTGTTGTTGACAATGACATGTTAATATATAGCCTTTCCGATATGGACTTGGGATTTTCGTGAACCCAACTCGCGCGAACTCATTAGCAATTCGCGCGAGCTGAAGTTACAGAGGTCAAACATGTTCTTCAATTCAATCCAACTCACGTGAGCTGAATAGTAAGTCGTGCGAGTTGAGGTTATACAGAGCAATGGTCTTTCCTAGAGCTCTAAGTCGCACAAACTGTATTCCTCTACACGTTTTCTCTTGTTTTTGCCTATTTTTAATCCCTAAAACACTTAAGCAAACCATCAACAAGTCTTAACATAAAGTATTATATATTAGAGCATTTAGTGGTCATTTTAGCTTGCTTAAAAGTGTTTAATGGACAATTTATGCATTAAAAAGTGATTACAGTAACTCACTTTTGTGAGTTATTAGTCACTTTGGGACCTTCCAAAATAAGTGAAGAATATCTTTGGATCTTTTAAAACATTGAATCGAGGCCTTTTTAGGACCTTCCAAAATAAATGAAGATGATCTTTGGATCTTTAACACATTGAACCGAGGTCTCTTTGGGACCTTCCAAAATAAATGAAAATATTCTTTGGATTTTTTGAAATATTAAACTGAAGTCTCTTTTGGATCTTTAAAAATAAATGAAGATCATCTTTAGATTTTTTAAAACATTAAATCGAGGTCTCTTTTGGATCTTAAAAATAAATGAAGATCATCTTTGTATCTTTTAAAACATTTAACCGAGGTCTTTTTGGAACCTTAAAAAATAAATGAAGATCATCTTTAAATCTTTTAAAACATTGAACCAAGGTCTCTTTATATCCATAATACATAGCCATTCAACTGATCAACAGATTCATTTGTGAATGCAAGTATAGCTCTAGATTGAAGAATTGTAGATTTTGATATTGTTCCCTCAAACTTGGATATGTTTAACAATTGTGAGAATGGGGTATTTCTAATCCATCATTTGATTTAGCGACAATTCCATTGCCAATTTTAACAATCCATCTTGCAAAATCTACTACCTCAACTTTTTCCCTATTTGAGCAAGAGTGCAATCACATATTTTTTTAGTGTCAAAAGAGAACAATGGTCCCACATGTACAATGCATTAATTGTAGAATGCTCCGTCTCATTACAGGGATAAAAGGTCCAAAGTAGACTTTTTTTCTTTTTCTTTTTTTAAATTTTGGCAAAATACATCTAGTCATAGACTATTTACAAAAGTGGATAAGTTTTAGTCACGTAACACTTTCTACGTTAATTATAAAATAACTGATATAAAAGGTGAATTTTTTACCTCGATTGTACAATTAAATAATGTAAAAGGCGTCCTTTATTCATTTATTTACATCGATTAGATGAATAACCTATATAAAAAATATACTTTATAAGAAAGTATCACGTTACCAAAACAGTTCCACTTTTATATATAATTTATAACTAGATATATTTTTTTAATAAAAGTTAACCAAAAATGTCTATTTTAGACTTTTTGCCCACAATGGGTTACTCTATGGATGAATGGCAAAATTTGTCTGAAGTCTCCTCCGTGACCTTTTCTCCAAAAACAACATCGCTTTCATCTGGTAATCTCATAATGTCTTTCAAAGTTCTATCTAAGGCCTCAAAGCAGAATTTGTGTGCCATTGGGAACTCATCCAAATTAACGATGCGGCTAAATCACTACGTTGATGAATGTTGCAGATAAAATCATCCGAAGTTTGTACTGGGATTCTAAATATAGAATGTATTGTTCTGCCTCCGGGTAATAACAATGATGGCACTTGAAGCAACTGTTAATACGATTTGCTTTTTTGCCCTTAGAGCAGAAGCTAATGTTTTCCACATGTATATTTTGCCAGTCCCACCATGTCCATAGAGGAAAAATATGCCTCCTCTTTGATTAATTACAGCTTGCATGATCTAATCATAAATTTGTAGTTGCTCACCTATATTATTGAGCAGCAAAAAATTCACAAAGTAAGGTATAATTCATCGAGTAGTTGAGTTTTATCATCTATCAGTATTTAAATATGCTAAAGAAAGAAATAAGGAAAGATTTTTGGCGCATCAATATGGAAAACATATAGATAAATTAAGGATAAGGAAGGGAAAAGAAAAAGAAAGGAAAAAATGTTTTGAAAAACTCAGGGTTAAAATAGGAAAGATTGAATAAAGTGAATTAATAGACTTGAAGTGATATTACTGGTCAAAGCATTTAGCAGTGTCGGAAACTGATTTGTAATTAATTCACCTATATCATAATTCAGTTCTGAATGAACTAATCGATTCCCGAGATGATACAGAAGATTTCCCGTTGGGTATGGCAGTTGCGGAAAATCTTTAAAACTCTTGCCATATGATTGCAGTAACTTTTCAAGCTCGACCAAAGTTAGATATTGTAATTCAGAATCACTAAGCTGCAATTCTGTTTACATGTGTTCACTATGTGTCGTAGTATGTGTGTACAAACAAAGAAAAAGTAATTCAGTGTAGATAATCCAGTTACAAATCAATTAGAAATTTGTATGCTCTTCAACATAGAAATGCACGTGGGAACAAAATAAGACGTGAGTTAGTCATAGTGTACCTTATGTAGAATAGTCCTCTTGATTATTTAATATCCCATCAGCCAACCATTGCCAAGTTTGGTTCCGAACTTCCTTGGGTTTATTAATAGAACCTATTATTAACCATGTCACAAATAGTTTCCTTAGATAATGACCTGTCGCCAAATCTTTTGCTTCCTTGATAGCCTCAACATATTATTTATCATCTTGAAGAAGCCCCATTGCGAAGCATGCATCTCTAAAGGTTGGATATAATACATTTGCAACTGTTCTTATTTCCTCAAAGCTAGTTAGGATCCTTACAGCATTATTCTAAGATAAAAAAGTTCACCTGAAGTTGGTGAAACCCAAACCAATCTACCAATTGTGTAACCTAATTTTCGTGGTTTCCAACATCTTTTCCTCTTAATGTATACAAATTTCGATATATGTCAACTTTTTTTCTTCAAGTTTAATTTATTCACTTTCATCATGAAGTGAGCATGGCTTGGAAAGCACATCATTTATGTCTTCATGATCGTGATAGTAAATAAATTGTTATCTATGTAGGCAAAAATATAGATGTTTACAGTTGAATTATGTGAATATTTTTAGAGCACTGACAACATGTCCAAAGGAATGCATTTGTAGACCCTTAGTATGCATAAAATAAGTTAGAGTGCGTCTATCAACTGGGGAGAGTTCTAATGATCCAATATCCGCTACCTGTATCCAATGAATATCTCCAGAGTCATATTAACCATAAACCTTGCAAACAATAAACAAGCTAAAATCCTATCTTTACCAATTTTGAGAGGGCAACATTTGTGTAATATTTTTGAGAAAAGTCGATCAAATCATGATTGTAAATACATAAAAGATTTTTTGATTCAGACACTTTCATTCTTATAAAACTTGAAAATACTCTGCTACACTTACAAGATAACGTTGTAGTGAAAGAAGCTTACCTTGAAAATATACGGCTTCACGGTGAGGGCGCGTTAGGGTTTGGGTAAATCATGTGATAAAGACTGTCGTGAGTTCTTCCTCTTATTTGCGCTTTCACACTTTGACTTCTTCATCGCCACGCTGAGAGAATTGTCGTTGTTGCTGGAATCGCCATTTTGGACTGTTGTGGGGCTTACCATCAACAAGGCTGAACCAGTCATCTTTTGTGAAGTCAAAGACAATGGAGTTCTTTGAGTCAGATGGGTTCTTGAAATTACGAGTTTAGTCTTGGAATCAACCCAGTTTGTCTGAGATACGGAGAAGTTGTTGGGTCGTTGCTGGCTTCCGATGAACCCCACCCATCAAAGTTAAATCCTATGTCAAGTTCGTTTGGTAAATTTATGGATTTGAGAGCAATACAAACCTTAATGGGAGTGTAAGAGTGAGAAGAGAATGAATTGTGGCGGAGTAAAAAATAAATAAATTCATTGTACCATGTCAATTAATTAATTAACCTATACGTTGATTAATATTATAACCAACGAAGGAGACATCGAATGTCCATTTTCTACTAGTGATAAAAGGCAATCATTGAACAAGGAATCATATATGTATCTACGAAAAGTCACTTCTTTTCAATCCCTTAAAACTATCCCATGTAAAATCAATTATATATATATATATATATATATATATATATATATATATATATTTATTTTGATCAGGAGAGGTAAAAAATATCTTGATGGGTAAATATATAGTTTCAACCAATTATCTTTATATAATATATCATCAAGAAACTTCCATTACAACGCTGTGTTGAAAATTGAGACACGGTGTCTAATCTGTTTAGTGTTCAGAATCTTCTCCCAAGCTAGAATGGATAGATTGCACTCAGTTTTGCATAACACAATGACTGACCTGTAAGTGGCATTTCTTTCAATTTAGCTGGTGTGGTTTCCTATGGAGCTGATGGGCTTCATTGGAAGCTTTCACTAGTGCAAAAATGATTTTTGACGTCGGTTGAAAATGGCTTTTAACGTCGGTTATGAACCGACGTAGAAAAGGAATGATGTTAAAAGTCTGAACTTTTAACGTCGGTTATTGACCCAACGTCAAAAGTGTACTTTCTGAAATAGAAAGACACAATATTACCATTTTTAAAAATTTAAGAAAACACTCATTCAAAATCATGAAGGAGAATCTCTCGAAAATGGAAGTTAATAAAACCATAACTGTGTTACGCAGAAGGAATATTACTTCAGAAGGAATATTACTTCAGGAATTAATTCACAAATCAGTAACTTGTCTTATCAATTAGGATAGAAAGGAATGATACGAGAAGATAATATTGTGCATGCAATGATATGCATAAACAAAGGCCGATGTCCCATGAAACCGAACTCAATTTAATGTAATCCAGGTGCATTCAGTTACTTTGGAATAACAAAATACATTCAGTTACTTTGGAATAACAAAATCAAGCATCTAAAACAGGGCAAACTCGTTCATATGGTCAAAGCAGAAAGCAGAAATCATCCATTATAGTTAATAAATTAATTAACATAAGAATTATAACTTTGTGCAATCTATATTTTCAAATAATTAATGTAAATTGAGATAAATCATGGAATCCCAACCACCTTTATTGTCTTGGGGAGCCCCACTAATGCCAGCAGGAGGGTCTTGCTGCAATCTCTTGAAATCTCTCATCAGTCTCTTCCTTGCCGGAGTTGACATCTTCACCACCTATATTTCTCAAGCAAGTAACATCAAAGCAGTAGTAATCAGTCATTGACACACCCATGTGCAAAGATAAAATATTTGAACAATAGAAAAAGGAGAATCAACAAGTAAACAAGATTAAGAAAACAGGAAAATCTTTGACAACATGTCAGATAATACATCAAAAGATCAGAGAATGCAAACAAGCAGACAACAACAACAACAGTTTTATCCAACTAGGTTAGATGAGCTACAAGGATCACAAGATGTCCTTCAGCAGTTTTATCCAACAGTTTTATCAACAGATGTCATTCAGCAGTTTTATAACATATCCAACAGTTTTATCCATAGGCAATAAAAAAAATATTAACACCGACACTTCATTCCAACTCATAAAATTGTCCTATGGGCATGCTTCAGTGAGTTAAAAAAGGATTCATTTCACTCACAATTCACGAATTACAACAACAAAGTGGGCATATGTTATAATTCAAGTCAAATCCCAAAACAAGGAGTTACTCAACAAATTCCAAACTATTTATCAATCTGGGCATGAATCAATATTATTAAAAGCCATTCACAGAGAATAAAAAACGAAATTAATATAAGTTGTAACAACTAGATAACAAAATTCATCACAATTTAATTATAATTGAAGGAAAAAAAAGGGTAACAACTAGATTTTTTTAAATCTTTTTAATACCAACATTGATTTTTTAATGAACTCTGTATTGAATTACTTCAACGAGCTCTGTATTAACTTGCAAAAAAAAAAAAAACTACTGTCAAAAGAACTCCCTTATCACTCAAAAAATCTTCCTCAGACACCACTTAAATATAACATACTTCGATTTGAGTGGGAATAAAGGGAAGATTATTTAAACATAATCTTTACAGAAACTGCAACCAAACAAAAACTGCAAACTCGACCTTAAAGCCGAACACGAATGCCACTGATCAAACTACACACCATTAAGATCTAACACCTAGCAGCCAAACTCACCTTAAACATCCAACTTAGGGTTCAAATTAGGGTTCGATTTCGAAGTAGGGGAGAGTTCGAATTAGGGTTCAAATTAGGGTTCGAATTCGAATTAAGGGTTCAAACCTATTGAGAGTGTGGGCACGAGAAGTACCTCACGAGAAGTACAAGAAAAGAATGTAGATTGTACCTATTGAGAGTGTCGGCACGAGAGATCTTGAGTCTGAGCAGTGAAAAAATGAACATGTGAGAGAGAAAGGGAGGGCAAATGGCGAGAATGTGTGAAAGAAACAAGACCACGACGAGTCTGAACAGAGGCCTCGACAAACATGAAATGTGAATGACATGACGGGAACGGAGGTAAGCGGTTGAGGAGGCGAGAAAAAGAACTCGAATATGAGAGTGAGAGAGACGAAGACAAAAGTGAAGTGTTAAGTAAATAAAATGAATTTTTGATGGATTCGACGTGGATTTGCTTAACGACAGCGGTTGAATATACAACCCACGTTAAAAGATTAATAAAGTCGGTTCTACCAAGAACCGACGTCATTGAGGAGACATTGTAAGTCTCTTTTGTACTAGTGTGCAAAATTAGAGCAGAATTTGTTACAATATGTGGTTTGTGTTAAGAACAAAGCAATAAATAAAATAAATAAGGAAATAAAAAAGAGAGAAAAAGACACAAGAATTTAACGTGGTTCAGCAATTTGCCTACGTCCATGACTACACTAGGAATAGTTTATTTTTGGTGTACATTTCAAGCTTTACAAAGAGTTCTTTATATAGAGACAAAAGACAGTCTCTCTTACTTTTCTAAACGATGTGGGACTAAAGTCTAAATGCATCTTTTTTTTACATGATGTGGGACTAATCAAACTACATATACTCCTAACAATTCTCTCACTTGGAGTTTGATTCACATCACAACCTAGTGTAGTGCCTTCGTCATCAATCACTCTCAAAGGCCTGTTGAGGTAACACAAAACCTTAACTTATCAATTGTAACTGTCTTGGTCAACATATCTACTGGATTCTCTGACCCTGGGATCTTTAACAAAGATAGCTCTCCATTACTGATCAAGTCTCTGATAAAATGATACTTTATCTCAATATGCTTGCATCTAAAATGAAGGATTGGATTTTTAGCAAGGTATACTGCACTCTGGCTATCACTGAATAATGGAGCATCATCTTGTTCTTTTCCTAGTCCTCTAAGAAGATTCTTCAGCCATATCATCTCCTTGGCTGCTTCTGAAATTGCCACATACTCAACTTCAGTGGTTGAAACAGAAACTCTACCTTGAAGTTTAGACTTCCAATTGATAGCAGTACCGCCCAACAAAGATATGTAACCTGTTGTGCTCTTTCTACCATCTAGATCTCCTCCTAAGTCTGCATCAGAAAAACCCTGTAAAGTGAGATTACTTCTTTTAAAACATAAGTGCATCCTTGAAGTACCCTTCAAATATCTCAATATCCACTTCATAGCCTCCCAATGCTCCTTTCTAGGATTAGAAACCTGCTCACAACTCCCACTGCATGGTTTATGTCTGGTCTAGTACACACCATAGCATACATCAAGCTCCCTACGGCAGAAGCGTATGGTATTTTAGACATGTAATCTTTTTCTTCATCAGTCTGAGGAGATTGCCTTTTTGAAAGTTTTAGGTGTGTTCCCAAAGGGGTATTCCTGGTCTTTGCATCTTCAACATTGAACCTGTCAAGCAATTTTTTAATATAATTCTCCTGAGACAACTTCAAAGTACCTTCTGATATGTCTCTAGAGATTCTCATGCCAAGAATTTGTTTGGCTGGACCAAGATCCTTCATCTCAAAGTTTCCTACTAACTGTTTCTTCAACTTGTTAATTTCTGTCATACTAGACCCTGCAATTAACATGTCATCAACATATAAAGCAAGAATAATATAACTGCCAACACATTTCTTAACATAACAACAATAGTCTTCTTCACATTTATGAAACCCCGACCGCTCATAAATTCATTAAACTTTTGTACCCTTTGTCTCGGTGCTTGTTTTGAGCCATACAAACTTTTATGGAGCTTGCATACAAGATTCTCCTTGCCTTGTACTTCAAAACCTTCTGGTTGTTTCATAAAGGTGTCCTCCTCTAGATCCCCATGCAGAAATGCAGTTTTAACATCTAACTGCTCAAGATGAAGATTTTTTGCAGCTACAATACTCTAGATAACTCTAATGGTAGTCATCTTTACAACAGGAGAGAAGATCTCTGTGAAGTCGATTCCTTGTTTCTGCTGAAATCCTTTCACTATGAGTCTCACCTTATATCTTTTACTTCCATCTGGTTCTTCCTTTATCTATAGACCCACCCGTTTCGCGAGCCTTCTTCCCTTCTGGTAGCTTGGTTAGAGACCAAGTTTTGTTCTTTTGGAGGGATTTCATCTCATCTTCCATTGCTTACTCCCACTTGACAGAATTATCTCCCTGCATAGCTTCAGCAAAATGCTCTAGCTCACCAGCATCAGTCAACAACATATAATGTAATGAAGGGGAATACCTTTGCGCTGCTACTATCGTTCTGCTTGACCTTCTTACTTGGGTCTCAAAAGGTTCCACCTCTGTTGTTGGTTCTGGTTCTATTATTGGTTCTGGTTCAGACTCAGACTCAGTATCCTACCTTCTGTTGACTACGTCCCTTTCTGAGATTTCTTCTAGTGCTACTTTCTCACAGGCCACTGATTGTTTGTTTGTGCTTGCGGATTCTGTAGACCTGTCTTTATAGAACACACGTTCATTAAAAGTAACATTTCTACTTCTGATGATTTTCTTGTTTTTGTCATCCCAGAATTTGTAGCCATACATGTCAGATCCATAACCAATGAAATAACATAATTTTGCCTTGGGGTCTAATTTATCTCTAGTATTAGAGTCTATCAGAATATATGAGGCACAACCAAATACTTTCAAATGTGAAAAATTTACCTCCTTCCCAGACCATACTTCTTCAGGTAACTGATAGTCTAAAGGAACCGATGGACCTCTGTTTATGAGATAAGCGGCTGTGTTTATTGCCTCTGCCCAAAATACCTTAGGTGGGCCTGACTGGATTCTCATTCATCTAGCTCTCTCATTCAAGGTTCTGTTCATTCTTTCTGCCACACCGTTTTGCTCTGGTGTCCCCGGCACTGTCTTGATCATTCTGATCCCATTCTCTGAACAAAATTCTCTGAATTCTCTACTATCATACTCTCCACCATTATTGGATTTCAGACTTTTCACTGTTAGACCTGTTTGATTTTCAACCTCCCTTTTCCACCTTTTGAACACAGAAAGCACGTCAGATTTATTTTTAAGGAAATAGACCCATACCTTTCTTGTAGAGTCATCAATGAAGGTTACAAAATATTATGAGCCTCCAAGGATTTCACTAGAGCGAGCCCCCAGACATCTGTATGCACCAATTCTAGCCTTTCAACTTTAAATCTCATTCTTGGCTTAGAAAAATTGACCTTTTTTCTGCTTTCCAAAAATACAGTGTTCACAAGGTCCAATATCAATATGCTTTATGTCAGATAACTTACCTCTTGACACCATGAGCTTGATCCCCTTTTCACTGATATGCCCAAGTCTCTGATGTCATAGGCTGGAACTATTAGCAGCCTCTGCGACGGTTACCATATCCTCATCTGCAAGCATATAAAGAGACCTTCGCTTCTTTCCACGAGCAACAACCAAATTGCCTTTCATTACCTTCCAAGAGCCATCCACAAATGTAGTGTAGTGCCCCTCGTTGTCCAACTGTCCCACAGATATCAAGTTTCTCTTTAAGGCGAGAATATGCCTAACGTTGTGCAAAGTCCATAGGGCACCATTAGAGGTTCTAATGTCAACATCACATCTTCCCACAATATCAAGGGATTTTCCATCTGCAAGGTAAACCTTCCCAAATTCCCCTGAAACATAGTTATAAAATAGTTCTAAGGAAGGTGTAGTGTGGAATAACGCACCTGAGTCCATTATCCATAAATCAACAGGACTATCTAAACTGCATATTAATGCATCTCCAGTCTCATCTGATGCAGCATTTGCAGATTCATCATCATCTTTCTTCTTTTTGTTCTTCCATTTTGGAGCCTTACATTGATGAGCAAGATGACCCTTTTTCTGGCAGTTCCAACAAGCAAATTTTGTCTGTCTCCCTCTAGATTTTGATCTGCCCCGTCCTTGATTCTGACCTTTCTGGCTACTTCTTCCTCCAGTTTCAATACTCAACGCAGAACTGGAATCAGAATTAGAACACTCACCTGAACCTCTCCTACGAATGTCTTCGCTTAGGATCAAGTCTCGTATATCATCAAGCTTTAACTTGTTATTCTTGCGTAACTACTAATCTAGAATAGAGTTGCACTCCAACTTTCCGGAAGGGATGATAATAGAATCAATCCTTTCACCTCATCATCAAAGTTGATCTGCACTGAGGCCAACTGGGCAAGGATTGCGTTAAATTCATTAATGTGATTAGTAACAGAATTACCTTCGCCCATTTTAAGGTTGACTAGCCTCCGTATTAGATACACTTTGTTGGCTGCAGATGGCTTTTCCTACATGTTTGATAATGCATTCATCAGACCTAAAATTGTCTTCTCGTTCATAATGTTGAACGCGACGTTTTTGCCATTGTTCTGATACAGGTAGCATCTTCCATAATTCGAAGTCTCTGCCATCAAACTTCTCGATCTTCACCTTTCCTTCTTCTAATGCCATTGTTCTTGCCGCTTTCCAGTTCTTGCCGTTTTCCAAGAAAGCTCCCACTACTTCTCTACCTTGAGGATAAACCAATCTTTTCTGATGTGGAAGATCAGACAAAGCCGCAACCACAGAGCATATTAAGAAATTGGCTCTTGATACTAATTGTTAAGAATAAAGCAATAAATAAAATAAATAAGGAAATAAAGAAGAGAGAAAAAGACAAAAGAATTTAACGTGGTTCAGTAATTTGCCTACGTCCACAACTACACTAGGAACAGTTTATTCTTGGTGTACATTTCAAGCTTTACAGGGAGTTCTTTATATAGAGACAAAAGACAGTCTCTCTCACTTTTCTAAATAATGTGGGACTGAAGTCTAAATGCATATTTTTTTTACATGATGTGGGACTAATCAAACTACATATACTCCTAACAGTTTGATCCTTGGCGTGGTTGTACTTAGGGAAGCATTGTTGATTACAAAGACATTTGTGGGTGTTCAAAAGCGATGAGGTGGTGCATTTAGATCAGCATCAATACTACTCAAAATGTTTTTTAATAGCATTTAAAAAGGCTAGTAACTCTTTCCCACGCATAGTACTCAACTAAAGCTATATTATTTTTTTTTTTATGTTCATGATAAGATCTTTACATATGCTTTTAAGAATAATTTTTTTATTTCATTGTTTCCTACGTTTTTTTCAAATAAATTATTAGATTTTAACAAAAATAAGATATTTGATTGTAATTGTGTTAATTTTTCTTTAATTAATTAGTGCATAGGTGTGGATATATATATATATATATATAGAGAGAGATGATCTTATTAACTTCTAAAACTTAAGTATAAAAACAAAATTTACAAGGCTAATTTTTCTCTTATACAATCATCTAATTAAGTCAAGGATAATTACAAAACTAATTTTTTTCCTATACAGTCATTTAATTAAGTCAAGAATAAACACATAATAACTACCATGTATTTTCCTTAATATATTTTTAAAATTAAAAATTATCAATTTTAGAAAATTTTCATGGAAGTATATGTTTAATTGATATTTAGCATACTGATATTTATGAAAAACTTATGTTCAAACTTATGCTTGTTTTAATATCATCATATTTGTTAGATAAAGATGATTAACATCTCTAGTTTTGAGTAATTACAGAACAGACGGAACATATCAGACTGAAGCATTGCAAGAAAAAGTCAGACTGAACAAGCACAGACGAAAGATGGCCCTTCAAAGATCATTCATGATTAAGTCATTTGTTTGTCTTAAAGGCAAGTCATCAGACGAAAAATAAGACAATATCATCTTCAGATGAAGCGCAAAGACATTACCCAAGACTTAAAATTGCAAAGTACATCATCTATCAAGAAAGTGAAGCCCAGACGGAGTAAAACGCGCTAATTTCAAAATTCAGTTGTTACTCTCAAAAGTTTCCAAGATCAGTATGGGGATTCGAGATAACCTCTTCTACACAAAAAGGCAACACCCTTTTAGATTTCATTTCTGTACAAGTCAGAAAAAGGTTCTGAGCGCCACCAAATCCGTTGTACAAGACATCATTTCATTGATTGCACTCTAACACCTTTTGAAGACTTTTGCTTGGAAAGCTCAATGACATTCTTCATGTTTCTAGTGGATCTTTGAAGACTTGCCTATATAAGGACTTCATTTGCTCAAGAACAAGTTGACGAACACGCTATAATCTTTATCATTCTGTGATTTCGTTCACTTACTATTTGAACTTCATTGTATACCCCTCTCTGCGAAGAGGAACTCTCTTTCTTTGAAAAACCTCTTAAATCCACTTTTGTGGTGCCTTAGCCTGAGGAGGTTGTGTTTTCAAAGAATACCTTTGTATTAGCCTGAGGAGGCTGGGTTTCAAAGAATACCTTGTTGTTTAGCCTGAGAAGGCTGTGACCAAAGAATATCTTCTAATAGTCAGAAGTGGTTGTATGCAAACAATACTTGTAACCATTTCACGGTTGGTAGTGAAAACTCAGTAGTTGCTGAGTAACTGGACGTAATCTTGAATAGACGAACTAGTATAAAAATACTTGTGTTCATCTTTATTGTTTGTTAACTAACGGGGATAACAATACTTAAACGTTTGTCCTTAAAATTAACTTTTAAAGAAAGACAAAGTTTCGTCTGACTGTTGTTTAAACCAACAGACGAAAAGATTAAATTTTTAATTAACACAATTCAACCAGTGTTTTATCTTTTACAATATCCATAGAAAATAAAAAAAATTATCAAACATTATATATTTCGTGCAAGCAAAGGAGAGTCACACGTTTATATGTTTCAATATTTCGTGCAAACATATAATACATATAATATATTTCATATTAAATCTATCATGTTTTTTTATACACCCAAGTAATAATAAATGATTGACATAAAACTATAACATGATTTTTTTTAATTATCATTTTGCTAAATAATTTGGCCAATCATATACGGGTACAATTGTTTAAAGGTTATCTAAAATATGTTTAGATGGTCATGCGATACGGAGATGTGTGGTATCACTCGTATGTTTCCAAATTACTAAGTGGTATCAACTTGATAGGGTAATGAGATAATTTGATCTAAAGTAGTTTATTCGTACTAGGTCAAGTCAATGACAAAATCTTCATCTACTAACAATGAAAGGCAAGAAAGACAATAATTGGATGACACTACTAGGCCAGTTATGGAGAATTGAGGAAATCAACTTAGAGCTTCTTTTACATGACATCAATAGATCATTGGCAAACCTATAGTCCAGATGAGCTACTCGAGTTGTTACTACTAACATATCAATACATAACAATAACATGTGAACATAGATAATGGAAAGCATAAACTTGCCACATTGAAAATATTTTTTATTTTTGTCACGTCATGTCATTGAATTAGAAGTCTCTCCCTCCTCGGATATTAGATATTGTGTGGTGAATGTCATAAATACGAAAAATTTGGAAACATGCTTCTTATTGATTTTTTTTGTATTACCTACAAGATTTTTAAACAATAAATGTAACCCTCTCTTAATTCTTGATGTGATCAATGACCATGTTACATAAACTACTCACGAAAACAACTATACGTTGACTTGACCAAAGTTATGATTAAAAGATTTCATTAACCTTTTAAAACTTTGTCACTTAGAAAGATATGTTATTATGTGGTCATGCTAATGTATGCCTTTATCATTATGTTATACTTATTTTTTTCTTTTAAAAATTCCTTGAATCCATCCTATCGTCACATGACTAATTCACATAAGTTATCTAAATTCTTATAAAAAATGTGTTTACATGGAGCATATTCTAAAATAATTAACAAATACAAGTAATTATGAATTTATTAATTAACACAACATGGTGTTATTACCTTTGGAAACAATAATATTGTAATAATTGAATATTTATCTAACTTTACCAATATCTGTTTTTACTTCAAGTTCTTTAATCGATGATTGAAATTACTTGTAATGTCTTTGATGCAATACATACGATAAGCATAAGGTCGACTACATCCGATTGTTTCATTATCAATAGTTGATTTGATACTTCAATGTCGATTTGAGATTAAGAACATCCTTACTTAATTTGTGATATGTAGACATAAATGGGAGAGAAACCACAATCAAGCTACTAAAGTGTCACCCCTTCAACAATAAAAAATATATAAAAGGAAAAATAATTTCTTCTTATATTGTGTTGTTGCTATTATTATAGTTTTGTGATATCTCTCACATAAGTGTATATCGTCTGCTTATATAATTGGCTTGTAATACTTAAAATTATCACCGCATTAATTAAAAGTAAAAAAAAAAACACAATAAAATTAATGGAAGTCATGAATCATAATATTACCAAAAATATTCATCATGATAAATTTGATAATAAGAATCTAGCGAATAAAGTTTCATACATTTTAATCTAAGCAGAAATTTGGTCATCCTATTCACCATATATTCACAAAAATATGGTAAATAGGATGGTGAAATTTCTTGCAATTCTCTATTGTAAAAAGTTCTTGCTAAAGGATGTTCGTTGTAAAAATCCTTGCAATATTCATGTACCAAATGCGTTGATTGATTCAGGGATGGAAGTAATATTCACGAATTCGTTGTTACTAAGGATTTGCATCATATTGTACTTTTTTTTTACCAATCATTTAGGTTACTTTATTTGTGAAGCTTTTTATTTTATTTTTTTCGTTTGCGTATTTCACTCACCATATGCTCCTTGTTTTGAGAATAATCAAACTAGGGATGTGGGGAAAGAATGATCTGAATAGGGATGTATGCAGTTACAGGTGAGAAAGTGAGGTTTGTGGGCTACCTTTTACCACGGAGATAATTCAAATTTGAAACTAACATTGACTAATGTAGAATTTAAAGACCTACAAGACCTAATTGTATTTGAACTCTAAACTTTAGTTTCTGCCTATAATGTCAAAACTTTGATAGAATTATCAGTTTGGGAATATGATTTCGGAGACAGATAGCTTATAAGACAAACTTGATAAACTTTACTAGTATTGTTATTATTATGATAATTATGATAATTTGTATATAACTAAATTGAATTTAAATAAATTAAAAAAAAACTTTTAATCGATTAAAATTTATATTTTATATCAATTTTAATGGATTATAAAGAGTCAGTATGAAAAATATTATTTTTCTATATAATTAATAACTGATATAGAAATGTCATATTCCAAATTATTTTTCTAGAAATGATATAAAAGGTATATATAACTGATATGGAATATTTTTTTTATCTATATAGTTTAAACGATAATTGATATAAAATGTGACAGTTTTTATATCACTTAAGGTAATATGGTATTATGAATTAATATTTTAATATATTAAAAATATATTTTATTAAATTTTTATTTTTTTATTAATATTTTCGAATTTCAAAAATTTAAAATTGTTTCAAATTATCAACCAGGTTCTAAAACTATGTTTGATGGAATCTTTAGCGTAATTATTTCTTAAGTTAACATATTTATCATGATAAATTATATTTGAATGATAACGTAATGATTTCTTTTTCCTATTTTCATCAATTATTCATATTAACCATAATAAGTAAAATTAAATTTGATATTCATGATAATAATTTTTTCATTTTTTCATCAATTTTTTTTCCAAAAATAAATTTATTATTAGTTAAAATTTTTACAAAACATCTCCTAAATTAAATGATAGATAGATAGATACAAAATTATCATCCAATAAAAAAACATTATTATCAATAAAAAAATTTAAAAATAAAAAACATTTGAAAAATTTACCGAATATATCTTATTTCAAGTAATATTCTTTGAAAAATTTGTATAATCTTCCGCCAATATATATTCTTTAGTCATTGTGCAATCAATACATAAGTATGTTTTCCTACAATAATCATATTTTTTCCGGCAAACAATAAATAACTTAGATTCTTAGAAACTTTTACTCAATAATAATTTAAAAACAACTGAATAAGAACATACTTTCTCCAAATAATGAATTCAATCACTACACACATTTATTTTGCAGCTTTACCGATAATTTACTTTTTCGCATCTATTTTCTTAAAATATAAATATGAAAAAATAAAATTAAAGATGAGGATGTTTGAGCAATAAATTTATATATAATATAACATATAAAATTAAATAAAAAATATATAATATTTTATTCAATTAAATTAAATGAGAAGACAAAAATTATTTCTTAAATTAAATTAGATTATACATAGAAAATATATTGCTTAGTATTTAAACGATATAAACTATATTATCTATATCATTTAAAATATTAATTATTGTAAATATCTTAATTATGTTTAAATAACTTATCATTATTGATATTAGTTAATATTTTAATTATACAAATTATATTATTTATATTAGGTAAAATTTTAAGTAATATATAATATAATTTATATCAGTTTGCAGAGGCAATACTCATATTAAACAATAATTTTTTTTATATTCATCATAAACAATGAGAACAAGTCATAATCATTGTATTAAGAAAAAAAAAAAAAATGAGAAGTTAGTGGATCCATCCCTTGTGGCGAATAACCACTGCACTATCCCAATAATACCTAATATTTCTAGTTTTAGATTTAACCTGTCTTCGCAAACATCTTCAATCGAGCATCTCTTTAGTGACACGCTACTGTGTATTGTAAGCATACGTACGTAGACATGTATTGCATTAAAGACTGACTATTATAGATTACCTATCTAGTATTATGAATGCTAGATCCAAATTCAATAATTTGTTTCTTAAGTTTAACGCACCCTTTAATTTTTCTTTTAATTGATAATAACGACAATAATATAAAGTGGTAATAACGATAGTTTGTATAGGACGAAGATGGTAATCCCATTAATGATACTAGTTTATATTTTTAATTAATTATGTATTATTTTATAAAATAAAATTTTGTGTATAAAAATACATGTATATTAAAACATACATAAATTACAATGATATTTCAGGTTTCAGTGTATTAATAAATACTTAATATTAAAATAAAAAGAGATAGAGTACGTGGAAACTTGTAAAATTTCAAAAAAAAAAAAACTCAATGTAATTTTTGTAATAAATTTCGTTATTATTTTTATATCTGAACAACTGTTTTTTTTTTTTAATTTATCCCAACTACCTTAGTATCGTAAACCTATTCTATAACAATGTAAACTTTATTTATATTATTAGTACACTATTGTTAAATTCATAATAGCCTAAATTCATTGTAAGATGAATTTTAAGAGAAACATTATATGTATTTTTAGTGTTAATTTTTTTATACCATCATTGAATCAAAAGTAAAGGGGTAAATTCAATTAGGATTTTGGAAGATTATTTTAGTATTAAAACTTCAGAAATTTTAAAATATTTTATAGGAATATAATAACTTATAAGAACACAATGGCATGTGAGGTTTGATAATATATTTTTTATTAAATTTATATCATTTGAATGAATTTTATGAGTTTATTATATTTTAAAGAATTGTGTGGATTTATATAATTCTTGAATTATAATTAAAAAAATTATGGTTAATATTAAAATTGAAATATAAAATTCATATTACTATTGTTAATATATAGTCTCTACTTTCATATTAAATTATTAATTAGATATATAATAAGAAAAATATATTTTTTAAAACCTATAAAACCCCAATTAAATCGGAACATTTTTGTTTAAGAAACGTAAAATAAAATGGAATAAAGATAGTCCTTTCAATAGTAATAAATGTCAATAACTATTTTCAATTGGAGTATGATTGAAAAAAGAATAATAGTATTATGACATTCTAAAATCTAAATTACTTTGATATAAAAGCGGCTAAAAAGACGAAAGATCTATATTGATGAAAAGAGTTTATTTTGAAAACGTACACATAGCAAAATACCAACGTGTTAAAATACTTATTCTTAGTTTCTTTGCCAATAAGTAAATTCTTAATTCCTTAAAAAGAAAATAAAATTATTAATTGTACTCAAATTAAGACGAATATTAGACATACTCACATGTATGGTACATAATGAAAATTACATATAACTAACAATTAAATACATTTAGGCACATGAGAATGATTCGGTTAATTTTGCTTCAAAATTTCAAAATTTGTGTGGTATAGGAAAATAAGTCTATTGAATAAAAGAACAGAATTAAACAGAATATTTTTAAAAATATTAACATTTGTCATTTTTAAAAAAATGTGAAAAGATAATAATATATTTATCTTTAACACTATGTTTTCAAAGTAAATTACACAAATATCCGGATGAGATTTCACCAAATATTCCCTGTTTAAAAAAAAAGCCAAAATGAACTTCGGAATCTCACAAAAATCCAATTATATATCAATATAATTTATTCTAAAATATATGGTAAGACATACTAAAATATATGGTAATACAAATTATGTTGATAAAACTATTAAATTTTGAATCAACTAAATTATTACAAATTAAAATTAAAATTTATAAAAAATTAAATTATCAATCAATTTTGTATTTTTGTATCAAGTTTGTAAAATTTAAATGTTGCTAACAGATTTTACTATTCATTCTTTATTGATACATGTTAACATATCTTGTATATATGAATTTAATTTGTTTTAAATAAGGAAGAGTATAATGAATATTATTTTTATAAAAATAACATTTTAAACTATTTTCATGTATTTATATGCTTTATATATACATGTTTTACATTGAATAAAATTTTTATATATAATTTTATTGACAAGAAAATTAAATTAAACAGTTAAATTATTTAAGTTTAGTTTATTGAAAAATTATTAAAAGGTAAATAAAGAAGTCTTTGTCAACAAATTATTTCGTTTATAAAAAAAACTATTATGTTTACATCTTTTTATATATATTATATTATTCTCATTAATTTTAAAAATATTTAACCGTAATCCTAGATAATGATAATCAATAAAGGAATATTGGTGAAATAAAAACAAATAGTGTGTAAGTATAATTTATTTTTTATATAATATATATATATATATATATATATATATATATATATATATATATATATATATATATATATATTAATAAAGGGAAGGAGCAAGAACCAGCAGGTTATGGCAAGAATAATTTTATGTGGATATTTCTCATCTCTATTCTTTATTATATTGGGTAAAAATACTTTTTATTCTTATTTTTTTCAATTTAATGGATTTAAAATGTAATTTATATTCACTTATAGGATCAAAAGAAAATAAAGGGTGAGAATGGAAAGTACACGTGTTTAATTCTCTTGGATTTGTTTCAGAGAAATTAACTTCTTAAATTGAAGTTTTTTATTTTTTATAATTTTGAGAGAAAATTGTGTTTAATACTTTTTGGTTATGGTTGCTTGCTATATATATTTCCAAATTTTCAGCTAGTTTCTCACACTCGGAAGCTTATCCCTTTTTGTAAGACTAGCCCTCTGCTTTCCATCCAATCATGAGTCTTCGTAACCGTGAAACTCTCTTAATTGCTCTTACAATTCTATATTTGATCTATGGGAGGATTCACACAAGTTTACCACATACCATCATGGCCAGAGCTACAAAGGTTTAGCCAAAGTCAAAAACTACTTACACCAACTTGGTTATATCCCTAATGTCTCACCTTCCAACTTGGATGATAACTTCGATGACAACCTGATTTCTGCCATTAAAACATACCAAAATTTTTACAAACTGAACCCTACTGGCAAGCTCGACTACGACACTGTCCAAGATCTTATGAAGCCTCGTTGCAGTTTTCCTGACATCATCCATTCCAGTAGTGATAATGGAGACTCTATTCACACAGTCTCCCACTACACCTTTGCGAGAAAACCGCCGAAGCGGTGGCGAACCAATCAACTCACCTACGCATTCTACAATCGACTTAACAACGACTTCAAGAGTGCAATTTTGAAGGCCCTCAATAGATGGAAACCGATAGTGAAGATTAATTTCAAGGAAGCAAATTTATATAGATTTGCCGATGTTCAGATTGGGTTCTACCGTAAGAGTCACGGTGACAAGTCTCCTTTTGATGGGCAACTTGGGACTTGGGCACATGCATTCCCTCCGACTTATGGAGCAGTCCACTTTGACGCTGATGAAGTTTGGGTGGCATCTGGTGATGTCACGAAAGCACGAAACAAAAACGCGACTGACCTTGAATCAGTTGCGGTACACGAATTTGGTCACACATTAGGGTTGGGACACTCAGACAAGAAGTCGGCCATCATGTTTTCTAAATTAGGGACACGAACTAGGAAGGTGAACGTTACGGACGATGATATAAAAGGAATTCGAGCTCTCTACCAAATCAAAAGTTAACTAGATATTACTCCCTATGAGAACATCAGCATGATCATTAATATTAATATATGGATACAAGTATACAACGATATATAGTCGTGCCTTATGATGCATGGCTTAAGCATTATAATGAATAAATATGAAAAATATTTTATTTTCATTTAACTTGATAATTATTTTCTTTTCCTTCCCATTCACTTACTCAATAAATTATTACTTTTATTTATCCTTTAATTATTAACTGGTTAAAAGTAACACTTAAATTTTGAAGATTATATCTACTTCAAATTTCAAATATTGCACAAATTAATGTGTTGAATTGATTATAATGTTCATCCATGAGGTGTGCATCAATTTGGTATTTGTGTTGAGTCATGCATAAGTTGCAGCTTAGAATGTTAATATTTTAAACATGCATAGGAGTGCTCATATTTATATCTTGATGTGGTAGCTCTGAGTAAGAGTTTTTTACTTCCCATTCTTGAGTTGTCTTTCTTCTGTTGGCAATGGATTTTTATTTTATTTTTTTGTGTAAAATAGTTAGGTTTGAGCTTGTCAGCACCTAATTATAGAAGATATGAATGAAGATGCCAGAATATAACAACAAATATTGATTTGGTGACTTATGATTGAAATTATTTGTGCTGATTCTGTCACTGTATATGATAGCAGCAAAGTAGGGTTTGGTCCTACTATATTTTTGTGACGCTCAATAACTTCCATCAGAACATATTGTAAACGGTGGTAGATATTCTCTTGCTTTCAAAGATGTGTAGGATAATTATTTAATGAAAGAAAATGTTATTTTTTTTTTGTCAATTTCGCAATTAAAACATCAAATAAAAGTAAAATATTTTCTTAAAGTATACGTATCCCAAACTTTTAAACATTGTAAATGTATTACATGAACCAAAAAGTCTTTTAAGTCTTTTTCCAAAGACTAACGCCACGTAGACGTTAAGAAAAAGGAGTCTTAAAGTAATTTGATAAAATGGAGGGGCGTCAGATGTATTATATTTATTGAAAATGCAGAGTAGTTATAATTAATTAAAAAAATATGTTCTAAATTACCAATGTTTCTAAAGCCATCCAGTCATTCAACCGATAAAGACACCTATTAATTAATCTTTCACATCATATGAAATTGGTCTTGTTTTAAGAAAATTATTATAGTTATAATTAAATATTATACAAAATCATATCTTATAACATAAAAAAAAAATTATTTTATACCTATTTTAAATTTTATTAAATAAGTATTTTTATTAATCTTATAAATAATTTTATATAAAATTTTATAATAAAAAATATTTTTGTCTAGTTTTATTCCAACTTGTGACGTGACCAGTTTAGTTTGGCCGGATTTCATTGATGCTAAAAATGCTTTAGTTTTCATTAGTTTTCAATGTGTTTTACAAAAACAAAAAAATAATTATCAGGAAAGTAAAATATAAAAAATGGTTGGCAGGTGCCAAAACCCATTACACATGTATCATTTCCTTTACACTAAAACCATGATGGATCCTAATTAAACGCGTGGAATAACATGATGGATCGTAAAATACCTTCCTTTGCATGGCTTCCTGCATTGAGTTGATAAAGGGGTTTTATAACTTATTAAAGTGAGTAAAATGAACAAATTAAATCCAGTGCAGTCACTGTTTCATAATGATTGATTATTTCATGGTTCTAGTCCTTCATCAGGACGATATTTATTTATTCTCTTTGTTGGATCAAACCATCCCCGTCGTGACCAATTGAGAAATTAGTGGTTTGAAAACTAGTAGAACAAATTACAGTATACAAAATATATAATTCTTACTGCCTTGATATTTCTCCTACTGTCGTTGTCACCACACTAGAAGGATGCAAAATTTGTTCCTTCCTGGGACAAAATGTTGGTGCGCTAGACTTTTTATTAGAGAACTGTATCAAAAGCACTAACTCAATCTTATAAAATTGGCTTATAAGGTGAGGATTGCTCCTCACTTATATACATACAACATGTCCTACCTCTAGGCGATGTAGGACTTCCAACACTTTCCAACACACTTTTGGGTGTTTTCAGAATATATTGATTCACTTGAGAAGCTACCATTTCGGACGAAGAGAGAGAGGAGAAGGAGTTGGATCTCACTTCTCCTGAAGTTGTCACTAACTACAAGAGCGCCGCCGAAATTGTTAACAGTGTGTTTCTCTCTTTTATATTTGTTGAATTCTGGAAGTTTTTCTTGGATACATTAGGTTCATAACTTTGATGGGTTATTGTTAATGCTTACTGTTTTTTATGATCTTTTTTCCAACTGATATGAATGATGGGGTTTTACTTTTTTCTTATTCTCTTGAAATTGAACAGAGACTTTGTAGTTAGTTGTTTCAGAGTGTAAACTAAAGGCAAAGATTTTTTACCTTTGCGAGAAAGGGAATTTTTACATTAGAGAGTAAGTTTTGTGCTTAATTATTCCAAATTTGTTGTGTTATGTTTTTTTTTTTCACTTAAACGTTCTGAAAATGAAGAGGACAACAAATGTGTGGAGTGAAGTTTTGAGAGCTTAAGAATGTCAGGACTTGAATGTTGTTCATGTTAGATAATATTATGCATTTATGTTAGATGATACACATTTATGTTAGATGATATTATGTAGTTTATCCTTTTTTATTTCTCTCAAGTGTAGTTTAGTTGTTTTCTTACTAGTATATATATTTGTATTATTTTGTTGATTAGTAATGAATACACACTGATGAAACCCTAACCTCTTGTTCTTGTATTTTTCCTTCCTTCTTCTCTTATTCATATGATTGTTAAATTCTACATGGTATCATGAGCATGGACGATCCAAGCTTCCGCGGATCCATTTGATTCGACAATATTCATTCTTCCTTTTGAGGTTCTTTGTTAGGGTTTCCAGAATTTAGAGTTTTACTCTCTTTGTTTTGTAATTGTTTGCAATGGCTGGAGAAATGGATGATTCCTTTTCTAGTTCTACAGTATCTGATTTTATTTAATGACATTCTCTTATGGCATTCCT
Organism: Hylodesmum podocarpum; assembly: GCA_026586105.1. Lineage (NCBI taxonomy): Eukaryota > Viridiplantae > Streptophyta > Magnoliopsida > Fabales > Fabaceae > Hylodesmum > Hylodesmum podocarpum. Next base: position 8,927,448 of record JALJEV010000131.1, read on the forward strand.
ATCCTAGGACCCTTTGCACCGCGTTGTCGGGGATTCTTCTTCCCTCTACCCTTTGCACCCCGTTGTCGGGGACCCTTTGCACCCCATTGTTGGGGATTGGTTATTTGGTTGTTGTGGGATTTATGGTACCCTGCTGTCACGCTTGGCGTGAGGGGGGTGTGTTGGAAATGTTGGAAATCTCACATCGCTCCCTTTGAACCCCGTTGTTGGGGACCCTTTGCACCCCACTGTTGGGGATTGTTTGTTTGGTTGTTGTGGGATTTATGGTGCCCTGCTGCCACGCTTGGCGTAATGGGGGTCTGTTGGAAATCCCACATTGCTCCCTTTGCACCCCTTGTCTGGGACCCTTTGCACCCGTTGTTGGGGATTAGATTGTCTCATCTCTTGTAAAGAGCAAGTTTTTGTTTCTCGCTCTTCTACCGAATCTGAGTATCGCGCCATGATATCCTCTACTGTTGAAATAGTTTGGTTGATTTTACATTTTCATTTTATGTACAACAAACTCTCGATGTTTCCTGTTGATCTATCGTGAGTTTGAGGGGGAATGTTAGATAATATTATGCATTTATGTTAGATGATACGCATTTATGTTAGATGATATTATGTAGTTTATCCTTTTTTGTTTCTCTCAAGGGTAGTCTAGTTGTTTTCTTACTAGTATATATATTTGTATTGATTTGTTGATTAGTAACGAATACACACTGATGAAACCCTAGCCTCTTATTCTTGTATTTTCCCTTCCTTCTTCTCTTCTTCATATGATTGTTAAATTCTACAGTGCAAACCCACCCGTTATGAATCCAAATGGAGGAGCTGGCCATGTTGAAAATCTTCCTGGTCTTAATTCCTATCTCACTGGTTCCCCTAATTCCGGTCTCGTTGTTCTTCTTATCTCTGACATTTTTGGTACGTTATCATTGCAAATCCCACCTTTACTTCTCTTTCTTTCTTTGTTCCGCTAACTTGTTTTCTATTCTTCTGCTTCCACCTCTTCTTTTTGTAACTAAGCGGTTATAGAACCTTGTTTCATTTATTTACCGAAAAAAGAAGAAGGGAAAGACATGATTAAAAAATATTTTTTTTATTTGAGTCAACTCTTGTTTATATACATGTTCAGATTTATGTATGGTTTATACGGTCTTTCCAATGTTTTTGTTTCACGTTCTTGGTTCAGACCTGATTTTGAGTTTAAGCAAAAAACGGAATCTGAATTACTTAGACTGACGTTGGCTGATGATGATCCTATTGTGTAGTTCTTTAGAGCAAATATGTGTTTCCTTGTATCAAATTTCTGTGTGTTCTTAAAAGGTTTTTTGTGGGTAAAGTTGTGTTTCACTTTTATATGCTTCTGCTTTCAATCTATGTTTGTTGTGTTATGTGGGTTGTATGTACTTTGCGAATTTGATGAACATGCTTATTTGCCTGCTACTTGTTTGATAAAATGCTTGGACATTTCTGCAATAAACGAATGTATGATATTTGTTGACACTTGAATTTAATTGTTAAACCCATTAGTTTTCTTGTTTGCATCTGAAGTATTTTAACTAAAACATGAGGATTTTTTGTTATTATTATTATGTTGTTGCTGATATTACCAACTGGGTTTTGGATACATTACCGCTTATTTCTGTGTTCTTAATGGGTAAAGTTACCATAATACCATCTGTGTTTTAAGAATTGAACTAGAAATCAAACCAACGATGCCACAATATCATTGTTTGATTGGATTGACAATGGGTTATTCAAAGGCCTTTGGCTTCCAGTTTGGTTCTCATAGCATTTGTAGTATGTGAAAATACGTTGCACTAGAAGATTGGTTGCTATTCTTACTCTGAAGAACCCCAACCAAAGTGTTTATTTTTGAAGTAATTAATTTTGTTTTGTTGATACTGTCATATTTATAATAATTTTTCTTTAGTGATGACAAAGAGAAGTAACCATTAGACTGAAGAAGTTAACGTTAGTCCTTGTCTTGGGTACTTTCACATCTAGCAGAGTGAGCAATCAGAACATTTAATGGAAAGTCAATGGTTGTCAGCGTGAGATCTGCCTTTAACTTTATTCGCTCAGAGATTTCACTAAAATGTACAACTGATTTTCGTGTTGCAGAGGTTTATTTTGAAATTCCTTTCCACCTTTAGAACATTTTGAGTAACGGTTGAATAAAGATGTATGCACGTGTTACTCAGAGTCTTGAACTTCAAAAGGAGTAGACAATTGAATAATTATAATTTGTTGAGTGTTGAATTCATTCGTCTGTCTTCATCCTTCGTCTTCAACCTTAGTCTTCAAATATTCACACTTGAGCTCATGACTTGAAGTTGAGACGCGCTCTCCGTCTAATCTTCAAAGTTCTTCGTCTAATAACAAAATCTTGGATAATGATGACTTGAACTTTGCGTCTAGAACTACTAATGTTTTGAGGCTGCATCTTTCGTCTTATGCGAGCAATGATCCGTCTGATCATTGTTCCCTCTTGCGTCTGTAGATGTTTCCGTCTGTCTTGTAATTATCAAAATTAATATGCTAATTCATTTTGACTTAACAATCTCCCCCTTTTGATAATTATAGACCATACGAGCAAGTCCATCTTCTTCTTCTGAAAAAAGATCTTCATGAGTGTATTAGAGCGAAGTAGACGAAACATCTAGATCTTGAGTTCTTCAGACAATAGATCACTCTTGATATATTGTGTAGATGACAGATCAAAATCTGCACAACACTTTTGCTTGAGAGAATTGAAGGCTTCAACAGTGGGAACTTTAGTCTCCAAAAAGTGAATAGTTAAAAATGGAAGAATGACAGTAATAGCCTGAGGTTCGTTCCATCTCCAACTAAACTTTCGCTGAATAAGAGAGACTTGAAGATTCTGAAGAGATTCACCATTTCCATATGCAAATCCATCTCCAGGGTAGACGCGTCCACAAATAACCAAGTCTTGCATTCCAAGCGTCTTGCCAGAAGAATTAGCCAATGTGGCCTTATGAGCGTCAAGCTTGACAATGGTCCTACTATCAAAAGGACCATGTTGGAGAAGATGATCGTATTCAGACTGAGATAGCAACTTCGGTATATGGCGTGCCCATAGAAACTTCTTGGGTTCAGAATAAATTTTCTTTTCTTTGCCTTTTGCTAAAAACATGATTCTGCAAGGACGAGGTCTATCCAGTTGAATGAAGAACTTAGTTGACAAAGAAGAAATTGAAGATAACTAAGTGCCAAGAAATTGAGGCAAAGGCTGTTATTCTTTCAAGGCGTTGCGTCTGATATGATGTAGAGAGCAAGCCTGAGATTTGCTTTCTCTTTGGTATGCATTTTCCATGTTGTGAAAGACATGATCATAATCAGTAGGCAAAGCATGTGGGAGTTCTTCTGGAGACTCAAAGTCTTTTAGCACTAGCTCCTTAGTAATATGAGCTCCTGAGCAGTAAGGTCTTGTCCAAGGAAGAGTGATCCCAAGAGAATATCCCAATCCTAGGTATTCTGTTTTATTCATGGGAATGTTGAAATTGATGGGGTCATGTTCATCAATAGCGTCTAATGACCACCATTTACATCCTCTGGGCACAGAGGGACTCCATTTGTTAGCATAAAAAATTGAATGAAAGAAGATGGTTGAACCATGCTTCTTTGGAGTTTCCCATGGTCAAGCTTCTCTTGTTCTAATGAAGGGCTCATAACTGAGAGCAGGACCTTCAATTAGAGAATTTTCAAGATAGTCTTTGTATGCGCAAGCTCCTTCTAGACTTTTGATGTTGGTCTTTATCAGTCCATCCCAATCAAGATTCTTTAGCCATTCTCTTTGCTGACTAGCAGAGTATATTGCTTCAGCATCAAGTTGAGTTGGCTTGAGGGGATGATAAAAGAGAAAAGGGTTTGGTTTCCTTTTCTTAGAGAATCCTTGTTTTCCTCTGTACACAAAAGGATTAACAGCTTCAAAGAAGGTTGATTGATCATTGTTGAACGAGGAAGAGGTGGAAGTTTGAGAAGGTCTATCATCTAGAATCCAATCTGGTCTGATTGGATCTTCTTCCATATACTCTGCTGAGGAGAGCTTCTTCATGTATAATTCATCAAGGAAGGAATAGTCCATCTTCCTTGGAGGTGTAGGCACAACAATTTCATAATACAGTAATGGTTCAGTTCGTGTGTACTCTGTTATTGTTGGCACATCAGATAAAGATGCATCAGCGGATGCAGACTGTACATCACAATGAAATTCATTCATTTGTCCAGATTTAACATCTTCAGACGTGAATACTACCATCTGAGATTGAATTAGATCAGCAGGCGCAACATCTTCTGTTTGATGATTCTTTGGAGAAGCAAACTCAAAGGGTACTGCTATAGGTTCAGCTTCCGCTTCTGACTTATTCTCCATTCTATCTTCAGCCATGTCCAAATACATAGATGTGTGTAAGTTGTCGTCTAGCATAGTAGACAGCTGTTCTGACAACAGTTCATTATCTCTTAAGATCTGAGCACACTCAATAGCTTCTGGCTCAATTTGTTTGAGTTTAGGTACTGTTGCAGATGAAGGTTGAACAGACTCAGGTGCGTCTGTCATGATGATATCGTCTGCTTCATCAATCTTCTTAGCAGACTCAAATACATCAATCTTTATTTTTACTCTTCGCTCATGGTGTGCGTCTGATCTCTTCTTTTTATTCTTGTTTTCTTCTTTTTTTGGTTGGTTTGGGTTGATGATGACAGAACGAATTTTCTTTGGTGAAGGTGGTTGTTCTGGTAAACAATCAGTGAGTGATTCATTTACGCGATTTTTTGTTTGTGGTTGTGTTTAAGATGATTTGATGAGTTTGATGGACAATTGTGGTTTTCTTTTTGGAGATGATGGAGTTGGTTGTTCTGTTTGAGCTTTTCTGATGGGAAGTTTTATTTTTTTGGATTGTTTGGATGGAGAAGGTTGAAGAGATTCTGAAGGTAGACACATTCTGGAGAATGTGCTTTGCTTGACCTCTTGTCCACCAGGATACCATTTCTCATTGTTAACTTTGAACCCTAGGTTAATAATGATATTTTTAAAGAGAGCGGGGTTTGGAACACTTGAGTTCCTCTTCAGATTTCTGTTTCTTAGAGAACTCAGCCAGTGATCTAAGATAATGTGAGGAAGGCTTATATTTTCCTTCTTCAGCAGATGATAGAGACAGAATCTATCTGTAAAGCTCACATTGTCCCTAGACCCAGTCCTAAGGGTGAGGACATTGAGGAGAAGATTGTGCAAGATTTTGCACACCAGAAGTAAGTTTCCAGCTCTTAGAAACTTACCGTCTTCAAGATCACGAGCCCTTCCATACAAGGCTTTGTCCTCAGTTTCTTCATTTAAATCTTCATTCCAGTTGGAATGAAAGATAACTCCTTCGGCCTTGCATCTTCCTCTTGTAGCAATGGCATCAGTATTTATAAGAAACTCCTTTTCTGATACGAATCCACTAATGGTGTCATTTACATCCTGAGCTTCACTCCAGAACTCAGCATACGGTTCCAAGAGCCATGCTCATTGCCATTCAGCAAAATCCATCCATCCAGCAACGTTGATCATTTTGAAGCATCCCTTGATACATTCAGAAGTGTTTCTCTTTGAACCCATTTGCAAGGTAGGAAGGTTTCTTCAGCACAGATGACTTCTGTGGTTTCAGCAGAGTTCAAGTTCTTAGCGGCCATTTTAGATTTGAAAAATGAGAGAGTAGAAAGTTGTTGGACTTGGAGCTTGATGATGCTTGAAGCTTCTCAACCTTTAGTGTTTTGCTTTTGATGTTTATGTACTTTTGTTTTCCTTAGATCATTTGTTATAAGCTTTTCATTGTATTGATTGTTTAGGATAGACTTGTGCTTGTGGTTGTTCTTGTGTTACAAGTCTTAGGTAAGTGAAGTCATTACTTGTGTTGAAGATTTAAATAATTCATTTCCCTCTTTGATTTTAAGAAAAAGTTTTTGGCAACTTGCTGAGATAGTAGACTACCAGCTGATGGCAGTCGACTACCAACTAAGATAGTAGACTACCGGTGATGGCGATGAGACTACCCGGCTTTAAAACAGATTGGAAATTTGTGGTTTTCTCTGGGATAGTCGACTACCACTCGTGATAGTCGACTACCAAAGGTTCAAAATACTTGAAATGATGTTTGCTTGCTGGGATAATCGACTACCAACAGCCGTAATCGATTATCACCATCAGAAATTGATTAAATTGCTCAAAATGGGTTTTTATCTTGATTTTTATATAAACCCTCTTTCAAAATATTTCATAAGAACTTTTTTGAAAATACGAAAAGGATGATCTTTCACTTTCATATCTTCTTTGAAACTGAGTTTATATTTTCTCCAAGAAATCCTTCAAAGAATTCAAAAGGATTTCAAGAAAAGTTTTCAAAGAGCAATCTGGAATGAAATCTTGAATGGTTAGTTTGTCTTGTGCTTCATCTTTTATCATAATTCTACACTATCAGGTGTTCTATAAACTGATCTTTATTGTTTATTTTGGTTTGGGTTGATTACTCTAAGAGAGAGGTCTCTCTAGGAAAGAGTAAGGTGATTTGAGAAAGGTTTCTCAAAGGATTGGTTCTTGGAGGTGCCAAGACCAAGGAGAATTGTTCTTTGGGTTAAAGATCAAGGTGTATTGAATGTTTTGATTTCATTTTTATGTTGCTTGTGCAGAGTGAATGTAAAGAACATAAAAGGGATCATTGGTTATAGTGGAATACCAATTGCAACAGGTTGTTGAATTGTATTGAATGTTTTGATTTCATTTTTATGTTGCTTGTGCAGAGTGAATGTAAAGAATATAAAAGGGATCATTGGTTATAGTGGAATACCAATTGCAACAGGTTGTTGAATTGAGACTGGATGTAGGCCAGAAGCCTAACCAGTATAAATCTTCTTGTACACTATTCTACTACCTTACACTTTTATATTTTGTCAATACAATTAATTGAAACATTGGATTACATTGTTTACATTTGGTAATTGACTGCGTAATTGATTCATATCTGGAACACTTAAATACTGATATTGATTCTCTAAGTATATGAATCTGAACAAGGATATTTTGATATATTGTTTCATTAATCTTCTTGTTATTCCGCTGCCTAACTCTGTGTTTTATCTTTTGTTACTTGCTGAATTAATTGTGCTTAGCATAACCAAGATAAGATTTAATATGAATCTAAAAGAAGATAGAAACGAATTTTAAAGAAAGCCAAAATCGGGAACTAGAATCTATTCACCCCCTCTAGATTCAACGTAGGGACCAACAAAAGTAATAGAGTGCAATGACAGTTTCTTGTATATATATGAAGATGAAATGATTCTAGGTTAAAGAGTAGACGAAAGAAAAGTAACCATCCCTGATTTGACGTTTCCCATTATTGTCTATCTAATGATTGATTTGACTCTATAAATTCTGCGCGTGTCCTGTTTCCTTAAGAATTTTGGCATAAATGTCAGACACATTTAATGTTGCATTAAATGTTATACCTTGCACACTTGATTAAAATATTAATAGATAATATAATGTTGCGTCTGCTGAAGAGTCAGACAAACTAATTCAACTATAAATTAGACGCAGCGTTTCGTTTTAACATGAAATGATATAGACAAAATTATTGTGCAGACGAAAGTAATAATCAGACTGAAAATTTTAACAGGGCGAAAGATTTATTAAAGTAAAGGAATAATTCTCAAATTCTCTTTTATAAAGTTAAAACGAGTTTCGTATAAAGCTTTCGTAAAAATATTAGCTCATTGGAAATTTTTTTGTACAAATTGCATATCAAAGACGCCTTTTTGAACATAATCTCTAATGAAATGAAATCTGATTTCAATAAGTTTGGCCTTTGAATGCTGAATGTGATTTTTGCTGAAATTGATTGCACTTGTATTGTCACAAAATATAGGTATATGATTTTCAAACTTGGAATAATCTTCCAATTGATGTTTTACCCATAATAATTGCGAACAACATCCAGCAGCAGAAACATACTCTGCTTCTGTTGTTGAAAGTGCTGTGGAGATTTGTTTCTTGCTAGACCAAGAGATAAGTGATGATCTCAGAAACTGGCATCCTCCACTTGTACTCTTTCTCTCCACTTTATCACCAGCATAATCAGCGTCACAAAACCCACTCAAATTGAAATCATCATTTCTCTTGTAAAATAAAGAGAGATTAGTTGATCCAACAAGATATCTTAATATACGTTTTACAACTTGAAGATGAGATTCTTTTGGGTCAGACTGAAATCTAGCACAAAGACAGACGCTAATCATAATGTCTGGTCTACTAGCAGTTAAGTAAAGTAGAGATCCAATCATACCACACTATATCGTCTGATCAACAGACTTACCAGACTCATCTTTACTTAAACTAGCTCTAGATGAATACATGAGAGTTTTCATAGGCTTAGCATTATCCATTTTGAACTTATTTAAGAGTTCTTTTGTATATTTCTGTTGATGGATATATATGCCTTGCTAAGTCTGCTTAATTTGCAAACCTAAGAAGAATTTCAACTCTCCTATCATGCTCATCTCGAACTCATTCTGCATAAGTTTAGAGAAGTCTTTGCACACAGATTCATTAGTTACACCAAAAACAATATCATCTACATATATTAGTATAATAATGAAATCCTTTGAGAGATTTTTCTTAAAAAAAGTTGTATCAACTTTTCCTCTTCAAAAACCATTTTTAAGTAGAAAAGAGCTTAGTCTGTCATACCATGCTCTAGGAGCTAGTTTCAGACCATACAAAGCTTTCTTCAACTTAAAATCATGATTTGGTAAAGATGGATATTAAAAACTAGGAGGTTGTTTTAAAAAGATTTCTTCAACAAAACCATTTAAAAAAGCATTTTTTACATCCATTTAGTATAAAACAATATTTTTATGAGCAGCAAATGCAAGTAAGATGCGAATGGCTTCTAATCTAGCAATGTGGGCAAAGGTTTCAGTGAAATCAATACCTTCTTGCTGATTATACCCTTAAGCTACTAACCTTGCCTTGTTTCAGACAACTTTTCCTTCTTTATCCAGCTTGTTTCTGAAGACACGTCTTGTTCCAATGATGCTTTAATCTTTGGGCCTTTTAACCAGAGTTCATACATTATTTCTTGTGAACTGGTTGAGTTCTTCTTCCATAACAATTATCCAATCATCTTCTTTAAGTGTCTCCTCAATACTTTTGGGTTTAATTTCTAACACAAAAGCATATCCAGAAAGGTCTATAAAATTTGACCTGGTTTGCACTTCTTGATGCTTGTCTCCTATAATCAGATCTTGGGAGCGATTTGAGGCAAATTTTCATGTTCTGATTGGAGTCTGAATTTTTTCAGGTTGAAGAGTAAACGATGAGGGTTCGTCTGAACCAGCAGATGTAGTTTTGTCTGATTTAGCCTCTGTGTCTGTTCTGACGCTTGCATCATTTGGTTGAATTGATGGTTGACCTGCAAATTATCAAAAGATGTTTCTAGTCCGACAATTCTTTGGACAGCCTTTAAATTATCTTGAAATTTGACATGGATTGATTCTTCTACAACTTGAGTATTAGAGTTAAAGACTCTATAAGCTTAAGATGTATCAGAATATCCAAGAAAGAATCCTTTACAGATTTTAAAGTCAAATTTTCCAAGATGATTGGAACACCCTCCTCTTATTTACTTATTTTACTTATATTTTGTAATTTAAAGTGGTTAATGATATAGTAGATAAAAAGAGATTTAGAAAACAACACTTTTATTACATAGGTTTTAAAGTTCATTACAACCAGATTACATAACTTTGTCCTATTATTATTTTACATAACTACCTTTCTACTACCTTAGAACATTTACTCAACACTTCTACATGCAAAACATAGCAAGCATCTTCAACAAGATAGTAGTAACAACCATTTCGAAACAGTGACAACTTCTCAATCCTGCAAATCTGTAAAAATAGAATTGCAAGGGTGAGCTTTCCTTAATCCTCAAATAATTTTAATTATAGTAAAACTTTTGAAAATAAGTAAAAATATTCATAAAACCAATATTCTTTAATATTCTTCAATTTCTTTAAAAATAGTAATTTATTGATATAAAACCTGTGTCCAAACCATTAATTCAATTCACAAGGTAAAACCACCAATCAACCATAAAACGAATCAGTAATTTATCACAATAATCATGTATTCAATCAAAACACATAATCACTATTGCATGCTCTTATTCCTATATGATGCATGTATCCTCACGATGTACTTTCCCTATTTACTCAACATGCAATGTGGCGCCATCCACCGAAAATAGCCCTGGGGCATCGGTCCTCACATCCTCCGGACTCCACCGGTGGTAGACACTCCGTAATTGTCGAGTTCCCTCGGTGTCCCAGACCTCCCCCGCAACATGTGATCATCATGAGCGGGGCAATTTCCCCACCAAGAGAACCCCCTCTAGTCCACGTATTCCACTCACACAGACGGAACTGTGAACTTACGGACTTGGTCTACTACTATCCAATCATCATGCAACATGCTCTAGGACCTTGAATTGTATAATGACCTTTATCACATTTTAAATCTTGACCTCTTTACTAGGTCATATTCATTTCAAAACCTTCTAAGCATTGCCTATTCACCAAGCAATCTTAGAATATTGCCTCTCCACTAGGCATTTCAAATCGGTCATTAAGCAATTCAAGTCCATCACCAATTTCATGCAACCATGCATGTCACCACTTATTCATATCCAACTCAAAACCAGACATATTTCGATATGAAATCAACACCAAGAAACACCAATAAACACCAATAAATCAAGAAACCAAGAAACAAGAAACACCAAGAATTATCAAGGAAACATCAAGAACCAATAAACAGTACCACACTTTTCCTCGTAACAAGAATAATTCTGTTCTGATGTGGAAGATCGGACAAAACCGCAACCACAGAGCATACTAAGAATTATCTTCGCACCTTAGTATCCGAAAAACTAAAGAAATATAATGAAAGTAACAACAAAACAAAGAATAGAAGAGTAGGATAAGGACAGCTCCTTACAAAGTTTCTCCCGGCTTCCTATACTCTTCCTCTACTTACTTGCTCCTCTTTTAGAGATATTTCTTCCTAAGAGAGAGCTTGAGAGAATATAGAAATGTTCTTTGGTTTGTTTTCTCATCTGAAATCCCTAGGCCCTATTTATAGAATTCCCAAGGTACTATTTGCTACAGAATATTCTACAGAATATAGAATATTCTACAGAATATTCCACAGAATATTCCACAGAATATTCCACAAAATATTCCACAGAATATTCCACAAAATATTCTACTACAGTAATTTTACTATTTACCTCAGTGATTTTACTATTTACCTCAGTGATTCTATTATTTACTACAGTAATTTTACTATTTATCACAGTAATTTTATTATTTACCACAGTAAATTTACTATTTACCACAGTAATTTTACTATTTACCATAGTAATTTTATTATTTACCACAGTAATTTACTATTTGTACAGTAATTTACTATTTGAAACATTCACATCCAAAAGGATAGAAGTAAGATATGTTGGGTTTTCTTTCTCTCCATAATTCATAAGGAGTCTTATTCAATATGGGTCTTATCAAAATTCTGTTTTGTAAATAACAGGAGGTGTTTATTGCTTCTGCCCAAAAATATTTTTGAAGTGAACTTTCATTTAAAAAAGTTCTAGTCATCTCTTGTAAAGTTCTATTTTTCCTTTCCACAACTCCATTCTATTGAGGAGTTCTTGGAGATGAAAAATTATGGAATATACCATTTTTAAAACAAAAGGCTTTAAACTCAGAATTTTCAAATTCAGTTCCATGATCACTTCTTATAGACGCAATACACACTCTTTTCTCATTTTGAACACGTTTACAGAAAATCTTAAAGACATTGAATGACTCGTGTTTATGAGCTAGGAAGTATACCCATGTAAATCTAGAGTAGTCATCTACAATGACAAATCCATATCTCTTTCCACCAAGACTTTGCGTCTAGGTAGGACCGAAGAGATCAATATGTAACAACTCTAGTGGTCTTGTCATAGAAACAACATCTTTAGATTTGAAAGATGATTTAAGTTGTTTCCCATGTTGACAAGGTTTACATAGATGATTAGATTTCCAGGAAATATTTGGCAAACCTCTCACAAGATTTCTCTTGGATATTTTTGAAATATATTTTAGACTTAAATGTCAAAGCTTTTTGTGCCATATTTTCCTCTCATCGTCTGCTGAGAGTAAACAGGTTACATTCTAATAATCACTAAGGTCAGAAAGACACACTTCATAAAGATTGTGCTTTCTTCTACCCTTAAACAGAATGGATTTATCACTATTTCTGATTATGCACTCATCAGAGTTAAAGGAAACCTCATATCTGCTGTCATAAAATTGACTTATGCTAAGCAGATTGAAGTTTAATCCTTCAACATAGGAGACATTTTGAATAAGTGGATTGAGTGATTTTCCAATAGTCCCAATCCCAAGAATCTTACCTTTCCCAAACCCATAAGAGACAGACCTTTTACTTGGTCTGAGGTCTTGGAACATAGACAGGCTTCCTGCCATATGTCACAAGTATCCACTATCCAGATACCAGCTTAAATCCTTCTTTCTTTCTATTGAGGTATTCTGCAATAGGAATAATTTGTGATTTTAGTACCCAAATTTCCTTGAGTCTTGCTTTGTTAGTGAAGGGTTTTCTTATGTTAAAATTCTTTTCACTAGTGCAAAAATAAGATTTAACGTCGGTTAAAAATTAATTTTTACGTCGATTAAAGACCCACTATAGTATATGAGTGACGTTAAAATTAAAGACTTTTCACGTCAATTAATCATCCGACGTTAAAAGTGATATTTGACGTCAGTTACTACATAACAACCGACGTTATAGAGAGAATTTTTCATCTCGGTTCACTTAAATACCCGCCATAGTTGCTGTTAATTAAAAAAAAAATTATAAAATACTTTTCAATGAATCCCGTAAAGCTGTCTGATTTAACGTCACGTGTAATTGTCCAATGAAAAAAAATACTGAGACACCGCTTGATGAAATACAGTGCAAGAATGACAAAATGTCCAATCATATTCGAATTGTTATGTCATCTCAAATCAAAGCATATCAAATTATATAAAACCATTTCAAAGAACAAATAAATGCACAGACACATTATATTATATTACAACTCGTAATATGACAAGAATGATGAAAGCATTGCCACGTAAGATTGCAAGCAAGTTGTACCCATTAGAATAAGTTGCCTCCATGATAAGGTTCACAAACAAAAAATAACTAGTACAGGGGTGGCAGACATCATTATATATTAAATGAAATTCTAACAACATTAAATTCTGATATATTTTAAAACTTATAGAAATAATAACTATACATTCAAATTTCCAATTGGATAAGAGTTTTGTATTATTTAATCTATTATTAACAATATTTCATGCGAAGAATCAATTAGACAATCACCAATTGTAAAAGAGTTGAAAAATCAAAATTTAAGATATGTTAAAATGAGAAACACTTTTGATTATAAAGATTTCTACAATCTACCATATAGCTACCTTTTAATAGTCACACTATGTTCAGTTTTTTGCACTCTTACTATTCCCAAAGTACTATGAAATTTTACACAACTTCCTCAGCCCATTATATCATTATCTATTATAAAGTGTATATAATAACTATAACTATATACATATAGCAGAAAGGTGTTTCAAATTTTAATTGTCTTCACACAGATCATGTATTAGCAGAGTAGACACTCTCAATAAACTTTTGTGCCTATAGTGCATCAAGGAATAGCTAATGAATGAGCTATAATAGACTTGTGGTTCACTCTCCTCAAGCATTAAGCGAGGCATCAATAGTAAGGATATCACCTTATGAATCTCAGCCACAGAGCTGCAATCAAGAAGACACATCTTTTTGGCATTCCCGACAATGTCTTTGTCAACTACAACTAAGAGTATATGCTGGTGCTAGTAACTGTAAATCCATGAACTTCAGCACTTGAGTTTTCAGTTGATAATCATTTGTTAGAGAGAATCTGCAAAACAAAAAAGAACAAGTACAACACACTTATATAACTGCTAAGATCTGTATAAGAAAAAAAGGAAAACATATACTAAGATTATGAACACATATCATAATTGATATAAAACACGCATGGGAAAACAAAGAATGGCCATGGAATGATTAATTGATTAGTAATGCCAGATAAATATAAACAAAAATAAAAATCCATGTTTTGAAAGAAAATAAGAAAACGAATAGAAATTTTGAGAAAGTAAACACATTGATCTTCTATACATGTGATCTTTAAATGAATGTATGAATGAGAATTGAATAAAATCAATAACTTTAATACTGATACCAATTAAATTCTAAAAATTTATTTGCTCAGAAAACAAGAATCCAAAAGGGGCAGAGGGGTGGTAAACTAATCCAGAAAACTAAGAATTTCACTTTTGAGTATATGATTTGAAAAAAAAAGTTACTAAATTTCGCTTCATAGTTTGTATACAATAGCTTTAAAATCAGTCTCAAAGTGGAAAGAACCAACAAAAATTCACAGCTACAATGATGATTGATGATGATACCATCTAGATGAACCAGGAACTTACTCAAGTTATACACATAAATTAAACCACAAAATTTAACAAACTTTCGAAATTAGAAACGAAAAAATAATGGAATAACCTTTAGAATCAGATGTAGGTAGACATTGAAGATGCAACCCAACACAATCCCAGAAACAAGAAACACGAGCTTTTAAATACCCAAGAATCAGATGTATCCAATATCCCATAACGTAAAATTTTAAATACATCACATATCAGTAACGGAAGTGACAAGAAACAAGTGAGAAGCAAATTAATGAATCTGTAAAATACCTTTTATCTTTCTCTCTCTGTTATCTTCTCTTCCTCTTCTTTCTTCCTGCGAGCTCTCTACCCTAATATTATTACAGTTTAAAAATTCAAATGATTACACTGACTAGATATGTAAAAGTAAATTTGCTTAAAATGTAACCATGAGTAAACCATATTTCTGGAAACATGTAAGCATGTGCTAAATTACATAAATATAAAAAATCTAGACATGACAATATGAACTGAGCAAAAGTCCAGAATACCCAGAATGGCAGACTTTTGGAAGGGCAAATTCACAAAGAATGCAGAAAAGCTTATCCTTGAGTTCACCATCAAGAAACCCTAGTATGCCAAATCCATGACTTCTCATGATCTCCAGTATCGTGGCGGCGAGGGCAAAACTTCAAGAGTGAAACGGGACGGCGAGGGCGAGGGCAGAGAAACGATGTTGAGAGCGAAATCAAACGCAAAATAAACAGTAGAACACATGAGAGAGAAAGGAAACCGTGAGAGAGAAACTAAACGGCTAGGGTTTGAAATAGGGGCCAGAGAAAAATACCTTAAATTTTAACTGCGGATGGTGCAAGGAGGAGGCAATGGTGGACGACGGACGACCAAAAGAGACTGCAATGTGAGGGGAGGGTGACCGAGGCAACGCGAGTGATAGAAGAGAGGAATAGCTAGAGACGTCAGGAAAAAGTGAAAAGTGAGGAGAAGGGGCAGGCACAGAACTAAATTCCCTTTTTTCACGTCGGTACTTAAAATAACCGACGCGAAAAACATTTATCAAGTCGGTTGTTAGAAGAACCGTCGTGGTAAATGTTTTTCACAGTGGTTATTTTAATAACCGACGTGAAAAAGGCAATGACGACGTCTGTTTTTTAGACCTGTCATATATATAAATACGTAGTAAATGCTTTCTGTACTAGTGTTTGAGACTCTTATAGACATTTGGTACCCTGTTGTAATTAGTATGCATGCTTTTACGTACAAATGGAATAATTGATGACTTTGTTTCGACTGTACTTGGATCATATCCAAGTCCACTTTTATTAGAGGGAAGTCTTCCATAAGTTAAAATATTTTTAAGCTTGGAAGAGCTTGATGTGAACTTGATTAGATCCTTTTTCAGAGAATCATTTTCTTCTTTTAATCTTTTGATTTCAAGACGAAGATGATTCTTTTCAAATTCTTCTACAGAGGATGCTTTGTTTGAAGTTCCTTTTTGTGATAAATTCTCATTTATAGCTTTTAGCCTTGAGACTTCTTCCACAACTATTTTCAGCTTGATTTTGCAAGATTTGTATTCTTGAGCTATAAACTAAGATTTCGCAAGAAGAACATCATATGAAAGATATTCTTCTTCTGAATCTGAATGTGAGGAAGATGAAATAGATTTGTTTAGAATTTTTACCTCAGATGATGTTGAGTATCCTACCATGAGACATGTATTTGCATTTTCTTCCTTCCCAGACTCATCTAAGCTTTCAATGTCGAGGTCTTCCCATATAAGAAGAATTTTCTTCTTATTATCTCTTTCGGGATTCCATCGTTTCTTCAATCTTGGGCAATCAGTTTTTATATGCCCTGATTTTTTGCATTCATATCAGACAATTTCAAATTCTTCTTCTTTGTTGGATGATTTTTTTGGAAATCGTCTGTCTTTTCTCTTGAAGAATCTTTGGCCACGACCTTTCTTCATCATCATTCGTTTGAATCTTCTGGCCATCAAAGAAATTTCATCATTTGTTGATTCTTCTGAGTCATCAGATTCAGTTGAGTCAGGTTTAAGAATTTTAAGTTTCTTTTTTTTTTCTTTTGTTGGACTCTTCTTTTTAAGCTTCATCAACAGAGGGTAAAGCATAGGTTCTTTGACCTTGATTTTCTCCCTCTTACTTAAATGAACTTCATGTACTCTTAGAGCACCAATGAGTTCATCTAAAGTCAAGGTTTTCATGTCACTGTCAATGGAAATAGCAGTTGACATGGCTTCCCATGGAGCAGGAAGACTATCAAGAATTTTCATATTGTTTTTGGCTTTTGAAAAAGTAATGCCCAGAGCTGTTAATCCATTTAGAATGGATTGAAATCTTCCAAACATTCCATCTATAGATTCTTCATTTTGAATAGAGAACATCTCATATTCTCGTTGAAGTGTGGTAGCCTTTCTGATTCTGACGTCCTCAGTTCCTTCATAAGATATCTTGAGAGCATCCCAGAGTTCCTTAGCGGTTTTATAGGCACAAAATCTATTATATTCTGTCCTAGATAGCGCACATGTTATGTTATGGCATATTGAGCTTTGTTATTGAATTCCATTATGGCATATTCTTCATTTCCTCATTGTGCTTCAGGTTTGGTTAGAGGAATGTCTCCTTCAGTAATGATTTTCCAAAGTCTATATTGGGTGGAATTGATGTATATCTCCATTCTGTCTGCCCAGTATGCATAGTCATCTCTAAAGAAGGCTAGAGGTTTATTCATATAAGATCCTTCTGCTATCAGCATCGTCTTGGAGGTCTTCATTTTGGATCTTTTCCTCTAGCAGCTGTTAGACGCTCAACCCTTAGAGACTAAGCTCTGATACCAAACTGTAAAATACAAATACACAAGAAGGGGGTTAAATTGTGTTTATCAATTAAAACTTTTTCAAACGATGTGTTTTGCGTCTGTATAAAAGCGTTTAGTTTAGACGCAAACTTAGACTTATTCTTTAAAGATTGATTTTAATTAAATTTGTTGTTTTAAGTTATTATCCCTTGTAAGTAAACAATTAAAATAAACAAAGCAATATTATTTTTATACCGGCTCATCTTATGAATGACTATTTCCAGTTACTTAGCAACTTGCTAAGGTTCCACTCAGAGTATTCTTTGAACCTAGCCACTCCTGGCTAACAATACAGATATTTTTTTAACACAGCCTTCTCAGGCTAAAGTGGTATTCTTTGTCCCCAACCTCCACAGGTTAAACCCAGGTATTCTTTGAACACAGCCTCCTCAGGCTAACCAAGGTATTCTTTCAACACTTAGCCTCCTCAGGCTAACGAAGGTATTATTTGGACTTCAGCCTCCACAGGCTAGACTCACGGTATTCTTTGGACTACCAGCCTCTCCAGGCTTGATGCAAGGTATTCTTTAAACACTTAGCCTCCTCAGGCTACAAGATTACCACAATAGTGACTTATAATAAGTTCAAATAGAAAATATCCTCTACGCAGAGAGGAATTTTACAATGTGAATTCTATTCTAAGTTTGTGGCGAGCAAACTTGTTTTCTTGAGAGTTTGAGCGAGTATGAGTATATCTTTGATCAGAATAGTTTGCCAACTTGAACTCGCAGAGATGAACTCCTTTTATAGGTAGACTGTAGAAGTTAACGTTAGTCCTTGTCTTGGGTACTTTCACATCTAGCAGAGTGAGAAATCAGAACATTTAATGGAAAGTCTGTCAACGTGAGATCTGCCTTTGACTTGATTCGCTTAGAGATTTCACTAAAACGTACAACTGCTTTTTGTGTTGTAGAGGTTTATTTTGAAATCCCTTTCCACCTTTAGAACATTCTGAGTAACGGTTGAATAAAGATGTATGCACGTGTTACTCAGAGTCTTGAACTTCAAAGGGAGTAGACGAATGAATAATTATAATGTGTTGAGTGTTGAATTCATTCGTTTGTCTTCATCCTTCGTCTTCAACCCTAGTCTTCAAATCTTCACACTTGAGCTCATGACTTGAAGTTGAGATGCGCTCTCCGTCTGATCTTCGAAGTTCTTCGTCTGATAACAAAATCTTGGATAATGACGACTTGAACTTTGCATCTGGAACTACTAATATTTTGAAGATGCATCTTTCGTCTTATGTGAGTAATGATCCGTCTGATCATTGTTCCCTCTTACGCCTGTAGATGTTTCCGTCTGTCTTGTAATTATCAAAATTAAGATGCTAAGTCATTTTGACTTAACACTCTCTTTGTTCATCTCTCTCTATGATGCCAAATGTAACATACACTTTTCCTTTGAAAGTAATACTATTTGCCATTTAATATACACTTTTCGCAGACAAGATTGTAGCTACTGATGGTATTATGTGGTAGCAGCTCAATGAGATATTATCCTGTCACTAGTGCAAAATAGAACTTTAACGTCGGTTAAAATAGGCTTACAATGTCGGTTAAAAACTGACGTTAATAGAGGGTGATGGTTAATAGAGGGTGATGTTAGAAGTCTTTACTTTTAACATCGGTTTTGTACCCGACGTTAAAAAATAGGACATTTAAAAAATCCGACGTTAAAAGTGTTATTTTGACTTCGGATAACCGACGTTAAAAAGTAATTCGTAAATTAAAAAAAGAATTGTTTTTAATGTTGGTTGTGGGAACGATTAATCTAAAATCACTTTCAGTCTATAGTTGATACAATTTGGTTTACTTATCCTTATAAAAACGATAACTTGTGTTTTAAATATTTATTACTAGATGATTGTGATATACTTGTCATAGCCGAGTGAGAGTATTTCTCACTCTCGGATGGAACGTGTCAGTATGATAAGCCCAATTCAATCTAATAACCCTATAAGCTTGATCATCTGCCTCTCCACCCTCAACACCCTACTTCAATCCAATAACCCTATTTCTTGGTTTAACTCAATTAATGATAATTGTTTTAATTTTTTTATATACTCTAAAATGATTGGTTGCATTTATTCATTGCACAAATTATCTTTGTTTAACTCCATTTTTGTTAGGATTAAGTTAAATAAATTTTTAAAGAAAAACGTGTAAATATTTATGTAATTACAGAAAATTTGAGGAGATGTAACCCTAATTTACTCTTAAATGTATATACTTGTCAATATAATTATTTATATTATCAATTTATAAAAAATGTCATATAGTTGACGAAGGGAGTAAAAACACTTAGGTATTTATATGTATGCACGAGGTTTCAATTTTCATTCATTGGGTGTTGAAAAATAAAAATTGTATGGATATGTGTAAATCAAGATTTTAGCTACCTAATTCATACGAATCTATTTTGTATCCTCTTGAAACTGAGTATTCCATGAGACTTAAGGCATTTAAAGGGTTCCAGGCTCCCACCCAGTTCAGCTTATCATCGTTGGTATTTTTCTTTCCAATCAGGGCATTCAACCCAAAAGTGAATTTCACTCTGCAAAAGAATAAAAAATAATTTGTGAATTTATATAGTTACTAACATAATACCACGCATAGTCACGTATTATATTATATATGCTAAAGTAATACCCATTTTTCTCAGAAAGTGATTTATTTCATCCCATCTCTGTTGGGTAAGGCAACCTTCACTGAAACCAAAGAGACCACCACCTTTCTTTTTTATGGAGGGCCATTCCTTTTGGCTTCCAAGTTGGTACACTATCTGGTCTTCTAGTGAACCTCCTAACCTGATTCTCATGGGATTAAATGCTGCAAAAATTTTGCCAAAAATTAGATGTTTCAAAAAGATAATAAACATGAGATTAAATCTTTGCACAAATTTTACCAAAAATTAGATATTTTTAAAAACATAATAAACATCAAAATGTGTAAAATATATTTCATTTTCTAAAAAATGAGGATGATAAGTACAAATACATATTAAATTTAGTACAAATGCTTCGAAAACAATAAAATTTATCTTTCAGTAACCCTACAAAGGCAGATTTTTCACTTAGATAAAGTGACATACCCTTGACGGCATTTGCTAGAATTTTGTTATCCAAGTCCTGAAAAACATTATGAATGATAAGGTGAATGTATGCACGATTTTTTTAATAGTAAAATGCTAAATACCATGTTGAGATATTAAACTAAAATTACCAGATTGAAGATGCCTGATTGTCCCCAGGGACAATCGTTGTAGTCACACTTGTTAGGAGGCCACCAATCTATAGTTGCACATATAAAATTTACATCTGTTGTGGCAATGTTGGTCGTTGTTCTAACTTTAACATTCACATGTTCAGCTGAAGATAGAGAAAATAGCACCAGAATAATGTAATATAGGCTTACTTTGACATCCATTGTTAAAGAAAAAGATGAGAAAGAACCACTAGAAAGCTAAGTGATAGTCTATTGTGATTTGTACAATTTATATACTCTTACTCACACCACTTAGTTGTAAAAGAGGTAAATTGATTAATATTGGTCTTATCTACAACTGAATTTGTTGAGGCAACCAATACGAAGATATGAAGGTAACAGAAAGCATGAAAAAAGTAAGAAACGAATTAAAAAAATAGAAGAAAAAAAAAAACAAATGAGTAATATAATAATACCATGGACCTAGTCAGTGTAGTTAATGCAAGTGAAGGCATCTTTTAAAGACATATATTTTTTTAGAGATATATAATTTAAAGACCATTTAAAGAAATATAAATTTTACTTTAGGAAATAGATAATTTAAAAAAATATAATTATAGAATATATAATTTAAAGATATATAAATATAGAAACATATAATTTTAAAATATATAATTAAGAAAATATATAATTTTATATATTTTCTAAATTATATTTAATTTTATCTTTAAATTATATATTTTCTAAATTGTATATCTTTAAATTATATATTTTCTAATTATATATTTCCTAAATTAAAAATTTATATATCATTAGAAAATATAATTTAGAAAATATATAAAATTATATATTTTTTACATTATATATTTTTTAAACTATATATCTTTAATTTATATATTTTATTAATTACATATTTTAAATTTTAAATTTTCTAAATTAAAAATTTATATGTCTTATATGTCTTTAAAAAATTAATTATATTCAAAAGATATATATCTTTAAACCATATATTGAAATGAATATATTCAGATAACTATGCGTATTTTACTTTTAATTTGGGGTTGTCATCGATGACGGGCGGTATGTTTATGATTATAGTCATCACACTTTCTTTTCTAGTTTTCTTGTGAACGTGATTTTGAATACACCCATGTTTGTATACACTTTCTAATTAGTTGTAAATTGGTTAATGTAAATTAAAAAATTTAGTCACCTAAAAATCTTTAATGTGTTTTCGATAATACTTATCGTTACCTCTCACTCTTATGATATACTTTAAATATTTAATCAATCAATGGAATAATAATATGGTTAAGCACAACTTGAATTAATCTATCACCTTTATCATTGCTTTGCGCAATTTGACAATGATATCACAACTTGTATACAAGTTAAGGAAGATGGGCCACGCGGAGATTTGCATCTTATAACAAGTGGCAATTGTAGTTTTTGAGTTGCTTGTTACTTAAATTGTGTATGATCTTTCCGAGGTCCGGGCATATAACACGATGTGAATAGTATGATGATAAATCATGAGTTACGAAAGGGGTTAAATGACTGTAAGATCTCTTGCAAACAATATCCTTTAATAGGCCGACTTTCTCGAAGTAAAGGGGTAGGAGTAAGGGGAGTTTACCTGCAGAGACATTCTGACAGTCAAGTTAGTATCTAACTGAGGTAATAAAGAGATAATTAAATGTAATAAGAATCAGAGTTTAGATTCTTGTTTGTTTCTTTCTCTCTCTCTCTCTATATATATATATAATAGTTGAGGGAGATTCCGTGTTAGCAGCATCATGATGCTTCTTACCGAGGCTAAACAGGTATGGGATGTGTCAGCTTTATACTGGTGAAGAGACTTGACCTGTTCCTTTAATGGTTTGACGTTAAAGTAAGGCATACTGGTAAAGGAGGTATGAGGCTACTCGGCGGCTTGACGCAACACAATGTGACTTGATGGCCATGGACAGTACACAAGCCTCCGAAGCTCGGTTTTACAGAGAAGCAAAGTGTTAAGCGTACTTGCTAATGGCGATATGAGCCAGTCTGGGCTCGAGTTTCCTTCTCTGTCTTGCTTTTCATGCCCGGGTTATGCTTCGCTTGTACGAAGGTTGCTTTGCTTTTATCTCACTAGTCATCACTGCATTTAATGGGTGCTTTAATGACATGATTATAAAAATTTCGGGCATTATTTTTACCATTTTTTTCCCGTAGGAATGACATTTTTTTATTTTCTTCCACACTTTTCATGCGTTACGCATTTCAAGCGTTGCATATTTCACAAATATTCATGGAAATTTGGCCTTGTTCATCGTTTGACTCTTGGGTGTCTATAAATAGTTCTTCTTTCCGTTTATTTTCTTCTGCGAACCCCTTTGAATCCTCCACCATCTTTTCCTTTCTTGTGACGATTTCTTCCTTTTCTTTTTGAATCATGAATATCGACATTTGTGTGGTGTTCTTATATAGGAATTGGGCATGTCCCTCTCTTCGAGAGTTCCTGCGCTCATTTTGAGGGGAGGTTTGGTCTTGCGTTGTCTCGGTATGATATTTGTCAGAGTTTCGAGATGCTCTGATCAAGTGGAAATGGTGTTGGTCTGAATAATGGTCATTTCATTGAGCAAAAGCCACGTGGTAGAATGAAGGTCTTGTCTAATGCCCTCAAAACTAGCAATTATGGCTCTGACCATGCTCTGGTATTTGAAGTGCTCAACTAGCTGGAAGGTTTATTCTTCATGCAACCGAATTTCGTTCCTACCTCAAAAACCTTGAGGTCGAAAATTTGAAGTTGTATCCAGTTTAAGTTGAGGCTAATTTTTCGTTGGAGATTTAGGCAACAGGGATCGTCAGATAAAGGTCTGGTATTCACATCCCGAAGGAGTTGAGTGGTGGAAGAGATGACAAGAGTCAGATTGACTGTTGAACATATTTTAGTATAGGCTCTACTTCTTCTTAATTTTCCTTTTGATAAAATCATTATAAATAGTCAGTTAGCTGATGATAAAAAGTTGTAATCTTTCTTGTATTCCTTCTCCTAGTGAATGTTAACATACTTTTTGTCACTATTTATAGTCGTTTATAGTTTTTTCTTGCCTTCTTGAGAGCTGAATTGTTATTTTGATAATTTGGGAAAACATTGAGAGACTATCAGTGGATCTTTCAAAACATTGAATTGAGGTCTCTAATGTGCACGAGATACAAGTGATAGTTTAAACTTCCTGCACTCTGCTGACTATGACAAGTATACCACATACGTTAAGTAATAAGTATTTTAAGAACAGGGTTGTCGATCCCACAAGGATAAGCGATCAGATTTAATTTTTATTTTAATTCTATTATTTTGAGGTTTTTGGGAAGTTGATGAGAGTACATTTATTAAAAGAAAAAGAATTAACAACTAAGAGCGATCGAGATCCCGATTTCACCACTAATTACCCCATTACTCTCCTCATTGTTATTCAAATTATAATATTTGGTTGGATCAGATTTCTACCCTTGTAACCGTCCCTCTTAGGATCACCTATGCCGCCTATATTAACCTAATTAATTAATCTCTTAAATTAAAATAAGTTAATTAGGGTTTCAGTTTCGTGAATCCAATGATAATTGTTGGGTTATGTCCATACTATCGTCTACTCCTATCTCTAGGACTCTAGCTAAGTTCCTTTTGTCAAAGTTCCCCTAGGTTTCCTATCAATTCATTAGTGATCAATTAACAAATTTATGACGTCGATTTTTAAAAGTGCATTTTCCACTAGTGAAATAACATTAAGTATAGAAGAAATAAAACACTCAATCATACTGAATAATATCGAGAATTATATTAGGAATAATTAGAGTTACATCATTCTCCTAATCAAAGGGGAGTTAGTTCATGCTACTAGGGAAAACAACACAAAAATAATAAGAAAGAAGATACGTGGGTAATCGAATTCCTAGGAAGTCGAATGATCCTTTTGTCTCCTTCGCTTAGGCTTGGGGTTGAATTCCAAAGGTTACCTGAACCGAGAGTGATCAGAAGATTTATTTAGGTCAAGAAGAGATGATTGTTGTTGACAATGACATGTTAATATATAGCCTTTCCGATATGGACTTGGGCTTTTCGTGAACCCAACTCGCGCGAACTCATTAGCAATTCGCGCGAGCTGAAGTTACAGAGGTCAAACATGTTCTTCAATTCAATCCAACTCACGTGAGCTGAATAGTAAGTCGCGCGAGTTGAGGTTATACAGAGCAATGGTCTTTCCTAGAGCTCTAAGTCGCACAAACTGTATTCCTCTACACGTTCTCTCTTGTTTTTGCCAATTTTTATTCCCTAAAACACTTAAACAAACCATCAACAAGTCTTAACATAAAGTATTATATATTAGAGCATTTAGTGGTCATTTTAGCTTGCTTAAAAGTGTTTAATGGACAATTTATACATTAAAAAGCGATTACAATAACTCACTTTTGTGAGTTATCAGTCACTTTGGGACCTTCCAAAATAAGTGAAGAATATCTTTGGATCTTTTAAAACATTGAATCGAGGCCTTTTTAGGACCTTCCAAAAATAAATGAAGATGATCTTTAGATCTTTAATACATTGAACCGAGGTCTCTTTGGGACCTTCCAAAATAAATGAAGATCTTCTTTGGATTTTTTGAAACATTAAACCGAAGTCTCTTTTGGATCTTATAAATAAATGAAGATCATCTTTGTATCTTTTAAAACATTTAACCGAGGTCTTTTTGGAACCTTAAAAAATAAATGAAGATCATCTTTGGATCTTTTAAAACATTGAACCAAGGTCTCTTTATATCCATAATACATAGCCATTCAACTGATCAACAGATTGATTTGTGAATGCAGGTATAGCTCTAGATTGAAGAATTGTGGATTTTGATATTGTTCCCTCAAACTTGGATATGTTTAACAATTGCGAAAATGGGGGTATTTCTAATCCATCATTTGATTTAGCGACAATTCCATTACCAATTTTAACAATCCATCTTGCAAAATCTACTACCTAAACTTCTTCGCTATTTGAGCAAGAGTGCAATCACATATTTTTTTAGTGTCAAAAGAGAACAATGGTCCCACAAGTACAATGCATTAATTGTAGAATGCTCCGTCTCATTACAGGGATAAAAGGTCCAAAGTAGACTTTTTTTCTTTTTTTTTTTTTCAATTTTTCGCAAAATACATCTAGTCACAGACTATTTACAAAAGTGGATAAGTTTTAGTCACGTAGCACTTTCTACATTAATTATAAAAATAACTGATATAAAAGGTGAATTTTCTACCTCAATTGTACAACTAAATAATGTAAAAGACGTCCTTTATTCATTTATTTACATCGATTAGACGAATAACCTGAATAGAAAATGTACTTTATAAGAAAGTATCACGTTACCAAAACAATTCCACTTTTATATATAATTTATAACTAGACATACTTTTTTAATAAAAGTTAACCAAAAATGTCTATTTTAGACTTTTTGCCCACAATGGGTTACTCTAGGGATGAATGGCAAAATTTGTCTGAAGTCTCCTCCGTGACCTTTTCTCCAAGAACAACATCGCTTTCATCTGGTAGTCTCATAATGTCTTTCAAAGTTCTATCTAAGGCCTCAAAGCAGAATTTGTGTGCCATTGGGAACTCATCCCAAATTATCAAACTGGTGACTTTTAACGGTGCGGCTAAATCACTACGTTGATGAATGTTGCAGATAAAATTATCCGAAGTTTGTACTGGGATTCTAAATATAGAATATATTGTTCTGCCTCCGGGTAATAACAATGATGGCACTTGAAGCAACTGTTAATACGATTTTCTTTTTTGCCCTTAGAGCAGAAGCTAATGTTTTCCTCATGTATATTTTGCCAGTCCCACCATGTCCATAGAGGAAAAATATGCCTCCTCTTTGATTAATTACAGCTTGCATGATCTAATCATAAATTTGTAGTTGCTCACCTATATTATTGAGCAGCAAAACATTCACAAAGTAAGGTATAATTCATCGAGTAGTTGAGTTTTATCATCTATCAGTATTTAAATATGCTAAAGAAAGAAATAAGGAAAGATTTTGGGCACATCAATATGGAAAACATATAGATAAATTAAGAATAAGGAAGGGAAAAGAAAAAGAAAGGAAAAAATGTTTTGAAAAACTCAGGGTTAAAATAGGAAAAATTGAATAAAGTGAATTAATAGACTTGAAGTGATATTACTGGTCAAAGCATTTAGCAGTGTCGGAAACTGATTTGTAATTAATTCACCTATATCATAATTCAGTTCTGAATGAACTAATCGATTCCCGAGATGATACAGAAGATTTCCCGTTGGGTATGGCAGTTGCGGAAAATCTTTAAAACTCTTGCCATATGATTGCAGTAACTTTTCAAGCTCGACCAAAGTTAGATATTGTAATTCAGAATCACTAAGCTGCAATTCTGTTTACATGTGTTCACTATGTGTGTACAAACAAAGAAAAAGTAATTCAGTGTAGATAATCCAGTTACAAATCAATTAGAAATTTGTATGCTCTTCAACATAGAAATGCACGTGGGAACAAAATAAGACGTGAGTTAGTCATAGTGTACCTTATGTAGAATAGTCCTCTTGATTATTTAATATCCCATCAGCCAACCATTGCCAAGTTTGGTTCCGAACTTCCTTGGGTTTATTAATAGAACCTATTATTAACCATGTCACAAATAGTTTCCTTAGATAATGACCTGTCGCCAAATCTTTTGCTTCCTTGATAGCCTCAACATATTATTTATCATCTTGAAGAAGCCCCATTGCGAAGCATGCATCTCTAAAGGTTGGATATAATACATTTGCAACTGTTCTTATTTCCTCAAAGCTAGTTAGGATCCTTACAGCATTATTCTAAGATAAAAAAGTTCACCTGAAGTTGGTGAAACCCAAACCAATCTACCAATTGTGTAACCTAATTTTCGTGGTTTCCAACATCTTTTCCTCTTAATGTATACAAATTTCGATATATGTCAACTTTTTTTCTTCAAGTTTAATTTATTCACTTTCATCATGAAGTGAGCATGGCTTGGAAAGCACATCATTTATGTCTTCATGATCGTGATAGTAAATAAATTGTTATCTATGTAGGCAAAAATATAGATGTTTACAGTTGAATTATGTGAATATTTTTAGAGCACTGACAACATGTCCAAAGGAATGCATTTGTAGACCCTTAGTATGCATAAAATAAGTTAGAGTGCGTCTATCAACTGGGAGAGTTCTAATGATCCAATATCCGCTACCTGTATCCAATGAATATCTCCAGAGTCATATTAACCATAAACCTTGCAAACAATAAACAAGCTAAAATCCTATCTTTACCAATTTTGAGAGGGCAACATTTGTGTAATATTTTTGAGAAAAGTCGATCAAATCATGATTGTAAATACATAAAAGATTTTTTGATTCAGACACTTTCATTCTTATAAAACTTGAAAATACTCTGCTACACTTACAAGATAACGTTGTAGTGAAAGAAGCTTACCTTGAAAATATACGGCTTCACGGTGAGGGCGCGTTAGGGTTTGGGTAAATCATGTGATAAAGACTGTCGTGAGTTCTTCCTCTTATTTGCGCTTTCACACTTTGACTTCTTCATCGCCACGCTGAGAGAATTGTCGTTGTTGCTGGAATCGCCATTTTGGACTGTTGTGGGGCTTACCATCAACAAGGCTGAACCAGTCATCTTTTGTGAAGTCAAAGACAATGGAGTTCTTTGAGTCAGATGGGTTCTTGAAATTACGAGTTTAGTCTTGGAATCAACCCAGTTTGTCTGAGATACGGAGAAGTTGTTGGGTCGTTGCTGGCTTCCGATGAACCCCACCCATCAAAGTTAAATCCTATGTCAAGTTCGTTTGGTAAATTTATGGATTTGAGAGCAATACAAACCTTAATGGGAGTGTAAGAGTGAGAAGAGAATGAACTGTGGCGGTGTAAAAAATAAATAAATTCATTGTACCATGTCAATTAATTAATTAACCTATACGTTGATTAATATTATAACCAACGAAGGAGACATCGAATGTCCATTTTCTACTAGTGATAAAAGGCAATCATTGAACAAGGAATCATATACGTATCTACGAAAGTCACTTCTTTTCAATCCCTTAAAACTATCCCATATAAAATCGAAACGCTGTGTTGAAAATTGAGACACGGTGTCTAATCTGTTTAGTGTTCAGAATCTTCTCCCAAGCTAGAATGGATAGATTGCACTCAGTTTTGCATAACACAATGACTGACCTGTAAGTGGCATTTCTTTCAATTTAGCTGGTGTGGTTTCCTATGGAGCTGATGGGCTTCATTGGAAGCTTTCCTGCAAAATTAGAGCAGAATTTGTTACAATATGTGGTTTGTGTTAAGAATAAAGCAATAAATAAAATAAATAAGGAAATAAAAAAGAGAGAAAAAGACACAAGAATTTAACGTGGTTTAGCAATTTGCCTACGTCCACGACTACACTAGGAATAGTTTATTTTTGGTGTACATTTCAAGCTTTACAAAGAGTTCTTTATATAGAGACAAAAGATAGTCTCTCTCACTTTTCTAAACGATGTGGGACTAAAGTCTAAATGCATTTTTTTTTTACATGATGTGGGACTAATCAAACTATATATACTCCTAACAATTCTCCCACTTGGAGTTTGATTCACATCACAACCTAGTGTAGGGTCTTCGTCATCAATCACTCTCAAAGGCCTATTGAGGTAACACAAAACCTCAACTTATCAATTGTAACTGTCTTGGTCAACATATCTGCTGGATTCTCTGACCCTGGGATCTTTAACAAAGATAGCTCTCCATTACTGATCAAGTCTCTAATAAAATGATACTTTATCTCAATATGCTTGCATCTAAAATGAAGGATTGGATTTTTAGCAAGGTATACTGCACTCTGGCTATCACTGAATAATGGAGCATCATCTTGTTCTTTTCCTAGTCCTCTGAGAAGATTCTTCAGCCATATCATCTCCTTGGCTGCTTCAAATTGCCACATACTCACTTCGGTGGTTGAAAGAGAAACTCTACCTTGAAGTTTAGACTTCCAAGCGATAGCGATAGCATCGCCCAACAAAGATATGTAGCCTGTTGTGCTCTTTCTACCATCTAGATCTTCTCCTAAGTCTGCATCAGAAAAACCCTGTAAAGTGAGATTACTTCTTTTAAAACATAAGTGCATCCTTGAAGTACCTTTCAAATATCTTAATATCCACTTCACAGCCTCCCAATGCTCCTTTCCAGGACTAGAAACCTGCTCACAACTCCCATTGCATGTGCTATGTCTGATCTGATACACACCATAGCATACATCAAGCTCCCTACTGTAGAAGCGTATGGTATTTTAGACATGTAATCTTTTTCTTCATCAGTCTGAGGAGATTGCCTTTTTGAAAGTTTTAGGTGTGTTCCCAAAGGGGTATTCCTGGTCTTTGCATCTTCAACATTGAACCTGTCAAGCAATTTTTTAATATAATTCTCCTGAGACAACTTCAAAGTACCTTTTGATATGTCTCTAGAGATTCTCATGCCAAGAATTTGTTTGGCTGGACCAAGATCCTTCATCTCAAAGTTTCCTACTAACTGTTTCTTCAACTTGTTAATTTCTATCATACTAGACCCTGCAATTAACATGTCATCAACATATAAAGCAAGAATAATATAACTGCCAACACATTTCTTAACATAACAACAATAGTCTTCTTCACATTTATGAAACCCTGCACTGCTCATAAATTCATTAAACTTTTTGTGCCACTGTCTCGGTGCTTGTTTCAGGCAATACAAACTTTTATGGAGCTTGCATACAAGATTCTCCTTGCCTTGTACTTCAAAACCTTCTAGTTGTTTCATAAAGATGTCCTCCTCTAGATCCCCATGCAGAAATGCAGTTTTAACATCTAACTGCTCAAGATGAAGATTTTCTGCAGCTACAATACTCAAGATAACTCTAATGGTAGTCATCTTTACAACAGGAGAGAAGATCTCTGTGAAGTCGATTCCTTGTTTCTGCTGAAATCCTTTCACTACGAGTCTCGCCTTATATCTTTTACTTCCATTTGGTTCTTCCTTTATCCTATAGACCCACCGTTTCTCTGAGAGCCTTCTTCCCTTCGGTAGCTTGGTTGAGACCAAGTTTTTGTTCTTTTGGAGGGATTTCATCTCATCTTCCATTGCTTACTCCCACTTGACAGAATTATCTCCCTGCATAGCTTCAGCAAAATGCTCTGGCTCACCAGCATTAGTCAACAACAGATAACGTAATGAAGGGGAATACCTTTGTGCTGCTACTATCGTTCTGCTTGACCTTCTTACTTGGGCCTCAAAAGGTTCCACCTCTGTTGTTGGTTCTGGTTCAGACTCAGACTCAGTATCCTGCCTTCTGTTGACTACGTCCCTCTCTGAGATTTCTTCTAGTGCTACTTTCTCACAGGCCACTGACTGTTTGTTTGCGCTTGCGGATTTTGTAGACCTGTCTTTATACAACACACGTTCATTAAAAGTAACATTTCTACTTCTGATGATTTTCTTGTTTTTGTCATCCCAGAATTTGTAGCCATACATGTCAGATCCATAACCAACGAAATAACATAATTTTGCCTTGGGGTCTAATTTATCTCTACTATTAGAGTCTATCAGAATATATGAGGCACAACCAAAAACTTTCAAATGTGAAAAATTTACCTCCTTCCCAGACCATACTTTTTCAGGTAACTGATAGTCTAAAGGAATCGATGGACCTCTGTTTATGAGATAGGCGGCTGTGTTTATTGCCTCTGCCCAAAATACATTTGGTAGGCCTGACTGGATTCTCATTCATCTAGCTCTCTCATTCAAGGTTCTGTTCATTCTTTCTGCCACACCGTTTTGCTCTGGTGTCCCCGGCACTGTCTTGATCATTCTGATCCTATTCTCTGAACAAAATTCTCTGAATTCTCTGCTATCATACTTTCCACCATTATCAGATTTCAAATTTTTCACTGTTAGACCTGTTTGATTTTCAACCTCCCTTTTCCACCTTTTGAACACAAAAAGCACGTCAGATTTATTTTTAAGGAAATAGACTCATACCTTTCTTGTAGAGTCATCAATGAAGGTTACATAATATTGTGAGCCTTCAAGGATTTCACTGGAGCGGGCCCCCAGACATCTGTATGCACCAATTCTAGCCTTTCAACTTTAGATCTCATTCTTGGCTTAGAAAAACTGACATTTTCTTTGCTTTCCAAAAATACAGTGTTCACAAGGTCCAATATCAATATGCTTTATGTTAGATAACTTACCTCTTGACACCATGAGCTTGATCCCCTTTTCACTGATATGCTCAAGTCTCTGATGCCATAGGCTGGAACTATTGGCAGCCTCTGCAACGGTTACCATATCCTCATCTGCAAGCATATAAAGAGACCCTCGCTTCTTTCTACGAGCAACAAC
This sequence comes from Hylodesmum podocarpum, assembly GCA_026586105.1. NCBI lineage: Eukaryota > Viridiplantae > Streptophyta > Magnoliopsida > Fabales > Fabaceae > Hylodesmum > Hylodesmum podocarpum. The sequence continues at coordinate 8,959,623 of JALJEV010000131.1, forward strand.
CAAATTGCCTTTCATTACCTTCCAAAAGCCATCCCCAAATGTAGTGTAGTGCCCCTCGTTGTCCAACTGTCCCATAGATATCAAGTTTCTCTTTAAGGCAGGAATATGTCTAACGTTGTGCAAAGTCCATAGGGCACCATTAGAGGTTCTAATGTCAACATCACCTTTTCCCACAATATCAAGGGATTTTCCATCTACAAGGTAAAACTTCCCAAATTCCCCTGAAACATAGTTATAAAATAGTTCTAAGGAAGGTGTAGTGTGGAATGACGCACCTGAGTCCATTATCCATAAATCAACAGGACTATCTAAACTGCATATTAATGCATCTCCAGTCTCATCTGATGCAGCATTTGCAGATTCATCATCATCTTTCTTCTTTTTGTTCTTCCATTTTGGAGCCTTACATTGATGAGCAAGATGACCATTTTTCTAGCAGTTCCAACAAGCAAATTTTGCCTGTCTCTCTCTGGATTTTAATCTGCCTCGTCCTTGATTCTGACCTTTCTGGCTACTTCTTCCTCGAGTTTCAATACTCAACGCAGAACTGGAATCAGAATTAGAACACTCACCTGAACCTCTCCTGCGAACGTCTTCGCTTAGGATCAAGTCTCGTATATCATCAAGCTTTAACTTGTTATTACTGGCAGAACTACTAACTGCAGTAACAGTTGCACTCCAACTTTCCGGAAGGGATGATAATAGAATCAATGCTTTCACCTCATCATCAAAGTTGATCTGCACTGAGGCCAACTGGGCAATGATTGAGTGAAATTCATTAATGTGATTAGTAACAGAATTACCTTCGCCCATTTTAAGGTTGACTAGCCTCCGTATTAGATACACTTTGTTGGCTGCAGATGGCTTTTCCTACATGTTTGATAATGCATTCATCAGACCTACAATTGTCTTCTCGTTCATAATGTTGAACGCGACGTTTTTGCCATTGTTCTGATACAAGTAGCATCTTCCAGAATTCGAAGTCTCTGCCATCAAACTTCTCGATCTTCACCTTTCCTTCTTCTAATGCCATTGTTCTTGCCGCTTTCCAGTTCTTGCCGCTTTCCAAGAAAGCTCCCACTACTTCTCTACCTTGAGGATAAACCAATCTTTTCTGATGTGGAAGATCAGACAAAGCCGCAACCATAGAGCATACTAAGAAATTGGCGTGGTTCAGCAATTTGCCTACGTCCACGACTACACTAGGAACAGTTTATTCTTGGTGTACATTTCAAGTTTTACAGGGAGTTCTTTATATAGAGACAAAAGACAGTCTCTCTTACTTTTCTAAACAATGTGGGACTAAAGTCTAAATGCATCTTTTTTTTACATGATGTGGGACTAATCAAACTACATATACTCCTAACAGTTTGATCCTTGGTGTGGTTGTACTTAGGGAAGCATTGTTGATTACAAAGACATTTGTGGGTGTTCAAAAGCGATGAGGTAGTGCATTTAGATCAGCATCAATACTACTCAAAATGTTTATTAATAGCATTTAAAAAGGCTAGTAACTCTTTCCCACGCATAGTACTCAACTAAAGCTATATTATTTTTTTTTTCTTGATGTTCATGATAAGATCTTTACATATGCTTTTAAGAATAATTTTTTTATTTCATTGTTTCCTACTTTTTTTTCAAATAAATTATTAGATTTTAACAAGAATAAGAGATTTGATTGTAATTGTGTTAATTTTTCTATAATTAATTAGTGCATAGGTGTGGATATATATATATATATATAGAGAGAGAGAGAGAGAGTTGATCTTATTAACTTCTAAAACTTAAGTATAAAAACAAAATTTACAAGGCTAATTTTTCTCTTATACAATCATCTAATTAAGTCAAGGATAATTACGAAACTAATTTTTTTCCTATACAGTCATTTAATTAAGTCAAGAATAAACACATAATAACTACCATGTATTTTCCTTAATATATTTTTAAAATTAATAATTATCAATTTTAGAAAATGTTTACGGAAGTATATGTTTAATTGATATTTAGCATACTGATATTTTTGAGAAACTTATGTTCAAACTTATGCTTGTTTTAATATCATCATATTTGTTAGATAAAGATGATTAACGTCTCTAGTTTTGAGTAATTACAGAACAGACATAACATATCAGACTGAAGCATTGCAAGAAAAAGTCAGACTAAACAAGCACAGACGTAAGATGACCCTTCAAAGATCATTCATGATTAAGTCATTTGCTTGTCCCAAAGCCAAGTCATCAGACGAAAAATAAGACGATATCATCTTCAGACGAAGCGCAAAGACATTACCCAAGACTTAAAATTGCAAAGTACATCATCTATCAAGAAAGTGAAGCCTAGACGGAGTAAAACACACAAATTTCAAAGTTCAGTTGTTACTCTCAAAAGTTTCCAAGATCAGTATGGGGATTCGAGATAACCTCTTCTACACGAAAAGGCAACACCCTTTTAGATGTCATTTCTGTACGAGTCAGAAAAAGGTTCTGAGCGCCACCAAATCCGTTGTACAAGACATCATTTCATTGATTGCACTCTGACACCTTTCGAAGACTTTTGCTTGGAAAGCTCAACGACATTCTTCATGTTTCTAACAGATCTTTGAAGACTTGCCTATATAAGGACTTCACTTGCTCAAGAACAAGTTGACGAACACGCTATAATCTTTATCATTCTATGATTTCGTTCACTTACTATTTGAACTTCATTGTATACCCCGGCGAAGAGGAACTCTCTTTCTTTGAAAAACCTCTTAAATCCACTTTTATGGTGCCTTAGCCTGAGGAGGTTGTGTTCTCAAAGGATACCTTTGTATTAGTCTGAGGAGACTGGGTTTCAAAGAATACGTTGTTGTTTAGCTTGAGAAGGCTGTGACCAAAGAATATCTTCTAATAGTCAGAAGTGGTTGGGTGCAAACAATACTTGTAACCATTTCATGGTAGGTAGTAAAAACTCAGTAGTTGCTGAGTAACTGGACGTAATCTTGAATAGACGAACTAGTATAAAAATACTCGTGTTCATCTTTATTGTTTGTTAACTAACGGGGATAACAATACTTAAGCGTTTGTCCTTAAAATCAACTATTAAAGAAAGACAAAGTTTCGTCTAACTGTTGTTTAAACCAACAGACGAAAAAATTAAATTTTTAATTAACACAATTCAACCACCTTCTTGTGTTTTATCTTTTACAATATCCATAAAAAATAAAAAAAATTATCACACGTTATATATTTCGTGCAAGCAAAGGAGAGTCACACGTATTATATGTTTCAATATTTCGTGCAAACATATAATACATATAATATATTTCATATTAAATCTATCATGTTTTTTTTATACACCCAAGTAATAATAAATGATTGACATAAAACTATAACATGATTTTTTTTAATTATCATTTTGCTAAATAATGTGGCCAATCATATACGGGTACAATTGTTTAAAGGTTATCTAAAATATGTTTAGATGGTCATGCGATACGGAGATGTGTGGTATCACTCGTATGTTTCCAAATTACTAAGTGGTATCAACTTGATAGGGTAATGAGATAATTTGATCTAAAGTAGTTTATTCGTACTAGGTCAAGTCAATGACAAAATCTTCATCTACTAACAATGAAAGGCAAGAAAGACAATAATTGGATGACACTACTAGGCCAGTTATGGAGAATTGAGGAAATCAACTTAGAGCTTCTTTTACATGACATCAATAGATCATTGGCAAACCTATAGTCCAGATGAGCTACTCGAGTTGTTACTACTAACATATCAACACATAACAATAACATGTGAACATAGATAATGGAAAGCATAAACTTGCCACATTGAAAATATTTTTTATTTTTGTCACGTCATGTCATTGAATTAGAAGTCTCTCCCTCCTCGGATATTAGATATTGTGTGGTGAATGTCATAAATACGAAAAATTTGGAAACATGCTTCTTATTGATTTTTTTTGTATTACCTACAAGATTTTTAAACAATAAATATAACCCTCTCTTAATTCTTGATGTGTTCAATGACCATGTTACACAAACTACTCACGAAAACAACTATATATTGACTTGACCAAAGTTATGATTAAAAGATTTCATTAACCTTTTAAAACTTTGTCACTTAGAAAGATATGTTATTATGTGGTCATGCTAATGTATGTCTTTATCATTATGTTATACTTATTTTTTTCTTTTTAAAATTCCTTGAATCCATCCTATCGTCATGACTAATTCACATAAGTTATCTAAATTCTTATAAAAAATGTGTTTACATGGAGCATTTTCTAAAATAATTAACAAATACAAGTAATTATGAATTTATTAATTAACACAACATGGTGTTATTACCTTTGGAAACAGTAATACTGTAATAATTGAATATTTATCTAACTTTACCAATATATGTTTTTACTTCAAGTTCTTTAATCGATGATTGAAATTACTTGTAATGTCTTTGATGCAATACATACGATAAGCATAAGGTCAACTACATCCGATTGTTTCATTATCAATAGTTGATTTGATACTTCAATGTCGATTTGAGATTAAGTACATCCTTACTTAATTTGTGATATGTAGACATAAATGGGAGAGAAACCACAATCAAGCTAGTAAAGTGTCACCCCTTCAACAATAAAAAATACATAAAAGGAAAAACAATTTCTTCTTATATTGTGTTGTTGTTATTATTATAGTTTTGCGATATATCTCACATAAGTGTATATCGTCTACTTATATAATTGGCTTGTAATACTTAAAATTATCACCGCATTAATTAAAAGTAAAAAAAAAACAAAATAAAATTAATGGAAGTCATGAATCATAATATTACCAAAAATATTCATCATGATAAATTTGATAATAAGAATCTAGCGAATAAAGTTTCATACATTTTAATCTAAGCAGAAATTTGGTCATCCTATTCACCATATATTCACGAAAATATGGTAAATAGGATGGTGAAATTTCTTGCAATTCTCTATTGTAAAAATATCTTGCAAAAGGATGTTCGTTGTAAAAATCCTTGCAATATTCATGTACCAAATGCGTTGATTGATTCAGGGATGGAAGTAATATTCACGAATTCATTGCTACTAAGAATTTGCATCATATTGTACTTTTTTTTTACCAATCATTTAGGTTACTTTATTTGTGAAGCTTTTTATTTTATTTTATTTTTTTCTTTTGCGTATTTCACTCACCATATGCTCCTTGTTTTGAGAATAATCAGACTAGGGATATGGGGGAAAGAATGATCAGAATAGGGATGTATGCAGTCAGAGGTGAGAAAGTGAGGTTTGTGGGCTACCTTTTACCATGGAGATAATTTGAAGCTAACATTGACTCATGTAGAATTTAAAAACCTAAAAGACCTAATTGTATTTGAACTCTAAACTTTAGTTTCTGCCTATAATGTCAAAACTTTGATAGAATTATCAGTTTGGGAATATGATTTCGGAGACAGATAGCTTATAAGACAAACTTGATAAACTTCACTAGTATTGTTATTATTATGATAATTATGATAATTTGTATATAACTAAATTGAATTTAAATAAATTAAAAAAAACATTTAATCGATTAAAATTTATATTTTATATCAATTTTAATGGATTATAAAGAGTCAGTATGAAAAATATTATTTTTCTATATAATTAATAACTGATATAGAAATGTCATATTCCAAATTATTTTTCTAGAAATGATATAAAAGGTATAATATTCTGTTTTTGTTATATTATATAACTGATATGGAATATTTTTTTTATCTATATAGTTTAAACGATAATTGATATAAAATGTGACAGTATTTATATCACTTAAGGTAATATGGTATTATGAATTAATATTTTAATATATTAAAAATATATTTTAATAAATTTTTATTGTTTTATTAATATTTTCGAATTTCAAAAATTTAAACTTGTTTCAAATTATCAACCAGGTTCTAAAACTATGTTTGATGGAATCTTTAGCGTAATTATTTCCAAAGTTAACATATTTATCATGATAAATTATATTTGAATGATAACGTAATGATTTCTTTTTCCTATTTTCATCAATTATTCATATTAACCATAATAATTAAAATTAAATTTGATATTCATGATAATAATTTTTTCATTTTTTCATCAATTTTTTTTTCAAAAATAAATTTATTATTAGTTAAAATTTTTACAAAACATCTCCTAAATTAAATGATAGATAGATAGATACAAAAATTATCATCCAATAAAAAAACATTATTATCAATAAAAAATTTAAAAATAAAAAACATTTGAAAAATTTACCGAATATATCTTATTTCAAGTTATATTCTTTGAAAAATTTGTATAATCTTCCGCCAATATATATTCTTTAGTCATTTTGTCGCTGGTCTTCATTGTGCAATCAATACATAAGTATGTTTTCCTACAATAATCATATATTTTCCCGGCAAACAATAAATAAATAACTTAGATTCTTAGAAACTTTTACTCAATAATAATTTAAAAACAACTGAATAAGAACATACTTTCTCCAAATAATGAATTCAATTACTACACACATTCATTTTGCAGCTTTACCGATAATTTACTTTTTCGCATCTATTTTCTTAAAATATAAATATGAAAAAACAAAATTAAAGAAGAGGATGTTTGAGCAATAAATCTATATATAATATAACATATAAAATTAAATAAAAAAATATATAATATTTTATTCAATTAAATTAAATGAGAAGACAAAAATTATTTCTTAAATTAAATTAGATTATACATAGAAAATATATTGCTTAGTATTTAAACGATATAAACTATATTATCTATATCATTTAAAATATTAATTATTGTAAATATCTTAATTATATTTAAATAACTTATCATTATTGATATTAGTTAATATTTTAATTATACAAATTATATTATTTATATTAGGTAAAATTTTAAGTAATATATAATATAATTTATATCAGTTTGCAGAGGCAATACTCATATTAAACAATAATTGTTTTTAATATTCATCATAAACAATGAGAACAAGTCATAATCATTGTATTAAGAGAAAAAAAAAAATGAGAAGTTAGTGGATCCATCCCTAGTGGCGAATAACCACTGCACTATCCCAATAATACCTAATATTTCTAGTTTTAGATTTAACCTGTCTTCGCAAACATCTTCAATCGAGCATCTCTTTAGTGACACGCTACTGTGTATTGTAAGCATACGTACGTAGACATGTATTGCATTAAAGACTGACTATTATAGATTACCTATCAAGTATTATGAATGCTAGATCCAAATTCAATAATTTGTTTGTTAAGTTTAACGCACCCTTTAATTTTTCTTTTAATTGATAATAACAACAATAATATAAAGTGGTAATAACGATAGTTTGTATAGGACGAAGATGGTAATCCCATTAATGATAATAGTTTATATTTTTAATTAATTATGTATTATTTTATAAAATAAAATTTTGTGTATAAAAATATATGTATATTAAAACATACATAAATTACAATGATATTTCAGGTTTCAGTGTATTAATAAATACTTAATATTAAAATAAAAAGAGATAGAGTACGTGGAAACTTGTAAAATATCAAAAAAAAAATATCAATATAATTTTTGTAATAATTTTCGTTAATATTTTTATATCTGAACAACTGTTTTTTATTTTAATTTATCCCAACTACCTTAGTATCGTAAACCTATTCTATAACAATGTAAACTTTATTTATGTTATTAGTACACTATTGTTAAATTCATAATAGCCTAAATTCATTGTAAGATGAATTTTAAGAGAAACATTATATGTATTTTTAGTGTTAATTTTTTTATACCATCATTGAATCAAAAGTAAAGGGGTAAATTCAATTAGGATTTTGGAAGATTATTTTAGTATTAAAACTTCAGAAATTTTAAAATATTTTATAGGAATATAATAACTTATAAGAACACAATGGCATGTGAGGTTTGGTAATATACGTTTTATTAAATTTATATCATTTGAATAAATTTTATGAGTTTATTATATTTTAAAGAATTGTGTGGATTTATATAATTCTTGAATTATAATTAAAAAAATTATGGTTAATATTAAAATTGAAATATAAAATTCATATTACTATTGTTAATATATAGTCTCTACTTTCATATTAAATTATTAATTAGATTCTCCTATCTGTGTCTCTTATATTTTCTCATTTCATCGTAAATAGTTAAATATATAATAAGAAAAATATATTTTTTAAAACCTATAAAACCCCAATTAAATCGGAACATTTTTTTTTAAGAAACGTAAAATAAAATGGAATAAAGAGAGTCCTTTCAATAGTAATAAATGTCAATAACTATTTTCAATTGGAGTATGATTGAAAAAAGAATAATAGTATTATGACATTCTAAAATCTAAATTACTTTGATATAAAAGCGGCTAAAAAGACGAAAGATCTATATTGATGAAAAGAGTTTATTTTGAAAACGTACACATAGCAAAATACCAACGTGTTAAAATACTTATTCTTAGTTTATTTACCAATAAGTAAATTCTTAATTCCTTAAAAAGAAAAGAAAATTATTAATTGTACTCAAATTAAGACGAATATTAGACATACTCACATGTATGGTACATAATGAAAATTACATATAACTAACAATTAAATACATTTAGGCACATGAGAATGATTCGGTTAATTTTGCTTCAAAATTTCAAAATTTGTGTGGTATAGGAAAATAAGTCTATTGAATAAAAGAACAGAATTAAACAGAATATTTTTAAAAAAAATATTAACATTTGTCATTTTTAAAAAAATGTGAAAAGATAATAATATATTTATCTTTAACACTATGTTTTCAAAGTACAATAAATATACTCTTAATTTTTTATATTTCTTTAAGTGAAAATATTAATTTTTATTTTTGGTTTCAAGCTTAAGTTTATTTTTAAAAAAAAATTATTTATCATCTTTATGTATTTACCATTATTTATATATCAAATTTTATGATGATTTATTATTATTTCCATTAAAAATAATAAATATTTATTTTAAAAAATTACAGAAAATATTTCCTTTCAAAAAACTTAATTTAAAAAAAAAATAAATTTTATGTACAATATTTGATATTTTTCATAAATGTTGCTAATACCTAATATTTCTAGTTTTAGATTTAACGTCTCTCACGCACATATCTTTAAACTCGAGGATGTCTTAATTAAATTACTCGCTCAGTCTACGTCACATATACAAATATAGGACTTCTAGATTATGTACCATATTTATTTATTAACAAATCTTGACTAGGAGTTAATTTTGATGTGCTATAAGTTAAGGAATTCTATTTGCATTCAAAAGCAAAAATTCAAAATATATTTTGAAGTGCTTTAATATATATATATATATATATTAGTTTCTTGTATAGTTTTTTAAATATATATTTTAAATAATTATACTATGTATTATTTTAAAGAATAAATATTTCATTTATTTTAAAGTAAATTACACAAATATCCGGATGAGATTTCACCAAATATTCCCTGTTTAAAAAAAAAGGCAAAATGAACTTCGGAATCTCACAAAAATCCAATTATATATCAATATAATTTATTCTAAAATATATGGTAAGACATGCTAAAATATATGGTAATACAAATTATGTTGATAAAACTATTAAATTTTGAATCAACTAAATTATTACAAATTAAAATTAAAATTTATAAAAAATTAAATTATCAATCAATTTTGTATTTTTGTATCAAGTTTGTAAAATTTAAATGTTGCTAACAGATTTTACTATTCATTCTTTATTGATACATGTTAACATATCTTGTATATATGAATTTAATTTGTTTTAAATAAGGAAGAGTATAATGAATATTCTTTTTATAAAAATAACATTTTAAACTATTTTCATGTATTTATATGCTTTATATATACATGTTTTACATTGAATAAAATTTTTATATATAATTTTATTGACAAGAAAATTAAATTAAACAGTTAAATTATTTAAGTTTAGTTTATTGAAAAATTATTAAAAGGTAAATAAAGAAGTCTTTGTCAACAAATTATTTCGTTTACAAAAAAAATTATTATGTTTACATCTTTTTATATATATTATATTATTCTCATTAATTTTAAAAATATTTAACCGTAATCCTAGATAGTGATAATCAATAAAGGAATATTGGTGAAATAAAAACAAATAGTGTGTAAGTATAATTTATTGTTTATAATATATATATTAATAAAGGGAAGGAGCAAGAACCAGCAGGTTATGGCAAGAATAATTTTATGTGGATATTTTTCATCTCTATTCTTTATTATATCGGGTAAAAATACTTTTTATTCTTATTTTTTTCAATTTAATGGATTTAAAATGTAATTTATATTCACTTATTGGATCAAAAGAAAATAAAGGGTGAGAATGGAAAGTACACGTGTTTAATTCTCTTGGATTTGTTTCAGAGAAATTAACTTCTTAAATTGAAGTTTTTTATTTTTTATAATTTTGAGAGAAAATTGTGTTTAATACTTTTTGGTTACTATATATATATTTCCAAATTTTCAGCTAGTTTCTCACACTCGGAACTTATCCCTTTTTCTAAGACACTGCTTTCCATCAATCAAGATCTTAATTGCTCTTACAATTCTATATTTGATCTATATTCCTAGTGTGTCCTCCAACTACAAGCATGACAACATATGGGAGGATTCACACAAGTTTACCACATACCATCATGGCCAGAGCTACAAAGGCTTAGCCAAAGTCAAAAACTATTACACCAACTTGGTTATATCCCTAATGACCTTCCAACTTGGATGGATGACAACCTGATTTCTGCCATTAAAACATACCAAAATTTTTACAAACTGAACCCTACTGGCAAGCTCGACTACGACACTGTCCAAGATCTTATGAAGCCTCGTTGCGGTTTTCCTGACATCATCCATTCCAGTAGTGATAATGGAGACTCAATTCAACTCACCTGCGACCAAACGCATTCTGGCGAACCAATCAACTCATCGACTTCTACAACGACTTAACAACGACTTCAAGAGTGCAATTTTGAAGGCCCTCAATAGATGGAAACCGATAGTGAAGATTAATTTCAAGGAAGCAAATTTATATAGATTTGCCAATGTTCAGATTGGGTTCTACCGTAAGAGTCACGGTGACAAGTCTCCTTTTGATGGGCAACTTGGGACTTATGCCCATGCATTCCCTCCGACTTATGGAGCAGTCCACTTTGACGCTGATGAAGTTTGGGTGGCATCTGGTGATGTCACGAAAGCACGAAACAAAAACGCGACTGACCTTGAATCAGTTGCGGTACACGAATTTGGTCACACATTAGGGTTGGGACACTCAGACAAGAAGTCGGCCATCATGTTTTCTAAATTAGGGACACGAACTAGGGACACGATGATATAAAAGGAATTCGAGCTCTCTACCAAATCAAAAGTTAACTAGATATTACTCCCTATGAGAGCATCAGCATGATCATTAATATTAATATATGGATACAAGTATACAACGATATATAGTCGTGCCTTATGATGCATGGCTTAAGCATTATAATGAATAAATGTGAAAAATATTTTATTTTCATTTAACTTGATAATTATTTTCTTTTCCTTCCCATTCACTTACTCAATAAATTATTACTTTTATTTATCCTTTAATTATTAACTGGTTAAAAGTAACACTTAAATTTTGAAGATTATTTCTACTTCAAATTTCAAATATTGCACAAATTAATGTGTTGAATTGATTATAATGTTCATCCATGAGGTGTGCAACAATTTGGTATTTGTGTTGAGTCATGCATAAGTTGCAGCTTAGAATGTCAATATTTTAAACATGCACAGGAGTGCTCATATTTATATCTTGATGTGGTAGCTCTGAGTAAGAGTTTTTTACTTCCCATTCTTGAGCAAAGTAGGGCTTGGTCCTACTATATTTTTGTGACGCTCAATAACTTCCATCAGAACATATTGTAAATGGTGGTAGATATTCTCTTGCTTTCAAAGATGTGTAGGATAATTATTTAATGAAAGAAAATGCTAATTTTTTTTTTGTCAATTTCGCAATTAAAACATCAAATAAAAGCAAAATATTTTAGTATACGTATCCCAAACTTTTAAACATTGTAAATGTATTACATGAACCAAAAAGTCTTTTAAGTCTTTTTCCAAAGACTAACGCCACGGAGACGTTAAGAAAAAGGAGTCTTAAAGTAATTTGATAAAATGGAGGGGCGTCAGATGTATTATATTTATTGAAAATGCAGAGTAGTTATAATTAATTAAAAAAATATGTTCTAAATTACCAATGTTTCTAAATCCATCCAGTCATTTAACCGATAAAGACACCTATTAATTAATCTTTCACATCATATGAAATTGGTCTTGTTTTAAGAAAATTATTATAGTTATAATTAAATATTATACAAAATCATATCTTATAACATAAAAAAAAATATTATTTTATATCTATTTTAAATTTTATTAAATAAGTATTTTTATTAATCTTATAAATAATTTTATATAAAATTTTATAATAAAAAATATTTTTGTCTAGTTTTATTCCAACTTGTGACGTGACCAGTTTAGTTTGGCCGGATTTCATTGATGCTAAAAATGCTTTAGTTTTCATTAGTTTTCAATGTGTTTTACAAAAACAAAAAAATAATTATCAGGAAAGTAAAATATAAAAAATGGTTGGCAGGTGCCAAAACCCATTACACATGTATCATTTCCTTTACACTAAAACCATGATGGATCCTAATTAAACGCGTGGAATAACATGATGGATCGTAAAATACCTTCCTTTGCATGGCTTCCTGCATTGAGTTGATAAAGGGGTTTTATAACTTATTAAAGTGAGTAAAATGAACAAATTAAATCCAGCGCAGTCACTGTTGCATAATGATTGATTATTTCATGGTTCTAGTCCTTCATCAGGACGATATTTATTTATTCTCTTTGTTGGATCAAACCATCCCCGCCGTGACCAATTGAGAAATTAGTGGTTTGAAAACTAGTAGAACAAATTACAGTATACAAAATATATAATTCCATATTATGCATAATATGTGAAAAATCAGTTACTGCCTTGATATTTCTCCTACTGTCGCTGTCACCACACTAGAAGGATGCAAAATTTGTTCCTTCCTGGGACAAAATGTTGGTGCGCTAGACTTTTCATTAGAGAACTGTATCAAAAGCACTAAACTTTTGTCTGTCTTCATATGTTTACTTCTATATTATATCATATGATAAACCACAAAGCAGTAGTAAATTTTCAAAACTCATACCTTCCAAGCTTTGCAAGGTTTCCAGACACAGCAACTAACGGAAAACTTCCATCAGTTCATTTCTTTTCATGAACAGTGATACCCATAGCCGCAAAATTAGATTTCTCTTCAAGGACACAACTATCTGGAGAACCAGCTTTAGTTTTCTAATTGCTCGAAGAATCATTGCTTTCAGAAAGGAAATATCTAAAAGACAAATTTACTTTTTGTTAGACTTGGGTCTTCTGTTTCGTTAATTAGTAAGATAGAAAGGAAATTACCAAAAGACAAATTTACATTTTGTTAGTTCATGTAAAGGGAAAAAAAAAATAGAAAAAGAACAATAAATTAAGTAATAAGCCGCCAACTCCAATACCTAGTCAACCAATCAACTAGCTCATAAAACTCTATATATTTTTTTGTTGATTTTTTCTTTTTCTTCCATTTTTATCATATTTTATTAGTGATTGCCTTATTATCTATCAAACATTTCTCCAATAACTTATACTACCCCTTGTCTTCCCAATATTATTTTATGCTCCCCTAGTAAGGATCAAGTCAACAAGCTTGTGCGGTTGAAAACTTTGTGCCAAACAGTGGCAGGGATATATGCCACTCAATGTATCTTCATTCATTGGAAAGATCACAGATACTTCCTTGAGATTTGAAATCATAAGAAAGCATGAGCAAACTTCATGTTTCTTTATAGAACATCGACTATCATTGTTGTTTTCTCATTCTTCTCGGGAATATAACCAATAACTATGGCTTCAATATTGTTTCGGCTTGTAACATCCCCAAGAGAAAAGAAAATGTGAGATCCTTGAAAATATTTAAAAATTTTAGAATAATCGAAACAAAAGGTTTATGTCTTCCGAAAAGCTATTTTACCATATTGTCCGACATAACTTTTCGGAGAACTTTGATAAAACCAGTGGAAAAAGATATAACGTTAGTTAACTTATAATTGATGTCTTTTAACTTTTAATGCCAATTCCTTGTATTACTGATCTTGTAAGTTGAGTCCATGTTTGTTTTAAAATTAACTGACATGAAAAAGTCCGACTTTAATCTCTAACCCTTCTCCCTTTTTATTTTTTCGTTCGTGATAGCTCTTCTCTTCCGCTATTTTCTCTTCCCCTGTTCTTTTTTACATTTTGCCCCCCTTTTTCTCCTCTGTGCTTCCGTCGTTGGATATGCCTGCCATTACTTTAACTCCCATCATACTAGGTCTTTGCTTGCACTATCGTTGCAGTGGCTATTCTCACTCTCTTGCCGTGGTTTCCTCTTTTCGCTTGAGCTTTTCATCAAGCTTGTTAAGTCAAAATCAAATATATCTCTAAGGGTTTTGATGACCACAGTACAAACAGAACAAGTATCAGACGAAAGATGAGGTATAGACGAACAATATAAGTTATAGACGAAGAAGACAAGTCATAGACAGGAACTTCAGAAAAAGAAGTAATGGCTTACAGACGCAAGCTCAAGATGGAAGATAAATTAGTCATAGACGTTGTCATCTGAAGAAGATCAGTCTTCTCTACTCCATTGAAGAAGTTGTCGTAATTTATTAGTAGGTTGTTTAGGCAATAACTTTTGTGCCCATGATATGATGATTTTTTTCCTTGTATGTCTCTTATAATTTTGAATGTTTTACCTAATTTAAATTGGTGCAAATTATGATAAAAAATTTGGAGCAAGTGGTGGCTATGGTACTGAACTCATTCCCTCACCAACACCCTGGGTGAGCTAGGTAGCTATTGATGCAATTAGCAACTGTCTACTAATTTGGGTTTGGATTTGCAAAATATCATCGAGGTGCGTTGCCAGCACTAGCTGGCGCCATGATGATTTTTAAAACTCTCGTGTGCATGTTAGCTTCCTTTTATTGAAGTGATTTTTTTTATTCTTAACTGTGGATTTACACTCAATGGTTAATTTGAAGTTTGATATGAAAATTTTGTAATTCTTGTAAAAGTAGAAGTTTAGGGCTGATGCGTAGTAGGTACATGTATCTTTTTAATTTATTTATTACATTTTGTCAAAGGTTTTGTTGAAAAATTTGGTTTCACTAGTACAAAATCAAGATATAACGTCCCTGAAACAACGTCGGGTAAGTCAAAATCCGTCTTATTTGGACTTTTAACGTCGGTTCCTAAAGAATCGACTTTAAAAGTCCAATTTTAAATCTTACCCTACCTTGTTTCTTTCTTTCTAACGTTGCCTCTCTTTCTTTCTCCCTTTCTTTCTTTCTCCCTGTTGCTACTCTCCCTCTTGTCCCCCACCGCGTCTGGTGTTGTCGTTCTCATTGTCAGAAACCATTTTTGTGTTGTGGTCGTTCCTCACCCTAGCCCCAAATTTAAGTACAGTTGTCTTGATTTTTCCCCAAATTTGATCTTTTCCCTAAATGTGATTTTCCCCTAAATTTGAGCCCTAAAGTTGTAATTTTCTTTTCTTGTTAGAAATAGGTGAGGAGCCTAACTCAACCTTACAAAACCGGATTGTACGGTGAGAACTGCTCCTCACTTACATTTAACAAATCCCACAACAACCAAACAACAGTCCTCACTTATATACATTCAACAAATCCTACAACAACCAAACAACAGTCCTCACTTATATACATTCAACAAATCCCACAACAACCTAACAATCAATCCTCAAAAATGGGGTGCAAAGGGTCCCCGACAACGGGGTACAAAGGGAAGAAGAATCCCCAACCGAGATGCACAGAAGGAAGAACCCCCGGCAACGGGGTACAAAGGTTCTAGGATAGGCTCTGATACTATGTTAAATTCGAGTGAGAGAGTCTAACTCAACCCTACAAAACTAGCTTGTAAGGTGAAGATTGCTCATCACTTATATACATACAACAGACCCTATCTCTAGGTGATGTGGGATTTCCAACATACCTTCCTCATGCCAAGCATGACAATGAGGCACGATAACTCCCACAATTATAAAAATCCCTTACAACGGGGTGCAAACAGAGAGAAAAATATCATACAATGGGGTGCAATGGGTCCCCAACAACCGGGTGCAAAGGGTTTGAGAATTGACTCTGATACCATCTTAGAAACAGGTGAGGAGCCTAACTCAACCTTATAAAACCGGCTTGTACGATGAGGACTTCTCCTCACTTATATACATTCAATAAATCCCACAACAACCAAACAACAGTCCTCACATATATACATTTAACATTTTTGGACATTGAGCTTTCCAATGACCCTTATTCTTACGAAAACTACATTCATCGTAACCAACCTTGAGATTTTCCTTTGTTAGAAGGAACAACAAAAACAAATAGGTTAGGGAGGATTCCCTTGTCAACATTCCTTTTATCTAATTAAGACTTTAGTTGAATCTCTTCAGCTAACAATTCATTAACAACCGAATCAACAGTTGGGAGAGGATTACGATGCAAAATTGTTCCACGTAGCCCTTCAAAATCTTCTCGAAATGCCATCAAATATTGAACCAGACGTTGTTGTTCTCTACGATCAATATAAGGCTTAAAAGCTTGCAACTCAACAGATTCAATGGAAGCTAACTGGTCCCAAAGATTGCTCATGACAGAGTAAAGTTCTTGTATGTTCATGTTGTTTTGTTGAAGAGCTTGAATATCTATGTCCAGTTGATATTGCTTTGCAAAATTAGATTGCACATATAATTTTTTTAAATGATCCCATACCTTTTTTGCAGTTTCATATTCAACACATAACTCCAATATGAATAATTCTGACCATTCAATTGCACACTAATGGATTGGAGGGAATGATCCATTTCTCCAGCCATTGCAAACAATTACAAAACAAAGAGAGTAAAACCCTAAATTCTACAAACTCTAACAAAGATCCCCAAAAGTAGAACGAATACAAGAGAAAATCACCTTGCCAAATCAAATGGATTCGCGGAAGCTTAAATCATCCTTGCTCTGATACCATGTTAAATTCGAGCGAGAGAGCCTAACTCAACCCTACAAAACCGGCTTGTAAGGTGAGGACTGTTCCTCACTTATATACATACAACAGACCCTATCTCTAGGCAATGTGAGATTTCCAACACTTTCCAACACACACCCCTTACGCCAAGCGTGACAATGAGGCACGATAAATCCCACAATAAATCCCACAACTACAAAGAATCTCCTACAACGGGGTGCAAATAAAGAGAAGAATCCCTTACAATGGGCTGCAAAGGGAATCTCCTACAACGAGGTGCAAATAGAGAGAAGAATCCCTTACAATGGGGTGCAAAGGGTCCCCGACAATGGGGTGCAAAGGGAAGAAGAATCCCCAACCAGGGTGCACAGAAAGAAGAATCCTGGCAACGGGGTACGAAGGTCCTAGGATATGCTCTGATACCATGTTAAAATTTGAGTGAGAGAACCTAACTCAATCTTATAAAATTGGCTTGTAAGGTGAGGACTCTTCCTCACTTATATACATACAACATGCCCTATCTCTAGGCGATATGAGATTTCTAACACTTTCCAACACACTTTTGGGTGTTTTCAGAATATATTGATTCACTTGAGAAGCTACCATTTCGGATGAAGAGAGAGAGGAGAAGGAGTTGGATCTCACTTCTCCTGAAGTTGTCACTAAGTACAAGAGCGTCGCCGAAATTGTTAACAGTGTGTTTCTCTCTTTTATATTTGTTGAATTCTGGAAGTTTTTTTTGGATACATTAGGTTCATAACTTTGATGGGTTATTGTTAATGCTTACTGTTTTTTATGATCTTTTTTCCAACGGATATGAATGATGGGGTTTTATTTTTTTCTTATTCTCTTGAAATTGAACAGAGGCTTTGTAGTTATTTGGTTCAGAATGTAAACTAAAGGCAAAGATTTTTTACCTTTGCGAGAAAAGGAATTCTTACATTAGAGAGTAAGTTTTGTGCTTAATTATTCCAAATTTGTTGTGCTATGTTTTTTTTTTTCACTTAAAGGTTCTGAAAATGAAGAGGACAACAAATGTGTGGTGTGAAGTTTTGAAATGTGGTGTGTCATGTTAGATAATATTATGCACTTATGTTAGATGATACGCATTTATGTTAGATGATATTATGCAGTTTATCCTTTTTTATTTCTCTCAAGGGTAGTTTAGTTTTCTTACTAGTATATATATTTGTATTGTTTTGTTGATTAGTAATGAATACACACTAATGAAACCTTAGCCTCTTGTTCTTGTATTTTCCCTTTCTTCTTCTCTTCTTCATATGATTGTTAAATTCTACATGGTATCATGAGCATGGACGATCCAAGCTTCCGCAGATTCATTTGATTCGACAGTATTCATTCTTCCGTTTGAGGTTCTCTGTTAGGGTTTCCCGAATTTAGGGTTTTACTCTCTTTGTTTTGTAATTGTTTGCAATGGCTGGAGAAATGGATGATTCCTTTTCTAGTTCTATAGTATCTGATTTTGTTTAATGACATTCTCTTATGGCATTCCTATCCTAGGACCCTTTGCACCGCGTTGTCGGGGATTCTTCTTCCCTATACCCTTTGCACCCCGTTGTCGAGGACCCTTTGCACCCCATTGTTGGGGATTTGTTATTTGGTTGTTGTGGGATTTATGGTGCCCTACTGTCACGCTTCGCGTGAGAGGGGTGTGTTGAAAATGTTGGAAATCCCACATCGCTCCTTTTGAACCCCATTGTAGGGGACCCTTTGCACCCTATTGTTGGGGATTGTTTGTTTGGTTGTTGTGGGATTTATGGTGCCCTGCTGTCATGCTTGGCGTAACAGGGGTCTGTTGGAAATGTTGGAAATCCCACATCGCTCCCTTTGCACCCCTTGTCAGGGACCCTTTGCACCCGTTGTTGGGGATTAGATTGTCTCATCTTTTGTAAAGAGCAAGTTTTTGTTTCTCGCTCTTCTATCGAATTTGAGTATCGCGCCATGATATCCTCTACTGTTGAAATAGTTTGGTTGATTTTACATTTTCATTTTATGTACAACAAACTCTCGATGTTTCCTGTTGATCTTTCATGAGTTTGAGAGGGAATGTTAGATAATATTATGCATTTATGTTAGATGATACGCATTTATGTTAGATGATATTATGCAGTTTATCCTTTTTTGTTTCTCTCAAGGGTAGTCTAGTTGTTTTCTTACTAGTATATATATTTGTATTGATTTGTTGATTAGTAGTGAATACACACTAATGAAACCCTAGCCTCTTGTTCTTGTATTTTCCCTTCCTTCTTCTCTTCTTCATATGATTGTTAAATTCTATAGTGCAAACCAACCAGTTATGAATCCAAATGGAGGAGCTGGCCATGTTGAAAAAATTGCTGGTCTTAATTCCTATCTCACTGGTTCCCCTAATTCCGCTCTCGTTGTTCTTCTTATCTCTAACATTTTTGGTACGTTATCATTGCAAATCCCACCTTTACTTCTCTTTCTTTCTTTGTTCCGCTAACTTGTTTTCTTATTCTTCTGCTTCCACCTCTTCTTTTTGTAACTAAGCGGTTATAGAACCTTGTTTCATTTATTTACCAAAAAAAGAAGAAGGGAAAGACACGATTAAAAAATATTTTTTTTATTTGAGTCAACTCTTGTTTATATACATGTTCAGATTCATGTATGGTTTATACGGTCTTTCCAATGTTTTTGTTTCACGTTCTTGGTTCAGACCTGATTTTGAGTTTAAGCAAAAAACGGAATCTGAATTATTTAGACTGACGTTGGCTGATGATGATCCTATTGTGTAGTTCTTTGGAGCAAATATGTGTTTCCTTCTATCAAATTTCTGTGTGTTCTTAAAAGGTTTTTTGTGGGTAAAGTTGTGTTTCACTTTTATATACTTCTGCTTTCAATCTATGTTTGTTGTGTTATGTGGGTTGTATGTACTTTGTGAATTTGATGAACATGCTTATTTGTCTGCTACTTGTCTGATAAAATGCTTGGACATTTCTGCAATAAACGAATGTGTGATATTTGTTGACACTTGAATTTGGTTGTTAAACCCATTAGTTTTCTTGTTTGCATCTGAAGTATTTTAACTAAAACATGAGGATTTTTTGTTATTATTATTATGTTGTTGCTGATATTACCAATTGGGTTTTGGATACATTACCGCTTATTTTTGTGTTCTTAATGGGTAAAGTTACCATAATACCATTTGTGTTTTAAGAATTGAACTAGAAATCAAACCCACTCCCGTATGCTTCCCAATGACTTCGTTGCAAGAGGAAGCTCCAAGTCATCCTTACCACTGTAATTATTTATCTTGAGCTGTGGTGTTTTTTCTGTGATTGCATTTATTTCAATTTTCTGAAAGTCACAATTTTTAATTTATAGGACATAGATAAACTGGGAAAGTCAAGTGATGTCGTCAAAGTTGCCTCGGGATATTTTTGCAACCACCTTATGCCGAAGCGCCTTGCTTTCCCACACATGGATAAGTTTGCTTATCTCCTCAATAAGTAACACAAGGTTTTTTTTTTTTTTTTTTTTTTTTCTTTTTCATTATTCTTTGTGTACCTATTTATCTATGCTACTGCTTGGTCAATGTCATTTATCATTGGGTAGTATTTTTTCCACTCAAGTTTCTACATTATACTATCTTATGAAATCAATTTACATTCTTGATATGATATTATGATGATGCTGTTAGATGTTTAGTCCTTATGACATATTTTTTTTTTTATTTGAGTCAACTTTTGTTTATATACATGTTCAGATTCATGTATGGTTTGTATGGTCTTTCCAATGTTTTTGTTTCACGTTCTGGGTTCAGAATTGATTTTGAATTTCAATAAAAGATGCAATCCAAATTACTTAGGCTGATGTTGGCTGATGATGACCCTATTGTGTAGTTCTCTCTTTGCTAATTCTCTCTGTAAAATATAAATACACAAGAAGGGGGTTGAATTGTTTTTATCAATTAAAACTTTTTCAAACGATGCATTTTGCGTCTGTATAAAAGCGTTTAGTTCAAATGCAAACTTGGACTTATTCTTTTTAGATTGATTTTAATTAAATTTGTCGTTTTAATTTATTATCCCCTATTAGTAAACAATTAAAATAATCAAAACAATAATATTTTTATACTGGTTCGTCTTTTGAAAGACTACGTCCAGTTACCCAGCAACTTGCTCAGGTTCCACTAAGAGTATTCTTTGAACCCAACCACTCCTTGCTAACAATACAGATATTCTTTGAACACAGCCTTCTTAGGCTAAATTGGTATTCTTTGTCCCCAGCCTCCATAGGCTAAACATAGGTATTCTTTAAACACAGCCTCCTCAGGCTAACCAAGGTGTTCTTTCAACACTTAGCCTCCTTAGGCTAACCAAGGTATTATTTGGACTTTAGCCTCCACAGGCTAAACTCACGGTATTCTTTGGACTACCAGCCTCCGCAGGCTTGATGCGAGGTATTCTTTAAACATTTAGCCTCCTCAGGCTACAAAATTACCACAATAGTGGCTTACAATAAGTTTAAATAGAAAATATCCTCCACGCAGAGAGTGATTTTACAATGTGAATTCTATTTTAAGTTTATGGCGAGTAAACTTGTTTTCTTGAGAGCTTGAGCGAGTATGAGTATATCTTTGATTAGATTAGTTCGTCAACTTGAACTCGCAGAGATGAACTCCTTTTATAGGTGGTTGTGTGAAGTAACCATTAGACTGAAGAAGTTAACGTTAGTCCTTGTCTTGGGTACTTTCACATCTAGCAGAGTGAGCAATCAAAACATTTAATGGAAAGTCAACGGTTGTCAGCGTGAGATCTGCCTTTAACTTGATTCGCTCAGAGATTTCACTAAAACGTACAACTGTTTTTCGTGTTGCAAAGGTTTATTTTGAAATCCCTTTCCACCTTTAGAACATTTTGAGTAATGGTTGAATAAAGATGTATGCACGTGTTACTCAGAGTCTTGAACTTCAAAAGGAGTAGACGATTGAATAATTATAATTTGTTGAGTGTTGAATTCATTAGTCTGTCTTCATCCTTCGTCTTCAACCTTAGTCTTCAAATATTCACACTTGAGCTCATGACTTGAAGTTGAGACGCGCTCTCCGTCTGATCTTCAAAGTTCTTCATCTGATAATAAAATCTTGGATAATGATGACTTGAACTTTGCGTCTGGAACTACTAATGTTTTGAGATTGCATCTTTCGTCTTATGCGAGCAATGATTCGTCTGATCATTGTTCCCTCTTGCGTTTGTAGATATTTCCGTCTGTCTTGTAATTATCAAAATTAATATGCTAATTCATTTTGACTTAACAATCTCCCCCTTTTGATAATTATAGACCATACGAGCAAGTCCATCTTCTTCTTCTGGAAAAACATCTTCATGAGTGTATTAGAGCGAAGTAGAGAAACATCTAGATCTTGAGTTCTTCAGACAATAGATCACTCTTGATATATTGTGTAGATGACAGATCAAAATCTGCATAACACTTTTGCTTGAGAGAATTGAAGGCTTCAACAGTGGGAACTTCAGTCTCCAAAAAGTGAATAGTTAAAAATGGAAGAATGACAGTAATAGCCTGAGGTTCGTTCCATCTCTAACTAAACTTTCGCTGAATAAGAGAGACTTGAAGATTCTGAAGAGATTCACCATTTCCATATGCAAATCCATCTCCAGGGTAGACACGTCCACAAATAACCGCGTCTTGCATTCCAAGCATCTTGCCAGAAGAATTAGCCAATGTGGCCTTATAAGCGTCAAGCTTGACAATGGTCCTACTATTAAAAGGACCATGCTGGAGAAGATGATCGTATTCAGACTAAGATAGCAACTTCGGTAGATGGCGTGCCCATAGGAACTTCTTGGGTTTAGAATAAATTGTCTTTTCTTTGCCTTTTTCTAAGAACTTGATTCTGCAAGGATGAGGCCTGTCCAGTTGAATGAAGAACTTAGTTGACAAAGAAGAAATTGAAGATAACTGAGTGCCAAGAAATTGAGGCAAAGGCTGTTGTTTTTACAAGGCGTTGCATCTGATATGATGTAGAGAGCAAGCTTGAGATTTGCTTTCTCTTCGGTTTGCATTTGCCATGTTGTGAAAGACATGATCATAATCAGTAGGCAAAGCATCTGGGAGTTCTTCTGGATACTCAAAGTCTTTTAGCACTAGCTCCTGAGCAGTGAGGTCTTGTCCAAGGAAGAGTGATCCCAAGAGAATATCCTAATCCTAGGTATTCTGTTTTATTCATGGGAATGTTGAAATTGATGGGGTCATGTTCATCAATAGCGTCTAATGACCACCATTTACATCCTCTGGGCACAGAGG
Organism: Hylodesmum podocarpum; assembly: GCA_026586105.1. Taxonomy (NCBI): domain Eukaryota; kingdom Viridiplantae; phylum Streptophyta; class Magnoliopsida; order Fabales; family Fabaceae; genus Hylodesmum; species Hylodesmum podocarpum. The sequence goes on from JALJEV010000131.1 coordinate 8,983,149, forward strand.
GACTCCATTTGTTAGCATAAAAAATTGAATGAAAGAAGATGGTTGAACCATGTTTTTTGGAGTTTCCATAGTCGAGCTTCTCTTATTCTAATGAAGGGATCATAACTGAGAGCAAGACCTTCAATTAGAGAATCTTCAAGATAGTCTTTGTATGCGCAAGCTCCTTCTAGACCTTTGATGTTGGTCTTTATCAGTCCATCCCAATCAAGATTCTTTAGCCATTCTCTTTGTTGACTAGCAGAGCATATTGCTTCAGCATCAAGTTGAGTTGGCTTGAGGGGATGATAAAAGAGAAAAGGGTTTGGTTTCCTTTTCTTAGAGAATCCTTGTTTTCCTCTGTACACAAAAGGATTAACAGCTTCAAAGAAGGTTGATTGATCATTGTTGAACGAGGAAGAGGTGGAAGTTTGAGAAGGTCTATCATCTAGAATCCAATTTGGTCTGATTGGATCTTCTTCCATATACTCTGCTGAGGAGAGCTTCTTTATGTATAATTCATTAAGGAAGGAATAGTCCATCTTCCTTGGAGGTGTAGGCACAACAATTTCATAATATAGTAATGGTTCAGTTCGTGTGTACTCTATTATTGTTGGCACATCAAATGAAGATGCATCAGCGGATGCAGACTGTACATAACAATGAACTTCATTCATTTGTACAGATTTAACATCTTCATACGTGAATACTACCATTTGAGATTGAATTAGATCAGCAGGAGCAACATCTTCTGTTTGATGATTCTTTGGAGAAGCAGACTCAAAAGGTATTGCTATAGGTTCAGCTTCCGCTTCTGACTTATTCTCCATTCTATCTTCAGCAATGTCCAAATACAAAGATGTGTGTAAGTTGTCGTCTAGCATAGTGGACAGTTGTTCTGACAACAGTTCATTATCTCTTAACTAGTATAAAAATACTTGTGTTCATCTTTATTGTTTGTTAACTAACGGGGATAACAATACTTAAACGTTTGTCCTTAAAATCAACTTTTAAAGAAAGTCAAGGTTTCGTCTGACTGTTGTTTAAACCAACAGACGAGAAGATTAAATTTTTAATTAACACAATTCAACCACCTTCTTGTGTTTTATCTTTTACAATATCCATAAAAAATAAAAAAAAATTATCACACATTATATATTTCGTGCAAGCAAAGGAGAGTCACACATATTATATGTTTCAATATTTCGTGCAAACATATAATACATATAATATATTTCATATTAAATCTATCATGTTTTTTTATACACCAAAGTAATAATAAATGATTGACATAAAACTATAACATGATTTTTTTTTAATTATCATTTTGCTAAATAATGTGGCCAATCATATACGGGTACAGTTGTTTAAAGGTTATCTAAAATATGTTTAGATGGTCATGCGATACGGAGATGTGTAGTATCACTCGTAAGTTTCCAAATTACTAAGTGGTATCAACTTGATAGGGTAATGAGATAATTTGATCTAAAGTAGTTTATTCATACTAGGTCAAGTCAATGACAAAATCTTCATCTACTAACAATGAAAGGCAAGAAAGGCAAGAAAGACAATAATTGGATGACACTACTAGGCCAGTTATGGAGAATTGAGGAAATCAACTTAGAGCTTCTTTTACATGACATCAATAGATCATTGGCAAACCTATAGCCCAGATGAGCTACTCGAGTTGTTACTACTAACATATCAATACATAACAATAACATGTGAACATAGATAATGGAAAGCATAAACTTGCCACATTGAAAATATTTTTTATTTTTGTCACATCATGTCATTGAATTAGAAGTCTCTCCCTCCTCGGATATTAGATATTGTGTGGTGAATGTCATAAATATGAAAAATTTGGAAACATGCTTCTTATTGATTTTTTTTTCTATTACCTACAAGATTTTTAAACAATAAATATAACCCTCTCTTAATTCTTGATGTGTTCAATGACCATGTTACACAAACTACTCACGAAAACAACTATACATTGACTTGACCAAAGTTATGATTAAAAGATTTCATTAACCTTTTAAAACTTTGTCACTTAGAAAGATATGTTATTATGTGGTCATGCTAATGTATGCCTTTATCATTATGTTATACTTATTTTTTTCTTTTTAAAATTCCTTGAATCCATCATATCGTCACATGACTAATTCACATAAGTTATCTAAATTCTTATAAAAAATGTGTTTACATGGAGCATATTCTAAAATAATTAACAAATACAAGTAATTATGAATTTATTAATTAACACAACATGGTGTTATTACCTTTGGAAACAATAATATTGTAATAATTGAATATTTATCTAACTTTACCAATATCTGTTTTTACTTCAAGTTCTTTAATCGATGATTGAAATTACTTGTAATGTCTTTGATGCAATACATACGATAAGCATAAGGTCGACTACATCCGATTGTTTCATTATCAATAGTTGATTTGATACTTCAATGTCGATTTGAGATTAAGTACATCCTTACTTAATTTGTGATATGTAGACATAAATGGGAGAGAAACCATAATCAAGCTAGTAAAGTGTCACCCCTTCAACAATAACAAATATATAAAAGGAAAAACAATTTCTTCTTATATTGTGTTGTTGCTATTATTATAGTTTTGCGATATCTCTCACATAAGTGTATATCGTCTACTTATATAATTGGCTTGTAATACTTAAAATTATCATCGCATTAATTAAAAGTAAAAAAAAAAACAAAATAAAATTAATAGAAGTCATGAATCATAATATTACCAAAAATATTCATCATAATAAATTTGATAATAAGAATCTAGCGAATAAAGTTTCATATATTTTAATCTAAGCAGAAATTTGGTCATCCTATTCACCATATATTCACGAAAATATGGTAAATAGGATGGTGAAATTTCTTGCAATTCTCTATTGTAAAAATATCTTGCAAAAGGATGTTCGTTGTCAAAATCCTTGCAATATTCATGTACCAAATGCGTTGATTGATTCAGGGATGGAAGTAATATTCACGAATTCATTGCTACTAAGAATTTGCATCATATTGTACTTTTTTTTTACCAATCATTTAGGTTACTTTATTTGTGAAGCTTTTTATTTTATTTTATTTTTTTGCTTTTGCGTATTTCACTCACCATATGCTCCTTGTTTTGAGAATAATCAGACTAGGGATATGGGGGAAAGAATGATCAGAATAGGGATGTATGCAGTCAGAGGTGAGAAAGTGAGGTTTGTGGGCTACCTTTTACCATGGAGATAATTTGAAACTAACATTGACTCATGTAGAATTTAAAAACCTAAAAGACCTAATTGTATTTGAACTCTAAACTTTAGTTTCTGCCTATAATGTCAAAACTTTGATAGAATTATCAGTTTGGGAATATGATTTCGGAGACAGATAGCTTATAAGACAAACTTGATAAACTTCACTAGTATTGTTATTATTATGATAATTATGATAATTTGTATATAACTAAATTGAATTTAAATAAATTAAAAAAAACATTTAATCGATTAAAATTTATATTTTATATCAATTTTAATGGATTATAAAGAGTCAGTATGAAAAATATTATTTTTCTATATAATTAATAACTGATATAGAAATGTCATATTCCAAATTATTTTTCTAGAAATGATATAAAAGGTATAATATTCTGTTTTTGTTATATTATATAACTGATATGGAATATTTTTTTTATCTATATAGTTTAAACGATAATTGATATAAAATGTGACAGTATTTATATCACTTAAGGTAATATGGTATTATGAATTAATATTTTAATATATTAAAAATATATTTTAATAAATTTTTATTGTTTTATTAATATTTTCGAATTTCAAAAATTTAAACTTGTTTCAAATTATCAACCAGGTTCTAAAACTATGTTTGATGGAATCTTTAGCGTAATTATTTCCAAAGTTAACATATTTATCATGATAAATTATATTTGAATGATAACGTAATGATTTCTTTTTCCTATTTTCATCAATTATTCATATTAACCATAATAATTAAAATTAAATTTGATATTCATGATAATAATTTTTTCATTTTTTCATCAATTTTTTTTTTCAAAAATAAATTTATTATTAGTTAAAATTTTTACAAAACATCTCCTAAATTAAATGATAGATAGATAGATACAAAATTATCATCCAATAAAAAAACATTATTATCAATAAAAAATTTAAAAATAAAAAACATTTGAAAAATTTACCGAATATATCTTATTTCAAGTAATATTCTTTGAAAAATTTGTATAATCTTCCGCCAATATATATTCTTTAGTCATTTTGTCGCTGGTCTTCATTGTGCAATCAATACATAAGTATGTTTTCCTACAATAATCATATATTTTCCCGGCAAACAATAAATAAATAACTTAGATTCTTAGAAACTTTTACTCAATAATAATTTAAAAACAACTGAATAAGAACATACTTTCTCCAAATAATGAATTCAATTACTACACACATTCATTTTGCAGCTTTACCGATAATTTACTTTTTCGCATCTATTTTCTTAAAATATAAATATGAAAAATAAAATTAAAGAAGAGGATGTTTGAGCAATAAATCTATATATAATATAACATATAAAATTAAATAAAAAAATATATAATATTTTATTCAATTAAATTAAATGAGAAGACAAAAATTATTTCTTAAATTAAATTAGATTATACATAGAAAATATATTGCTTAGTATTTAAACGATATAAACTATATTATCTATATCATTTAAAATATTAATTATTGTAAATATCTTAATTATATTTAAATAACTTATCATTATTGACATTAGTTAATATTTTAATTATACAAATTATATTATTTATATTAGGTAAAATTTTAAGTAATATATAATATAATTTATATCAGTTTGCAGAGGCAATACTCATATTAAACAATAATTTTTTTTTTATATTCATCATAAACAATGAGAACAAGTCATAATCATTGTATTAAGAAAAAAAAAAATGAGAAGTGAGTGGATCCATCCCTAGTGGCGAATAACCACTGCACTATCCCAATAATACCTAATATTTCTAGTTTTAGATTTAACCTGTCTTCGCAAACATCTTCAATCGAGCATCTCTTTAGTGACACGCTACTGTGTATTGTAAGCATACGTACGTAGACATGTATTGCATTAAAGACTGACTATTATAGATTACCTATCAAGTATTATGAATGCTAGATCCAAATTCAATAATTTGTTTGTTAAGTTTAACGCACCCTTTAATTTTTCTTTTAATTGATAATAACAACAATAATATAAAGTGGTAATAACGATAGTTTGTATAGGACGAAGATGGTAATCCCATTAATGATAATAGTTTATATTTTTAATTAATTATGTATTATTTTATAAAATAAAATTTTGTGTATAAAAATATATGTATATTAAAACATACATAAATTACAATGATATTTCAGGTTTCAGTGTATTAATAAATACTTAATATTAAAATAAAAAGAGATAGAGTACGTGGAAACTTGTAAAATATCAAAAAAAAAAAAAATATCAATATAATTTTTGTAATAATTTTCGTTAATATTTTTATATCTGAACAACTGTTTTTTATTTTAATTTATCCCAACTACCTTAGTATCGTAAACCTATTCTATAACAATGTAAACTTTATTTATGTTATTAGTACACTATTGTTAAATTCATAATAGCCTAAATTCATTGTAAGATGAATTTTAAGAGAAACATTATATGTATTTTTAGTGTTAATTTTTTTATACCATCATTGAATCAAAAGTAAAGGGGTAAATTCAATTAGGATTTTGGAAGATTATTTTAGTATTAAAACTTCAGAAATTTTAAAATATTTTATAGGAATATAATAACTTATAAGAACACAATGGCATGTGAGGTTTGGTAATATACGTTTTATTAAATTTATATCATTTGAATAAATTTTATGAGTTTATTATATTTTAAAGAATTGTGTGGATTTATATAATTCTTGAATTATAATTAAAAAAATTATGGTTAATATTAAAATTGAAATATAAAATTCATATTACTATTGTTAATATATAGTCTCTACTTTCATATTAAATTATTAATTAGATTCTCCTATCTGTGTCTCTTATATTTTCTCATTTCATCGTAAATAGTTAAATATATAATAAGAAAAATATATTTTTAAAACCTATAAAACCCCAATTAAGTCGGAACATTTTTTTTTAAGAAACGTAAAATAAAATGGAATAAAGAGAGTCCTTTCAATAGTAATAAATGTCAATAACTATTTTCAATTGGAGTATGATTGAAAAAAGAATAATAGTATTATGACATTCTAAAATCTAAATTACTTTGATATAAAAGCGGCTAAAAAGACGAAAGATCTATATTGATGAAAAGAGTTTATTTTGAAAACGTACACATAGCAAAATACCAACGTGTTAAAATACTTATTCTTAGTTTATTTACCAATAAGTAAATTCTTAATTCCTTAAAAAGAAAAGAAAATTATTAATTGTACTCAAATTAAGACGAATATTAGACATACTCACATGTATGGTACATAATGAAAATTACATATAACTAACAATTAAATACATTTAGGCACATGAGAATGATTCGGTTAATTTTGCTTCAAAATTTCAAAATTTGTGTGGTATAGGAAAATAAGTCTATTGAATAAAAGAACAGAATTAAACAGAATATTTTTAAAAATATTAACATTTGTCATTTTTAAAAAAATGTGAAAAGATAATAATATATTTATCTTTAACACTATGTTTTCAAAGTACAATAAATATACTCTTAATTTTTTATATTTCTTTAAGTGAAAATATTAATTTTTATTTTTGGTTTCAAGCTTAAGTTTATTTTAAAAAAAAAATTATTTATCATCTTTATGTATTTACCATTATTTATATATCAAATTTTATGATGATTTATTATTATTTCCATTAAAAATAATAAATATTTATTTTAAAAAATTACAGAAAAATATTTCCTTTCAAAAAACTTAATTTAAAAAAAAATAAATTTTATGTACAATATTTGATATTGTTTCATAAATGTTGCTAATACCTAATATTTCTAGTTTTAGATTTAACGTCTCTTCACGCACATATCTTTAAACTCGAGGATGTCTTAATTAAATTACTCGCTCAGTCTACGTCACATATACAAATATAGGACTTCTAGATTATGTACCATATTTATTTATTAACAAATCTTGACTAGGAGTTAATTTTGATGTGCTATAAGTTAAGGAATTCTATTTGCATTCAAAAGCAAAAATTCAAAATATATTTTGAAGTGCTTTAATATATATATATATATATATATATATATATATATATTAGTTTCTTGTATAGTTTTTTAAATATATATTTTAAATAATTATACTATGTATTATTTTAAAGAATAAATATTTCATTTATTTTAAAGTAAATTACACAAATATCCGGATGAGATTTCACCAAATATTCCCTGTTTAAAAAAAAAGGCAAAATGAACTTCGGAATCTCACAAAAATCCAATTATATATCAATATAATTTATTCTAAAATATATGGTAAGACATGCTAAAATATATGGTAATACAAATTATGTTGATAAAACTATTAAATTTTGAATCAACTAAATTATTACAAATTAAAATTAAAATTTATAAAAAATTAAATTATCAATCAATTTTGTATTTTTGTATCAAGTTTGTAAAATTTAAATGTTGCTAACAGATTTTACTATTCATTCTTTATTGATACATGTTAACATATCTTGTATATATGAATTTAATTTGTTTTAAATAAGGAAGAGTATAATGAATATTCTTTTTATAAAAATAACATTTTAAACTATTTTCATGTATTTATATGCTTTATATATACATGTTTTACATTGAATAAAATTTTTATATATAATTTTATTGACAAGAAAATTAAATTAAACAGTTAAATTATTTAAGTTTAGTTTATTGAAAAATTATTAAAAGGTAAATAAAGAAGTCTTTGTCAACAAATTATTTCGTTTACAAAAAAAATTATTATGTTTACATCTTTTTATATATATTATATTATTCTCATTAATTTTAAAAATATTTAACCGTAATCCTAGATAGTGATAATCAATAAAGGAATATTGGTGAAATAAAAACAAATAGTGTGTAAGTATAATTTATTGTTTATAATATATATATTAATAAAGGGAAGGAGCAAGAACCAGCAGGTTATGGCAAGAATAATTTTATGTGGATATTTTTCATCTCTATTCTTTATTATATCGGGTAAAAATACTTTTTATTCTTATTTTTTTCAATTTAATGGATTTAAAATGTAATTTATATTCACTTATTGGATCAAAAGAAAATAAAGGGTGAGAATGGAAAGTACACGTGTTTAATTCTCTTGGATTTGTTTCAGAGAAATTAACTTCTTAAATTGAAGTTTTTTATTTTTTATAATTTTGAGAGAAAATTGTGTTTAATACCTTTTGGTTATGGTTGCTTGCTATATATATATTTCCAAATTTTCAGCTAGTTTCTCACACTCGGAAGCTTATCCCTTTTTCTAAGACTAGCCCTCTGCTTTCCATCCAATCATGAGTCTTCGTAACCGTGAAACTCTCTTAATTGCTCTTACAATTCTATATTTGATCTATATTCCTAGTGTGTCCTCCAACTACAAGCATGACAACATATGGGAGGATTCACACAAGTTTACCACATACCATCATGGCCAGAGCTACAAAGGCTTAGCCAAAGTCAAAAACTACTTACACCAACTTGGTTATATCCCTAATGTCTCACCTTCCAACTTGGATGATAACTTCGATGACAACCTGATTTCTGCCATTAAAACATACCAAAATTTTTACAAACTGAACCCTACTGGCAAGCTCGACTACGACACTGTCCAAGATCTTATGAAGCCTCGTTGCGGTTTTCCTGACATCATCCATTCCAGTAGTGATAATGGAGACTCTATTCACACAGTCTCCCACTACACCTTTGCGACCAAACCGCCGAAGCGGTGGCGAACCAATCAACTCACCTACGCATTCTACAATCGACTTAACAACGACTTCAAGAGTGCAATTTTGAAGGCCCTCAATAGATGGAAACCGATAGTGAAGATTAATTTCAAGGAAGCAAATTTATATAGATTTGCCAATGTTCAGATTGGGTTCTACCGTAAGAGTCACGGTGACAAGTCTCCTTTTGATGGGCAACTTGGGACTTATGCCCATGCATTCCCTCCGACTTATGGAGCAGTCCACTTTGACGCTGATGAAGTTTGGGTGGCATCTGGTGATGTCACGAAAGCACGAAACAAAAACGCGACTGACCTTGAATCAGTTGCGGTACACGAATTTGGTCACACATTAGGGTTGGGACACTCAGACAAGAAGTCGGCCATCATGTTTTCTAAATTAGGGACACGAACTAGGAAGGTGAACCTTACGGACGATGATATAAAAGGAATTCGAGCTCTCTACCAAATCAAAAGTTAACTAGATATTACTCCCTATGAGAGCATCAGCATGATCATTAATATTAATATATGGATACAAGTATACAACGATATATAGTCGTGCCTTATGATGCATGGCTTAAGCATTATAATGAATAAATGTGAAAAATATTTTATTTTCATTTAACTTGATAATTATTTTCTTTTCCTTCCCATTCACTTACTCAATAAATTATTACTTTTATTTATCCTTTAATTATTAACTGGTTAAAAGTAACACTTAAATTTTGAAGATTATTTCTACTTCAAATTTCAAATATTGCACAAATTAATGTGTTGAATTGATTATAATGTTCATCCATGAGGTGTGCAACAATTTGGTATTTGTGTTGAGTCATGCATAAGTTGCAGCTTAGAATGTTAATATTTTAAACATGCATAGGAGTGCTCATATTTATATCTTGATGTGGTAGCTCTGAGTAAGAGTTTTTTACTTCCCATTCTTGAGCAAAGTACGGCTTGGTCCTACTATATTTTTGTGACGCTCAATAACTTCCATCAGAACATATTGTAAATGGTGGTAGATATTCTCTTGCTTTCAAAGATGTGTAGGATAATTATTTAATGAAAGAAAATGTTAATTTTTTTTTGTCAATTTCGCAATTAAAACATCAAATAAAAGCAAAATATTTTCTTAAAGTATACGTATCCCAAACTTTTAAACATTGTAAATGTATTACATGAACCAAAAAGTCTTTTAAGTCTTTTTCCAAAGACTAACGCCACGGAGACGTTAAGAAAAAGGAGTCTTAAAGTAATTTGATAAAATGGAGGGGCGTCAGATGTATTATATTTATTGAAAATGCAGAGTAGTTATAATTAATTAAAAAAATATGTTTTAAATTACCAATGTTTCTAAAGCCATCCAGTCATTCAACCGATAAAGACACCTATTAATTAATCTTTAACATCATATGAAATTGGTCTTGTTTTAAGAAAATTATTATAGTTATAATTAAATATTATACAAAATCATATCTTATAACATAAAAAAAATATTATTTTATATCTATTTTAAATTTTATTAAATAAGTATTTTTATTAATCTTATAAATAATTTTATATAAAATTTTATAATAAAAAATATTTTTGTCTAGTTTTATTCCAACTTGTGACGTGACCAGTTTAGTTTGGCCGGATTTCATTGATGCTAAAAATGCTTTAGTTTTCATTAGTTTTCAATGTGTTTTACAAAAACAAAAAAATAATTATCAGGAAAGTAAAATATAAAAAATGGTTGGCAGGTGCCAAAACCCATTACACATGTATCATTTCCTTTACACTAAAACCATGATGGATCCTAATTAAACGCGTGGAATAACATGATGGATCGTAAAATACCTTCCTTTGCATGGCTTCCTGCATGAGTTGATAAAGGGGTTTTATAACTTATTAAAGTGAGTAAAATGAACAAATTAAATCCAGCGCAGTCACTGTTGCATAATGATTGATTATTTCATGGTTCTAGTCCTTCATCAGGACGATATTTATTTATTCTCTTTGTTGGATCAAACCATCCCCGCCGTGACCAATTGAGAAATTAGTGGTTTGAAAACTAGTAGAACAAATTACAGTATACAAAATATATAATTCCATATTATGCATAATATGTGAAAAATCAGTTACTGCCTTGATATTTCTCCTACTGTCGCTGTCACCACACTAGAGGGATGCAAAATTTGTTCCTTCCAGGGACAAAATGTTGGTGCGCTAGACTTTTCATTAGAGAACTGTATCAAAAGCACTAAACTTTTGTCTGTCTTCATATGTTTACTTCTATATTATATCATATGATAAACCACAAAGCAGTAGTAAATTTTCAAAACTCATACCTTCCAAGCTTTGCAAGGTTTCCAGACACAGCAACTAACGGAAAACTTCCATCAGTTCATTTCTTTTCATGAACAGTGATACCCATAGCCGCAAAATTAGATTTCTCTTCAAGGACACAACTATCTGGAGAACCAGCTTTAGTTTTCTAATTGCTCGAAGAATCATTGCTTTCAGAAAGGAAATATCTAAAAGACAAATTTACTTTTTGTTAGACTTGGGTCTTCTGTTTCGTTAATTAGTAAGATAGAAAGGAAATTACCAAAAGACAAATTTACATTTTGTTAGTTCATGTAAAGGGAAAAAAAAAATAGAAAAAGAACAACAAATTAAGTAATAAGCCGCCAACTCCAATACCTAGTCAACCAATCAACTAGCTCATAAAACTCTATATATTTTTTTGTTAATTTTTTCTTTTTCTTCCATTTTTATCATATTTTATTAGTGATTGCCTTATTATCTATCAAACATTTCTCCAATAACTTATACTACCCCTTGTCCTCCCAATATTATTTTATGCTCCCCTAGTAAGGATCAAGTCAACAAGCTTGTGCGGTTGAAAACTTTGTGCCAAACAGTGGCAGGGATATATGCCACTCAATGTATCTTCATTCATTGGAAAGATCACAGATACTTCCTTGAGATTTGAAATCATAAGAAAGCATGAGCAAACTTCATGTTTCTTTATAGAACATCGACTATCATTGTTGTTTTCTCATTCTTCTCGGGAATATAACCAATAACTATGGCTTCAATATTGTTTCGGCTTGTAACATCCCCAAGAGAAAAGAAAATGTGAGATCCTTGAAAATATTTAAAAATTTTAGAATAATCGAAACAAAAGGTTTATGTCTTCCGAAAAGCTATTTTACCATATTGTCCGACATAACTTTTCGGAGAACTTTGATAAAACCAGTGGAAAAAGAGATATAACGTTAGTTAACTTATAATTGATGTCTTTTAACTTTTAATGCCAATTCCTTGTATTACTGATCTTGTAAGTTGAGTCCATGTTTGTTTTAAAATTAACTGACATGAAAAAGTCCGACTTTAATCTCTAACCCTTCTCCCTTTTTATTTTTTCGTTCGTGATAGCTCTTCTCTTCCGCTATTTTCTCTTCCCCTGTTCTTTTTTACATTTTGCCCCCCTTTTTCTCCTCTGTGCTTCCGTCGTTGGATATGCCTGCCATTACTTTAACTCCCATCATACTAGGTCTTTGCTTGCACTATCGTTGCAGTGGCTATTCTCACTCTCTTGCCGTGGTTTCCTCTTTTCGCTTGAGCTTTTCATCAAGCTTGTTAAGTCAAAATCAAATATATCTCTAAGAGTTTTGATGACCACAGTACAAACAGAACAAGTATCAGACGAAAGATGAGGTATAGACGAACAATATAAGTTATAGACGGAGAAGACGAGTCATAGACAGGAACTTCAGAAAAAGAAGTAATGGCTTACAGACGCAAGCTCAAGATGGAAGATAAATTAGTCATAGACGTTGTCATCTGAAGAAGATCAGTCTTCTCTACTCCATTGAAGAAGTTGTCGTAATTTATTAGTAGGTTGTTTAGGCAATAACTTTTGTGCCCATGATATGATGATTTTTTTCCTTGTATGTCTCTTATGATTTTGAATGTTTTACCTAATTTAAATTGGTGCAGATTATGATAAAAAATTTGGAGCAAGTGGTGGCTATGGTACTGAACTCATTCCCTCACCAACACCCTGGGTGAGCTAGGTAGCTATTGATGCAATTAGCAACTGTCTACTAATTTGGGTTTGGATTTGCAAAATATCATCGAGGTGCGTTGCCAGCACTAGCTGGCACCATGATGATTTTTAAAACTCTCGTGTGCATGTTAGCTTCCTTTTATTGAAGTGATTTTTTTTATTCTTAACTGTGGATTTTCACTCAATGGTTAATTTGAAGTTTGATATGAAAATTTTGTAATTCTTGTAAAAGTAGAAGTTTAGGGCTGATGCGTAGTAGGTACATGTATCTTTTTAATTTATTTATTACATTTTGTCAAAGGTTTTGTTGAAAAATTTGGTTTCACTGGTACAAAATCAAGATATAACGTCCCTGAAACAACGTTGGGTAAGTCAAAATCCGTCTTATTTGGACTTTTAACGTCGGTTCCTAAAGAATCGACTTTAAAAGTCCAATTTTAAATCTTACCCTACCTTGTTTCTTTCTTTCTAACGTTGCCTCTCTTTCTTTCTCCCTTTCTTTCTTTCCCCCTGTTGCTACTCTCCCTCTTGCCCCCCACCGCGTCTGGTGTTGTCGTTCTCATTGTCGGAAACCATTTTTGTGTTGTGGTCGTTCCTCACCCTAGCCCCAAATTTAAGTACAGTTGTCTTGATTTTTCCCCAAATTTGATCTTTTCCCTAAATGTGATTTTCCCCTAAATTTGAGCCCTAAAGTTGTAATTTTCTTTTCTTGTTAGAAACAGGTGAGGAGCCTAACTCAACCTTACAAAACTGGATTGTACGGTGAGAACTGCTCCTCACTTACATTTAACAAATCCCACAACAACCAAACAACAGTCCTCACTTATATACATTCAACAAATCCTACAACAACCAAACAACAGTCCTCACTTATATACATTCAACAAATCCCACAACAACCAAACAATCAATCCTCAACAATGGGGTGCAAAGGGTCCCCGACAACGGGGTACAAAGGGAAGAAGAATCTCCGACCGAGATGCACAGAAGGAAGAACCCCCGGCAACGGGGTACAAAGGTTCTAGGATAGGCTCTTATACTATGTGAGAGAGTCTAACTCAACCCTACAAAACTAGCTTGGAAGGTGAGGATTGCTCATCACTTATATACATACAACAGACCCTATCTCTAGGTGATGTGGGATTTCCAACATACCTTCCTCATGCCAAGCATGACAATGAGGCATGATAAATCTCACAATTATAAAAATCCCTTACAACGAGGTGCAAACAGAGAGAAAAATATCATACAATGGGGTGCAATGGGTCCCCAACAACCGGGTGCAAAGGGTTTGAGAATTGACTCTGATACCATCTTAGAAATAGGTGAGGAGCCTAACTCAACCTTATAAAACCGGCTTGTACGATGAGGACTGTAACATCCCAAAAATTTAAATATAGTTTAAGAGAGGTTTTTTTTGTAACATTCAAGAAATTTAAAAATAATTAAAAAATTATGAATTTTTGAAAATACTGTAGCAAATCACTATAGCTGCCGACATTACTGTAGCAACCGCCATTACTGTAGCAAACCGCCATATCAGTAGCCGCCTGACGCATCGTAGCTGACCGACATTACTGTAGCTGCCCGAAATTACTGTAGCTGCCCGAAATTACTGTAGCTGCCCGAAATTACTGTAGCACCGCCTTAGGAAGGTTATAAATAGGGCTTAGAGGTTTCAAATGAAGATACAACCCAAAGAATACTCTTACATTCTCTCAAACTATCTTCTCTACAAAAAACCTTTCTATACTTTCTCCACCTTAGGAAGAAATCTCTCCAACCAAGGAAGGAGCACGTAAGTAGAGGAAGAATATAGGAAGCTAGGAGAAACCAGTAAGGGGACCTTTCCTTATCCTTCTTTTCTATCCTTTGTTTTGTTGGTACTTTCATTTTCTTTCTTTAGTTTCTTGCAGTAAGGGGACCTTTCCTTATCCTTCTTTTCTATCCTTTGTTTTGTTGGTACTTTCATTATCTTTCTTTAGTTTCTTGCAGTAAGGGGATCTTTCCTTATCCTTCTTTTTCTATTCTTTGTTTTCTTAGTACTTCTACTCTCTTTCTTTGGTGTTTCAGTTATCTTTCTTTGGTTTCTTGGTGTTTCTTTTCTTCATCTTTCTTACACTACTTCTAATTCTTTAAGTTTGCGCTTTCTTTACCCTTTGAAAGATTATTTTGAAGTTGTTTTCCTCTTTCAACTATTTCTCTGAACACCATGACTACTTTATAGTAATATTGTTGTTTGATGATTGGTTTTGTGCTTGATATACAATCACTTGGTGAGTTGGATGTGAGTAAGTGGTGACATGCATGATTGCATGAAATTGGTGATGGACTTGAATTGTTTAATGACCGATTGGAAATGCCTAGTGGAGAGGCAATATTCTAAGATTGCTTGGTGAATGGGCAATGCTTAGAATGAGGTGAGATGAAGATGACCTGGTGGAAAGGTCAATATTTAAAATATGATGAAGGTCATTATACAATTCAAGGTCCTAGAACATGTTGCATTGTGACTGGATAGTAGTAGACCAAGTCCGTAAGTCACGGATTCCCGTCTGAGTGAGTGGAATGCCGTGGACTGGGGGGTTCTCTTGGTGGGGAAATTGCCCTGCTCATGATGATCACATGTTGTGGGGGAGGTCTAGGACCGAGGGAACTCGACAAATTACGGAGTGTCTACCTCGGTGGGTCGATTGAGAGTGAGAATCGATGCCCCAGGCTATTTTGGAGTGGAGGCGCCACATTGCATTTGAGTGAAGAGTGAAAATGCATGGTGAAGGTGCATGCATCATGTAGGCTTAGGAGCATACATTAGTAATGGTGTGTTTGATTAAATGGAATTCATGCCTGAATCATTGATTGTGATTGATGGTTTGTTTGATTTGGTTGTTGGTTGCCTTACTATGTGATTGATATTTTGATGATCATGGATATGTATGAAAGTATTATTCTAAAAATGATAATTTCGATGAAATTTCTAAATTTATAAAAGAAAAGGTTTTCCTTGAACTACAATCAAATTTTTTATAATTATGGTTAAGGAAAGCTCACCCTTGCACTTTGTGTTTTTAACACCTGTGATGATCTCGAACAACGTTCGGGGGAGCAGATTTGCAGGGTTAAGAAGTTGTCACTGGTTGTTGCTACTATCTTGTGTGAAGGTGCTTGCTATGTTTTGCGTGTAGAAGTGTTGGGTAGATGTTCTAAGGTAGTAGAAAGGTAGTTATGTAAAATAATAAAAGGACAAAGTTATGAAATCTATTTGTAATGAATTTTAAATCTTATGCAATGAAAGTGTTGTTTCCTAAATCTCTCTTTTATTTACTATATCATTAACCACTTTAAATTACTAATTAAAATATAAGTAAAATAAGTAAATAAAAGGGGGGTGTTACATTAGTGGTATCAGAGCAGGTCGAACCAGTTCGACTTGTGAGTTATGTGTCTGCTATGTTTTTGTTGTGTGAATGATTGTTTGCTTGTGTGCTTTGTGTGCTTGTTTGATTATTTGGTGTGCTTTTAATGAGTGAATTGATTAGTTAGTGTTTACTTGATTGCTTATTGGTTCAATCAATGAAAAATTAGTTTTAGGGATAGTGACACGGCCTAGGATTAGATGTAGTTTAATCTATTAGGAATAGAAAGTAGTGGTTGAAAGAAGTTATAGAATTGTAGTTAAAGCCCTATAAGTTTTTACCTAAGTTTTGATAAGCGTAGGCTAAGAAGAAAAATGAAGAATTTAGGGAAGGGAGTTGTTGTTGAACTTATAAAGGATGTTCCTACCAACTAAGACTAAAAAGATTTAAGGAGAAAAATTAGACATAAAGATAACCCTCTCCGAAGATAAAATCAAAAGATATCCTAGATAACTTACCTATAATAGAAAACCCTTTTAAGAGTATTTTCCATAAAAGAGAACTCCCTTAGAAGAGAAAAAGATACAAATTTTTAGAACTAAGATTAATATATAAAGTTCTCCTTAGAAAGTAGCAAATCAAATAAAGAGGATCGAAAGTGAATCCTAAAGGAAGCCAATTTTAGGAAATGATCCCTTCAAAGGAGAAGTCGTACTAAGGATTAGAAAAACCTAAGAATATCACCAAAAGTTAAAAGACCTTAAGATAACTTTATTGGAAATGATTAGTAACTACCTAGCTCTTATCCTAATACAAACCTTTTGACAACACTAAGATGCATTTAGAAGATATACTACGATGATACAATAATGCTTTATGCATTTTGATGGTTAAAGAAACCTTAGAGAAGCTAGAAGGATTCGAAATCTGAGAGAGGAACTAGTATTTTAAAGGTAGAAAGAGTTTAGTTAAAGGAGGAATAAGTAGTAACCTAAGGAGGAATTAAAGTTGATACGCTTAGGAAGATTACCTAATGTTAAAGGATTAACCACCTTGACTTGAGAAGACTAAGTTTTGTATAGCATGACCAATAGTTTTAAAGAGGCACCAACAATATCAACTAGGGAAATCAAAGGTTGTGGGAAGAATACTCACCCTTGATGGAGTTAAGGCCTCAAATATCAATAATCTAGTACAAGGTACATGCTCCATACATGGAATTCTTATACCTAGATATTTGACTCTGGTGCCACTCATTCCCTTATATCGTTTGATTGTGCTAAAAGGTTACAACTTCCACTATTTTTCTAGACATTGATTTAATAATAACTACCTCTACCCATGAGTTTGTTACAACCAACCATATCTGTTTAGATTGTCCTATAAAACTAAGTAACAAAACCTTCATAGTTAACCTAGTTGCCTACCTTTAAACCAAATTAATATTATCCTTGGAATGGACCAGTTATCTTCCAACTATGTCCAGAAAAACTGTTTTAATAAAACCTTAATCTTTTTTCGAATCTGAAGTAAGAAAGGATATTGAGATAATTTCTACCAACCAAGTGAAATAGGACATGAAGAAACACAATTAGGTATATATGATCCTTTCTAACCTAGAAGTGGAACGAAAGGTCACATTCGATAATATACCTGTAGTACAGGATTTCTCTGAAGTATTCTCCGAAGAGATAAATCAACTACCACCTGAAAGGGAAGTTGAATTTTCTATAGACTGATACCTGGACTGGACCAATTTCTATTGCGCCTATAGGATGTCACCCTTAGAACTAGCAGAGCTAAAGAAACAAATAGAAGAACTATTGAAGAAACAGTTTATTAGACCTAGTGTATCACCTTGGGGAGCACCCGTACTCCTAGTAAAGAAGAAAGACGGAACTATGAGACTATGTGTAGATTATAGACAACTAAATAAGGTAACCATTAAGAATAAGTACCCCTTACCAAGGATAGATGATCTTATGGACCAACTAGTAGGAGCTTGTGTATTTAGCAAGATTGATCTAAGGCCCGGATACCACCAAATAAGGGTAAAAGCTGAAGATATCCCTAAAACGACCTTTAGTACTCTATATGGACACTATGAGTACATGGTTATGCCTTTTGGTGTAACTAATGCACCTGCAATATTTATAGATTACATGAATAGGATTTTCCAACTATATTTGGATAAATTTGTGGTCGTGTTTATTGATGATATTTTGGTATAGTCGAGAACCAAAGAGGATCATGCTAAACATCTTAGAGTGGTATTACAAATCTTGAAAGATCAACAGTTATATGCGAAATGGTCCAAATGTGAATTTTGGTTAGAAGAAGTCAGTTTCCTAGGACACGTAATATCACAAGGAGGAATTTGCAGTAGATCTACATAAGGTAAACGTAGTTCTAGGGAAAGACCAAAAGATGTGACAGAAATAAAGCATTTTCTAGGGATAGCTGGATATAATTGAAGATTTATAATAGATTTCTCTAAGATAGCCTTGCCCTCACACCCTTAACTAGAAAAGACCAAGCTTTTGTATGGAATAACAATTGTGAACAAAGTTTTCAAACCTTTAGGAAAAAAAAAACTAACTACTCCTGTTTTGACCTTACCAAACTCCAACTAAATCATTTGAGGTTTATTGTGATGCCTCTAAACTAGGTTTAGGAGGAGTACTAATGCAAGGAGGAAAAGTGGTAGCCTATGCATCAAGACAATCAAAAACCCATCAAAGGAACTACCCAACCCATGACCTAGAACTAGCTGCAGTAGTATTTGCGCCTAAAATATGGCGACACTATCTTTTTTGGAACAAGATTTGAGGTATTTAGTAATCACAAAAGCCTTAAATATTTATTTAGCCAAAAGGAGTTAAACATGAGACAAAGAAGGTGGATGAAATTTCTAAAAGATTACGATTTTGATTTTAAGTACCACCCAGGAAAAGCAAATGTAGTAGCTGATGCATTAAGTAGGAAGACCATATCAATATCAAGTTTAATGGTCAAAGAGATGGATTTAATAGAGCAATTTAGGAACTTCAACCTTGCGTGTGAGTTTACTCCTGTCAGTATGAAGTTAGGAGCCTTAAGAATAACTAATGAATTTATGAATGAAATAAGATAGAAATAATAAAATCCTTAAGAATCTAATAGGAGCCATAAGGAAAAAGAGTAAGAGTATGAACTTATATACCAACCAAGAGAAGTTGATTTTAAGAATTAAGAATAGAGAACTCTTAGTGAAAATAAATGAGGAGGATTTATAAGTGGAAAAAGAGGAAATCATAGTCCCGCATATAAGGATAGTAAGGTTGAGAGTAACAGATAGATTTCAAAACATAAGGTAAAATTATAAGAGGAAGTAGTTGAAAGTAAAGAAACTTTGGGAGTTGGAAAAATAGAATAGAAGAATAGGATATGTAACAAGAATGGAAATTTCAAGGACGAAATTTTTTAAAAAAGGAGGGGAGTATTGTAACATCCCAAAAATTTAAATATAGTTTAAGAGAGGTTTTTTTTGTAACATTCAAGAAATTTAAAAATAATTAAAAAATTATGAATTTTTGAAAATACTGTAGCAAATCACTGTAGCTGTCGACATTACTGTAGCAACCGCCATTACTGTAGCAACCGCCATACTGTAGCTGACCGACATTACTGTAGCTGCCCGAAACTACTGTAGCTGCCCGAAATTACTGTAGCACCGCCTTAGGAAGGTTATAAATAGGGCTTAGAGGTTTCAAATGAAGATACAACCCAAAGAATACTCTTACATTCTCTCAAACTATCTTCTCTACAAAAAACCTTTCTATACTTTCTCCACCTTAGGAAGAAATCTCTCCAACCAAGGAAGGAGCACGTAAGTAGAGGAAGAATATAGGAAGCTAGGAGAAACCAGTAAGGGGACCTTTCCTTATCCTTCTTTTCTATCCTTTGTTTTGTTGGTACTTTCATTTTCTTTCTTTAGTTTCTTTATAAGGGGACCTTTCCTTATCCTTCTTTTCTATCCTTTGTTTTGTTGGTACTTTCATTATCTTTCTTTAGTTTCTTGCAGTAAGGGGATCTTTCCTTATCCTTCTTTTTCTATTCTTTGTTTTCTTAGTACTTCTACTCTCTTTCTTTGGTGTTTCAGTTATCTTTCTTTGGTTTCTTGGTGTTTCTTTTCTTCATCTTTCTTACACTACTTCTAATTCTTTAAGTTTGCGCTTTCTTTACCCTTTGAAAGATTATTTTGAAGTTGTTTTCCTCTTTCAACTATTTCTCTGAACACCATGACTACTTTATAGTAATATTGTTGTTTGATGATTGGTTTTGTGCTTGATATACAATCACTTGGTGAGTTGGATGTGAGTAAGTGGTGACATGCATGATTGCATGAAATTGGTGATGGACTTGAATTGTTTAATGATCGATTGGAAATGCCTAGTGGAGAGGCAATATTCTAAGATTGCTTGGTGAATGGGCAATGCTTAGAATGAGGTGAGATGAAGATGACCTGGTGGAAAGGTCAATATTTAAAATATGATGAAGGTCATTATACAATTCAAGGTCCTAGAACATGTTGCATTGTGACTGGATAGTAGTAGACCAAGTCCGTAAGTCACGGATTCCCGTCTGAGTGAGTGGAATGCCGTGGACTGGGGGGTTCTCTTGGTGGGGAAATTGCCCTGCTCATGATGATCACATGTTGTGGGGAGGTCTGGGACACCGAGGGAACTCGACAAATTACGGAGTGTCTACCTCTGGTGGGTCTGATTGAGAGTGAGAATCAGATGCCCCAGGCTATTTTCAGTGGAGGGCGCCACATTGCATTTCGAGTGAAGAGTGAAAATGCATGGTGAAGGTGCATGCATCATGTAGGCTTAGGAGCATACATTAGTAATGGTGTGTTTGATTAAATGGAATTCATGCCTGAATCATTGATTGTGATTGATGGTTTGTTTGATTTGGTTGTTGGTTGCCTTACTATGTGATTGATATTTTGATGATCATGGATATGTATGAAAGTATTATTCTAAAAATGATAATTTCGATGAAATTTCTAAATTTATAAAAGAAAAGGTTTTCCTTGAACTACAATCAAATTTTTTATAATTATGGTTAAGGAAAGCTCACCCTTGCACTTTGTGTTTTTAACACCTGTGATGATCTCGAACAACGTTCGGGGGAGCAGATTTGCAGGGTTAAGAAGTTGTCACTGGTTGTTGCTACTATCTTGTGTGAAGGTGCTTGCTATGTTTTGCGTGTAGAAGTGTTGGGTAGATGTTCTAAGGTAGTAGAAAGGTAGTTATGTAAAATAATAAAAGGACAAAGTTATGAAATCTATTTGTAATGAACTTTAAATCTTATGCAATGAAAGTGTTGTTTCCTAAATCTCTCTTTTATTTACTATATCATTAACCACTTTAAATTACTAATTAAAATATAAGTAAAATAAGTAAATAAAAGGGGGGTGTTACAAGGACTTCTCCTCACTTATATACATTCAATAAATCCCACAACAACCAAACAACAGTCCTCACATATATACATTTAACATTTTTGGACATTGAGCTTTCCAATGACCCTTATTCTTACAAAAACTACTTTCATCGTAACCAACCTTGAGATTTTCCTTTGTTAGAAGGAACAACAAAAACAAATAGGTTAGGGAGGATTCCCTTGTCAACATTCCTTTTATCTAATTAAGACTTTAGTTGAATCTCTTCAGCTAACAATTCATTAACAACCGAATCAACAGTTAGGAAAGGATTACGATGCAAAATTGTTCCACGTAGCCCTTCAAAATCTTCTCAAAGTGCCATCAAATATTGAACCAGACGTTGTTGTTCTCTACGATCAATATAAGGCTTAAAAGCTTGCAACTCAACAGATTCAATGGAAGCTAACTGGTCCCAAAGATTGCTCATGACAGAGTAAAGTTCTTGTATGTTCATGTTGTTTTGTTGAAGAGCTTGAATATCTATGTCCAGTTGATATTGCTTTGCAAAAGTAGACTGCACATATAATTTTTTTAAATGATCCCATACCTTTTTTGCAGTTTCATATTCAACACATAACTCCAATATGAATAATTTTGACCATTCAATTGCACACTAATGGATTGGAGGGAATGATCCCTTTCTCCAGCCATTGCAAACAATTACAAAACAGAGAGAGTAAAACCCTAAATTCTACAAACTCTAACAAAGATCCCCAAAAGTAGAACGAATACAAGAGAAAATCACCTTGCCAAATCAAATGGATTCGCGGAAGCTTAAATCATCCTTGCTCTGATACCATGTTAAATTCGAGCGAGAAAGCCTAACTCAACCCTACAAAACCGGCTTGTAAGGTGAGGACTGCTCCTCACTTATATACATACAACAGACCCTATCTCTAGGCAATGTGAGGTTTCCAACACTTTCCAACACACACCCCTTACGCCAAGCGTGACAATGAGGCACGATAAATCCCACAATAAATCCCACAACTACAAAGAATCTCCTACAACGGGGTGCAAATAAAGAGAAGAATCCCTTACAATGGGATGCAAGGGGAATCTCCTACAACGAGGTGCAAATAGAGAGAAGAATCCCTTACAATGGGGTGCAAAGGGTCCCCGACAATGGGGTGCAAAGGGAAGAAGAATCCCCAGCCAGGGTGCACAGAAAGAAGAATCCTGGCAACGGGGTACGAAGGTCCTAGGATATGCTCTGATACCATGTTAAAATTCGAGTGAGAGAACCTAACTCAATCTTATAAAATTGGCTTGTAAGGTGAGGACTCTTCCTCACTTATATACATACAACATGCCCTATCTCTAGGCGATATGGGATTTCTAACACTTTCCAACACACTTTTGGGTGTTTTCAGAATATATTGATTCACTTGAGAAGCTACCATTTCGGATGAAGAGAGAGAGGAGAAGGAGTTGGATCTCACTTCTCCTGAAGTTGTCACTAAGTACAAGAGCGTCGCCGAAATTGTTAACAGTGTGTTTCTCTCTTTTATATTTGTTGAATTCTGGAAGTTTTTTTTGGATACATTAGGTTCATAACTTTGATGGGTTATTGTTAATGCTTACTATTTTTTATGATCTTTTTTCCAACGGATATGAATGATGGGGTTTTAACTTTTTCTTATTCTCTTGAAATTGAACAGAGGCTTTGTAGTTATTTGTTTCAGAATGTAAACAAAAGGCAAAGATTTTTTACCTTTGCGAGAAAGGGAATTCTTACATTAGAGAGTAAGTTTTGTGCTTAATTATTCCAAATTTGTTGTGCTATGTTTTTTTTTTCACTTAAACGTTCTGAAAATGAAGAGGACAACAAATGTGTGGTGTGAAGTTTTGAAATGTGGTGTGTCATGTTAGATAATATTATGCACTTATGTTAGATGATACGCATTTATGTTAGATGATATTATGCAGTTTATCCTTTTTTATTTCTCTCAAGGGTAGTTTAGTTGTTTTCTTACTAGTATATATATTTGTATTGTTTTGTTGATTAGTAATGAATACACACTAATGAAACCCTAGCCTCTTGTTCTTGTATTTTCCCTTTCTTCTTCTCTTCTTCATATGATTGTTAAATTCTACATGGTATCATGAGCATGGAAGATCCAAGCTTCCGCAGATTCATTTGATTCGACAGTATTCATTCTTCCGTTTGAGGTTCTCTGTTAGGGTTTCCCGAATTTAGGGTTTTACTCTCTTTGTTTTGTAATTGTTTGCAATGGCTGGAGAAATGGATGATTCCTTTTCTAGTTCTATAGTATCTGATTTTGTTTAATGACATTCTCTTATGGCATTCCTATCCTAGGACCCTTTGCACCGCGTTGTCGGGGATTCTTCTTCCCTATACCCTTTGCACCCCGTTGTCGAGGACCCTTTGCACCCCATTGTTGGGGATTTGTTATTTGGTTGTTGTGGGATTTATGGTGCCCTCTGTCACGCGCTTCGCGTGAGAGGGTGTGTTGAAAATGTTGGAAATCCCACATCGCTCCTTTTGAACCCCATTGTAGGGGACCCTTTGCACCCTATTGTTGGGGATTGTTTGTTTGGTTGTTGTGGGATTTATGGTGCCCTGCTGTCATGCTTGGCGTAACAGGGGTCTGTTGGAAATGTTGGAAATCCCACATCGCTCCCTTTGCACCCCTTGTCAGGGACCCTTTGCACCCGTTGTTGGGGATTAGATTGTCTCATCTCTTGTAAAGAGCAAGTTTTTGTTTCTCGCTCTTCTATCGAATTTGAGTATCGCGCCATGATATCCTCTACTGTTGAAATAGTTTGGTTGATTTTTAATTTTCATTTTATGTACAGCAAACTCTCGATGTTTCCTGTTGATCTTTCATGAGTTTGA
This sequence comes from Hylodesmum podocarpum, assembly GCA_026586105.1. Classification (NCBI taxonomy): domain Eukaryota; kingdom Viridiplantae; phylum Streptophyta; class Magnoliopsida; order Fabales; family Fabaceae; genus Hylodesmum; species Hylodesmum podocarpum. The sequence goes on from JALJEV010000131.1 coordinate 9,007,904, forward strand.
GAGGGAATGTTAGATAATATTATGCATTTATGTTAGATGATACGCATTTATGTTAGATGATATTATGCAGTTTATCCTTTTTTGTTTCTCTCAAGGGTAGTCTAGTTGTTTTCTTACTAGTATATATATTTGTATTGATTTGTTGATTAGTAATGAATACACACTGATGAAACCCTAGCCTCTTGTTCTTGTATTTTCCCTTCCTTCTTCTCTTCTTCATATGATTGTTAAATTCTATAGTGCAAACCAACCAGTTATGAATCCAAATGGAGGAGCTGGCCATGTTGAAAAAATTGCTGGTCTTAATTCCTATCTCACTGATTCCCCTAATTCCGCTCTCGTTGTTCTTCTTATCTCTAACATTTTTGGTACGTTATCATTGCAAATCCCACCTTTACTTCTCTTTCTTTCTTTGTTCCGCTAACTTGTTTTCTTATTCTTCTGCTTCCACCTCTTCTTTTTGTAACTAAGCGGTTATAGAACCTTGTTTCATTTATTTACAAAAAAAAGAAGAAGGGAAAGACACGATTAAAAATATTTTTTTTATTTGAGTCAACTCTTGTTTATATACATGTTCAGATTCATGTATGGTTTATACGGTCTTTCCAATGTTTTTGTTTCACGTTCTTGGTTCAGACCTGATTTTGAGTTTAAGCAAAAAACGGAATCTGAATTACTTAGACTGACGTTGGCTGATGATGATCCTATTGTGTAGTTCTTTGGAGCAAATATGTGTTTCCTTGTATCAAATTTTTGTGTGTTCTTAAAAGGTTTTTTGTGGGTAAAGTTGTGTTTCACTTTTATATACTTCTGCTTTCAATCTATGTTTGTTGTGTTATGTGGGTTGTATGTACTTTGCGAATTTGATGAACATGCTTATTTGCCTGCTACTTGTTTGATAAAATGCTTGGACATTTCTGCAATAAACGAATGTGTGATATTTGTTGACACTTGAATTTGGTTGTTAAACCCATTAGTTTTCTTGTTTGCATCTGAAGTATTTTAACTAAAACATGAGGATTTTTTGTTATTATTATTATGTTGTTGCTGATATTACTAATTGGGTTTTGGATACATTACCGCTTATTTCTGTGTTCTTAATGGGTAAAGTTACCATAATACCATTTGTGTTTTAAGAATTGAACTAGAAATCAAACCAACGATGCCACAATATCATTGTTTGATTGGATTGACAATGGGTTATTCAAAGTCCTTTGGCTTCCAGTTTGGTTCTCCTAGCATTTGTAGTATGTGAAATTACGTTGCACTAGAAGATTGGTTTCTATTCTTACTCTGAAGAACCCCAACCAAAGTGTTTATTTTTTAAGCAATTAATTTTGTTTTGTTGATACTGTCATATTTATAATAATTTTTTTTAGTGATGACAAAGAGAAAGAGGTGACTTAAATCCAAATCTGAATGGGCTATCTTCAATTTGGAAGACGAGGTGTTAGGCAGATCATTAGATTTAGAGATGCAGTTATGATAATGTGGTAAACCCACTCCCGTATGCTTCCCAAGGACTTCGTTGCAAAAGGAAGCTCCAAGTCATCCTTACCACTGTATTTATTTATCTTGAGCTGTGGTGTTTTTTCTGTGATTGCATTTAATTCAATTTTTTGAAAGTCACAATTTTTAATTTATAGGACATAGATAAACTGGGAAAGTCAAGTGATGTCGTCAAAGTTGCCTCGGGATATTTTTGCAACCACCTTATGCCGAAGCGCCTTGCTTTCCCACACATGGATAAGTTTGCTTATCTCCTAAACAAGCAACACAAGGTTTTTTTTTTTTCTTTTTCATTATTATTTGTGTACCTATTTATCTATGCTACTGCTTAGTCAATGTCATTTATCATTGGGTAGTATTTTTTCCACTCAAGTTTCTACATTATACTATCTTATGGAATCAATTTACATTCTTGATATGATATTATGATGATGTTGTTACATGTTTAGTCCTTATGACATATTTTTTTTTTATTTGAGTCAACTTTTGTTTATATACATGTTCAGATTCATGTATGGTTTGTATGGTCTTTCCAATGTTTTTGTTTCACGTTCTGGGTTCAGAATTGATTTTGAATTTCAGTAAAAGATGCAATCCAAATTACTTAGACTGATGTTGGCTGATGATGACCCTATTGTGTAGTTCCTTGTATCCAATTACTTAGACAGAGATTATCCAATTCCTTGTATCATTGTGTAGTTCTCTCTTTGCTAATTCTCTCTGTAAAATATAAATACACAAGAAGGGGGTTGAATTGTTTATATCAATTAAAACTTTTTCAAACGATGCATTTTGCGTCTGTATAAAAGCGTTTAGTTCAAATGCAAACTTGGACTTATTCTTTTTAGATTGATTTTAATTAAATTTGTCGTTTTAATTTATTATCCCCTGTTAGTAAACAATTAAAATAATCAAAACAATAATATTTTTATATTGGTTCGTCTTTTGAAAGACTACGTCCAGTTACCCAGCAACTTGCTGAGGTTCCACTAAGAGTATTCTTTGAACCCAACCACTCCTTGCTAACAATACAGATATTCTTTGAACACAGCCTTCTCAGGCTAAATTGGTATTCTTTGTCCCCAGCCTCCATAGGCTAAACACAGGTATTCTTTAAACACAGCCTCCTTAGGCTAACCAAGGTGTTCTTTCAACACTTAGCCTCCTTAGGCTAACCAAGGTATTATTTGGACTTCAGCCTCCACAAGCTAAACTCACGGTATTCTTTGGACTACCAGCCTCCGCAAGCTTGATGCAAGGTATTCTTTAAACACTTAGCCTCCTCAAGCTACAAGATTACCACAACAGTGGCTTACAATAAGTTCAAATAGAAAATATCCTCTACGCAGAGAGTGATTTTACAATGTGAATTCTATTTTAAGTTTATGGCGAGTAAACTTGTTTTCTTGAGAGCTTGAGCGAGTATGATTATATCTTTGATCAGAGTAGTTCGTCAACTTGAACTCGTAGAGATGAACTCCTTTTATAGGTGGTTGTGTGAAGTAACCATTAGACTGAAGAAGTTAACGTTAGTCCTTGTCTTGGGTACTTTCACATCTAGCAGAGTGAGCAATCAGAACATTTAATGGAAAGTCAACGGTTGTCAGCGTGAGATCTGCCTTTAACTTGATTCGCTCATAGATTTCACTAAAACGTACAACTGATTTTCGTGTTGCAGAGGTTTATTTTGAAATCCCTTTCCACCTTTAGAACATTTTGAGTAACGGTTGAATAAAGATGTATGCACGTGTTACTCAGAGTCTTGAACTTCAAAAGGAGTAGACGATTGAATAATTATAATTTGTTGAATGTTGAATTTATTCGTCTGTCTTCATCCTTCGTCTTCAACCTTAGTCTTCAAATATTCACACTTGAGCTCATGACTTGAAGTTGAGACGCGCTCTCCGTCTGATCTTTAAAGTTCTTCGTCTAATAACAAAATCTTGGATAATGATGACTTGAACTTTGCGTCTGGAACTACTAATGTTTTGAGGCTGCATCTTTCGTCTTATGCGAGCAATGATCCGTCTGTTCATTGTTCCCTCTTGCGTCTGTAGATGTTTTCGTCTGTCTTGTAATTATCAAAATTAATATGCTAATTCATTTTGACTTAACAATCTCCCCCTTTTGATAATTATAGACCATACGAGCAAGTCCATGTTCTTCTTCTGAAAAAAGATCTTCATGAGTGTATTAGAGCGAAGTAGACGAAACATCTAGATCTTGAGTTCTTTAGACAATAGATCACTCTTGATATATTGTGTAGATGACAGATCAAAATCCGCATAACACTTTTGCTTGAGAGAACTGAAGGCTTCAACAGTGGGAACTTCAGTCTCCAAAAAGTGAATAGTTAAAAATGGAAGAATGACAGTAATAGCCTGAGGTTCGTTCCATCTCCAACTAAACTTTCGCTGAATAAGAGAGACTTGAAGATTCTGAAGAGATTCACCATTTCCATATGCAAATCCTTCTCCAGGGTAGACGCGTCCACAAATAACCAAGTCTTGCATTCCAAGCGTCTTGCCAGAAGAATTAGCCAATGTGGCCTTATGAGCGTCAAGCTTGACAATGGTCCTATTATCAAAAGGACCATGCTGGAGAAGATGATCGTATTCAGACTGAGATAGCAACTTCAGTAGATGGCGTGCCCATAAGAACTTCTTGGGTTCAGAATAAATTTTATTTTCTTTGCCTTTTGCTAAAAACTTGATTCTGCAAGGACGAGGTCTGTCTAGTTGAATGAAGAACTTAGTTGACAAAGAAGAAATTGAAGATAACTGAGTGCCAAGAAATTGAGGCAAAGGTTGTTGTTCTTTCAAGGCGTTGCGTCTAATATGATGTAGAGAGCAAGCCTGAGATTTGCTTTCTCTTCGGTATGCATTTTCCATGTTGTGAAAGACATGATCATAATCAGTAGGCAAAGTATGTGGGAGTTCTTCTGAAGACTCAAAGTCTTTTAGCACTAGCTCCTTAGTAATATGAGCTCCTAAGCAGTGAGGTCTTGTCAAGGGAAGAGTGATCCCAAGAGAATATCCCAATCCTAGGTATTCTGTTTTATTCATGGGAATGTTGAAATTGATGGGGTCATGTTCATCAATAGCGTCTAATGACCACCATTTACATCCTCTGGGCACAAAGGGACTCCATTTGTTAGCATCAAAAATTGAATGAAAGAAGATGGTTGAACCATGCTTCTTTGGAGTTTCCCATGGTCGAGCTTCTCTTGTTCTAATGAAGGGCTCATAACTGAGAGCAGGACCTTCAATTAGAGAATCTTCAAGATAGTCTTTGTAAGCGCAAGCTCCTTCTAGACTTTTGATGTTGGTCTTTATCAGTCCATCCCAATCAAGATTCTTTAGCCATTCTCTTTGCTGACTAGCAGAGTATATTGCTTCAGCATCAAGTTGAGTTGGCTTGAGGGGATGATAAAAGAGAAAAGGGTTTGTGTTGGACTTGAAGCTGAAGAAGTCGCCTCTTGTTTTAGTTTTGATATACTTGTAATTTTGATCTTCATGATAGATTGTATATAGGAGCTTAATTGTATTGATTGTTTTAGAATAGGCTTTGAGTGTGGTTTTAATTCAATATTTTTCATAGAGAATTTGAATCTACTCTTATGATTTGAGCTAGAGAAGTTTTGGAACCCCATTTTGTTTTGGAAAAGTCAAAAACTTTGGTTTAAAAAGGTTTTAAGCTGAAGTAATCGATTACCATATAGCTGTAATCAATTACCAACAGACTCAGAAAACAGGGGAACCCAAATTGCTCTGGAGTAATCGATTACCACTCCATAGTAATCAATTACATCGTGCTTGAAGAAACAGAGAAGACAAATTTCTCTAGAGTAATCGATTACCTCCATCCTGTAATAGATTACCATACCAGAACTCATCTCAAAGAGCTTTTGAAACTGCTTTAAATAGAAACCTCTTTGAATTGTTTCAAAGAGAGAGATCTTTTGAGTTTTCCAGAAAGAAAGGAAGAGCAAAAAAATCAGTTTTACACAAGAATTCTCTTCAAAGTTTTTAAAAGATTTTCTCTTGAGATGAAGGCTGTGTGATTGATTGAATTCATTGGATGCTATCTTGATCAGTGCATACACAACAGGTGTACTCTTATCTAATCTTTATCTTTTGTATTCGTTTTTGGTATAAGACTCTAAAGAGAAAGGAGTTCTCTAGAAGAGTTGAAGAGTTTTTGAGAGAAATACACTCAAGGTTGGTTCTTGAAGGGATCAAGAATCAGGTTGATATGTTCTTAGGTGAAGAACATATGTTTTGAGTATTTTGATTTGTTTTGTGTTTGTGCAGCGTGATTGTATTAGACACAAAGAATCGTTATAGTGGAAAATCGATTGCAAACATTGTTGGGTTGGGATTTGGATGTAGGCCGAAAGCCGAACCAGGATAAATCTCTGTCTAAACTCTTTTCTTTATCTTATCTCTTATAATTCATTGTTTTTCTCATTTGTTATCATCTGTATATCTCTGATACGTTACTTGTAACTAAGATAAAATTGAATCGGGAAAGAAAGTGAGAAAAGTTAAAAGTTGATATAGGGAACAAGAATCTATTCACCCCCCCCCCCCGCCTCTAGATTCATATAGGGACCAACAATTGGTATCAAGAGCTTTAACTAGTAAATCAATCTAGTAATCCTACATAGTTCCCTGTAATGGCTGGTAATCTTTTACCCTTCGCTGAAGGAGCTTCTATAAATAGACTTCCATTGTTCTGCGGTGATAACTATCCATTCTGGAATGTTCGCATGAAGATCTTTATGGAATCTATTCACAGAAGCATCTGGCAGGCTGTGGTAAATGACTACAAAGTTTCAATGAAAATAGAAAATGGAAATGAGATAAAAAAACCTTTTGAGGATTGGGACATAGATGAGATAAGGAGGGTTGAAAATGATGCTAAGGCCTTGAACATTATACACTCTGCCTTGAATTCTGATGAGTTTTTCAGGATATCTGCATGTACAACAACAAAAGAAGCATGGGAGCTCATCATGGTAACCCATGAAGGTACTGGTGAAGTCAGAAGAGCTAGAAAGAACACACTCATTCAAGAGTATGAGACATTCAGAATGTTCGAAGGAGAAACAATAATGGAAATGCAAAAGAGATTCACACACATCATCAATCATCTCAAAGGACTTGGCAAGAACTTCATTGAAAAAGAAGTGAATGTCAAAATTCTGAAATCGCTGAACAGAAAGTGGAAACCTACAGTGACAGCCATAACTGAATCAAAGAACCTTGCTGCTATGACCAGTGCTGAACTGTTCGGGAAACTTAGAGAGTACGAAATGGATATGACCCGGATGGCAGATGAGGAACAGAAGGACAAAAGAGCCAAAGGAATTGCTCTCAGAATAGACCATACTGAAACAGAATCTGAATCCTCTAAAGACGGAAATGATTCACAAGAAGACCAAGTGAACCTGATGGTAAAGAAGTTCAGAAAATTCATGAAGAACAATACTAAGAAGAAATTTGGTCAACCAAGAAAGGGAGTCAAGAAGCAAGACAACACTTTAGTCAAAGTGACATGCTACGAATGTGGAAAGATTGGACATTACAGATCAGATTGTCCAACCTTGAAAAGAAGCAACAACACTGAAGTGAAAAAATCTGAAAATGAAAGAAAGGTTAGAAAAGAAAAGAAGAAAAAGAAAGCATACATAGCTTGGGACGAAGGCTACACATCCTCAACATCTGAAAGTGAAAATGAGGAAGCGAATCTGTGCTTAATGGCCAAATCATCCAGTGAGGTAAGTGATACAAACTCTACTATGGATGAATATGAAGAACTGCATTCTGCTTTTTGTGAGCTTTACAATCAAGCTGAAACATTTGAAAAAGAAAACATAGTTTTGAAAAAACAAGTATCCATGTTAAAACAGAAAGTATGTGAGTTAGAAAATGATGTTTCAAAGTTAAGAAAGGAACTCAACACTTCTGCAAACAATGTACACATGAAATCTGGAAACACTAAACATGCTAAATTCACTTGTACTTACTGCATGAAATCTGGACATAAATCGTTTAACTGCATGATTAAGAAGAAAGGGATTTCCAGTGGTAAATATAAATGGATTAAGAAAGAAACCTGTAGCACTAACATGCATGGACCCAAGAGGAACTGGGTACCAACCGTAAAATAAGGTGTTTGTCTCTTGCAGGAAAGCCTGAACAGCAGAAGCTCAATTTGGTACTTTGACAGTGGCTGCTCAAGGCATATGACAGGTGATAGAAGGAACCTGAGCACCTTCACACCAAGAGAAACTGGATCAATTGTATATGGAGACAACAACAAAGGGAAAATTCTAGGCTTCGGTACAGTTGGATACAAAGCAAATACAGTGATAGAAGATGTTTTGCTGGTGGATGGATTGAAGTTCAACCTTCTGAGCATTAGTCAACTATGTGACAAAAATTACAGAATTGCTTTCGATGATGAACATTGTCTTATCAGCAACAAAGACTCAACTGAACTTCTCATGATCGGCAAAAGATCAAACAACATCTACATATTGGAAGTAGATCACTCATCCCCTTACTCTACATGTTTAGCTTCTAATGATAATTTGTCTTGGCTATGGCATAGGAGAATAGCACATATTGACATTCTGCATTTAAATAAACTTGTATCTAAAGAGCTAGTTTTTGGTCTCCCCAAACTAAAGTTTTCCAAAGGAGGACTATGTGAGGCTTGTCAAAAGTCCAAGCAGGCAAAAACCTCTTTCAAAAACATTAAACATGTTTCTACAACTCATTCGCTTGAACTCTTGCATTTAGACTTATTTGGTCCATCTAGGATAGCTAGTTTCGGTGGAAATCTGTATGGGCTGGTCATCGTAGATGACTACTCATGATTTACTTGGGTTTTGTTTATCAAGAAAAAGGATCAGGCCTTCGGAGTTTTCAAGGTACTTGCCAAGAAAATTCAAAAAAAAAAAGGATTTGAAAATTAAAGCTTTAAGAAGTGATAATGGAACTTAATTTAAGAATAGCTTTTTTGAAAGTTTTTGTGAAAAACATGGGATATCACACTGCTTTTCAGCTCCTAGAACTCCTCAACAAAATGGAGTAGTGGAGAGGAAAAACAGGTCTCTTATAGAACTTGGAAGAACCATGCTGAATGAGCATATGATGCCTAAACACTTTTGGGCAAGATCTGTGCACATTGCATGTTATGTTCTCAATAGAGTCTCTATAAGACCCATTTTGAAGAAAACCCCTTATGAGCTGTTCTATGGCAGGAAACCAAACATTTCTTACTTTAAAGTTTTTGGATGCAAATACTTTGTTTTAAACAATGGCAAAGACCCTATTGGAAAGTTTGATACAAAGGCTGATGAAGTCATTTTCCTTGGTTATTCAAATACAAGTAAAGCATATAGGATCTTTAATAAAAGAACAATGTGCATTGAAGAATCTGTCCATATTAGATTTGATGAAACTAACACTTCCCAAAAGGAAAGCTTGTTGCGTAATGATGATGAAACAGGTGAGGAAAGCATAGAAGTTGATCATATGCATCAGCAAACTCAACCAAACCCAGTGTCAGATCAAGCAAAAGAATGGAGGACACCTAGGAACCTATCTCTTGACAATGTCATTGGTGACATTCAAAAGGGGGTAACTACCAAATCCTCACAGAACTTGTTTTGCTATAATACTGCTTTTGTATCACAGGTTGAACCCTCCAGCATTGAAGAAGCCTTGAACAATGAATTTTGGATCATAGCTATGCAAGAAGAACTTAACCAGTTCAAAAGAAATGGAGTTTGGGAACTTGTTCCAGACAAAGGCAACATGAATATAATTGGCACAAAATGGGTATTCAAGAATAAACTGAGTGAAGATGGAGTTGTAGTCAGAAACAAAGCAAGACTTGTGGCAAAAGGCTACAATTAACAGGAAGAAATTGACTTTGAGGAAACATTTGCCCCTGTTGCAAGACTTGAAGCTGTTAGACTACTCCTAGCTTATGCTTGCATCAACAACTTCAAATTATTCCAAATGGATGTAAAGAGTGCATTCCTAAATGGTTATATAAATGAAGAAGTCTATGTAGCACAACCACCTGGATTCACAGACACTACTTGGCCTACACATGTTTACAAACTTCATAAAGCCTTATATGGGTTAAAGCAAGCCCCCAGGCAATGGTATGATAGATTGAGTAAGTTTCTCATATCAAAAGGATTCCACAGAGGTAAAGTAGACAAGACCTTGTTTATTAAGAGCAAGTCTAACTACATTCTATTGGTTCAAATTTATGTTGATGACATTATCTTTGGATCATCTAACCAACAACTTTGTGAAGAGTTTGTGAGCAATATGCAGGAAGAATTTGACATGTCCATGATAGGAGAACTAAGTTTCTTTTTAGGACTCCAGATCAAACAAATGGAAGGTGGCACATTCATTCACCAGGCTAAGTATACAAAAGAACTACTCAGAAAATATGATATGGTTAACTGTAAAGTGTCAAATATACCTATTTCTACTAATACTTATCTTGAGTTTGATGAAGCAGGTGATGAAGTTGATACTACCTTATACAGAGGTGTTATAGGATCTTTACTTTATCTCACAGCCAGTAGACCTGATATTGTGTTCTCTGTATGTCTATGTGCTAGATTTCAATCTGCACCTAAGCAATCTCACTGGCTAACAGTAAAGAAGATTCTCAAATACCTAAAAGGAACTATAAGTTGTGGATTGTGGTATCCAAAAGGAACCTCACCATTACTTGTTGGTTTCAGTGACTCTGAGTTTGCAGGTAGCAAAACAGATAGGAAAAGCACTAGTGGAACGTGTCACATTTTTGGAGAATGCCTAATATCTTGGCATAGCAGAAAACAAGCTTGCGTAGTACTATCAATTGCAGAAGCTGAATATGTGGCTGCGGGAAGCTGCTGTGCTCAAGCAATTTGGTTGAAGCACCAACTAGAAGACTTTGGGCTAAAGATAGATCACATTCCCCTGAAATGCGACAACACAAGCGCCATAAGTATCACAAGATATCCTGTACTACACTCAAGAACAAAACACATTGAAGTCAGACACCACTTCATTAGAGATCACATCAAAAAAGGAGATTGTGACATTGAATTCATAGACACAGAAAATCAACTAGCGGATATTTTTACAAAGGCATTACCAAAAGAAAGGTTTTACAAACTTAGATCAAACCTCGGCATTTTGAGTGAGGAACATCTAAACTAAATCCTTTTATTTGATTACACTCATCCATAAAATTGTTTTTGTGAAAATTTTTCAATAAAAACCTTCTTCTTATAGAAATAATCGATTACCAAAGAAGGATAATCGATTACTTCACATGAATTTCACTCTGGGAAGGATTTTGGTACTGAGATAATAAATTACCACGATCCGTAATCGATTACCACAGAACCAGTTTTCAATGGTTTTAGAAAAATCCTCTGGAGTAATCGATTACCAGATTGCTGTAATCGATTACCACGACTTTTTTTCTTGTTTTTCATCTTCTCTCCATATAAGGAACAGAGATAATCGATTTCCAACTGCTGGTAATCTATTACCTCGTTCTTGGGCTAATTTTCTTGGGCTTTTTTTTCTTATAACAAGTGCAGGTGAACCCTAAGGATCACTATTCATCTTCTTCTCCGAAAATCCTAGAAACCACTCTCTCTCTCAGCAACCATGGAAGAACAAGGCAAAGGAAAAAGAATCAAGATGAGAGCCAATAGATTCTCTCAAGAGGAGGTAAAAGGCAAAAAGAAAGTAGGAGAATCCTCCAAAAGGAAGAAACCTACTTCACCGGCTCAACAAGAAAGGACTCCACCTCCTCCACCAGAATCTGCGGTTAGCCGTTGGTTCACATCAAAAGGGCAAGAAACAAGATTCAACCTTGATTTTGCAAACAAAGGTCTTGTTCCACCAAAGATTCTAGACCTCCAATGGCTAGACAGTCAGAGTTTCACATTCCAGACAAATCTGAGGCAACAACACTTGGAGAGATTTGTAGGCATGAAAGGTTTTATCTACCCCGATTTGGTTCGAGTCTTCTATTCAAACCTCAAACCAAACATGGAGAGAATGACAGTAAGTTCTGAAATTAAAGGTATTAAGATAACCTTAACCCCTGCACATTTTCTTCAAATTGCTGGTATCAGGAAGGAAGACGACATGCACAAATCAGTGAAGACGACATGCACAAATCAGTGAAGACGACATGATCCTCACGGCTGCTAGAGGAGCAAATCATGCACAAATCAGTGAAGACGACATGATCCTCATGGCTGCTCTGAAGAATGGGATTCAAGTGGATTGGACGCACATCATTATGGACAACATGCTGAAGACTAGAAGACTTCTAGACAATAAGTGTCCATACTCTCTGTTTATCTCTAGACTAATTGAAATTTTTCAGGTAGATACTACTGATGAAGCAAGAGAATTAGTCAAGGATGTCCACATGATCAGTGATAGAGCCTTGAAGATGATGAGGCTGATCAAAAGCGATCTTTACATTTGGATAACGAGAGAAGAACACAAGCAAATCCACAAGAAGAACAAAGAGAAGCACAACCTGAAGATGAAGATGAAGACAACCTGGCATCTGGAGAGTACATTCCAAGATCGCGTTTTGAATCCATCATGATTGACAGATTGGATGAATTGGAAGCAACTGTCAACAAGAGGATAGATGACCTAGGAAAGCGTCAAGATTTGCACTTCCTAGAGATGAAAGACTTGATGGAAACGATCATGGAGAGACTCAACCAAGATGACTCAGATTAGTAACTTCAACTCTACCTCTCACTTTCTTATTTGATATACCAAATAGGGGGAGTAGTAGTGTGTAGTTATTAGCTGCTATTATTAGTCTTCATAGCATAGTTTTTCTTGAACTGTTTTTGAATTTGTTGAATTTGTTTTTGAATCTGTTTTTTTTTCTTAAGTACTTTACTTAGGGGGAGCAGATTAGCAATACTTGAACAATTTGGATAACTGTAATAGCTAGATTTAATTTTCTTTGCAAATGATTGTCTTTATATTTGAATCATCTATAAAGCTGTATGAAAAAAAAAAATGATGAAAAATGAAAAAAAGAGGAAAAATACTAACATTGCAGGACACATCAAAGCCGCTATCTACATTAAGATCTCAACTACACGGATTTGGTACATCAAAACCAAAAAGGGGGAGATTATTGGACTTGAAGCTGAAGAAGTCGCCTCTTGTTTTAGTTTTGATATACTTGTAATTTTGATCTTTATGATAGATTGTATATAGGAGCTTAATTGTATTGATTGTTTTAGAATAGGCTTTGAGTGTGGTTTTAATTCAATCTTTTTCATAGAGAATTTGAATCTACTCTTATGATTTGAGCTAGAGAAGTTTTGGAACCACATTTTGTTTTGGAAAAGTCAAAAACTTTGGTTTAAAAAAGTTTTAAGCTGAAGTAATCGATTACCATATAGCTGTGATCGATTACCAACAGACTCAGAAAATAGGGGAACCCAAATTGCTCTGGAGTAATCGATTACCACTCCATAGTAATCGATTACTTCGTGCTTGAAGAAACAGAGAAGGTAAATTTCTCTGGAGTAATCGATTACCTCCATCCTGTAATCGATTACCATACCAGAATTCATCTCAAAGAGCTTTTGAAACTGCTTTAAATAGAAACCTCTTTGAATTGTTTCAAAGAGAGAGATCTTTTGAGTTTTCCAGAAAGAAAGGAAGAGCAAAAAAATCAGTTTTACACAAGAATTCTCTTCAAAGTTTTTAAAAGATTTTCTCTTGAGATGAAGGCTGTGTGATTGATTGAATTCATTGGATGCTATCTTGATCAGTGCATACACAACAGGTGTACTTTTATCTGATCTTTATCTTTTGTATTCGTTTTTGGTATAAGACTCTAAAGAGAAAGGAGTTCTCTAGAAGAGTTGAAGAGTTTTTGAGAGAGATACTCTCAAGGTTGGTTCTTGAAGGGATCAAGAATCAGGTTGATATGTTCTTAGGTGAAGAACATATGTTTTGAGTATTTTGATTTGTTTTGTGTTTGTGCAGCGTGATTGTATTAGACACAAAGAATCGTTATAGTGGAAAACTGATCGCAATAGATTGTTGGGTTGGGACTGGATGTAGGCCGAAAGCCGAACCAGGATAAATCTCTGTCTAAACTCTTTTCTTTATCTTATCTCTTATAATTCATTATTTTTCTCGCTTGTATATCTCGATACGTTACTTGTAACTAAGATAAAATTGAATCGGGAAAGAAAGTGAGAAAAGTTAAAAGTTGATATAGGGAACAAGAATCTATTCACCCCCCCTCTAGATTCATATAGGGACCAACAGTTTGGTTTCCTTTTCTTAGAGAATCCTTGTTTTCCTCTGTACACAAAAGGATTAACAGCTTCAAAGAAGGTTAATTGATCATTGTTGAACGAGGAAGAGGTGGAAGTTTGAGAAGGTCTATCATCTAGAATCCAATCTGGTCTGAATCTATCTTCTTCCATATACTCTGTTGAGGAGAGCTTCTTCATGTATAATTCATCAAGGAAGGAATAGTCCATCTTCCTTGGAGGTGTAGGCACAACAATTTCATAATACAGTAATGGTTCAGTTCGTGTGTACTCTGTTATTGTTGGCACATCAGATGCAAACTGTACATCACAATGAACTTCATTCATTTGTACAGATTTAACATATTCAGACGTGAATACTACCATCTGAGATTGAATTAGATCAGCAGGCGCAACATCTTCTGTTTGATGATTCTTTGGAGAAGCAGACTCAAAGGGTACTGCTATAGGTTCAGCTTCCGCTTCTGACTTATTCTCCATTCTATCTTCAGCAATTTCCAAATACATAGATGTGTGTAAGTTGTCGTCTAGCATAGTGGACAGTTGTTCTGACAACAAGTCATTATCTCTTAAGATCTGAGCAGACTCAATAGCTTCTGGCTCAGTTTGTTTGAGTTCAGGTACTGTTGCAGATGAAGGTTGAACTAGCTCAGGTGCGTCTGTCATGATGATATCGTCTGCTTCATCAATCTTCTTAGCAGACTCAAATACATCAATCTTTTTTTTTACTCTTCGCTCATGGTGTGCGTCTGATCTCTTATTTTTCTTCTTGTTTTCTTCTTTTTTTGGTTGGTTTGGATTGATGATTACAGAATGAATTTTCTTTGGAGAAGGTGGTTGTTCTGGTAAACAATCAGTGAGTGATTCATTTACGCGATTTTTTGTTTGTGGTTGTGTTTAGGATGATTTGATGAGTTTGATGGACAATTGTGGTTTTCTTTTTGGAGATGATGGAGTTGGTTGTTCTGTTTGAGCTTTTCTGATGGGAAGTTTTATTCTTTTGGATTGTTTGGATGGAGAAGGTTGAAGAGATTCTGAAGGTAGACACATTCTGGAGAATGTGCTTTGCTTGACCTCTTGTCCACCAGGATACCATTTCTCATTGTTAACCTTGAACCCTAGGTTAATAATGATATTTGTAAAGAGAGCGGGGTTTGGAACACTTGAGTTCCTCTTCAGATTTCTGTTTCTTAGAGCACTCAGCCAGTGATCTAAGATAATGTGAGGAAGGCTTATATTTTCCTTCTTCAGCAAATGATAGAGACAGAATCTATCTCTAAAGCTCACATTGTCCCTAGACCCAGTCCTAGGGGTGAGGACATTGAAGAGAAGATTGTGCAAGATTCTGCACACCAAAAGTAATTTTCCAGCTCTTAGAAACTTACCGTCTTCAGGATCACGAGCCCTTCCATACAAGGCTTTGTCCTCAGTTTCTTCATTTAAATCTTCATTCCAGTTGGAATGAAAGATAACTCCTTCGGCCTTGCATCTTCCTCTTGTAGCAATGGCATTAGTATTTATAAGAAACTCCTTTTCTGATACGAATCCACTGATGGTGTCATTTACATCCTAAGCTTCACTCCAGAACTCAACATACGGTTCCAAGAGCCATGCTCATTGCCATTCAGCAAAATCCATCCATCCAGCAACGTTGATCATTTCGAAGCATCCCTTGATACATTCAAAAGTGTTTCTCTTTGAACCCATTTGCATGGTAGGAAGGTTTCTTCAGCACAGATGACTTTTGTGGTTTCAGCAAAGTTCAAGTTCTTAGCGGCCATTTCAGATTTGAAAAATGAGAGAGTAGAAAGTTGTTGGACTTGGAGCTTGATGATGCTTGAAGCTTCTCAACCTTTAGTGTTTTGCTTTTGATGTTTATGTACTTTTGTTTTCCTTAGATCATTTGTTATAAGATTTTCATTGTATTGATTGTTTAGGATAGACTTGTGCTTGTGATTGTTCTTGTGTGACAAGTCTTAGGTAAGTGAAGTCATTACTTGTGTTGAAGATTTAAATCATTCATTTCCCTCTTTGATTTTAAGAAAAAGTTTTTGGCAACTTGCTGAGATAGTAGACTACCAGATGATGGCAGTCGACTACCAACTAAGATAGTAGACTACCAACTGATGGCAGTAGACTACCCCAGTTTGGTAATAGAGTGGAAATTTGTGGTTTTCTCTGGGATAGTCGACTACCACTCGTGATAGACGACTACCAAAGGTTCAAAACACTTGAAATGATGTTTGCTTGTTGGGATAATTGACTACCAACAGCCGTAATCGATTATCACCATCAGAAATTGATTAAATTGCTCAAAATGGGTTTTTATCTTGATTTTTATATAAACCCTCTTTCAAAATATTTCATAAGAACATTTTTGAAAATATGAAAAGGATGATCTTACACTTTCATATCTTCTTTGAAACTGAGTTTATATTTTCTCCAAGAAATCCTTCAAAGAATTCAAAAGGTTTTCTAGAAAAGTTTTCAAGGAGCAATCTGGAATGAAATCTTGAATGGTTAGTTTGTCTTGTGCTTCATCTTTTATCATAATTCTACACTATCAGGTGTTTTATAAACTGATCTTTATTGTTTATTTTGGTTTGGGTTGATTACTCTAAGAGAGAGGTCTCTCTAGGAAAGAGTAAGGTGATTTGAGAAAGGTTTCTCAAAGGATTGGTTCTTGGAGGTGCCAAGACCAAGGAGAATTGTTCTTTGGGTTAAAGATCAAGGTGTATTGAATGTTTTGATTTCATTTTTATGTTGCTTATGCATAGTGAATGTAAAGAACATAAAAGGGATCATTGGTTATAGTGGAATACCAATTGCAACAGGTTGTTGAATTGAGACTGGATGTAGGCCGGAAGCCTAACCAGTATAAATCCTCTTGTACACTATTCTTCTACCTTACACTTTTATATTTTGTCAATACAATTAATTGTAACATTGGATTACATTGTTTACATTTGGTAATTGATTGCGTAATTGATTCATATCTGGAACACTTAAATACTGATATTGATTCTCTAAGTATATGAATCTGAACAAGGATATTTTGATATATTGTTTCATTAATCTTCTTGTTATTCCGCTGCCTAACTCTGTGTTTTATCTTGTGTTAATTGCTGAATTAATTGTGCTTAGCATAACCAAGATAAGATTTAATATGAATCTAAAAGAAGATAGAAACGAATTTTAAAGAAAGCCAAAATCGGAAACTAGAATCTATTCACCCCCTCTAGATTCAACGTAGGGACCAACAAAAGTAATAGAGTGCAATGACAGTTTCTTGTATATATATGAAGATGAAATGATTTTAGGTTAAAGAGTAGACGAAAGAAAAGTAATCGTCCCTGATTTGACGTTTCCCATTATTGCCTATCTAATGATTGATTTGACTCTATAAATTATGCGCGTGTCTTGTTTCCTTAAGAATTTTGGCATAAATGCCAGACACATTTAATGTTGCATTAAATGTTATACCCTGCACACTTGATTAAAATATTAATAGATAATATAACGTTGCGTCTGTTGAAGAGTCAGACAAACTAATTCAACTATAAATTAGACGCAGTGTTTCGTCTTAACATGAAATGATATAGACAAAATTATTGTGCAGACGAAAGTAATAATCAGATTGAAAATTTTAACAGGCGAAAGATTTATTAAAGTAAAGGAATAATTCTCAAATTCTCTTTTATAAAGTTAAAATGAGTTTCGTATAAAGCTTTCGTAAAAATATTAGCTCATTGGAAATCTGTTTATACAAATTGCATATCAAAGATGCCTTTTTGAACATAATCTCTAATGAAATGAAATCTGATTTTAATAAGTTTGGCCTTTGAATGCTGAATGTGATTTTTGCTGAAATTTATTGCACTTGTATTGTCACATAAATGTGATTTTTGCTGAAATTGATTGCACTTGTATTGTCACAAAATATAGGTATATGATTTTCAAACTTGGAATAATTTTCCAATTGATGTTTTACCCATAATAATTGCGAACAACATCCAGCAGCAGAAACATACTCTGCTTCTGTTTTTGAAAGTGTTATGGAGATTTGTTTCTTGCTAGACCAAGAGATAAGTGATGATCCCAGAAACTGGCATCCTCCACTTGTACTCTTTCTCTCCACTTTATCACCAGCATAATCAGCGTCACAAAACCCACTCAAATTGAAATCATCATTTCTCTTGTAAAATAAAGAGAGATTAGTTGATCCAACAAGATATCTTAATATACGTTTTACAACTTGAAGATGAGATTCTTTTGGGTCAGACTGAAATCTAGCACAAAGACAGACGCTAATCATAATGTCTGGTCTACTAGCAGTTAAGTAAAGTAGAGATCCAATCATACCACAGTATATCGTCTGATCAACAGAGTTACCAGACTCATCTTTACTTAAACTAGTTCCAGATGAATGCATGAGAGTTTTCATAGGCTTAGCATTATCCATTTTGAACTTCTTTAAGAGTTCTTTTGTATATTTCTGTTGACGGATATATATGCCTTGCTAAGTCTGCTTAATTTGCAAACCTAAGAAGAATTTGACCTGGTTTGCACTTCTTAATGCTTGTCTCCTATAATCAGATCTTGGGAGTGATTTGAGGCAAATTTTCATGTTCTGATTGGAGTCTGAATTTTTTCAGGATGAAGAGTAGACGATGAGGGTTCGTCTGGATGCAGTTTCGTTTGATTTAGCCTCTGTGTTTGTTCTGACGCTTGCATCATTTGGTTGACTTGATGGTTAACCTGCAAATTATCAAAAGATGTTTCTAGGTCTGACAATTCTTTGACAGCCTTTAAATTATCTTGAAATTTGACATGGATTGATTCTTCTACAACTTGAGTATTAGAGTTTAAGACTCTATAAGCTTTAGATATATCAGAATATCCAAGAAAGAATCCTTTACAGATTTTAGAGTCAAATTTTCCAAGATGATCCTTAGTATTATGGATGAAACATTCACATCCAAAAGGATAGAAGTAAGATATGTTGGGTTTTCTTTCTCTCCATAATTCATAAGGAGTCTTATTCAATATGGGTCTTATCAAAATTCTGTTTTGTAAATAACAGGAGGTGTTTATTGCTTCTGCCCAAAAATATTTTTGAAGTGAACTTAGTTCTATTTTTCCTTTCCACAACTCCATTCTATTGAGGAGTTCTTGGAGATGAAAAATTATGGAATATACCATTTTTAAAACAAAAGGCTTTAAACTCAGAATTTTCAAATTCAGTTCCATGATCACTTCTCATAGACGCAATACACACTCTTTTCTCATTTTGAACACGTTTACAAAAAATCTCAAAGACATTGAATGACTTGTGTTTATGAGCTAGGAAGTATACCCATGTAAATCTAGAGTAGTCATCTACAATGACAAATCCATATCTCTTTCCACCAAGACTTTGCGTCTAGGTAGGACCGAAGAGATCAATATGTAACAACTCTAGTGGTCTTGTCATAGAAACAACATCTTTAGATTTGAAAGATGATTTAAGTTGTTTCCCATGTTGACAAGGTTCACATAGATGATTAGATTTCCACGAAATATTTGGCAAGCCTCTCACAAGATTTCTCTTGGATATTTTTGAAATATATTTTAGACTTAAATGTCAAAGCTTTTTGTGCCATATTTTCCTCTCATCGTCTGCTAAAAGTAGACAGGTTACATTCTAATAATCACTAAGGTCAGAAAGACACACTTCATAAAGATTGTGCTTTCTTCTACCCTTAAACAGGATGGATTTATCATTATTTCTGATTATGCACTCATCAGAGTTAAAGGAAACCTCATATCCGCTGTCACAAAATTAACTTATGCTAAGCAGATTGAAGTTTAATCCTTCAACATAGGAGACATTTTGAATAAGTGGATTGAGTGATTTTCCAATAGTCCCAATCCCAAGAATCTTACCTTTCCCAAACCCAAAAGAGACAGACCTTTTACTTGCTCTGAGGTCTTGGAACATAGACAGGCTTCCTGCCATATGTCGCAAGTATCCACTGTCCAGATACCAGCTTGAATCCTTCTTTCTTTCTATTGAGGGTATCTGCAATAGGAATAATTTGTGATTTTAGTACCCAAATTTTCTTGAGTCTTGCTTTGTTAGTGAAGGGTTTTCTTATGTTAAAATTCTTTTCACTAGTGCAAAAATAAGATTTAACGTCGGTTAAAAATTAATTTTTTCGTTAATTTTCTTATGTTAAAGACCCACTATAGTATATGAGTGACGTTAAAATTAAAGATTTTTCACGTCAATGAATCATCCGACGTTAAAAGTGATATTTGACGTCAGTTATTACATAACAACCGACGTTATAGAGAGAATTTTTCATCTCGGTTCACTTAAATACCCGTCATAGTTGCTGTTAATTAAAAAAAATTTATAAAATACTTTTCAATGAATCCCGTAAAGCTGTCTGATTTAACGTTACGTGTAATTGTCCAATGAAAAAAAAAATACTGAGACACCGCTTGATGAAATACAGTGCAAGAATGACAAAATGTCCAATCATATTCGAATTGTTATGTCATCTCAAATCAAAACATATCAAATTATATAAAACCATTTCAAAGAACAAATAAATGCACAGACACATTATATTATATTACTACTCGTAATTTGACAAGAATGATGAAAGCATTGCCACGTAAGATTGCAAGCAAGTTGTACCCATTAGAATAAGTTGCCTCCATGATAAGGTTCACAAACAAAAAATAACTAGTACAGGGGTGGCAGACATCATTATATATTAAATGAAATTCTAACAACATTAAATTCTAGTATATTTTAAAACTTATAGAAATAATAACTATACATTCAAATTTCCAATTGGATAAGAGTTTTGTATTATTTAATCTATTATTAACAATATTTCATGCGAAGAATCAATTAGACAATCACCAATTGTAAAAGAGTTAAAAAATCAAAATTTAAGATATGCTAAAATGAGAAACACTTTTGATTATAAAGATTTGTACAATCTACCATATAGCTACCTTTTAATAGTCACACTATGTTCAGTTTTTCGCACTCTTACTATTCCCAAAGTATTATGAAATTTTACACAACTTCCTCAGCCCATTATATCATTAACTATTATAAAGTGTATATAATAACTATAACTATATACATATAGCAGAAAGGTGTTTCAAATTTTAATAACTATAACTATATACATATAGCAGAAAGGTGTTTCAAATTTCAATTGTCTTCACACAGATCATGTATTAGCATAGTAGACACTCTCAATAAACTTTTATGCCTATAGTGCATCAAGGAATAGCTAATGAATGAGCTATAATAGACTTGTGGTTCACTCTCCTCAAGCATTAAGCGAGGCATCAATAGTAAGGATATCACCTTATGAATCTCAGCCACAAAGAAGACACATCTTTTTGGCATTCCCGGCAATGTCTTTGTCAACTACAACCAAGAGTATATGCTGGTGCTAGTAACTGTAAATCCATGAACTTCAGCACTTAAGTTTTCAGTTGATAATCATTTGTTAGAGAGAATCTGCAAAACAAAAAAGAACAAGTACAACACACTTATATAATTGCTAAGATCTGTATAAGAAAAAAAGGAGAACATATACTAAGATTATGAACACATATCATAATTGATATAAAACACACATGGGAAAACAAAGAATGGCCATGGAATGATTAATTGATTAGTAATGCCAGATAAATATAAACAAAAATAAAAATCCATGTTTTGAAAGAAAATAAGAAAACGAATAGAAATTTTGAGAAAGTAAACACATTGATCTTCTATACATGTGATCTTTAAATGAATGTATGAATGAGAATTGAATAAAATCAACAACTTTAATACTGATACCAATTAAATTCTGAAAATTTATTTGCTCAGAAAACAAGAATCCAAAAGGGGTAGAGGGGTGGTAAACTAATCTAGAAAACTAAGAATTTCACTTTTGAGTATATGATTTGAAAAAAAAAGTTACTAAATTTCGCTTCATAGTTTGTATACAATAGCTTTAAAATCAGTCTCAAAGTGGAAAGAACCAACAAAAATTCACAGCTACAACGGTGATTGATGATGATACCATCTAGATGAACCAGGAACTTACTCAAGTTATACACATAAATCAAACCACAAAATTTAACAGATTTTCGAAATTAGAAACGAAAAAATAATGGAATAACCTTTAGAATCAGATGTAGGTAGACATTGAAGATGCAACCCAACACAATCCCAGAAACAAGAAACACGAGCTTTTAAATACCCAAGAATCAGATGTATCTAATATCCCATAACATAAAATTTTAAATACAAAACATATCAGTAACGGAAGTGACAAGAAACAAGTGAGAAGCAAATTAATGAATCTGTAAAATACCTTTTATCTTTCTCTCTCTGTTATCTTCTCTTCCTCTTCTTTCTTCCTGCGAGCTCTCTACCCTAATATTATTATAGTTTAAAAAATAAAATGATTACACTGACTAGATATGTAAAAGTAAATTTGCTTAAAATGTAACCATGAGTAAACCATATTCCTGGAAACATGTAAGCATGTGCTAAGTTACATAATATAAAAAATCTAGACATGACAATATGAACTGAACAAAAGTCCAGAATACCCAGAATGGCAGACTTTTGGAAGGGGAAATTCACGAAGAATGCAGAAAAGCTTATCCTTGAGTTCACCATCAGCAAAACCCTAGTATGCCAAATCCATGACTTCTCATGAGCTCCAGTATCGTGGCGACGAGGGCAAAACTTCAAGAGTGAAATGCGACGGCGAGGGCGAGGGCGGAGAAACGACGTTGAGAGCGAAATCAAACGCAAAATAAACAGTAGAACACATGAGAGAGAAAGGAAACCGTGAGAGAGAAACTAAACGGCTAGTGTTTGAAACAGGGGCCAGAGAAAAATACCTTAAATTTTAACCGCGGATGGTGCAAGGAGGAGGCAATGGTGGACGACGGACGGCAAAAAGAGACTGCAATGTGAGGGGAGGGTGACCGAGGCAACACGAGTGATAGAAGAGAGGAAAAGCTAGAGACGTCTGGAAAAAGTGAAAAGTGAGGAGGAGGGGCAGGCACAGAACTAAATTCCCTTTTTTCACGTCGGTACCTAAAATAACCGACGCGAAAAACATTTATCAAGTCGGTTGTTAGAAGAACTGCCGTGGTAAATGTTTTTCACAGTGGTTATTTTAATAACCGACGTGAAAAAGGCAATAACGGCGTTTGTTTTTTTGGACCTGTCATATATATAAATATGTAGTAAATTCTTTCTGTACTAGTGTTTGATGACTCTTATAGACATTTGGTACCTTGTTGTAATTAGTATGCATGCTTTTACGTACAGACGGAATAATTGATGACTTTGTTTCGTCTGTACTTGGATCATATCCAAGTCCACTTTTATCAGAGGGAAGTCTTCCATAAGTTAAAATATTTTTAAGCTTGGAAGAGCTTGATGTGAGTTTGATTAGATCCTTTTTCAGAGAATCATTTTCTTCTTTTAATCTTTTGATTTCAAGACGAAGATGATTCTTTCCAAATTCTTCTACAGAGGATGCTTTGTTTGAAGTTCCTTTTTGTGATAAATTCTCATTTATAGCTTTTAGCCTTGAGACTTCTTCCACAACTGTTTTCAGCTTGGTTTTGCAAGATTTGTATTCTTGAGCTATAAACTGAGAGTTCGTAAGAAGAACATCATATGAAAGATCTTCTTCTTCTGAATCTGAATGTGAGGAAGATGAAATAGATTTGTTTAGAATTTTTACCTCAGATGATGTTGAGTATCCTACCATGAGACATGTATTTGCATTTTCTTCCTTCCCAGACTCATTTGAACTTTCAATGTCGAGGTCTTCCCATATAAGAAGACTTTTCTTCTTATTATCTCTTTTGGGATTCCATCTTTTCTTCAATCTTGGGCAATCAGTTTTTATATGCCCTGGTTTTATGCATTCATATCAGACAATTTCAAATTCTTCTTCTTTGTTGGATGATTTTTTTGGAAATCGTCTGTCTTTTCTCTTGAAGAATCTTTGGCCACGACCTTTCTACATCATCATTCGTTTGAATCTTCTGGCCATCAAAGAAATTTCATCATCTGTTGATTCTTCTGAGTCATCAGATTCAGTTGAGTCAGGTTTAAGTATTTTAAGTTTCTTTTTATTTCTTTTGTTGGACTCTTCTTTTTGAGCTTCATCAACAGAGGGTAAAGCATAGGTTCTTTGACCTTGATTTTCTCCCTCTTACTTAAATGAACTTCATGTACTCTTAGAGCACTAATGAGTTCATCTAAAGTCAAGGTTTTCATGTCACTGCCAACGGAAATAGTAGTTGACATGGCTTCCCATGGAGCAGGAAGACTATCAAGAATTTTCATATTGTTTTTGGCTTTTGAAAAAGTAATGCCCAGAGCTGTTAATCCATTTAGAATGGTTTGAAATCTTCCAAACATTCCATCTATAGATTTTTCATTTTGCATAGAGAACATCTCATATTCTCGTTGTAGTGTGGTAGCCTTTCTGATTCTGACATCCTCAGTTCCTTCATAAGATATCTTGAGAGCATCCCAGAGTTCCTTAGCGGTTTTATAGGCACAAAATATATTATATTCTGTCCTAGATAGCGCACATGTTATGGTATATCGAGCTTTGTTATTGAATTCCATTATGGCATATTCTTCATTTCCTCATTGTGCTTCAGGTTTGGTTAGAGGAATGTATCCTTCAATAATGATCTTCCAGAGTCTATATTGGGTGGACTTGATGTATATCTCCATTCTGTCTGCCCAGTATGCATAGTCATCTCTAGAGAAGGCTAGAGGTTTGTTCATATAAGATCCTTCTACTATCAGCATCATCTTGGAGGTCTTCATTCTGGATCTTTTCCTCTAGCAGCTGTTAGGCGCTCAACCCTTAGAGACTGAGCTCTGATACCAAACTGTAAAATACAAATACACAAGAAGGGGGTTAAATTGTGTTTATCAATTAAAACTTTTCAAACGATGTGTTTTGCGTCTATATAAAAGCGTTTAGTTCAGACGCAAACTTAGACTTATTCTTTAAAGATTGATTTTAATTAAATTTGTTGTTTTAAGTTATTATCCCTTGTAAGTAAACAATTAAAATAAACAAAGCAATATTATTTTTATACTGGTTCATCTTATGAATGACTATGTCCAGTTACTTAGCAACTTGCTAAGGTTCTACTCAGAGTATTCTTTGAACCTAGCCACTCTTGGCTAACAATACAGATATTTTTTGAACACAGCCTTCTCAGGCTAAAGTGGTATTCTTTGTCCCCAACCTCCACAGGTTAAACCCAGGTATTCTTTGAACACAGCCTCCTCAGGCTAACCAAGGTATTCTTTCAACACTTAGCCTCCTCAGACTAACGAAGGTATTATTTTGACTTCAGCCTCCACAGGTTAGACTCACGGTATTCTTTGGACTACCAGCCTTTGCAGGCTTGATGCAAGGTATTCTTTAAATACTTAGCCTTCTCAGGCTACAAGATTACCACAATAGTGACTTATAATAAGTTCAAATAGAAAATATCCTCTACGCAGAGAGGAATTTTACAATGTGAATTCTATTCTAAGTTTGTGGCGAGCAAACTCTTTTTCTTGAGAGTTTGAGCGAGTATGAGTATATCTTTGATTTGAATAGTTTGCCAACTTGAACTTGCAGAGATGAACACCTTTTATAGGTAGACTGTAGAAGTTAACGTTAGTCCTTGTCTTGGGTACTTTTACATCTAGCAGAGTGAGAAATCAGAACATTTAATGGAAAGTCTGTCAGCGTGAGATCTGCCTTTGACTTGATTTGCTTAGAGATTTCACTAAAACGTACAACTTCTTTTTGTGTTGTAGAGGTTTATTTTGAAATCCCTTTCCACCTTTAGAACATTCTGAGTAACGGTTGAATAAAGATGTATGCACGTGTTACTCAGAGTCTTGAACTTCAGAGGGAGTAGACGAATGAATAATTATAATGTGTTGAGTGTTGAATTCATTCGTCTTCAACCCTAGTCTTCAAATCTTCACATTTGAGCTCATGACTTGAAGTTGAGATGCGCTCTCCATCTGATCTTCGAAGTTCTTCGTCTGATAACAAAATCTTGGATAATGACGACTTGAACTTTACGTCTGGAACTACTAATGTTTTGAAGGTGCATCTTTCGTCTTATGTGAGTAATGATCCGTCTGATCATTGTTCCCTCTTGCGTCTGTAGATGTTTCCGTCTGTCTTGTAATTATCAAAATTAAGATGCTAAGTCATTTTGACTTAACACTCTCTTTGTTCATCTCTCTCTATGATGCCAAATGTAACATACACTTTTCCTTTGAAAGTAATACTATTTGCCATGTAATATACACTTTTCGCAGACAAGATTGTAGCTGCTGATGGGTATTATGTGGTAGCAGCTCAATGAGGTATTATCTTGTCACTAGTGCAAAATAGGACTTTAACGTCGGTTAAAATAGGCTTACAATGTCGGTTAAAAACTGACGTTAATAGAGGGTGATGGTTAATAGAGGGTGATGTTAAAAGTCTTTACTTTTAACGTCGGTTTTATACCCGACATTAAAAAATAGGACATTTAAAAAATTCGACGTTAAAAGTGCTCTCAACCGACGTTGAATGGGTTTTAACCTACGTTAAATGTTATTTTGACGTCGGATAACCGACGTTAAAAAGTAATTCATAAATTAAAAAAAAATTGTTTTTAACGTCGGTTGTGGGAACGATTAATCTAAAATCACTTTCAGTCTACAATTTGGTTTACTTATCCTTGTAAAAATGATAACTTGTGTTTTAAATATTTATTACTTGATGATTGTGATATACTTGTCATAGCCGAGTGAGAGTATTTCTCACTCTCGCATGGAACGTGTCAGTATGATAAGCCCAATTCAATCCAATAACCCTATAAGCTTGATCATCTGCCTCTCCACCCTCAACACCCTACTTCAATCCAATAACCCTATTTCTTGGTTTAACTCAATTAATGATAATTGTTTTAATTTTTTTATATACTCTAAAATGATTGGTTGCATTTATTCATTGCACAAATTATCTTTGTTTAACTCCATTTTTGTTTGGATTAAGTTAAATAAATTTTTAAAGAAAAAGGTGTAAATATTTATGTAATTACAGAAAATGTGAGGAGATGTAACCCTAATTTACTCTTAAATGTATATACTTGTCAATATAATTATTTATATTATCAATTTATAAAAAATGTCATATAGTTGTCGAAGGGAGTAAAAACACTTAGGTATGTATATGTATGCACGAGGTTTCAATTTTCATTCATTGGGTGTTGAAAAATAAAAATTGTATGGATATATGTAAATCAAGATTTTAGCTACCTAATTCATACGAATCTATTTTGTATCCTCTTGAAACTGAGTATTCCATGAGACTTAAGGCATTTAAAGGGTTCCAGGCTCCCACCCTTGAGTTCAAACTTATCATCGTTGGTATTTTTCTTTCCAATCAGGGCATTCAACCCAAAAGTGAATTTCACTCTGCAAAAGAATAAAAAATAATTTGTGAATTTATATAGTTACTAACATAATACCACGCATAGTCACGTATTATATTATATATGCTAAAGTAATACCCATTTTTGCTCAGAAAGTGATTTATTTCATCCCATCTCTGTTGGGTAAGGCAACCTTCACTGAAACCAAAGAGACCACCACCTTTCTTTTTTATGGAGGGGCATTCCTTTTGGCTTCCAAATTGGTACACTATCTGGTCTTCTAGTGAACCTCCTAACCTGATTCTCATGGGATTAAATGCTGCAAAAATTTTGCCAAAAATTAGATGTTTCAAAAAGATAATAAACATGAGATTAAATCTTTTGCACAAATTTTACCAAAAATTAGATATTTTTAAAAACATAATAAACATCAAAATGTGTAAAATATATTTCATTTTCTAAAAAATGAGGATGATAAGTACAAATACATATTAAATTTAGTACAAATGCTTGAAAACAATAAAATTTATCTTTCAATAACCCCACAAAGGCAGATTTTTTCACGAGATAAAGTGACATACCCTTGACGGCATTTGCTAGAATTTTGTTATCCAAGTCCTGCAAAACATTATGAATGATAAGATGAATGTATGCACGATTTTTTTAATAGTAAAATGCTAAATACCATGTTGAGATATTAAACTAAAATTACCAGATTGAAGATGCCTGATTGTCCCTGTTGTAGTCACACTTGTTAGGAGGCCACCAATCTATAGTTGCACATATAAAATTTACATCTGTTGTGGCAATGTTGGTCGTTGTTCTAACTTTAACATTCACATGTTCAGCTGAAGATAGGGAAAATAGCACCAGAATAATGTAATATAGGTTTACTTTAACATCCATTGTTAAAGAAAAAGATGAGAAAGAACCACTAGAAAGCTAAGTGATAGTCTATTGTGATTTGTACAATTTATATACTCTTACTCACACCATTTAGTTTTAAAAGAGGTAAATTGATTAATATTGATCTTATCTACAACTGAATTTGTTGAGGCAACCAATACGAAGATATGAAGGTAACAGAAAGCATGAAAAAAGTAACAAGAAGCATGAAAAAAGTAAAAAACGAATTAAAAAAATAGAAGAAAACAAAAAACAAATGAGTAATATCATAATACCATGGACCTAGTCAGTGTAGTTATGGACAAGTGAAGGCATCTTTTAAAGACATATATTTTTTTTAGAGATATATAATTTAAAGACCATTTAAAGAAATATAATTTTTACATTAGGAAATATATAATTTAAAAAAATATAATTATAGAATATATAATTTAAAGATATATAAATATAGAAACATATAATTTTAAAATATATAATTAAGAAAATATATAATTTTATATATTTTCTAAATTATATTTAATTTTATCTTTAAATTATATATTTTCTAAATTGTATATCTTTAAATTATATATTTTCTAATTATATATTTCCTAAATTAAAATTTATATATCTTTAGAAAATATAATTTAGAAAATATATAAAATTATATATTTGTTACATTATATATTTTTTAAACTATATATCTGTAATTTATTTATTTTTTTAATTACATATTTTAAATTTTAAATTTTCTAAATTAAAAATTTATATGTCTTATATGTCTTTAGAAAATTAATTATATTCAAAAGATATATATCTTTAAACCATATATTGAAATGAATATATTCAGATAACTATGCGTATTTTACTTTTAATTTAGGGTTGTCATCGATGACGGGCGGTATGTTTATGATTATAGTCATCACACTTTCTTTTCTAGTTTTCTTGTGAACGTGATTTTGAATACACCCATGTTTGTATACACTTTCTTAATTAGTTGTAAATTGGTTAATGTAAATTAAAAAATTTAGTCACCTAAAAATCTTTAATGTGTTTTCGATAATATTATCGTTACCTCTCACTCTTATGATATACTTTAAAGATTTAATCAATCAATGGAATAATAATATGGTTAAGCACAACTTGAATTAATCTATCACCTTTATCATTGCTTTGCGCAATTTGACAATGATATCACAACTTGTATACAAGTTAAGGAAGATGGGCCACGCGGAGATTTTCATCTTATAACAAGTGGCAATTGTAGTTTTTGAGTTGCTTGTTACTTAAATTGTGTATGATCTTTCCGAGGTCCGGGCAGAACACGATGTCAGTAGTATGATGATAAATCATGAGTTACGAAAGGGGTTTAAATGATTGTAAGATCTCTTGCAAACAATACCCTTTAATAGGCCGACTTTCTCGAAGTAAGGGGACAGGAGTGAGGGGAGTTTACCTGTGGAGACATTCTGACAGTCAAGTTAGTATCTAACTGAGGTAATAAAGAGATAATTAAATGTAATAAGAATCAGAGTTTAGATTCTTGTTTGTTTCTTTCTCTCTCTCTCTCTCTCTCTCTCTATATATATATATATATATATATAATAGTTGAGGGAGATTGCGTGTTAGCAGCATCATGATGCTTCTTACCGAGGCTGAACAGGTATGGGATGTGTCAGCTTTATACTGGTGAAGAGACTTGACCTGTTCCTTTAATGGTTTGACGTTAAAGTAAGGCATACTGGTAAAGGAGGTATGAGGCTACTCGGCGGCTTGACGCAACACAATGTGACTTGATGGCCATGGACAGTACACAAGCCTCCGAAGTTTGGTGTTACAGAGAAGCAAAGTGTTAAGCGTACTTGCTAATGGCGATATGAGCCAGTCTGGGCTCGAGTTTCCTTCTCTGTCTTGCTTTTCATGCCCGGGTTATGCTTCGCTTGTACGAAGGTTGCTTTGCTTTTATCTCACTAGTCATCACTGCATTTAATGGGTGCTTTAATGACATGATTATAAGAATTTCGGGCATTATTTTTACCATTTTTTTCCCGTAGGAATGACATTTTTTTTATTTTCTTCCACACTTTTCATGCGTTACGCATTTCAAGCGTTGCATATTTCACAAATATTCATGGAAATTTGGCCTTGTTCATCGTTTAACTCTTGGGTGTCTATAAATAGTTCTCCTTTCCGGTTATTTTCTTCTGCGAACCCCTTTGAATCCTCCACCATCTTTTCCTTTCTTGTGACGATTCATTTCTTCCTTTTCTTTTTGAATCATGAATATCGACATTTGTGTGGTGTTCTTATATAGGAATTGGGCATGTCCCTCTCTTCGAGAGTTCCTGCGCTCATTTTGAGGGGAGGTTTGGTCTTGCGTTGTCTCGGTATGATATTTGTCAGAGTTTCAAGATGCTCTGATCAAGTGGAAATGGTGTTGGTCTGAATAATGGTCGTTTCATTGAGTAGAAGCCATATGGTAGAATGAAGGTCTTGTCTAATGCCCTCAAAACTAGCAATTATGGCTCTGACCATACTCTGGTATTTGAAGTGCTCAACTAGCTGGAAGGTTTATTCTTCATGCAACCGAATTTAGTTCCTACCTCAAAAACCTTGAGGTCGAAAATTCGAAGTTGTATCCAGTTTAAGTTGAGGCTAATTTTTTGTTGGAGATTTAGGCAACAGGGATCGTCAGATAAAGGTCTGGTATTCACATCCCGAAGGAGTTAAGTGGTGGAAGAGATGACAAGAGTCAGATTGACTGTTGAACATATTTTAGTATAGGCTCTACTTCTTCTTAATTTTCCTTTTGATAAAATCATTATAAATAGTCAGTTAGCTGATGATAAAAAGTTGTAAACTTTCTTGTATTCCTTCTCCTATTGAATGTTAACATACTTTTTGTCACCATTTGTAGTCGTTTATAGTTTTTTCTTGCCTTCTTGAGAGCTGAATTGTTATTTTGATAATTTGGGAAAACATTGAGAGACTATCAGTGGATCTTTCAAAACATTGAATCGAGGTCTCTAATGTGTGCGGGATACAAGTGATAGTTTAAACTTCCTGCACTCTGCTGACTATGACAAGTATACCACATACGTCAAATAATAAGTATTTTAAGAACAGGGTTGTCGATCCCACGAGGATAAGCGATCAGATTTAATTTTTATTTTAATTCTATTATTTTGAGGTTTTTGGGAAGTTGATGAGAGT
This sequence comes from Hylodesmum podocarpum, assembly GCA_026586105.1. Classification (NCBI taxonomy): domain Eukaryota; kingdom Viridiplantae; phylum Streptophyta; class Magnoliopsida; order Fabales; family Fabaceae; genus Hylodesmum; species Hylodesmum podocarpum. Next base: position 9,039,384 of record JALJEV010000131.1, read on the forward strand.
ACATTTATTAAAAGAAAAGAATTAACAACTAAGAGCGATTGAGATCCCGATTTCACCACTAATTACCCTAGTACTCTCCTCATTGTTATTCAAATTATAATATTTGGTTGGATCAGATTCCTACCCTTGTAACAGTCCCTCTTAGGATCACCTATGCCGCCTATATTAACCTAATTAATTAATCTCTTAAATTAAAATAAGTTAATTAGGGTTTCAGTTTCGTGAATCCAATGATAATTGTTGGGTTATGTCCATACTATCGTCTACTCCTATCTCTAGGACTCTAGCTAAGTTTCTTTTGTCAAAGATCCCCTAGGTTTCCTATCAATTCATTAGTGATCAATTAACAAATTTATGACGTCGATTTTTAAAAGTGCATTTTCCACTAGTGAAATAACATTAAGTATAGAAGAAATAAAACGCTCAATCATATACTGAATAATATCGAGAATTATATTAGGAATAATTAGGGTTACATCATTCTCCTAATCAAAGGGGAGTTAGTTCATGCTACTAGGGTAAACAACACAAAAATAATAAGAAAGAAGATACGTGGGTAATCGAATTCCTAGGAAGTCGAATGATCATTTTGTCTCCTTCGCTTTAGGCTTGGGGTTGAATTCCAAGGTTACCGAACGAGAGTGATCAAGATTTATTTAGGTCAAGAAGAGATGATTGTTGTTGACAATGACATGTTAATATATAGCCTTTCCGATATGGACTTGGGCTTTTCGTGAACCCAACTCCCGCGAACTCATTAGCAATTCGCGCGAGCTGAAGTTACAGAGGTCAAACATGTTCTTCAATTCAATCCAACTCACGTGAGCTGAATTGTAAGTCGCGCTAGTTGAGGTTATACAGAGCAATGGTCTTTCCTAGAGCTCTAAGTCACACAAACTGTATTCCTCTACACGTTTTCTCTTGTTTTTGCCTATTTTTAATCCCTAAAACACTTAAACAAACCATCAACAAGTCTTAACATAAAGTATTATATATTAGAGCATTTAGTGGTCATTTTAGCTTGCTTAAAAGTGTTTAATGGACAATTTATGCATTAAAAAGCGATTACAATAACTCACTTTTGTGAGTTATCAGTCACTTTGGGACCTTCCAAAATAAGTGAAGAATATCTTTGGATCTTTTAAAACATTGAATCGAGGCCTTTTTAGGACCTTCCAAAATAAATGAAGATGATCTTTGGATCTTTAACACATTGAACCGAGGTCTCTTTGAGACCTTCCAAAATAAATGAAGATCTTCTTTGGATTTTTTGAAACATTAAACCAAAGTCTCTTTTGGATCTTTAAAAATAAATGAAGATCATCTTTAGATTTTTTAAAACATTAAACCGAGGTCTCTTTTGGATCTTAAAAATAAATGAAGATCATCTTTGTATCTTTTAAAACATTTAACCGAGGTCTTTTTAGAACCTTAAAAAATAAATGAAGATCATCTTTGGATCTTTTAAAACATTGAACCGAGGTCTCTTTATATCCATAATACATAGCCATTCAACTGATCATAGCTCTAGATTGAAGAATTGTGGATTTTGATATTGTTCACTCAAACTTGGATATGTTTAACAATTGCGAAAGTGGGGTATTTCTAATCCATCATTTGATTTAGCGACAATTCCATTGCCAATTTTAACAATCCATCTCGCAAAATCTACTACCTCAACTTCTTCGCTATTTGAGCAAGAGTGCAATCACATATTTTTTTAGTGTTAAAAGAGAACAATGGTCCCACAAGTACAATGCATTAATTGTAGAATGCTCCGTCTCATTAAGGGGATAAAAGGTCCAAAGTAGACTTTTTTTTTTTTTTTTTAAAAAAAATTTTGGCAAAATACATCTGGTCACAGACTTTACAAAAGTTGATAAGTTTTAGTCAAATAGCACTTTCTACATTAATTATAAAATAACTGATATAAAAGATGAATTTTTTACCTCGATTGTATAACTAAATAATGTAAAAGGCGTCCTTTATTCATTTATTTACATAGATTAGATGAATAACCAATATAAAAAATATACTTTATAAGAAAGTATCACGTTACCAAAACAGTTCCATTTTTATATATAATTTATCACTAGATATATTTTTTTAATAAAAGTTAACCAAAAATGTCTATTTTAGACTTTTTGCCCACAATGGGTTACTCTGTGGATGAATGGCAAAATTTGTCTGAAGTCTCCTCCGTGACCTTTTCTCCAAAAACAACATCGCTTTCATCTGGTAGTCTCATAATGTCTTTCAAAGTTCTATCTAAGGCCTCAAAGCAGAATTTGTGTGCCATTGGGAACTCATCCAAATTATCAAACTGGTAACTTTTAACGATACCGCTAAATCACTACGTTGATGAATGTTGCAGATAAAATCATCCGAAGTTTGTACTGGGATTCTATATATAGAATGTATTGTTCTGCCTCCGGGTAATAACAATGATGGCACTTGAAGCAACTGTTAATACGATTTGCTTTTTTGCCCTTAGAGCAGAAGCTAATGTTTTCCACATGTATATTTTGCCAGTCCCACCATGTCCATAGAGGAAAAATATGCCTCCTCTTTGATTAATTACAGCTTGCATGATCTAATCATAAATTTGTAGTTGCTCACCTATATTATTGAGCAGCAAAACATTCACAAAGTAAGGTATAATTCATCGAGTAGTTGAGTTTTATCATCTATCAGTATTTAAATATGCTAAAGAAAGAAATAAGGAAAGATTTTGGGCGCATCAATATGGAAAACATATAGATAAATTAAGGATAAGGAAGGGAAAAGAAAAAGAAAGGAAAAAATGTTTTGAAAAACTCAGGGTTAAAATAGGAAAGATTGAATAAAGTGAATTAATAGACTTGAAGTGATATTACTGGTCAAAGCATTTAGCAGTGTCGGAAACTGATTTGTAATTAATTCACCTATATCATAATTCAGTTCTGAATGAACTAATCGATTCCCGAGATGATACAGAAGATTTCCCGTTGGGTATGGCAGTTGCGGAAAATCTTTAAAACTCTTGCCATATGATTGCAGTAACTTTTCAAGCTCGACCAAAGTTAGATATTGTAATTCAGAATCACTAAGCTGCAATTCTGTTTACATGTGTTCACTATGTGTCGTAGTATGTGTGTACAAACAAAGAAAAAGTAATTCGGTGTAGATAATCCAGTTACAAATCAATTAGAAATTTGTATGCTCTTCAACATAGAAATGCACGTGGGAACAAAATAAGACGTGAGTTAGTCATAGTGTACCTTATGTAGAATAGTCCTCTTGATTATTTAATATCCCATCAGCCAACCATTGCCAAGTTTGGTTCCGAACTTCCTTGGGTTTATTAATAGAACCTATTATTAACAATATCACAAATAGTTTCCTTAGATAATGACCTGTCGCCAAATCTTTTGCTTCCTTGATAGCCTCAACATATTATTTATCATCTTGAAGAAGCCCCATTGCGAAGCATGCATCTCTAAAGGTTGGATATAATACATTTGCAACTGTTCTTATTTCCTCAAAGCTAGTTAGGATCCTTACAGCATTATTCTAAGATAAAAAAGTTCACCTCAAGTTGGTGAAACCCAAACCAATCTACCAATTGTGTAACCTAATTTTCGTGGTTTCCAACATCTTTTCCTCTTAATGTATACAAATTTCGATATATGTCAACTTTTTTTCTTCAAGTTTAATTTATTCACTTTCATCATGAAGTGAGCATGGCTTGGAAAGCACATCATTTATGTCTTCATGATCGTGATAGTAAATAAATTGTTATCTATGTAGGCAAAAATATAGATGTTTACAGTTGAATTATGTGAATATGTTTAGAGCACTGACAACATGTCCAAAGGAATGCATTTGTAGACCCTTAGTATGCATAAAATAAGTTAGAGTGCGTCTATCAACTGGGGAGAGTTCTAATGATCCAATATCCGCTACCTGTATTCAATGAATATCTCCAGAGTCATATTAACCATAAACCTTGCAAACAATAAACAAGCTAAAATCCTATCTTTACCAATTTTGAGAGGGCAACATTTGTGTAATATTTTTGAGAAAAGTCGATCAAATCATGATTGTAAATACATAAAAGATTTTTTGATTCAGACACTTTCATTCTTATAAAACTTGAAAATACTCTGCTACACTTACAAGATAACGTTGTAGTGAAAGAAGCTTACCTTGAAAATATACGGCTTCACGGTGAGGGCGCGTTAGGGTTTGGGTAAATCATGTGATAAAGACTGTCGTGAGTTCTTCCTCTTATTTGCGCTTTCACACTTTGACTTCTTCATCGCCACGCTGAGAGAATTGTCGTTGTTGCTGGAATCGCCATTTTGGACTGTTGTGGGGCTTACCATCAACAAGGCTGAACCAGTCATCTTTTGTGAAGTCAAAGACAATGGAGTTCTTTGAGTCAGATGGGTTCTTGAAATTACGAGTTTAGTCTTGGAATCAACCCAGTTTGTCTGAGATACGGAGAAGTTGTTGGGTCGTTGCTGGCTTCCGATGAACCCCACCCATCAAAGTTAAATCCTATGTCTAGTTCGTTTGGTAAATTTATGGATTTGAGAGCAATACAAACCTTAATGGGAGTGTAAGAGTGAGAAGAGAATTGGCGGTGTAAAAAATAAATAAATTCATTGTACCATGTCAATTAATTAATTAACCTATACGTTGATTAATATTATAACCAGATTAATATTATAACCAACGAAGGAGACATCGAATGTCCATTTTCTACTAGTGATAAAAGGCAATCATTGAACAAGGAATCATATCATATACGTATCTACGAAAGTCACTTCTTTTCAATCCCTTAAAACTATCCCATATAAAATCAATTATATATATATATATATATATATATATATATATATATATATATTTATTTTGATCAGGAGAGGAAAAAAATATCTTGATGGGGTAAATATATAGTTTCAACCAATTATCTTTATATAATATATCATCAAGAAACTTCCATTACAACGCTGTGTTGAAAATTGAGACACGGTGTCTAATCTGTTTAGTGTTCAGAATCTTCTCCCAGGCTAGAATGGATAGATTGCAATCAGTTTTGCATAACACAATGACTGACCTGTAAGTGGCATTTGTTACAATATGTGCTTTGTGTAAGAACAAAGCAATAAATAAAATAAATAAGGAAATAAAAAAGAGAGAAAAAGACACAAGAATTTAACGTGATTCAGCAGTAATTTTCCTACGTCCACAACTACACTAGAAATAGTTTATTCTTGATGCACATTTTAAGCTTTACAGGGAGTTCTTTATATAGAGACAAAAGACAGTCTCTCTCACTTTTCTAAACAATGTGGGACTAAAGTCTAAATGCATCTTTTTTTTACATGATGTGGGACTAATCAAACTACATATACTCCTAACAGTTTAATCCTTGGTGTGGTTGTACTGAGGGAAGCATTGTTGATTACAAAGACATTTGTGGGTGTTCAAAAGCGATGAGGTGGTGCATTTAGATCAGCATCAATACTACTCAAAATGTTTTTTAATAGCATTTAAAAAGGCTAGTAACTCTTTCCCACGCATAGTACTCAACTAAAGCAATATTATTTTTTTTTTCATGATGTTCATGATAAGATCTTTACATATGCTTTTAAGAATAATTTTTTTATTTCATTGTTTCCTACGTTTTTTTCAAATAAATTATTAGATTTTAACAAGAATAAGAGATTTGATTGTAATTATGTTAATTTTTCTTTAATTAATTAGTGCATAGGTGTTGATATATATATATATAGAGAGAGTTGATCTTATTAACTTCTAAAACTTAAGTATAAAAACAAAATTTACAAGGCTAATTTTTCTCTTATACAATCATCTAATTAAGTCAAGGATAATTACAAAACTAATTTTTTTCCTATACAGTCATTTAATTAAGTCAAGAATAAACACATAATAACTACCATGTATTTTCCTTAATATATTTTTAAAATTAAAAATTATCAATTTTAGAAAATGTTCACGGAAGTATATGTCTAATTGATATTTAGCATACTGATATTTATGAAAAACTTATGTTCAAACTTATGCTTGTTTTAATATCATCATATTTGTTAGATAAAGATGATTAACGTCTCTAGTTTTGAGTAATTACAGAACAGACGGAACATATCAGACTGAAGCATTGCAAGAAAAAGTCAGACTGAACAAGCATAGACGGAAGATGACCCTTCAAAGATCATTCATGATTAAGTCATTTGTTTGTCCCAAAGCCAAGTCATCAGACGAAAAATAAGACGATATCATCTTCAGACGAAGCGCAAAGACATTACCCAAGACTTAAAATTGCAAAGTACATCATCTATCAAGAAAGTGAAGCCCAGACGGAGTAAAACGCGCTAATTTCAAAATCCAGTTGTTACTCTCAAAAGTTTCCAAGATCAGTATGGGGATTCGAGATAACCTCTTCTACACGAAAAGGCAACACCCTTTTAGATGTCATTTCTGTACAAGTCAGAAAAAGGTTCTGAGCGCCACCAAATCCGTTGTACAAGACATCATTTCATTGATTGCACTCTGACACCTTTTGAAGACTTTTGCTTGGAAAGCTCAACGACATTCTTCATGTTTCTAACAGGTCTTTGAAGACTTGCCTATATAAGGACTTCACTTGCTCAAGAACAAGTTGATGAACACGCTATAATCTTTATCATTCTGTGATTTCGTTCACTTACTATTTGAACTTCATTGTATACCCCGGCGAAGAGGAACTCTCTTTCTTTGAAAAACCTCTTAAATCCACTTTTGTGGTGCCTTATCCTGAGGAGGTTGTGTTCTCAAAGAATACCTTAATATTAGCCTGAGGAGACTGGGTTTCAAAGAATACCTTGTTGTTTAGCCTGAGAAGGCTGTGACCAAAGAATATCTTCTAATAGTCAGAAGTGGTTGGGTGCAAACAATACTTGTAACCATTTCACGGTTGGTAGTGAAAACTCAGTAGTTGCTGAGTAACTGAACATAATCTTGAATAGACGAACTAATATAAAAATACTTGTGTTCATCTTTATTGTTTGTTAACAAACGGGGATAACAATACTTAAACGTTTGTCCTTAAAATCAACTTTTAAAGAAAGACAAGGTTTCGTCTGACTGTTGTTTAAACCAACAGACGAAAAGATTCAATTTTTAATTAACACAATTCAACCACCTTCTTGTGTTTTATCTTTTACAATATCCATAAAAAATAAAAATAATTATCACACATTATATATTTCGTGCAAGCAAAGGAGAGTCACACGTATTATATGTTTCAATATTTCGTGCAAACATATAATACATATAATATATTTCATATTAAATCTATCATGTTTTTTTATACACCCAAGTAATAATAAATGATTGACATAAAACTATAACATGATTTTTTTTAATTATCATTTTGCTAAATAATGTGGCCAATCATATACGGGTACAGTTGTTTAAAGGTTATCTAAAATATGTTTAGATGGTCATGCGATACGGAGATGTGTGGTATCACTCGTATGTTTCCAAATTACTAAGTGGTATCAACTTGATAGGGTAATGAGATAATTTGATCTAAAGTAGTTTATTCGTACTAGGTCAAGTCAATGACAAGAAAGACAATAATTGGATGACACTACTAGGCCAGTTATAGAGAATTGAGGAAATCAACTTAGAGCTTCTTTTACATGACATCAATAGATCATTGGCAAACCTATAGTCCAGATGAGCTACTCGAGTTGTTACTACTAACATATCAATATATAACAATAACATGTGAACATAGATAATGGAAAGCATAAACTTGCCACATTGAAAATATTTTTTATTTTTGTCACGTCATGTCATTGAATTAGAAGTCTCTCCCTCCTCGAATATTAGATATTGTGTGGTGAATGTCATAAATACGAAAAATTTGGAAACATGCTTCTTATTGATTTTTTTTGTATTACCTACAAGATTTTTAAACAGTAAATATAACCCTCTCTTAATTCTTGATGTGTTCAATGACCATGTTACACAAACTACTCACGAAAACAACTATACATTGACTTGACCAAAGTTATGATTAAAAGATTTCATTAACCTTTTGAAACTTTGTCACTTAGAAAGATATGTTATTATGTGGTCATGCTAATGTATGCCTTTATCATTATGTTATACTTATTTTTTTCTTTTTAAAATTCCTTGAATCCATCCTATCGTCACATGACTAATTCACATAAGTTATCTAAATTCTTAAAAAAAATGTGTTTACATGGAGCATATTCTAAAATAATTAACAAATACAAGTAATTATGAATTTATTAATTAACACAACATGGTGTTATTACCTTTGGAAACAATAATATTGTAATAATTGAATATTTATCTAACTTTACCAATATCTGTTTTTACTTCAAGTTCTTTAATCGATGATTGAAATTACTTGTAATGTCTTTGATGCAATACATACGATAAGCATAAGGTCGACTACATCCGATTGTTTCATTATCAATAGTTGATTTGATACTTCAATGTCGATTTGAGATTAAATACATCCTTACTTAATTTGTGATATGTAGACATAAATGGGAGAGAAACCACAATCAAGCTAGTAAAGTGTCACCCCTTCAACAATAAAAAATATATAAAAGGAAAAACAATTTCTTCTTATATTGTGTTGTTGCTATTATTATAGTTTTGCGATATCTCTCACATAAGTGTATATCGTCTACTTATATAATTGGCTTGTAATACTTAAAATTATCACCGCATTAATTAAAAGTAAAAAAAAAACACAATAAAATTAATGGAAGTCATGAATCATAATATTACCAAAAATATTCATCATGATAAATTTGATAATAAGAATCTAGAGAATAAAGTTTCATACATTTTAATCTAAGCAGAAATTTGGTCATGGTGAAATTTCTTGCAATTCTCTATTGTAAAAATTTCTTGCAAAAGGATGTTCGTTGTAAAAATCCTTGCAATATTCATGTACCAAATGCATTGATTGATTCAGGGATGGAAGTAATATTCACGAATTCGTTGCTACTAAGGATTTGCATCATATTGTACTTTTTTTTTTACCAATCATTTAGGTTACTTTATTTGTGAAGCTTTTTATTTTATTTTATTTTTTTCATTTGCGTATTTCACTCACCATATGCTCCTTGTTTTGAGAATAATCAGACTAGGGATGTGGGGAAAGAATGATCAGAATAGGGATGTATGCAGTCAGAGGTGAGAAAGTGAGGTTTGTGGGCTACCTTTTACCATGGAGATAATTCAAATTTGAAACTAATATTGACTCATGTAGAATTTAAAGACCTAAAAGACCTATTTGTATTTGAACTCTAAACTTTTCTCAGAAAAATATCATTTCTAAATTATATTCGCATATCTTATATATATTACCTAAGGCATCTAGGAAAATACTCAAGGAAAATTAGCCAAACATGGCTTACCTAGATCCTTGATAATTCGAGGATTTGCAGAGGGAGAGAGAGAGACCAGAATATGATACTGATATAAAAATTGCTTCTTTCTATTACTTCCTTCTGTCCATTACAACAATAGAGTCCCTCCTTATATAGGCAAGAGAGAGGGTAAAATAAAAGCAAAGATTACTGTTTTTGAACAGTAAGGAATCGTACTACAGAAGCTAAAAAACAAAAAGTGCAATAAATACATAACTTTAGAGTACAATAATTATACAACTTTATTTCAAATCTCCTTTATCTTCTGGCAGTGGTCTTTTATCGAGATAAAGAGATAGATTCCTCTTTATCTTTATCTGTCTCACTTTCAGCCATTGAATAGTCTGATGTTGGAGTTTGTTGACCATGGAGTCCCGAAGCTTCATAAATATCTTTATTTCTTTTTTCTTTTTGGAAATGCTGCACCAATTTATTATTACTTTCAATTGGGAATGGGAAAAACATTTTCCCATTATAAACAGGGAGATACAACTTCATATTATGAGTTTCTTTTATAAGGTTAAATTCTCTTTCATCTGATTTAGAGAAAAACCAATTATAAGCCATAACTTGAGCTCTCAATAAATTGTATTGATAATTTATATTTCCTTGGACATCCCAATTTTCGTAGCCATCATTTAAAAGACTAGAATATATGATACTATCTTCAAAAAATATTTTTATGACATGACTGGCACAGCTGGGGGTGATGTCAAGCTGGTCGGACAGGATTCTATTCTGAGGGTCATGTAGCTCATGGTGTCTGCTTGAAGAGAGTTTATAGTTTCACTAATTAATGGACAAATTCCATTAAATTTTTCAGCAGGTGGTATTAATATTGAACTAAGACATCCATAATTGAATAGAGTTTTTGTACTGATTGGAATATCAAAAAAATTAATTGTTTTGTATTCTTCCAAGTCAATATTGGCTTTTCTAAACAAGAATTTTATATTGCAAGGACATTTCTTGTTTAGGATTGTGTCACAAATTTCTGAAGATTTGAGACAAGGTGATTTTGTATTGAAATAGGAATAAGTTTTTATATATATTCCAGGAACTGTTTCCTTTTCTGAGTGGACTTTGAAAAGAAATTTTTGTATTATGATAAACTTTTTCAAGTCTATCTCATCCTCTGGGATTATGGATTTATTGACGGCAACATCTTTGTAAGTTCTGGGAACTTCTTTATCACTTATAATTACAAGATCTGGCTCAAGAGCTTCTCTTATAATTTTTATATTTGTAGTATTAAGCTCAAGAGCTTTCTCAGCTTCTTCTGAAGAATAGAAGCCTTTAAAAATGGGGTCTGGAATCCCTTCCTTTGCAAGGCAAAGGTCTTTGAAATTTGTATAAGTTCCTCTATGAGGACCAGATAATAATACAAAATTTGTAAAACCTTTTCCTGAAGGAGAGGCTTTTGATAACAAAGGAACCCCTTTGTTATCTGAATTACAAAAATTATACAAGGCACAGATAATACCTCGTTTTATAGAAACAATGAAATTTTCATTGTTATTTGTAGCCTTGGGAATATTCCAAGTATGGTCCACCAAGACATTGAATTTATCATTCATCTGATCTCTTCCGTGATAGAGGAATTTATTTGTAAGAATTGGTAATTCTTGATCACCAAACTTCATTTTTTCTTTTGTATTGGGATAATGAAACTTTGAGGGTTTCATTATTTCCTGCAAATCGAGACAATATGTCAGCAGCAATATTCTTTGTCCCTTTTATATGTTCAAAATTTATTTTTATTCCATTATGAAATACTATTTCTTGAAATAATATCCATCTTTTGTGGGGTTTTTTGTCAGAGAAAATTTCTGAATTAGCATAAGCAACAATAGCTTCGCAATCAGTTCTTAAAGTAATTTCAATTTTATTTATCAAAAATAATTTGAAACTGTTTATGGTGTTGATAGCAGCGTTTACTTCATAATCAGTAGATGTAGAGTAAACCTGAGGTTTTGTATGATATTTTCCGGAAGAATATCTGCAAATTTCTTCATTAGAAATATCACAGTATTTATTTTTCTTCTTTTTTAAGATGGCTCCCCATCCTATCTCACATCCATCACATTCTATTACTAGGTAATCAGAATCTAATAGTAAAATTAATTCCGGTAATCTTGAAACCAGATTTTTTATTTCTTTAACTAATTTGAGATCTTCTTCATTAAATTTTCTTTGTCCTGTTAAAGAAGTTTTGTTATATAATGGAGTAGTATATTTATATAAATCCTTAATAAAATTTCTTGCATAGTTTAATAACCCTAAGAATGCTCTTAAGGTTTTAATATCTTCCATTTAATCAGGAAATTCTCTTATTTTTGTGGCAATATGGGGCTGTAATTTTATTTTTTCATTGCCAATTTCTGTTCCTAAAAAGGATATGTGTTGTTTACAAATTTCTATTTTGGATTTTGATATAATTAGCCCATATTTTTCAAATATATGGAGAATTTGCTTTAAATGTAAATAATGTTCTTCTTTTGTTTTAGAAAAGACTAGAACATCATCTATGTATGTACATGTAAACTTTTTATATTCACCAAAGATGTTATCCATCTTTCTTTAGAATATTTGTGGAGCATTTTTTAATCCAAAGGGCATAACTTTCCATTCGAATAGTCCTTCTGAACATGAAAAGGCTGTCCATTTTATTGAATCAGGATCCATCTTCACTTGGTGGAATCCAGATTTTAAATCAAATTTTGAAAACCATTTGGCTTTTTGGATTCTATTTATTAAGACATCTTTAGAGGGTATGGTATAACCATCGATATTTGTATTATCATTAAGTCTTTTATAATTATATACCATTCTGGTTTTTCCCCTCTTTTGCTCATTGTGTTTATTTACAATAAAAGCTGGACTTCTATGTGGGCTTGTACTTGGACTTATTACTTTTAAATCCAATAAGGTTTTTATGTGTGTTTGACATTCTTCTTGCTCAAAGTTACTATATGGAATGTCTTTTGTTTTTATTATTAAATTTGGATTAATAATATCTAATTTACAAATTATTGGGTCTTTTTCCCAATATTTTGTAGGGTCTTCTCCTATGATACTAGATTTATTTAATCTATCTATTATTTCTTGTATACTATCAAAGGTAATAGTTTTATTGATTCTAATCGAATCGTAATTTTCTTTGATATTTTGTAAAGAAAGATTATAATCAAATTCTGTTTCTTCTTGGTTTTCATTAATGTTTTTAATCAAGAAATTTTTGTTTTTACATTTATCACAATCTTCACAATTTTCTTCACAGTTTGTTAAAGGGGTCTCACCACGATTCTCTCGCAACTCTGATGAGATTTCATTTATAATTGTTGACATTTGTGTATTATTTGATATAAGCAAATAATCTTTTGTTATAGTAATTGACCTATTCTCTGATAAGATAAAATCTAATCCTAAGATTAGTTGTTCTTTAGCAGGTGTTAGATCAACTATTTCTAATTTGGGAATGGTTATCTTTTTCCCAAATAGCTCACAATTTGTGGATAATTATATGGTCACATTTTTTACTTCTAGATCATGAACCATGATGTCTCTTGACATGGTTCTGGTTTTTGTGATTTTTTCACTCTGTGAAATATTTTGTGTTGGAACTGATGTTTTACATATTATGGAGTTTGTACTATTTGTATCAATCAAGGCATCAAATATTTTTTCTGTTTGTTCCATTTTATTTATCCTAGGAAAATTTATTTTAACTAATATATGCAAACTATGACTTTTAAGTCTATTGCATATTATGGGTATACAATCATTTTGTAAACCCATTAACTTTGTTTCTTCTCCTTCTTCAAAGGTAGGATTTTGTCTAGAATTTTGGTGTAAAACATTTATTTCTTATTCTAGTTTGTTTAATCTATTTTCTAGATTTGCTATTCTGCTTAGAGTAGTTTTATTTTCCTGGTTATGTTCTTTTTCTTTATTAGGGAAATTTATCTTCATAGTTATTTCTAAGCATTGTTTGCAGAAACTTTTATAACATAAAGCACAATGTGCTCCCAAATTTTTAGATGGGTATCTTCTACATATAGAACATTCTATATGTTCAGGTCCTGTAAAGAATTGAATTTTATGAATACATGTATATTCTGTTGTGTTCATTAGACAATATCCTAAATCATCTAATATTTCTCCATATTCGTTATATTTTTCACTTATTGGAAAAATTTCTTCTTTTGTAAAATCATTTATTAATTTATAATCTTTTTCTACTTCTTCTTCAGAAGTATTGTCAGACCAACTTATAATAGAGTAAATTTCTGAATCCGTAGAGACTGTTTCGTCTATAGGGATTAGATTCATTCTATAATTTTTTATGAGTTCAGCTTCTTTTGTAAAGAGATTTGCTTGGTTTGGACAATCTCTTGAATAATGACCTGGTTTTCTACATGCAAAACATTCTAACTGTTTAGTTTGTCATTCTTTATTTTTCTAACATGGCGGTCTTTATTAAGAGTAGGTTTCCTAGCATTAGAGCTCCTAATTGAATATCTTCGGGTAGGTTTCTTCTTAGGTTGAGATTTATATTTAGGTTTATTTCTCCTAACTTGTTTATGATATTGTTGGGGAGTATATATTTGTTTGCAGATATCTGTATCTGCCAATTTTAACTGTTTATTTATGGCTATATTTGTACAAGTTTCTTCCATAACATTCATTATATGTTGGATTCTAACTATCAAGTTATTCATTACTGGATCAACCTGATCATCTTTCCAACTTTCTCTAATTTTTTGTCCCAATTTTCCTGGGAGTTTAAGGAAGAGTTTTTCTCCTAAAGATCTATCCATAAAACCTCCGGCTATGGAAGCATACATTAGATAGTCTTGTGTAAATTCTTTTATTTTTCCAAAATAACTTATGGATAATCTTTCTAAATTCCCTAGATAGATTTTTTGTCTTATGGTATTTCCATCATTTACTGACTGGGCAGTAAAAATTCTTTGTATAAGACTACAAAAATTATAAATGTTAGGACCAGGTTCAATTAAATTAACCTGTAGCATTTCTGGGTGTGTTTGTTTAAAAGACTCCCAAAATACTCGGGCTATGTCTCCTAAATATGTTTCTGTTGTGGCTACCATTTCATTACTACTTGTAATGTGTTTTTCATGGTTTGTTTTATAATCTCTTATAATGGATGCAGTCCATTGTTCTATATAATTTGGTAGTAATTGGGGATCTATACTACCGATATTAAGTAAAAGAGATGACATATTAAACGAGGGTTCTATGGGTAACCTTTTACCTTTTGCCTTTATATTATCTCCTATTGATGGGTTAAAAGAAGATAGTATTTGTGATCTAGGCAGAAATCCTAAATCATAATTTTCTGTTGAATATTCAAAATTTTGATCATTTATACTTGGTCCAGACTCATTAGCCATAAAACCTTCTTGTGTTTGTAAGGATATTACAGACATATTTTCTACAGGATAATCTTCTTCGGGATTTAATCCTAAATTTCTAATGTTTTCTTTTTCAGATTGTACCCAATCTTCTAATTTTATATCATCTAATAAACTTTCTATCTGGTCTGTGGTTTGTAAGAAACTTTGTGAGAATAAAAATTCTTCGTTTTCTTCATCTTCACTATCATATTCTTCATTTATGACAGCAAACATAAATGAGTTTCTATGGGGATCAATTTCTTCATCTTCTTCTATAGAAGGGTTTATATTTTCATAATCAGCAAATCTAACAGAAAGGCTATTTCTGCGATTTGTAATTATTGAAGTTTGTGGATTTGTGATAGCCGTATTAGACGACTGAGAGTTTACATGGGTTTGCCATTCATGACCTTGGTTTCTAGTTGATTCAAAAACCTGAGGTGGCAAAAATTGTATACCAGTAGATCCTAAAGAAGTTATTATTGGATCTGTGTTTATACGATATCTAGGTGATATTTGGTCACTTATTCTACCTATAAAGGTGATGTCTAAGTGTAAGTTATTACCTTGGAAATTTTCTCCAAAGCCATGTGTTTGTACTTCTAGATTTATATGATCAATAAAATCTCCTAAATTCATTGTGAAATTAGGGGCTATATAGATAAGAGAGGCACTTTGGTTTAGGTCTACCTTTATTATACCAATAATAGCTTGGGAGTTATTATTTCTAAATCTACGGTCAAATAGAACTAGAAAAGCTTTTGCTCCCACAAAAGATCTTGTTAGGGTTCGTATACCTATGGTGATTAATCCTAGGTGTACATACCTTCTTTGTGTACGCAATAACTGCCTACCAGTTTGTTCTGGAATTAATCTAATAATTTCATGTTGTCCATGTAGATGGAAATCATATAACCTTCTATACCTATATAAACTATACTTATATAAACTGGTTCCATAAGAGCTTAACCAGTTTAGATTACAAAACATCTCCTAAATTAAATGATAGATAGATAGATACAAAATTATCATCCAATAAAAAAACATTATTATCAATAAAAAAATTTTAAAATAAAAAACATTTGAAAAATTTACCGAATATAACTTATTTCAAGTAATATTCTTTGAAAAATTTGTATAATCTTCCGCCAATATATATTCTTTAGTCATTTTGTCGCTGGTCTTCATTGTGCAATCAAAACATAAGTATGTTTTCCTACAATAATCATATTTTTTCCGGAAAACAATAAATAAATAACTTAGATTCTTAGATAATAATTTAAAAACAACTGAATAAGAAAATACTTTCTCCAAATAATGAATTCAATTACTACACACATTCATTTTGCAGCTTTACCGATAATTTACTTTTTCGCATCTATTTTCTTAAAATATAAATATGAAAAAATAAAATTAAAGAAGAGGATGTTTGAGCAATAAATCTATATATAATATAACATATAAAATTAAATAAAAAAATATATAATATTTTATTCAATTAAATTAAATGAGAAGACAAAAATTATTTCTTAAATTAAATTAGATTATACATAGAAAATATATTGCTTAGTATTTAAACGATATAAACTATATTATCTATATCATTTAAAATATTAATTATTGTAAATATCTTAATTATATTTAAATAACTTATCATTATTGATATTAGTTAATATTTTAATTATACAAATTATATTATTTATATTAGGTAAAATTTTAAGTAATATATAATATAATTTATATCAGTTTGCAGAGGCAATACTCATATTAAATAATAATTTTTTTTTATATTCATCATAAACAATGAGAACAAGTCATAATCATTGTATTAAGAAAAAAAAAATGAGAAGTTAGTGGATCCATCCCTAGTGGCGAATAACCACTGCACTATCCCAATAATACCTAATATTTCTAGTTTTAGACTTAACCTGTCTTCGCAAACATCTTCAATCGAGCATCTCTTTAGTGACACGCTACTGTGTATTGTAAGCATACGTACGTAGACATGTATTGCATTAAAGACTGACTATTATAGATTACCTATCAAGTATTATGAATGCTAGATCCAAATTCAATAATTTGTTTGTTAAGTTTAACGCACCCTTTAATTTTTCTTTTAATTGATAATAACAACAATAATATAAAGTGGTAATAACGATAGTTTGTATAGGACGAAGATGGTAATCCCATTAATGATAATAGTTTATATTTTTAATTAATTATGTATTATTTTATAAAATAAAATTTTGTGTATAAAAATATATGATTATTAGTACACTATTGTTAAATTCATAATAGCCTAAATTCATTGTAAGATGAATTTTAAGAGAAACATTATATGTATTTTTAGTGTTAATTTTTTTATACCATCATTGAATCAAAAGTAAAGGGGTAAATTCAATTAGGATTTTGGAAGATTATTTTAGTATTAAAACTTCAGAAATTTTAAAATATTTTATAGGAATATAATAACTTATAAGAACACAATGGCATGTGAGGTTTGGTAATATATGTTTTATTAAATTTATATCATTTGAATGAATTTTATGAGTTTATTATATTTTAAAGAATTGTGTGGATTTATATAGTTCTTGAATTATAATTAAAAAAATTATGGTTAATATTAAAATTGAAATATAAAATTCATATTACTATTGTTAATATATAGTCTCTACTTTCATATTAAATTATTAATTAGATTCTCCTATCTGTGTCTCTTATATTTTCTCATTTCATCGTAAATAGTTAAATATATAATAAGAAAAATATATTTTTTAAAACCTATAAAACCCCAATTAAATCGGAACATTTTTTTTAAGAAACGTAAAATAAAATGGAATAAAGAGAGTCCTTTCAATAGTAATAAATGTTAATAACTATTTTCAATTGGAGTATGATTGAAAAAAGAATAATAGTATTATGACATTCTAAAATCTAAATTACTTTGATATAAAAGCGGCTAAAAAGACGAAAGATCTATATTGATGAAAAGAGTTTATTTTGAAAACGTACACATAGCAAAATACCAACGTGTTAAAATACTTATTCTTAGTTTCTTTACCAATAAGTAAATTCTTAATTCCTTAAAAAGAAAAGAAAATTATTAATTGTACTAAAATTAAGACGAATATTAGACATACTCACATGTATGGTACACAATGAAAATTACATATAACTAACAATTAAATACATTTAGGCACATGAGAATGATTCGGTTAATTTTACTTCAAAATTTCAAAATTTGTGTGGTACAGGAAAATAAGTCTATTGAATAAAAGAACAGAATTAAACAGAATATTTTTAAAAATATTAACATTTATCATTTTTAAAAAAATGTGAAAAGATAATAATATATTTATCTTTAACACTATGTTTTGAAAGTACAATAAATATACTCTTAATTTTTTATAATTCTTTAAGTGAAAATATTAATTTTTTATTTTTGGTTTCCAGCTTAAGTTTATTTTTTTGAAAAACAATTATTTATCATCTTTATGTATTTACCATTATTTATATATCAAATTTTATGATGATTTATTATTATTTCCATTAAAAATAATAAATATTTATTTTAAAAAATTACAGAAAAATATTTCCTTTCAAAAAACTTAATTTAAAAAAAAATTAAATTTTATGTACAATATTTGATATTTTTTCATAAATGTTGCTAATACCTAATATTTCTAGTTTTAGATTTAACGTCTCTTCACGCACATATTTTTAAACTCGAGGATGTCTTAATTAAATTACTCGCTCAGTCTACGTCACATATACAAATATAGGACTTCTAGATTATGTACCATATTTATTTATTAACACATCTTGACTAGGAGTTAATTTTGATGTGCTATAAGTTAAGGAATTCTATTTGCATTCAAAAGCAAAAATTCAAAATATATTTTGAAGTGCTTTAATATATATTAGTATCTTGTATAGTTTTTTAAATATATATTTTAAATAATTATATTATGTATTATTTTAAAGAATAAATATTTCATTTATATTATATAATAAAAATAAAATAAATTACACAAATATTCCCTGTTAATATAAAAGTCAAAATGAACTTGGGAATCTAACAAAAATCCAATTATATATGACTATAATTTATTCTAAAATATATGGTAAGACATATTTTAATTTTCATGTTTTAAATAAAATAAAAATTATGTTTATAAATCTATTAAATTTTGAATCAACTAAATTATAATAAATTAAAATTAAAATTTATAAAAAATTAAATTATGAATTAATTTGTATTTTTGTAACAAGTTTGTAAAATTTAAATATTGCTAGCAGATTCTACTATTCATCCTTTATTGATAAATGTTAACATATCTTGTATATATGAATTTAATTTGTTTTAAATAAAGAAGAGTATAACGAATATTCTTTTATAAAAATAACATTTTAAACTATTTACATGTATTTATATGCTTTATATATATATATATATATATATATATATATATATATATTACACTGAATAAAATTTATATATATAATTTTATTGATAAGAACATTAAATTAAACAGTTAAATTATTTAAGTTTAGTTTATTGAAAAATTATTAAAAGATGTAAATAAAGAAGTCTTTGTCAACAAATTATTTCGTTTATAAAAAAAAAACATTATGTTTACATCTTTTTATATATATTATATTATTCTCATTAATTTTAAAAACATTTAACCGTAATCCTAGATAATGATAATCAATAAAGGAATATTGGTGAAATAAAAACAAATAGTGTGTAAGTATAATTTATTTTTTTATAATATATGTATATATATTAATAAAGGGAAGGAGCGAGAACCAGCAAGTTATGGCAAGAATAATTTTATGTGGATATTTTTCATCTCTATTCTTTATTATATCGGGTAAAAATACTTTTTATTCTTATTTTTTTCAATTTAATGGATTTAAAATGTAATTTATATTCACTTATTGGATCAAAAGAAAATAAAGGGTGAGAATGGAAAGCATACGTGTTTAATTCTCTTGGATTTGTTTCAGAGAAATTAACTTCTTAAATTGAAGTTTTTTATTTTTTAAATTTTTAAGAGAAAATTGTGTTTAATACTTTTTGGTCATGGTTGCTTGCTATATATATTTCCAAATTTTCAGCTAGTTTCTCACACTCGGAAGCTTATCCCTTTTTCTAAGACTAGCCCTCTGCTTTCCATCCAATCATGAGTCTTCGTAACTACGAAAATCTCTTAATTGCTCTTACAATTCTATATTTGCTCTATATTTCTAGTGTGTCCTCCAACTAAAAGCATGACAACATATGGGAGGATTCACACAATTGTACCACATACCATCATGGCCAGAACTACAAAGGCTTATCCAAAGTCAAAAACTACTTACACCAACTTGGTTATATCCCTAATGTCTCACCTTCCAACTTGGACGATAACTTCGATGACAACCTGATTTCTGCCATTAAAACATACCAAAACTTTTACAAACTGAACCCTACCGGCAAGCTCGACTACGACACTGTCCAAGATCTTATGAAGCCTCGTTGCGGTTTTCCTGACATCATCCATTCCGGTAGTGATAATGGAGACTCTATTCACACAGTCTCCCACTACACCTTTACGAGCAAACCGCCGAAGCGGTGGCGAACCAATCAACTCACCTACGCATTCTTGTCACAAAATCAGCTTAACAACGACTACAAAAGTGCACTTTCGAAAGCCCTCAATAGGTGGAAACCGATAGTGAAGATTAATTTCAAGGAAACAAATAATTATAGATTTGCCAATATTAAGATTGGGTTCTACCGTAGGAGTCACGGTGACAAGTCTCCTTTTGATGGGCAACTTGGGACTTGGGCACATGCATTCCCTCCGACTTATGGATTAGTCCACTTTGACGCTGATGAAGTTTGGGTGGCATCTGGTGATGTCACAAAAGCAAAAAACAAAAATTCGGTTGACCTTGAATCAGTTGCAGTGCACGAGTTTGGTCACACATTAGGATTGGGGCACTCAGACATGAAGTCAGCCATCATGTATTCTAAAATAGGGACACGAACTAGGAAGGTGAACCTTACGGACGATGATATAAAAGGGATTCGAGACCTCTACCAAATCAAACCTTAATTAGATATTGCTCCTTATCAGAGCATGAGCATTAATATTAATATATGAATACAAAGTATACAAGATATATAGTCGTGCCTTATGATGCATGGCTTACGCATGATAATGAATAAATATGAAAATTTACCTTTATCCAAAGTTATATACAAAATATTTTATTTTCATTTAACTTGATAGTTATTTTCTTTTCCTTCCCATTCACTTTCTCAATAAATTATTACTTTTATTTATCCCTTTAGTTATTAACAGGTTAAATGTAACACTTAATTTTTTAAGATTATTTCTACTTCATTTGTGTTGAGTCATGCATAAGTGTTGGTTGCAGCTTAGAATGTTAAACATGTATAGGAGTGCTCATATTTATATCTTATGCCTTTGTATGAGTTTTTAATTTTTTAAAAGATGAAGTTCCAAGTAAAGTTGATTCGCCTGTACGAGTCCAACCTCGCTCAACAATGATTGTTTAGCCTATCCTTTAACATACTAATTACTAAATAAGAATATATATAAAAAAAAGTCCTTAGGAATCTTGATGTGGTAGCTCTGAGTAAGAGTTTTTTACTTCCCATTCTTGAGTTGTCTTTCTTCTGTTGGCAATGAATTTTTTTGTGTAAAATAGTTGGGTTTGAACTTGTCAGCACCTAATTATAGAAGATGAATGAATATGCCATAATATAAAAACAATATGCCATAATATAAAAACAAATATTGATTTGGTGACTTATGATAGCAATTATTGGTGCTGATTCTGTCACTGTATATGATAGCTCCAAAGAGGGGCTTGGACCTACTATATTTTTGTGACGCTTAAGCACCACAATTCCACACTTTGGCACCCATAGAACCACGCTTCAACGATATAATGATTTCGTACTTCGAACTTGATTGTGTGCTATTTGTTCATTCTTTGTTAATTTCAACGGGTAGCTTATCAATCTCTACACAATGTTCACAGATACATCAAAATGCTTTGAAACCCACAAATGCACTCTCCTAACCAACCAATTCTAGCTAATAGTAAGAAATCAATAAAAAATTAAACAAAGGTTCAAAGGAGGAAGGATTGCTCAATAACTTCCATTAAAACATATTGTAAATGGTGATTATTAGATATTCTCTTATCTCCTTGCTTTAAAAGATGTGAAGGATAATTATCTAAATTTAGAAGAAATTAAATTTTTTTTGGCAATTTTGCAATTAAAACTAAAAACATCAAATAAAAACAAAATATTTTCTCAAAGTAAATGTACTTATTCATGTACGTATAAGCAAAAACGTCTATTTTACATGAACCAAAAAGTCATTTAATTCTTTCTTAAAAGACTTACGCAACGTAGACGTTAAGAATAAGGAGTCTCAAAGTAATTTGATAAAATGGAGGGGCGTCAGATGTATTATATTTATTGAAAATGCAGAGTAGTCTTGTAATTTATTAAAAAAAGTTATTCTAAATTACCGATGTTTCTAAAGCCATCCAGTCATTCAACCGATGAAGACAACAATTTAATCTTTCACATCATATGAAATTGGTCTGGTTTTAATAAAATTATTATAGTTATAATTAAATATTATACAAAATCATATCCTTATAACATAAAAAATAAATATCGTTTTATATCTATTTTCAATTATTAAATATATATTTTTATTAATCTTATAAATGTTTTATATAAACTTTAGAAATCAAAATTATTTTTTACTAGTTATATTCCAACTTGTGACGTGACCAGTTTAGTTTGCCCGGATTTCATTGATTCTAAAAATGCTTTTCAATGTGTTTCACAAAGTCATATTTTTTTATTATTAGCAAAGTAAAATATATAAATGGTTGGCAGGCTGCCAAAACCCATTACATGTTGTACGGGATTGGGGAGACCTCGATTAAATATGCCCATACCCCGGAATTAAATTGAGGATCCTCGAGAGACTATAGGTCGGGCTCTTCCCTTCAGGAAGAGCTCTCGATGTCGTGATGAGCCGTGTATTTGTATCGTCATGATGGAGATTCTTTCCCTAAGGTTTTCCAACTATGAAAAACCCGCCACGTGTGCTTGGGGAGACGTGTTGGCAGGCCCAACAGTCACTCCTATCATATCAACGCACATCCCAGAAATCATCATTACCCACCCTTTATACTCCGGCCTCTCCATGGTATATAAAATGGAATTTTGTTTCATTAAGGTAAGATATTTCTTCCTTGAACCTCTTTACTTATTAGTTGTTATTAATTTTAATATTAGAGTACCTCTTCTACCTGATTTAAACATCAGTATTAAAGATGTTGTTTGACACAAGCTCGTTCAAAGTCCAGTCCGATTCCTGCCCTAATATTAATTTTGGTAAGAATGTTTTGACGCTTACCATGAGGCCATGATAAAACTTCTTCCAAGGCTACGAGATTCATGGTCAACACTAAAAGCTAAGCGGTGCCCGCTTTTTCTCGTAGACATACGGATCTTCTTTCTCAAACACTTTGAAAGTCTAGATTGAGTTAGTAATTGCAGGAGTCTGACAACAACTTGAGGATGATACACGCAAATGGAGAACACAAAAACAGGTTGAAATGGACAAGCTAAGAGCTCAACACAGAGAAGAAATACAAACTCTCAAGAAGCAAAGATCATAACAAGGGGGTCCCCACCCCTACACTGTGGAGGTGGAATGCAGTCATTTGCATAAGGACAAAGAGCCATCGACTCAAGCTGTGGTGTTTTTTCTGGGATTGCATTTAATTCAATATTCTGAAGTCATAGTTTTTAATTTATAGCGCATAGATAAACTGGGAAAGTCAGGTGATGCCGTCAAAGTCATGTAATATACACTTTTCGCAGACAAGATTCACTAATATAAAATAGGACTTTAGCATGGTTAAAATAGGATTTTAACGTCAATTAAATTAGGTTTATAACGTCGGTTAAAAATCGATGTTAGTAGGAAGTAATGTTAAAAATCAAAACATTTAACGTCAGTTTAGAATTCAATGTTTAAAGTCCTCTATTTTTTATTATAATGGATGTTAAAAAGTAATTCATAAATTAAAAAAATTGTTTTTAATGTTAATTGTGGGAAAGATTAATCTAAAATCTCTTTCAATCTATAATTGATATAATTTAGTTTACTTATTCTTGTAGGAATAATAACTCGTATTTTAAATATTTATTATTTAATGATTATGATATACTTGTTATAACAGAGTGAGTGAGAATATTTTTTACTCTCGCAAATGAACTGAATTCAATCTGTACTGGGCCGAGTTTGAGAGCTCTCCTCTCCCTCGTGGTTGGACCTCGGCTAGAATTCGAGGTGGAGAGCTCACCTCTCCCTCTTGCTCGGACCTCGGATGAAGTAACTGTTCCCTGAAAAAGAGGAGCTTATGAATTAATGGACTTATTTAATGGACCTATGTAACTACCTTTGCGAGATCCATGGAAAGAACCCTAAAACGATCCTATAAATAATGTGGACTAAGCAAAGAGAAAAAGGTTAATGAACAATCAATAATCACACTCTCAAATCAGAGAAGAACTTACCTACAAAGGGAGGATACCCATCCTCTCGTCACCTTGTTTTACAGAGGCCGAGCTCACCTCGGCCATCACCCAGATCCTACCAAGAACATTTGACGCCTACCGTGGGGCAAGGTAATCCTTCATCCCACGATCACGACACCAATGGTTCGCACTCGCAGCCATTCGAATCCAGTCATGGACCCAACCATCAGAGACATGATCCAACAACACGTTGACGCGGCCCTAGCTACTACCCGCCAACAAACGGAAGCCCTGCTGCTGCAAAACCAGGAGATAACCAGAGAATTATGGACCACTCAGGCGGATATGTGCGTACTCAGGCGCCAGAGAGATGAGGGGGCGTTGGAATTACAAGCCCTAAAAGATAAAGTCCTCGCGAACGCCAACCCAAACCAGCCTGGCGCACACGAAGAAGAAAACCCTAGACGCACAGACCCCACGCGCTCCCATTCACACGTAGGAGGCTCCCACCGTCGATACACAGGAGAGAATAACCCTACGGACCAATCTTCCCTCCGCCGTCAACCATCCCAAGCCCAACCCTTTTCGGATCTACGTCCGCCGCCACGGGGCTGCGGTTTTGATGCCTTGGTCGCCCTCACCCCGTTCACTACAAATATCATGGATGTGAGCGTACCGGAATCATGGAGGTGGTCGGCCCACGACAAGTATGATGGCACCACCTGCCCGACCACCCATGTTCAAGCCTTTCTCACCTAGGCTCTGAATCGTACCAAGGATGACCGAGTTCTTTGCCGAATGTTCCCGGCAACCTTCAAAGGTACCGCTTTGAACTGGTACTACTCGATGCCCCCCAAATCGATAAGCTCGTTCTCGGCGTTTTGTGACCACTTTCAATCTCGGTTTGCCGACATCAAACCGACCCCTGCAACTGCCATCACCCTATACCATTTGGTCCAAAGGGAAAGGGAATCTTTGCGTGACTATATGGCACGATTTTCGGAAGCATGCCGAACGATTCCCGATCTTCACCAGGCGGTAGCGTTGCAAACAATTCAAGCCGGGCACAGATCGGGCGACTTCTCGAAGTCATTATTTGCAGAGCCGCCTGTGGACATGAACGAACTAAGGAAGAGGGCGGCCTGATTCATGGCCATTGAGGAAAACACGGAGGCTAAGCGCCGAGCCGAGGACCGAGATCGGCGAGAGTCGGTTAAAACGGACGAGAGGTCTGCTCGGAGATCCGACAAAAGCAGAGTCCGCTATACCTCGTAATCCACGCTGAATTCACCCAGAGACAAAATCCTCCTGGAGGCCTACGCCTTAGACTTGGTACGGCCACCCTCACCTTCCCCTTCGCCGAGGAATGCCGACCCCAACAGGAGATGTGCCTATCATCGAAACCAAGGTCACCCTACCGAGGAGTGCAGGAATGTGCGGGATATAATAGAAAAATTAATTCGCAGCGGGGAGTTACGCCGATTTATCCAAGGTGAGCAGGTCCGACGTGATCCGAGGAATGATTACAATCCTTCTCGCCGAGAGGAGAGTAAGGAAGACCGACGTCCATGGAAGAAACGAAAGGAACAAGATCGGAAACAAGAGCCCGACCAGAACCCGGACCAGGTACGCGGGACTATTAATAGCATCGCCGGCGGGTTTGCTGGGGGAGAAGCCTCCTCCTCGGCAAGGAAGAGATATGCTCGTAGCGTCAACCACGTGGAGCTCTCTAGAAAGAGGTCGCTCCCCACTATCACCTTCTCAGATTTCGACTTCAGCACAGATGATCCCGACCACACTGACCCGATGGTAATCTCGGCTACAATTGCCAATTGGCGCGTACAGAAGGTGCTAATAGATCAGGGGAGCTCGGCAGACGTCCTCTACTGGTCGGTATTCAAACAATTGGAATTGCCCAATTCCATAATTCTTCCTCATCCCAAGCCACTGCTTGGCTTTGCTGGCGAAAGGGTTCACGCCCGAGGTTATGTAGAGCTCCTCACGACCTTTGGGGGAAGTGACGCCTATCGGACAATCAATGTGAAGTACATTTTGATAGACGCCGACACATCATACAACGTCATCATCGGGAGACGTACTCTTAATCAACTCGGAGCAGTGGTGTCGACCCCACATATGGCCATGAAGTTTCCCGATGGCGGCCAACAAATCGTCACCATTAAGGCCGACCCTAAGGTAGCTCGGGTATGCTATGCCCGAAGTTTGAAGGTTACCCCTATACAGTCCGAGCTCGGGATGGAAAAGATAAATCGGGGCCTACGAATATATGTTCGGTCCAGCTAACTGAAGACGAAGAGTTCGACATGGATCCCAGAATTGAGTTCAAAGAGGACCGCCCCCTCCTTCTCGGGCCGTTAGTAGATTTGAAGATCGGTCCCCAGCCGAATCAGGTAACTAAGATCGGTTCATCTTTGACCAGCCCGACTTTGGAACATGTGATTCAAGCCCTCAAGGACAATGCCGACCTCTTTGCGTGGAAGCCGGTAGATATGCCGGGTGTCGACCCCGATCTCATGTGCCATAAGTTATCCCTGTTTCCTCATGCTAAACCGATCTCCCAAAAGAAGCGGAAATTGGGCGAGGAGCGTAGGACTATAGTACAAAAGGAGGTAGCTAAATTATTGGAGGCTGGCTTCATTCGGGAAATCATATATACCACGTGGCTCGCTAATGTCGTCATGGTTAAAAAGTCAAATGGAAAATGGAGAATGTGCACTGATTACACCGACCTAAACAAAGCTTGCCCGAAAGATACCTATCCCCTGCCGAGCATAGATCGGTTGGTAGACAACACCGCCGGGTACGAGGTTTTCAGTTTTCTCGATGCATATTCAGGGTATAATCAGATACCGATGTACCCCCCGGACGAGCCGAAGACAACCTTTATGTCAGCCACGCCCAACTATTGCTACCAAGCCATGCCTTTTGGTCTGAAGAATGCAGGAGCCACTTATCAAAGACTGATGGATAAAGTGTTCAGAAAACAGATCGGGAAGAACATGGAAGTATACGTTGATGACATGGTGGTTAAATCCACTACTCGTGAAGCTCATCCGCTCGATCTACAAGAGATGTTTGCTGAGCTCCGATGTCACAGGATTCGTCTTAACCCTGGAAAATGCGCCTTCGGGGTAGGAGGGGGAAAATTCCTTGGATTCATGATCTCCCAGAGAGGAATCGAAGCGAATCCAGATAAATGCGAGGCCATCCTCTCCATGCCGAGTCCGACCTGCCTCAAAGATCTTCAACGTTTGAATGGACGGCTTGCAGCGTTATCCTGGTTTTTACCAAAGCTGGCAGAATATAGTAAACCCCTATTCCAATTACTAAAACAGTCGAAAAGATTCGAATGGAACGAAGAATGTGCCTCCGCCTTTGCAGGCCTACGCGAAAGAATATCGGCCATCCCAACATTGGGTAGTCCTCAGCCAGGCTTGCCCTTATATGTGTACTTAGCAGTTTCTAGCAACACATTAAGCTCGGTCTTGGTGAAAGAAGTGGATAAGGTACAAACGCCGACCTACTACGTAAGTAGGATGTTACAACCTGCGGAGACGTGCTATCAAACGGTGGAGAAGTTGATCCTTAGCCTGATCTTCACAGCCAGACGACTTCGCCATTACTTCCGAAGCCACAATGTAATTGTACGCACCGACCACCCTATCCGTCAAATCCTCCAGCGGCCCGACCTAGCGGGCAGGATGACCGCTTGGTCAGTAGAGTTATCCGAGTTCGGACTCGCTTACGAGCCGAGAGGTCCGATGAAGGCCCAGTTCTTGGCCGATTTCCTCACCGAGCTTCCCGACATCGGCGACAAAGATACTTGGTGGACCTTGCGCGTAGATGGCTCTTCAAATAAAAAAGGGAGTGGAGCTGGAGTTTTATTAGAAGGACCCGACGGCTTGATATTAGAACAAGCCATACGTTTTTCGTTTGTGGCCTCCAATAATCAGGCCGAGTATGAAGCCCTCTTAGCCGGCCTAAGATTAGCACGTGACATGGGCATTCTAAGATGTTTTAGCGACTCTCAACTCATTACGTCACAGGTGAATGACGATTTCCAAGCTAAGGAGCCATTACTTCAACAATATTATCATCGAGTAAAGAATTGCCTAGCACACTTCGACAAATTTGAAATAACTCATGTACCAAGGGAAGAGAATGACCGAGCCGACCTCTTGTCCAAATTGGCAAGCTCACGGATTGGAGGACAACACCATTCTATCATCCAAGAAATATTAGCGGCTCCTAGTTGGGATAGGGACGAGGTACATGTATTAACCGAGGGGCCGAACTCATGGATGAAGCTGATTATCGCTTACCTCTGCGATGGGACTACACCGGACGAGCCTAGTGAAGCTCGGCGACTACGTCGACAAGCATCGTTCTATACCATACAGAACCAGGAACTGTACAAGCGCGGTTTTTCCTTCCCCTTGCTCAAGTGCTTGGACGAAGATCAAGCCCAGTACGTCATGGCCGAGCTGCATAATGGGGTCTGTGGAATGCACTCGGGCGCCCGAAGTATGGCAACAAGAATAATCCGAGCTGGGTATTACTGGCCGACGCTCAAGGAGGATGCAAAACGCTTCACCCGCGCTTGTAAGAAATGCCAGGAGCACGGCCCCCTACCTTCTTTGCCACCGACCACCCTGCAGAGCATAGTCTCCCCGTGGCCGTTCGCGTTATGGGGAATGGACATCCTCGGCCCCTTTCCCCCAGCTATATGAGCTGCATAATGGGGTCTGTGGAATGCACTCGGGCGCCCGAAGTATGGCAACAAGAATAATCCGAGCTGGGTATTACTGGGCGACGCTCAAGGAGGATGCAAAACGCTTCACCCGCGCTTGTAAGAAATGCCAGGAGCACGACCCCCTACCTTCTTTGCCACCGACCACCCTGCAGAGCATAGTCTCCCCATGGTCGTTCGCATTATGGGGAATGAACATCCTCGGCCCCTTTCCCCCAGCTATAAGACAAGCTAAATTCCTGATAGTTGTCATGGATTACTTCACAAAGTGGATTGAAGCAGAGCCAGTAGCCAAGATCTCAGCAAGACAAGTTCAACAATTTACATGGAAGCATATTATTTGCCAGCACAGAATCCCTCATACGATTGTGACGGACAACGGTCGACAGTTCATTGACAAGACCTTCCATTCCTTCTTGACCGACCTCGGTGTCCTACATCGGACCTCGTCCGTCGAGCACCCACAAACCAACGGCCAGGCCGAGGCCGCTAATAAAGTCATCCTGAATGAGTTGAAAAGGAAGATCGGCCAAGCAAAGGGTTCCTGGGCCGAGGAGATACCGAGCATATTATGGGGTTATCACTGTACCCCCCAGTCGTCCACCCAAGAAACTCCTTTCCGCCTAACTTACGGGACTGACGCCATGATCCCCGTCGAGGTCGGAGAGCCGAGCATACGAAGACTATCCTATAACCAAGGCCAGAACGAAGATTCCCTCAGGGAGGAACTCGTCTTCATTGAAGAACTCCGAAATGAAGCTCAGGTCAGGGACCTGACTGCCAAGACAAGGGCGGCTAGCCGTTATAACTCACGAGTGCGTCGCCGATCCTTTATCCTGGGAGACTTAGTTTGGAGAAAAACCGGAGAGGCCAGGAAGGATCATACATGTGGAAAGCTCGCCGCCAATTGGGAAGGGTCGTTTCGTGTCTACGACAGCTTAGGTAACGGCTCATACAGGCTACAAGAGTTGAGTGGTCGACCTCTGCCCAATACTTGGAACGCCACACACTTGAAGACTTATTTCAGTTAATTTAAATAAGAATTTGTCATTTGAATTTTATAAGTAGGAATTGGTAATTTTTAAGGCCGGTGCACTCTTTTTCCTCAGATCAGGTTTTTCCCTAAAGAGGGTTTTACTGGCTGAGTTTTTAATGAGGCACCGATGATGGCCATCAATAAAGTTTGATTTTATTATCTTTAGATTATTGGCACTCGGCCTCACCCGAGTTAAAGAACTTTGAGTTCAATTATTGGCACTCGGCCTCACTCGAGCAGAGGAACTAGAGTTCCCTTATTGGCACTCGGCCTCACCCGAGCAGAGGAACTAGAGTTCCCTTATTGGCACTCGGCCTCACCCGAGCAGAGGAACTAGAGTTCCTTTATTGGCACTCGGCCTCACCCGAGTAGAGGAACTGGAGTTCCTTCATTGGCACTCGGCCTCACCCGAGCAAGAGGAACTAGAGTTCCCCATTGGCACTCGGCCTCACCCGAGCAGAGGAACTAGAATTCCCCTATTGGCACTCGGCCTTGCCCAAGTTACGGAACTTCGCGTTCACCTATTGGCACTCGGCCTTACCCGAGTTAAAGAACTTTGAGTTCACTTATTAAAGATCGGCAACATTCACACGAGCAGAATATAGAAGTAAATAACGCCGCACAAAGGTATGAACGATGAAAGGAACGGATCTAATATATATTTGTCCAAGGTTACATTAAATTGTAAAACGAAGCGAAATTACAGAGCAAAAGCTAATGAAAGGCGCATAGCCCTCAGTACAATTCATTCTCGGTCTACAAGCTGACCGTCCTTCACATCCTTCAGATAGTCAAAGGAGTCTTCGGCAAGATCGGGCCTAAAGTGCCGAGCCTGGCGCACGGCCGCGTCGAAACCTCCACAGAAGCTTTCGGCCATCGCTCCTTGTAGAGCTTCAACCTCCCCTTCTTTGGCAGCAAGATCCGACTCCGCTTGACCTAGGCGGTCGCTTGTCACCTTCAGCTCCTTCTCCCTCCTTGTGGCCCTGTCCTCGGCCTCATTGGCGCGAACACCGGTCATCTCGACCTTCTCCTCCAGATGCTGCAGGGTTGAACGCATCTTCTCCATCTCCGCAGTCAGAGCCGCGACATTGATCTCGGCCTCCTCCCTAGCCCGATTTGCTTGGGACACCTCGACGGCCATAGCTGACAACTGAGCATGCGACTCGGTAGCATGAGTAGCCATGTCTGCCTGTTGTCGGAAGGCCCATTGTTTGGCGTGGCGGGCTATGGCGAGAGCCCGAGCTAGCATCACCTCCATTCCCTCGATGCTCTTGTCGATCCCGACCGCGTTCAGAACGGCGACGTCGTAGGGACGAGGAAAGGGATCCCCCATACGTACCTCTCTGGCTTCGAAGTCGGGACCCCACATGGATTCTCCAGGGCCAACCCGAGCATTGATGCCCTCCACGCGAACATCGTCGCCCTCTGTTCCCACCCAACTTACCCCTGGGGGAAGATCAGCTCGGCCTAGCAGCACGAAATTTGACTGCTGGGGTGGGGGTGGTGGAGGAGGACAGGACGGAAGAGGAGTGAGATCGGTGGCGGCAGAAAGGTCGGTCTCCATTGGGGTCGGCGAGTTAGCCCGAGCCCTCTTGGCTGGTGACGGCCGGGGTGGAGGAGGCGGAGGCTGAGGGATTTCCTGGGCAGGAGCGGCCGGCGCGCTCGGCCCTTCTAAGACAGGGACCCGTATGCGCCCACTCTCCCCAAGTCGCCCGCTAGCAAACTTAGGATTCTTGAGGATGGTCGTCAGGTCGATATTGCCAGCCATGTACTCTGCACAAGAAACAAAAAGTTAGAAGGCTGATGTGTGAGGGCAGGAAAATAAATTATGGACGATTACCTATAAATTTACCCTTTGGATCTTTGTCCCTAGCAGAATGTATAAGGGCTCGCGTATTGAGTGGCCGAGGAAGCCGAGAAAGAGCATTTATGATATTTAAATCTACCGAGTTAAGCTCGCCTCGGGGAATTTAATTATATTTGCGAGGAAGACGCCAATGAAGAGGAAACTTAAGAGAGGCGTCTCCTTTATTATAAAACATACCTCGGAAGGATTCATCGGTGGTCGGAATCAACCAAAAATACCGATGCCTAAAGTTTTTAAAGGATGAAGTGTATAAACTCAAAATGGGCCCTCCGACCTGGGGGAGCTGCTAAGGGAGGCCCAACCGACCTTTTTCCCGTATTTTAGTTGAAAAAAATAAAGAAAAGACCCAGAGGTCGCCCTCATACCTAGCAATTGACAGATAAGTTGGAAAGCTCGGAGAAAAGCCCAACTATTGGGATGGAGTTGACTCAGGGCGATGATTAGGAAAGAGAGCACTTCGCTCTCACATCGGGTCAAGGGAAACTCTATGCTAAATTCGCCCACCATATACTCGTACACGGAAACGGCGGGACGACGATTAACAAAAACTCTCTGGTGCACGCGGTGAGAGCTCGCCGCGGCCCCGAACTCGACGACCTCTACATAACGAGAACGAACCATATTGCAGGATTCTATGACCCGCCCTAATTTTTCAAGGTCGCCATACATAGACGCCGATTGGAGACTTACAGAAGATAACCAGGAGAAGTCGGGCTCGACTCCACCCGAGGGATAGAGCCGAGAATGAGCTTCGTTGTTCCTCCCAGAGGTGCTAACCGGCCGTGGCCGAGGAGGCTTGGTCGCTTCGGCAACGGGAACTCGGCTCTTTCCCTTACGGGAGGCCGCTTCCGCCCCCTGCTCGGGCTCATCAGGGGAGACCCGAGCAGCCATGGGCACCGTAACATTTTCCTCAGCGTAGGGAGCGTCGCGAGAGGTCGACGCCACCGAGGAAGCTGTAGACTCTACCGAAGCGGACTCACAAGACACTACAAGCAAGCTATCAGAGCCGCGAGTCGCGGCAGAGAAAGATGAAGAAGACATACCTAAGAAAGGGGACGCGAACGAGAAGAAAATACTGAAGACGGGCGGTGAAGTGTGGAAGGAAAGAGAGAACGAGGGGCGAGGCACTGTGAGCAAGGAAGTGAAGGGGTAAGAGAGATCGCAAGAGGTAAGAAATGAAGGAAGAGAAAACAAAAAAGGGGGGGGACTGGTATTTATAGGGCAAAAGCCGTTTCAGGGCAGTTAAAGGGTGCAAGGGAAGACGAAGCGTTTATAACGCACTCACTCACGCGCAATCATGGCCCGTAACTGCCAGCACCCACAATAATGACCCATAACTGCCACTTATTTCAAAAATCGAGACTTGAATATCAACCGTTTCGCATACCTTATCGACCTCGGTCCTCGGCCAATTAACTAAACTCGGATCACAAGTCTGGGCTTCGAGCTCGGGGGGGTGGTGTACCGGGCCGAGTTTGAGAGCTCTCCTCTCCCTCGTGGTCGAACCTCGGCTAGAATCCGAGGTGGAGAGCTCACCTCTCCCTCTTGCTCAGACCTCGGATGAAGTAACTGTTCCCTGAAAAAGAGGAGCTTATGAACTAATGGACTTATTTAAAGGACCTATGTAACTACCTTTGCGAGATCCATGGAAAGAACCCTAAAACGATCCTATAAATAATGTGGACTAAGCAAAGAGAAAAAGGTTAATGAACAATCAATAATCACACTCTCAAATCAGAGAAGAACTTACCTACAAAGGGAGGATACCCATCCTCTCGTCACCTTGTTTTACAGAGGCCGAGCTCACCTCGGCCATCACGCAGATCCTACCAAGAACACAATCCAATAACCCTGTAAGCTTGATCATCTGTCTCTCCACCCTCAACATCCTCTGCCGGAGGCTGAACCTGTTCCTCTTCAGGAAGTGGCTCCTCCACATAGTCATCAAAAGCATTAGCTAGACCTCATAAATCCTAACATAGGACTTAAACGGATCAATCACAAGCACATACTTCCTTTCATTCAACTTCATGCACAAATCCACAATAGACTTCACAATCCCCCACATATTGGTGGTATTCAAACTAATTTGTCCTATAAATCCCTTGTCTTATACCCAACCATAACCAAAATCACATGATTAAAATGATCACGGGGATGAATTCTGGGAACATACCCCAACTTCATCATATCTTCACTAACCAACAAAGCTTGAGCAATCCAAAAAGAAGAAGATCCTTAGGTTCAAGAACAGTGAAAGATAATTTGGAGAAAGTTGAGATCGGGATCTGATCATGCATGCTCCATTCCGGTTGAATATCCATGATGATTCAAAAATCTCAGC
The DNA here is from genome assembly GCA_026586105.1 of Hylodesmum podocarpum. NCBI lineage: Eukaryota > Viridiplantae > Streptophyta > Magnoliopsida > Fabales > Fabaceae > Hylodesmum > Hylodesmum podocarpum. Next base: position 9,073,890 of record JALJEV010000131.1, read on the forward strand.
TTCATTGCGAGGCGCATTAGGGTTTGATCAATTTATGTGATAGAGATAGTCACAATGAGCGTGTTCTTTCTCTTGTTGACGATTTTACATTTCGACAACTTTGTTGCCACGCTGAGGAACTACTGCTATTGCTGAAATCTCCATTTTGGGTAGAACGAGTGGGGGCTTACCATCAACGAGGCCATAGAAGTCGTCATTTGTGAAGTCAAAGATAAAATTGGCAGGATTCTTTGAGCAAGATGGGTTGTTGAATTTGTGAGCCAAATCTAGTCAACGATTCAAACAGGAGAATAAGGAGAATGGGACATATAAATGGAAGTTATCAGTAGTGATTATTGTGTCGTCGCAGAGTTCTAATGGACCCCACCCGTCAAAGTTGAGCCAGACGACTCTTATGTCGAAGGCTCTTCTGATTGGTGGAAGTTGGTGTGTTGAATCAATCAAACTAAGATGAACCACAGAACCTAATTGGTGTGTGAGAAGAGAATGAATAGTGCATTTTGGGGTGTTATAAAATAGATTTTTCACATCGTTAAGCAATAAACCAACGTGTAATTCAAATAAACTATGTTTGTTGATTAATAGTTGATGTAGATTCAGTAAACTATATTACTTAGTTAACAGATGTGAAAAATTAACTACGTCAATTAATATTATATCCAACATAAAATAACTTAAAATGCAATCTGTACTAGTGTTAAATTATGGAAAGTGTGAATTGATATGCTACATGACATGTTTAATGTCCTACTGTGATTTACGTGGAATCCCTATTAAGTTCCTTGGTTGTGACAAGTGTACTGGGCCGAGGTAACGTAGCTTCTACGTCACCTTACGTCGACCTCATACTGAGAAGTGTTGCCGATGTCAGTGAGATTTGACATGTCCTTGTGATCATATCAGTTGTCTGACCAACCAACTAACTAAGGGGAGACACGTGTACCTGTCATACTTGCACAACCTCAAGGAAAGGACTCGTAGCGTCCTTCATATGCCATCTCTCTTTACCTTTATAAATAGGTTCACATGAAATAAAATCTAACCCTCTTTTAATACTTATCATATGAAAATATATCGATTATTTACTAACTTGACCGTTAGAGTGCCTTTGCAAGTACTCTCCCTTTCCAGTCTGGACCGTACCCAACAGCTCGGAGAAAGCCACGAGATCCTCTCTAATACCTCAGCATGATTACATCAGTCATCGCTCTTTATCCAGGTCAGTTCCCAACTCCGATAACAATAACAAGTTTAGTGAAAATTTGTAACAATGTATACTGAAATTGTAAGATACGACAAGGATTCTGTTATAATATCCGATTTAACCACGTATGTACGCAAAATCTCGTTAGTTTGTTATTTTCATTAATTGTTTAAGTAAAGAATAAGAATTGGATTTCATATAATTGACTCCTTTTATATCCTATTAATTTTAATATATAAAAATCTTATTATGCAGTTGCTTATAAAAATCCACCCTATACTATTTCCTTTGAAATAAAGATACGAAGAGTATTTCTTAAATGTCAAATCCTTAAGTATTTAAAGAATCTTCTTACATTAATATTAAATTTAATGTATCAAACAATGGATAAACACTATTAAAAAAACTCAAAACATTAAGTGATTTAATTAAGATCAAAATTTATAGTTTATTTTTTCAATCAAACCAAAATTCCCGAATCTTGATAAGAGTATATCAAGCATTAATAACTAAATAAACTTCATCAAGTGGAAAGGAAATATATTAACAAAAATACTTGAAAAGTCAATAGATTATATCCAATTTCACGGAAGAGTCAGCCAATCATAGTCATGGGTTCACCAATTAGACATACAAAAGAAAATGAAGAAGAAATTTGCTTCAATCCTTGTTTCCAAGGAAAATCCTCTTCTCTTCGTCTATATCTTCTTTTCTTTCATGGTTTAATCCTCCTATTCAATTTTTAATTTTTGAGCTATTTGAAGGATTCAGCATAAGTGAATTTTCGCCTAGCGAGTAGATTTTTACTTGGGCAACAATGCCGGTATAAGCAATTAAAGATTACGAGTTTTATATATCAAAAAGAAAATAAAAATCTTGCAAATATCAAGGGTTTCGATAATATTGTTAGATGAGTGAAGTATATATTTTTCTGTTAAAATAAAAGTTTTATAAAATCTATCATATCAAACTATCCATCAAAATCTATATACTATATATATATATATTTATCAGTAATGTAAACCACTAAATTCAATTGGAGTATAATTGAAAAAAAAAACTATATTATTACATTCTAAAATATTTATTACTTTGATATAAAAGAGGTTAAAAAGACGAAAGATTTATATTGACGAAAAGAGTATATTTTGAAAACGTACACATAGCAAATCATCAACGTGTTAAAATACTTATTCTTAGTTTCTTGACCAATAAGTAAATTGGTTATTCCTTAAAAAGAAAAGAAAATTATTAGTTGTACTCATACACATTAATTTAAGAAGAATACTAAACATGCTGAAAATTACATATAACTAACAATTAAATACATTTAGGTAGATGAGAAGGACTCGGTTAATTTGCTGGCAAGTTTTAAAATTTGTGTGGTATAGAATGTCTTATAATCAAAATAAAATAACAGAAAAGTATAGTTGTTTACTCTACTTCCCACTAAGATACGGTAGAATATAGAGACATAACTATTTTGCAGAATAGTTAGTACCAATGGAACAATGTTGAATTTATCTATATTTCTATTCGAATTGAAATTGTGATAAATAATTTTAAGAGTGTATTTGGTTAAACAAATTGACAAAGTTTTACTTCGAATGGTACCGTAATAATTGATCGAATGGTACCGTAATAATTGATTTAAGTGATGAATTATAAATTGGTTTAGCCACGGTATAAAATTCACTTGAATAGATTTAAAGAATTTAGTTGCCCTAAAAAAATTCACTTAAACAAATCAACTTATCAGAAAATATTTAGAAATGAGTTCTGAACTTGAAATTTCTACTCAATAAAAATGCAGTGTGCCTGAGATTCAGGCTTATTGAAATCTTTCAAATAAATCACAGTACATATAAAATATTTCATATAGATTAACTTTATATTATATAATACAAAATAAATGAATATCATGTAGAAAAAATATATTACGACAAGTTAAAATATTTGTATAAAACTAAAATCACATAATGAGATTTTTTTAATATTCTAAACTAAAAATATTGAAAAAGTAATCTTTTCACATTTTAAAAAATTAAGTGCATCGATGAGAACATATTTATTACTGACTTTAATTTTTTATAATTTAATAAACTTAGTTTATGATAAATATATTTTGATTTTTAGTTGAAATATTTTAATAAGTAATCTTATAAGACTAATTGAGATTGTTAGTAAATAAAAGAAACAAATATAAGGAAAAAAAATAAAATACAGTATTTAACATGAGAATTATCATATTTTCCTATTTTCAAGATTACTTTTATCTTGGAAAATTATCATATTTTATTTTTATTTTTTCAAATTTATGTAATATTTATGACTTTTATTTTATTAATAACCTTAAAATTTATAATGAAAAATATTTTAACAAAATTTATCAATAAATACTTTGTATTAATTTTTTTTACAAGTTTAATAATAATTCATAATAATAGTAGAAAAAAAAATAATAGTAAATATACAAAAATTGATAGAAAGGAAAATAAGTCTAATGAATAACAGACTCAAAAAGAATATTTTAAAAAATATTAGCATTTTTTCATTTTAAAAAAATGTGAAAAAATAATTTATTTATCTTTAACACTAAATTATGAGAGTAAAATGTTAACTTTGTTTTTGGTTTTACATTAAGTTTATTTCTTCAAAAAAAAATATTTATCATCTTTATGTATTTACTATTATTTCTACATCAACTATTATTATGAATTTTATTATTTCCATTGAAAAAATAAATATTTTAGTTTAAAATATTACAGAAATATATTTTCTTTCAAAAAACTTAATTTTAAAAGAATAGTAAATTTTATGTACAAATTTAATATTTTTTCATAAATATTGTGAAAATATCGTTTTTGGTATGTATATTAGTTTAATTACATAATATAGAAGTTTTTTTCACATTTTTAAAAATAATTATAAATTTTTAGAAATATTAATGTTTAATATAAAGTATTCTTATAATATTTATATTTATTGTAGTGAAATGTAACGAAATTTAATTCGAGCAATGCACAGATAAAGTATTAGTTTAGGACGAAAGTGAATGTGAAGGGAAGTAAGGGAGGTGTTGTTTCCCATAATATAGAAGTAAGGGAAGATAAAGATTGATGTTTAATATAAAGAGGTGGATGAAGTGAAAAGTGATTTTTTATTTAAAATATTTTCTCTCTTAAAAATATTATAATAAAAAATAATAAGATTAATTATGAGTGGAGCATGAAAAAAAACATGGGAAAAAATATTTAATGATATTTTTTGTCTAAAATATTAAATATTTAATTATATTTTAATTTTTAATTTAATTTAGTTTATATGTTTAAATTTTTAATTTAATTTTAAAAATCTATAAAAATACCTAATATATTTAGTTTTAGAATTAACGTCTCTTCACACGCATCTTTAAACTCGAGGATGTCTTACTTAAATTACTCTCTCCTTCTACGTTACCTATATATATAGGATTTCTAGGTTATGTACCATATTTGCTTATTAACAATGTATTTTGCATATGTATTCATTTTTGTATATTTCTAATTACATACATTTTTTTATATTAAATTATTAATTAGATTCTCCTATCTGTGTCTCTTATATTTTCTCATTTCATCGTAAATAGTTAAATATATAATAATAAAAATATATTTTATAAAACCTATAAAACCCCAATTAAATCGGAACATTTTTTTTTTTCAGAAACGTAAAATAAAATGGAATAAAGAGAGTCCTTTCAATAGTAATAAATGTCAAATAACTATTTTCAATTGGAGTATGATTGAAAAAAGAATAATAGTATTATGACATTCTAAAATCTAAATTACTTTGAGATAAAAGCGGCTAAAAAGGCGAAAGATCTATAATATTGATGAAAAGAGTTTATTTTGAAAACGTACACATAGCAAATTACCAACGTGTTAAAATACTTATTCTTAGTTTCTTGACCAGTAAGTAAATTCTTTATTCTTTAAAAAGAAAAGAAAATTATTAATTGTACTCAAATTAAGACGAATATTAGACATGCTCACATGTATGGTACATAATGAAAATTACATATAACTAACCATTAAATACATTTAGGCACATGAGAATGATTTAGGTTAATTTTGCTGCAAAATTTCAAAATTTGTGTGGTATAGAATGTCTTGAAATTCAAAATAAAATAAAAGTAAAGTATAGTTATTCACTCTACTTCCCTCTAAGATACGGTAGAATATAGAGACACAACTATTTTGTAAAATAGTTATACTAGTTCACTATTTTGCAGAATAGTAAGTACCAATACTGGAACAATGTTAAATTTATCAATATTTCTATTCGAATTGAAATCGTGATAAATAATTTGTAAAAATTTAAAATAATTTATATATTGATATTTTAGCTAAGTAAACTAAATTAGAAAATTAAAGTATATGATGAAAACTAACATATTTTAAAATATATATTAATCAAAAGAAACTATCCATATGAGTATGATATAATGCTATGTACAATGGTGTTATTTAAATTTAAAATTCTTTTTATTAATGAATAATTATTTAAAATATATAAAATTTGTAACACCTGGAATTCTAGATAAATTTAATCTATATTTTAATAATTATATAAAATGTTTTTTTGTTAGACTAAAAAGTACGAAGGATTTAAAACATTGTTTCAAATATATGATTCTTTATCATGTATGAATTTCTTGATATTACATGGATTTCAAAACAATGATAGTTTTCCAACGTACTCTAACTCGTAAAAAGGTACATGGAAAATGTTAGATCAACTAAACCTAAATCTATCCAAATGTATGCTTCAAATATGAATATCAAATTTTAAAATATCATGAATTCATCGAGCTTTGATGATTTGAGTACATGGTTGAAACGATGAATTTTTCTGTTGAAACGATTAGAAATAATGTTATACTATTAAACTAATCTTCAAAGATATAAGAAAGGGAAATTAGGAGGGTATTTGAGTAAAGAAACTAACAGAGTTTTGCTTCGAATCGTACTATTCGTATAAGACTTATTAAGATTATTAGTAAAATAAAAGAAAAAAATATAAAAACAAAATATAATACATTATTTAACATGAGAATATTTTACTCTCAATGCTTTTTTATATTTATTTTGATTTTAATACACTTCTAAGTGAGATTTTAAATTATACTCTAGTCAAGTTGAAATTCTCATTTTTTTTATTTTAAACACTTCTTTTATCTTGGAAAATTTTGATATGTTTTTACTTTTTCAACTTTATGTAATATTTATGGCTTTTATTTTATTAATAACCTTAACATTTATAATGAAAAATATTTTAACAAAATTCATCAAATAAATAATTTGTATTATTTTTTTAATCAATTTAATAATAATTCAAAAAATAGTAGAAACGAAAATAATAGTAAATATAAAAAATTGATAGAAAGGAAAATAAGTCTATTGAATAAAAGAACAGACTTAAACAGAATATTTTTAAAAATATTAACATTTATCATTTTTAAAAAAATGTGAAAAGATAATAATATATTTATCTTTAACACTATGTTTTCAAAGTACAATAAATATACTCTTAAATTTTTTATATTTCTTTAAGTGAAAATATTAATTTTTTATTTTTGGTTTCGAGCTTAGGTTTATTTTTTCAAAAAAAAATTTTATTTATCATTTTTATGTATTTATCATTATTTATATATCAAATATTATGATGATTTATTATTATTTCCATTAAAAATAATAAATATTTTATTTGAAAAAATTATAGAAAAATATTTTCTTTCAAAAAACTTAATTTAAAAAAAAACTTAAATTTTATGTACAATATTTAATATTTTTTCATAAATGTTGTTAATACCTAATATTTCTAGTTTTAGATTTAACGCCTCTTTACGCACATATCTTTAAACTCGAAGATTTCTTAATTAAATTACTCGCTTAGTCTACGTCACATACAAATATTAGGACTTCTAGATTATGTACCATATTTATTTATTAACACATCTTGACTAAGAGTTAATTTTGATGTGTTATAAGTTAAGGAATTATATTTGCATTCAAAAGCAAAAATTCAAAATATATTTTGAAGTGCTTTAATATATATTTGTTTCTTGTATAGTTTTTTAAATATATATTTTAAATAATTATATTATGTATTATTTTAAAGAATAAATATCTCATTTATATTCTATATTAAAAATAAAATAAATTACACAAACATCCGGATGAGATTTCACCAAATAACACAAATATTTCCTGTTAAAATAAAAGTCAAAATGAACCTGGGAATCTCACAAAAATCCAATTATATATCAATATAATTTATTCTAAAATATATGGTAGGACATATTTATATTTTCATATTATATAACTGATATGGAATATTTTTTTATCTATATAGTTTAAACGATAATTGATATAAAATGTGACAGTTTTTATATCACTTAAGGTAATATGGTATTATGAATTAATATTTTAATATATTAAAAATATATTTTAACAAATTTTTATTGTTTTATTAATATTTTCGAATTTTAAAAATTTAATTTTTTTTTAAATTATCAACCAGGTTCTAAAACTATGTTTGATGGAATCTTTAGCCTAATTATTTCCTAAGTTAACATATTTATCATGATAAATTATATTTGAATGATAACGTAATGATTTCTTTTTCCTATTTTCATCAATTATTCATATTAACCATAATAAGTAAAATTAAATTTGATATTCATGATAATAATTTTTTCATTTTTTCATCAATTTTTTTTTCAAAAATAAATTTATTATTAGTTAAAATTTTTACAAAACATCTCCTAAATTAAATGATAGATAGATAGATACAAAATTATCATCCAATAAAAAAACATTATTATCAATAAAAAAAATTAAAAATAAAAAACATTTGAAAAATTTATTGAATATATCTTATTTCAAGTAATTTTCTTTGAAAATACTAGTACAAAAAAGACATACTACGACGGTTCAAACATACAGTCTACGACGGCTCATGAACCGTAGTAGTATTTGGTGTCGTAGTCTGCTTTTGTAGATTACGACTTCTCACTAAAACTGTCGTAGCTTGAAACCGTTTAAGTTTGATAAAACAGACTACGACGGTTTCATAGACAATATCATATACTTTTGTTTCATGCACAATGACAGAGGTAAGTTGTAAATTATCAACAACACAGGCCACGAACTATGAGTAGTGACTAAATTACCAAACAGATTTATTTCATCTGAAGCCAGACCAAAGCGGAGGTTTCTTGAATCACTGCCAAATGAAGGAAACTCTATATCAATCTTCTTCCACTACATGGAATCAACCACATGTCGAAGCTTTCCATCATTTATCCTTTCATCTGTATGCCATCTAAGATTCTTAGCGTCGTTGGCATTTGTAAACAGTCGCTTAAATCGTGGAATTATTGGAAGATACCATATCACCTTCACAGCATCACCCTGCTTTGTTCCTTCTTCACTATCACAACCACCCTTCTTTGTTTTGTAACGTGAGAGCCCACACCTAGGACACTTGTGCATCGCTTCAAATTCTTTTCTGTATAAGATGTAGTCATTTGGGCATGCATGAATTTTTTTATACTCCATACCCATTAGACAAAGAATCTTCTTAGCGTCATAATTGCGGGTTGACAATGTGTTACCTTCTGTAAGCATTTCACTCACCAACTCTAGCAATTGAGTAAAGCTTTTGTCAGTCCACCCATTTGCCGCCTTCAGATGAACCAATTTTAACACCGCAGACATGCGTGTGAAGTTAGAGCACCCTTTGTATAAAGGTATCTCCGCATCACTAAGCAACGTGTCATATACATGGGCTTTAGAAAAGTTTTCCGGACCAACATCTTGAATCATATCTTCAAGTCTGTCATCAATTTCTGTTTCCAACTCCGGTGCAGACACATTAGATGTTGTCAATGTGTCTAATAACTCACCATGCCATGTCCATGTTGTATAACTTCTAAGAATCCCATCACACAGCAGGTGTTCTCGAAGTTCTTCTTTTTTCAGTCGTACACCGTTCAAACAATTGGCACAAGGGCAACAAAACTTCCCACCACTACTAAAGTGATCATGTTGCTTAGAAAATTCCAAAAACTCTTCAACTCTAGTGTCATACTCTGTACTAATTCGACTTGCATTCATCCAACTACGATCCATACCTTCATCAAAGGTATGGTCAGTAAACATATATGTTAATTTAGTCTTATTTATTAGATAAAAAAGCAAGGATGTAAAAGAAAAATGGAAATCAAAATCAGAACAAGAAGAAGATTATTGGTTCTTATGCACTAAACCACGAATTTCCCCATGCCATTCATTCAACTATGCATCTTTTAGATTTTTTTGAATATTCACAATCGCAGCTGTTAAATCAACAATTTCCGACAAAATCATAATATGTCATGACAACAACCACCACGTTCAAGTTCAACTTAGACAAACCAAGATTGTTAATGGTGGCGCCATAGCTGTTGTGGCAGAATGGCATGGCAGAACTTTTGCCAACCACCATAAGCAATTTGTTGCTTCATTTAGTACATATATGGTTATATTAGTAGGAATATTATGGAGAAATTGGATTATTTGAAGCTGAAAGTAAAGATAAGAGCGAGTGAAAGTAAATGAAACAAAATTACTTGTGTTGTGAGGACAATGTGATGCGCAGTTGATGTTGCTTTCACACCTGAATTCCAGTCACAAGTAGTTTTGTGCAATCAATAGCTGTTGAAGAGCACACACATATTAGTTAAAATCTGTTAATGAATGTGTGTCAAATCTGTTAAAATTTGATATAAAGCCCCTTGAGTAATTGTTAAAATCTGTAATTGATATAAACTGTTAAATGTGCATGTAATTGATATAAAAAAAAAGGATATAATATGCAAAGAAAAAGGAGTATATGTCAAATGTGAATGAATGTTATCATTGGCCATCAAGCAAAGGTCTAAATGCAGTATATGATGCTGTAAAAATATGATGCAGTAATGGTGGATATATGATGCAGTAAATATATGATGCTGTAAAAATTCGAGCAGTAAAAATATGTCATGGAAGAAAAGGGTAGAGAAATGCATAGGAGCAGCTCTTGGAAGAAAATGGTAGTGATATCACGGACATAGATGATTTTTACTCATTTGTAATGGTTCTACTATATGTTGTGTGTGAAGGGAACTATCTGTCAAGACAAACAGAGCTTTTGAAGATGCCTCTTGAGGAGACAATTGATATGAATATCAAAGGAAAGATTGCACTAGAGTGTTGGCAAGTGCTTATAGACATAACACAAAGATGTGTGAATCATGACCTAGATGAGAGACCAACAATGGGTGAAGTGGAGGTGGAACTTGAGCATGCTCTGTCCTTGCAGGAACAAGCTGATATCACAAACACCAATGGTGAATGTACCTTGTATTCCACCAGAATTATTGACCAGGGTCAGAAACCGGAAACTAACACCATATATTTAGGAGCAAAAGGTGAAGAAGTACTACAGCATGCCATGGAATTATTGAAAGACTTGGTTTTGGTAGAGATGGACCAAGAGAATGCTTCCTCTGGTCATTAGGAATTTTTCCAGAGCCACGTCATTCAAACTGTCGCATTGAACTTGCAAAAGCCATTTGTATCTTACAAGTTTTGGATGATATGTTTGATACTTATGGAACATTGGATGAACTTATTCTTTTTAACGATGCAGTCAAAAGGTTTGCATCTAAAATTTCTTTGAGTTAAACTAAACTAGCAAAATTGATAATCAAATTGAGAGACTACTTTTATTCACAGGTGGGATCTTGATGCAATGGAGAAACTTCTTGAATATATGAAGATATGTTATATGGCATTGTATAACACCAACCATGAAATTGCATGCAGATTTTAGGAAGAGCATGGGCAAACAGTTGTTGCTTGCTTAAAAAGAACAGTAAGAATTAAAATATCCTTTCAAATTGAAACATTTATAAAACTTTAGGCAAGAGATATAAGATGCCAATAAGAGATAAATAAAGAATTATGCAGTACAATAATTATGCAGTAACAATGTGCAGTAACAATATGCAGGGAACAATGCAGTAACAATATGCAGGGAACAATGCAGTAACAATGTGCAGTTTTCTTCTTTCGGAAGTTTATGTTAAAGTTTTCTTCCCCATTTTCTTACTGCATGTTGGTGATGAAGAATATCTTATTCTTGCATATATTTTTCTATTCTAGAATATCTTCCTTCAATACTAAATTTTATCATGAGCTGTTACGGCTCAATCCATTCTCTCATGCTAAGAACGATATTAGTAGTATTAATATCTTTTATTTATAATTAATAATAAAAATAATACTAGTAATGGTTCTAGAAAGGAATTGTTACTTGCCAGAGATTTGTTATGGGATTACTGGGTTGTGCATTCTGTTTCTGGTTTGTGCATTAGCAGGAATACTCTAGTGTGCATCATGCTACTGTAAATATTCATTTTATTGGTTCCAACAAAGGCAATGACAATTATCTCTATTTCTTGTTATCCCTTTTCTTGTAGGAGGCTGGTCTGACCTTGTTATCCCTGATGTACAACCATTTAACCAACTTGGAATAAGACATTTCCATGGTTGATTTCTAGGATAGTCTATCATATGAGTGTTTTATTTTTCTAGTTAGAGTGTTAAAGTTTATGTTAAAGCATCAAGACTTGATTAACCATCGGAGCATCTAACCAAATTAAAACTACATGAACTGCAACAGACTTGATTGACCAAATTCAACTATTCACCACATGAATTAATATAGAGATACAATGGTTAAAAAATAAAGTACACAGATTGATGTACAATATCATTCTTGTAGGAGAGAAAATTGATGTATTATTGTACTGATGAAATTGATTGTACATCATAAATGACTAAAGATGAAAACAACTCTCATGAAAAATAAAATCTTCCTAATCAGCCAAAGCATAAGCTGTAGTAATAAAATGTTTCCATGCAATATGCAATTGGTCAAACTAAGGAATTAATTAGTTATAGAACATAAGAATCATGCAAGGTGCATTCATGAAACTAGCTAGCATTGAATTAAATATCAAGTTAAACAATGAATAATATTTCTAGGACTAGCTAGCATCAAGTTAAACACTGAATAATTACATGAAAAAAATGACTTGATGCTAGTTTCAATTTCTGATCAAACTAAGGAATTGAAACAGAGAGAACATGAATATATGATATTTTAAAAGTGATCTAAATAATAGACACAATAACTTCCTTAGTGTACCACCAATGCAGTATCGAAGCTATAAAATTGAACCTTACATCTTTGTCCTAAGTGTTTATTCACCTATGATAATACTGCTATCTTATGCTTTAGTTTATTCTTTGCATTGTATTTGTCTTTCACACTCAAATCTAGCAAAATACATTGAACATTCGCAAGCGAAATCAAACTAAAGGAGACCCAAACCAAACGAGAATTCAAAAATAACAAACAAAACCAAACCTAATCCAAACGCGAAATCAAAATAAAGGAGAAATCAAACCAAACGTTTAGAAGTTTACCTTTTATAAGCGTTTTGCAAAGGAGGAAGGACGAACAAGTAGGGCGCTGCAGTTTGGGTTTCGCCGGTGACGGAGGAGTTCACCGGTGAAGGAGGAGTTCGTGGAGGGAGTGCGCGCGTTGAGTGATTGAGGGAGAAGGTTGAGTGATTGGGGAGAAAGTTGAGCCAGAGATTGAGGGTTTAGGTGAGGGAGAACGGAGGGAGTGCCTAGGGTTCTACGTGAAGAAGAAAATGTCTACGACGATTCTTATTTGAACTGTTTTAGTCTGTAAGGGAAATATTACAAAAATGTTACTTGGTTACAGACTACGACGGTTTTATGAATATTATCAAAATGTCACCGTGCCACGTACCACGATAGTTACGTAGAACCGTAATAGTCTGTGTGTAGTTATTTGTAATTTTTGTAACCGGTGCAAATTTGTATAATTTTCCGCCAATATATATTCTTTAGTCACTTTGTCGCTGGTCTTCATTGTGCAATCACTACATAAGTATGTTTTCCTACAATAATCATATTTTTTCCTGCAAACAATAAATAAATAACTTAGATTCCTAGAAACTTTTACTCAATAATAATTTAAAAACAACTGAATAAGAACATACTTTCTCCAAATAATGAATTCAATTACTACACACATTCATTTTGCAGCTTTACCGATAATTTACTTTTTCGCATCTATTTTCTTAAAATATAAATATGAAAAAACAAAATTAAAGAAGAGGATGTTTGAGCAATAACTCTATATATAATATAACATATAAAATTAAATAAAAAAATATATAATATTTTTTCAATTAAATTAAATGAGAAGACAAAAATTATTTCTTAAATTAAATTAGATTATACATAGAAAATATATTGCTTAGTATTTAAACGATATAAACTATATTATCTATATCATTTAAAATATTAATTATTGTAAATATATTCTTAATTATATTTAAATAACTTATCATTATTGATATTAGTTAATATTTTAATTATACAAATTATATTATTTATATTAGGTAAAATTTTAAGTAATATATAATATAATTTATATCAGTTTGCAGAGGCAATACTCATATTAAACAATAATTTTTTTTTTATATTCATCATAAACAATGAGAACAAGTCATAATCATTGTATTAAGAAAAAAAAAATGAGAAGTTAGTGGATCCATCCCTTGTGGCGAATAACCACTGCACTAACCTAATCACTAGTACATTTGTAGCATACTACGACGGTTCAAAAATACACACTACGACGGTTCCAGAACCGTCGTTGATTCCAGTGTCGTAGTCTGTTTTTACAGACTACGACGGTTCACTAAAACCGTCGTAGTGTGTGGTTACAGACTACGACGGTTCTCATTTAAACCGTCGTAGTCTGTAGTGTAATAATTGGAATTACAGACTACAGACTACGACGGTTATAGGGAGAACCGTCGTAGTCTGTAACCACACACTACGACGGTTATAGATAGAACCGTCGTAGTGTGTAGTGTAAAATTAACATACTACGACGGTTATAGTTAAAACCGTCGTAGTCTGCTAATTTTTTTTAGCATATTAGGATCAATCACTTTGGAACAAATTTGCTTGAAGAATCGACATAATCTGGTAATGACATTTCTCAGTTTTTTAGGCAAGATGCCACGAATTGCCACAGGAAGGAATTGTTGCATCAACACATGACAATCATGGGATTTTAATCCAATTAATTTCAAATCTTTCATTGAAACAAGGCTCTTGACGTTTGAACTATATCCTTGTGGCACTTTTATTCCGTGTAAACATTGACAAAAACTGATTCTCTCTCTTTTACTTAATGTGTAAGCAGCTGGGGGGAGGTATGTCCGGTTACCCACAACAACAGACTGTAATTGATCTCGAATCTGCATGTCCACCATATCTAACCGAGCATTCAAACCATCTTTTGTCTTACCTTTAATATTCAAGAGAGTTCCTATCAAACTGTCACAAACATTCTTCTCAACATGCATAACATCTAAACAATGTCTAACATCAAGCTTCCACCAATATGGGAGATCGAAGAATATTGACCGTTTCTTCCACATGTTTGACACAGTTGCCTTCTTTGAAGACTTTAGAACCCAATGTTGATGTCTTTGACCCATTTCATAAACTTGTTTACGAGTTAAGGGGTAGGTGCTACCTCATTTCTCGCATGACCATTAAATGCTTTTTTCAATTTACGATATGGGTGATCCTGTCTTAGAAATCTCCTATGCCCAAGATACATTGTCTTTCTTCCATGCTGTAATTGGTAGAAACATGTCCCTTCTTCACATATTGGACAAGCTTTATGTCCCTTAACACTATAACCAGACAAGTTTCCATAGGCTGGGAAGTCATTGATAGTGCAAAACAACATGGCATGTAACTTGAAGGTTTCTTTGGCAAACCCGTCATACACATCGACACCTTCATCCCATAATAATCTCAAGTCTTCAATCAATGGAGAAAGATAAACATCAATGTCATTTCCAGGCTGCTTTGGGCCCGAGATCAACATAGACAACATCATATACTTTCGCTTCATGCACAAGGATGGAGGTAAGTTGTAAATTATCAACAACACAGGCCACGAACTATGACTAGTGGCTAAATTTCCAAACGGATTCATTCCATCTGAAGCCAGACCAAGGCGGAGGTTTCTTGATTCACTGCCAAATGCAGGAAACTCTAGATCATCTTCTTCCATTGTAAGGAATCAGCCACATGTCGAAGCTTTCCATCATTTATCCTTTCATTTGCATGCCATCTAAGATTCTTAGCGTCACCGGCGTTTGCAAACAGACGCTTAAATCTCGGAATTATCGGAAGATACCATACCACCTTCGCAGGAGCACCCTGCTTTGTTGTTTCTTCACTATCACAATCACCCTTCTTTTTTTTGTAACGTGAAGTCCCACACGTAGGACACTTGTGCATCGCTTCAAATTCTTTTCTGTATAAGATGCAGTCATTTGGGCATGCATGGATTTTTTTATACTCCATACCCATTGGACAAAGGATCTTCTTAGCGTCATAATTGCGGGTTGGCAATGTGTTACCTTCTGGAAGCATTTCACTCAACAACTCTAGCAATTGAGTAAAGCTTTTGTCAGTCCACCCGTTTGCCGCCTTCAGATGAACCAATTTTAACACCGCAGACATACGAGTGAAGGTAGAGCACCCTTTGTACAAAGGTGTCTCCGCATCACTAAGCAACGTGTCATATACGTGGGCTTTCAAAAAGTTTTCAGGACCAACATCTTGTATCATGTCTTCAAGTCTGTCATCAATTTCTGTTTCCAGCTCCGATGCAGACGCATTGCATGTTGTGAATGTGTCTAATAACTCCCCATGCCAGGTCCATGTTGTATAACTTCTAAGAATCCCATCACATATCAGGTGTTCACGAATTTCTTCTTCTTTGGTATAATCGTTCAAACAATTCACACAAGGGCAACAAAACTTCCCACCACTACTAAAGTGATCATGTTGCCTAGCAAATTTCAAAAACTCTTCAACTCCAGCCTCATACTCCGTACTAATTCGATGTGCATTCATCCAACTACGATCCATACCTTAAACAAAGGTATGATCACAACAAACATCAATATTCACTAACTAATATTTAATGGCAAACTAACTATTTTTTGGTCATGACAAAGTAACTAATTTTTGCCCCAAATATAACTCCACATTAGGGTGCCCGAAATTAGTTATAGGGTGTACACCTATAACTAATTTTGAATAAAATATATGTGCTTGCATTTACTTTTAAAATAAATTATTTATATTTCAAAAATATTAGTAAATTAGTTTAAAAATTATATTTAAATAATTTATTAAATATTACAAACAATTATATATAATATTTTAGTAACATTTAAATAAAAAAAGATTTGGCAGTTAAACAAAATTGCATCAAAATTTTACTCATCAATTGCATAAAAATTATTCTCTAAGGTTGTTGTGTAGGGATCAATTGCATCAAGCATTGCACTCTAAGGTTGGTGTCTTGGGCATTTTATCAAACACTTGGCATACAACATGAAAATTGAAGAGTAAGTGCATCAAAAGTGAAGAAATCAACCCATTCAATATCAATCAGATTCAAAATTGCATCAAAATCAATCAAAAAGCAACAAATAACAACTTAATAAACCCTAAAAATCCAAAGGAACCGGAGTGTACCTTAAACTTGCAATTCGCGGAAAAGCTTTAAAATTGATTGTGTGCAAGCTTCGGATTTGCTTGTTCTCCAAAAACGCGTCACAAATGGCTTCAATAATGCTTGAATAAGGATGCAATGGAGCTTCAATGGAGGTTTTAGGGCAAAAACCGAGAGGGAGAAGAGAGAAAAGAGAAAGAGGGAGTTCGCGTAAATTGGGACAAAGCACAGTGCTTCGTTTTTAATTTGAATTCATTCAACACACTACGACGGTTTTAATTTGAACCGTCGTAGTGTGTAAGTGAATTCAACAGACTACGACGGTTATAGTGGCAACCGTCGTAGTCTGTAGCCCCAAAAAATTACAAAATTGCCACTACTAACAGACTACGACGGTTAAAATTTGAACCGTCGTAGTCTGTTGCCCACTAATTACAGACTACGACGATTATACGTAGAACCGTCGTAGTCTGTTGCCCACTAATTACGAAAATGCCACCGAATCACAAACCACGACGGTTAGCTAGAACCGTCGTGGTTTGTGCGATGTGGTTTGTGTTTTTTTTACTAGTGAATCATACTTAATATTTCTAGTTTTAGATTTAACCTGTCTTCGCAAACATCTTCAATCGAGCATCTCTTTAGTGACACGCTACTGTGTATTGTAAGCATACGTACGTAGACATGTATTGCATTAAAGACTGACTATTATAGATTACCTATCAAGTATTATGAATGCTAGATCCAAATTCAATAATTTTTTTGGTAAGTTTAACGCACCCTTTAATTTTTCTTTTAATTGATAATAACAACAATAATATAAAGTGGTAATAACGATAGTTTGTATAGGACGAAGATGGTAATCCCATTAATGATAATACTTTATATTTTTAATTAATTATGTATTATTTTATAAAATAAAATTTTGTGTATAAAAATATATGTATATTAAAACATACATAAATTACAATGATATTTCAGGTTTCAGGGTATTAATAAATACTTAATATTAAAATAAAAAGAGATAGAGTACGTGGAAACTTGTAAAATTTCAAAAAAAAAAATATCAATATAATTTTTGTAATAATTTTCGTTAATATTTTTATATCTGAACAACTGTTTTTTTTTTTTAATTTATCCCAACTACCTTAGTATCGTAAACCTATTCTATAACAATGTAAACTTTATTTATATTATTAGTACACTATTGCTAAATTCATAATAGCCTAAATTCATTGTAAGATGAATTTTAAGAGAAAAATTATATGTATTTTTAGTGTTAATTTTTTTATACCATCATTGAATCAAAAGTAAAGGGGTAAATTCAATTAGGATTTTGGAAGATTATTTTAGTATTAAAACTTCAGAAATTTTAAAATATTTTATAGGAATATAATAACTTATAAGAACACAATGGCATGTGAGGTTTGGTAATATATATTTTATTAAATTTATATCATTTGAATGAATTTTATGAGTTCATTATATTTTAAAGAATTGTATGGATTTATATAATTCTTGAATTATAATTAAAAAAATTATGGTTAATATTAAAATTGAAATATAAAATTCATATTACTATTGTTAATATATAGTCTCTACTTTCATATTAAATTATTAATTAGATTCTCCTATCTGTGTCTCTTATATTTTTCTCATTTCATCGTAAATAGTTAAATATATAATAAGAAAAATATATTTTTTAAAACCTATAAAACCCCAATTAAATCGGAACATTTTTTTTTTTTTAGGAAACGTAAAATAAAATGGAATAAAGAGAGTCCTTTCAATAGTAATAAACGTCAATAACTATTTTCAATTGGAGTATGATTGAAAAAAGAATAATAGTATTATGACATTCTAAAATCTAAATTACTTTGATATAAAAGCGGCTAAAAAGACGAAAGATCTATATTGATGAAAAGAGTTTATTTTGAAAACGTACACATAGCAAATTACCAACGTGTTAAAATACTTATTCTTAGTTTCATTACCAATAAGTAAATTCTTTATTCCTTAAAAATAAAAGAAAATTATTAATTGTACTCAAATTAAGACGAATATTAGACATACTCACATGTATGGTACATAATGAAAATTACATATAACTAAAATACATTTAGGCACATGAGAATGATTCGGTTAATTTTGCTTCAAAATTTCAAAATTTGTGTGGTATAGGAAAATAAGTCTATTGAATAAAAGAACAGAATTAAACAGAATATTTTTAAAAATATTAACATTTATCATTTTTAAAAAAATGTGAAAAGATAATAATATATTTATCTTTAACACTATGTTTTCAATGTACAATAAATATACTCTTAATTTTTTATAATTCTTTAAGTGAAAATATTAATTTTTTATTTTTGGTTTCCAGCTTAAGTTTATTTTTTTAAAAAAACAATTATTTATCATCTTTATGTATTTACCATTATTTATATATCAAATTTTATGATGATTTATTATTATTTCCATTAAAAATAATAAATATTTTATTTTAAAAAATTAAAAAAAATATTTCCTTTCAAAAAACTTAATTTAAAAAAAATAAATTTTATGTACAATATTTGATATTTTTTCATAAATGTTGCTAATACCTAATATTTCTAGTTTTAGATTTAACGTCTCTTCACGCACATATTTTTAAACTCGAGGATGTCTTAATTAAATTACTCGCTCAGTCTACGTCACATATACAAATATAGGACTTCTAGATTATGTACCATATTTATTTATTAACACATCTTGACTAGGAGTTAATTTTGATGTGCTATAAGTTAAGGAATTCTATTTGCATTCAAAAGCAAAAATTCAAAATATATTTTGAAGTGCTTTAATATATATTAGTATCTTGTATAGTTTTTTAAATATATATTTTAAATAATTATATTATCTATTATTTTAAAGAATAAATATTTCATTTATATTATATAATAAAAATAAAATAAATTACACAAATATTCCCTGTTAAAATAAAAGTCAAAATGAACTTGGGAATCTAACAAAAATCCAATTATATATGACTATAATTTATTCTAAAATATATGGTAAGACATATTTTAATTTTCATGTTTTAAATAAAATAAAAATTATGTTTATAAACCTATTAAATTTTGAATCAACTAAATTATAATAAATTAAAATTAAAATTTATAAAAAATTAAATTATGAATTAATTTGTATTTTTGTAACAAGTTTGTAAAATTTAAATATTGCTAGCAGATTCTACTATTCATCCTTTATTGATAAATGTTAACATATCTTGTATATATGAATTTAATTTGTTTTAAATAAAGAAGAGTATAACGAATATTCTTTTATAAAAATAACATTTTAAACTATTTACATGTATTTATATGCTTTTATATATATATATATATATATATATATATATATATATATATATTACACTGAATAAAATTTATGTATATAATTTTATTGATAAGAACATTAAATTAAACAGTTAAATTATTTAAGTTTAGTTTATTGAAAAATTATTAAAAGATGTAAATAAAGAAGTCTTTGTCAACAAATTATTTCGTTTATAAAAAAAAACATTATGTTTACATCTTTTTATATATATTATATTATTCTCATTAATTTTAAAAACATTTAACCGTAATCCTAGATAATGATAATCAATAAAGGAATATTGGTGAAATAAAAACAAATAGTGTGTAAGTATAATTTATTTTTTTTATAATATATGTATATATATTAATAAAGGGAAGGAGCGAGAACCAGCAAGTTATGGCAAGAATAATTTTATGTGGATATTTTTCATCTCTATTCTTTATTATATCGGGTAAAAATACTTTTTATTCTTATTTTTTTCAATTTAATGGATTTAAAATGTAATTTATATTCACTTATTGGATCAAAAGAAAATAAAGGGTGAGAATGGAAAGTATACGTGTTTAATTCTCTTGGATTTGTTTCAGAGAAATTAACTTCTTAAATTGAAGTTTTTTATTTTTTAAATTTTTAAGAGAAAATTGTGTTTAATACTTTTTGGTCATGGTTGCTTGCTATATATATTTCCAAATTTTCAGCTAGTTTCTCACACTCGGAAGCTTATCCCTTTTTCTAAGACTAGCCCTCTGCTTTCCATCCAATCATGAGTCTTCGTAACTACGAAAATCTCTTAATTGCTCTTACAATTCTATATTTGCTCTATATTTCTAGTGTGTCCTCCAACTAAAAGCATGACAACATATGGGAGGATTCACACAATTGTACCACATACCATCATGGCCAGAACTACAAAGGCTTATCCAAAGTCAAAAACTACTTACACCAACTTGGTTATATCCCTAATGTCTCACCTTCCAACTTGGACGATAACTTCGATGACAACCTGATTTCTGCCATTAAAACATACCAAAACTTTTACAAACTGAACCCTACCGGCAAGCTCGACTACGACACTGTCCAAGATCTTATGAAGCCTCGTTGCGGTTTTCCTGACATCATCCATTCCGGTAGTGATAATGGAGACTCTATTCACACAGTCTCCCACTACACCTTTACGAGCAAACCGCCGAAGCGGTGGCGAACCAATCAACTCACCTACGCATTCTTGTCACAAAATCAGCTTAACAACGACTACAAAAGTGCACTTTCGAAAGCCCTCAATAGGTGGAAACCGATAGTGAAGATTAATTTCAAGGAAACAAATAATTATAGATTTGCCAATATTAAGATTGGGTTCTACCGTAGGAGTCACGGTGACAAGTCTCCTTTTGATGGGCAACTTGGGACTTGGGCACATGCATTCCCTCCGACTTATGGATTAGTCCACTTTGACGCTGATGAAGTTTGGGTGGCATCTGGTGATGTCACAAAAGCAAAAAACAAAAATTCGGTTGACCTTGAATCAGTTGCAGTGCACGAGTTTGGTCACACATTAGGATTGGGGCACTCAGACATGAAGTCAGCCATCATGTATTCTAAAATAGGGACACGAACTAGGAAGGTGAACCTTACGGACGATGATATAAAAGGGATTCGAGACCTCTACCAAATCAAACCTTAATTAGATATTGCTCCTTATCAGAGCATGAGCATTAATATTAATATATGAATACAAAGTATACAAGATATATAGTCGTGCCTTATGATGCATGGCTTACCCATGATAATGAATAAATGTGAAAATTTACCTTTATCCAAGTTATATACAAAATATTTTAGTTTCATTTAACTTGATAGTTATTTTCTTTTCCTTCCCATTCACTTTCTCAATAAATTATTACTTTCATTTATCCCTTTAGTTATTGACAGGTTAAATGTAACACTTAATTTTTTAAGATTATTTCTACTTCAATTTTCAAAAATTGCACAAATTAATGTGTTGAATTGATTATAATATTCATCCATGAGGTGTGCATCAATTTGATATTTGTGTTGAGTCATGCATAAGTGTTGGTTGCAGCTTAGAATGTTAATATTTTAAATATGCATGAGTGTTCATGTTTATATGAAAAATATTTGGTAGACAACTGCAATATGCAGACAACCAGTTATAAAATGTGAAGAGAGAGAAATACGTATACGTATAAAGTGTGAAGAGAGAGAAATATATAGATATTCTTTGAGTGAGTTGGCTGGTTGGCTACGTATTGCAGTTGTTAGCATAATAAAGTTGTATTTATATCTTATGCTTTGTATGAGTTTTTAATTTTTTAAAAGATGAAGTTCCTAGTAAAGTTGATTCGCGTGTACGAGTCCAACCTCGCTCAACAATGATTGTTTAGCCTTTCCTTAACATACTAATTACTAAATAAGAATATATATATATAAAAAACAAGTCCTTAGGAATCTTGATGTGGTAGCTCTGAGTAAGAGTTTTTTACTTCCCATTCTTGAGTTGTCTTTCTTCTGTTGGCAATGGATTTTTTTTTTTGTGTAAACTAGTTGGGTTTGAGCTTGTCTGCACCTAATTATAGAAGATGAATGAAGATGCCAGAATATAACAACAAATATTGATTTGGTGACTTATGATAGAAATTATTGGTGCTGATTCTGTCACTGTATATGATAGCACCAAAGTGGGGCTTGGACCTACTATATTTTTGGGACGCTTAAGCACCACAATTCCACACTTTGGCACCCATAGAACCAAGCTTCAACGATATAATGATTTCGAACTTCGAACTTGATTGTGTGCTTTTTCTTCATTCTTTGTTAATTTCAACGGGTAGCTTATCAGTCTCTACACAATGTTCACAGATACATCAAAATGCTTTGAAACCCACAAATGCACTCTCCTAACCAACCAATTCTAGCTAATAGTAAGAAATCAATTAAAAATTAAACAAAGGTTCAAAGGAGGAAGGATTGCTCAATAACTTCCATTAAAACATATTGTAAATGGTGATTATTAGATATTCTCTTATCTCCTTGCTTTCAAAGATGTGTAGGATAATTATCTAAATTTAGAAAAAATTAGAAATTTTTGGCAATTTTGCAATTAAAACTAAAAACATCAAATAAAAACAAAATATTTTCTCAAAGTAAATGTACTTATTCATGTACGTATAAGCAAAAACGTCTATTTTACATGAACCAAAAAGTCATTTAATTCTTTCTTAAAAGACTTACGCAACGTAGACGTTAAGAATAAGGAGTCTCAAAGTAATTTGATAAAATGGAGGGGCGTCAGATGTATTATATTTATTGAAAATGCAGAGTAGTTTTGTAATTTATTATAAAAATTTATTCTAAATTACCGATGTTTCTAATGTTAGACATAAAGTTTAAAGATGCTTGAAGTGTCTCTCTTATTGTTTTGATTTTGATGTAATATAATTTTGGCTTTCTTAGATAATTTGTAATTTAGAGTTTCTTATGTATTGATTGTTTAGTTGAGACTTGCATGTGTTTGTTCTTGTTTGGAATGCCTTAGAAAGTTAAGTTGATCTTGTGTAATTTCTCATGATTTCAATTACCAACTAAGGTAATAGATTACCAACTGTGGTAATCAACTGCCAAAAATGGGTAATAGAGTGGGAATCAACATTTATCTTTGAGGTAATCGATTACCCCCTCGGGTTAATCGATTACCACAAGCTAAATTCACCTAGAATGACTTTGCTTTCTGGTTCAATCGATTTCCTATGTGTGGTAGTCGATTACCTCTATCAGAAAGTCATTTGATTGCCTAAATTGAATTTTTAATTTTAATTAGAAATACACCTCTTTCGAAAATCTTACAACAACTCTTGGAAATACATGTTTTAGAATTACTCCAACACTTTCATGTAATATACACTTTTCGCAGACAAGATTGCAGCAGCTGATGGGTATTATGTGGTAGCAGCCCAATGAGGTATTATCCTGTCACTAGTGCAAAATAGGACTTTAACGCCGGTTAAAATAGGCTTACGACGTCGGTTAAAATAGGCTTACGACGTCGATTAAAATCTGACATTAATAGGGGGTGATGATATTTAACGTCGGTTTAGAACACAGCTTTAAAAGTGCTCTCAACCGACGTTGAAAGTCTGAATTAATACTAAAATCGAATTTCTGGCCCAATGAAGCCCAATCAGTGAAAATGAGAAATTAATGAACAGTTAAGCACAAATCACTAATAAAAATGGGTGCGAAAAGACAATTAAATATGGGAAAATAATGACTCATCATTTGCAATATGTGAGTTTGGGTCATCCATAGCACTTACACTGAATTGATCCTGCTGCACTAAGTGTAGGAGAGACAGTTTCAACTCAAAATTGTTGGCTTGAATTGAAGGTCTTGTTATGCTTGTGACACACCCTTCAGCATTAGGTGTAGCATAATCTCCCAAGGTTCTTCTCATTTGTTGATTTTCTTCAGCCATATCATAATTTCTTATTACTTGAATCCTTGCTTGTTTTCGCTCTCTAACTTCTTTTTATGCCTTCGAGATGTTCTTTCAATCTCAGAATCAAAAAGTAAATCCTTTGCAGCAGCAGTGCCTCGCATAAACCAAAAAATTACAAGTGAAATAAAGAAACAAAAAGCAAATGTAAACTATTTAAGAAAATTGGAGAAAAGGAAATAAAAGTTAGAATAGAAAAATAAATGACTAAATTAGTATCTTCCTAGCTGCTTCTTGATATTGATAACGATTAATCCCCGGCAACGGCGCCAAAAACTTGTTCACATAACCGCAAGTATACGGTGTCCTCAAGTAATACACTCAAAAAGAAAGAATTGTCCCACAGAAATTATAGCTATCAATTACCAAGTTCACTATGATTATACTATCTAAGCTATCGAAATTTAGGATGAAAGAGAGTTCTGTTTTAGTTCAATAACTAACAATAGAGCATGAAACAACAATTAACAAAGAGAGTAAAGAGTGTGATTGGAAACAATCAAGTGAGAGTTGCTAGGGATCCAATTTCATTTATAATGTTCAGATGTAAACTATCATTCATAGCCTAATCTAGTTCAATTTCATGTTTAATGGCAAAATTCCTCTTTATAACTAAAACCCAATCCCTTGGTGTTCTAATCCTCTTCTCCTTAATTCAAGTTAACTAATTCCTTAGCCTAACCCAAATTGTAGAAGGCTTTAACAAGAGCAATGGAATTTATAATAACATCCACACAAATACAACTTTATTCCTAGAGATTCAGAAGCCATGATGTTGAAAACAAAGTCTGGGTCAAGTATAAATTTCTCAATTCATACATGATCCCTAAAATCATTCCAAGGTTGGCCAAATCAAGAAAAGCATTAAGAACAGAAATCAACACTTATATCATGAAATAGAAACTAAGATTAAACAAAGAAACAAGTTTACATCATCTGAAAACAAACTACATCTTCACCCTAGTTGTGGGTGTTTAGTTCAACACAAGAAAAGAAGAGAAACAAACAAAGATGTTGATAAGCTCCATGATTTCAAGGTGAAAAGATGAAGAATGTATCCCCAATCTTCGTCTAAACTCCTTTGCCAAATTAGGGATGGTCTCTGGCTTCTATTCTCTTCCCCCTCTCTATTCATTTCTATTTCCTTTTATAGGTCTTTAAAAAATAAAGGTTGTTAATACGCGATGTCGTGGCGCCAAATTTTGGGTGCTTGCAGTGCGCAAGTGACGGAAACTTTTCTTCTCTGCCTGGTGACCGATTGAGCCCCCACAACTTGGTGCTCTGGATCTAGAAAATGACCAGAATACCCCTAGCTAGAATAAAAAGAGCTTAACTAAGAAAAAGTTAGAAAATGGAGCTATAATAAGTTTAATTTGCTTAAGATAAGACTACACAAAAGCTTGAGAGCAATTTTTGATCGAAATATACCCATAAAAACATTATAAATTAAGGTGTTATAAATAATTTTATTTATAAAAATATAGTAAACATTTTAAACTTGATAATTTCTTCTATATATAATTAGAAGATGATTAGAACAGAGGGAAGAATCCCCTACAATGGGGTGCAAACAAGAGAGAAGAATCCCTATAATGGGGTGCAAAGGGCCCAATAACGGGTACAGAGGGAAGAATCCCCTACAACGGGGTGCAAATGGTCCTAGGATAGGCTCTGACACCATGTTAAATTTAAGTGAGGAGCCTAACTCAACCCTACAAACCGGCTTGTAAGGTGAGGACTGTTCCTCACATATATACATTCAACAGGCTCTATCTTTAAGCGATGTGGGATTTCCAACATTTCCAACATGGTATTAGAGCTTATCCTAGGACCCTTTGCATCCCGTTGTCGGGATTCTTCCCTCTGTACCCTGTTGTCGGGATTCTTCCCTTTATACCCCGTTGTCGGGAATTCTTCCTTCTGTGCACCCCAGTCAGGGATTCTTCTTCCCTCTTCCCTTTGAACCCCGTTGTCGGGGACCCTTTGCACTTGTTAGATAATATTATGCATTTATGATAATATTATGTGTTATATCAAGATGATTAACACATCTAAGATTTTGATTTCTACAAGACAGACGAAACTTTCTCAGACGAAACATCAGCGAGCAAGTCAGACGAAACAAGCACAGACGAAAGATGACTCCTCAGACTGAAGTCATTCGTCTGTCTCAAGTCAAAGTCATCAGACGATAGGATAAGACGAAACCTCTTAAAAACTAAAGAAGTATATCGTCTGTCCAAGAAGTGAAGCAAAGTTTAAGTCACTCGCGCCAAAATTTCAAATCTTAAGAAGTACTCATTAGAAGCATCCAAGATCAGTATAGGGATTCGTGCTTACACATGCAACTCAAAAAGGTCTTCACCTTTTTTTCAAAGTCTTTGTAAGAGTCAGAAAAGGTACTGCGCACGCAATCTAGATCCGTTGCACACGCCATCAATCACTCAAGTACTATCTGACAACTTTTTGGAAAGCTCTCAAGAAAATATTCAACGCCATTCTCATGTGTCTAACGGTTATCTGAAGATGGTGCCTATTTAAAGACTTCACTTCATGAGAGTTCAGTTGGTGAAAACGTTTCTATTATTCTATCTTCTGTGATTTCGCTCATACATCTGATTGTATTTCATTGTAAAACCCTCTCTGCGAAGAGGAATCTTTCTGATTTTAAAACATCTTTTTAAAATGCACTTGTGTGATAGTTTAGCCTGAGGAGACTGGTTGTTCAAAGAATACCTCTGTTTTTTAGCCTGCGAAGGCTGTGTTCAAAGAATATCTTGTTATAGCCAGAAGTGGCTGGGTGCAAATAATACTTGTAACCATTTCACGGTTGGTAGTGAAAACTCAGTGGTTGCTGGGTAACTGGACGTAGTCTTGTATAGACGAACCAGTATAAAAATAGTTGTGTACTTATCTTCTTAAGTGTTTGACTAATGGGGATAATTAAGCTATAACGTATCTTACTTAAAAACAATCCTTGAAGATTAAGTAATACTTCGTCTAAACATATTTAAACCCACATACAAAAGGGAATTTTTTTTTTTTATAAAACACAATTCAACCCCCCTTCTTGTGTTCTATCTTTTACAGTTTGGTATCAGAGCTCAGCATCTCTAACGGTTGAGCGCTTTACAGCTGCTAGAGGAAAAGATCCTGGATGGAGTCTCAAGGACCTTCGTTCTTATCTGAAGGGTCATTCATGAACAAGCCACCGGCGTTCTCTTGTGATGACTACACTTACTTGGCGGATCGGATGGAGATGTACATCAAATCCACACAGTACAGATTGTGGAACATCATAACTCAAGGAAACATCCCTATTGTCAAACCTGAGGTTGAATGGGGAAATGAAGAATTTTGGTAGATTCCAAAGAGTCCTTAGAGATTCTCCAAAGAGTCCCTCTCTAGCTTCTTCAAACAAGCAACTCCAACCCAAAAAGACAAAGGAAGCTTCGGTCAAGCTTCAATGGTGGAGGAAAACCGAGAAAGGAAAAGGTGAAGGGGGTGAGGAATGGAAGAGGGTGGCGCCATGGCAAGCCAATAAGCCTAGGAGGAACCGCCACAATGGAGGATGGAATCCATTGATAAGATTCAAGAAACCTTGTTAAGCAAGACAAGAGAAAACCTCTCTCAAGAAAAGCTCAAAGCTTATTCAATTATCAAAATTATCAAAAGTTTTTCTACAAATTTCGTTTTTGGGCTTTTATAGACTTAGGAAGACTTGAAGAGGAAGCTAGAAAACATTAGAGTACTCTACAAGTCAATGAATAAGAGCCACAAGTTCAAAGGTTCAAGTACATGTCACTTTCAAGAGGGTTTCATGTCACTTTCAAAGGTTACATGTCACTCTCAAAGGTTACATGTCACTTTCAACTTGATTCTCATCCATTGGATGAGTGCATCTAATCAAGGGTTGAGATTTGCTCTTGGATTAGGCATGGATCCTAATCCAAGTGAAAATCTATTTGAACCAAATCCACTTGGATTCACAATTTGAAATTCAAATTTAAATCAAATTAAATTTAAATTTCAAATATGAATTTAATATGAACTTGAACTTTAATTCATTCACTCCTATTAAGTTTCACTTTTTAAGCTTACTAGCCTTTTAAGCACAACATTAAGCAAACACTTAAAAGAAAAGTACACTTTTGGCCAAAAACTTACAAGGACATCAAAATTATTTACACTTCAATTACAAAAATCAAATCCTAAGCTAAGGTAACTTGGAGCTTCTAGTATTTCTTCTAGGTGAGTGATTTTCCTTAGATGTGCCTACATCAAACCCTCCTTCTTAGTTGCAACTTGTCCCCAAGTTGGCTTGATCTTCACCTACATTAAACAAAGACAAGTCATTAACATTGAAAGTTTTCATCCAACAAATCACTATGTAGATCAAGTTAAAAAAAGGTTTGGGTTCTTTTAGACTCATGTCCTCTAAGGAATTTCCTCAACGGACTCTTGCTCCTAAATAGAGTCCTCTTTACCTACAAACAAATAACCCCCGGGGTCAAATATCACAATGTCATCATTAACAATGAATAAATCATTCTTTATAGCATTTGATGGAAGTGATTTATTATGTTGGTATGCTTGCATTCTATAGTGAGTGCATGGTGGTAAAAACATTTGAAAATCTATAAGTCTACACATATTCAACTTAATTCTATCATCTAGTTTGAGCAAATTACAAATTTCACTCACTTCTAAATCATAGGAAAACAACATGTATTTTTTCTCAATATCAAAAATATCAATTAAAGAATGAAAGGAAAATTTTGAATACTCATTTGGGATATAACCAAAACTATTAGGAGTTTTTACTCCTTTCCCCACTTGTGTAGACACTTGCTTCTTATCCGACATTCCTTCACTAAGTGTGGAACTTTGTGGTGTGCCCTCCTTCTTAACCTCTTCCAACAACCTAGGAAAGCATTCAACATCATGAAAATAATGGTTAATAGGCACAATTAAGAATTCCAAATTACCAAATTCAAGGATCTTCCAAGGCTCAATGCCATAAGATTCTAAAGTATGGTATGGAATATCATTCTTAATAAAAGTAAAAGGAATAGTAAGTGGTAAAGAAACTCTTTCAAAGGGAAGTTCAAAATTTATGGGTATTTTTGTTTCTTCACAAGGTTTGTTCCAATGCTCTTTTATGCACAACTCTTCATTAGGAGTCAAATCAAAAGGAACTTTATAAAGATGACCACAAGCATCCTCACAAAGAGATTTAAGTGCATTCCTTTCTACATCTTCACACAAGAGATTGTCAATTTCCTCTTGGTAGTCATCCTTTGGAACCATACCTACAATGTCCTCCAAATAAGAATCAAAAAATTCAAATGAAGGGTTAGTATAAGCAAGTAAAGAATCATTTTTCTCCTTCATTTGTTTTTCTATCAACTCCCATTCTTTAATTTCTTTTGCTCTCAATTCTTTTTCTCTCAATTCCTTTATCATTCTCTCTTTTTCCCTTCTCCAATACTCATCATAATGCCTTTCATTTTCTTCTAACAACCTTCTTTGTTTTTCTTCTCTCATTTCCCTCTTAAAGTCATAATAATCTCTATCACTTCTTTCACTCCCTCTTCTACTCCTCTTATCACTATCTCTATGGTACTCTCTCCTTTCACCTCTATTCCTACTATTCTCTCCATGATGCCTCCTCTCACTATCAACCCTCTTTTTCAAACTCTCCCATCCTCTCATCAAGGGTGGTATTCACTCTACTTAGGATAATATCCATCATCTTGAGAGTTTTGGGTGACAAGTCATTGCCAACACTAGGAGAACTAGCCATCGCTGCAAGAAAAAGGTTAGTGTACAAGAAATATAATAGGAAATAAAGAATCTCACCACTCTCTAAGTGTATCCACTCAATCAACTCGTGTTTCACACTTAGTGGCTTTTTCTCTAATGAAACTCTCTTGCCTTTTTCCTCTCTATCTCTTGGCTCTCACTTAGAAATTATTCTCAAATCAATTATCAAGTTCCTACCAAGCCAATGTGAAAGAGGAACGGCACCCTAGCTAGGCTTAAGAAGTCCAAAGAGACAAATACTCAAAGACAAAACTAGGAGTCCAAGAAAGACAAGCAAAAAAAAAAGGCTTAAAAATGAAAGAAAGGCTAATCAAATTTGGAGTAAACTTTGATGAGACATTGACACATATATGGACAGCAAAGGATCATGAATTTGCAGGGAAAACAAGTCCAAAACCGAGACTAAGAGTATGGGAAACAAAATGTACAGCCACACACAAAACAAGTTATCCACCAAAATTCACCAATTTAGCGACGGATTCTGGAATCCGTTGTAAAAACCGAAATGAAACTTAATTCTATGATTATGCAACCTTGGAGAGAAATCAAACCAATTGCAAAATAAGGTTCATATATTCATATTATTATAAAAATTCCAGCAAGTGCAGTAAAATTTTAAAGTGAAACTCACACCAAAGATCACTACACACTCAAGTCCAAAAACAAGGTACTTAGAAATTCAACTTGGGTGATGTGTGCTCAAAACTAAGTCCAAGGGTGTGTCTAATTGCCAATTCTTTTCACTTTTCAAATTTTTCTCTTGCTATTTTGGTTCTTTTGATTTTTCTTTTGTATGGTCCTTAATCAATTTCTACTCTTTTTGGACCCATACACTTCACTTTTCACCACTACTTCTTTTTCTTTTGTTTTTCTTACTTATTTCTTTTCTTTGTTTTGATTTTGTATTTTTTTTTTTACACACTATGTATGGCTGGACCGAAACCAATAATGAAGAAGAGCAACCTCCAAGTTCAATTTCTAAAACCCAAAATACAAATCACAAGGTTCTACACAAATTGGACCTTAAAGAGTGCTCTAGAAGCTAACTAAATGCATGTTCATGTGAAACTTACACTAGAAGTTTCTCTTATCTCATGGAACCCATGTAAAACATGAAACCCAAATCAACCAAGGTGCAGCACATACATCATACTCACGGTTTTGTAAAGAAAAACACAAAGGACTAACAAAACTACAAGAAAACAAATCAAACAAAGAAGCTTACAAAGGAAGTTACTCTAGAACCATGAATCTTATTATGGAAGCTAAAGCAACTATGGGTAAAACTTCAAGACAAGCATGCTTAACCATGGAAACCCACGGTTTGAAGAAGAAAGAAGGAAGAAAAGCATGCTTAGACACAAACCAACCGAACAAAATGAAGACAACTCAAAGAAACAAAGACTAGGCTATTGAAAGAAGACATGGAATCAAAGAAAATTCAAAGAAAGCTATGGAAACATATGAAACCCATAACTAACCCGTTGAAGATACTCCATTGAAGAAGACACAAGCTCATGATACCACTTGATAGAGGCCTCCTTAGAGATTCTCCAAAGAGTCCTTGTGTTGCCCTCTCTAGCTTCTTCAAACAAGCAACTTCAACCCAAAATCAAAGGAAGCTTCGGTCAAGCTTCAATGGTGGAGGAAAACCGAGAAAAGGAAAAGATGAAGGGGTGAGGAATGGAAGAGGCTGGCGCCATGGCAAGCCAATAAGCCTAGGAGGAACCGCCACAATGGAGGATGGAATCCATTGATAAGATTCAAGAAACCTTGCTAAGCAAGACAAGAGAAAACCTCTCTCAAGAAAAGCTCAAAGCTTATTCATTCATCAATTTGTCAAAAGTTTCTTACAAATTTCGTTTTTGGGCTTTTATAGACTTAGGAAGACTTGAAGAGGAAGCTAGACAACATTAGAGTACTCTACAAGTCAATGAATAAGAGCCACAAGTTCAAAGGTTCAAGTACATGTCACTTTCAAGAGGGTTTCATGTCACTTTCAAAGGTTACATGTCACTCTCAAAGGTTACATGTCACTTTCAACTTGATTCTCATCCATTGGATGAGTGCATCTAATCAAGGGTTGAGATTTGCTCTTGGATTAGGCATGGATCCTAATCCAAGTGAAAATCTATTTGAACCAAATCCACTTGGATTCACAATTTGAAATTCAAATTTAAATCAAATTAAATTTAAATTTCAAATATGAATTTAATATGAACTTGAACTTAAATTCATTCACTCCTATTAAGCTTCACTTTTTAAGCTTACTAGCCTTTTAAGCACAACATTAAGCAAACACTTAAAAGAAAAGTACACTTTTGGCCAAAAACTTACAAGGACATCAAAATTATTTACACTTCAATTACAAAAATCAAATCCTAAGCTAAGGTAACTTGGAGCTTCTAGTATTTCTTCTAGGTGAGTGATTTTCCTTAGATGTGCCTACATCACAAACCTTCTTTAAGAAGAAGGAAAGAAAGCTCCCTGAAAAATCATCAAGCAAGGAGGAGAGCTCAGAAGTTATCTGCTATGAATGCAGAAAACCTGGACACATGAGATCAGAGTGTCCAAGACTAAAGAAAAGATGGAATCCTCGCAAAGACAAGGGTAAGAAAAGTCTAGTGACTTGGAAAGACCTTGATAGCGAAAGCTCAGAGGAATCCACTGAAGAAGAAGAAACTGTGAATATCTGCCTCATGGCTGGAGACACTGTCTCATCAAAGGTAATTGAATCTGAAACTTCTTCATCCTCCTCATCTGAGTCTGAGTCAGAATCAGAAGAAATTTCATACGATACACTTTTGTCAAACTCACATTTTATTGCTAAGCAATACAAAGTATGCAAAGCCAAGTTAAAACAAACTTTGGAAGAAAATGCTACTTTGAGAACTGAAAATGAGTTACTGCAAAAGAGGTATCAGATGAAAAATCATCGAATCGAAAAGAATAATTTTATTTCTGAAATTGAAAGATTGAAGAAAGAAAATGAATCCTTACTCAAAGACTTAACAAAGTTCACTAAGGGATCCTCCGTGCTAGAAAATATTTTAAAATATGGGAGATCTCCATCTGACAAGAGTGGACTTGGTTATGTTGAAGAGTCAGACAAAATGAAAAACAATTTTGTTCCGTCTACTCATAAAAAGAAGATTAAAAATTATAATAAGGTTCCAAATAATTATAGAAAAGATAAAAGAACCTTAAACAAGAAGAAATCTTTTTTCACTGACAAAGAAGGACCCAAAAATATTTGGGTACCAAAGTCACTCATTATTCCTGTTGCAGACATCCTTAATAGGAAAAGAGAGGACTTCAAGCTGGTACCTGTACCTGGACAATGGGTGTTCACGACACATGACGGGAGACCTGTCTATGTTCCAAGATCTCAGACCAAGTAAAGGATCTGTATCATATGGTTCAGGGAAAGGTAAAATCTTAGGCATTAGGACTGTTGGTAAGACATCCAATCCTCTTATCCAAAATGTGTCTTATGTTAAAGGTCTTAACTTCAATCTACTTAGCATAAGTCAATTTTGTGACAGTGGATATGAAGTAGCTTTTAACTCAGATGAATGTATAGTTAAAAATAAAGACAAATCCATTCTATTTATTGGGAAAAGAAGGAATAACCTTTATGAGGTTTGTCTTTCTGACCTTAGTGATCAAAATGTGACATGTTTGATTTCAGCAGATGATGAACGAGATATTTGGCACAAAAAGCTTAGACATTTAAGTCTCAAGTATATTTCAAAAATTTCTAAAAAGGATCTTGTAAAAGGTTTTCCGAAAATATCTTGGAAATCCAATCGTCTGTGTGAATCTTGTCAGCATGGGAAACAACTCAAAGCTTTCTTTAAATAAAAAAATGTTGTTTCCACGACAAGACCGCTAGAACTGTTACATATTGATCTCTTTGGACCTACTCAAACTGAAAGTCTTGGAAGAAAGAGATATGAATTTGTTATTGGTCCCTATGTGTGAATCTAGAGGGGGGGGTGAATAGATTCTTGTTAAACTTTACCCCAAATTCGCGTGTTTCTAATTCCTTTTAATTCAACCGAAAGCTAATCTTGATTACCTATCAATTACCTTTCAATTACAGATTCAATTACAAGTTCAATTACTGATTCTATTCCTAAACCAATTAATGAGTTGATTATCAATGCAGTTTCCAAATACAAAGCAGAATATGATCAATAACAATATAGTGAAAACTGTAAAGAGAGTAAGGAAGAAGATGAGTGCAATGATGTATCTTGGTTACTTAAGCGCATTTACTCGTCGGTCCCAACCCAACAACTGTTGCGATTGGCTTTCCACTATCAAATGATTCCTTTTGTATCCTTTTACATTCACTCTGCAACAAGCAATACAAACAGAAATCAAAACACCCAAAACTGTTCTTCAACCTGAAGAACAGAACTTCCCAGACCTTGGCACCTCCAAGATCAAAACTTTGAGAATCACTTCTCAAACACAATTCTCTATCTAAAGAGACCTCTCTCCTAGAGCAACAACCCAGAATTGGAAAATACAAAGATCAGTAAAGAATACACCTCAAGTGCGAGAATCGATCACAAATGAACACTATGAAATCCACCCAATCACGGGAATGAATCAAGTTTCCCTTTGTCTTTGAAAACCTTGATGAACTCTATGTAAAGAGCATATGAAAGTGTAAGAGTTGATTCAAGAAGCTAGGTTTTTTCAGCTACTTCATATGTTTCATCAAGATTATACTTATAGAACCAATTTGGAGGAAGAAAACGTGCAAATCTGAGCTACGGTCAATGGTCAATGTAATTGATCCCAAATGCATGTAATCGATTACACTAGCCGTTAGAACCTCCAAACTGATTTTTCAGGCATGTAATCGATTACCACGAGGATGTAATCGATTACATTGAAGAGGGAAACAGAAACAAGTGAATTTCAAACCATGTAATCGATTACATTGGAGATGTAATCGATTACATCGATGAGGCCAAGCCATGTAATCGATTACATCAACCATGTAATCGATTACACGAAAGCAAAAATAATGTAATCGATTACATACACCATGTAATCGATTACACCAGAGAGGAAAACAAATGTAATCGATTACATCACCCCTGTAATAGATTACATCAGTGAAAAATGGATTTCCAGGTTTTTCAAAACTGTTTTTCACATAGGGAAATCAAACATTAGTCACATGATCATCCATACTCAAGTTTTAACCATTCTCTGGGGCCTCAAACAAAGAACTCAACACATTCATGCCTAAACTCAACAAACAATACATGGATCAATCCTAATTACACTTCATCTATGGAAAACCGAAAATACATTTATCAAAACCAAAACCACTAAGAGAGTCATAACTGTATCTACAAGCTTTAGGTCCAACAATCTCCCCCTTTTTGGTTTTGATGTACCAAATCATAGTTGAGGTTTTCCTAGAGTTTTAGGATATGTGTTGTTCTTTGACATACCTGCATATGTTAGAATTTTCCAGAAAATACAATATGCATATGCACTACTAATCAATCATTCATTCAAATATGTATGACATGATTCAATCACAATTTTATAGATCAAGACCAATGAATCATAACAGAATCTCAAAGCAAATTTTATTCAATATCCAAAAGCGATAACATAGTTTAGATTTTCAATAAAACAGTAAAAAAACATAACTTCAAATCACTAATCAATACTAGAAGCCTATCAAAGCTAATCTCAACTCTCAACTCCCCCTATCTAGGATAACCTAACTATTCTCCCCCTATTTGGTATATCAAACCAAAAAGAGAGATACAGAGAGGGGGGTCACTGATCATCACCATCATCATCATCTTGGTTGAGGCGCTCCATGATGGATTCCATCAAGGACTTCATGTCAAGGAAATGTAGATTTTGATTCCTTTCGAATTCTTTAATCTGCTTTCCCAGATCATCTTGGCGCTTATCCATCTCATCCAGCCTATCAATGACAATGGACTCAAATCTAGACTTAGGGATGTACTCCCCAGCTGCTGAATCCCCATCATCATCAGAAGGAGGATGTTCTTCTGGTTGTGGTTGTTCTTGTTGTTGTTGTGGTTGGTCTTGTTGTTGTTGTTGAATTTCTTCTCTAGATATCCAGCCTTCTGCTGTCTTGGTCAACCTCATCTTTTTCAGCATCATATCACCAAGAACATGGATATCCCTGACCAATTCTCTGTGCTCATTGGAGACATCCACTTGACACTGCTCCAGAACACGTGAGATAAACAAACCATATGGACATTTGAATTCATGAAATTTCTTTACCTTGGTCATGTTGTCCATGACAACATGACCCCAATCAATCAATTCCATTTTTCAGGGCAGACCATCAAAATCATATCTTCTTCCATGAAATTTGTGCATGATTGGTACCCCTAGCAGCCAAAACCCAGCATATTGTATAATGAAGAAGACGGTCGTCAATGTTGAGACCACCAATACCAAAAGTCTTCCTCATACCTCGTTCTCTCCTTGCTGTCATTTCAGCCTCCCAAACCTCTGGATTTTTCAATATGCTCATATAAAAAGCATCCTTTCGTAGTTCAATGCCTTCCTCTGCAGATTTTCCATAGTAGGGACTATACCCTCATTCGTTATTCCACCAAGATTGAAGAATATGTCAGAAGTCAGAACAATGGATACTCCTTTAACTTCAGACATAACTCTTCCAGAGTTAGGGAGATATTTCAGATTAGAGTAGAACACCCTTACCAAATCAGGGTAAATGAAACCCCAACCCAACAAATTTCTCCAAGTTCGATCTCGGAGCATGGAGTGAAAGGTAAATCCTTCATGGTCCAGCCATCTTAAGTCCACAATCTTTGGGGTACGAGTTCCCCTGTTTTTGCGAAATCGGTGAAGAAACGAGTTTCTTGTTCCTTCGTGGTGAACCATGGGTTGTGATGCACTGAGATTCTTGAGAAGCCTTCCTTTTGGAAGAGGTTTCTTGTCTCTTCTTGGTACGTCTTTCCTCTTGGATGTCTCGGCTAGCTCTAGCTTTCATCCTTTTTGCTGCTTCCTTGTCCGTCCATGGTTGAATGTTGGTGATGAAGAAGAAAAGATTGAAGGTTGAAGATGAGGAAGGAGATGGTTCGAGTTCACGAGAGAGAGAATGGGGCTCTTGAGATTTTAGGGTTTATGAATGAGAAAGTGAAATCAAAAACCTAAAACACAACTAAAATGCCTCACAATGCGGACTAGAAACAATGAATCTAGGAATGGGCTTCCAAGAATGCAAAAACACCAAGCCGAAACGAAGAACAACTCAAAAACCCTTTCGGAGCGCATGTAATCGATTACATATATGATGTAATCGATTACATCGAAGAAAAAAACAAGGTATTTGTGAAGCGAAGCACCCATGTAATCGATTACACATTTGATGTAATCGATTACATCGAAATCAACCACCATGTAATCGATTACATGGGGATCTGTAATCGATTACATCAAAACAATCGTTGTAATCGATTACATTGAACTTGTAATCGATTACATCGAAAGCCAAAAAAATACTGTAATCGATTACATACATGTTGTAATCGATTACATCCTATAGAAAATCACAAATCAAGTTGAAAATAG
Source organism: Hylodesmum podocarpum (assembly GCA_026586105.1). Lineage (NCBI taxonomy): Eukaryota > Viridiplantae > Streptophyta > Magnoliopsida > Fabales > Fabaceae > Hylodesmum > Hylodesmum podocarpum. The sequence goes on from JALJEV010000131.1 coordinate 9,112,136, forward strand.
GCTATGTACTGCAATGTTCATGGATTTCACATATAGAATGATTGAAAAACATTTGATTCTTCATGTTAATGGTCAAGATCATGTAATGCAATGAATTCATACCAAATTTAAGCACAATGAATGATTAAACTATCATACTTACAACACTTATGTGAGATGTTCTTCACTTAGTATACCAAGATTGGTTCTAAGTTTGAAGAACCTCTCCTTAGGTAGAGGCTTTGTGAAGATATCCGCGAGTTGATTTTCTGTGTCAATGAATTCCACCTCACAATCTCCTTTCTCAACATGATCTCTAATGAAGTGATGACGCACATCGATGTGCTTTGTTCTTGAGTGTAAGACCGGATTCTTCGTGATACTAATTGCACTTGTGTTGTCACATTTGATTGGGATGTGATCAAGCTTTAGTCCAAAATCTTCAAGTTGTTGCTTCAACCAGTTATCAGGCACAACAGCTTCCAGCAGCCACATACTCTGCCTCAGCTGTGGATAGAGCAACACAGGCTTGCTTCTTGCTATACCAAGAGACTAAGCTTTCTCCAAACAAGTGACATACTCCACTAGTACTTTTCCTATCAGTTTTACAACCAGCAAAGTCAGCATCACTAAAACCAACCAATGTAGGATACGTACCTTTAGGATACCACAAACCACAGTTCGTAGTTCCTTTGAGATACTTCAAGATTTTCTTCAAAATTTGTCATGTGTGATTCCTTTGGTGCAGATTGAAATCTTGCACAAACACACACACTGAACATGATGTCCGGTCTACTTGCTGTGAGATACAAGAGTGATCCAATGATCCCTCTATATCTTGATTGGTCTACACTTTGTCCAGCTGCATCATTATCCAAATGGAGATTAGTTGACATAGGGATAGTAGAGATCTTACAACTCTCCATGTCGAATTTCTTCAGTAATTCCTTGATGTATTTTGCTTGATGTATGAAGATTCCATCTTTCAGTTGTTTGACTTGCAGTCCTAGGAAGAATTTGAGTTCTCCCATCATAGACATGTCAAACTCCCCCTGCATGCTATTCACAAACTCTTCACACAGAGATTTGTTAGTTGATCCAAAAATGATATCATCAACGTAAACTTGAACCAACAAAATACAGTTTGACTTTCTCCTTATGAAGAGAGTCTTATCAACATTACCTCTACTGAACCCTTTTGACAACAAAAACTTACTCAGCCTTTCATACCATTGTCTAGGGGCTTGTTTTAGGCCATAGAGGGCCTTTTTCAGTTTGTACACATGCTCAGGGTATCTGAAATCAGTGAATCCAGGAGGTTGTGAAACAAAAACTTCTTCATTTATATAGCCATTCAAGAAAGCACTCTTAACATCCATTTGAAATAACTTGAAATCATGTATATAGGCAAAAGCAAGCAAAACTCTAACAGCTTCTAGTCTAGCAACAGGGGCATATGTTTCACCGAAATCTATTCCTTCTTGTTGATTATAACCCTTAGCTACTAGTCTAGCCTTATTCCTAACCACAACACCGTTCTCATCTAGCTTATTCTTAAACACCCATTTTGTTCCAATTACATTCATATCTCTTTTAAAAGGTACTAACTCCCATACGTTATTCCTTTTAAATTGATTCAACTCCTCATGCATAGCAATCATCCAAAATTCATCGTTCACAGCATCATCAATACAAGAGGGTTCAAATTGAGATACAAATGCATAATCATCACAAAACATGTTAAGAGTAGATCTAGTAGTTACTCCCTTATGGATGTCACCAATGATGTTGTCAAGAGATAAATCTCTTGGTTTCCTCCATTCTTTTGGAAGATCATGAGAAGTGGTTGGTGGCTCTTCTGTTCTTCTTCTTTGCTAGTGCTTTCTTCACCTACATGCTCATCATCATCAACAAACACACTTCCCTTTTGGGGATTATTAGTTTCATCAAACTTAACATGTACAGATTCCTCAATGCACATTCTCCTTTTATTAAATACTCTATATGCTTTACTTGATGATGAATACCCAATAAACACACCCTCATGACCTTGGCATCAAACTTACCAAGAGGCTCTTTTGCTATTATTCAAAACAAAACACTTGCACCCAAATACCCGAAAATGAGAGATATTGGGTTTCTTGTCTTTATAGAGTTCATAGGGGTTTTCTTTAAAATAGGACGAATCACAATTCTATTTAGAACATAGCAAAGCGATGGACACTTTGCATCATTAAAAATATTTAGGCAAATCACTTTCAGTTAACATAGTTCTTGCTAGTTCTACTAAAGATCTGTTTTTCCTCTCAACAACCCCATTTTGTTGTGGAGTTCTTGGAGCGGAAAAGTTGTGATCGATTCCATATTTTTCGCAAAACTTTTCAAAAGACTCATTTTCAAATTCACCTCCATGATCACTCCTAATGGACTTGATTTTCAAATCTTTTTCGTTTTGAATCTTTTTAGCAAGTATTTTGAAAACTTTGAAAGTGGTGTCTTTACTTGGTATAAATGCCACCCAAGTAAAACGAGAGTAGTCATCTACTACAACTAGTCCATATAGGTTTCCACCCAAACTAGCAGTTCTAGATGGACCAAAGAGATCCATGTGCAGCAATTCAAGCGGTCTAGAAGTTGAAACAACATTTTTAGATTTGAAGGAGCTTCTAGATTGCTTGCCTTTTTGACATGCATCACATAGGCCTTCTCTTTTGAATTTTAAATCGGGTAACCCTTGTACTAGATTCTTAGATGACAGTTTATTTAGTTGATGAACATCAATATGAGCTATACGTCTATGCCAAAGCCATGACAAATCATCGCTTGACATAAGGCATGCATGATATGATGATGAATGATCAAGTTCAAGGATATAGATGTTACCACGTCTCTTACCAACCATCAATGCCTCATTCGAATCGCTGTTATTGATTTTGCAGCAGTCTTTGTCAAATGATACTTGATAGCCTTTGTCACATAATTGGCTAATACTCAGAAGATTGAACTTCAAACCTTCCACAAGCAGTACATCCTCGATCACAGAGTTGGATTTGTCTCCAACAGCACCAATACCCAGTATTTTACCTTTGTTATTATCTCCATACACTACTGAACCAGATTCTTTGGATTTGAAGGAGATAAAGTTGCTCTTGTCACCCGTCATATGTCTTGAGCAGCCACTATCCAAATACCATGTTGAGTGTTTGGCTCTCAAGCACACCTACACAGAGAAAGATATCATTTGGTTTTTGGTACCCAAATCTTATTGGGTCCTTTCATGTTAGAACAATGACTATCTTTCTTAATCCATTTAAACAATCCACTATCTAAACCTTTCTTTCTAATCATGCAATTATAGTTGTTATGTCCAGGTTGCATACAATAACTACATGAGAAAGTTCTGTTATTACTGGTTTGTTTAAATGTGTAGAACTTCTTGTTATTCTTTTTCAAAGGGGCAATAAACAATTTACACTTTAAAAAGGGTAGTTTCAAGTCATCATTTTCCTTTTTCAGATTTTGAACATTGTTCTTTAAAACCGAAATTTCATTTTCTAAATCTGAAATTTTAATTTTCTGAACCTTACTCAATTTTTCAAATTTTTCTGCTTCTTTGAAGAGCTCACAAAAAGCAAGATATCTGAGTTCATCATAATCTTGAGTAGATGAATCAGAATCACTTACCTCATTATCGAATCTGAATTTGCCATAAGACACAAGTTGGCTTCTTCATTTTCTCTCACTTTGGAGGATGAGCGAGTCATTTTCTTCCCAAGCAATGTAGGCCTTCTTCTTGCGAAACCGGTCCTTCTTGGGTCTTTCTTCTTGCTCCACTCTTCTAGGATCCTGCTTTGTTTGATTTTTTAAGTTGGGACACTCCGATCTGTAGTGTCCAGCCTTGCCACATTCATAGCATGTGACCTTTGAAGATGAGGCTTTTCTAGCATTATTAAACCTCTTCTTGTTGTTGTTCTTCCTCATGAACTTCTTGAATTTTCTTACCATGAGGTTCATGTTTTCTTGCTCAGACTCATTTCCACACTTGATGATGCATCACTATCACTAGTTGTGTCCTCCATTTTGAGTGCTAAACTCTTGGCTTTCTTATCTTTTCGCTCTTCATCAAGCCAATTCGAGACATGTCCATCTCGTATTCTCTCAACTTACCAAACAACTCAGCACTTGTTATCAAGGCCAAGTCCTTGGATTCAGTAATTGTTGTGACTGTTGGTTGCCACTTTCTGCTTAAAGACTTCAGCACCTTCACGTTGACTTCTTCTTCAACGAATACTTTGCCAAGTCCTTTTAGATGATTCATAATGTGTGTGAATCGTTTCTACATGTCCATAATGGACTCACCTTGTGCCATTCTGAACATTTCATACTCTTGGATGAGTGTGTTCTTTCTAGCTCTTCTCACCTCAGGAGTACCTTCATGAGTCACCATGATAAGATCCCATGCCTCTTTATTTGTTGTCTGCTGAAATTCTAAAGAATTCATCGAGTTTAATGCGGAATGTATTATATTTAAAGCTTTAGCATCATTTTCAGCTCTCCTAATTTCTTCAGGTTCCCATTTCTCAAATGGTTTTTCAACCTCATTTCCATCTACTGTGTGTGTTGGAACCTTGTAATCGATTACTCTGACTTGCCGAGATGTTTCTATTTACAGATCGCATAAAAATTTTCATTCTAACTTTCCGAAGGGATAGTTATCTCCACAAAAAGAGGAGGTCTATTAATAGAGGCACCTTCAAGCAAATGGTAATTGATTTCAGCCATTCTAAGGAACTATTGGATCAAATTCTAGAGTAATTTACTAGATGAAGCTCTGATACCAATTATTGGTCCCTATGTGTGAATCTAGAGGGGGGGTGAATAGATTCTTGTTAAACTTTACCCCAAATTCGCGTGTTTCTAATTCCTTTTAATTCAACCGAAAGCTAATCTTGATTACCTATCAATTACCTTTCAATTACAGATTCAATTACAAGTTCAATTACTGATTCTATTCCTAAACCAATTAATGAGTTGATTATCAATGCAGTTTCCAAATACAAAGCGAGAATATGATCAATAACAATATAGTGAAAGCGTAAAAGAGTAAGTAAGGAAGAAGATGAGTGCAATGATGTATACTTGGTTGAAGCCAATCGCCTAAATCGTCAGTCCCAACCCAACAACTGTTGCGATTGGCTTTCCACTATCAAATGATTCCTTTTGTATCCTTTTACATTCACTCGCAACAAGCAATACAAACAGAAATCAAAACACCCAAAACGTTCTTCAACCTGAAGAACGAGAACTTCCAGCACCTTGGCACCTCCAAGATCAAAACTTTGAGAATCACTTCTCAAACACAATGCTCTATCTAAAGAGACCTCTCTCCTAGAGCAACAACCCAGAATTGGAAAACACAAAGATCAGTAAAGAATACACCTCAAGTGCGAGAATCGATCACAAATGAACACTATGAAATCCACCCAATCACGGGAATGAATCAAGTTTCCCTTTGTCTTTGAAAACCTTGATGAACTCTATGTAAAGAGCATATGAAAGTGTAAGAGTTGATTCAAGAAGCTAGGTTTTCAGCTACTTCATATGTTTCATCAAGATTATACTTATAGAACCAATTTGGAGGAAGAAAACGTGCAAATGAGCTACAACGGTCAATGTAATTGATCCTAAATGCATGTAATCGATTACACTAGCCGTTAGAACCTCCAAACTGATTTTTCCAGGCATGTAATCGATTACCACGAGGATGTAATCGATTACATTGAAGAGGGAAACCCAGAAACAGTGAATTTCAAACCATGTAATCGATTACATTGGAGATGTAATCGATTACATCAGTGAACCAAGCCATGTAATCGATTACATCAACCATGTAATCGATTACACCAGAGAAAACAAAAATAATGTAATCGATTACATACACCATGTAATCGATTACACCGAGAGGAAAACAAATGTAATCGATTACATCACCCCCGTAATAGATTACATCGGTGAAAAAATGGATTTCCGGGTTTTCAAAACTGTTTTTCACATAGGGAAATCAAACATTAGTCACATGATCATCCATACTCAAGTTTTAACCATTCTCTGGGGCCTCAAACAAAGAACTCAACACATTCATGCCTAAACTCAACAAACAATACATGGATCAATCTAATTACACTTCATCTATGGAAAACCGAAAATACATTTATCAAAACCAAAACCACTAAGAGAGTCATAATCGTATCTACAAGCTTTAGGTCCAACAATCTCCCCCTTTTTGGTTTTGATGTACCAAATCATAGTTGAGGTTTTCCTAGAGTTTTAGGATATGTGTTGTTCTTTGACATACCTGCATATGTTAGAATTTTCCAGAAAATACAATATGCATATGCACTACTAATCAATCATTCATTCAAATATGTATGACATGATTCAATCACAATTTTATAGATCAAGACCAATGAATCATAACAGAATCTCAAAGCAAATTTTATTCAATATCCAAAAGCGATAACATAGTTTAGATTTTCAATAAAACAGTAAAAGAACATAACTTCAAATCACTAATCAATACTAGAAGCCTATCAAAGCTAATCTCAACTCTCAACTCCCCCTATCTAGGATAACCTAACTATTCTCCCCCTATTTGGTATATCAAACCAAAAAGAGAGATACAGAGAGGGGGGTCACTGATCATCACCATCATCATCATCTTGGTTGAGGCGCTCCATGATGGATTCCATCAAGGACTTCATGTCAAGGAAATGTAGATTTTGATTCCTTTCGAATTCTTTAATCTGCTTTCCCAGATCATCTTGGCGCTTATCCATCTCATCCAGCCTATCAATGACAATGGACTCAAATCTAGACTTAGGGATGTACTCCCCAGCTGCTGAGTTCTGATCAAACATGATCATCCATTAGTCAAGTTTTAACCATTCTCTGGGGCCTCAAACAAAGAACTCAACACATTCATGCCTAAACTCAACAAACAATACATGGATCAATCCTAATTACACTTCATCTATGGAAAACCGAAAATACATTTATCAAAACCAAAACCACTAAGAGAGTCATAACTGTATCTACAAGCTTTAGGTCCAACATTTGTAATTATAGATGATTATACTAGATTCACATGGGTATACTTCCTAGCACAAAAACATGAGTCATTCAGTGTTTTTGAAATATTCTGCAAACGTGTTCAAAAAGAAAAAAGAATATGTATTGCGTCTGTTAGGAGCGATCATGGAACAGAATTTGAAAATTCTGAGTTCAATGCCTTTTGTTTTGAAAATGGTATCTTTCACAATTTTTCATCTCCAAGAACTCCTCGGCAAAATGGAGTTGTGGAAAGGAAAAAATCGTACCTTACAAGAAATGGCTAGAACTTTGTTGCATGAAAGCTCTCTTCCAAAATATTATTGGGCAGAAGCAATTAATACTTCCTGTTATATTCAAAACAGAATATTGATAAGACCAATATTGAATAAGACTCCATATGAACTATGGAAAGGAAGGAGACCCAACATTTCTTACTTCCATCCTTTTGGATGTGAATGTTTCATCTTAAACACCAAAGATCAACTTGGCAAATTTGATTCAAAAGTGGTGAAGGGATTCTTACTTGGATATTCCAATACGTCTAAGGCCTATAGAGTATTTAACTCTAAGACGCAAGTTGTAGAGGAATCAATTCATGTAAAATTCCAAGATAACTCAAAGGCTGATAAGGAAATATCAGACCTAGAAAATTTATTTGATAATTTGCAGATTAACCATTCTGGTCAAAGTTCAAGTCCAAATGATCAACCTGAGTCAGACAGAAGAACAGACACAAGAGCAGACGATAGAAGCACAAACGAACCCTCTTCGTTTGATACTCATCAACTTGAAGATCAAACCCCTGTGAGAACATGGAAGTTTGTATCAAACCACACAGAAGATCTTATCATTGGAGATAGACATCAAGGTGTTCAAACTAGATCCAAACTAAAAGAATCATCTGGATATGCTCTCGTGTCAAATATAGAGTCCAAGAATATTGAGGAAGCTTTACAAGATAATGACTGGATTTTAGCTGTGGAAGAAGAGCTAAACCAGTTTACCAGAAATGATGTTTGGACTTTGGTAGAGAAACCAAGAAGCAAAAGTATCATTGGAACCAAATGGGTATTCAGAAATAAACTTGATGAAGACGGAAAAGTGGTAAGAAACAAAGAAAGATTAGTAGCTCAAGGCTATAATCAACAAGAAGGTATAGATTTCACTGAAACTTTTGCTCTTGTAGCTAGATTGGAAGCAATTAGAATTTTACTTGCCTTTACTGCTCATAAGAATATCATCCTATATCAAATGGACGTAAAAAGTGCTTTTCTAAATGGTTTTATTGAAGAGGAAGTATATGTAAGACAACCTCCTAGATTTGAGAGTTCATCTCAACCAGATCATGTTTTTAAACTAAAAAAGGTACTATATGGTCTTAAACAGGCTCCTCGAGCTTCGTATGAAAGACTGAGTTCCTTTCTTCTTCAAAATGGTTTTTCAAGAGGGAAGGTTGATACTACTCTCTTCAAGAAAAGCGTTCCAAAAGACTTTATTATTGTTCAAATATATGTAGATGATATAGTCTTTGGAGCAACTAACGAATCCTTGTGCAAGGATTTCTCTAAGTTAATGCAGGAAGAATTCGAGATGAGCATGATGGGAGAACTGAAGTTTTTCTTAGGACTTCAAATCAAACAGACTAAACAAGACATATATATTCATCAACAGAAGTATACTAAGGAATTTCTAAAGAAATTCAAAATGGAAAATGCCAAACCAATGAAAACTCCCATGCATTCGTCTGGAGCCAGTCTCAACAAAGATGAATCAGGTAAGACCGTTGATCAGACGGTATACAGAGGTATGATTGGATCTCTTCTCTATCTCACTGCTAGTAGACCTGACATTATGTTTAGTGTCTGTCTATGTGCACGTTTTCAATCTGATCCTAGAGAATCACATTTACAAGCTGTTAAATGCATTTTAAGATATCTTATTGGAACCACTAATCTCTCTCTCTTTTATAAGAAAAGTAGTGATTTCAATTTAAGTGGTTATTGTGATGCTGATTATGCTGGAGATAAAGTGGAGAGAAAAAGCACAAGTGGTGGATGCCAATTTCTTGGTTCATCATTAATCTCTTGGTCAAGCAAGAAGCAAAACTCCATTGCACTCTCAACCCCGAAAGCGAGAATATATTCTTAATTGGTGGGTGTTGCTCACAACTACTTTGGGTAAAACATCAACTTGAGGATTACTCCAGGTTTGAAACTCATATACCAGTATTTTGTGATAACACAAGTGCAATAAATCTCAGCAAAAATCCTATTCAACATTCAAAAGCCAAGCATATTGAAATCAAATTTCATTTTATAAGAGATTATGTTCAAAAAGGTATTTTCGATGTACAATTTGTTCAAACTGATTTTCAATGGGCAGATATCTTTACAAAAGCTTTAGACAAAAGTCGCTTTAATTTCATTAAAGAAAATTTGGGAATTATCTCTTTAATTGATTAAGTTTTCTCTTTCGTCTGAGCATTTCATTTCGTCTGTACCTTCGTATATCTTTTCGTGTTAAGACGAAACATTGCGTGTGATCAAGTTGAATCAGTCTGAGGAAATTCAACAGACGCAAGGATATTATTTAATTATTTTAAAGTTAAGTGTGCAGGGACAAATTAAAAGTATGAATAAATGTGTCTGTCATTTATTGCACTATTCTAGGACTTTGAGAAGCACGCGCTGTGAATTGCAGAAGTCAAATCAATCATTAAAAGGGCAATGATGGGGACACGTCAAATCAGGGGCGGTTTAAAATTCTTTCGTCTGATGAATCACAACCGTTTTAGCTTTGGCTATAAATACTCTTAAAGTTCACATTTTTATTCCTTACTGCATTCACACTTTCTCTGAATATTCTACTCACACAACTTAACTCTCTCTTTTTCAAACTTAACAATGGCCGCCAAGAATATCAAGGCAACCGAAACAACTTTCTTCGTGCAAGATCTCTTCTTGCCCAGCAAGTGGATATCGAGAGACACCATTGAGAGTATCTCCGACAGAGTAACAAAGATGTTGGTACACAATGGATGGATGGAATTCGCAGAGATGAGAGGGCCATGGCTGATGGAGGCCTATGCTGAGTTCTGGAGTGACGCAAAGGAATTTGATGATGGTACCATTGACAACAAGGAGTATATTATCACAATAGACTCCATTGCTGAAGCTGGGAACTGCAAGGTAGAAGGGCGCTTTTACAACGCTGACTGGATGAAGAATGAGTCTGAAGAACACGTGGATAAGATTCTCTACGGAAAGAACCGCAACCCTGAAGATTCCAAGTTTTTGAGATCAGGGAATCTTTGTCCCACTGCAAGAATCATCCACAACCTTCTCTACAACATCTTCACACCCAGAACTGGCTCACGAGACAATGTGAGTACTCGAGACAGGTTCTGCATCTTCTACTATCTGAGGAAAGCAAGGATGAGTCTCCCTCACATTATTCTTGACCACTGGATAAGTGTGTTAAGAAATAGGAACATCCGTAGGAAGAGCAGTATTCCCTACACCACTCTCTTCTCCAAAATCATTATCAACCAAGGCTTTGATGCCACTGGCGTTGTTTGGCACAAAGAAGGTAAGGAAGTCAAAGGAAGCACCTTCGCCAAGATGCATCTGAACCCTGGCTTCCTTCATCACACTGCGAGTGAAGAACAAGTTCCCCTTTCACCAATCACCAAAGACCCCCCTCACAAAGCTCGCATCAAACGAGCCAAAACCCAAACACAAACCCAAACACAAGCCCAAACACAATCCCAAACACAAGCCCACACACAATCCCAAACACAAGCCCAAACACAAGATCAAACACAAACCCAAACAACCTTACCTCTTCCACCCGTGGTTATATCTGAAGTCCCTTTCGAAGATGCTCTAAAAGAGCCTCTTAAGAAGAAGAAGAGGACTATCAGAATAAAGCACGTTGCAGCTAAGACGCAAGGAAAGACGATATCCCCAAGTGAAGATGAAGGGATTATGATATCGTCTAAAGGTGTTTCGTCTGTTAGAATCCTTTCAGACGAAGAAAAGCAGAAGAAAGCAGCCGAAGAAAAAGCAAGAGCCAGAGAGGTCGCTCTTGAAAAGGCTGCCAAAGGCAAAGAAAAAATAAAGCAGAAGCTTGCGTATGTGGTTGTTAGAGAAACAGACGAAGCAAAACAACTAAAAGAGGTTATGAAGGTTTCTATGCTACTTCAAGCTGAAAGAGAAAGAATTTTTCTTGAAAGCGTTAAGGGCATTAGATCGTCTGAAGGTGCGTCTGCTCTAGCAACTTCAGAAGGCATGAACAGTGAAGAAACTGCCCAGATTCAGAAGGATAATGCTCAGTTGGCAGAGGAATTGGAGACCATGCTTAATGATGAACTCTCAACTATGGAGGTTTCTACATCAACACTCCAAGACGAACATGGGACAAATGTGTCTGATCCTATTGTTGCGTCTCCTCTCAACGCTGCCTTTGATTAGACGATACCTGCTGCGTCTGAAGAAGCATCCCACCAACAGACAATGGAGATTCTGTCTGAAGAAATACTTATTGAAGACATAAGTTCTTCGTCTGATGAAGAACATATGGATGTAATAAAGGTGGATGCATCATGGGTGAGATCTCACGCCGAAGTCATCAATCCTGAAGATCTACCACCCAAGCACAAGACGGACTATTCGTTCCTCAACGAATTAGTCATGAGACGTTTTGCTGAAAGCTCTTGTGCTGAAAGACCAGTCAAGCCTGACTAGATTCTTGGAGAGAAGATTGAAGATATCTCCAATGATGGTGAACCGTCTGAGTCTGCTAAAGATGGTTACTCGGCAGTCGATGAAGACTGCTTTATAAAGAACACTCCTTACATTGAGTTGAGGAATCCCTATCGGTACAGAGGCAAAAAGGGATTTCAACTTGGGAGATTTTTCAACCCCATCGTCTATCACAAACCCCTGAAGCCAGTAGATTTCAAAGAAGATTTCATCTACACTCCTGAAGAGCAACGCGAATAGCTGAAGCGTCTGCCTTGGGATAAACTGGACTCCTTAGACATCAAAGGTTTAGAAGGAATAAAAAGGTACAAGGATCATTTAGCTGAGTCGGTGATTGAAGGACCAGCTCTTGGCTATGAACCCCACATCCCTTTCAGAGAAAACATCAAGTGGAAGGTTCAACATGAAATCAACGCTCCTGCATTTCACCACTACAGATATAGAGATCCTAGCTCCACCATCTATGAGCCAAAGGATTGCTTACACTGGCATCTGGACGCCATTGACCGTCATGATCCTGTACCCTTCACAATTCTCATGAATCAAACAGAGTATGTAGGTCTAGGACATACTCTTGAAATTGTTCTTCCCTGGACAAGACCTCACTGTTCAGATATCTGCCCCCGCTACTCCATCCTCCTCAACGAATTCGAAGACCCCGAAGAGTTTGCTCATGCTCTTCCTAAAGAATACAACATGGCATTCAAACTGATGGCCAGTGCTTATAGAAGGGAAGAAAAAGCTAGATCAACTTCCTTCTATCACATTGAAAGGAGAGCAAAGAAGGAGAGGAGAGACTATCCATTCATGGTAGGATCCCAATTCTCTTCTCTGGTTTCAGACGAAACCAAGTTTTCAATCGTCTTAGACCGAAAACGACCTTGCTTGGTCAAGTTTTTGGCTAAAGGAAAAGAGAAGAAGACTCCGTCTGTCTCCAGATCCTTCAAGTTTGCAAGGCACATCCCCTAGAGACTTCCATCTGCTGCATACTCGCATCTCAAATCTCTTCAAACCTATGCCTCAAGACCTATCAATCCGAAGATTCAAAGGATGATAGAAGATCATGAAGCCACCTCTGCGTTCTGTTCTGGAACTTCATTTGATGAAGATTCCACAATCTGTGGTAGGGTGTATCCTGGAGAAGCCTTTGCTTATACACATCCATCACAGGAGCATCCAGATCTTGAGCTCTCTATTCCCACTAAGATGTTCACTTGGCAATGGGAAAGAGACTTCACTGCGTACCTCACTCTTCCACTCTTCACTTTGCGTCTGAAGAGGACTCCAACAATGTTCATCATAGATGACTCTATACCTATCGTGGAAGAGCCTCAAACACCGCTTGTGGAGATTGATGATAGGGTGAAGGTTACTGAGGATGACGCAAGGGACACTGATGCGTATAATACGCTATAGCGTAAATATGATGCCTTAGAAAAGAACTGCGAGCATCTGAAGCAAAAGAACAAAGAGCTTGAGGATAATCACATCTGACATGCAGCAGCTGAAGGAGATTGTCATGAGCCTTGTTCAAAAGAGGCCGAAGCCTTCTTCTTGATCATGTTTTTGATGATTCTCAGTCCAAAGGGGAGAGTATCTAAGAAAGGAAGAAAGGGAGAAGTTGCTATGATAAGGGGGAGTGCATCGTCTGAGGGAGAGCAAAATTTTTTTTTGTACTGATTCTTTATTAATTTGTATAGCACAAACATGTATTTTATTTAGAACTTTGGTTTTCTGTATACCTTTGTAACATTGTATAAGGTTTACATCACATTGATGTAATAATTCTTTTTATAAAGAGGTATTATTTCAGAAAACATCGTCTTGATGTAAATCTGACTTTGTTTTATCTGTGATCACTAACCTTAACTTATGCAGATGTCTTCTTGAGAAAAGTTATCATTATGGTCTGTAATCATCAAAAAGGGGGAGATTGTTAGATCAAGATGATTAACACATCTAAGATTTTGATTTCTAAACTTTCTCAGACGGAACATCAGCGAGCAAGTCAGACGAAACAAGCACAGACGAAAGATAACTCCTCAGACTGAAGTCATTCGTCTGTCTCAAGTCAAAGTCATCAAACGATAGGATAAGACGAAACCTCTTAAAAACTGAAGAAGTATATCGTCTGTCCAAGAAGTGAAGCAAAGTTTGAGTCACTCGCGCCAAGATTTTAAATCTTAAGAAGTACTCATTAGAAGCATCTAAGATCAGTATAGGGATTCGTGCTTACACATGCAACTCAAAAAGGTCTTCACCTTTTTGTCAAAGTCTCCGTACAAGTCAGAAAAGGTACTGCGCATGCAATCTAGATCCGCTGCACACGTCATCAATCACTCAAGTACTATCTGACACCTTTTTGGAAAGCTCTCAAGAAAATATTCAACGGCATTCTCATGTGTCTAACAGTTATCTGAAGATGGTGCCTATTTAAAGACTTCACTTCATCAGAGTTCAGTTGGCGAAAACGCTTCTATTATTCTATCTTCTGTGATTTCGCTCACACATCTGATTATACTTCATTGTAAAACCCTCTCTGCGAAGAGGAATCTTTCTGATTTTAAAACATCTTTTTAAAATCCACTTGTGTGGTAGTTTAGCCTGAGGAGGTTGGTTGTTCAAAGAATACCTCTATTTTTTAGCCTGCGAAGGCTGTGTTCAAAGAATATCTTATTATAGCCAAGAAGTGGTGGGTGCAAATAATACTTGTAACCATTTCACGGTTGGTAGTGAAAACTCAGTGGTTGCTGGGTAACTGGACGTAGTCTTGTATAGACGAATCAATATAAAAATAGTTGTGTACTTATCTTCTTAAGTGTTTGACTAACGGGGATAATTAAGCTATAACGTATCTTACTTAAAAACAATCCTTGAAGATTAAGTAATACTTCGTCTGAACATATTTAAACCCACAGACGAAAGGGAAATTTTTTTTTTTTTTATAAAACACAATTCAACCCCCCCTTCTTGTGTTCTATCTTTTACATTATGCATTTATGTTAGACAAATACACAAATAAAACCCCTAGCCTCTTGTTCTTGTATCTTCCCTTCCTTTTTCTCTTCTTCATATGATTGTTAAATTCTACATAGTATCAGAGCAAGGACAATCCAAGCTTCCGCGGATCCATTTGATTCGATAGTAACCTGAGTGATTTCTTCTTGTATTCATTCTTCCTTTTGAGGTTCTCTATTAGGGTTTGCAGAATTTGGGGTTTTACTCTCTTTGTTTTGTGATTATTTGCAATGGTTAGAGAAATGGATGATTCATTTTCTAGTCCTACAGTTATCGATCTTGTTGAGCAATTCCAGAAGTTTTTTGCCACTCAATCACATGTTATGTTTGTTCGGGAGGCACTCGGATTAGCAAACACTGAGATCTTCGACCCAGGAGGCTGATTGGGACAGACCATAGACTGGGGGGACTTTATATTTTGGATGAATTGAGACTTCCAGATATTGCAGCTTCTAGTGTAACTTATCGTTCTTTTGTTTGAATTCCTCATCTTTTATTTTTATTTAATGACATTCTTTTATGACATTCTCGTCTAGGATATATTTCTTCTTCCTGTCTTCCTCGTTTTCTGATGATATCTCTGACTGTTGTGCTTGTAAACTTGCTAAGTTTACTGTTTTGCCTTCTCTTTTGGCCATTGTTTCTTTGACATGTTCACTTCTTTGCATTGTATCCTTTCTAAAGTCCTTTTTTGCTTCCATAAGCATCCTTCTGGGTTCTCCATTTTTATCATTCTTTGTAAAATTGTTAATCTCTTTGTCTTTTCTTCTGATCATCATCTTGACATCTTTGGTTTCCCTCATTTTCTCTGTCTTTGCAAATTGTTTGATTGTCTATGATTGTTATGTCCTTACACCTCCCCAAGAACCTTTTGTGATAGATTGATTCTCCTCCTCCTCTTCCTCGTTATCCTCATCTTGATCTTTGTCTGAGTCTTCTTCCTGTAAAGAGGTTGTTATACAATGTATGTTGTTAGTCAATTATTACTCCTCTTACTACAGTTCATTTTGCAGTTGTTCTTCGCATCCTTCGTTATCTTCGAGGGTTTTGCATCTTTCTGGGAATTGTCTTATCTCTTGTAAGAAGCAAGCTGTTGTTTCTCGCTCTTCTACCGAATCTGAGTATCGCGTTATTGCTGAAATAGTTTGGTTGTTTTTACGTTTTCATTTTATGAATAACAAACTCTCGATGTTTTCTGTTGATCCATCGTGAGTTTGAGGGGGATGTTAGATATTATTATGCATTTATGATAATATTATGCATTTATGTTAGACGAATACAAAATTAAAACCTCTAGCCTCTTGTTCTTGTATCTTCCCCTCCTTTTTCTCTTTTTCATGTGATTGTTAAATTCTACAATAATAATAGTTGGTATATATATCAAGCAATTACCTATAATGTTTCCGTGTATAATGTAATTAAATTATATGATTCCCTGTTCTACAATAAACATACCTGTATGGTATGGAATGAATTCGATTCATATTTCTGCTTTGCAGTGTTAGTTGAACCCAAGAGTTCCCCCAAATTCTTCATCGAAGAAGGCTATGGTAGGTAGTTTACACTAGGTAGCCCCTCTCATATGAAGCGTTCAGAGGAACTCCGAGACAACCAACAGAAAACAACTAAAGTTATACATGCTGCTTAACTACTTGTCTTGAATAAACAAAAGCACAGAAATTGTTCTATTATGGCGGAGAATTTCATGTTGATTGATCAAAATAAATGTGAATATTATGTGGACATGGGGGAATCCTACTTTGTTACTCTGAACCTGGTCAGGTTGTTCGCCAAAGAAGGGGAACAGTGACGGACTGGGCTCATTGGTGCTAAAGTAATTCGACGGCTAAGAAAATAAGATGCTTGCCCGCCGCCCCTTTCGGTCATTTTCACAGCCATGAACTTTAAAGTTAAGGCAAACATAGGAGGTGATATTTATATATTTAAAAAAGGGGAATTTGAATAAAATTGACCGGAAATATATAAGATATTATGAGTATATATCCAATTAATTGTGCGTTTGATAACATGAAAAATTTATATATTCTCATTCATTTATCGTAATGAATCATTTATAATTATCTTATTTGTTTGTGTAATAAAAGTAAGACTACTGCATTTATAACCTATTATAGTATGTAACATTGTGGTATAACTTTTTTGGTAATTAACACAGTATATATGGTTAAATTTTATCAAATATTAGTAATTAATAATACTATCAATAATATATATATATATATATATATATATATATTCACATTTAAAAGATTGAAATAAAATTAAAAATTTACCTTTTATTGAAATACTTCTCACGTAAAAATAAATAAATATTTCTATTTCATTTTCGTTAAGTATGTAAAATAAATATATTATTCTTTTCCGTATCTTTTTAGTCACTTTTTTCGACAATTGAAGATTAATTTAGATAAAAATATTATCTTAAACTTTAGATTTCTCAATTGTTGATTTTTACGTTTTTTTTTTTTTTTTTTTGTGCCTGTGTGATTTTGAGAGATTGACTTTCAGTGTAGGATCGCTAAACAAAAACCGTCGTTGCTTATTAAAAAAGAAAAGGACAAAAGCTGCGATTGTCAAGGGAATTTCATCAATCATGCCATCATTTATTACACCACTTAGCGAGGCTGAGACATCACTAAACATGGATATCAATAATTTAATAATAACAATATAAATGTGTGATTCAAACGAGAAGCAGAAGTTCTTGCATGAAAAGCTTTCCAACCACCCTAACATTCCCTCATCCATCGAAGAATCAAAATGAGAAGGGATCTTGAAGTTTCTATGGATAATTTCTTCCATTTCTTCTCTATGTTCTTTGTTTTTATCTATGCATTTCTAAGTTTCCTTAGGCTAGGTTGGGATGAATACTGATGAAATCCAGATGTGATTGAATTTTTCTTGTACATATATTTTAAATTAATCTCATACATAATGTATGTTTGTCTATTTTATTTTGTTCCAAATGCCTTTCTTCGATTGGTCGTTGAATTGATATCTTGGGTTTATTGCAATACAAAATCGGATAGATAGGAAGCAATGATTGAACTAGGAATCATATACATTTTTACTTAAGTCACTTCTTTTCAATCCCTTAAAACTATAGCATATTAAATAAATATAAGATACAACAATGAAGTGTAAATTTACAACCTTGTACATATTCCAATCGGGCTGCATCACTAGGTTGATCTCATTAATATATATTTGCAAGAAATAAATATTTGTTTATTCAAGTTGATACAATTATCTCCGTCAGAGATTTTGATGTGCTTGCGTTAGACTATAATCATATTTTTTAACATGATATCATAGTCTATTTTAGCATTGTTTGTGTCTTATTGTCTAGGATTGTTTGTTGTTGTTGTTGGATTTATCGTTAACAGCATTTAACCAACCAGGCAACCATATGCTTCGTCCCGCATTGAACGTCGGGCTATTCGTTGAAGATAAAAGTACATCATAGAAAATTTTACCATGTTTCTCGTTGTTGAGTCAATATTAAATCACCCGTTTGTTTAGTCTTCACTTATATATATGCAACAAGTCATATCTCTAGGCAATATGAGATATCCAACACACTCGTCTCACGCAAAGTGTGGAAACTAAACAAAAGGGTGATCTAATATCAGTCCAATAACATGGCACAATAAACCCAACAATAATAACAAACAATCTCTAACAACGGAGCACAAACAATCTTAAGATAGACTCTGATATCATGTTAGAAATGTGGATTATGAGTCTAACACAACCCCTAACATAGTATCAGAGTCTATCCTATGATTGTTTGTCCTATTGTCACTAGTGCAGATTTAACAGACTACGACGGTTAAATTTAACAGACTACGACGGTTCTCGAACCGTCGTTGCATCCGGAGTCGTAGTCTGTTTTTTACAGACTACGACGGTTCTAATGAAAACCGTCGTAGTCTGTAAAAAATAGACTACTACGGTTCCATGTAAGAACCGTCGTAGTCTGCACAATTTTTAATAATAAAATAAACAAAATTGCAGTGGCATGCATCGAGAAGTCAACAAAGTAGGCTTCCAAAATTAATAAATTATTCTAAATTAGTAACGTTTTTATACATCGCAGGTGGTGGTGAGAGAAAGAAAGGAAAAAGAAAGAGAGAGAGAGAAAAGAGAAAGAGAAAGCGGGTGGTGGTGAGAGAAAGAAAGGAAAAAAAAGAGAGAGAGAGAAAAGAGAAAGAGAAAGAGAAAGAAAGAGAAAGAGAGAGGGAGTAACGTTTTTCTGAAGGGCGTTTTGTTCCGTTGTTGCTTTGGTATGATGTGGGAACGTTGATCCCAAATGCACTCGTACAATCGGCTACCGAGCAGCGGGCCTTGGACGCCATCACCACCGTCGTCTCCGCTCCGGTCGCCGAGGCTCCGTCACGGGCGAAACAAAACTGGACGGTTCTCTCCGAGCCGAGGTGGCGGTCGAACTGCGCGCGCAACGACCTTTCGGTTTTGCTTCAAAAATGCTTCAACAATGGGTTTCGTCGCGAGGGAGAAGAAATAAGAATTGGAAAGATTTGAAATTTGAAATGAAGGAGAAAAAAAGTGTTTCGCGTTTTTATTAACAATAGTGGCAGTTCTGTGAATATTGAAGTTACACACTACGACGGTTCTAGTTGGAACCGTCGTAGTTTGTAAATAGTGTCAATTCTGTAAATATTGAGGGTTACACACTACGACGGTTCACATTAGAACCGTCGTAGTGTGTAGCCTCAATATTTACAGAATTGCCACTATTTACAGACTACGACGGTTAAATTGAGAACCGTCGTAGCCTGTTGCCTCATATTTACGAAAATGTCACCGCGTCACAAACCACGACGGTTGCCCAGAACCGTCGTAGTGTGCGCGTAGTAGTTTGTATTTTTTTTACTAGTGTGTTGTGTATTGTTTGTTGTTGTTGGGTTTATAGTCACTCGTTTGTTTAGTGTCCACTCTTAACTTAAGGGGATGTGTTAGAGATCACACGATCGTATATAGATATAGTATGTTGCATGTATATAAGTGAGAAACAATCCTCAACTTATAGACCCGTTTTATAAAATTGAGTTAGGCCCGTAATCCACTTTTTTAATAAACACAACAAGTTGATGCAAACTGAGAATCCTCCTCCATTAAAACACGTAGTAAGCTAGGTTTCCCTCTTGACATCACATGTAGATCAAGATATTAAGAGAAAGCTCACTCGATCACTTGATATTTCAATAATTTTCCAATTACATTATGGTTTATTAGTTCTTCACTTACAAATGATTTCTGATTAGCTCACATTTTTATTGACTATTCCAACTGACGATAACTTAATAGTATTCGGTAATTGATTGCATAAGTCTCCGCAAAATAATACTTTATCTTTTATCTCATTAACCGATGCCATCGATACATAAATGCTTGGAGATATGCTTTGCTTTATGCAATTTCTTTTGTTGGATGCTTTGCTACATGCAGGAATTTTTTTTTAATCTTTAATTTGAGAAGATTTTTTTAAGAATTTTTTTTTAACAGTAGACCTCCCATTTTAATTTTTAACGGTTAGCAGGTTTTAAATATTTTTTCTTAAATATAAAAAAATATTAAAATAATTCTTGAAAGTATGATATATTTATTATTTCAATTCTGAAAAAATATCAATTATAATTTTGATCACTGAATCATATCATTAGTTTCTATTTTAATCTTTAATTTGAGAAGATAAAATAAAAATAAATTATTAAATTTTAGGATTAAAATAATAATAAAAATATAACTTAAAAAATAAAATAGAGATAAATATCTTTTTGAGGTTAAAATGATAAATATTAATGACTTTAAGATTTTAAGTGTAATTTTATTATTTTTATCTTTGAAAGAATAAATTACTTAACCTTTTATAGATTAAAATAGAACCTTACTCTTTTTAGTTTTGGTAATTGAGATTTTTTCGATGATTAGTTAAAGAACTACACATTCATAATTAATTACTGTACTTGAAAAAAATTGTTTGAATATCATAAAAGTGTTATTTTTTTCTTAATTAACATATGTTTACAATAAAAATTTGTTGATATATATCAGCGTTTATTATAGAAGTGAAAATCACTTGAACATTATTTGTAATAGGAGTTTAAAGATGTTAAAACATAGCATGAAGTATTTACTTTAATATAGTTAATCATATAATATTTTTCATTAGATCTCTTATAATTATGATATTCTTACACTTTACCTTAACAATTGATATCTATTTATAGATAAATTATCTTCTTATAAATTTATTTTTATCTCATATTTCATAAAACAAGTTAAATGACAATATCTTCGTTTTCAAAATATAAAATTTAATAAATGTTTTCCCTGGTCTGCAGTAAATGAAAAAATAAAATTGTAATATAACAACCTTGTGATATATTGATTTAGAATTGTACAAGATCCATTAGACATGCATGCACTCTTAGAAGTCTCGCTGTCAAAATAGGAGAAAAAAAAAAACCGCTTCTTTAAGTGGAGTTCAAGCTTATTAGAAGTTGTCTTATTTACTTGAAATTTTCTCTTGTACTTAAGTCAAGAAAGGGGGTCATGGTTTCAACCAATTATCTTTATATAATATATCATCAAGAAGACTTTTTACATCGCTGTGTTGAAAATAAAAGGTGTGTCTAATCTGTTCATTGAGTACAGAACCTTCTCGCAAGCTAGAATGGATAGATTGCACTCAGTTTTGCATAACACAATAACTGACTGTAAGAGGCATTTCCTTCAATTTAGCTGGTATGGTTTTCTTATGGAGCTGATGGGCTTCATTCGAAGCTTTCCTGCATAATTAGAGCAGAATTTGTTACAATCTATGGTTTGAGCCTTGAGGTGGCACCAACAAGAAATTTCTAACCATAAATATTGTGATTGTACTTGAGGGAAGCATTGTTCATTACAAAGATGTCTGTGCATGTTGAAAAACCAAATGAGGAGGTGCATTTAGATCAGCATCAACACTACTACAAATAGATTTTCAATAGTATTTAAAAAGGCTTTTTAATAGCTCTTTCACTCAACTAAACCTATATTATTATTTTATAAATGTATTATTAACAGAGATAAAACATTTCCGCATAAGTTTGTCAAGAAAGCATTGTAACAAATATTGTGATTGTACTTTGGGGAAGCATTGTTGATTTCAAAGACATATGCAGGTGTTCAAAAGTCAATTGAGGTGCTGCATTTAGATCAGCATCAAGTACATGCATGCATAATCAAACACACTTTTGGATAGGTAAACTTAGTTTGTCTTCCTTGTTTCGGTGTCTCCCAACGTAATTTTTTCAACTGATGAATTTGAAACAAAACTGAGTTTGAAGCGGAATCTAGAGAAGGATACATTTTAAAACTTCCACTTTTCAATTTGAGGAAGTAAATGAAAAGTATTAAATGCTAACAACCCCTTCCTTCCCATTTTACCCACCCGTATCTGTTCTATCCCAACTCTTGAGTATTTATCTTTCATTCTCCGTTCAAAATATCACTCAGGGTTATTGAAATGAAATAATATTAATGTTACATATCCTCGTATACCCTTCTTACATTTCTTTTGTTAATATTAACCAAACGAATTTCATTTATTGAACATAAATATTTAAACTAAAAATATTCAAACATAAATCATGTTACAGTAAACTCACTTTTTTTTTATCAAATTTAAGTTTACAATGTACTTTTGATCCAAACATCTACAAGCGATTATTTACACATGCACTTGTATTTTGTGTCGTAACTCAGTTTCAAAAACAAAAAAAAAAAAAAAAAAAAAAAGATCAAAGTTCTTAATTTTCATCAAGATCAGTTTACAAAATCAAAATCATTTCAAATTCACGTTTTGATTATCCAAACATGCAAGTAGGTCTATTCTGTACAGGTGACCAATTTATGTCTGTCTTAAACCATGTAGAGCTTACGTTTATTTCAAATTGTTTGATTAACAAAAAATAAAATTAAAAAAAAAGGTAGACTTGAGAAAATGAAAACAATAGACCCAAGGATGAACGATAATGGTATTAAAGAAAAAGAGAATATTTATATTTGCCCAAATGAAATGAATTTGGCTCATTTTGCCCAGAAGTGATGTTGGTTGAGCCCAAGAGTTCCCCCAAACACTTCATTTGAAGAAGGCTTAATAACGTTTACACTAACTAGCTAGCCTCTCACATGAAGCGTTCAGAGAAACTCCAGGGTACAGCCAACAGAAAATATCTCTGAAGATGTAATGCATTCTTCTCTACTACTTGTCTTGGATAAACAAATTAGGCCCATCGATTGTTCTATTTATGGCAGAAAAATTCATTTTCATTGATGAAAATAAAATTTAATTTTATGTGGACATGGAGAAATCTACGCAATAAATATACTTGTCTCTATGAACCTGGTCAGGATTTGCGCCAAGAGGAAGAGTACTCTTTGAGGGAGTGGGCTTGACGTCGCTGCTAAAGTGATTCATATTCATGACATAAAAGTTAACATAAGATCCTTTGTCATTTTCGTAGTCACTAAAGCTAGGGAAAATATTTGTGAAGTCCATATATTTTAAAAAGTGAAATGTATCTTTTTCCTATTAAAAAATATAAAAAAAAGGTATTCTTATTCTCCATTCTTATATCCCAATACAGTCAATCATCAATCACATAATAAATATTTTCCGAAATTATAATCTTGGTCCACTCCAATGTTTTACGAATGACATAACACCTTATTGAGGAGAAATTAGAACTTTAATTAAATATTAATTTAATTTGTATCTGTTGAAAGTGTAAAGAACTTTATATTAAAAATTATTTTTAAGAATAATGTTCTGATATTTAAGATAAAAATCAATAAATATACTATATAATCAAGATAATGTAAGATAACTGTGCGTGTGTACTTTATGGAGTGTGTACTTTATAATCAATTTTAAATATACATCATACTTATAAAAATTAAAAAAAAATGTACATGACTTTTTTAAGGTAATGATGTTAACACTAATTAATTTTTAATCTTACCTTTCAAAAAAACTAATTAAATTTTAATTATGATCTTCTATGTACAGCTACGTAGCCAAGATTTATAGTTTGCATTTCTAGTAATAAAAATGTCCTTAGTTGATATATATGGAAAGAGAGAGTAAGGGATGAAGAAGAGAACTTCACTTATTGTAATGTTAAGTCTCAACCATTACTCACTGTCATCGCCCTTCATTAATTCGTTTAAAATCTAATAATAAATAATTAGATATATCTGTGTCTCAGAATTTCAAATCTTTTCCCGCTGATATAGCCACTGTTGATCCCACCACCGTCACAGTTGTAGTTGTTTCAGGTTTGATCATGACATTTATAGGCCCAGAACCAATAACAAATAATGGCCCTTTGTATTTAAATATTTTAAATTATAAATATTTATTCTAGAGAAAATAAACATATAATTTTATTTAAAATGATACATATTATTAAAAAAAACATAAGACATTTTATGGAAAATTTAATGAAACTTTTACGCTGAGATTTATTTAATTATTTTTTATCTAATTAATTGCTAATGGTGTAGGCCTTTTTATGATTATGAGTACTCTTCATTACGTATTTTTTAATTTTTTATTATCACTATTATATTCTGGAAATGGATACAGAGTTGAAGCTTGATGTAGTAAAGAAAACAGTAATTGTGTGTTGTAGGCCGGGAATATGTTGAACTCATAGGTCATTACTGATTGAACTAAAAGGTTAAGAAATTTTCATTAGTTATGTTGTGTAATTTCACTTTTTCTTTTTAATTAGGTTTAATTTATGCCTGTCTGCTGATGTATGTATTAGATTCGCAATGATTATCTAAAAATATTTCCACCACGCGAGGATAACATGTTATGCTTCAATTTAGTCTTTACTGTGTCACTTATTAAAGACTTATTCAAATCCCTGTTTGATGCTATTTTGACAGTTAATAATTTGTTGCGGGACGTCATTAACTTATCTTTTTGGAGCATATGTGAATTGACATATCTTAACTCTAATAGGTAATATTCTTCTTTCTGGTATTCTTTACAAAAATCAAATTCAAAAAATCGCCTTTGTTAATGATTACACTTTAGTTGGAATCTCGCTAAGATAATGGAGATGGAAGATATTAAGAATTAGGGTTATTTGATTTGAGTATTTTTATTTTAAAAAAATAAAAAATAGCAGTAAAAATATATTTGGTTAAATTTTCAAAAATATTTTTATCACAAATATTTTTAAAATATAGTTAAAAATAGGAAATGGAAAAAAATTTAATTCTAATATTTTCTATTTAAAATAATAAAAAATGCGATAACATGCACGTAATTTAAATACTTTCTAATGTTTTCTCAATTTTCAAAATTTATAGTATTTATTTACTTGGTTTGGAAAGAGTCGTTATGACGACAGCAGTTAGCAGTTTGGAAAGTGTTAATATCATATTCAAATTCTATATTTATCTCTGCTTTGTATATACAACTTATTTTCCATGCTTCCATTCAAATCTATCCGCGTTACTCAAGATTGCAAATGTTTTATTTAATTATTGTTTTATAACCATTGATATTTTTATGTTATCCAGATCTAAGACCACTTTATGTAACACTGCCATTAATTAATATCTAATATCACTTCATGTTAAGATCGCAATTAATATTTATAGTCAAAGCTCGAGTGAGGTTTTCAGATGATGAAGACCAAACTATGTCTTTCTCTTCCTCTGTTAAAAATTAAAAAAATAACCGCAAATTCTTTTTAAAAAAATTGATGATTTTTTGAAAAAATATATTATTAATTATTATTTTACGCAAGATGTATATGTCCTTAATTTATTACTGTAATTGATTTTTTTTTCCTTTTATAGACACAATCTTTTTCCTTTTATATCTGTTGATGTTGGCTCCATATTTTTTTTGATGTTGGCTCCATGTTTTTTCCTCCATGTTTAGGCTGAAGACAGTATCATAACAATATTATTTGGCCATATATTAACCGTGTGAAGAATACAAATAATACATAAATAAATTTAAATTTATCCATATATAATATAAAATCCAAAATTATTATGACATAAAAAGAAAGTATAAAGATCATAAATAATAAAAATATAATAATTAAAGAATATTCTCATCCATAATATTTAAAAAATTATAAATATTATATTAATACTAATGTAAAGTTTAATATATACGGAAAAAGTTATTATTTAATATTAAATTTAACATAATAGAAATATGAATTTACACGAGCTCGATAGGTAGGAAAAGGACCATTATACTCATTTAATCTCTGATTTTATAGAATATTGTTATATTCATTTTTTATAAATAAGTTTTTTATTTTGTTTTAGTTTTAAATTTTATTGTTATTTTAATTTTTATACATAATTTCAACTTATTTTTAACAATTTTCAGGCTTAACTTTTACTTATAAATTTTTTTAATTAATATATTTAGAACTATTAAATTTATTATTATTTTTTTGAAATTTTTAATACCATTTTTTATCTAATTAATTAATAATTAAACATGGAAATCGTGAATGATATTTTTTTTTGTCATAATACCAATCGAGATATCACCCTTTGAGTATTATTCTTATTATTGCAACTGTTTTTATTAAAATAAGAAGTCTTATTATACACGAGCCTGGGATCTTTCTTCTTAATTCTTTTTTTTTTTTCCTCTTTATCCTGCTAGATTGGGCAGCCTGAACTTATCAGCAATTTATTTTACGGTGTTGGAAACTTGGTTTGGGCAACCCGAACTTCTTAACGTATATTTTTTCTAACATAAAAAATATACAATGTAAAAGAAATATACACATCAATTTTATTTACACAATTTATATTTTACCTAGAAATTTAAATTTATTCAATGCATTATCTTATAATTATAATGCAGTGTTGCATTAATTCAAATTCTCACAGTATTAAAAAGAGAAAACTAAAAGACTTATATAAGAAAATGATAGGTTTTCTTCACTTGCATTACATCCTTCGACTTAAAATATTTGTTTATCAGGGTAGTGTATGTTAAACATTAGAGAGGATTTACAACTTTTTCATGCAAAATTTATTAGTAATGAAGTTTGTTCAATGAGACTAGTAATGAAGTTTGTTCAATGAGACGATGGAATAAATCTTGAAGAACAAGCGGCATAAGGAGCTAGAGGAAGAGGTGCTACCTCAACCATCATTTAGACGGTCCATGAAAGCAAGGCTTAGTCGTCACATCGAGAAGTTTAGAAAGAGGTTGGTTCTGACTAATCTATATTTTTTAGATCAGTCTTTCTCGAACGTGGATTGTTTTTGGTATAGGTTATTTGTTGGTTGAGTGAAAATATCTAGTCAGAGTTAGGTTATATACATGACCACCTTGAAGTTTGAAGAATTGTCTGTTATTAGATGGAAGAAAGGACTTTACGTTGTGACAATGCACAATTCAAAATTATTTGATCCAGTAGGGTCTTGAATTAGTATTGCAAGAGGAGAAGTTGAGTGATATGAAAGAGTTAGAGTGAGGTACAATCCAGAAGAAGACTGTCAGCACAATTCGGTTGGCTCTAGACTCAAAGTAACGGTGTTGAAAGAGAAGCCATCAAAGAACTTGTGGAATGCATTAGAGAGCAAGTTTGTGTCAGAAACATTACCAAACGATTGATGATGAAAATAGACTTGTACTCCTGAAAATTGAAGAGGGATGTAATGTAGTTGACTACAAAAATAAATTTAATGAGATGATATCTAGACGGTTAAATGCAAGAGACATTATCAAGGATGAAGACCAAGCACGGCTTCTACTTGCTTCACTAAAAAATCCTTCAAGTCACTAATCAGTCAAAGTCAGTATGACATATTACACTACAATTGGATGAGGTGACAAATACCTTGAAGGAAAGTTAGAGGATGATGGGTGGTGAAGAGTCTTCTAGAGACAATCATCTTTTAGCAGTAAGAGTTGTTGTTAGAGGGAAGAAAAAATGTGCTAAACTAAATGAAATATCTTGACCAAGAGATATGAGCTCTGTTGAGTGTCACTATTATGGACAGTTAGGTCACATATAGATCAGATGCCTAGAATTCAGGAGGGTTTGTAAAGCCTGAAGGAAAAGAAGGACAAATTGAAAGGAGGTTTCTCAATTGTGGTCACTTATAAAAATTACCTCATATGAAGATTGTTAATCATAAGACTTTCCTGTAAAAGATGATAATTGCTGAAGAGTTTATTTTCTTCATTAGAAATAATAATGCAGGACTTTAGAGTTTGTTTTCTTTGTTAGAAAGAAATAATGTAGGATTATAAATTAATGAAAAATTTGTCGTATGTTACATTAATTCAAAATTTCACATTTATAAACATTAAAAAGAAAAAGGATTGGAAAACCTATAAAAGAGAGTGATAAATTTTCTTCACTTACAGTGTATCGTTCAATTTATATAAAGAGTATATTAGACTTTAGGTGGTGTATATCAAATATTAGAGAAGATTTATAATTTTTCAGTAGAAAAATTATAAATAGTAAAAGTTTGTTTCAGTAAAACTGTGAAGTAAAACCACACTAATTTTTTTTTTTATACTCTTTCTTTGTAATATTTACTCTTTGTTGATGACCTAACACTGTTCCCACTTATTCAGATTTCTATATAGCCACCGCTTATAATGAACGTCGATCGCCAATCATATATGCGGAAATTCGGAAACTAGACAACATCGAACACCTATGTATGACTTAATTTGCAATACAATGAGCTAGTCAACCAACTCTAAACGTAGAGATAAAATAAACTTTAGAAAATATTTATGTTTGCATTAAATAAAATTAGTTAATTTTCCTCTTTTCTTTTGTATAGATAAATAAGATTGCCATACGTGTGATAATACAAATTCAATGTAATTTCGCTCTCTATATCTGACTATTAATTGAGCATCCTTTTGCAAGAAACTGAATCATGGATATGAATCCTTGCACCCCACATTGACGCTAAAAAGCAATTTCGCTCAACAGTATCAATCTTGGAATACTAGGGTTGCATGATTGATTTCTGTTTATTGATGCAACATATTTTCAGACCGTCTTCGGTCATGAATATCAATACGAAAGTAGTGATTGAATAGCTAGCTTGTCATAGTAATATTATTATTTCAATAATTATTTAGACACCCCAAATACTACACACCTAAGGTGAGAGTGAAGAAATAGAAAAAAAATATATATAAATATGTTTGAAAAGAAAATAAATAAATATACTTCATTAGTATTAATTGAATTTTAAAATATTGGAGTATCAAAGAATCATTACTCTTATTATTTAACACGTTTGCAGGATTTTCTTTGATCTTGATCCCCGTGTGCAAACTTTGCTCCTAAAGTACACCTGTTGCTCCTAAAGTCAGGAGATTTCAACACCGATTGTTTGCTAATTTGATACAATTCATGAAGGAATCTTAATTTTTTAAACACTACTAGTTCTGATGAAAGCAATATTTAGACAATAGTCAGATATAAATGCAGAAAATGGAGAGAAATTGTTCAAGGTGATCAGATTATAAGTTAGGTCACGGATATATAAATAAACGAATATCGTAAATCTGTGTGCTTCATGCAAGAATCCATTGTGAAAGATAAAGAAAATACAAAACCCTTATCACAGCTGAACACAGAAACCTTCTCCTGAAAAGAATTTGGTTCCTTTCAAGTATTCAAAGTACGGAAAATCATATAATGTCAGTGAAAACGAATTGTATGTACATTTTTTTATTAGCAACAGAAGTATATTGAATGAAATTACAAAGGGTAGACCAAGCTTTATACAAAGAAATCAAATGAAATGAAATAATGAAATTAAATGAATTATACATACCTACATATATACATGTTTACTCTGATGTATATGCACTGTTAGTTGAATCCAGGAGTTCCCCCAAACACTTCATTGAAGAAGGAGTGTCCTTTCTAATTAAAGAACATTTCACTAGCTAGCCTCTCATATGAAGCATTCAGAGGAACTCCAAGAGACAACCCAACAAATAATCTCTAGTACATGTTTCTGTAACATCTCGTAATATTGTTGGCTGAGCAAATGCATAGCAAGTGCTCCCTATATATAACAGAGATATTTTGTTCTCTGAACAAAATAAAGGTGAAAAGTTATGTGCAGGTCATGTAGAAATATAAAGTTAATAAAGTTTGTTTCAAGTTTACCGCTGAACCTAGTCAGGATGTTCGCCAAGAAGAACAGGAGAGTAACAAAAATCTAACACAGTCCTTTCACTCTTTTTCATGGTTTTGTTCACGTAAATATAACAGGTTTTGTGCGGTTAAAAGAAAAGGAAATTAAGTGCAAATTACTCTCTTGTATCTGATACTTTGTATATGTTCCTGCCAAATATACTTTTTGCTTGCAGAATAAAATTTACATGACATCGTAAATACTGTGTGTTTAATTATCGTTGTTTAGATTATAGTTGAAAACTATTAAGTTTGATTCAACTTATTTTTATAAACTCAATTTTAGTTAAAAGTATATTTAATATAACTTAGTTTATATTTAGATTCTTTTACATTCAACTCAAAATAATTATTAAATGAATTGGCACAATTTTTCATGAAAAGTAAACTAAAAGAGTTTGAAACATACGGTGCCTAGTATTAGTTTACCCTCTGTCTCATTCGTAGCTGAGGAAGAAATCCTATGAAAATATTGTTTGCAATGAATCAAAGAGAGTAAATATTTTTTTATTTTTTTGCAACATTTAAAATTATTGAAAAAGTATTTTAAAAAAATATAAAGTATCACATCTTTATATTTCTAAGAAAAATAATAATACTTTATTTATAAAATTATTTGAATCATCAAATTTTTTCCCTTCTTTTTCTTCTTAAAAACACAACATTTTCTATTATTTTTTCATTTTTTCTTTTATTTTATTTTCTCATCGTTTATTTTTCCTTTCCATTTTACCGCGATCAATAATGCTATCTTATAATTGTATATCCATTAAATGTTTCGTGTCTGCAGCCTACGATATCTTAAAAGTGATGTATCAAAGTCTGATTTAACAGGGCATGAAATATGTCAAAAGAATGAGATAATATAATTTCATCCATTTTATAGACAAAATGAAAATCACCAAAGCCTGAAAGCAAGGAAGTAGACAATTTCTTATTAATACAGAAACAGGTACCTGAACTCTTCCTAATACATAATAATTAGTATCAAATTTGATCATATGATTAGATTACAAGCTTAGGTAAATGGAACATCGATTTGACGTTAGTTGTTAAAATAACATAAAAATTAGAATAAAATCGCAGTAATATATCATTATTGAATATTTATGTATTGATATCAATTTAATAATTTATGCTTTTAGAAAGGTGTAACCATAATCCTTTATTTTATAGAAGAATTATTAAGATATAACTAAAATATAACTAAAGTCTATGTGAAAAGAAGCGTTTTTTTGAGAATAGATCAAATGTACGTCGGTGAATGTCTAGAGATAATACTATAAATATAAAGACTTGCATCTAAACTCTCTCTTTATTTCGGTGGCTATTAATAAATAACTCTTTGTTTAAAGATCATTCCCCACGATGCACAAAAGAAATAGTTCACGACTTCAAGTTTTTTCCTTAAAACATAAACTATCAAAAATCGAATATTTGGTGTACATGTTGTTGAAAAGTCCAATATTAGAGGGGAAGTCCCACATCATCTAGTGATGGAACCTGTTGCATATATATAAGTGGGGAGCAAACCTCACTTCATAAACAACATAAGCTAAATCTCTGGTCTGGTGTGTTCGAAATACCTCAATCTCCCTACAAGTCTCTGATATCTTTCCTAATTCACCACTTGTACTTTTTGAACAGAAAAATTACAAACCTTTCAATATGATGCAATTTTTATGGAAAAATTTATAAACCCTTTAATATGATGAAATTTTTCTGGCAAAAAATTACAAACCATTCGATATGATGTAATTTTTTATGGCAAAAATTACAAACCTTTTAATATGATGTAATTTTTTGTTGGAAAAATTACAAACCTATGATGTAATTTTTCTGGAAAAATTACAAACCCTTGTGTAATTTTTTTGTGGTAAAAATTACAAACCCTCCGCAAAGTGTTTGACAAACATTACCTAAAATCTAAAACATCCATTATAGATTCAAGGATGTGGTGTAAGTGAAAAACCTATCACTCTACCATATATATAAGTCATTCACCTCTCTCTCTTTCTGATACTCTCTCATGTGTGACTTTGAATTAATACATGACACAACAAATCTCCCCTCAAATCAAAGTCCTACACTTCTACAATGATCCTTACTTACATCAAAAACTAACAAAACTCTTCTGGAGCGATCTTCTCTTGCAACAATAAAATTTTCTAACTTTTGGAGCACTTCTCACTTGCAGCAGAATTTTCTGATGGACAAAATTCTTCTCCTCCTTCAAGCCTTGCATTGTTCTTGTAATATGGAACTTTGATTGTATCCCAACAATCCTCCCTTCAAACAAAGGACCACTAGACTTTCTCTCTCCCTGCAGCGGAAGACTTTCAATAGAGATAATCATCACAAAATAGGTCCACCTGACCTTCATGGATTCATCTCTCACCAAGTTGAACCATTAACTAGGAATGAAATGCAGAAGCAAAATCTCCCAAGATCGGGAGCTCTGATACCAAAGAAAGCAACATTAGAAGAAATAGTAACCGTGATTGAACAATTGGTGTTGTTACTGCTACATGCAACCATTGAACCCCCTTGTACCCTTTTCAATTTCATTGATTCCTTTAACTCCTCCAACTTTTGCTTCTTTTTCTCAAGCTCCTTAATGTAACTAATTGTCTCATTTATAATCACTTCCCTTGTAGCGTGATGGGAGACACCGGGGACAGTGCTTCGAAGCTGATTGAACATTTGAGTCATCTTGGATCTACAAAAACTTTACCATTTTGTGTGTTTGTGTAGCCCTTTCATAAGTCTCACATCATCTAGTGATGGAACCTGTTGCATATATATAAGTGGGGGGCAAACCTCACTTCACAAGCCGATTTTGTGGGGTTGAGTTAGGCCCAACCCACAATTTCTACATGGTATCAGAGCCTATCCTAGATGTCAATGAAGATGTTGGGCCACCCGTTGGACCAATATTGGACTACCCGTAGAATATCGGGTCGTATTGAAGCACCCCAGTTGAATAGTTTCCTCGCTCGAAAAGTTCAGTCATCGGCGTCGGATAATTTCCACGCGGATAGTTTCCACGCTCGAGAAGTCCAGTCCTCAGCGTGGGAGGGATGTGTTGAAAAGTCCAATATTGGAGGGGTGAAGTCTCACATCATCTAGTGATGGAACTTGTTGCCTATATATAAGTGGGGGGCAAACCTCACTTCAAAAGCCGATTTTATGGGGTTGAGTTAGGCCCAACGCACAATTTCTACACATGCTTCATTCTTCAAAGTTCTTTCAGATAATTAATAAAAAGCAATCACTTGGGAAATGAAAAGGATGATATGCATCCTATGTGCATAATTCATTGAATGAGGACAATATATTAATATGATCCCATAACTATTAATATCTTTACTATTTAATTAATCCATCTACTATTTGAAAAATATAACAAACAGTTCTTAAATTTTTAATTTCGGACGCCCATTTAACCTCTCCCATTACTCTAGCCTACGGTAAAAAAATAAAAAATAAAAAATAAAAAATAAACTAACGAGATGGATGTGTTAAAAGTTTATACTAGGTTCAATAGTTACATAAATAGATAAGAAGGAGATAGATGGTTGGAGAATTAAATTTATGATTTAATTATAATAAAAAAATTTAAAGACTTGAGTTTTCTACTTGGTTTCTGCCAACTGCCAAGGGAAAAACACTATAGCAGCATCGCATTCGAATACTTATGTTGCGAAAATTTCAAAGCAAAGTTCACATACTTTTACTTTCACTTACCAGATTCCACCTAACGCATGTGTCTGTGTATCAGAAAAGATTAGAAACAAAGGACAAAAAAGCATGGAAGAACAAAATATATGTGGCCACTCGATATTGGGTCCTTTGAATCTCATCCTACTTTGGCTACTTCAATTTCCTACTACCCAATTTTGAGTCTAGGTTCATTTTGCTTGCTTCTTTACCACTCTACTTTTTCATGCACTAGGGCAAATTGTACGGGCCAGCGCAAAGAACATAACTCATTCTGGATAGTAAGATTGGACACATCATGTTGGACATAATATGCACGTAAAGCCAATAAAATAAATTATTAAAATTGGACACGTCATGAATTATTTGAAATTTCTTCCAAATCACCAAGTAGTAAAATTATTAAAATTATTTGCGGGGAACCTTGGTGTCATTTAATGATGATTTTCTTTTAAAAAAAACAAACTATACAGGAATAAGTCTAACCCTTATATGATATAAGTGCTGGCTAATAACGACCGAAGTTTCGAGGAGTAAATTTATTTGATTGGTAAGAGGAAAAGAAGTAAATTTTCATGTTGTTACTTGTTAGTGTCTTTTATTTAATTCTTAGTGTCTATATATGTGCCGGAAATTATTATAAATGTGCCGGGAATAATTTCAAATGTACCGGAAATTATTGTAATTTGTGATTTTTGCTATGTATATGTGTGAGATATTCTCAAAAGATCAAGAATTATAAATGTTCACTGTTTAACTAAAAAGGAGTTGACTAATCTAGAAGAGGCTGCAGACCCCAAAGGAGTTGAGAAGCTGGTGTGCACTTTTTAATTGTATACTGTTTTAATTCAGAGACGTGGGGTGGTTATTCAGGTCATGCAGTATTTTTCTTGGGTCTGTAATGTATAACTTTGCCTTTTCACTCTGATTTTCATGTCCACACTGGTTTGTTAGTTTACCACATGTATATATCAAACTTTTTGTTAGTTATGTCTTGTGTGTAGATTATTATTATATAATTGCTGTGGTGACAAGATATGACACTATTATACTATTTGTGGCATTAGCTTAGTCGAGTTGGCAAATCTATTATCTTAATGTGAAATTTGCCTTCTTGAATGGTCTCTTTAAAAACGAAATTTATGTTGAACAAGGTTTTCTAGTTCAACAAACCGAAGACAAAATCCTGACAACATATGACATTATTATACAATTTGTGGCATTAGCTAAGTTGAGTTGGCAAATCTATTATCTTAATGTGAAATTTTCCTTCTTGAATGGTTTCTTTAAAAACGAAATTTATGTTGAACAAGGTTTTCTAGTTCAACAAATCGAAGACAAAGTCCACAAACATCACAAAGTTGTGTATGGTTTGAAACAGGGACCAAGAGTCTAGTATAGTTGAATTGATGACTATTTTTTTGCAAAAAGGCTTCAAGAGAAGTAATAACAAAGCCATCTTGTATTAAAGAGGTCAAATAATGAAGTTGAAATTATTGTTTCTTCGGTGATGATCTGTTAATTATTGGGTGTGACTTTGACTCCCTAAATTAATTTAAAATGGATATGGAAAAGGAATGTGAGATACCTAACTCGGGAGCAAGTGGGAAATGGAGATTGTCCAATCAATTACCTGAATCTTCATAAATTAAAAGAAATGTCTTGAAGATTTTGAAGAAGAAATTCAACATGAGATGCAAGAATGTTACAACTCCTTTGGTGGTAAATGAGAAGTTGTCTAAAAATCAAGAAGAAAACAAAGTTAATGCTTGTACTTATAGAAATGTCATTGAAAGTATTTTGTAATTGTCTTTAACAAGAACAAAGTTAATATTGCTACAAGTTTATTGTTCAAGTTCATGTATTCTCCAAGTCATGTGCATCTTGGTGTAGGAAAAAAAGTCTTAAGGTACATCAAAAGGTACAACATATTATGTTTTTAAATTTTGAAGAATGGAAGTGGAAAGCTCCAAAGTTACTTCGACAACAACTAGGCAAGGAGGACAGATAATATGATACAAGCACAAGGAGACCCTTTACTTGAAGTTGGCCCAACATTCAATTCTTCAACAAGTTCCTTTAATGGTGATTAGAAAGTTTTAGCCAACACAAGAACAAGAAGAATAAAAAGTGAAAATAGGAGAGACAAGGGATGGTTATGACTTCACGACAAAGCCAATACGTCCACAAGGAATTGCCACAGTGGTAATAAGATTCAAGGTTCTTCTTTAATAAGATAGGAGAAAACTTTCTCTCTCAAAAGTAAAAGCTTATTTCATTAATTTGTCAAAAGATTCTATAAGTAGTTTTGGTTAGGCCTTATATAGTGTAGTGAAAACTTGAAGAGAAAGTTTCACCTAAACTAGTGGTGGAAATAAGAAATGATATAGACCACACACTTTTTGCCTCAAGTTAACTGTCGTTGTCTACAATGGAAATTTCCTACACTACGACGGTTATTGTTAAAATCGTCGTAGTCTGCTTAATTTTTTTTAATATGCTATTTTTTTTATGGTTTTCCCACATTTATTGTTCTTGTTTATCCAGTCCACACAGACAGTCTGATGGTCCCTTTGGGTGAATCTAGAGGGGGGTGAATAGATTCTAGTTCACTTTAGACTATTTTTCGTGAGTTACTAATTCCTTTTGATTTAAACAGAGTATATTCAATTTTATGCAGCAGAAATATCAAAGGAATTATCAACAACAAGTTTGTAATCAATTTTTCAGTTTATATAATATGTTTGTATCTACCCTTTCCAGTTTAAGTTGATTACCAAGTTAATTACTGAGTTAATTACCAATTCAGTTACCAAACAACTTGTAGTATTTAACAATGATAATAGAAGTGTAAGGTAAATGGTAATGAGTGTAAGGAAGAAGAAGAGTGCACAGTGATTTATACTGGTTCAGCTAACTGCCTACATCCAGTCCCAATCTAACAACTGTTGCAATTGGTTTTCCACTATCAAATGATCCCTTTTGTGTTCTTTTACATTCACTCTGCAACAAGCAACACAAAAACGAAATCAAAACACCCAAACCAGTTCTTTAACTCAAAGAACTGTTCTTCACTGATCTTGGAACACCCAAGATCAAACCTTTGAGAAAACACTTCTCAAATACTCTTACTCTATCCAGAGAAACCTTTCTCCTAGAGTAATAACTCAACAATCAAATAGATAAACAAAAGATCAGTTTAGAAAACACCTGGAGTGTAGATTCTGATCACAATTTAATAGAACTTTGAATACCACCCAATCAGTAGAATGAATATAGTTGCCTTTTTTCAAAACTCTTTCAAGAACTCTTTGAAGTTCTTAGAGATTTCTCTTGAAGAAAATGATAAACTCTCTTAGAGAGGATTTGAAAGTGTATAGGTTTTTCTGAAAAATAGATTTCAAGTCTTTCAAGAGTGTTTTCAAATCTGTACCAAAACTCTGTATTAGTTTTTCAAAATGGCCTCCATTTATAGATGCAGATGGAGCCTCAATTGTTGACATTTGGAACCTCAAATTTCAAACAATTGGAGCCTCAAATCTTCTGAACGTTGGAGCATTTAATTTGAACGTTGGAGCCTCAAAAATTGACTTTCGGAGTTTAAAAATGATTAGAACAAGTGGGGAATCAAGTGGGATGTTAGAAAACTCATTTGAGGCAACTTTTAGACATTTCTTTGCGGTGGTAATCGATTACAGCTCGTGGTAATCGATTACACGAAGAGGATTGCAATTTTGGGTGAGTTTTCGGCATGGTAATCGATTTGACCTTATGGTAATCGATTGCGGCTTCGTGTGTCGATTACCACCCAATGGTAATCGATTACACCGGTGCAAAATGGGTTTGGACTTTGTTTTCCCTCTTCTTGTTGGTAATCTATTACCAATTGTTGGTAATCGATTACTTCAGTTAAATAACAGATTTTCAAAGCATTTTCAAAGGAGGGAACTCAAACCATTTGGACACTTGAGAAATCAACCAAGTTTGTCAAACTCTCTAGGGTATTCAAGCACAGAACAACACATATATTCTTATTCTAAACAATCAATACATATGAAAAACTCCTAGATACATTCATCTAAGAAAAACAAAAAATTACATAGACATCAAAATCAAAAACACCAAGAGAGACCTTCCAAAGCCTCATCAAGCTTTAGTTCCAACAATCTCCCCCTTTTTGGTTTTGATGTACCAAATATCAACAAGGGTTTTCTTTGGAGTTTTTAGAATATGTGTTGGTCTTCTAAATTCCTGTAATTGATAGAAATAACCAAATACACAGTATATTGCAGTTTCACCATTCATGTTTATTTCATCAGAGCACTATGTTATCATATAGAATCATTCATTCAGAAAATATGACATGATTCAGTTTATATCATAG
This sequence comes from Hylodesmum podocarpum, assembly GCA_026586105.1. Lineage (NCBI taxonomy): Eukaryota > Viridiplantae > Streptophyta > Magnoliopsida > Fabales > Fabaceae > Hylodesmum > Hylodesmum podocarpum. The sequence goes on from JALJEV010000131.1 coordinate 9,150,385, forward strand.
ATCAATGACCATCAAAAAATGTTGCAGTTTGCAGAATCAAGAACATAAATTATATAAAAACATTGTTCATAACTAATTAACCAAAACAGAGCTAAAAACAGAGTCAAAGCTAAAAACAGAGTAAACATCCTAAACAACTACCTCAGCTACCTATCTGAGTATTCCATACTCCCCCTATCTAGGATATCTATAAATTCTCCCCCTATTTGGTATATCAATAAGCAAAAAGGGAACCTATAGGAAGGGAATACTACATAGAGTCAAAACGTGCATGAAGAGACTTCATCATCTCCTTGAGCTCTTGGAAGCGTTCTTCGTTTGCTTCGTCCACCTCTTCTATGCGTTTTTCAATTTCGTCCAATCTATCAATGACAATGGACTCGAAGCGTGACTTGGGGATATATTCCCCCGCAGCTGAATCATCATCATCATCATCATGATGTGGTTGAGATGCATCTCCTTCTTGTTGTTGTTGCTCTGGTTGTGCTTCCTCCCTTGGTATCCATCCAGCATCAGTCTTTACCAGGCGCATCATCTTCAAAGCTCTATCGCCTATAATGTGGATGTCCTTGACAAGCTCTCTGTGTTCATTTGTGACATCAACTTGAAAATACTCAAGTACTCGTGAGATGAACAGAGAGTATGGACACTTATTATCCATGAATTTCTTTGCCTTTAGCATGTTGTCCATCACAACAAAAGGCCAATCAATCTGAATTCTATTTTTCAGAGCAGAAATTATCACCAAATCTTCCTCGATTAATTGGGCATGATTGGCTCCTCTTGCGGCCAAAATCCAACGAGACGGTGTAATGTAGAAGTCTATCATCAGCATTCAGCCCACCAATATTGTATGTGATTTTCTTCCTATGCTCTTTTCTAGCAGCCTTTTCTGCTTCCCAAATTTGTGGATTCCTCAGCAAACTCATATAAACAGAATCTTTGTTAAGATGGATTCCTTGTTCTTTCAATAATTCAAATGTGGGTCTAATACCCTCCTCTCTGAATCCAGCAATTTGAAAGAATAAATCTCTAGAGAAAATGATGGGTTTGCCTTTTACCTCAGACTCAAGCATTTCGGAATCGTCGTCTGGTTTGAGGTTGGAGTAGAATACTCTCACCAAATCAGGATAGATGTAACCCTTTAGACTAACGAACTTCTCAAGATTTTGTTCCCGGAGAAGCGTTTGAAATGTAAACCCCCCGATTTGACCACACCGGATCCAAAATTTTTGCAGGTACAAGCTCCTTGCCTGCATACTTGCCATAGAAGCGTTTCTCTTGAGCTTTAGAGGTGAACCATGGGTGAATGTGTTCCTCCATGGTTTCTTCAGGGGTTGAGGGGTTCTTCCTTTTGGAAGATGATTCTCCCTTCTTTGAACGAGATGGAACAGTTGAAGTGGATTTGTGACCCATGTGTTTGGTTCTCTTTCCTTTTCCTTGACCTTCCATGGATGTAGTGAGGAAGAAGATGAAGAGTTTCTAGAGAGAGATGAGAGATTTTTAGAGAGAGAAAGGGGTTCTAGGGTTTGGAAAGATGAGAATGAAATCTAAAATCTGAAATCCCTCATTAAACCTTTCAAATTTTGGTCTAGATTCGTTGAATTTTGAATTGGATTTCCAGAACGAGGCCCATTTGCATGTGAAATAAGCTATCAGTTGCAGAGGTAATCAATTACCATGGTATGGTAATCGATTACTGTCGAGAGTAATCAAAAGAGGGGCTCTTCTCTGACTCGTGGTAATCGATTACCATTAGGTGGTAATCGATTACTTGCGAGTAATCTTAACATTTTAATGAAACGAGCATGGTAATCGATTACCGGTGTGTGGTAATCGATTACTACGAAAAGTAATCCTAAAAACACTTAATTTTTCATATTCTGCAATTGTGTTGGTCATATCTATTGAATGTAATGAATTCATATCATGTTAAAGCATTATGAATGAGTATTCTTACTATGCTTAGGGAGTTCATAAGAGGTGTTCTTCACTTAGTATACCTAGATTGGTTCTAAGTTTGAAGAATCTCTCCTTTGGCAAAGGTTTTGTGAAGATATCTGCGAGTTGATTCTCTGTATCAATAAACTCTACATCGCAATTACCTTTCTCAACGTGATCTCTTATGAAATGATGTCGTACCTCAATGTGCTTTGTTCTGGAGTGTAAGACCGGATTCTTTGTGATACTAATGGCACTTGTGTTGTCACACTTGATTGGAATGTGATCAAGCTTTAGTCCAAAATCCTCAAGTTGTTGCTTCAACCAAATGGTTTGAGCACAGCAGCTACCAGCAGCAATATACTCTGCTTCTGCTGTTGACAAAGCAACACATGCTTGTTTCTTGCTATACCAAGAGACTAAGCATTCTCCAAACAAGTGACATACTCCACTTGTGCTTTTCCTATCAGTTTTGCACCCAGCAAAATCTGCATCACTATACCCAACCAGATTAGGGGATGTTCCTTTAGGATACCACAAACCACAGTTTGTAGTTCCTTTGAGATATTTCAGAATTCTCTTAACAGCATTCATATGTGATTGTTTAGGTGCAGATTGAAATCTTGCACAAACACATATACTGAACATTATGTCAGGTCTACTTGCTGTAAGATATAAAAGTGATCCTATAATCCCTCTATATTTGGTTTGGTCTACTCCTAGTCTGCTGACATCATTATCTAAATAGAGATTAGTTGACATAGGGATATTAGAGATTTTACAACTCTCCATGTCAAATTTCTTGTAATTCCTTAGTGTACTTTGCTTGATGAATGAAGATTTCTTCCTTTAGTTGTTTGACTTGCAGTCTAGGAAGAATTTGAGTTCTCCCATCATAGACATGTCAAACTCACCTGCATGCTATCCACAAATTCTTTACACGAGAGATTGATTGGTTGATCCAAATATGATATCATCAACATATACTTGAACCAATAAAATGCAGTTAGACTTCTTTCTAATAAAGAGAGTTTTATCCACATTTCCTCTGTGATACCCTTTTGACAAAAGAAATGTACTTAATCTTTCATACCATTGTCTAGGGGCTTGCTTAAGACCATAGAGTGCCTTTTTAAGTTTATATACATGCTCAGGGTAACTAAAGTCAGTAAATCCAGGAGGTTGTGAAACAAAAACTTCCTCATTGATATAGCCATTCGAGAAATGCACTTTTCACATCCATTTGATATAGTTTAAAATCATGAATGCAGGCAAAAGCAAGTAAAACTCTCGGCTTCTAATCTAGCAACAGGGCATAAATTTCATCAAAATCTATTCCTTCTTGTTGGTTATAGCCCTTTGCTACTAATCTTGCTTTATTCCTAACCACTTTACCATTTTCATCTAGCTTATTTTTAAACACCCATTTTGTTCCAATTACATTCATATCTCTATTAAAAGGAACTAATTCCCATACGTCATTCCTTTTAAATTGATTTAACTCCTCATGCATAGCATTTATCCAAAATTCATCATTAATAGCATCATCAATACAAGAGGGTTCAAATTGAGATACAAATGCATAATCATCCTGAGAACATATTATAGGAAGATCTAGTAGATACTCCCTTATGGATGTCACCAATGATGTTGTCAAGAGAAAGATCTCTTGGTTTCCTCCATTCTTTTGGCATTCGTGAGAAATGGTTGGTGGATTTTTCTTGTTCTTTAGGTTTGCTCTACTCTTTGTCTTCTGTTTCTTCATCATTATCAACAATGAGCACTTCCCTTTTGGGGATTGTTAGATTCATCAAACTTTACATGCACAGATTCCTCAATGCACATTCTTCTTTTATTATAAACTCTATATGCTTTACTAGTTGATGAATACCCAATAAAAAAACGACCTCATCCGCCTTGGCATTAAACTTACCAAGAGGTTCTTTGCCATTATTCAAAACAAAACATTTGCAGCCAAATACCTTAAAATGAGATATATTTGGCTTCTTATCCTTATAGAGTTCATAGGGGTTTTCTTTAAAATAGGACGAATCACAATTCTATTTAGAACATAGCGATTGGAAAGCGCTTCCGCAAAAAATATTTAGGCAAATCATTTTCATTTAACATAGTTCTAGCTAGTTCTACTAAAGATCTATTTTTTCCTCTCAACAACTCCATTTTGTTGTGGAGTTCTTGGAGCAGAAAAGTTGTGATTAATTCCATATTTTTCACAGAATTTTTCAAAATATTCATTTTCAAATTCACCTCCATGATCACTCCTAATGGACTTGATTTTCAAATCTTTTTCGTTTTGTATTCTTTTGGCAATAACTTTGAAAACTTTGAAGGCATTGTCTTTACTTGGTATAAATGCAACCCAAGTAAATCTAGAGTAGTCATCCACTAAAACTAGTCCATATAGGTTTCCTCCTAAACTAGCAGTTCTAGAGGGCCAAACAAATCCATGTGCAATAGCTCAAGTGGTCTAGAAGTTAAAACAATATTTTTAGATTTAAAAGAGTTTCTAGACTGCTTGCCCTTTTGACATGCATCACATAGACCTTCTCTATTGAATTTTAAGTTAGGTAACCCTTCCACTAAGTTTTTAGATGACAGTTTATTAAGTTGATGAACATCAATATGTGCTATGCGTCTATGCCAAAGCCAAGATATATCATCATTTGATGTTAGGCATGCATGATATGATGATGAATGGTTAAGTTCAAGGATGTAGATGTTACCATGTCTCTTACCAACCATTAGTTCCTCATTTGATTCTTGCTACTAATCTTGCGGTTTCCTTGATCAAATGACACATGATAACCTTTGTCACAGAGTTGGCTAATACTCAGAAGATTGTATCTCAATCCTTCCACAAGCAGTACATCTTCAATGACAGGATTGGATTTGTCTCCAACAGCACCAATACCCAGAATTTTCCCTTTGTTATTATCTCCATACACTACCGATCCAAATTCTTTTGATTTGAAAGAGATAAAATTGCTCTTGTCACCAGTCATATGTCTTGAGCAGCCACTATCTAAGTACCAAGTTGAGTTCTTGGCTCTCAAGCACACCTACACAGAAAAGTATATCACTTTGATTTTGGTACCCAAATCTTTTTGGGTCCATGAATGTTAGTGTAGTGATTATCTTTCTTAATCCATTTAAACAAGCCATTATAGATCCCTTTCTTTCTAATCATGCAATTATAAGATGTGTGTCCAGATTTCATACAATAAGCTGCATGGAAAGTTTGTTATTGTTGGTTTGTTTAAATGCAGAGAACTTCTTATTATTGTTTTTCAAAGAGGCATCATAAGACTTACACTTTGAACAGGGTAGTTTCAAGTCATCATTTTCTTTTCTCAAAGTTTGAACATCAGTTTTTAAAACAGAAATTTCTTTTTCTAAATCAGCATTTTTGTTTTTCAAAACTCTGTTCAATTTATCTAATTTTTCAGCTTCCTTAACAAGATCACAAAATGCATCATACAGCTCATCATAATCTTGTATAGATGAATTGGAATCACTTACCTCATCATCATCTGAAGTTGGATTCGCCATAAGACACAAGTTTGCTTATTCATTCTCACTCTCACTAGAGGATGAGGAATCATTGTCTTCCCAAGCAATGTAGGCCTTCTTCTTTCTAAATTTATCCTTGTTTTTCCTTTCCTCATGTTCTATTCTTCTTGGTTCTTCTTGTTACTTTTCTTGATGTTGGGGCATTCGATTTGTAATGTCCCGTCTTTCCACACTCATAGCATGTGACCTTTGAAGATGAACCCTCAAACTTCTTGAAGCCTTTTAAAGGGGTTGAATCTCTTTTTATTATTGTTCTTCTTCATGAATCTTTTGAATTTTCTTACCATGAGATTCATGTTTTCTTGTTGATTCACTTCCATGACTTGATGTATCACTATCACTATTTGTGTCCTCCATCTTGAGTCTATGCCTTTGGCTTTCTTGTCCTTATGTTCTTCATCCGCAATACGAGACATATCCATCTCATATTCTCTTAGTTTGCCAAATAGCTCTGCACTTGTCATTGCGGCAAGATTCTTTGACTCGGTTATGGGCATCACGGTGGATTGCCATTTTCTATTTAGAGACTTTAGAATCTTGACATTCACTTCTTCTTCTACGAAGCTTTTGCCAAGTCCTTGAGGTGATTGATGATGTGTATGAACCGTTTCTCGCATCTCCATTATGGATTCTCCTTGCAACATTCTGAAGGTTTCATATTCTTGGATTAAGCTATTCTTCCTTGCCCTTCGTACTTAGTTGTACCTTCATGAGCTACCATGATAAGCTCCCAAGCTTCTTTTTGTTGTACAAGCGAGAAATTCTAAAAAATTCATCGAGTTAAGATCGAATGTATAATGTTTAAAGCTTTAGAATCATTTTCAGCTCTCTTAATTTCTTCTTGTTCCCATTTATCAAATGGTTTTTCAATCTCTTTTCCATCAACTATATGTGTGGGAATTTTGAAATCGATTACTTGACTTGCCAAATGTTTCTATGTACGAGACTCCATAAAGATTTTCATTCTTACTTTCCAAAACGGATAGTTATCTCCACAAAACAGAGGAGGTCGTTAATAGAAGCACCTTGACAAATGGTAATTGATTCGGCCATTATAGATCAAATTCTAGAGCAACTTACTAGAAGTAGCTCGATACCAATTGATGGTGCCTTTGGGTGAATCTAGAGGGGGTGAATAGATTCTAGTTCACTTTAGCCTATTTTTAAGTGAGTTACTAATTCCTTTTGATTTAAACAGAGTATATTCAATTTTATGCGAGAAATATCAAAGGAATTATCAACAACAAGTTTGTAATCAATTTTTCAGTTTATATAATATGTTTGTATCTACCCTTTCCAGTTTAAGTTGATTACCAAGTTAATTCTTGAGTTAATTACCAATTCGGTTACCAAACAACTTGTAGTATTTAACAATGATAATAGAAGTGTAAGGTAAATGGTAATGAGTGTAAGGAAGAAGAAGAGTTTGAGTGATTTATCTTGGTTCAGCTAACTGCCTACATCCAGTCCCAATCTAACAACTGTTGCAATTGGTTTTCCACTATCAAATGATCCCTTTTGTGTTCTTTTACATTCACTCTGCAACAAGCAACACAAAAACGAAATCAAAACACCCAAACCAGTTCTTTAACTCAAAGAACTGTTCTTCTTGATCTTGGAACACCAAGATCAAACCTTTGAGAAAACACTTCTCAAATACTCTTACTCTATCAGAGAAACCTTTCTCCTAGAGTAATAACTCAACAATCAAATAGATAAACAAAAGATCAGTTTAGAAAATACGGAGTGTAGATTCGATCACAATTTAATAGAACTTTGAATACCACCCAATCAGTAGAATGAATATAGTTGCCTTTTCTCAAAACTCTTTCAAGAACTCTTTGAAGTTCTTAGAGATTTCTCTTGAAGAAAATGATAAACTCTCTTAGAGAGGATTTGAAAGTGTATAGGTTTTTCTGAAAAATAGATTTCAAGTCTTTCAAGAGTGTTTTCAAATCTGTACCAAAACTCTGTATTAGTTTTTCAAAATGGCCTCCATTTATAGATGCAGATGGAGCCTCAATTGTTGACATTTGGAACCTCAAATTTCAAACAATTGGAGCCTCAAATCTTACGAACGTTGGAGCATTTAATTTGAACGTTGGAGCCTCAAAAATTGACTTTCGGAGTTTAAAAATGATTAGAACAAGTGGGGAATCAAGTGGGATGTTAGAAAACTCATTTGGGCAACTTTTAGACATTTGCTGCGGTGGTAATCGATTACAGCTCGTGGTAATCGATTACACCAGAGAGGATTGCAATTTTGGGTGAGTTTCTCAGCATGGTAATCGATTACAGCCTTATGGTAATCGATTACTGGCTCGTGGTAATCGATTACCACCCAATGGTAATTGATTACACCAGTGCAAAATGGGTTTCTGGACTTTGTTTTCCCTCTGTTACTGTTGGTAATCTATTACCAATTGTTGGTAATCGATTACTTCAGTTAAATAACAGATTTTCAAAGCATTTTCAAAGGAGGGAACTCAAACCATTTGGACACTTGAGAAATCAACCAAGTTTACCAAACTCTCTAGGGTATTCAAGCACAGAACAACACATATATTCTTATTCTAAACAATCAATACATATGAAAAACTCGTAGATACATTCATCTAAGAAAAACCAAAAATTACATAGACATCAAAATCAAAAACACCAAGAGAGACCTTCCAAAGCCTCATCAAGCTTTAGTTCCAACACAGTGCATACATATATTTCCCAATAATTTAACAATTGACAATAAATAAAATGATTCATAATTCCAACTTCAAAATAAACTAAAAGTTAAACGTTAACTTATAAACTATTCTAAATAACAAATTTGTATTTAATAGGGTTGTAATTAACTAATACTCACTGAAATGATGATATAATCAAAATACTTAACTAAAAATTATTAAATTCAAAACTTTACATGTATATTTCTTATTATTAGATTCAGAAGACTCATTTGTGTTCTGTTTCTTACTACAATACACTAAAAATGTCGTTCATTGCTTGCGAGTGTAGTTGATGGCTTCTTCAGCAAATGACATTGAGTCACTAAAAGTCTGGAAAATAATGAATAATTATTAACAAGTATTTATCATTAATTAAATTATCAAACGGATGTAGGTAAAAAGTATGTACCTCAACCCAATGGTCTGTTATCCTCATCCGAATTATGCTTTCCATCCACTGCATGACATAGAAACCACATTGCGGTCGATCCAATTGTTTATTAGCCTACAAAGAATTGAATGATATATCATAACACCTTAATTGTATTAGAAGTGTACATAATGTTGTAATTGTGTTTCCTAAGAGAAATAATACCTTTGTTATTACAAAATCAAGTCTTGGTTTGGAACGACTATTGCTCGTAAGCATATAATGTCCAACATGAATACTGGTTAAGTTAAACTATACATTAATATCACACTATAATAATTAAATATAAGTCAAATGAAAGATAACAATTAAATAATATTTACATAGCCTTCAAGCACTTTCTTCAACTTCTGAGGGAGAGGTTTGTGCAAGGAACAAAAGAAGACCGCGAGATGATCCACCGGGCAAAGAACAATAAGTTGTCAATGCCCACTACATGTAACATAAATAATTGTTTATACTTTTTGTTTAAATTTTAGATATCAATATAAATTATACTTACTTGTGAAGGTATGGTGCGAGGTAGATCCTCTTGTTCGATTTGCTAATCCAATCCATAAGATATGACTTGGCATCAGGTGAATTATCTGTCAAGCCCAATATAGATTATGGATCAAGGAATCCATAGACATTGTTGCTGCCCAATTCAATAGATATATTATTTAAATACCTTAATCATATTGAAATTCATGTTAGAAAATGTAATAAATTTGGAAATTAATTAATTAATAGTTAAAGTACTTACATGATCCAAAATTGCATATGACTTAGGTTCATCTTGTCCATGCCTAAATACATCTGATACGTAAAATATGTGCCTAATGATTACACCAAACACATACCTTTGCTATGACAAGTATACCACAGTCATCAAGTAATAAGTATTTATAAACGAGGGTTGTCGATCCCACGAGGACAATCAAACTAGAAAACTTGTATCTTTATTTAGTTTATTTTATTAATTTCTCAAGAGGGGGAGAAGCATGAAGTGTTTTGTTTAGAGATTGATTTAAATAAAGAACACGACGCAAATTTATATTGAGTTTAAGCTCAAGAAAGAAAGTGATTGGGATCCCGATTTTACCACTAACCTCCCCTTTATAATTTTCTTTTAAGTTATTCAAATATAATCATGGTCAGATTGGATTTCTACTCCCGTGATCACTCCTTTCAGAATCGCTCGCGTCTCTTATGTTAACCTGGATTAATTCAATCTCTTAAGTTAATGCCAAATTACTTAGGGATTTTAGTTCCATGAATCCAATTGTGATTAAGTGCAGTCTGCATTACTACATATTCCCAACTCTAGGATCTTAGAATAATAATGATCTCATTCTCCTATTTTCCCTAAAAGTCTACTTTGTTGAAGTATCTCTAGATTACCTTGTCAATTTATCAAATTTTCAGTTTAATAAATAGCATTAAGAACGAAGAATAAAACACCCAAACATATACTGAATAACATCAAGAATCATATAAAGGGGATAATTAAGGCTACATCGTTCTCCCAATCAAAGAGGGAGTTAGTTCATAGTGGTAAAAGAAACAACACAAATAATAATGGAAAGAGAGTACATAGTGAAGTCTAGAGTCTCCTTCCTCGTGGTTGAATTTCATTGTCGTCTATGAACTGGAAGAGTATCTCAGCTGAAGAGTAATCGCCGTCTAGGGTTAGCCGTCCGGAGTCTAAGAACTAGGGTTTAGAAATTATCTAAGGACTGAGTACTCAAAACTCTATTGAATGAGGTTTGTTTATAGCTTCTTGGAATGGACCTGGGCCTGATACGATAGACAGCTCGTGTGAGTTCATGTTCCAGAAAGGAACCTTGTGTTATACTCCAAGTCACTTCGCGCGAGATAATGTTTGTTGAACGCGAGGTGAGTGCGAGATGAGGTGCCAAAGAGTTGACTTACTCTTCAAGAAAGGTGCCTTCGCGCGAGATAAGAAGAGATGAGCACGAGATGAGATTCCAGAGAGCTTTTCTTCTTTACTGGGGCTCCAAGTCGCACGAGTTGTGATCTAACTCGCGAGAGATGCTTTCCTGAGCACATTTCCATCTGTTTTTGGCTACTTTTCTCCCTGAAACACTTAACACACCATCAACAAACTCTAATGCGAATTATTGTGAATTAAGACCAATTTAGAGTTATTTTAGATGGATTAAGAGTGTGAAAAGGGCAATTTATATTATAAAAGGAGTATAGAAATAACTCACTTTTACAAGTTATCACATCTCCATGCAATCTGACATGTAAATGTATAAAGGCATGTTGTTGGCTCTACCAAAAAGTTTTGGATCCCAATAGAGCTCCAAACTTTTGCTCCTAATCTTATTAGCCAATTCCATCAAGAATTGTAGAGGATCATCAATTGGCAATGGCTCTGGTAGTGGTTTCCTGGGTGTAAGTTTCTTCTTCGGAGATTTGATCTAATAAAATAAATTTTTAGAAACATGATAAATATATTATAAGTTAATAATAAATATAAAAAGAATACACACCTGTTGGACTTGAAGCATGAAGAAGTCGGAACGTTTTGATTTTATTTTTGATATACTTGTAATCTTGAAACTTAAATAGTTTGTAAATAGGATCTCAAGTGTATTGACTGTTTAGAATAGGTTTTGAGTATGTGTTTTAATTTGTTATGCTTCATAGAGAGTTTGAATCTGCTCTGGGATTCAAGCTAAGTGATTTTAGGAACCCACATTTTGTTTTGGAAAAGAGAAAAACCAAGCTTAAGTGGTAAAACACTTAGTTTGATAGTTTTTAAATTATTTTAACTGAAGTAATCGATTATCATTTTAAAGTAATCGACTACCAACAGTGACTGAAAATTAGGAAACCAAAATCTCTCTGGAGTAATCGATTACCCCATATCCGTAATCGATTACCTCGTACTTGAGAAACAGAGGAAGCTTAAAACTCTCTGGAGTAATCGATTACCTCTCCATAGTAATCGATTACCCACACCAGAATTCATCTCTAATGCTTTTTCAAAATGTTTTATATAAACATCTTCTTGGATCTTTTCAAGAGAGAGTAATCTTTGATTTTACAAGAAAGAAAAGGAGAGCGAAAAACAAGTTTTAGAAGAACATTGTGTTCTCAACTCTCTTCTCCAAGAATTCAAAAGATTTTTTCTCAAGAGATGAATTGTGTGTGAAGGCATGAAGGATTGGACTACGTTGATCAGTTCTTGTACAACAGGTGTACTCATTTCTGATCTTTAATTTTCTTTTTGAATTGGAATTGTTCAAACTCTTAGAGAAAAGTATTCTCTGGAAAAAGAGTTTTAGGAACTTGAGAAAGGATTCTCAAGGCTGATTCTTGAAGGTCTCAAGAATTAGGGAGAAAGGTTCTTGGGTAAAGAACAATTTGTATTGGTTGATTTTGATTTCGTTTTGTGTTTGTGCAGTGTGATTGTAATTGACACAATGGATCAAAATTGTTGATAGTGGAATACCAATCACATCAGTTGATGTATTTGGACTAGATGTAGGCCGAACGTCGAACCAGTATAATTCTCTGTGCAAATCTCTCTTTACCTTGAACTTTTTTATTTTTGTTGAATCATATTTTTAATACAATTCTTGTTTGTGCTGATTCAAAAGAGTTTGAAAAAGAAAAGTTCATTTATTTCCTATAATTCTGCTATTATTACTCTGAATTAATATTGATCGTTAAAGTTGTAAAATCGACAAACTTAGGATCGATAGTAAATAGGAAGGGAAGTGAATTAGACGATAAACCATAAAAGGGAACCAGAATCCATTCACCCCCCTGTCTTGATTCTGCATAGGGACCAATAACACCTTTGCACCCAATTGCTTAACAAGATGTTTTGGCCATGCAATGAAAGTAGCAAGAGCTTGTCCTACCACCTACACCTCTTCAGTGGGCAAGGGTAGTGAAGCACCAGGGTCATGTGCTTCGTCAACGGTGACCCTCACCTCATTATCTCGCATGGGCTTCTCATGTATGGTTCCTCCGCCCCTAAACATATTCCAACGGCCACCAATCTAATTGGGTTTTCTTCAACATACAACCCACATTGACAAGCATCTTTGGGGATGCCCCCCGTCTGGTGAGCAACTAAATTTCATGCTAACACGAACAGTCTGCCTCACCTCTGTATAGCAGTTCCTAAACACTGACCTTATAGGCCTAATTGTTGCATGATATTTTGTGAAACTTTTGCAGCCAGCTCTTCTGTTATTTGTTCCTTCATCCTGGCGGTAACCTCTTCAATGATACTTTTCCTCAAGGACTCTATTGTTTGTTGGTTGATTATAGAGTCAAAACATCGATGGTGTGAAGATTTTCCAAATTATGAAACAATCCCCACACCTTGACCAACGCCACAAACACGCCCTGGGTGTTTGGGTTTGCCAATGGTAGATGAAAATATGTCATCCCTTCCCTGTGCCACAAATGATCCCTGACTACTTTGCTCAACTAGGGAATCTTGCAAGTAAGGAATAGTTGTTGTTATTATTTTAATTAAAACATGCAAAATTTTCAAAAACGAATATCATCAATTAAGAATATAAATAAACTTACAATCTTTTCAGCAATACACTTGGAAGATGATGATGTGAACTCGCCTGACTTCTTCATCCTAGCTAACTTTCATTTTTCATGCCTCTTTGGTGGGGATAGGGGACCTTCAAATGATAAAGAAGGATATGTTGCAATTGCTTCTTCTCGCAGCCTTTGCTTTTGAGTCAAGATCTTTTCCTCTAACACTTTATAACCCCCTCGAGACAAAATATGGGGATAATCATTTGTTGCTTGACACTCCTTTGCCTTATTCCTCTTTGCCTGTAACATAAAATAAACATTTAGTAATTATTCAATGCTGGAAAATATCATTTCAAACTAACCAAACTAACCTGCCACTCAGGAGCCAAACGTATCTGAACAAACTTCTCCCATGTTTCTTCATCTATGCCCATATAATTAGGCATAGTAATGTTGCCATCTTCTTTATTATATATGTATCGGGTCAGTTGAGACTTCCATTGCCTAAACATGGTAGCCATGGATGACATGACCTTCAGCCTCAAGGACTCCACATTAGGAATATCGAAAGTGACCTATAAAAAAGAATAAAATTGTTATTATTTTGCAATACAATAAAGAATAATATACCAAAATGAATACCAAATTAATATCAGCAAAGAAATTACCAAAAGATCCAGCCATAGCATGTTCCGTTGCGTCACCGGAACATCATCCCAAGTAGGGGTTAGGATAGATATGTGCTCACGGACAAGAAAGCCCAAATAACTCCTGAATATGAGCCCATTATCACCAATAACAATGTCCGTGCGAACATCTACATCAACGTGAGTCTGTTGACCTTTGCCACGTCTAACTGTTAATTCCTTCAAGCGTGTGGTCTTTCGATATACTCTGTTAGGATCAGGTGACTGATCAGCCATGTGCCTGTTTAAAAATCAATTGAAAGTCAATAACTAGATAAACAACAAATTTACATAAAGAATTAAAGTAAAATTGTACAAAACAAAATGACATTACTTATTTATTAGCATCTTAAATGGTCAAATATATATTCCTTCATTATGATTATGACGAAATGCATGTACATCATCAACATCAATTTCCTCAGATATAACTGGGATATGAGATGAAAAATCAGGAATGTGATCAATGTTAAGATTGTCAACTTCAGGTTCGCTGTTTTTCCCGTGCATTACGACAGATAACATCTCATTTGAAGGATCTTTGACATAGAAAACTTCTCTAGCCTGTTGTGCCATTATGAAAGGTTCATCCTAGTAACCAACTCTACTAAAGTTAACAAGGGTTTGACCTGATCAATCATCAAAGTGCACCCTTGTCCTATTATCAATCCATTTACATTTAAAAAGAGGCACGTGAAATTTACAAAACATAACCTTCCAAATTTCCTCAATGATTCCATAATAAGGCATGCATCCCAACAACAGATTATTGTCTTTGGAGGTGGAGAAATGCATACACTCAGTTTCTACCATAACTCCACTATTTTGTACCACACTTCTATCATGTAGTGACTTTGTGTAGAATGAATAGTTATTTATGTAGTACCCATTATAAACAATAACATCTTTCTTAAGGGCACATGCAAGCCATTTTAAGGTCTCTAAAATTGTTTCATCACTCAAGATTTGATTTTTAAACCACTTCCTGAAAGTACTGTTATGTTCTTTCAACAACCACTTCTCTGATTGTCTTGAGTTTTGCTTCCTTACAATGGCCTTGTGAGTAGCCAAGTATGGTTGAACTTCTTCAGTGTTGTTCAAAACATACAAATCAGCTTGCTGCACTAAATCCCAAGGTTTTTCCACACATTGTCCACCTCGGATGCATTGGACAAAACGTCTACCCTTAGGACATAGCCTAGGAACCCCAATTGGAAAGGTTGTAGACATATATTCTGAACAAAACTCAATCGCTTCTTCAGCAATGTACCTCTCAATAATTGACCCTTCAGGATGATACTAATTCTTGACATACTCTTTTAAGATTTTCATGTAACGCTCGATAGGATACATCCATCTTAAGTATACGGGCCCACATAATCTAATATCTCGAACAAGATTAACAACTAAGTGTACCATAATGTTAAAAAAAGATGGACGAAAAAACGTTTCCAATTCACACAATATAATAGCAGACTCAGCTTCCATGTCATCTAGCATGTTAGGGTCAATCACTTTGGAACGGATTTTTTTGAAGAACCGACACAATCGGGTAATGGCATTTTTTGACCTTTTTAGGCAAGATGTCACGCATTGCCACAGGAAGGAATTGTTGCATCAACACATGACAATCATGGGATTTTAATCCAATTAATTTCAAATCTTTCATTGAGACAAGGCTTTTGATATTTGAACAGTATCCTTGTGACACTTTTATTCCGTGTAAACATTGACAAAAACTGGTTCTCTCTTTTTTACTTAATGTGCACGCTGCCGGGGGGAGGTATGTCTAGTTACCTACAACACATGGCTTTAATTGATCTTGAATTTTCATCTCAA
Source organism: Hylodesmum podocarpum (assembly GCA_026586105.1). Lineage (NCBI taxonomy): Eukaryota > Viridiplantae > Streptophyta > Magnoliopsida > Fabales > Fabaceae > Hylodesmum > Hylodesmum podocarpum. The sequence goes on from JALJEV010000131.1 coordinate 9,166,119, forward strand.
CCGTATCCAACCGAGCATTCAAACCATCTTTTGTCTTACCTTTAATGTTCAACAGAGTTCCTATTAAACTATCACAAATAGTCTTCTCAACATGCATAACATCTAAACAAGTCTAAGATCAAGCTTGCACCAGTATGGAAGATCAAAGAATATAGATTGTTTTTTTCACATGTTTGTCACAGTTGCCTTCTTTGAAGACTTTCCAAACCTAATGTTGATGTCTTTCACCCACTCATAAACTTGTTTACCAGTTAAGGGGGTAGGTGCTTCCTCATTCTCTGGATGACCATTAAATGCCCTTTCAATTTACGATATGGGTGGTACTTGTAAAAGATAAAACACAAGAAGGGCGGTTGAAATGTGTTAATTAAAAAAATTTATCCCTTTCGTCTGTGGATTTCAAAGCTGTTCAGACGAAACAATATTTATGTTGAAAGATTGATTTTAATGATCAGACGTTATAGTGTGATTATCCCCTGTTAGTTGATCAGACGAAACAAAAATAAACACAGTTATTTTTATACTGGTTCGTCTATTCAAGACTACGTCCAGTTACCCAGCAACCGCTGAGTTTTCACTACCAACCGTGAAAGGGTTACAAGTATTCTTTGATCCCAGCCACTTCTGGCTATACACAAATATTCTTTGCTCCCAGCCTTCTCAGGCTAAACCAACAAGGTATTCTTTGAACCCAGCCTCCACAGGCTATTACAAGAGGTATTCTTTGAAACACAGCCTCCTCAGGCTAAAATGCCACACAAGTGGACTTTGAAAGGTGTTTTGAAAAACAAGGTTTTCCTCTACGCAGAGAGGTGTTTACAATAAAGCACAATTACATATTTGAGCGAATCCTTAAGAGATAGATGAAGATAAGCGTATTCGTCAACTTGTTCTGGTCGAGGTGAAGTCCTTTTATAGGCATCTTCTTCAAATAGCCGTTAGACTCATTTGAATGCCGTTGAGAGTCGTTGGAAATCTTCTTGAGAACTTTCCAAAAAGAAGGTTGTCAGTTATACTTGATTGATTGATCAGAGTCGCAGCGGATATAGCGGACTAGGTTGTGCGCGCAGATTTTTTCCGACTTGTTACAGAGATGTGACAAAAGGTTAAGACCTTTTTGACTTTGGTGTGTAAGCTCGAATCTCTATACTGATCTTGGATGCTTCTCATGATTGCTTCTTTAGATTTGAAATCTTGGCGCGAGACTCCAATCTTGACTTCACTTTTGGATAGACGAAATGTGTAATCAGTTGAGGTTGTTTCGTCTCATCCTTTCGTCTTAAGGCTTCACTCTTGGACAGACGGAGACTCAGTCTTCTTCCGTCTGTGCTCGTCCCGTCTGATGTCGTGGCTTGTGGATAGACACAACACTTCAAACTTTGAAGGGCCATCTTCCGTTTGAGCTGGTTTCGTCTTAGCAGGTCTTGATAGCTTGATTTCGTCTGTCTTGTAATAATCAAAATCTTGAGGTGTTAATCTTCCTTGATCTAACAGTACTGTATTAGAAATCTCCTATGACCAAGATACACTGTCTTTCATCCATGCTGCAATTTTTGGAAACATGTCCCTTCTTCACATATCGGACAAGCTTTATGTCCCTTAACACTATAACCAGACAAGTTTCCATAGGCTAGGAAGTCATTGATAGTGCAAAATAACATGACATGTAACTTGAAGGTTTCGTTGGCGAAGCCGTCATACACATCAACACCTTCATTCCATAATAATCTTAAGTCTTCAACTAAGGGAGAAAGATAAACATCAATGTCATTTCTAGGCTACTTTGGGCCCGAGATCAACATAGAAAACATCATATACTTTCGTTTCATGCACAATGATGGAGGTAAGTTTTAAATTATCTGTTAAGTCAAGATGATTTAGCATCTCAGTTTTGATAATTACAAAACAGTCTATGGTGTTTACAGACGGAAGCCTCAGACTGAAGAGCTCAGACTGAAGAGGCATCAGACTGAAGCATCAGACGGAAGGAACAGACTGAAGCATCAGACGGAAGAGTTCAGATTGAAGCATCAGACTGAAGAGCACAGACGGAAGGAGACAGACGAATGAATTCAACTCACAACCCATTTATTTATTCATTCGTCTACCTCGTTTAAATGAAGTTCAGTTGAGTCATTCGCGCCAAGTTTTGAAATCTAAAGAAGCACTCATGAGAAGCATCCAAGATCAGTATGGGGATCTGCGCTTTCACATCCAAAGTCAAAAAGGTCTCTACCTTTTTGTCACATCTCTGTACAAGTCAGTAAAAGGAACTGCACACGCAATTCAGTCCGAGATATCCGCTGCAACTCTCATATATCAATCAAGGACAACTGACACCCTTTTTGGAAAGTTCTCAAGAAGATCTCCAACGACTCTCAACGGCATTCAAATGAGTCTAACGTCTATTTGAAGAAGATGCCTATAAAAGGACTTCACAGCTTCAAGAATCAGTTGGCGAATACGCTTATCCTTTATCTACTCTGATTATTCGCCCAAATCTGATAAGCTCTGTACTGTATTGAAAAACACCTCTCTGTGTAGAGGAAATCCTTGTTGATTCACAATATTTGTAAAAGTCCACTTATGTGGCATTATAGCCTGTGGAGGCTGGGTTCAAAGAATACCTGTATAGCCTGTGGAGGCTGGGTTCAAAGAATACCTGTTTAGCCTGAGGAGGCTGCGTTCCAAAGAATACCTTGTAATAGCCACAAGTGGCTGGGTTCAAAGAATACTTGTAACCCGTTCACGGTTGGTAGTGAAAACTCGGTTGGTTCTTTGGGTAACCGGACGTAGTCTTGGATAGACGAACCAGTATAAAAATATCTGTGTTTATTGTTTCGTCTGATCAACTAACTGGGGATAATAAGTTTAAACGTCTGTCATTTAAAATCAACAGTTCAAGATAAATCTTGTTTCGTCTTACTAGATTTGAACCCACTGACGAAAGGGAGTAATTTTTTATTTAAAACACAATTCAACCCCCCTTCTTGTGTGTTTTATCTTTTACAGTTTGGTATCAGAGCTCAACCTCTAAGGGTTGAGCGCTTAACAGCTGCTAGAGGAAAAGATCCGGGATGGCGAACTCCCAGATGACGCTCATTGCAGAAGGCTCCTCCATGAACACTCCTCCAGCTTTCTTTGCAAATGATTATCCTTACTGGAAAGACCGGATGGAGATGTATATCAAGTCTACAAATTATAGATTGTGGAAGATCATAACAGAAGGAGACATTTCCCTAACCAAGCCTGAATCAGAATGGGGAAATGAAGAATATACTATCGTAGAGCTCAACAACAAGGCACGTTATGCCATAACGTGTGCTCTTTCTAGGACAGAATATAACAAATTCTATGCCTACAAAACAGCCAAAGAGCTTTGGGATGCGCTGAAGATTTCTTATGAAGGAACTGAAGATGTCAGACTTAGAAAAGCTGCCACCCTTCAAAGAGAATACGAAATGTTCTCCATGGAAATAGGAGAATCTATAGACGGAATGTTTGGAAGATTCCAAACTATTCTGAATGGGCTAGCTGCATTGGAAATTACTTTTTCAAGAGCCCAAATCAACATGAAGATTTTGGACAGCTTACCTGCACCATGGGAAGCTATGTCCACTACTATATCTTTTGGGAAAAATATGAAGACCCTTTCCTTGGATGAACTCATTGGAGCACTGAGAGTGCATGAAGTTCATTTGTGCAAAAGGGGGAAGCTGAAAATTCAAGAGCTTGTTGCTCTATCCAACACTGATAAGCTTGATGGAGAAGAGTCAAGTATGAAGAAAGCAGAATCAACAGACTCAGAAGATTCCTCTGAAGAAGAAATCTCCTTGATGGCAAGAAGATTCAAAAGATTGATGAAGAAGAGGGATCCCAAAAAGATTAGAAGAAAGAAGAAACAAGCCACTTGGGATGATCTCGATGATGAAAGCTCAGACGATTTAGCTGAAGAAAATGCAAATATCTGTCTCATGGCAAGACTATCATCTGAGGTAGAGCTTCTAAATATATCTAGTTCATCATCATTCTCTTCAGATTCAGAGTCAGACTATGAGGACATGTCATATGATGTTCTTCTCGATAACTCACATATTATAGCTCAAGAATATAAAAATTGCAGATCTAAGCTCAAAAAGGGTTTAGAAGAAATTAAAAATCTGAAAGCTATAAATGTCCAGTTATCTGAGAAAAATATATCAGATGAATCATTGATGAGTCATTATTTTGATCATTTTCTCTGCATTTATTATATCCTAATACAGCACGATTAAGAATCAATTAGTATGATTTAATGTATTTATGAGTTTAGACTCATTTTGGCTTTAAATGATAAATTTGGTCTAATTCGTTATTGTTATTCAGATTTGAAAAGGTTTGCCAAACTGAGCATAACTTTCACCACGGACCTCTGATTGAGCTGAATTTTATATCAAATTAAAGAGGACTCAAAGATCTACAACATTTATGAAGACATAAAGTTCCCAGTCGGAGTGTATCTGGTGTAAAAATGTCTTTGAATGCAGCATATGAACTGTTATGAAAATTCCAGCATTTAAGGATTTGACAAGTCTCGGTAAAATGGGCATAACTCCCTCTACAGATCTCCGTTTGAGCTCCACTTTATATCGAAGTAAAAAGGACTGACAGAGCTACAAAAGTCATGAAGACATGAAGAGTCAATTCGGATTGCATCTTGGGTGAATATGGCCTTGAAGTTGGACCACGAAGTCTGGACGGGAATTTCAGCAATTAGGCTATGTAAATCATGCAATTAATTCTTTTTCTTGTTTTGCTGTATGTGGGAATCGAACATGAGGACCTCTTACACTTAAATTGGCATATGCCCTACACATGAGGGCTGTCCAATTGTAATTAAAAGGGGCTGGACAGAGGCATTCCCGAATGAAAAAACAATTCTGCAGTTTTTCATTTTATAGTTTTAGGTTTAGATTTAGGTTTTGGGTTCTCTCTTTTAGTTTTCCTCTTCTCTGTTTCTGCATCTTCTTCCATTATTGTCTAGATCTGCAATCTCATTTTCCAGCCAATGAATTCATCAACTTTGTCTTCTCCTTCCTTATTCTAATTTCAATTGCTAATTGCTTTGTTATTCCAATTCATTTTGGTATTCCAATTGGTTTACTACACTTGCATTCAATTCCATTTCTGCAATTCGTTTTTAATTTATTTTACTGCACTTCCATTTTACTGCACTTGCTGTCCAATTACTGCACTTGCTATCCAATTACTGCATTTCGAATTACTGCACTTACTGCATTTTCCTTTCAATTCGAATTTAATGGAAGTTTAATTTTGAAGGATTAGTCTTCTTGAATTGGATTGCAATGAAGCTATGAGGTTTCTGTTTTGTATGTTTATGCTCTGTTAGTGCTTGATTCTTCATCAATTATTCCAATGCTAAATGCCCCAATTGCTGTCCATGCTTAATGTTTCAGTTAATAGGCAAATTGTTTATCTTTTCATGCTTAACAAGTTGATTCATAATTTGTTGGAAATGGAATGATTGATGTGTGTGGATGCTTAATTCGCATAAGGAAAACCTAGAGTTAGTTTTCGCTTAGTTAATTAACTCGGGTTGGATTGAGAGTTGAGTAAATTGAGCAAGTGTTTTGATTAATTTTCGCTTAGTTAATTAATCATGTAACCAAGGATAAGTGAAATTGCAATCTAATCAAGAGGCTAATCCCATTTTAATTCTTGTTAATTTCTTTGTTTTATAATTTGTTTTCACAAACACAAACCCCCACTTCGTGTCTTGTCTTTGATAGAAAAACCAATGATGGTCCTTGAGAGACGATCTAGGAGTCACTTCCTAGTACTACATATTTAATTGTATTAATTTGTGCGAGTGCGACCTCGTATCAAATTTTGGCACCGTTGCCGGGGATCATCGGTTTCTATCAAAGTGTTGTTGCTGTTTTTGTTGTTGCTGTTATTGTATTCTTTATTCTTGTTATTGTTGTTTTTTGTTTTTCTTTATTCTTTGTTGTTGTTGTAAATTTCGTTTTCTTTATTCTTTGTTGTTTGTAAATTTCATTTTTTGTTGTTGCTCTTGTTGCTGTAAATTTTGTTTGTTGTTGTTGTTGTTGCTGTTTTTGCTGTTGCTGTTATTATTGTTAATTTCGTTTGTTGTTGTTGTTCTTTATTCTTGTTTTTGTTGTTCTTTGTTATTATTCTTTATTCTTTGTTTTCTATTCTTCTTGCCGTTTGTTAATTTCGTTTTTGCATAATATTGTTAAAGTTGTTGCACAATTCTCGTCGCATGCATTAGAACCATCTCACTGCAATTTCAATTTTCTTTTCTGCTGCATATATTACAAACTGCAATCTGTTTTGATCTTATTACATTGCATCAAGTCACAATTGTCCCTTAAGAATTCTGCTGCATTTTATTGGCTTCAATAGTTGCTGCATCAATTTACATATTTGGATACTGTTGTTTTGGCTAACCAAATCTGCTGCAGTTTGGGGTTTCACACATATTGAAAGCACTTAAACTTGCCTAGTCAACTAAGTGTAAACTTGAGGTTTGAAATCGATTTTTGGGAAGGAATTCATTGGTGAATTACCATAGAATAGCTTTTTTTTTTGTCATTTCTCAATACCAGTTATAACTTGCTGCATATTTTGCACCATATCACCTTGTTGCATCTACTGCACTTTGCTAATTTGTAGCTTGCTGCATTTTGGTGATAATAGGTAGTTTAGTTTGCAGTTTTTAGGAAGTTTATTTTTGCTGTTTGCTGTTATATGTGCATTTGCTGTCATCTGCATTTTGTTTGTTGTCATGTGCAGTGAACAGTATTGCATGAACAGTGCAATAGTAACGCGGGCCAACATGAACAAAGCACTACACGGTAAATAGTAATTAGTGAATAGTAAATAGTAAATAGTAAAAAAAAAAAAAAAAAAAAAAAAAAAATAAAAAAAAAAAACAAATTTAATTAATTAACATGGATAATAGGACTATTAGGGAACTATTGCAGCAAGATGCATATTTCACTGATCCTACTACTGCAGAAGTAAGAACTTTTCATAACATACCTCAACAGCAGTATGACCCTTATTCCTATAATCCTGGATGGAGAGATCCGATTTATCAAAGTCCACATGATTATTCCTTCTCCCATCCGACACAAGATTTGTAGCAGCAGCAATATTTCAGTGATCCTTGGAACATACCCCAGCAGCAGTTTGACTCTTATTCCTACAGTCCCGGGTGGGGAGATCAAAGCTATCAGAGTTCATATGATTACTCTACTTTCCATCCGAGACAAGATTGGCAGGAGCAGCCCAACCATCATGTATCACATTTTCATCATGCTGCACCACCACCAGCCCAACCGCAACCTTCGTTGCAAGAATTAATCAAGCAGTATATGCAGGTAACTGAGGACAATATTCAGGCTCTTCAGACTCTTCAAACTCAGACTAGTCAGTTATCTGATACAATTAATTTGGGTCAACCTCAAACATCCATCAATCTACCCTCACAAGAAGACTCTGATATGAATGTTAATGGTAAGATTGAGGAGGATATTACTTTGAGGTCTGGTAAGCAAATGGTGGAATCTGCATAACCGGAAAAGACAAGTTCCATGGAGGTTATGGCTGAAAAGAAAGAGTTGTGTGAACAAGAGTTTAAAGAACAAGACATGGATGAGAGAAGAGTGACAGATAAACAAGAGAAGGAATCTTGTGATGATTTAATTGTTTATGTTAATCCTTCCTTTGTTTATCCGATACTAATTTAACAGTGATGTAAAGAGAACTCAAGGCACAAGGTGAAGCCGTTTATGACCCTCCTTATAGAAATCCTCATGTCTTAGTACCTAGTGGAGAATTATCCATCAAGTTTCCTTGGAGCTCACACAATGAAGTATCCAAGATATCAAAACAACCACTAGGGAAGATTTCTTTATCATTTGATACTCTTTCTAACTGCAAATTGAACAACACTAACTGTTTCACTTTAAATTCTTATGGAATTAAAGCCTGGACTATTATTGAGTTTGTTGATTTGAACCTCTTAGTTGTTCCTAATGACTTTTGCTCTTATGATGTTACATTTTCTTGTAGGTTGTTAGGGACGTTAACAATGGAGGATCGATTGCAAGCTCCTACACTTATTGGCGAATCAATGTCTACACACATTATAGATGGAGTAGAGAATAACCATGCTATCTTCAAACTATCTAATTCTTTACTCTCTCTTTTAAATTGTGTTGTTGATGTTGATGTTCAATATTCCATGTTTACGTGATTTGATAATAAGTGAAACATTTGAATTGATCAAAATTAATGCCAAGATTAAAATGAACAAAAGGAAGATTACAATTATGGCATTTAAATTGTTCCTACCACCACCATGCACTAATAGAACATATTTGCACCATCAATCATCTGCACTAATCAATAAAAATTTACATGTTCATGTAGATGATTGGATGATATTTGACCCAGGTGGATGTTGTTTCTTGTAGGTACTACGGGCAGATTCATGGTGAATGGCCAGTTAACGCATTATCATGACAACACCATGGAATAGCTCACAGCACTTTGCCGCTTTTAGCTGCCGAGGGAGTTTTTCTTTTCTCCCTCCACTCTTTTCCGTTTTATTTATCCATCTCCTATTTATCCACCTTCTGTAATTAGGAAGAAATAAAAGTAATTAGGATTTCAATACTTGTTTTGTTACACTTGGAGATTTTGTGATTGGTCCGACTATTAGTATATCCGCATTATATGAATCGAACGGAATCGAGCCGAGTTAATTTTTAGATTATTTTGTGGTGTTGATGTATTCCTCTGATAGATTGTGGATTATTCTGTATGGATTGGTTTTGTATTGTTTCTAATAAGTACTTGGCAATTTGAACCTGTGAGTTATTTGAGCCTGTTTTGAATGGATTCATCTTTATGTCATTCTCTTTCTTTCAGTGTGATATATGCCATTGGTGAATGTTGTTTTTCAGAACTTGCTTTCATTCTTTTCGAAGCTGCATTTTATCACATAATGCATGATTATGATTGAGGCATTCATTTCAATTTTCCCACTTGACCAGATAGCCTACCTTGCATTTGTATCCCTTGCTAGCCCCTTTGAGCCTGCAACCTTTTCTTTGATGATGACCTGCATTACACACCTTAAGAGTAAAACAATGTTGTCTTGATTTTACATATATTGATCGAATTGTTTATCTTTTGGTTATGTGAAGTAGATAAGTGTGGGGGTATCTACTAGGGACTTACAGAAAATTAAGTGTGGAGGGGTGGAATACATGATTTATGATTTATATGATTTGGGTCTGAGTTGTAAAGATGGTATAATGTGGTTAAGTTTCAAAAAAAAAAAAAATATAGCAAACTTTTAACAAAAATAAGTGTGGATAATTAGTTGAATACTTGAGCAGTGGTTGAATTGGATAATTTACAGGTTTATTGTGTAGTTCTCATATCTTTTGTAATCTGTTGGTACTCTGTTCAATATTTGTGAAATAGTAGTCACTGAACCATATTTATCAAAATCCTTATCCTTGACCCCATTACAACCTTTGCAAGTCCTCTTGAATCATGCATGACTGTGATTGTTAGTGGTAGAGAATTAGAATAATTGCAAACCTATGATAAAATAATTTTCATTTTAATGGTCTGAGACTAAACACTTGCCTGATACACTTGAGAGTTTGAGAGATACACTTCTGGTGAGCTCAATGCTTATGATTGACATGCATGATTAATTCAATATCCGTCTGGTCCTATCTGAAGCAGAAATTGTTCAACACTGTGATATGTAATCTCTAGATTTATTGTGCTTTGATTGTTGTGTTCAATTCTGATACATTGATGACTGTGTTGAAAATATAAAATAGCTCAGACCAGATGATCTTTTGTATCCAAGTTCATGTTTTCTTATGACTTGATTTTGCCCAGGAGTGCAAAAGAATAAGTGTGGGGGATTTTGATGAGTCATTATTTTGATCATTTTCTCTGCATTTATTATATCCTAATACAGCACGATTAAGAATCAATTAGTATGATTTAATGTATTTATGAGTTTAGACTCATTTTGGCTTTAAATGATAAATTTGGTCTAATTCGTTATTGTTATTCAGATTTGAAAAGGTTTACCAAACTGAGCATAACTTTCACCACAGACCTCTGATTGAGCTGAATTTTATATCAAATTAAAGAGGACTCAAAGATCTACAACATTTATGAAGACATAAAGTTCCCAGTCGGAGTGTATCTGGTGTAAAAATGTCTTTGAATGCAGCATATGAACTGTTATGAAAATTCCAGCATTTAAGGATTTGACAAGTCTCGGTAAAATAGGCATAACTCCCTCTACAGATCTCCGTTTGAGCTCCACTTTATATCGAATTAAAAAGGATTGACAGAGCTACAAAAGTCATGAGACATGAAGAGCCAATTCGGATTGCATCTTGGGTGAATATGGCCTTGAAGTTGGACCACGAAGTCTGGACGGGAATTTCAGCAATTAGGCTATGTAAATCATGCAATTAATTCTTTTTCTTGTTTTGCTGTATGTGGGAATCGAACATGAGGACCTCTTACACTTAAATTGGCATGTGCACTGCACATGAGGGCTGTCCAATTGTAATTAAAAGGGGCTGGACAGAGGCATTCCCGAATGAAAAAAACAATTCTGCAGTTTTTCATTTTATAGTTTTAGGTTTAGGTTTAGGTTTTGGATTCTCTCTTTTAGTTTTCCTCTTCTCTGGTTTCGCATCTTCTTCCATTATTGTCTAGATCTGCAATCTCATTTTCCAGCCAATGAATTCATCAACTTTGTCTTCTCCTTCCTTATTCTAATTTCAATTGCTAATTGCTTTGTTATTCCAATTCATTTTGGTATTCCAATTGGTTTACTACACTTGCATTCAATTCCATTTCTGCAATTCGTTTTTAATTTATTTTACTGCACTTCCATTTTACTGCACTTGCTGTCCAATTACTGCACTTGCTATCCAATTACTACATTTTGAATTACTGCACTTACTGCATTTTCCTTTCAATTCGAATTAATGGAAGTTTAATTTTGAAGGATTAGTCTTCTTGAATTGGATTGCAATGAAGCTATGAGGTTTCTGTTTTGTATGTTTATGCTCTGTTAGTGCTTGATTCTTCATCAATTATTCCAATGCTAAATGCCCCAATTGTTGTCCATGCTTAATGTTTCAGTTAATAGGCAAATTGTTTATCTTTTCATGCTTAATGAGTTGATTCATAATTTGCTGGAAATGGAATGATTGATGTGTGTGGATGCTTAATTCGCATAAGGAAAACCTAGAGTTAGTTTTTGCTTAGTTAATTAACTCGGGTTGGATTGAGAGTTGAGTAAATTGAGCAAGTGTTTTGATTAATTTTCGCTTAGTTAATTAATCATGTAACCAAGGATAAGTGAAATTGCAATCTAATCAAGAGGCTAATCCCATTTTAATTCTTGTTAATTTCTTTGTTTTATAATTCTGTTTTCACAAACACAAACCCCCCACTTCGTGTCTTGTCTTTGATAGAGAAACCAATGATGGTCCTTGAGAGACAATCTAGGAGTCACTTCCTAGTACTACATATTTAATTGTATTAATTTGTGCGAGTGCGACCTCGTATCAATCATCTTCTTCGTCTGATACTGAAAAGAGTCATCTTCTTCTTAGTCATGAAATCCTAAAAGAAGAAAATGAACTCTTAAAGAAAGATTTAAACAAGTTCATCTTGAGTTCTTACAAGCTCAAAAGTTCTTTAAATCACAAGAATGAACTTGGTTATAATCTTGTGACAGACGAAAGAAAATCACAAATTCATTCGTCTGTATGTAGAAGCATACATATTTCTTATAACAGGTCTCCGAAGCAGTCTGAAGGACATTCAAGAACTTATGACAGACGGAACCTTACAACTAACAAAACTGGACCCAAGAAAATTTGGGTACCAAAATCAAAAATAATTTTTGTTGCAGATAGAAAGAGAGAATGTATGAAGATGGTACAATCTGGACAATGGATACATGCAATATGTAATCATCAACATGTCCTTGTTCCAAAGCAACAGATCATGTAAGAGATCTACCATGTACGGGTCTTAAGAAGACAGATTCATCCATTCAGACGGAAGAAGCAAAGTTTTCAAAGAATGCAAACAGGTCGAATTTTAGAGACCTTTCTGAACGTGCTTTGGTGTCAAGAAGAATTGAACCCAAGTGCATTGAAGAAATGTATTCAAATATCAATTGAATGGAGCTTGAAATAGGCAAGAAATAAGTTTTCTTATCCGTGCAAATTTCTTTTGTTTATCCTTATCAAAACGCTGTGTCTAATCATTGGTTGAAATAGTCTATCTGACTCTTCAACAGACGCAACGTCATGTTATCTTCTAACATCTCTGTTGAGTGTACAGGACAACGCTTGTTAATGGTTTACATATGTCTAGCTTTTTAAAGCAAGAGACACGCTATCCTTAGATACACCTCATCAAACGAAAGAAGGTAATGAGAAATAAGAAGGCCTTCGTCTCCGTGGAAAACCCAGAGGATTGCAAAAGATTCAAGAAATATGGAAGAAAGGAGAGATCAGAAGCTGAGGGGGAGCAAAATAGAAGAAAAAGAAAGATGCAAAAGCTGAGGCAGTTGAGGCTAATGTTCAAGAAGCTGAGGAGTATAAGACTCTGAAGCGCAAATATGATGCCTTGGAGGATGATCGCGCACTTGAAGCAAAAGAACGAAGAGCTTGAGGAGAACCAAGTTTCTCTATCATCTGAAGTGCAGCAGCTCAAAGTCATTGTGATGTCCCTACTTCACAAAAAGCCAAAACACTCTTCTTGATCAGAGTTTTGATGATCACAGCCCAAGGGGGAGAGAAAGAGAAGATCCTCGTAGGGGAGAGAATGAACAGAAAGAGATAGCCCAAGGGGAAGAAAAGGAGAACCCAAGGGAAAGAAGAAAGGCAAGGGTAAAGCATCGCATCGTCTGAGGGGGAGCAAACAGGGAAGAACAAAGAGAAAGCTTCGTCTGAGGGGGAGCAAGCAAGTCAAGTTCAGTCTGATAAAGATCATCTCTCTAATCTTGATACATCCTTTGTTCTGTCTCAAGTAAAAGATCAAGGATCTGGTGTTGTGGTCTGTAATCATCAAAAAGGGGGAGATTGTTAAGTCAAGATGATTTAGCATCTCGCTTTTTGATAATTACGTAACGATCGAGATGTTTACGAGACGGAAGCCTCGATCAAGAGGCATCGATCAAGCATCGACGGAAGGAACAGATCAAGCATCGACGGAATGATCGGATCAAGAGTTGGGATCAAGAGCAAGATTTTAAACGAAAGGAGACAGACAAATGAATTCAACTCACAACCCATTTATTTATTCATTCGTCTACCTCGTTTAAATGAAGTTCAATTGAGTCATTCGCGCCAAGTTTTGAAAACTAAAGAAGCACTCATGAGAAGCATCCAAGATCAGTATGGGGATCTGCGCTTTCACATCCAAAGTCAAAAAGGTCTCTACCTTTTTGTCACATCTCTGTACAAGTCAGTAAAAGGAACTGCACACGCAATTCAGTCCGAGATATCCGCTGCAACTCTCATCTATCAATCAAGGACAACTGACACCCTTTTTGGAAAGTTCTCAAGAAGATCTCCAACGACTCTCAACGGCATTCAAATGAGTCTAACGGCTATTTGAAGAAGATGCCTATAAAAGGACATCACAGCTTCAAGAATCAGTTGGCAAATACGCTTATCCTTCATCTACTCTGATTATTCGCCCAAATCTGATAAGCTCTGTACTGTATTGAAAAACAACTCTCTGTGTAGAGGAAATCCTTGTTGATTCACAATATTTGTAAAAGTCCACTTGTGTGGCATTATAGCCTGTGGAGGCTGGGTTCAAAGAATACCTGTATAGCCTGTAGAGGCTGGGTTCAAAGAATACCTGTTTAGCCTGAGGAGGCTGCGTTCCAAAGAATACCTTGTAATAGCCAGAAGTGGCTGGGTTCAAAGAATACTTGTAACCTGTTCACGGTTGGTAGTGAAAACTCAGTGGTTGCTGGGTAACTGGACGTAGTCTTGGATAGACGAACCAGTATAAAAATATCTGTGATTATTGTTTCGTCTGATCAACTAACTGGGGATAATAAGTTTAAACGTCTGTCATTTAAAATCAACAGTTCAAGATAAATCTTGTTTCGTCTGACCAGATTTGAACCCACAAACGAAAGGGAGTAATTTTTTTTTTAAAACACAATTCAACCCCCCTTCTTGTGTGTTTTATCTTTTACATTATCAACAACATAGACCACGAACTATGAGTAGTGGCTAAATTACCAAACGGATTCATTCCATCTGAAGCCAGACCAAGGCGGAGGTTTCTTAAATCACTGCCAAATGAAGGAAACTCTAGATCAATCTTCTTCCACTGCAAGGAATCAGTCACATGTTGAAGCTTTCCATCATGTATACTTTCACCTGCATGCCATCTAAGATTCTTAGCGTCGTTGGCGTTTGAAAACAATCGCTTAAATCTTAGAATTATTGGAAGATACTATACCACCTTCGCAACAGCACCCTACTTTGTTCTTTATTCACTATCGCAATCACCCTTCTTTTTTTGTAACATGAGAGCCAACACCTAGGACACTTGTGCATCGCTTCAAATTCTTTTCTGTATAAGATACAGTCATTTTGGCATGCATGAATTTTTTTATACTCCATACCCATTAGACAAAGAATCTTCTTAGCGTCATAATTGCGGGTTGGCAATGTGTTACCTTCTAGAAGAATTTCACTCAACAACTCTAGCAATTGAGTAAAGCTTTTGTCAGTCCACGCATTTGCCGCCTTCAGATGAACCAATTTTAACACCGCAGACATACGAGTGAAGGTAGAGCACCCTTTGTACAAAGGTGTCTCTACATCACTAAGCGACGTGTCATATATGTGGGCTTTAAAAAAGTTTTCCTGACCAACATCTTGTATCATGTCTTCAAGTCTGTCATCAATTTTTGTTTCCAACTCCGGTGCAGACACATTAGATGTTGTCAATATGTCTAATAACTCACCATGTCAGGTTCATGTTGTATAACTTTTTAAGAATCCCATCACACAGCAGGTGTTCTCGAAGTTCTTCTTCTTTCACCCGTACACCGTTCGAACAATTGACACAAGGGCAACAAGACTTCCCACCACTACTAAAACGATCAACCACTACTAAAGCGATCATATTGCTTAGCAAATTCTAAAAACTCTTCAACTTCAGTCTCATACTCCGTACTAATTTGACTTGCATTCATCCAACTACGATCCATACCTTAATCAAAGGTATGGCCAATAAACATCAATATTCACCAAAGCTAATGAAAGCAAGTTCTCACACAATCATTATTCATATATGTCCTAAGTATTCTAATTGTAAGTTATTGAAAAAATACTCCAAAATTGTATGTTATTGTTGGACGTAAAGCTTGAAGATGCTTTGGAGTCTCTCTTGTTGTTTTGCTTTTGGAGTTTATGTAATTTTGGTTTTCTTAGATGAAATGTAATTAGGAGTTTCACATGTATTGATTGTTTAGTTTAGGCATGTATGTGGTTGTTCTTTGTGTGAATACACTGGAGAGCTTGGGAATCTAGTGTGATTTCTCATGTATCAAATGTTTGATTTCCCTCTCAAACTTGTTTTGAAAATGTCTTTAGTAACCAACTGAGGTAATAGATTACCAACAGTAGGTAGTTAACTACCAACAGCAGGTAATCAACTACCAACAGTAGGTAACAGAGTGTGGAAATTCATTTGTTACTGGAGTAATCGATTACCCCCTCGGGTTAATCGATTACCATGGCTAAAAATCACCCTGGAAACCTTTGTTCACTGGTTTAATCGATTACCAACCCCTGGCAGTCGATTACCCCTATCAGAAAAACATTAAGTTGCCCAAATTGAGTTTTTAATTGAATCTATAAATTCTCTTTTGATGAAAATTAACATAAGATCTTGGAACATAAGTTTTAGACAAGTTCATACACTTTCAAATTCTCTTAAACTGAGTTTATCATCTTTTCCAAGAAACCCATAAAGAACTTCAAGAGTTTATCAAGTTTTCATAAAGAAAGGGCAAAACTTGATCTTTTCTCTGACTGGGTGGTATTCATAGTGTTTTCTTTTGTGATCAGATCTACACTCCAGGTGTTTTCTAAACTGATCTTTTGTTTACCTTTTGATTTCTGGGTTGTTACTCTAGGAGAGAGGTCTCTCTGGATAGAGTAAAGGTCTTTGAGAAGTGTGTTCTCAAAGGTTTGATCTTGGGTGTTCCAAGGTCAGGGAAGAACTGTTCTTTGGGTTAAAGGACAGGTTTTTGGGTGTTTTGATTTTGTTTTTGTGTTGCTTGTTGTAGAGTGAATGTAAAAGAACACAAAAGGGATCATTTGATAGTGGAAAACCGATCGCAATAGTTGTTGGGTTGGGACTGGATGTAGGCAGTGGGCTGAACCAATATAAATCACTGTGCACTCTTCTTCTTCCTTCTTCTCTTTACCGTTTACCATTAATTGTTGTTATCATGGTTTATCTTCTGCAATTTGTTCAGTAATTGACTTGGTAATTAACTCGGTAATTGACTCGGTAATCAACTAAAACTAGAACAGTTAGATACTGATATTGATTACGTTGTATATTGATTACTAACGTGTTTCTGATTTTTCCTTTTGGTATTTCCGCTGTGTATCTTTGATCTTTCTCGTTTATCTGTCTCAATTATTGATAGGTAATCAAGAATAGTTTTGTTTGAATTAAAAGGAATTAGAAACTCACGAAAATTGGGCTATAGTGGAACTAGAATCTATTCACCCCCCTCTAGATTCACACATAGGGACCAACAATTGGTACCAGAGCTTTATCTAGTAGGTTGCTCTAGATTTTGATCCATAATTCCCTAGAATGGCCGGTAATCAATTACCATTCGCTGAAGGTGCCTCTATTAACATACCTCCCCTGTTTTGTGGTGATAACTATCCTTTTTGGAAAGTGAGGATGAAAATCTTTATGGAGTCTGTACATAGAAGCATTTGGCAAGCGGTTGTGACTGATTTCAAGGTCCCCACATACATAGAAAATGGGAATGAGATTGAAAAACCATTTGAGAGATGGGAACAAGAAGAAATTAGGAGAGCTAAAAATGATGCAAAAGCTTTAAATATCATACATTCTGCTTTGAATTCAGATGAATTTTTCAGAATTTCAGCTTGCAACACAGCCAAAGAAGCTTGGGATCTAATAAGGGTCACACACGAAGGAACCGCTGAAGTACGAAGGGCAAGGAAGAATACCTTGATCCAAGAATACGAAACATTTAGAATGGCACAAGGTGAGTCCATGATGGATATGCAGAAACGTTTCACACACATCGTGAACCATCTCAAAGGACTTGGTAAGATTTTCGTTGAGGAAGAAGTCAATGTGAAGGTGCTGAAATCATTGAGCAGAAAATGGCAACCAACCGTCACACAAGAATCACCGAATCAAAGAACCTAGCCTTGATGACAAGTGCGAGTTATTTGGTAAGTTGAGGAATATGAAATGGATATGTCCCGTATTTCGATGAGGAACAAAAAGATAAGAAAGCCAAAGGTCTAGCACTCAAGATGGAAGTCACGGCTAGTGAGAGCGATGCATCAGCCTGTGGTAGTGAATCGAACAGGAAAATATGAATCTCATGGTAAGGAAATTCAAAAAGTTCATGAAGAGGAACAATGATAAAAGGAGATTCAACAATTTCAGAAAAAGCTTCAACAGGAATGAGAGTTCATCTTCAAAGGTCACTTGTTATGAGTGTGGAAAAATGGGTCACTACAAATCGGAGTGCCCCAACATGAAGAAAAGTAACAGCAGTGAGCCTAGAAGAGTAGAACATGAAGAAAGACCCAAGAAAGACAGATTACGCAAGAAAAAGGCATACATAGCTTGGGAAGAGAATGATTCCTCAACCTCTAGTGGAAGTGATAATGAAGAAGCAAATTTGTGTCTCATGGCTAATCCAACATCCGATGATGAGGTAAGTGATTTCGATTCATCTACTTTTGACTATGATGAGATGCAAACTGCTTTTTGTGAACTTTACAAGGAAGCTGAAAAACTAGGCAAGTTGAACAAGGTTTTGAAAAACAAAGTTACTGAATTGGAAAATGATATTTCTGTTTTGAAAACTGATGTTCAAAGTTTGAAAAAGGAAAATGATATCTTGAAACTACCCTGTTCAAAGTGTAAGTCTTTTGATGACTCCTTGAAAAAGAATAACATGAAGTTCTTTGCATTTAAACAAACCAGCAAAAACAGAACTTTCTCATGTAGTTATTGTATGAAACCTGGACATAACTCTTATAATTGCATGATTAGAAAGGAAGGAATAACTAGTGGATTGTTTAAATGGATTAGGAAAAATAGTCACAGCTTTAACACTAATGGACCCAACAAGACTTGGGTACCAAAAACAAAGTGATATCTTTTTCTATGTAGGTGTGCTTGAGAGCCAAACACTCAACTTGGTATTTGGATAGCGGCTGCTCAAGACATATGACAGGCGACAAGAGCAATTTTATCTCCTTCAAATCAAAAGAATCTGGTACAGTAGTGTATGGAGATAACAACAAAGGGAAAATACTGGGTATAGGTGCAGTTGGAGACAAATCCAACACTGTGATTGAAGATGTACTGCTTGTGGAAGGTTTGAAATTCAATCTTCTGAGTATTAGCCGACTATGCGACAAAGGCTATCAAGTATCATTCGATAATGGTTGCTTCAAATATCGTAGTGTAACATCCCAAAAATTTAAATATAGTTTAAGAGAGGTTTTTTTGTAACATTCAAGAAATTTAAAAATAATTAAAAAATTATGAATTTTTGAAATTACTGTAGCAAATCACTGTAGCTGTAGCTGACCGCCATACTGTAGCTGACCGCCACACTGTAGCTGACTAATTACTGTAGCACCGCCTTAGAAAGGTTATAAATAGGGCTTAGAGGTTTCAAATGAAGATACAACCCAAAGAATACTCTTACATTCTCTCAAACTATCTTCTCTACAAAAAAAACCTTTCTATACTTTCTCCACCTTAGGAAGAAATCTCTCCAACCAAGGAAGGAGCACGTAAGTAGAGGAAGAATATAGGAAGCTAGGAGAAACCAGTAAGGGGATCTTTCCTTATCCTTCTTTTCTATCCTTTGTTTTGTTGGTACTTCCATTATCTTTCTTTAGTTTCTTGCAGTAAGGGGACCTTTCCTTATCCTTCTTTTCTATCCTTTGTTTTGTTGGTACTTTCATTTTCTTTCTTTAGTTTCTTGCAGTAAGGGGATCTTTCCTTATCCTTCTTTTTCTATTCTTTGTGTTCTTAGTACTTCCACTCTCTTTCCTAGGTACTTTCATTATCTTTCTTTGGTTTCTTGGTGTTTCTTTTCTTCATCTTTCTTACACTACTTCTAATTCTTTAAGTTTGCGCTTTCTTTACCCTTTGAAAGATTATTTTGAAGTTGTTTTCCTCTTTCAACTATTTCTCTGAACACCATGACTACTTTATAGTAATATTGTTGTTTGATGACTGGTTTTGTGCTTGATATACAATCACTTGGTGAGTTGGATGTGAGTAAGTAGTGACATGCATGATTGCATGAAATTGGTGGTGGACTTGAATTGTTTAATGACCGATTGGAAATGCCTAGTGGAGAGGCAATATTCTAAGATTGCTTGGTGAATGGGCAATGCTTAGAATGAGGTGAGATGAAGATGACCTGGTGGAAAGGTCAATATCTGAAATATGATGAAGGTCATTATACAATTCAAGGTCTTAGAACATGTTGCATTGATGACTGGATAGTAGTAGACCAAGTCCGTAAGTCACGGATTCCCGTCTGAGTGAGTGGAATGCCGTGGACTGGGGGGTTCTCTTGGTGGGGAAATTGCCCTGCTCATGATGATCACATGTTGCGGGGAGGTGCTGGGACACCGAGGGAACTCGACAAATTACGAAGTGTACCTCGGTGGAATGATTGAGTGTGAGAATTAGATGCCCCAGGCTATTTTCAGTGGAGGGCGCCACATTGCATTTCGAGTGAAGAGTGAAAATGCATGGTGAAGGTGCATGCATCATGTAGGCTTAGGAGCATACATTAGTAATGATGTGTTTGATTAAATGGAATTCATGCCTGACTCATTGATTGTGATTGATGGTTTGTTTGATTTGGTTGTTGATTGCCTTACTATGAGATTGATATTTTGATGATCATGGATATGTATGGAAGTATTATTCTAAAAGTGATAATTTCGATGAAATTTCTAAATTTATAAAAGAAAAGGTTTTCCTTGAACTACAATCAATTTTTTTATAACATTGTTTAAGGAAAGCTCACCCTTGCACTTTGTGTTTTTAACACCTGTGATGATCTCGAACAACGTTCGGGGGAGCAGATTTGCAGGGTTAAGAAGTTGTCACTGGTTGTTGCTACTATCTTGTGTGAAGGTGCTTGCTATGTTTTGCGTGTAGAAGCGTTGGGTAGATGTTCTAAGGTAGTAGAAAGGTAGTTATGTAAAATAATAAAATGACAAAGTTATGCAAGCTAGTTGTAATGAACTTTAAATCTCATGTAATAAAAGTGTTGTTTCCTAAATCTCTCTTTTATCTACTATATCATTAACCACTTTAAATTACAAAATATAAGTAAAATAAGTAAATAAGAGGGGTGTTACAAGTTAAGAGTGACTCGAGCGAGGTATTAATGGTCGGTAAGAGACATGGTAACATCTACATACTTGAACTTGATCATACATCATCATATCATGCATGTCTTATGTTAAACGATGATTTATCATGACTTTGGCATAGACGTATAGCTCATATTGATGTTCATCAGCTGAACAAGCTTTCTTCTAAGAACCTAGTACAAGGGTTACCTAACTTGAAGTTCAAAATAGAAGGCCTATGTGATGCATGCCAGAAGGGCAAGCAGTCTAGAAGCTCCTTTAAAACCAAAAATGTTGTTTCAACTTCTAGACCACTTGAGCTACTGCACATGGATCTCTTTGGTCCATCTAGAACTACTAGTTTGGGTGGAAACCTATATGGACTGGTTTTAGTAGATGATTTCTCTCGTTTTGCTTGGGTTGCATTTATACCAAATAAAGACAAGACCTTCAAAGTTTTTAAAATTCTTGCCAAAAGGATACCAAACGAAAAAGATTTGAAAATCAAGTCTCTTAGAAGTGATCATGGAGGGGAATTTGAAAATGAACCTTTTGAAAAATTTTGTGAAAAATATGGAATCGATCACAACTTTTCCGCTCCAAGAAATCCGCAACAAAACTGGGTTGTTGAGAGGAAAAACAGATCCTTGATAGAACTAGCTAGAGCTATGTTAAGTGAGAGTGCACTGCCTAAACACTTTTGGGCTGATGCAGTTTCCACTGCTTGCTATGTTCTAAACAGAATTGTGATTCGTCCCTTTTTAAAGAAAACCCCCTATGAACTCTATAAGGACAAGAAACCCAATATTTCTCATTTTAGAGTATTCGGGTGCAAATTTTGTTGTTGAATAATGGCAAATAGCCACTTGGAATGTTTGACGCCAAGGTGTAGATGAGGGTGTGTTTATTGGGTATTCATCAACAAGTAAAGCATACAGAGTTTTCAATAAAAGGAGAATGTGCATTGAAGAATCTGTACATGTAAAGTTTGATGAATCTAATAATCCTCAAAAGGGAAGTGTTTTTGTTGATGATGATGAGAATACAGGTGAAGACAGCAACAGCAAACCACAATTACAGCAAGATACACCAACCATTTCTCATGAGCTGCCAAGAGAATGGAGGAAACCAAGAGACTTATCTCTTGACAACATCATTGGTGACATCCATAAGGGAGTATCCACAAGATCCTCTCATAATATGTTCTGTGATGATTATGCGTTTGTATCTCAATTTGAACCCTCTTGTGTTGATGATGCTATAAATGATGAATTTTGGATGAATGCTATGCATGAGGAGTTAAATCAATTTAAAAGGAATGACGTTTGGGAGTTAGTACCTTTTAATAGAGATATGAATCTAATTGGAACAAAATGGGTGTTTAAGAATAAGTTAGATGAAAATGGAATAGTGGTTAGGAATAAGGCAAGATTAGTAGCTAAGGGATATAATCAACAAGAAGGAATAGACTTTGATGAAACATATGCCCCAGTTGCTAGATTAGAAGCTGTAAGAGTCTTACTTGCTTTTACCTGCATTCATGATTTTAAGTTGTTTCAGATGGATGTTAAAAGTGCGTTCTTAAATGGCTACATCAACGAGGAAGTCTTTGTTTCATAACCTCCTGGTTTTACTGACTTCAGTTACCCTGAGCATGTGTACAAGCTAAAGAAGGCCCTCTACGGTCTGAAGCAAGCCCCCAGACAATGGTATGAAAGGTTAAGTAAGTTTCTTTTGTCAAAAGGGTTCAGCAGAGGTAATGTTGACAAAACTCTTTTCATAAGGAGAAAGTCTAACAGTATTTTATTGATCCAAGTGTATGTTGATGATATCATTTTTGGATCAACTAATCAATCTTTGTGTGAAGAATTTGTGGAAAGCATGCAGGTAGAGTTTGACATGTCTATGATGGGAGAACTCAAATTCTTCCTAGGACTGCAAGTCAAGCAACTGAAAGAAGGAACCTTTATACATCAAGCAAAGTACACCAAAAAGTTGTTGAAGAAATTCGACATGGAAAGTTGTAAGATCTCTAATATACCTATGTCAACTAATCTCTCTTTAGATAATGATGCTACAGGACTAGAAGTGGACCAAACAAAGTACAGAGGGATCATTGGATCACTCTTGTATCTCACAGCGAGCAGACCAGATATAATGTTCAGTGTTTGTGTTTGTGCGCGATTTCAATCTGCTCCAAAACAATCACACATGACTGCTGTAAAGAAAATTCTAAAGTATCTTAAAGGAACAATGAACTGCGGTTTGTGGTATCCCAAAGGTACGTCCCCTACTCTAGTCGATTTTAGTGATTCAGATTTTGCAGGATGCAAAACAGATAGAAAGAGCACGAGTGGTGTTTGTCACTTGTTTGGAGAAAGCTTAGTCTCATGGTACAGCAAGAAACAAGCATGTGTTGCTCTATCATCAACATGAAGGCGAGTATGTTGCGGGTAGCTGTTGTGCTCAAACCATTTGGTTGAAGCAACAACTTGAGGATTTTGGACTAAAGCTTGATCACATCCCTATCAAGTGTGACAATACAAGTGCAATCAGTATCACGAAGAACCCGGTTTTGCACTCAAGAACAAAGCATATTGAGGTGCGCCATCATTTCATAAGGGATCATGTTGAGAAAGGTGACTGTGAAGTGGAATTCATTGAAACGGAGAATCAACTCGCGGATATCTTCACAAAGCCCCTACCTAAGGAGAGATTCTTTAAACTTAGAACCAATCTTGGTATACTAAGTGAGGAACACCTCTCATGAATTCTCTAAGTATGGTAAGTTAGATCATTCATGGTGCTCTAACAAGGTATGAGTTCATTACATTACATAGTCATGACCATTTATGTTTCAAAACATGCAAAATCAAGTGTTTTCAATGTTTCTGATATAGATAATCGATTACCATTGCATTTCAATCGATTACCTAGCTTCATTTCAAAGTTTTTGGTGAATTACTCTCTGGAGTAATCGATTACCCCCCCTGGTAATCGATTACCACGATTTCAAAATGGATTTTCCAGTTTGTGAGCCACTGGAGTAATCGATTACCTTGGCCTCTGTTTTCAAAGTGTTTTGGTTACTCAGTGGAGTAATCATTACCATGTAAGGGTAATCGATTACCCTCGGTGCTGGAAGTGTTTTTCAAGTGTTTTTCATGGTTTTGGGCTTAATCGATTACAATTTCTTAGAGTCCAATACTTTGTTCATTGAATCTAACCTCAATTGTGGAAGTTTTATAAGTGATTTTCAGGTTTTGGGTTTCATTCTACACATCTCACAAACCCTAAAAATCTCTTTCTCTCTCTAACCCTAAAACCCCCTTTCATCTTCTTCATCTTCTCCACCACCACCATCAATGGAAGAGCAAGGATGAGGCAAGCAGATCAAGCATGTAGGTCACAAGCCTAAGCCAAGAGTTTCGCCCCGATCAAAGAAGGGTGAATCCTCCTCCAAGAGGAAAGAACCCACATCTCCCGGAGAAACCATGGCACGCCCAATCAATCCGTGGTTCACCTTTACTGCACAAGAATCACGTTTCTATGGAGATTTCGCAAACAAGGAACTCGTTCCGGCGAAGATTTTGGACCTCCGATGGCTAGATGCACAAGGGTTCACATTTCACTCTTTGCTCCGAGATCAGAACCTTGAGAAATTTGTTGGTCTGAAGGGTCACATATACCCCGATCTAGTGAGAGTTTTCTACTCCAACCTCCGACCACACCAAGCCACCGGAATGGTAATCTCCGAGGTAAAAGGCAAACCTATGATTTTGACTCATGATATATTTTTCCGTTTTGCTGGATTCAAGAATGAAGGTATATGTCCTACGATTGAGCACTTGCAAGCACAAGGAATTGAGCTTCACAAAGATTCGTTCTTTATGAGCCTACTCAAGAATCCCGAGGCATGGGAAGCGGAAAAGGCTGTAAGAAAGGAGCGTGGGAAGAAGATAACCTACAACACCGGCGGGCTGAACGCCGACGATCGTCTTCTTCACTATACAATTTGCTGGATCCTAGCTGCAAGAGGAGCCAATCACGCTCAGATCAATGAGGAAGACATGGTGATGATGGCTGCGTTGAAAAATGGCATTCAAATCGACTGGGCACATGTTGTGATGGACAACATGCTCAAGACGAGAAGGCTATTTGACAACAAATGTCCCTATTCTCTGTTTATTTCACGTTTGCTTGAGCATTTTCAGGTTGATACTACAAATGAAAGCAGAGACTTGGTGAAGGACATTCACATCATTGGAGACAAAGCGTTAAAGATGATGCGATTGACAAAAACTGATGTTGGATGGGTGCCAAGGGAAGAAGCCCCACAACAACAACAACAACAAACAGAAGCTGCAACCGATCCACCTTCTGATGATGATGATTCGGCGGCTGGGGAGTACATCCCTAAATCCCGTTTTGAATCAATTGTCATTGATAGGATGGATGAGCTGGAGGCTACCACTGCCAAAAGATTGGATGATATGGAGGCTACAAGCAATGCTCGCTTCTTGGATCTCAAGGAGCTGCTGGAGTCTCTTCATACTCGCTTAGATGCACTCTAGTATTCCCTACTTATCTCTTCTCTCTCTTTTGCTTCTTGATATACCAAATAGGGGGAGAATGAATGGATGTATAGGTTATCCTAGATAGGGGGAGTAGAGTAGAATACAGTAGCTTATATTGAGTAGTTTTTGGTAGCATTTGGTTCTGCGCTTTATGGTTGAACTGTTATTTCTATTATTTTGGGTTGCTCTGAACAATTTATGTTTTTTGGATATTTGAACTTGAACAATTCGATATGGTTGTAATAGTTTCGCTTTATGGTTTATATTCCGTTTTTTTTTTTTTTAATTCTTCTGGTCTTGATCTATGATTGTGAATTGAATCATGTCTTATATTGTTGAATAGATGATTTTACTTGATGACTGATAGTATAATGCTCTGTTTAAGATAGATAGTACTGTGAATCTGCAATATATATACTGCATATTTGGATATCTCTAACAGTTGCAGGATTCTTAGAAGAACAACACACATCCTAAACCTCAAGGAAAACCTTGGTTGAGATTTGGTACATCAAAACCAAAAAGGGGAAGATTGTTGGACGTAAAGTTTGAAGATGCTTTGGAGTCTCTCTTGTTGTTTTGCTTTTGATGTTTATGTAATTTTGGTTTTCTTAGATGAAATGTAATTAGGAGTTTCACATGTATTGATTGTTTAATTTAGGCATGTATGTGGTTGTTCTTTGTGTGAATACACTGGAGAGCTTGGGAATCTAGTGTGATTTCTCATGTATCAAATGTTTGATTTCCCTCTCAAACTTGTTTTGAAAATGTCTTTAGTAACCAACTGAGGTAATAGATTATCAACAGTAGGTAGTTAACTACCAACAGCAGGTAATCAACTATCAACAGTAGGTAACAGAGTGTGGAAATTCATTTGTTCTTTTGGAGTAATCGATTACCCCCTCGGGTTAATCGATTACCATGGCTAAAAATCACCCTGGAAACCTTTGTTCACTGGTTTAATCGATTACCAACCCCTAGCAGTCGATTACCCCTATCAGAAAAACATTAAGTTGCCCAAATTGAGTTTTTAATTGAATCTACAAATTCTCTTTTGATGAAAATTAACATAAGATCTTGGAACATAAGTTTTAGACAAGTTCATACACTTTCAAATTCTCTATAAACTGAGTTTATCATCTTTTCCAAGAAACCCATAAAGAACTTCAAGAGTTTATCAAGTTTTCATAAAAAAAGGGCAAAACTTGATCTTTTCTCTGACTGGGTGGTATTCATAGTGTTTTCTTTTGTGATCAGATCTACACTCCAGGTGTTTTCTAAACTGATCTTTTGTTTACCTTTTGATTTCTGGGTTGTTACTCTAGGAGAGAGGTCTCTCTGGATAGAGTAAAGGTCTTTGAGAAGTGTGTTCTCAAAGGTTTGATCTTGGGTGTTCCAAGGTCAGGGAAGAACTGTTCTTTGGGTTAAAGGACAGGTTTTTGGGTGTTTTGATTTCGTTTTTGTGTTGCTTGTTGCAGAGTGAATGTAAAAGAACACAAAAGGGATCATTTGATAGTGGAAAACCGATCGCAACAGTTGTTGGGTTGGGACTGGATGTAGGCAGTGGGCCGAACCAGTATAAATCACTGTGCACTCTTCTTCTTCCTTCTTCTCTTTACCGTTTACCATTAATTGTTGTTATCATGGTTTATCTTCTGCAATTTGTTCAGTAATTGACTTGGTAATTAACTCGGTAATTGACTCGGTAATCAACTAAAACTGGAACAGTTAGATACTGATATTGATTACATTGTATATTGATTACTAACGTGTTTCTGATTTTTCCTTTTGGTATTTCCGCTGTGTATCTTTGATCTTTCTCGTTTATCTGTCTCAATTATTGATAGGTAATCAAGAATAGTTTTGTTTGAATTTAGAAACTCGCGAAAATTGGGCTATAGTGGAACTAGAATCTATTCACCCCCCCTCTAGATTCACACATAGGGACCAACAGTTATTGTTAAATATTGCATGTTATTACAAAATATTTCTAATAATTAAAAAAGTAGCTACTATTTAACAATAATACTTGTGATTATTGTTAAATAGTAGAGAAAATCCGAGTTTTTTCTCCCTATATTACAATGTTTTAGACAAGAATGGTATCTAGGTGCATGCTTGATGAATGGGAATAACAAGTGTCGTGGGATATGGATGAGCTTATGATGAAGGTGCTCTTTGGAGGGTGATCCAATGAAGCTCCCAAACGTTGCCAATCTAGTCTTCACAAAGATCCATCCATGGAAGCCAAGAGAAAGGTCTCGACCAAGAAGTGTTTAAGGTGTTTAGAGGTTAAGAAATGAAAGGGAAAAGTGGAGAAGGAAGGGATTGTGGTGGCACCAAGGTGGTGAGACCTATAAGTCTAGGAGTAACCGCCACAATGGGTGTAGAGATCCAATTGATAAGATTCAAAGAGAATTCCCTAAGGGAACAAAGGTTCAAACTCTCAAAGCTCAAGCTTCATTCAATATCAAAATATGCCAAAAGTTCCTACAACTGATTTCGCCTAAGCATTTATAGGCATGTTATGCTTGGCCTCCAAGTAATCTAAGCCATGATTAAACTAACCTAATCCTAGTTAAGATCTAAGCCAAACCGAAATCCTACTTGACCACTAAGTAACCATGTGAGTTACTTGGTTGTTAGCTTTCACATGGCTTTCACATGGCCTTCACATAGGTGCACATGGGTTTGTCTCCCCTTGGTACCCATGTGATTAGTCATGTCATCAATACTAATCACTTCTTAATTAAAGGTGGAGATCCTTGATTAAGTGTTGGCATGGATCCAATGTTTAATCAAGGTTTCCTTCCTAATTAGCAAGTATTTCAAGGTTCACACAATTTTTTGTAGCCGAAAATGTTTTTAGCCGATTTTGAAAACTTATGTGACCTTGACTTAGGAATGCATGGCATGCTTTAGGCTTTATGAAACCCATAGCTTTGGGCTTTAGACCCTTAAGTCATACCCTAGAGCTATTACAATAGGACCTAATCTTGTCTCATATAAATTTACATAGATTTTACAAGACTTTTGTCCTAAGCTAGAGTACAAATCTTGGAGCTTTTCCACTTCCTCTTCAATCCTCCTTTGCATTCTTCTAGTAAATCTTCTTAGGCTAGATGTTCCTACATCAAACCCTCCTTCTTCGTTTGAACTTGTCCTCAAGTTGCTATCTTCATTTGGACCTACATCAAACAAAGAGAAGTTACTATCATTTAAAGGAATTACTATTTTCATAATGTGTGGGAAGCTTCGTATTACTTTATTATACAATCCGCCCAGTTCAAATACAAGACAAGTTTCATTCAATTGTTTATTATATAATGCAAAGTAGAGGTAAATTTGTTTCTTATAGTGAGTGCATATATGTAAAAGCCAATGATACTTTCTTTTCAAACACTCATTTAATTTGTTAGATTTACCTAAGTTATCTATTTGGCAATCATATAACAACAAGATAATTTGTTTTCTAATATCAATAACACAATCTAAAGAAGTAAAAGAAGAACTTAGTCCCTTTTTTAAAGTATAACCGAAGCTCTTTGGAGCTTGTACTTCAAGTTGTGTTGATACTAGCATTTTCTCAAATGTGGACTTGTCTAGGTTAGAACTCTTAGTAAAAATTCTTCTTCTAGGTATAGGGGTTTGCAATGCATCCTCCTTCTTAGAATCTTCCATTAACCTAGAAGGATATCCAACATGATTAACATAAAAATCATTTGGCACAATCAAGAATTCCAACTTAGCATATTTAAGTATTCCCCAAGGCCTAATACCTTGAGACTCTATTTTTAAACAAGTAATATCATGCAAATTGGAACTATTAGGATAAGTAAGAGATAAGGAAGTTTCTCCTAATAGGAGTTTGAGCCACTTAAAGTCTTCTTCTTGAGAAGGCCCCCATGAAAACATAATGTCACTTTTTACAAGTTCATTCAAAAACTTAAAATTCTTAGACATTTCCTTTCCTACATAATGCTTGTTACATGGTTCCACAATGCACAATTCTTTACTTGGACCTAAAGCACAAGAATCATTAGAAGTGAGGTCTTTGGCATATCCACAATGTGCTATAAGTCTTTTCTCTTCCAAGTGTTGCATCTTGTAAATGACTCCTACAAATTTCTCAAAACAAGGGTTAAGATAATCAAAGGTATGACCAAATTTAAAAGAAAGTTCACAATTCCCTTTTAATTTCCTTTTCATCAACAAGCTCTCCTTATTTCCAAGAATTTCTACAAGAAGTGAATTCAAACAAATAGAATTTGGTAAGCATAGAAATATAGATTTCCTAATTAGGAATTTCGTTTTACATTCTCCCTTAGCTACCAACAAATTAGATTTAAATTCACTTTTACACTTAAATTTATTTATAACATTTTTCAAACTTTTTCCCTTTACATGGCTCTCGACCAAAGCCTTGGAAGGCTTGGAGCTTTCGGCCAAGCTCAATTTTTCTTCTTGGGACCTCTTGATCTTCATTTTGACCTGGTCCTCACATACATCCTTTGGGGCTAAAGGCTTTAAGAGCACTTTTCTACCTTCAAATGTAAACAAATAGGTGTTAGCAAGCCCATCATGCATAACATTCCTATCAAATTACCATGGCCTACCTAAAAGCATATGTGTAGCTTCCATGTGCACAACATCACAAAGAATATTATCACAATACTTACCAATAGAAAAAGTGATCATACATTGCGTATCTATTTTAACTTCCCCATTTTCACTTAACCATTGCAACTTGAATGGTCTAGCATGCATTAAAGTTGGCAAGTTAAGCTTATTTACAAGTTTTTCACTAACTACATTTGTACATGAACCACCATCTATGATAAGGGAGCAAACATTGTCCTTTACCTTACACCTTGTATGGAAGATATTCTCCCTTTGAGTTTCATCCAAATCATAGTTCAATTTTAATAATCTTCTTACCATTAACAAATCCCCCTCCTCGGCCTCTTCACTAAAGGTGGAGTGGGCTTCACCTTGATCTTCCTTTTCACTTGAAGATCCACTTGATTCTTTACTAGTGATCCCTCCATCTTGCCTCATCACCATTGCTATTTTGTTTGGACATTGAGATGCAATATGCCACCTTCCTAAACACTTAAAGCATTTGATGTTACTTGATTTAAAGGGTTGAGATGAAGGAAATACCTCTTTACCTTTGGTGAGCTCTCGGTTACTCTTCAAAGGAGGCCTAGGTAAGTGTTCTTTGTTGCTTTTACCTTTCCAAGTTGATGTATTAGTTGTGGAGACCCTTTTGAAGCTTGATTTCCTTCTCAATTGTGTCTCTACCCTCTCGGCCAAGTGGATGGCTTCCTCAAGGTTGGAGTACCTTTGCAATTCAAGGACATCTTGGACTTCCCTATTGAGTCTATGCACAAACCGTGCCATAGTAGATTCTAGGCTCTCCTCAACTTAGGCTCTAAGCATGGTAACTTCCAAGTCTTTGTAGTAGTCTTGCACACTCCTACTACCTTGCACAAGTCTTTGTAGTTTGTGATGCAAATCCTTCATATATGTTGGCGGCACAAACCTCTCCTTGAGGGCTTGTTTCAACTCTTCCCATGTAGTGATCCTAGGTCTCAAATACCCATTGTCTCTTTGCCACCAAACTAGTGCATATTCTTCAAATTCAAGGGTGACAAAATGTAGCTTCCTTTCCTCACGAAGTATAGGGTTGCTACTAAGTATTTGGTCCACTTTCATAGCCCATTCTAAGTACACATCCGCCCCACCACTTCCATTGAACTTGGGTATGAAAAACTTAAGATTTCTCTCATCAAATCAGTCCTCATCATCCCAATTATATCTACCATAGCCTCGGGTCCCTCTACCTCCAACATGTGCAGCACCTCTTCCACCCCTTCTATCATTCACAAAAGGGTTCCCACCATGTGCTCCATGCCCAAAGAAGTTCCCACCATCACTCCTAATGGAACTCATGTGCTTTCCTCTCCTACTACCTCTTCTCTCACTTTCTCTTCCACTATCCTCATCATTTCATCTTCTACCTCTCCTTCCTCCCTCTTTTTTATTTTTCCTCTCCTTCTCACGTGTCTCTTTTATCTCCCTCACACCCTCCTTAACACTCTCCCTCAAGCTTATTTGGATTTCATTCATTCTTTCCATCATTTTGTCCATTAAGGCTTGGGTTCGAGGTGAGTGCTCATTACCCACACTTGGGGAACTTGCCATAGCTGCAAAGAAAGGTTAGTATACAGAAAATACAAAGGGAAATAAAATCTCACAAGATCACTAAGTGTGTCACTCAATCAACTCGTGTATCACACAAAATTAAGATTTTTTCTATAATGTTCTCTCTTGCCTTTTACCACTCTTTTCTCTAAGCTCTCTTAGTAAACTCTCTTCTAATCAATTATCATGGTCTTATAACACCATCATGAAAGAAGAACAACATTAAGAGGCCAAGAAATACAAAAGACTCTAAGACACAACCAAGGAATCCAAAAAAGACAAGCAATAAAAAGCTAAAATAGAAATGATAGGCACTCAAATTGTGGAGAAACTTTTATGAGACAAAGGCATGTACTATGGCAGTGAACTAGCATAAGATTGCCCAAGAAAACATATCCAAAATAGAGGCACAAGTATGGCATACAAAACTGGACAGCAAGTTCACAAAGCAATTAGCAACCGAAAATTAGAAACTGAAACAGAAAAATCAGCACAAAAAGATTTAGCGATCGATTTTAACTATGTTCTATAATTGGCTAACTATCATGCTTCTCATGCTCAATTCAATATCCAATCCTCATATGCAGTATATTACACGTCTATCAAGGTGCAGTACAGTAAAGAAATGAAAAATTACAAGGAACCATCAAAAGATACACAATGCACTAGGAAGCTCAAAACTAGAAATTCACTAGAATGATGTAGGTTCTATCCTAGGTCCAATGGTGTTTCCTTTGTGTACTCTTTTCTTTTTCACTTTCTTCAACTTTTATCTTGTTGTACTCTTTCTTTTCTTTTCAATTTATATGGTTCTTGAATCTTTCACTTTGCTTTTGGAACCAGACTCCTTTCACTACTTTATTTTTCTTTTCACTTGTTTTTCTTTCTCTTCTCTTTTCTTTTCTTTTGATTTTGATTCTTTTCTTTTGTTTCACTATGGCTGGACCGAAACCTTAAGGGAACTAAGAGCCACTTCTAGGTTCAAATCTAGCTTATCATAGCAATTACAATATCTAGCCGAATTTACAAATCAAAGGGTAAACTAAATTTTACCAAAAATCATGTAGCAAGTAAGCATACTCTCAAAATTGCTTCTAACACTTAGAAATCATGTAACACATGTATTTGAACTTTAAGTGCAGTACAATCCAGCAAGCATGCCATAGAGTGTAGTAATCAAAACAAAACTAAACAAAATCCTAGAGGCATACATGAGTCATAACTTGCAAGAAGAAAATCTAGAAGATCATGGAACTCAAAATTGCAAGCTATTAAATCATGCATTCAAGAACAATGGATGAACATGCCCAAAAGAATCACGCCCTAATGCAGTAATCTAAAAAATAAAAGCATGCCCAACTCAAAACTAAAGAACATGACAACTCAAGGAAACTAAAGACTAACTACTCAATGAAAGAAGACCATAGAGATGAAGAAGACTTAAAAGAAAAACAAGGAATCAAAGGAACTCAAACTAACCGCAAATGGTGAACCAATGGTGAAGACAATCGTGCTCTAGATACCACTTGATGAAGGTGCTCCTTGGAGGGTGATCCAATGAAGCTCCCAAACGTTTCCCAATCTAGTCTTCACAAAGATCCATCCATGGAAGCCAAGAGAAAGGTCTCGGCCAAGAAGTGTTTAAGGTGTTTAGAGGTTAAGAAATGAAAGGGAAAAGTGGAGAAGGAAGGGATGGTGGTGGCACCAAGGTGGTGAGACCTATAAGCCTAGGAGGAACCGCCACAATGGGTGTAGAGATCCATTGATAAGATTCAAAGAGAATTCCCTAAGGGAACAAGAGTTCAAACTCTCAAAGCTCAAGCTTCATTCAATATCAAAATATGCCAAAAGTTCCTACAACTGATTTCGGCCTAATCATTTATAGGCATGTTATGCTTGGCCTCCAAGTAATCTAAACCATGATTAAACTAGCCTAATCCTAGTTAAGATTTAAGCCAAACCAAAATCCTACTTGACCACCAAGTAACCATGTGAGTTACTTGGTTGTTAGCTTTCACATGGCTTTCACATGGCCTTCACATGGTGCACATGGGTTTGTCTCCCTTTGGTACCCATGTGATTAGCCATGTCATCAATCCTAATCACTTCCTAATCAAGGGTGGAGATCCTTGATTAAGTGTTGGCATAGATCCAATGCTTAATCAAGGTTTCCTTCCTAATTAGAAAGTATTTCAAGGTTCACACAATTTTTTGTAGCCGAAAATGTTTTTAGTTGATTTTGAAAACTTGTGTGACCTTGACTTAGGAATGCATGGCATGCTTTAGGCTTTATGAAACCCATGGGATTTGGAACCTTAAGTCATACCCTAGAGCTATTACAATAGGACCTAATCTTGTCCCATACAAGTTTACATAAATTTTACAAGATTTTTGTCTTAAGCTAGAGTACAAATTTTAGAGTTTTTCCACTTCCTCTTCAAGCCTCCTTTGCATTCTTCTAGTAAATCTTCTTAGATTAGATGTTCCTACATCAGCTTATAAAAAAGAAAGTAGATTTTAGATGCAAAGGAAAAATAATATATCCAGAAAATTAAGAAATAAAGTAAAATTGGAAAAAAAATTATATAGTAGCAAACTGAATTAAGAAATAATTAAGAAATAAAAAAAAAACATGATATGACATTAAACGTGGACACCTCTTCTAATAAGAATTCTAACTTTAGTTCACTATGTTGTGAGAAACTAGCCCTTTCTACTAAATAAAATGGATTTTATCTATCCCTTTCTACTAAACTAGCTCTTTCCAAAGTTTCTATCACACACTTTCGTGCATCGCCACGATTTTTTGGCTTCTAATATCTTGTTTCTTCTAACCAATTTAATTTATCCATCCACTTTGTAAATTGAATCATGTACCTAGCACTAAAAGGAAATTTTTATTACGCTCTATTGGCTATGTTTACAAGTTCTTATCACCATGAACAAAATGATAATTCGTCCATTTTGAATTTTTGTACAAGTTTCATAATTAAGATATATAGTTTACATATTCATATTTTTCAATAAATTTGATTTTTAGAAAGTGAAAGAGACGTAAGTGATGAATAAATTGCTAGATTAGAAATCTAAAATCTGAAATTGTAAATACTAACCATCCAATAAACGTTAAGTTTAAATACGATTGTATTCTATATTTTAATACCTTGAATATTAATTTAATACAATTAAATTTTCTAATCATAAACGAAATCAATCAAAGTGTATGAGCCCTAAATCAATCTAAACGAGTTAAACCAAACCCTAAATCAGTCCAAAAGAAATCCAAACGCATTATTATTTTCGTAATGAGCCCTAAACAATCCAAACGAGAAATCAATCCAAACAAAGTGTACCTTTTATAATCGTTTCGCGAAGGAGGAAGGGGAAAGGAGAAGGGCGCCAGAGTTTGGGGTTTCGCGAAGGAGTATGGAGAAAGGGATTGAGCCAGTAACGGAGGAGTTCACCGGTGACGAGGTTGAGTGATTAAGGGAGAAGTACAAAGGATTAGGGTTTATAGGGAGAAGTGCAGGGTTTTACGTGAAGAAGAAGTGCTCAGGATTTATAATACAAACTACGACGGTTTTAATTTGAACTGTCTTAATCTGTAACATAAATATTACAAAAATGCCACTTGGTTATAGACTACGACTGTTTTAATTTGAACCGTCCTAGTCTGTAACATCAATATTACCAAAATGTCACCACGTCACAGTCTACAATGTTACCTATGAACCGTAGTGGTGTGCGAGTTGTTGTTTGTGATTTTTGTACTAGTGACTCTCAAGTTAAAATGTCATCAATCCTAAGAGTTATTAACAAATGGATGAGATGATTAAACAAGGGTTAGGATTCTTCCTTACATTAGGCATGGATTCTTAATCTAAGTAAGAACCATTTCTTATGCTTAAGTACTTAAATTCATAAATGAAATTCAAATGAAATATATACTTAAATTTAAATTTCACTTGTGAAATTTAGAAGTATATGACTCCACTTTCTTATATCCACTAGACTTTACTCTTTTACCTTCATACACTTAAAGGCTCAACAAGTCAAAGTAAAGTCAACAAAGTAAAGTCAAAAAAGAAGTAATTGGCCGAAACATACATTGGTCATTCAAGTGTGGATTACACTTTATTTACAAGAACTAGAAGATTATAAGAATTAAAATTGTAGGAAAATTTTTGAGCTTGAACTTCCATTTTTAAAAGCTTTCTCCCAAATTCTTTTTCCATCCTTTTAAGTATTTCTCTAGTAACTCACCTAGTGAGTGATTTTTCTTGGATGAACCTCCGTCTCAATGCAAAAAGCAACTCAAGATATGTCTTCTCAATAGGCAATAGTATTTTCTCTTGAAATCCAAAAAAGTATGATGTAGTATCCCAATCCTTAAATCCTTAACTGAGGCTAAGTACATTGTTGTAGTCATTGCTGCAATTCAAGTCTTTTGCTAAGAAAAAATTTACTCATATTTGGCAAGTCCAAGAATTTGCGTCTGTTATATGGGTGGATAACAAATTTGTCATTACTATAGTAAAAAAAACCTTGTTCATACCTAAGCAAATAAGACATACAAATCAAAAGATATCAACCTAATGAGCATACATTATAGCCAAATGATTAACTCATTGATATTATGACAAAAGCTCCACCCAAAAATAAGTTTGAAGCTATAAGATTAAAACTAGGAGTATTTGAAGAAAAAATCTTAAAGAGAAATGTTAGAAGTTGACATTTTTTCTTAAATTTGCATCATAGTTGATAATTTATGATTTACTTATATTCGTCATTATAATAATTTTTTGTTATTCTATCAAATTGACGTATGATCCAAAAGAGGATTTTATTTTTGTTTTACCAATATAAACCATTGTAAGCCAACTTTATAAGTCATCGTGAAATATAAATTTTGTGAACTTTATTACTCATTTTTCCTCTCTCTTGAGTTTGAGCGATTCTGTTTTTACAAGATTTTATATTTACTTTGTCTGCTCCTATTAGTCTGAGAGGCTTAAGCTATGTATGCTCTCATTAATCCATTAAGCTTAAGTTGTGCATACTCTCTTTATCTTTAATGTGTTAGGCTTAAGTTGCGTTGCTCTGTATATTTTGTCATGCTTAGCACTTAGTCTACACTTTTTACGTGCTACCTTATTTTTTCAACTTTTAAACCCCTGATTTTTCTAACAATTAGTTTTGTCTGACTTATTTTCTGAGCATCTTCAATTAGATCATCTTTCTCGGACTTGCTATCGACATCCTGAACAAACTTGTTCCTTTCTAAGCTGCTTGAAACATCACATTCACTTAAAATGCACTTCTGACACTCGTTTGGTTTCTCCATTTTAGTTTACAGTTTCCCTTTTTCTTAGAAGTTGCAAGAAATTTACGCCATGTTTAAATTCTCTTTTTTACTTTTTGTTTTAAAATTGTTTTCCAAAATGATTTTGTACTATTTCTCACCAATATATTTTATATTCTCAAAATTGTTTCCAAGATAAGTGCTCTAAAAACCAAAATACTGAAACAATTGAGAAATGTTTTCTCATTCTTTTCTCTTATTTCTTTGAATACTCTTGTTCAAGTGTTTAGCATATGACTCATTAACAATATCATCTTCTAGGAGCCACTTCTTGCTAGTATATTTTAGAAAATAGGAAACTATTTATCAAAACAGTAATCAAACAGTCTTTGACCCCGTCTGGTTTGACTTTGTTGTCTGTATTACACTAATATTTAGCAAAACTGCATAGCCCAATTTGATAGAACAATAAAATAGAAAATATTTGAAAGAATAAAAAATAGCATAAACTCTGTAAATAAAGTCCAAAAAAGACGATTTTTATTTTGAGATATCCGAGTACAGAGCTTTATTACCTACTATGATGTTGAATCTGGTCACAATTTGTGGCAAAGATGGAAAGAGAATAACATTGAAAATGCTTTGTCAATGGCCATGGTATCTCCTTAGCTTTTATAATTCTTTGCTGACCCATCCACTTCGACCACTTTCAGATGAACTAATACTCCAATTGTGTCATCATAGAATCAAAAGTTGTGGGGCCATTAGTTATCTTAAACTCATTCCTAAGCATAATAGCATTAAGAGCATTATAATTTTATTTTATCTTTTTTGTAAAATTATAACAATTTTATGTCAGTTGATTCACGCATTTACATATAGTTGAATCATATATAATTTCCAACTTGCCTTTGTAAAGTTGTGTCACAATGGCAGGTTAATTACATAGGATAGCACCACATTACTTGCATTCCAGATGCCAGATTCCAGAAATCAAATTTGATGATTGATATATGATTCAACGTCTATAAAGAAAATTGAGACTCTTGTTGACATAAAGATTCCCTTGTGTTGCGTGTCTAGGTTCAGTGCATGATATTTTATGTTTTAGTATGATATTTCTTTGCAGAAACAACGTTGTTGTAACAGGAGAATATCACTATAAATACATTATCTTTACAAACGTTTCAATAACAAGAAGATTAAGAAGCAAGATGGCAAGGTGTACTTCAGGTTTTCCCCTAGAGTTCCTCCGAACGCTTCATTATAGCCTCTAGTATGTCTACACTGAAGTGTTTGGGGAACTCCCGGTGATACTTGAAATTTTAAAAAAATACATTAGAGGTGAGAGATTGTTGAAGAACATAAAAGAGGTGAGTTTTTTTTTTTTTTCTATCAGTAAAATAATATATTAATAACAGGTATAAGAGGTAACCAAAACATGTATATTTTTAGATTCTATATATTTTCCACAAGTTTTGAGTGATGACATTAGTTGACTTTATTCTCTGAAATTTGGCCTTGGATGTATGATTGTTGCAATTGATTAATCATAGCTATGACCTATGAAGGACTAATTCTTCGTTGGAGTTGTATAGGGTGTAACATGCAATATTATCTTATGCTTTCTAATCTAGAAGATGGAGTTGTATTGGATTTTTATTTTAAATTTTATAGAGATAATTGAACACAACTCTAGAAGGTATCATGAATGATACCATGATAAGGTAAGCAGGTTTCTTACTTTAGATTTTCAAAAGTATTGCACAATACTGTCTCCTTCCATGTCTTCACATGTTCAAAACACGTAAACTAAGAAATATTTATAATTTAGATTAAAAATCCTCTTCAGTATCTCATTAGCAGTAATAAATTAATTACATATTAAATAAGGATATAATTGAGAAAAAAAAATTAAACTTAAAATTGTAATCGAAACATCAATTATATTGGGAATAAAAAAATATATCTGAAGAAATAAGAAGAAGATAGTAAAATATTTACGCCTTGTAAATGGGGAATCCTAAATGAAAGTATACCTCCATTCCATCCTAACTAAAATACATAATTTTTTATTTAGTATTATAAATACTAGAATATCATTTTTAAAGTTGTAATGAGGGTTTAAAACATTGATCATTTAGAGTCATAACGTGCATCGCATTCCATTCCGTAAGCCAATATTTAATTATTCCATTTGAGTTAGATTGGGCACTAAAAATTTTATGAAAAGTTTGACTCAGTATATGTAAGTGGAATACTTGATGGACCTATTGGATCACTGGTCAGCCAGTAAAATCTTAATTTATTAACTCCTTGTTCACCTAATTATTAACGAAAATTTTCATATATAAAGGTAGCTACAGTTCACATGTTTTAAAATTAATAATTAAGAATAATTAATTTCAAAATTTACAGATTAATTGAATTATATAATATATTTTATATTTATTATTAAATTTAGTGAGTCAGGTTTTATTGACTTGGTAGGTTAAGAAGGTTAGGCCGAGTTGTCTATTTTAACCGCCCTTTGAAAATGTTAATTTATATTTTAAATTAATTAAGCATGTATTAAAAATATATAAGTTTATACTTGCGGATAAATATATAGCTATATTATATAATTAAAATAAATAAATATATATCATGTATTAAAAGACATTGTGACAAATTAAAAAAAGAACAAAATTTTATATTAATATGTAGAATGAAATTTTTTCTTACAAAATTATTTTTATTAGATAAAATAGTATTTGAACCATATAATTAAGAAAGAAAATAAAAAAAATATGTTCTTTTAAAGAATTAATCTAAAAATATAACTAGATGAAGTATAGTAATAAAATATTAAAGAAAGTCAAAAAAATCAACAAAAGACAAAAGTCCAATGAACTTTTGCTCGTTCTCTCCCACACCGGCACCAAATTGAACAATTCTAGAGGTGATGAAATCATAGTGACGGGTACTATAAGATTCTAAAATTTATTTAACCAAAAAAATTCAAAAAAAAAAAATGGGATTTAGAAAAAAAAAACAATTGTCGGTGTAGTTTACAATCCAGAAGAATAAAAAAAAATTATCTTAAAATATCATATTCACTTAATTTTACAATTAAAATCAAACCTGACTCTTATGTCATTTGATAAAATGTAACATAATTCATCTCATAATTTCAATCTAATCATAACATGTAAAATACAACATTTTTATGCCAGGGACGGAGAATAAGAATTAAAACCTGGAATTATTGAAGATGTAAATATTGGGCTAAAATTTGAAAGAGAACAAAGAAGAGGAGAGAAAACGATTATTTTATTTACTCTTGACAATTTGACCGATGGGTAGTGGTAAAAACTCTTCCAATTGATAGTCAATAATGGATCCAACTCACCTATCATCAACTAACTCAATCACGTAAATCTTTTCACTATTTTATATAACTCAATCATAATTATAATAATTATTACACAATATTTTAATAAATTAATTAATTTAAACAAATTATCAATTTAATGCACATCCACAAAATAATTATTCTGACAGTAAAAGATGAGAGCGTCAAGAGCGTCAAGAGTGTCAAGAGCGTCAAGCAATAGAAGAGAAGAGATGGTGTTCAATACTATGCAGAGTATTTAAATAAAAATAAATTAATGTACAAGAGAGGAAGAAGGACAGAGAATCCGAATACATATAAATTTTAATTTATATGTACAGAGTTATATATATATATATAGAAAGAAAATACATTTAACTTATTCTTAAAAATATAATGTTAAAATTAATAAAACCTTACTTTTGGTATTATTTTAAAAAAGGAATTGGTTGTATATTAACAAAGAGATCTTAAATAAAATAGTTATGATAAGTCAGACAGTAATTTTACATTCTAAAAAATAAAGTTTATAGAACTCATTTAAAATAAATTCCAAACAAATTTTATTTATATGAATGCTTTCAATTTTAACTAAAATTATAAAAAAAAAATACAAGACAATTTGAAATTACAAGATGAAGGTCTATATAACTCAAATAAATATGTAGAAAAATATAAATAGTTTAAATAATGAGAAAAATAAGAATTTAAAATTAAAAGAAAAGAACTTTATTAGTATAAATGAATTATATTTGAGAAAAAATTATTATCAATTTTAAACTAATTAAAATTAATATTTAAAAATAAATATAAACATGAAAGGATAATTTAAAAATGTTGATTTAATTACAAGTAGTCACGTGAGAATTTTATATTAATATTTTACAATTAATTATATGGAATAAATTTTTTTTAAAAAAAAAAAAAACACTTTGAGCTTAATATCAAAATTTGAAATAACGAAGGAACCAAATATAAAATTGACCCAAAATACATTTACGCACTAATGGTTTATCATTAGATTTACCCTTATTAATATAGACTTTGTTTAAATGGAAATTTTTGTACACCCCTACCAGTCTACCACCTACGCGTTCGATTTATATATATTTTATTTTTATTTTTCATATATTGCTCTTCTCTTCTATTCTCTACTCTCTTTTTTCTCTATTTCTTCTTACCAGAGAAATTCTTGAAGATAGCAAAACTCTGGATCCCATATTTAATTTAATCTTTTTCTCTTCTATTTTGTTTTTTTTTTCTACGAATTTTAACTAATTAAAGATGATATGTTAGGATGAGCGTATTCACAGTGTGCTATTTCATGTTTATTCTTTCTTTAATCACATCATAAACGGCTGCATAAATTTCCTCCAATAAACATTCATCACATCAAATCATATCATATCATATCTTGAACATAGCTCCATATCAGCTTGAAGCTGTTGTAAGTCTAGTTTTTTTTTAGCACTTCATGTGATGTGTGAATATCTATAAAATTAGGTTTTTTTGACTTAACTAAAAAATTGGACTAATTAAATACCTAAATAGGTTTAGTGGAAAACTTATTATGAAAATTGGACTAACTAAATACCAACATGGACAGCGCATGTGTGACATGACGTAGAGTGTATTAAATTTTAAGTTGAATTTATTCTCATTATAATTAAAATAATTATAATCATTTTGGTCCCATTAATGTTAAAATTTTAATATAATATATTTATGAAGAGAATATATACACTAAAAATTCTAGACAAATTTGCATGGTGAAAGTAATTACCAAAAAATGAAACATGTTCCTGGGTTGATAAATTTAAATTTTTACCATGAACAAAATATACATACATCTACAACGGATACATACAAACAAAAGAAAACCCTGTTTTTTCATAAACTAAGTTCTCGAGTCATTTAAGTTCAAAACTCAAATTTTACAATATTATTAGAACATATCCGAGTAATGATTAGAGATCATCTGTTAAAAGGCTCATTGTTTGTTCTATCTATCAAATCACATGTTTTCAACCTGCCGATCCTAACATTTTATGGGCCCGTTGTGAAGGCCACACGAAATTAGATAATGGTGTAACCTGTTGAATAATTAGGTAGAAATTAAATGTCTAATTCTTCATGAGTTTAAATTTCAGATTGAGATTGAGAAACATATAAGTCAAATAGAGAAGAGGAAAAGATGAGGAACTCAAATTGACAAAACAATAATCAATAAATTATGCATATCTCAAATTTTTTCTTTTAAAATATCAAAGAAATGAAATTTGGCCTTCCAAATTCTGGAACAGGGCACTTCAGAAAAATGTTCAGGGTCAGGTATGTTATAGACCATTCCCAAATGTACTCACACGTATCTAGTAGTGATTGCATATCTAATAGTAATTGTTGTTAGATCGCGTGTATTCATACCATTCACAAATGTCTAGTAGTAATTGTTGTCACATATGTCAAATTATCCCTTATGAGACATTTAGATTTCATAGAGTAAATGTGTTAAAAATCTTACCCTGATACTTTGAAACTGTCAAGTTATAAGAGTTGCCATCATAGAAGGGAAGCAATATGTTCAGTTGTTACTATCAAAAAGGAAGGGGTATAAAAAGACAAGAACATACGCAGAATACTGCTGCAATAACTTGCATAGCATTTGGATAAATGGTGTTAATTAAACTATTCTACAAGGATGACCCAAAATTGCATCTAAGTACACATGCCTCACCGCATGCTATCAGAAACACAACCTGATAAAAATAAGGAATTTACATACAGATGTTCTACGTTCACAGCTCAGCGCACACGAGGTGAATGCCGGTGAGACGGAAGAGGCGATGCAGTAGGAGTTAAATTCAACGGAGATCGTGGCCGCGCATTAGACTTTCTCACAGGAGTGTGAACTCTATGATGTTCCGAATGAGAATTTCTGCCTGCAGTTTTGGGGGCTTCTATCTGTTCCAGAGTTGCTAAAACGTCTGTCATTGGAGGCCTTGCCTTGGCCTCACTGTTGAGGCATTGTAGAGCAAGTGTTGCGGCCATGAAGGCACCCTTTTGAGGGTACTGACCTTCCAATTTGGAGTCCATAATCCGGAATAGTCTTCGTTTATCGCTTAAGTATGGTCTTGCCCAATCCACCAGATTCTGCTCCATACCAGTTATTGTTTTATCAACAGCACGTCTTCCGGATAAGAGTTCCAGTAGCACAACTCCAAAGCTGTAGACATCACTTTTTGCCGTCAACCGACCTGAAAATTTGAATGGGATTTAGTGTAATGAGATGTGAAATGAGTCTTGTTTTCATCTATCATGTGGAAAGAGATGCTAGCAACACCGCTGAGAATCTCTTTTCAACAATGTTGTTCATGCCAGCCTCAGTAATAGTGAGCCCAATTTAGAGAGGTAAGCATGAGATTTTGATCAATAATAGAGAGTATCTAAAGAAAGTGTCAGAAAATGTTTTATGAGCGCTCCTCATCCTATGGAATAGTACAACATAAAAAGCGCAATGAACCTAAGAGTTGAGGCAAGGAATGCCTGTTTTGAAAAGAAGAAAGTAGAATTCAGAATTAAACTTGTGAAAACCCCGACACCAACTATTGCTATGATGAGCAGTGTCACTGGC
The DNA here is from genome assembly GCA_026586105.1 of Hylodesmum podocarpum. NCBI lineage: Eukaryota > Viridiplantae > Streptophyta > Magnoliopsida > Fabales > Fabaceae > Hylodesmum > Hylodesmum podocarpum. Next base: position 9,209,971 of record JALJEV010000131.1, read on the forward strand.
ATTTACCATTTTATTCTTAATATAGAATTATCAGTTCTGTAGAATGTTAAAATGGACACTGGATAAACTACATGATTGAAGATTATCAATCATAAATATCAATAACAAGGTAAAGCATACCAGTTGCAACATATTCAGGTGCTGCATATCCTTGAGTACCCATGACTTGAGTAGACACATGAGTTCTATCACCAGTAGGACCCGCCTTAGCCAAACCAAAGTCGGAGAGTTTAGAATTGAACTCCTGCAATCCCATTGCATAATGAGTATGCAGTTTACACATAAAGAAAAACGAAGAATTCATAACATTGTGTATATTCTCATTGATCTTACAGCATCCAGTAGGATGTTAGAAGCTTTAAAATCGCGGTATATGACTTGTGATTTGGCATTATGAAGAAAGGAAAGTCCTTTTGCAGCACCAATAGCTACTTTCATCCTCACTGACCATGAGAGTGGTTGTGGTCCTCCTGTCAAATAAAACGAACTCATAAATCTCAAATGCAGTTAATAAACACAACTCAAATATCTCTTATTTTGGCCACCCACAAACTGAAATTAGAATCTTGAAACATCTTAGTTAAGAAAAAATATTACTAATTCTTGAGGAAGCAGTAATCAGTTCTGGTTAACTTATTTGTTCAGAGTTTCTTTGGAAACCAAATGATCAAAGCAATAGCTGACTGAATAAACACCAATTATGAATGAATGATATGAGTATGTTTGGAATGCAGTTGAAAATGTGCGCAAATTCCAACGCAAATTCAACAAATAAAAGCAAAATGAATACAAAAATAAAGATCCTGATTCTTTGCTAAAATTATTTTTGTCTCAAAGCTACTTTTGCAATGGAAATCCAAGCATAGCCATAATATTTATAGTAACTTACTTCTAAATAGATGGTTCTCTAAGCTCCCTTTTGGCATAAACTCATAGACCAAAAGCCGGTTCTCGCCCTCCAAGCAGTAGCCGATTAATTTAACCAGATTCCGATGGTGCAGTTGTCCAAGGTAGTTAACCTCAGTCTAAAAATAGATCAAAACTTCATTACCATACTTCATACATATTACAATGGGCAACAAATCAAAACCATTTACTTTTTTTCTTTTGAAGCAGGGAAGCTCCCTTAAAGAAAACACTTACCAACCACTCTTTGTGACCTTGAAAACCTTCAGGTTTAAGCCTCTTTACAGCAACAACCATTCCTGATCCAGGTTTTGCCGCTGTAAATGTGTGTTCATCAATCCATCCCTTGTACACATATCCAAATCCACCTTCACCAAGAAGACTATCGGGGCGGAAATTTCTAGTGGCATTCTTCAGCTCATTGAATGTGAAGGCCTTAAGATTGGGAGAAGACAATATTTCACCCTCAGACCTTGGTGTGGGAAGACTTGAGGCATTGCTTTTTTCACTGTATGATGGAATAGATAAGCTCGAAGGAGTAGTTTTTGAGATTCCTGATGCAAACACAAGAAGAAAATTTGATTAATCCATATATATTGCCACTACACAAACTAAAGCAAGTAGCAAAAAAATTGAAACAGACCAAAGGATTAAAAGAAAAAAAAAAAAATTCAAACTTAACCATCAAAAGCACATCTCTTTAGTTATAATTCAATTTCATGATTTCAATCTGCATAATTAGTTACAGAAAAACAAAGCCAAATCTTCCACTTTCTACTTTATCTCAACTCCTTATTTCACACGATACTTATGCAGACAATTCCATACAACTTATTTATTTAAAATAAATAAATAAAATAAAAAACTTCATTTCCCAAAAAACAATCCATGTCTACAATCAGACCATAAGGACTAAAGGTCATAAAATTTGAAGGAGAAAAAGACCAAAAAACATAGTCATAACAATTGAACCTTTATGTCTAAAATATAAATAAATTTTAACTAATTTTACTTTATATAGTAATATTTCAATTTGAAAGTACAAATACAAAAATTAACAAATCAACAAAACAACCCCACGCCAAAAGATAAAACACATAGAGTACTAAATTGAGAAAATAGTCAAATTTTATCCAACCCTTTGGGATAATTTTATATTCGACAGCATGATCAACACATAACAATGAAACCCAGTTCACATAAAACGGTTAAAGAGGAAGCAAAACAAACACAAACCTCAGAAAAAAACAAAAAGAAGAAAAATCAGAAAAGGGTAATAACATAAGGTGTGATGACGAACCAGAAGTGGATCTGGAGCTCTGAGCTGCATCAACTTTGGCAGAAGAATCTAGGCAGTTACCCATCAGGTCCTGCCACAATTCTGAACACAAGACAACACTTTTCAGAGTTCCCAAGTGAAAGAGAATAAGGAGAGAAAAAAAAAAGACGAGGTTTTGATGGTAACAATTTCCAAGGAAGTGACAGAGAAATTGGGTAGTTGAAGATGGAAGGAAAGAAAGAAAAGGGATATTATTGCGTTGTGGTGTGGGGTGAGAAACGAAACAGAGATGAAAAGAATCACGTTGGTTTTGGATTCGCTTAAGCTATGTATTGAAGGCAAACACTGACATAGCAACCGCGTCATACGCGGCCACGTGTGAACGAACTGTGCCTAGTAAAGAACAGCTCGTCAACGTTGCATTATCATTTCCCAAATTTACTTAAACACCCTCAATGACAGATAATTAACGAAAACAAATATAATATATTTAATATATGATTTGTTAAAAAATCTGTATATTAAATTTTATGTTATATAAAAATTGGTCAGATCATATAATATTATTAATAAGATTAATCTTTGACTCACTAAATTAAATAATAGCCCTGGTAAGACCAAATGAAAATATTAATTAAAATTTTTAGTTAAAGTGAATTAATTAATTTCTTTTATTTATATTCAAGATGATGAGAGAGTATTTATTTTCATTAGTTTTAGTCAAAATATTTCCGTTTTATATATAATGATGAGTTTTCCTTTTTCTTTTTTTTAATTCATAAAAATATCTTAATGGCGACTTTTCTTACATAGGGCTAGTTTTTATCATACAATAAATAGTGCTACTTTGATAAATTATATAAATAACTTGATAATAAAATTTAATAATAAGAATACCATAAACTTAGTTTGACTTGAAGCAAGGATTAATGGTAAAATATTAATTTGGCATTTAATATCTTTAAATCATGTTTGACTTTAACTTTGAATTTAATTTTTCCAAAAAAAATATATATATAGAAACAACGTGCTGCCATGTTCGAGACAAAATTTATGAATCAAAGAGAATTTTCGGGTGATTAATTCTGCCGCGAAGGAAGGAAACGTGATTTCTGATACACTGATCAATTTTATTTCGTTGCCATTTTGGTTTTATGTCGGAGATCAATTAACTAATGAGAGAAGAAATAAAGTTTGATAAAACTTTTGGCATTGCTCACTCTGTAGCATTTTTTGTAATAGAGTTTAAAAAGTTACTTACGCAAAATAGTTTTATATAATTAATTAGTTCTAAATTAAATTTTATAAAATTTTTAAAAAAATTATTGTTGAAATTTTTTCTCTTTTTATTAATGGATTTAATATTAATATATTATTATTACTAGTATAAAATGTATTATCAATTTAATTAACATCGTTTTAGAATTTTTATGGCATAAAAATATAACAAATATTTTAAATACTTTAATAAAAACTATAATTTAATATTTTAAATTTAATATTACGTTAATAAAAAAATGTTTATCATATTTTGTTGATATGAATTCTTAGAATAATCTAAGAAAATAAAAATATTTTTATTAAAATATTTCTTATATAAAAATAATGTTTGATAAGATTTTATTAATGTTAGTCATCTCAAGTATAAATTTATTATTTAAGAGAAAAAATAGCACTTTAGTAATTCTATGAATAAATAATAATAATAATATTTTGATTATTATTACTGCAATCATAGTATAAAAATCATTATCCTACTAAGGAATTAATTGATAGAGTGAGGAATGTATGAGAAACTGAGGGGTATAATGGAAATATTGTAAAGTTGTCAGCAGTCGTCACTTTTAGCTAAGCAATAACGTCAACACGTAAGTCCCGCTAAAAACAAAGACAAGAGACAAGAGAATTGAGAGAGATGAGACTTTTGTAATCCTCCAAAATGTATTATTTGCATAAATAAATTTTAAAAAAATAATAAAATAATTTTAAATATAATTATTTTAGTCTTCAAATGATATTTTTATCATTATTTTATAAAAAATAAATAATTAAATTAAGAAATTAAAATATAATAAAATAATATACAATATAGAATAAAATGATAGATATTATATTTTTTTAAATTTGTTATTATCTTTTTTATCTTTTAAAAATTAAATTATTTAGCTCATATATTTTAAAGGATAAAATTGTGATTTACAGGTATCATCAATTAAAAAAGAAAACACATAGTAATTGATTAATGTTTTTAGTATTTTAATAACTGAAAATATTATAACATTTTTTTTGCTGTCAACTTAGAATTAAACTTAAAATATCATAAAGATGTGGAAGTTGTGCCCTTTCAAGCCGTTGACGAGCTTTGCAATCCACAAATCCAGTTCATAAAACAGGTCCACCATTTTTAACACAATAAATCCCTTCGAATATTTATCTTAATCTCGTTGATGATGCAATAATATTGATTAAAGAACTAAAAGAAAAAAAGATATTGAGATATTTAAAATTATATTATTTACTGTTTTTATTAATTAATAATTTATATATTAAATATTTTTTAATTTCTTAATATATACTTTGAAACGCCGATTAATAAGATTCTTATCTTAATTCATATAAAATACCATAACTTAAAACAATAATAGAAGTGAAAATAACATGTATATCGTATTCTAGAAAACGCAGCCATGCACCTTAAAATATTAGATGTGCCCTGTTAAATAATACTATAGTATAGTACATATCCCTATCCACCAATTCCATATATGCATGCGGTAGCATCTTATAAAATTTTATTACATGAAGGGTAAGATGTATATTTCTTTAAAATAAATTAATTATCATCTTTATACGTAGATAGTGTGGTTGCTGGCCAATCAAATCATAAAACACTGCCATTCTTTATTTGGAATTATTCATTGTAATATTTCAACGCCACATTCTGGTGTTTGACATTGTGTATATAAATATTTAAGGAGTGAAGTTACTTACAAATTAATCAATTAATATTATGTAAAGGAATTTAACTTTAAGAAAGTCTTATTGAAAATATAGTATATAATTATTTTTTGTATAATAGACTGAATGGAATTACTTACGTGTTTGAATTCGTAAGCATAAAGCTAACAATCATAATTGATTTTGGTCTTAATCATAATTTATTGACCATGGATGAAGAGAATCACAGATTTCACAAACTAAACTGAGAGGCATGGAATCATCAAGGCAAAGGGTCATTCATTCTCCTACTCTAGTAATTTCCTCATTAAACCTTGATAAACTTTCATAATCGTAATGTTTGGTTTCGATATTAATATAATCAATTTTAAAAATAAATTATTCTAATAGTAAAGTTAAATTATTTAAAAACAAAAAACATGTAATATATTTAAAACTGAATTCATTAAAAAAAGGAAACTAAGTATATTAAATTACTGTATACATATCACAATTAAATACTGTGTGCAGTCGAGATTTTAACCCTGCAATGTAACCATGTGTATTCTAAAATATGAAACGGATATTTAAACCTTTATTTGTCATTTAATCACAAATATGTAATTCTAATCTCTTTATATTATTATTTTTACATATTTTAAGCTCTTATTTTAAAATTCATATGTGATATAACATTTCTCATAATTTTTTACGTGTAATTAAATTAAATCAATGTGGTAAACTAACTGAAGAATCAATTTAATCTAATAAAATATTTTAAAAAAATTAAGTTAAACTTTTTAAATTTAAGAGACTAAACTAAAACAAAACAAAAATAGAGGAGGACCAAATTATATTTTTTTTTTAAAAAAAAAAAAAAAAAGTCATATGCTTTACTATTGTTCAGTTGACTTTGTCATAGATCAATAATAGCTTTATAGTTTTCTAACTTTTTTACTTTTTGTCATTTGAGCTTTATGGTTTGACTTGTACAAAGTTCTTGCCTCTTGATAAGGCTGGCCCAGTCCCTCTTCAGAGGCTGAAAACACACCCGTACTATACAATCATAAATAATTTATATTGTGATCAATTCTAAAAAATATATTAATGGACAAAGTTTTAGATCAATAAAATATTATAATCTTATCCTTTGCAAAAATAAAATTATCTTTATATTTTATTTGTATTTGGTACCAATCAAATAAATAATAAATGTCAAAAGATTCTCAACTTACTGAATTAAATCCCTTGAATAGTTACATGTATTTAAATTCATTTTTATTAATTAATAAAACATAATGTTATTTAATATTAAATAATATTTTTTAATCAAACTTGATTAAAAAAAATAAATTAATTATAAAACATTACAAACACGTATATGTAGACGTCGCACATCAGTTTTCGACCACTCTTATATTTTTCTAATCCTAAACGAATGAATTTGAGTACATATTTCTCGTTTCAAACGATTGTTAAGTTGGGTATATTTTTGCTGGCTTAAATTTCCCTTCATTCCCATTTCACCGTGGTTTGTCTTGAAACATCTATTTGCCACGGGGAAATCTAACTGGGCAACAGTTTTAATAACTTTAAATTAAAATTATTTTTTAAACATAAATTATTTTACTTCAAATTTTATTCATCACAAAATTCAATTTTATAAAAATAAAATCATTAGAAAATTAAAAACAAATTCCATATAATATATATGATATTTTTAAACTATTTAACAAACTCCATATAATATATGTGATATTTTTAAACTATTTAACAAACTCCATGTTTCCAACATTCATGATATCAACCCAATACATATAAATATCTCTTCTTTTAAGGAATATATGTAAACTATTAATTCTAGCCCATGACGTCGTCTATGAACAAAAACTTATATCTGTTCAGAACAAATACTATATTAATTAAGGTGCTTGCTCAGTCAGAGATGGATTATAATTATGAGTTGGAAAACGAGCATTAGCTACGTATTATTTAAGTTGCAAGTGTCAAAGCAAGCACACTGCACGGATATATAACGCGAAAACAATGGTATTGCATTTAAATTGGAATAGAATTCCTTGAATCGTGTTTTTGTACTTGGCAATGTTGGCAAGCCATTGAACAATTCACGAGTCAATGTTTAGAGAAAAGCCGAAAATTTTACAATTTGTAGAATAAATTATACTAACATTCTTTGATGTTTTATCAGATTATATAAATTTGTTTTGTTTTTCTAATATTGGGATATTTGTTGCTATTGGTATGCAAGGCCTTGTAAGGTACAAGAAACCTAGATATTCATACTTCTTTGAGTGTGCTGAACCTGCTCCTATTTTATTATTAATTAGTAATATTTATTATTTTTTTAAAATTACAGTTATTTAATTTCATTATAAATCATCATATGTTTATTAATTTTATTGATAAATATCTTTGACGTCATACTGTTACTGACTGTGTGATTTTTAATTAGTTGACTGTGTAATTACACTATTAATATATAGCAATTCAACTCTTCTATATATATAACTCTGAATTCAATTTTAATAGTTTTTTTATAAAATATTTGTGTTAAAAGGTACATTTATGTCTCAATTAAATTATTCTTTATAAATTCATAATATATTTTACATATAAAAATAAGTTATATATTATAATTTTAGGTGCGTGCAAAAAATCGGATCAAACATAATTGGTCAAAAATCAAAATGAACCACTTTAAAAAAAAAAAAATAGTTATTTTAAAGAAAATTTTGAAATGAATTTTTTTATTCAAAATGATTAGGTAACCAAAATGTTTCTATAAAATGAATCGGTTTGATTTGATGTAATTTTTTAAAAAATTAATCTATATATGAATAAGAAAAGAATAATCGAAGTAAATTTAAAAATGATAGACAGAAGCCGATCCTGCGTCCACCTCCTGGTAAATTTTAGTTATAATATAATTTATATATTTAGAGAATATTAATATTTTATTATTTTTAATTATTTAAAAACAAACATTTATTTTGTACAATGCAAAGGCTAAAACAAATGACTTTAAACATGATTTTTTAAAACAGATGTCGTAAAAGTAAATAATTTTGTTATACATAATTTATAATTAGAAATAACATTAAGAAAAAAAACTTTTTAGACATACTACTACTAATTAATTTTATTTGAGCTTTGTGTGAAAGTTAACTCAATCACTCATAGTTTTTGTGGCTATAAGTGGGGACTGCAAGTTTTGGAATGCAATTCTTTCTCAAGTAAAGATGACAAGTAGGACCATGTGTGGGGATGCCACATTAAAAATTCAAGATATGGCTTGACTTTCTAAATAAGTCATTGTTTACCTTTTCATATTTATTTAATTAGTAATATACAGTCTTGAACTTCATAATACGTCTAGCCTTTTTTATTTGATAGGCTTTAATGAGAAAGAGGCATGTAGACAATCCATCTCATTTATTTATGTTGGGTGAGTTGATTTTTATAATAAAATTTTAAATGTATTATTAATTCACTTTAATTATTTTTTGAAGGAATGTATTAATAATTTATACTTGTAAGATACTAAATTTAAAATTATTATAATTTATTAATATATTATTAAATTTATTTAAAAATAAATGGGAATGTATTAGTAGTTCTTATATGCATACAGTTGCAAGAATTCTTCTTTTAATAATTTGTATAAAATTAAAAATTAATAGTTATACTCAAATTATTTTATATTATTAATTAATCATAAATAAAACTTAGTAAAATCTTGGGATAATTATTACTAAAATCAATAAAATTTATATAGGATGAGATGTGATTGGATAATAGTATAAAAAGTTTTACATTACTAATGTATACATCTATTTCTGAAAAAATTATGCAATAAAAATATTATATTATAAGGAAAGACGGGTGGTATTTATATTCTTGATTGGATACTCATTGTTTTTTATCACTATTTTTTTTTCAAATCAAAATATTTAGCAAAAACCTAGACAAAATTAATTACTACAAGGAAAAAAAAATACATATACAGGGAACGGTTTAAACGAGAATTGTGTTATTATTGTGAGAGATTAAAACTATAAATATAAATTGATTTTCATTTCATATTTAAATAGTTAAAATTAAAAGGATAATATACTTAATTTTTTTGAGATATTTTAGTTGTTATTGATATTATAATATCTATTTGATGATTATAAATACAAACCACCAAAATTCATCCAATACAGTTTAAATATATTCACTGAGCCAAAATATATTTCTAATATCTTCGTACAACGACAAGTATTTAAAAAAATAATTTTTTTAACTAGTGTGAAATACGTCAAATTGCCATTAAAAATCTTTCTTACACTCATGTTAACTGTTTAGTTTTTATTTTTCAATCTCCTCTCTCTTAACTACTTTTTTTCTCTTGTGTCACTCCTCTCCCTTAACTACTTTTTTTCTCTTGTGTCACTCTCCCTCTCTCGTGCCATTTTCCTTCAATTGTCTTATCACTCATCATTGTCGTGTCTCCACATTACAAGTTCTTGTTGTCATTTCTCCAACTAAAGCCCTCGTCGCTATTTACATTTTCTCTATCGTTGTTGTTCACGTTTTTGTCGTCGTTCTAGTCTGTTATCAACGCTGTTTGTCTTCCTCGTTCCTTTATTACCTTGACCAAGCCTCAATTAAGAATAGCTTGTTGATTTTTCTCGAAAATGTAAAAATCTTATAATTATGATTTTTCTCCCAATTTTTTATTTTTCCCCAATTTGTGATTTTCTCATGTTATTTCTCTCTAGTTCACTTCATCATTCTTTCACCCCTTAGTATTTTTATAATTTTTAAATTATTATTATTCATTCATTTTCTCTCATATAAGACTCAACTTTAATTTTCTTATGTCGATTTCAAACTTGATGTGTTGGGGTTTTGTTTGTGTATGATATTTTGAAGTTAATTGTGAGTGAGAAAAATGTGTTTCAGTGAGCAAAAGATGAGTTTCAAATTTTTTTGAAGTTTCAAACTTTATGTTTGATTTCAAAATGTGTTTGAACGAGCAAGGAGGAGTTTCGAGCCCTTTTTAAAGTGTTTTGCGAGTTTGAAACAGTCAAAATTTCCAGTATTCAATAAGTTAATATTACATACATGTGTTTGACTAATACCACTTCATATATTGCAAGTTTTGAGCTTTTTCCAATGCATTTCATGCTTTACAACCCCTTAAAGTTCTTGGATTCACGTCAAGACACTCTACTCGCAGCTATTCACATTTTCTCTATTGTTGTTGTTCACGTTTTTGTCATCGTTCTAGTCCGTTATCAACGCTGTTTGCCTTCCTCGTTCCTCTATTGCCTTGGTCAAGCCTCAATTAAGAATAGATTGTTGATTTTTCTCGAAAATGTGAAAATCTTATAATTATGATTTTTCCCCAAAATTTTTTTTTCCCCAATTTGTGATTTTCTCATGTTATTTCTCTCTCGTTCATTTCAATCATTCTTTCACCCCTTAGTTTTTTATAATTTTTAAATTATTATTATTCATTCAATTTCTCTCTTATGCGACTCAACTTTAATTTTCTTATGTCGATTTCAAACTTGATGGGTTGGGGTTTTGTTTATGTATGATATCTTGAAGTTAATTGTGAGTGAGAAAAATGTGTTTCAATGAGCAAAAGAGGAGTTTCAAATTTTTTGATGTTTCAAACTTTATGTTTGATTTCAAAATGTGTTTGAGCGAGCAAGCAGGAGTTTCGAGCCCTTGCTAAAGTGTTTTGCGAGTTTGAAACAGTCAAAATTTCCAGCATTCAATAAGTTAATATTACATGCATGTGTTTGACTAATACCACTTCATATATTGGAAATTTTGAGTGCTTTTTTCAATGCATTTCATGCTTTACAACCCCTTAAAGTTCTTGGATTCACGTCAAGACACTCTACTTCTGTGATACACATTTGATGGCTTCATCTGCACCTTGTATTATTGTTGACCAGTCCATGATTATTTGTCTGCATTTTGACTTATTATGTGTTTTCAACTTAAATAGTTTTTTTCTTTGCATGTTGGATTGTAATCTTACAATCCACGAGTCTTGTAACCCTTTTGCAACTGAGGTTGGTTGGAATTGTTGGTATTATACTCATGATTGTTATTTTTACAATATATGCATATAGGTCTTGATATAATTTGAATGGATCCTAACATTTTTTCTTAAGTAACCCTATTAACTCTTCTAAGTTCAAATGCAAGAGTTAGATGTTCGTTTTCCTGTCCTGTTAAGTCAAAATAACTTAACATCTTAATTTTGATAATTACAAGACAGACGGATGCATCAACAGACGCAAAGGAAACAATGATCAGACGGATCATTATTCACATAGATGAAAGATACACCCTTAAAACATAAGAAGTTCCAGACGCATAGTTCAAGTCGTCATGTTTCAAGGCAATATCATCAGATGAAGAACTTTCTAATATCAGACGGAGAGCGCGTCTCAACTTCAAGTCATGTGCTCAAGAGTGAAGATTTGAATATTAGAGTTGAAGACGAAGATTGAAAGACAGACGAATGAATTCAACACACAACTCTTTTTAATTATTCATTCGTCTAGCCTTTTATGAAGTTCAAGACTCTGAGTAACACATGCACTCATTTCAAATCAACAGTTACTCAGAATGTTCTATAGGTGGAAAGGGATTTCAAAATAAACTTCTACAACACGAAAAGTAGTTGTACGTTTTAGTGAAATCTATGAGCAAATCAAGTCAAAGGCAGATCTCACGCTGACAACCGCTGACTTTTCATTAAATGTTCTAATTGGTCACTCTGCCAGACGTGAAAGTTGTAACACCCCCTTGTAACATCCCCTCTTATTTACTTATTTTACTTATTTTTAATTAGTAATTTAAAGTGGTTAATGATGTAGTAAATAAAAGAGAGATTTAGGAAACAACACTTTCATTACATAAGATTTAAAGTTCATTACAAATAGATTTCATAACTTTGTCCTTTTATTATTTTACATAACTACCTTTCTACTACCTTAGAACATCTACCCAACACTTCTACACGCAAAACATAGCAAGCACCTTCACACAAGATAGTAGCAACAACCAGTGACAACTTCTTAACCCTGCAAATCTGCTCCCCCGAACGTTGTTCGAGATCATCACAGGTGTTAAAAACACAAAGTGCAAGGGTGAGCTTTCCTTAACCATAATTATAAAAAAATTGATTGTAGTTCAAGGAAAACCTTTTCTTTTATAAATTTAGAAATTTCATCGAAATTATCATTTTTAGAATCATACTTCCATACATATCCATGACCATCAAAATATCAATCCATAGTAAGGCAATCAACAACCAAATTAAACAAACCATCAATCACAATCAATGATTCAGGCATGAATTCCATTTAATCAAACACACCATTACTAATGTATGCTCCTAAGCCTACATGATGCATGCACCTTCACCATGCATTTTCACTCTTCACTTTCGAAATGCAATGTGGCGCCCTCCACTTGAAAATAGTCAGGGCATCGATTCTCACACTCAATCGGACCCACAGAGGTAGACACTCCGTAATTTGTCGAGTTCCCTCAGTGTCCGGCAGGATCTCCCCCGCAACATGTGATCATCATGAGCAGGGCAATTTCCCCACCAAGAGAACCCCCCAGTCAACGGCATTCCACTCACTCAGACGGGAATCCGTGACTTACGGACTTGGTCTACTACTATCCAGTCATCAATGCAACATGTTCTAGGACCTTGAATTGTATAATGACCTTCTTTATATTTCAGATATTGACCTTTCCACCAGGTCATCTTTATCTCACCTCATTCTAAGCATTGCCCATTCACCAAGCAATCTTAGAATGTTGCCTCTCCACTAGGCATTTTCAATCGGTCATTAAACAATTCAAGTCCATACTCATTTCAATGCAATCATGCATATCACCACTTATTCACATCCAATTCACCAAGTAATTGTATATCAAGCACAAAACCAGTCATCAAACAACCATAGTACTATCATCAATATATGTTTATGACACATACTTTTTAGTATGTTAGTATTTAAAGAAGTTTGATCAAAGAAGGAAAACAACTTCAAATTAATTATTCAAAGGATAAAGAAAATACCAACTTAAAGAATTAAAAGGAGTGTAAGAAAGATGAAGAAAAGAAACATCAAGGATTCAAAGAAAGATAATGGAACAACCAAAGAAAGAGAGTGAAAGTAGTAAGAGAATCAAAGAATAGAAAAAGAGGATAAGGAAAGATCCCCTTACTGCAAGAAACTAAAGAAAGAAAATGAAAGTACCAACAAAACAAAGGATAGAAAAGAAGGATAAGGAAAGGTCCCCTTACTGCAAGAAACTAAAGAAAGATAATGAAAGTACCAACAAAACAAAGGATAGAAAAGAAGGATAAGGAAAGGTCCCCTTACTGCAAGAAACTAAAGAAAGAAAATGAAAATACCAACAAAACAAAGGATAGAAAAGAAGGATAAGGAAAGGTCCTACTATGCAAGAAACTAAAGAAAGATAATGAAAGTACCAACAAAACAAAGGATAGAAAAGAAGGATAAGGAAAGGTCCCCTTACTGCAAGAAACTAAAGAAAGATAATGAAAGTATCAACAAAACAAAGGATAGAAAAGAAGGATAAGGAAAGATCCCCTTACTGCAAGAAACTAAAGAAAGATAATGAAAGTACCAACAAAACAAAGGATAGAAAAGAAGGATAAGGAAAGATCCCCTTACTGCAAGAAACTAAAGAAAGATAATGAAAGTACCAACAAAACAAAGGATAGAAAAGAAGGATAAGGAAAGATCCCCTTACTGCAAGAAACTAAAGAAAGAAAATGAAAGTACCAACAAAACAAAGGATAGAAAAGAAGGATAAGGAAAGGTCCCCTTACTGCAAGAAACTAAAGAAAGAAAATGAAAGTACCAACAAAACAAAGGATAGAAAAGAAGGATAAGGAAAGGTCCCCTTACTGCAAGAAACTAAAGAAAGAAAAATGAAAGTACCAACAAAACAAAGGATAGAAAAGAAGGATAAGGAAAGATCCCCTTACTGCAAGAAACTAAAGAAAGACAATGAAAGTACCAACAAAACAAAGGATAGAAAATAAGGATAAGGAAAGGTCCCCTTACTGGTTTCTCCTAGCTTCCTATATTCTTCCTCTACTTACGTGCTCCTTCCTTGGTTGGAGAGATTTCTTCCTAAGGTGGAGAAAGTATAGAAAGGTTTTTTTTGTAGAGAAGATAGTTTGAGAGAATGTAGGAGTATTCTTTGGGTTGTATCTTCATTTGAAACCTCTAAGCCCTATTTATAACCTTTCTAAGGCGGTCTACTACGGTAATTTCGAGCTACTGATAATATCGGGCCATTCTAATAATGTCGGTCGGCTTCTGATCTTGTCGCGGCCTCTGATATGGCGGTTTGCTACAGTAATGGCGGTTGCTACAGTATTGTCGGCAGCTACAGTGATCTGCTACAATAATTTCAAAAATTCATAATTTTTTAATTATTTTTAAATTTCTTGAATGTTACAAAAAAACCTCTCTTAAACTATATTTAAATTTTTGGGATGTTACAAAAGTACCCAAGACAAGGACAAACGTTAACATCTACAGTCTAACGGTTACTTCACAACAACACCTATAAAAGGACTTCATCCCTGCGAGTTCAACTTGGCGAACTACTCTGATCAAGATCATATACATACTCGCTCAAGCTCTCAACACACTAGTTCGCTCGCCACAAACTTAGAATAGAATTCTTATTGTAAAATCTCTCTTTGCGTAGATGATATTTTCTATTTGATCTTAATTGTAAGTCACTATTGTGGTAATCTTGTAGCCTGAGGAGGCTAAGTGTTGAAAGAATATCTTGGTTAGCCTGTGAAGGTTGTGTTCAAAGAATACCTGGGTTTATCCTGCGGAGGCTGGGGTCAAAGAATAACACTTGAGCATGAGAAGACTGTGTTCAAAGAATATCTGTATTGTTAGCCAGGAGTGGTTGGGTTCAAAGAATACTCTTAGTGGAACCTCAATAAGTTGCTGGCTAACTAGGCATAGTCTTTCATAAGACGAACCAGTATAAAAATATTACTGTTTTGATGATATTTTATCTGCTCACTAACTGGGGAAAATAATAACTTAAACTGTTTTATTAAAATCAATCTTTAAAGATAAGTTTGCGTCTGATTTGACGATTTTATACAAACACAAAACGCATCGTCTGAAATATTTTTTGGAAAACACAATTCCACCCCATTCTTGAGTGTTTATATTTTACATGTCCCTTTTGAGTTTTACAACACATCACTAAACCTTGGGATATCTGCTGGTGTTGTTTCTCTATGGAGGCATAAATGCTACTAAATCTTGTAATTTTTCACATCAATTATACAGGAAACCGACATCGACATGAAATGTTATATAACTTTTTTAAAATAGTCGATTCTTTAAAATAACCGACATGGAAAATAATGACGATGATTTTTAACTAATAACTGTAATGAAAAATCTTTTTACTAGTGGGTCAATAATCGCTGTTTAAAATTTCTATTTTTAACATCTCTCATATATCTCGAAAGATTTTTATCCTACGAGAAAATTATATATATTGACAAGTCTTGTTATTAATTTAAATATAAACGTGTCTTGAAATTCTACTGTTAGTCATGACTATATCTACAAATAGAGATAACAATTATATTAATATCACTCAAATATAGACATTAAAATCGCTCAAATTTATGTCCTGAAATTCTACTGTTAGTCATGACTTAACATCGCCAGTTAGTGTGAATATACTACAAAGCGAAAGAAAGATACTTCACGTCTAAATTTATCTATTTTTAAGTAAATATAGAGATAAATAAAAGTTAAGAAAAGAAGAAAATAGAATATAAACTAATCACAAATGAGAAAATAAAAGAAATTATATCATGTAATTAATAAATAATTTGAAAGCTTTTGTATTAATAATGAAAAAAGACATCAACTAATCTTAAAAAAGATTTTGTATAATTTTTTAAAAAAAATTAATATTATATATAATAGATCACGATGGATTCATGTATAAAACATTTTAGCATGTACTTTTTCTCTTAAATAAAATAGACAAAAATAAAGTAGAAATCAGAATAAAAAATTTGCAAGAGATCAAGCGAGACAGAAAACTACTGCGAAGCAAAAATGGAAAAGAGAAAGTGTAAGTGGTTAAAACAATGTGATTAAAATTTGATTTGAACTTCAATCATTTCCTCCGCGGAATTCAGCGGCAATTCGGCCAAATAAGTCATAAAAACAATTATAAAGAATTCGACGTATTCATAAAAGTTAAAATGTAGACAGATTTAATAAGAATAGAGATTTGATATATTTTTTTGCAATAATTTTTGAGTTTTGTCTTTCGATTGTTTTAAAAAATGTATTATTAATGGAAATATTATGTATGTTCATAAATTCATGCATTATCTAATAATGTAAAAAAATGTTAAACATGTGTAAGATTTTTTTTAAGACTAAAACTACTTATAAATTGATAATCCCACATAGTAAATTTATTATCAAGTTAACATCGTCACAACTTTTATACATTAAATGTACATATTTAGAGAGAAACAACACACTTGTCATTGTTAGAAGTAAAATTTGTGAGATGTTTGGGTGTGTTTGTGTTGAATTAATTGATGATTAGTGACAACAGAAAACAGAGTTGCCGTAAGGGAGGGTTTGAACTCTACACCTGAAAACACACGTCGATGGATGTGATTGTTAAGATGTGAAGTATATAAAGACTAGGTTCTTGCCATTATGTTACCAACAAGTCAATATTTACTTATAAAAGATTATATCATATTACTTTCTCCTTTCATGGGTATTTCCAGTTTGTTGCTGATTATGACATAATCGTGAAATGGGTTTATAGACACCCTAAGTCATGGGGCAGTTGACCGTGACCTCGACCCTTTAATTATGTGAATTTGGCTTCTAAGCTACACATTTACTCAACTCAGTTGTCACCAAAACAATCAGTGATGTGCAACAAAATTTGTTGCGTACATGGCTTGAACTCTAGTGCAACAAAACAATCATTGACACAAGGGATAAAACTCTGGTTTTGGGCATAAGATAAATAGTTATTTTTTCAAAACTTAGAGGTTAAATATTCAAAGGTATTTATGTAATATTAATCACCAAATTTTATATTAATTTTCGAGTTTTTGTTGTGGAAAATTATTTAATGATGTTTTACGATCTAGTAACAATATTTCAAATTCAATGGGTAGGCTGGTTAATCCATTCCATTCATCTTATAAAATTGTTGATCTTAAATAAGGTTTAAGTAATTTTAATTTTGAGGAACTTCTTCTAGTAGTAGTAATCGTTAGAACGTTAGATGTACTCTATAAACAATACATGTATTTTGTAAAGAATTTTATTGTTTTAGATAATTTAATATCTTTATTGGATTGTTAATTTATTTTTTTAACACTTTTCTTAATATTTTTGTTTCTAAAAGTAAGTTAAGACCATTAATATTAGAATATTCATTAAATTTTTTTAAAAAAGTTCAAGATTAATACAACATTTTACAATTCATCCTCATCTAATTAAATTTTTTGAGTTTAAATAAAAAATAAAAAAATAATTTTATATTATAAAAATTGTTCGAATCGAATCTGGGTGGAAGAAATAGATTAACCTAACATGTAAAAAAAAAATAAAATTAATCAATAGGAAAAGAGTCTCGTTTTTTTTATGGTATTTGGTTATCGTCTATGTACTTCCATTGGTGAATAACTGAATATGTGATTGGGTTGGGCAAGATGGTGCGTTGGTTAGAGAATTAATTTCTGCACCTTTACACCCTCAAACTACATGGCACTTTGGGCCCTCAAGTCCAAACCATGGGTCTAGTCTGTTAAAATTGGGACTCGGGCCATGTTGGTTCACATGTTGGTTTATTGCAACAACATAATTGTGTTTGGGATTCTTACATAAAATATAAAAATAAGAGTAAATTATATTGATATTCTTATATTGTTTTAGATTGTATTAGGTATTTTTTTATACATTTTTATAAATGATTTATTTTAATAATTTTTAAAATTAAAGAAGATCTATGTAATATATAAAAGAAATATCGTATAATATTTTTAAATAAATTTTTTATATATTTAAAAAAATATATATAATATTTGTCAAATAATCAACTGGTTTTAAAATGAGCAGAAAAGTAGAAGATACTTATGAGGTCTTGAAAACAGAAAAGATGTTAAAGTAATTTACAATAACTTGGGCCAATAAAATTGGGGTAATGTGATTCGGAAGAAAGTTGTTTTGTTTTATTGTACACTTATTTTTTAATTTTAATTTGGATTTGTAGTTGTAAGAAGATAAATAAATATATATTACAGGGATTATATAAAAGCATGTAATAAAAAAAAGAGATACGTGCTAGAAAATGAATGATAAAGATCAAAAGATAAAAAAAAAAAAAAAACACGGATCTTTTTATTTATTTTATGCATGTAGAGGATTAAAGTTCTAACATTTTTTTTAAAATAAATTATGATTAATTAAAAATAGTCTCATATTACAATATAAATTAATTATATAAAATTTTGTATAATAAATTTTATTCATACTATAATATATTAAAAAATATTGTTTAACATAAAATATAATTATATAAAATAAATATTTATTGAAAAAATGAAAATACTAATTAAATATTGAAACAGAAGCCTTAGTTTCCTATATACCACCACTGAATAATAATATCTATTCCCTTCCAGTTAGACAAGTAACGAAAAAAAACATCACAAAACGTATAAATAAATCTCAAGACATATATTACTACCTCAAAAATTATTCCTATAAAATGATTTATTTTCTTAACATATATTAATCCACATGCTTTATTATTTGAATTAAATTAAGACCGAACCTATAAGATTTTATTTAAATTTTTCTAAAAGAAAATTGTCTAAAAATATTTTCTTTGAATTTTATTATTATGAAAATATAGATAAAAAAAAATTATAAACAAAAATTATTATTAGGACATATATGAAAGTAAGGAAACATAAGGTGGACCGACACTATAACAAGTAATATGAGCGCTGACAAAGTGAAAAGAAAACGCGGCAAGCGTTGGCGCATCCAATGAGGAAAGTTCTAGCTTGTCACAGTCCAATAAGAACTCTCCACGTGGCAAATCCACGTAGCATAACTTGTCATTCACTTCAGAAACATTTCTCTATTGGCTCCTTCTCATATTTATTAGATCCTTTCTTTCACACGTAGCTTCTCGGATTTCCGTTTCGTTCTTCACGCTCATTCCGTTCCCGGCGGATCTCAGTGCTCCAATGGAGGCTCACGGCGGTGGGCTCCGCCGCGTCCTGGTCCTCGCCTTCTGCGTCGCTGGAATCTGGTCCGCTTACATCTACCAAGGCGTTCTCCAGGAAAATGTGTAAGAATCCGAATCCGAATCCGAATCTTCTGGAAGGTTCTTGGTGTATTTCGAAATGCTGTTACTGATAGTTTTGGATTTCGTTTCAGGTCGACGAAGCGATTCGGTCCGAATGGAGAAAGGTTTGAACACCTTGCATTTTTGAACTTGGCGCAGAATGTGGTGTGTTTAATCTGGTCGTTTTTAAGTGAGATTCTATCTCCGATTACTCTATGTTTATAGTAATTACTGTGTGGATAGTTTAATTTGTGTACATTCTAGAATCAATTAGAATTCACTGTACATTCTAGAACCAATTATTACAAAAGTTAATAATGTACATGACACTTTTTAATTGAATGAATTTGTATTTTAATTTAAATTAAATAAATCCAATTAACATTTTATATTATTTTATTTTTATTAATTTTGGTTTTGTTTGTGCACAGTGATAAAGATTTGGTCTGGTGGCAATAGTGGTGGTGCTCCTTGGTGGACTTATTGGGGTTGTGGACTTACCAACACCATTGGTCCTGCTATGGGAATTGAAGCTTTGAAGTATATTAGTTACCCTGCTCAGGTATATGATTTCTTCAACATTTCTTTCTCGGATTTTTTAAAAAAATAACATTGGTTACATTGATACTCCCTAAGGTTTCTTGAGACTGCACATGATCTCCTGCTTTTAACATACATTAATTATACAGTATAATGTGTTTCTTGAGTAACAAGGGAGTCTAATAATATATTTCAAACAATTAAGGGAACATAGATTGGGGGTGGAAGGGGTTGTCCCTGTAATGTACTTTCTTTTTTTCTTTTTTTTTCATTGTATTTAACTAAGCTGGTATAGGATTTATGATTTTACCTAAAATGAGATTGTTTGATTTGAAACAAAATACCTCTTTCTTGCAAACCAATGAAATGCCAGAACTATTCTACAGGATTTATTATGGACTTATAGTTTAGTGTCTTGAGGGTGAGGCGATAAGCATGTTAATGGGTGGTGTTAATTTGTACTACTTGCAGGTACTGGCGAAGTCCTCCAAAATGATTCCAGGTTAGTAAATTGTGTCTGATGCACAAGAAAAGCTTTCATTTTAATCTGTAGGAGTGGAGAATTAGCTGAGTTTTATTTCATTTACTTTGTATCCCTTGATTTATGATTGACTTATATAGTTATATTCTGTGCTTAACTGCTTTTATTTTTATTATTATTATTTTTTTGCATCCTTTTGGTAAAGGGTGATTAAGGATAACTTGTATATGGATCTCAGACTATTAAGTTTGATAATCCAATGAAAGTGGATCTTTAGTGTTTTACCGAAACCATGGATAATGTTGTGGTTATATGTATTCTGAGACTTATGTAGCTCCTGTACTTTGTGTAAATGTTATACTAGTATACTACTTTTGCTTTGACAATCCATCTTAATTTGTAATTTAAACTATTACTTAGTATGCGCCCTTTCTTTCCTTATTGTTAGGCTGAAATAATTTCATTCATTAATGCTTACCATCTTTTGTGCATGTTAAAGAGGAGCTTCTGGCAGGTTCTAATATATAAGCATTTGAAAGAAAATGATGAGAAAAATTTTATAGTACTATTTTTGTTGATTTTTTTAAAATCCAAATTTATAATCAGATTAGGTACGGTACTCTTAACGTGTCTAACAACAGATTCACTTTACCTTATTGCAGTTATGCTGATGGGTACTCTGGTATATAATCAAAGATATACTTTTCCAGAATACCTTTGCTCTTTCCTCGTTGCTGGAGGGGTGTCTACATTTGCACTTCTAAAGGTTTGGAACTTCGGAATAATAGAGCTTGCTCTTCTTATATAGGGATTTTCACAGTCTATGAATGCAACTTAGCTTTATTTGTTTATGCTGATTACAGACTAGCTCAAAGACTATCAGCAAGCTGGCACATCCAAATGCTGTCCTTGGATATGGGCTTTGTTTCGTGAATCTTGCTTTTGATGGATTTACCAATGCAACTCAGGATTCTTTAAAGAAAGGGTAATAATAGAGAAACTTCTGTGTCTTTTGTTTTGACATACAGAAATTCCAGTCTGTCTGACGTCATGAAAACTGCCAAATCTACACATGCACTTCCTTGATTTCCTCTACTCTTTTCACTCCCTTTGGCCCCTTCTACTCTTCCCTGTGTACCCTCTCCATCTTTTTTGTTTTCAACCAAACCATTTCTCCAATGTTTGGCGCGACAGATAAGAAACAATCTTAATACAGAGAACCTAACGAGAACAATTTTTAAAGGGACAATTCTTGGAATAGTTTCTTTGGTTAAGGTGTTGTCTTTTCTTTAACATAGCTATGACATACGAAATGTGGTTAATATTATTTATTTCAATTAAATGTAGTTTCAAGCTGAAGAAATGAACCAAAATGGGTCTGCTTACCATCTTAGGCGTGCATAATTAGCTAACTGGCTGAAAATATTGACCTTGCTTAGCATCTTCCCTGGTGGCTAATTTAATGTTTACATAAACAAAACTAAATATGATATTTCATGTTTCTCTTATCAGGTATCCAAGAACAAGTGCTTGGGATATTATGCTGGGCATGAATTTATGGGGAACCATATACAATTTATTTTACATGTTTGGATGGCCCCATGCCATTGGATATGAAGCAGTTCGCTTTTGCCAACAGCATCCAGAGGCTGCATGGGATATTTTTCTCTATTGCTGCTGTGGTGCTGTGGGCCAAAATTTCATCTTCTTGACCATAAGCCAGTTTGGCTCTTTGGCTAACACTACCATCACTACCACTCGCAAGTTTGTAAGCATTGTAGTATCTTCTGTGTTGAGTGGGAATCCTCTGTCAACAAAACAATGGGGATGTGTTTTCTTGGTGTTCTCAGGACTTTCTTATCAGATCTATATCAAGTGGCAGAGGTTGCAGAGATTGCAGAGGAGAAGAAGAGCCTAGTGAGGCCCTTCAACAATTTTGAAGTCAAATGCTAATACTATCGTAGCCAATACTACAATGAACCAGATTTAGGTCAATGCAAAAGAATATTTGTAATTTTATTTTAGTAGATACTTTTTGAGAAATACAAAGTAAAAAGTCTGGACTCCATTTTCTCATTGATTGTGCTAATATTTAGTTGCCTGCATTGTACTGGAGATAGATTTAGTTTTATAGCAAAGTGTCAAGGCAAAGCTATACTCTGTAAACATGATTTTCAGTTATCTTATCTCTCGTTTGTTCAGATTATCCCAGTATTGTATGAGCGCCAAATGTAGCCTTAGTAGTGGGGTGATCAATAAAAGCAGCTTTACTACCTTGTCTGCACTAGTTTATTTTGCTATCAGGATTTTTCATTCTAATTATGTTTAGCTTATTTTTCTTTTAGTATAGCTTATTATTAAAAATGCAAGCACTTTTGGTTGGCAAAATTTTTATTGTGAAATATAATACTGGATAATTCAGCAAAAAAAGTTTTATTTCTTTTTTACTTAGTACCAAATGAACTGATTAAAAATATTTTTATGGCATTTTATTGAACCAGCAGATATTGTTTGGTATAAGTGTTAATTGTTAGTATTTGTGGTTTGAAACGGTTTGAACTTATTAGAAAGTATTTTAATTTGTAAATTATAGATAAGCAAAAAAAAAAAATTGTTTTGGGTAAAATAATTTTATGTATCACAATAAAAACATTTCTCTCTAAATTTAGTTTTTTAACCAGTATTTTAAACACACTAGTTAGCCTTTGCCAAATTTTAATAGTAAAAACAAGAGACAAAGAAAAGGCAAAAGGATTAAAACAAAGCGGTTGGATCTCTACGGGCATACTCACTTTAGAACAGGTGGGGTACATGCCCATCATTTAGAATAGTGCTTTATGCAATTAATTTTAAAATCAGAATAGAACAACGGTACTTACTAAATATTTAATCACAATAAAAACTGTCACTGTGTAATTCCACAAATATATGTATGCATAAAAAGCATTATCCGTTATCAAACCAATTAAACTTTTTTTAAAAAAAATCAGTTAATGCTTTGACCAGCTGATATGTTTAGGTAAACTGAAGAACAACTTGTTACTTGAGTTGAAATTGGGAGGTCAAATGAATCAAAAGAGTACCTTCCCTCAAGAAAGTTAACAGCTAACAAATATACTTTATTTTGTAAGGAGTTCCCTCCCTCTTTTTACCAATTGCTTTAGGCATTGTCATTATTATTATCTGTCTCCTGTCTTCCACCACCACCATGCACTAATCATCCTAAATAAGAATTAGTTCCTCCCACAATTGTTCTTCTGCAGAGCACAGTCCATAGCAAAACAACCATGTGAGCTGAAAGGAAAGACTGGGAGAAATGTTTGTATAAATTGCCTGCTTCTGTCAGTCCAGGGTCCCAGGTATGCTGCAGTGTTTTAAAGTACACAACTTTAACATTCTTCATTTTTGTTTAGTTTAGCCTTTTGGAAATGAAATGTAGCTTATGTTACTGAAAGCTGTGTTTTTTGCAGTAGAGTGAGGGTCAAACTTACAATGAATTGGTTGTCATGTGTACTACCTACAGTTCTTACTTAGTGATGTTATTTGACATTGTTTTCTTTTTCATTTCCCTTCATGAAAAATGAGGTAGGGGAAATCAGTGTGAATCTTCACTTTCATAATGTTCTTTAGGACTTGAGTGTGTTCATGCTGGTTTCTTTTCCTTCTGAGTACTGTTTTTTTTTTTTTTCCTTACTTTGAATAATTGTACAAATGGTTGTGTTAAATTCATGTTAGACACAACAGAAACAGTATCTGCACACCCAAGCCAAAATGCATTTCCACTCCAATTATAATTATGTTTCAGTACATCAGAACCAAAAAGAAATAAAAAATGTTTAATCTATGATCTATGCACACCCAAGACAACAAAGAGGGATCCAATTCCCCACCCGTTAATCTTTTTATCTTTTTTTTTCATTCTCTCTTCTATCTATGTCTCTATTCATTATATGTAGTAGGATGGCGAATTGCCGGTGTATACATACACTCAGGATTACTAGTATCACACTGCAAACTCTGTACAAAAAGGCAAACCAAGATCAAAAGCTGGATTGGAGAAAAACAAACCCAGGATGATATCAAAACAAACCAAAGAATGACACACTAAGTAGTAAGCACGTTATTTTTTCGGTGCAAAGTATCAAGAAAGGTAACCCTTAGAGGAGGAGGAGGAGGAGAAGAAAAGGACACTGTTAGATGTGTTGATGATCCTCAGAATGTACCATTACATTCTGGAGGAAGGGGTATGGCTTTCAAAATTTAGGCTGAACAAAATTGCAATCTTTCTCAAACAATGCAGAGAAGAACTAACAGGCCAGGTTGCCATAGGTGGGGGAGAAAGGGTTCAGAAAGGGGAATGACTTGTAAGTATTTTGTATTTCAGATGAATTAGAGATTCAGATTAGGAGGGCTCTTTTGCAGAGTGGCGGTTGTGAGGGGTTGGCACTTGGATTGAGCGACGGAGACCCCATTCCGAGTGTTTTCATAAGGAAGTTCCTTTCCTGAAAAAAGAAATATAAAAGA
The DNA here is from genome assembly GCA_026586105.1 of Hylodesmum podocarpum. Taxonomy (NCBI): domain Eukaryota; kingdom Viridiplantae; phylum Streptophyta; class Magnoliopsida; order Fabales; family Fabaceae; genus Hylodesmum; species Hylodesmum podocarpum. The sequence goes on from JALJEV010000131.1 coordinate 9,235,119, forward strand.
ATGTCAATGAAAGAAAGGATATGGTTATACACTTGTCAAACTTAACAAAAAAATTAGATTTTGTGAGATGATAAATGAAGATAGTGATAACAACTAACAGCTTACAATCTAAATCCTGTCACAAAATTATGTTGTTGGGTTAAGAGGTTTCTTGCTTCAATAGTTTCAGCACAAAGATTCTATAGTTATGTGTTTCACCTATATATGGAACCATATGTTTCTGTTTTGTCAATGTTATCAGTATATTTTCATAGCAAGGAAACAAATAAATATATAGTGTATTTAAATGATGAAGAGATTAGCACTTTTTGGTCTGTTAAAGTGAAGAACATATCGTGGCTGAAATATCTTTTCATGGAAACAAATACAACTTGCACCTTTTTGTAGTAGTTATTGAGTTGGGAGTAGAAGCAGGACCTGACCAGGGTATATTTTTTTTTCCTTTAAATATATATTGCACGATATATTATGTCAAAGTATGTGCTAAATTGCTAACTTAAGAAGATAATGTGAACTAGCATCAGACAGTAAAAGATGTTCTTTTGAAGCATAAGTAGTGAAATATAATAAACCTTCCTCAATCAAGAGTCTTTAGCTACAAAGTCTATAAGAAAACTTTGAAAAACGTAAATAATGTATTGCATGAGTGTCACCAAGTAACCGCATATTAGCCTTTACATAACCTAGTTAGTTAAATTATTAGGAATAAAAAAGATACTAAAACTAATCATGGCCAAAATAGAAGCCTAACTTATCCTTGCAACACCAAAGCTTTACCTGTCATTATTATCCTATACATGCTTAGGGTCTTATTAACCAGTGACCTTAGAACACTGGTTAAGAAATTAAAAAGAGAAAGTATTTAATAGAAATATCATGGGTGAAGGCAAAAATCAAATGTTGAGCAGCATAAATTTATACATCCTAATAAAAATGTTTCTCCATTTAATTCCTTAAACGGTGGCCTTAGGGCACTAGTTAGCATTCTCCTATCCTATCTTAAAGCCTATCTCCAATTATCTGAACAAAAATGGTATTATGAAAGTCCTAGGGCTGTTAGAGGTTGATCTTTTAAGAATTTAAGAACTACTAGAACTGTTGAGGGCACAACTTGCATGTTACATGGTTCAGTATCTCCCCTATATGTCATTATTACAAGTACAAATGTATAATCAGAATGCTTGTCACTATTACTCCTATAATCTTGCGGTTGACTTTAATTATTTGATTTTGAAGTGCTTGGCTAACTTACACTTTCTGAAAATTGTGGGCTAGGAATTCCAGCAACTAAGGATCTAAACAGAGGGGTAACTTGAAGAGGTGAACTGAACTCCTCCGAACTTGACAAGGCAGAAACAGCATCATTGTTCATCTGTTCCTCACACGATGGGAATAAATCTGCTATAAAAAGATATTCGTCTAATTAGTGATTCTGATTCATTAAAATTTTAGCATATTAATATATAAAAACAATTCTATTTTAAGGAAATTACCAAAAACAAAAATCTCTTGGTTAAAATATTTCCTGTTTAGGAATAATTAAACATTTAAATTAAGTAAATAAGAGGAACACATTAATCAGAAGAGTAGTTAGTTGCTCCTAAACTGGAAATATTTTTACCAAAAATTATCTTCCCTTCTACTTTTTGCTATCATTGGACTTGATTATCTTACCTTGATCCAGAGTTGCACTAGAGAGAACCCCTTGGTCACATCCCCTAACTCCTATTGGATCTCCAATTTGTGTATTCAGTTCGGTTCCAATATCTTGATGCAATGAGTGTTCCAAATTTTCACCAGCTGAATGAGGCAGTAAAGTTGATCCTGTGCTGTATTCAGAACTGCCTGGAGAGTCTTCATATAGTTCTATTTGCCTATAATAGATGCAGAAACTATTAGATATTTTCAAATAACGATAGTGCCTCCAGCACTGGTCTAGCTTTCATTGAGTTATATTTTCAATGAACACAAAATACCTCCAGCATGGCTGGCTTTCCCCACTACTGCTTTTTAAGTCCTCCAACAAATCTTTAAGATCTACAAGCTGTAAATCAGGAATCTTATATCTGGGAATATCTGATTCTTTGGTTCGGTTCAAAAACTCTTGAAGAACCTGGCATAAATATACACAAATGTTAGATCGTAATATTTATATTTGATTATATGCTACTAATCTATGAAATAATATCATAGATTTTTTAAAGCCATTACTGCAATCTGCGCCAAGAGTTCAATGACTAAGTGGTCAAGAGTTCAATCTGTGCTACCTCATCATTCATAAAAGTAAATTTAGTACAAGTTAAAGTGGGCTTCTGCATTATCCACACTTAAAGTGACTCTTATGTGAAGGGACATGCTTGAGAGACAGAAATCATTCCTGGGCCTCAACATGAAAGCTTTGACATTTATAAATGTTTCAAACTCATTGGTAGAAATGTTGCATTAGTCTAGCAATTTTACTATATCATATAATGTTCATTTCTTTGTGATTAGCATATATTAAACCAGGTTGCTTTAGAACTGCAAAATCAGCTAGTATAGAAGTACATACAAGCATTAGCAGAATCAACTTAATCTTTCCAATAATAAATGTATATTATCCAGAAGACCAATGAATCTATTCTAGTTTTTTCAAAGCCAGCATTAAATATGTTGGATGACTTTCATGTAAATAGGCTTGACATGTTAAAAATTGATTTAATGTTGTTGATGTTGAACTTATTTGCATACGACCTATAATTTGGTTTTGCTTTTGATTACATCAACTGGAGTTCATTTTTAAAGAAACCCGTAAGATGTTCACAAACCAAAATATAATCGTGTTCTGACACTATCAAGCCTCACCTTCCATGCATTTTCAAGACTTTGGTCCATGTTCTCTGCATCAACTTTTAGAGCTAGTGAACTTAGTAACTCTGCTTGTTGCATCAATGCACTTATCTTTGGGTCATCCTTTTTAAGGAATGTTTGTTGCATCTTGTTGTCTTGGGCTGCAAAAGCATAATATACAAGAATAACATTAGAATGATAGGATGGCTAACGCTATTTCAGGCTTAATACATTAGATGTGCTTGGCTTACTTTCTATTTTCATTTTCAGTTGATATTGTTTTGCTTATAATTTAAAAATGTCACCTTGTTTTCTTTTAGTTTCCTCTTTTCTTTATGCTGATTTCAGTTTCACCATTTCCTTCACAAAAACTTGAGAACAGGAAAAAAAATAAAAACAATGTGATATTTTTATAATTGTTAGTGAAATGATACTAACTGAAAATGTAAATGAAAATAGAAAGCAAACTAAATGGTGCATTTGTTTTTAGAGAATTTGTATGTTTTAATTTTCAGTTTTTGTTAATGATTACAAAATGTCTCATTGTTTCCACCTATTTTCTGTTTTCAAATACTTGAATAGGATACGAGCAATATAGAAACAAGGTGAAAATGATGTGATATTATTGTAATGAAATAATAATAACAAAAAACACTTCCGCAAATCAAACACACCCTTAATGTTGTCTTGTTTTCTTATTTTGCATTTCACAACTGCAAGAATTGAGTTCCATAACAAAAACATTTCAATTGAGATGCATTACCATAACCACTAAACTTCAAATTGCAGACATGATGCTGGTCTGGCAAGTTTACATTGCGAGAGTTTTGAGCTAAAACTGCAAATGGAGCTCTTGGCTGCTGGTTTATTGGAATCCCATTTTGTTTATGTGATCTGTCTCCAAAGTTCATCTTTTCTGCGGCATCAGGGATATGCGACCTCCTATATAGCAATAGGATGACATGTTAACATTCATCTAATACAATTTGTATATTTTGATCTCTTTGATCACCATACCTCATCTTCTTAATAGCTACTGCAGATTCTGATGCTACATCTGTATCACACCCATGCTGGAGAAAAATCCTTTTGTTATTTGAATTGATGTATGAAGTGTTGTTCTCTTTTGCTAAGGCTTCATATTTTGCTCTCTTTTTGCACAATGTGGAGAAACGGTTTTTCACAGCATTATCCGTTCTACACAAAGTAATAAGTAATGCAATAAGAATAACCATTGTTAAAAAGAAAAGGAAAAACTATTTTGTATTTCCATCAAGAAAATAATGAAATTCTAATTACCTGCCTGAAACCACCTTGGCTATTTCTGTCCACCTGTTACCAAATATTTTTTGAGCCTACAGAGATAGGAATAAGAAATTAGCTCACAAATGATACAATTTTAAGTGCAACACAATTGGTGTTATCTACAGAACTATTCAAGTAGAAAATCTTGGTTTGGTTACTTTTTGGTTGTAATCTACTATTGATAGGGTTGATTTTGAGGCAAAATAAATTACTTTTCCAATTGCCTTGATAATAGCACTTACATTCCTTAAGTACATAAGTGGATTGAGGTCTACCATACAAAATAGTCCTTACTTTCCCAAGTTCTTTTAGATCACTATAAACAAACTTGTTATGCTCCCATAGCAACTGGTGGTATGAACGTGTAGCTATGGAACACACATGGAGCATCAATTTACCTCACATAAAAGCAAGTCTTCCTCTGGTGACCATCCTCCTTTCTTGAAATCAGAATTCAGATAAGTGTACCATCTGATAACAAAAACAGTTACATGAGCATCAGATTGGTGACAAATTTAAAGTTGAAAGTCTTCACAAGCTAAAGGATCAAAGCAGAGAACCACAGAAAATATCTTATCAAAATTCAACACACACCTTCTTCTGCACTGTCTTGTCGTTTTGTCCTTGAATTTAGAAGCAATAATTGCCCAACTGCATGTAGTCATGGTAATCAAAATCCCTTAGAGTCACATACATATCCGTGAAAATGAAGAGGCACTAATAACTATTATTAACTCAAAGGAAGAATAACAAAAGTGCTATGAATATGAGTATGAGTACTTTTCAGTTCCATGTACTCCAATCTGCTCTCTGAGTATATCATCTTCCTGCAACAACTCACATCACATAACACAAATTAGACACTACTCTCGAAAGAAAGAGCAATTCAAAAAAGAATAAGTGAAAAGAATACAACTAAAAACTAAAACGAAATATTTTATAATAAGGGAAGAAGAACCTCTTGAGTCCACGTCACAATGTGACGCTCCTTCTTCTTAGATTCTTCATTGACTGGTAGCTTCTGCTTCTCTGGCTTCTTCATATCTTGCATGATCTTGTTGTCTCCCTGTGAGTGTGTTTATTCTATTGTTGTGACTCTCTTTCTTGGACGCTCCTTCTTCTTTTTTTACCGAAGCCAAGTTGCATGCTAAAGCCAAAACGCTCCTCCTTTATAATATGAAAACTTTTCTGTAATTTTTATTCAAAAAGGAAAAACAAAAAATTAAAACAAAATAAACAAAAAGGGAAAAAGAAAGAAACCCTTCTCCTTTCTCTTTCATTCAACTTTTACACACACACACACTACCACTGTTATGCTTCAAAACGGAATAAGCATAAATTCCCTTCTCAAAAGCCAAAAGCTATTTCAAGTGAAAGAGAAAATTTTGCTATTACCCTCCAAAGAAATGGCCTCGGATCCTAACTTTTCAGGCCCTTTGAACTTTGATACCACTCACTCACTCACTCATTCTCTCGACCTAATCTATCTTATTCTTATCCCCCTATAACAAAGACAGAACATGACCCAATACTCAAATTAGGGAGCCAAAACCACATGAAAGTTGAAAAACAGAAAATGGACAATGAAGAATACATATCAGTCTCTGTAAAGGGTACTTGGGGTGGCATCAAAATCGTATATTTAGAAATCCGAGACAGCCCCACATGTGTTATTTTCATGAGTATGTATCTTGATTTTAATTTGATGCTGTAATGTAACTAACTACTATACTGATATGCAATTGATAGCCCAGAAAGTGTTTGGTTAGATCTAAAAAATTGAGAAACTTTGGGAAATGGGAATATCCAAATTAGAAAAAAGGTGAATGGAGTTCAAAGCTAACAAGTAGACAAATACCTCTATACTGTGAATGTTATTGTGTCTTAGATTCTCATGTCTGAGTTAAACTGAAGAAAAAAGAAACTGATAAGAGAAAAAACAAGGACGGTGGAGGTTGAATGCAATAACACTTTTTAGTTACAGAAGTGTATGTAATAGTTGTACTAGGAAGTCACATTGTTTCGTTTGTTATTTTCTTCGGTTTTCTCTCACTACCCTCTTTCTCTCTCTAACTTTTTCAAAACGGTCATACACTTCAAAAACACTAACCTAAAATTAAATAAAAATAGATTTAAGAGTATTTTTAGTTTATATAAAATGAACTCACTTTTTAATTTTTTTCTGCAAAAAAGAACTCTTTTTTTTTCTTTCTAAAATTTAAAATTATTATATTTATCCCTAACATTCATTTCAACAAAATATTTAGTTTTTTTTTCCAAGAAATAATATTTAGTTTAAGAATTTAAGAAAAATTCAAAGTGTGTCCCGTGCTAGTATAACATACGCTAGCTGTAATAAATGTAATATGAGATAGTCACTTAACCTTTCATTATCTTATAAATATTTAATGAGTAATAGAATCAATTAGTATCATAATAAAAAGAATTAAAAATAATAATTTTATATTTTTTAAGGATGAGAAGTAAGATCCAACTTTTTTTTTTCAAACAAAAATCACATTTTACATGAATTACATAAAGGGAAAAAAATAAGCTAACGATTTAGTTCTTCGTAATATTGAAATAAAAAAATTCTATTAAAATAATTAGTTATAAAATATATACGAGGAAAGAGAAATATATAAGTGAAGAATGAAAAATACACATATATTATATGAATAAGTTGATTTTATATAAATAATTAACTTCGTATTACAATTGATTATGTTCACTGTTTATTACAATTAGCTATAAAGTAAAGTTGAATTTTATCATGTCAATCTCTAATTTTTTGAAAATATTAAATAAATCTCTTATTTTTAGATCTCTCCATAATTTATTATCTTATTATCAACTAAACTAGTAATAAATTATAAAAATTAAAGAATATAATAATAAATTTATATATTAATAATTAAAATGTTAATAAGTTTATAAAATTTTGAACTATGATAAAAGAAAGATATTTATCATTTTTAAATATCATATAGATACTAATACGATGTGGTTGAACAAAAGATAAAATTTAGTGAAAGAAATAAGAAATAAATAAATAAATATAAAGGCTTAGGTTAGTGCGCGGGTATGAAGGGGGATTTGAAAATAACGCTGAATTTGAGAAGTAGCAAGTACGTGTAGTGTGCAGTGCGTAGCAGTATATGATAACGGCGTAGACTAATGTCCACTATGCACTTTGCAGCACTAAAGAAAGTGTAAACTTACCACAGCATATGATGATGATGATGATATTGCACCACTTGTGAGTTGTGATATATAGCTATATAACATCATATTATTATACCAATGCACCTATTATATTATATATAGTCACACATGCATAAGCTTCTTCTTATTTGAATTTTTGGAATTTTAAGAAAACATGACAAGGTACGTGACTTAACCAGCTAGACCCAACTATTGCATTCAGAATAAATGGTTCGTGACTTTGTGTGTTTCATTTATCTTTGCATCTTTTGTCACGCTTCAATATTTTGGATTCAGCTGGGATAAAAAATTTGTGTAAATGTTTAGGATTTGTTGATTGGCAGAGCAATGTGTTTTTGAATTTCCCACTTAGGATTGAAAATTTTGTTCCTCTCCTTATCAGTTTCTTTTATTCTCTAAACGCTCGCATCTACCTTTCTCACACATTAGTGCGTGAAAATTTAAATGCTCTTAAAAAAATTATGCATACTCATGTATGTGTTTTAAAAAATTAGTTTTCATCATTTAATTTTATAAGTTTTAATCCTAAATAAAGTTGGTTAAAATGTATTTATATTTAAATTCAAATCTTTTTATTTGATTTGAATGATTAACAATTATCTTGTCGATGGGGAATTTGAAAATCTAATGAAAATGTCGGATTAATAAAATCAGCTGAATTTCTTGCTCACTGCTCAGTCATCTTGTTGGTAATTGAAAGATAGAAGTTGCAAACATTAATTTATAGTTCCAAAATCAATTATGTTGTCTAGAATACATGGTTTTGATGTCTCAAATTGAATCATGTATAATAGATAGTTTAGATTTTAGAATGTGTTCATTATTGTATTTTATTTTTATTTTTATCCTTTTCTCATGTTCTTCACAAACGTTTCACAATCTATCATTGCATTTCAATTTTTTATTCCTCTTATTTACCAATTGTTTACAAATTAAAAAGGATAATGTCCAGGTTATAAAACAGAAAATGCCAGAACATGTTTACTAGTAGTGCCTTAACATCTTTATAAAACAGAAAATTCAGAACAAACTTTATATTTAATCAATTTTTTAATTTTGTGAATCATTCACTATGATTAAAAAGTCAGATAGCAGCTTTTTCAGAATATTTATTTTTTATTTCATACATTTTAAATTTTCACCTAATTATAGAGACAAATTACTTAAAGAGTTTATAATTATTTATAATTTCCTATTCTTGATTATGACTCATTCCAAACTTTAGACAAAAATATATGTAATATTTTTAATTTTTATTTGTATTTATTTAATAAATTGAGTATTAATAAAATAAATAATCTCAATTATTGATTAAAATAATAAATAGTTAGTATTTCAAAACATTTATGTATCTTGTGCATTTATACATAATATTACTGGTTAATTATAATATGCACAGAGAGCAGAAAAATATTACTTTAATAATATTACTTGTTAGATCAGACAAATAGTTTTTTAAAATAAAAAACATATTATTTTATTATAATTTTATTTTCAAAATTTTAAAAAATTAGTTAATTAGTTTTTGTGGCAGACATTAATTACTGAGAAAGTTACTGAATATTTTACATCCATAACATATTGTTATTTAAAATAATATTCCTTAACTGCTTCTCCTCTTTAATAATCATTCTAATTTGCTGAAATTCATCAGTTATTCTTCTATTAATACGTTACAAATGCAAAGTATATCGGAAAATTTTAGAAAAATTTAAATATATTATTTAAAAAAAAATAATTATGAATCATTCGCTATGATTAACAAGTCAGATTGCAGCTTTGATGTTCACAAGATTAATTTTTTTATTTCCTGTAGTATCAGGCGTGCTTTAAAAATTATGAGGTCTAAAAGAAAAATTCTAATTGAAAATTCTAATTTAATAAATTTTATTGTTTATTTTTCTTATCATGCAAATTTTTCAGGTTTTAGAATTTAAATAAAAAATAAACCTATTTTTTGTTTTGAAATTATTTAAATTAAATTTTAATTAAAGCTGTAAATTAATCTAACATACATACAAAATCATTTACTAAATATTTTATCATCAACATTTTCACCTAAATATCATTTTATCACCCAACTCTTCACTAATTTCAATAGTAATGGTCTAAGAATAAGAAAAGCAGATAGACGCAAAATTATAATTCTTTAATCTATCAACGTGGGATTCTCCCTCGTCAAATTCATATGTATCTCTGTATAATTTACTCTTCTAAGTTTATCAAATTCACAATTTTTATTATTATTTTTCGTCTTCATATCATTTTAATAAAATTTAAAAATTAATTATATTTTATTTTATTTTTATAAAATATTTTATTTTTCACCATTCATGTGTTAACTGTTACTATTTTTTTTATCTGTCGTCCCTACCCGTTTTATTTATCTCATCTACACGTAGAAAAGCAAAGCGAGTCAACAAATAATTTTGCTAAAGGGATTTATTAACACAAGGGTTTCTCCGCGTGATTAGTTTCTATTTTTTTAAAGATAATTTTACTATTTAAAATGTATAAAGTTATTTGTTATATTATTATAATAAAATTATTTTGTCCTTATTAATAAAACTTCAAAAATAATTTAGTTTTATATCTATTTTTATATGTTCTTCACAATTTCTGTGATAATTTGTTATGATTTTTTAACTTATTTGAAAAATTAATAAAGAGAATTTTTCTTGATGTAACTAATTTTTTATCTTTCTTTTTTAGATAATTTTACTCTTTTATAATTATAAAATTATTTGTTAAATTAATGTATTAGAATATATTTTTTCTCTACAATATTTTAGCTCACATGTTTTTTCAAAGATTACATGATTTTACTAATAAAAGTAATGGTAAATAATATATCATATCACGACAAAATTATATTCATTTATCTGAATAATTTAATTTATAATAAATAATTTATTAAAGAAATGTGAAACTTTTTTAAGGTTCTAAATAATTAGGGGCCTAAGACAAATGACTCATTGATCCTATGGTTTACACGACTCTAACCAAGTTTAATTTGCATAATACTTTATCTTCCTCAAATCCTAAATAAAGCAAGATAAAACTAATAAAGTCCTATTCGACTAACAAGAAGATACCTAATTTAGTTAATTACTTAAATACATGAGAAAGGATCAAACATATTTCCTAAAACATAAAATAGAACAGAGAAGATAATTACTTAAATATGCACCCTAAAAGCAAATCTATATAATCATTATCAAATGTCTCACAAACTCACTCGGTTCTCACATTTATGGTTGGTTCGATTGAAAGGATAAATACCGAGGAGATAAAAAATGTATATATGAATTAAAATAGAATATTATAAATATGAGATTTATATAGAATTTTTCTCCATCTAAACAAACCCTTAAAAAGGTGAGTTATAATTAAATATCACAATAAAACATAAAGCTCACTTACCCACTTTATCGATACAAGCTGACTTGTCTCTCTTTTTTGGCAATTTGTAAAATATGTACAAATTGATCGGTTTTATCACTCTTAGTATTTGAATAAATTTCTCAACAAAAATTTGAAAATAAAATAAAACGAATTAAATTTTTCATCAAGTACCATAACTTTTTTAGAAGCATCTTTTTTCACTTCTTCATAAGTTGAAGCACGTGTAAGCCAATATTTGGGTAGAATTTTCTTGGGCAAGATTGTTTAATCAATATTTTCCCAATGAAACGTTCCATGGTTCTGATTATCTTGTAAGGGAGTGCAAACATTTTTCTGATAATGATACGTTGAAAACTAATTTTCCAAGTGGTCTCTCTTGCCATACTTTTAAGAATTCTCTGTTTTTCTAATTTTAAGGCATTGCGTAAGAAAGACTCAATGCGAGATTTCAAATTCGACCGTTACATATATAATAAAAGTCCAACTTTCGGCCTAATAGAATGAGGATAAAAAATGTTACATCCAATAATTAAAAATACCATTTCAATAAATGACACAATTAAAGCTTAAGGTCAATTAAATTATCCATCTGACATATCCCAAAATGAAAGAAACCATTGTTACTTTAAATTGAAAATAATAAAACGGCACGACGGAAAGAGGGTTATTAGCATGAGCCCACAACGAAGTGACCTAAACCTAACAATGCTGGAATTTAGGATAGATTTACAACATTCATTAATCAAATTTGAAACAATATATAACATAGTGGGCCTCAAAATAGTCTATATGGTTGATTATTAGTCTCAATTAAAAATATTACTTAGTATACTAATCATAGTACTTCTACCTATATACTATATTGGTAGATTATAGGTGTAGACAAAGTACTCATGTGTAACATATATTTGGTTGAGAAAAGGCCAATCCACTAGACCCTTGCAATGTGCTTATAAGCAGCCAATAAAAACTATATAAAAATGGTGTGTTTAACCTTAATTTAATGGTAGTGACCTATGATCTTAATTAACTTTCCTATGTTGGTTTATAAAGAAACGGTTTTACCTACCAGATCCACCATTTCCTACGTGGAGAAGACGTTGGTGTGGCACGTGGAGAGTTAAAAGAGAGAGTGGATAATAATAAACTGCACAAGTGAGAGGCACCTAATGTATGTAGCTTTTTGAATCTTGAAACTGTGGAGTGTGGAGCCCTAAGGATGGCATAAAACTACAAAATGGCCACTCATTGTTCCCTGTCTTGACACCCAAATCTCCCGCCAAAAGAGACCTATTCATAATTCATTACCAAAACCCATGTCTCTACTCATACAAATTGGACCCATCAAAGATTTCTTTCTAATTAATTTGTTTCATTGTTATTAGCTTGACAAAGGGTAGTTGAAATTACATAATGCATAAAAATGTCACAAACGAGGCTGATTTCAAGAGCTAAATTGCGTATTACAATATTATGATAATGAACATACATGTGTGTATAATTATTTTATTATGAATTATATCATATCATCCAAGACGATTAATGACTTTCCAAACAACCCAATATGTTGATGGAGTCATTATTATGCTGATATATTCTCCTTAATAATCTAGTACGTAAGAAATGATAGCAATTATACATTCAAATTCAAAGGAAATTAGGGGAAAAGAGGATGAAAAAGAATGAAGGTAAGTAGGAAATGTGAATAACATTTAGAAGAAAAATAGATGCTTTTAGTAGAGGGAATCTTAAGCTGACGTTCAAGTAAATAAAGTAAATGAAAAAGTAGTATATAAAAATTATTGGGTACAAAAGGGGTTGTGATAAGGGTATATGGTCGGTGATATTTTGTCTAGTCACTATGTGGAACCCTATGGTAAAAAAGCTTTTCTTATAGTATAGATGGCCCTATGGTAAAAAAAAAATGATGAATTAGAATTTAAATTTTTTCAAATAGAACACAACCTCAAGTATGATATATATATGTGTATGAAGTATGAACCTAGCTTGTCATGTTTTCAAAAAGGAGAAAAATCCCACCCATCAAGCAACGAATTTGTCATTTTTCGGCTATTGATTGAACATGGGCATTTAGTCCTTGGTCCTCTCTCTTTGTCTTGGCTTGACCCTATTAATCCCATAGCCTCCTCTTTTGTGTATTCTATATGTTAATGTTGTGCTAATGGGTTATGAACATATAATAAAGTTGCAACTAAAACGCGTTGATATTGATTTTATCTTTGACAAATCGCACGCGAGGAGATTAATTGGACCCATTGCTTTGCATTTGAATTTATTTTAATCATATTATATAAATATATGATGCATGTATATAAACAAATGACAAGTTCCATGTGTACAATTGAATAATTTGAAAACGTTAAATCCCCGGGCCAAAATGGCTATACATAGGGTCCTAGCAATGCTAGTTTTTGTGCCATTTATTCTACAGTTAAGAGATTGGTGATGAGACATGAGAGAAAGAGAGTGATGAGGTGAGGATTTGGGTCATTGCTGTGGACTTGTAATGAGGACTTTGGAAGCGGAATGGCATTTTCTGAGTGTCTGAACTTCCCACCTTATATTGTTTTGTGAGAATCATAATAGTCATGGCCATGACATGTACAGCAAAGTTAGGCAAAATTGCATATCCTAAGTAATAAAGGGTCCCTTCAAAAAATGGACTGATTATAACCTTTCAATACTATGGCCAGTTTCATAGACTTTAATTTTAGAGGGGTTTTCTTTTCTTTTCCCACTAGTCTATTTATTTATGTAGACATTTCCTACCCCTCCACAATTGAATATAAAATTAAATCAAGATAATGATAAACCAAGTGGGGAAATTGGTATAATTTCACTGGCTTTTTCTTGCTAATTGAAGGTTTATTAAGGACCCATTGATGATGTTTGATGTTTTAGGTTCTTGTCTCGATCAATGCTTATCTGTAACATTTTCAAAAGATTTCTAGCAAATGTTTGAGAAATTAGTTGTTGTTTGGGTACCATTCTTGTGATGTGTCAACGAGTGATACAATTTGAACATAAAGTAATGATTTTATGTCAAAGACAAGTGACGTAGAAATGGCCAATAGTGAAGCCAAAAGAAATCGGTAAGTTTCTAGTATCAGTATATATTATCACAAGGGACAGATTAACAAACCGTGTGATTGAGCCTAATGAATCCAAAATTAAATGAATATAATGACAGCAAAGACTATTAGGAACTTAGTGGAGAGGCCCAAGTTCCCAAAGAGATTGATATTTGATTGGATAGGGAGGGGTCTTATATGCATATTCTTTTTATAAGCCCTTCTCATCATGTCAAACCAAACGGCCACCCAATCAATTACTAAGCGCCAAGTGTCCCTACTCTTAATTTCTTTTGCCCAAAATTAGGGAAGAAAAATTAAATTAAAGAATAAGACATAAAGGAAAAAACGTGGGGACTTTACTTCATAGGCTCTCCAAACTATTTTCTTAACAAAAAGAAATAAATGTGAATCATTAAGTAGTAATATTCAATGACCATATGATAACTTGGCCTAATGTAGAACCCCTAGACATTGGCACTAGTTTACTTTTACCAGAACTCACTCTATTCTTCCTTTGGTTTTATTCACTGTCTCATCACTTTACACTTGCACTTGTGAGTTGTGACCACATAGGTCATAACTGAGGGGTCACTTTTATTTGGAATAGATTTGGTTAATCTGAATTGTACCTTTTGTTTTCACTATGATTTGTTTTCATTCCTTATACATGATCTATGTGAATGGTCATATATCAATCTGAAACAGTGAAACTACCGATGATCTAAAGTGAATACCATATCTTTGAACTTCTTGTGTTGTAATATTAGTTTATGAGGGGTATATATAAAGTTTGCTTTTGCTTGGCCTCATTTGTTTTTACTATGACCAAATACAGGTCCCCAATTATTCTTTAGCCGTTTCACAATCGAAAAAAGTTAAATATTTTGATAATATGATCTCTATATTCTTCACGCAAATGGGGAAGTAATCATTCCCTTTCTTAAATTCTTTGTGAAATGAGAATGCAACAACACAAAAGCATGTGGAAAAGGGAGAAAAACAAAATTAAAGCTACTAGCAAAGGGAATGTGATATCAATCAAACTAAACAATAGAGTTTCAAAAATAGCTTTAGTTTAGAGAGAATACAGGGTCCAAATCTGCCTGAAGAGCCTAGTATATATATAATCTATGGTACTTGGTTTCTTAAGCACGTTTTATGATCCTTTTGTTATTCTTGCATAAGAAAAGCAATGTGTTTGGGGACAAGTTTGTCTGGTGAACTGCCTTTTCAACAGGGATACTATGTGAAAACTGTGTTTAATTTTTGGCTAAGTACAGATTAATTTGTCTTGTTGTTTGTGCTTTCTTTTTGACATTACAGTGATAAGCTATTTAATACAACTTAATCCCTTAACTTTTCTTTCTAAAAGACTCTGTTAAGATTTGTTTACGCTCCTTCATCATGCCCTTATAGCTAAACCAATTTGGACTAACCAAAAAAGAGAACAAGAAGGTCCAAAAAGAAGACTGGAAAAGAGGGAGTGTTTTACCCTACATATAAAGTTTCATCTTAAGACAATTGTTCAACAACCACATACTAAAAAAAAAGTACATGCAACTAAACTTTTTATATATGCTCCTTGGTGATTTAATTGTTTGTTATCCCTCCTTCCTCTTTCTCCCCAAGTACTATAAAACTACCCTGTTGTGTCACATGGTTACTTTTCAGTTAGCAGTCATCTTCTTGCTAATGGAGGCAAGTAATTCATATCACCTGCCAAGTGCATATATAGTTCAAAGATGTCTAATCTAAGTCTAACTGGCCAAATGAAAAGCATAACCACTTTGGCCCATTTTGTTGATGAGAATAGTTATTTGAGAGAATTAATAGAGAAAATGTTTCAAAATACTGCCTGTAACTATAATTTTGATCACAACTTCAAGATTTTTCTTATTAATATGTTTCCAATTTTTTGCAACATGAAAGATGGCAAAAATACAACTACAAATTAATATTTTTGAAATGACTAATAAACAATAACAAGTTAATATAAGAAGGTGGTGGGTGCATCTCTTCTTCTAGAGAAAATTAACAATTAATATTTATTGTAAAACAAATTACTTGAATGGAACCTTAGAGCCGTTTGGTAGAATGAGACGGATAAGAAATATTTAAATTAAAGTAAAATGATAAATGTATTCCACTCATTAAATTTTTTTAAAATTTTCATTCTTTTCTTTAAGTTCTTCTCTCTGCCAAAAAAATCCCTTAATTTTATATTATTAATGATTCTTTCCATTAATTGTCCCAATTTTTTGCTTAAAAATAACAAAATACATTATGGAGGTTAACTGTTAAAGAAGGTAGAAGATAGAGTTAAATTTGCCAAAGAAAAATAACATAATAATGTGAAAGTTGGCAGAGTGAATATGAAGTTGGCTAATCTGAGTATTACAAGTGGCATGGTTTAATCAAAATCAAACTTGGCATAACACGAAACAATGACCCTAGTTAATTCCCACTTTTCTTTATTTTCCACTTGTAATGCAAAAGAAAAAAAAAATATTCTTTGATTGATCCCATATGAAAAAGAAACAGGGAACAAAGGCCCCACGTGTGGAACAGAATTTGAAGCTCATGCCATTATATTTTATCTATTTTTAGCTTTATGTAGATGTTGGGGTTCTACTACTTGGGATTCCTACATCCTTGTGGGAACCATCCTTTTGATATTAGAGCCACCTTTTCAATGGTGTGTGGATTTTCACTTCACTCACTTTCTCTCCCTATCTTTTCTACTTAGCACGCTCTTGCAAAAGAAAAAGTTTTAGGAATCCTATGCCCCCCTCCTTATATTCCCATAGTTTGGTTCTTTTTGCTGTACCCCTTTTGAGATAATTATAATATTCCCATCCCATGTTATTATCACTCTCATGTATTTGTTTTCAACAACTCATCACTGCTTCAAATTATGTTACTGATTTTACGTAACTGAATATGCAGAAGCTTCTGTTCAGAAAACCACTATTGTGATCACATACTTATCTTGTCACTCTACCTTTCTACTTATATTATCATTATTATTATTATTATGGCGTATGGCCTAATATATAATAGCACTACATGTTAACAATCAAATTATCAAAGTTTTAATTTGGTTCACTCATTTCATAGACTTTATGATGATATATATTCAATTTTTCAAACCAACTAATTTGTTCAACAATCTTTCCAATTGATATGATCAAAAAATTTGTGATGACGGTGACACTAGCTTAAGATACCTATTGATGTGCATGTTTGAATTCAAAACATAAAGATTGAGATTACCTAATTAATTTCATTGGAGTTGCAAACCTATAGACACGGCTATAAGTTAAGGGAATCCAATAATAATAATCGTGAAAGTGTTTGTTTTGGTCATGTACTAGAAAGCGATGTTTATTCACTTGCAAAAATTCCCGCCAGCATAAGTATTTCGTATAAACCTAAAGTGCTATTTCTCAAGGACCACGAAATAGCCACCTAAGTAGACGAATTATTAGTATCATCATTTGAATTTGATTAATATATCCTAATTGAGTGGTTGTTATAACTAGTGTTGTTTTTTATTTTTCAACAGTGGGTGCACAAGGTAATGAAATGGTCTTGTATAAGCTGTGAGTTGATAATGAAGTGTGACAATAACAAGGTTACTTACTATGCTATAACATTAACATGATGTGTTGAATGGAATTTGATTTTGACATAAGCTTTAAAAGGGTGAGGGTTGCTTTGATTTGGATAAGGAGAGGAGTTGGGGCCTAATAGCTAGCAGAACCTGCAAAGTGCCAAAGAGGAACTGAGAATGAAAAACATTCTGTCATTCCAAATGGGTCTATCTCTTTAGCATCTTTCAATAAAGAAGGCACTTAATATAACAGCTCATCTGGCTCAGCAGGGAATTCTCTGCTTCACACATGACTTGACATCACCTCTTTCTTTCTCATTACACCCTCAAAGGCACACTGATGCATAGTTTTGCTTTTGTCTGAGGAATAAAAATTTAATAAACCATTTTTTTTATTTTAATGTATATAGAGAGAAAACAGGAAATGAAGACTATTTGAGCATGGTCAAAAGTCCCAATAAACTAGTAACCCCAGTTTCAGTTCCTTTTGTGGCTTGAGGTTGGTCCATTTTGCTTCTTTTCTTTTGAACTGACAGAGTGTATCAGATGATAACCATTGATGAGGAAAGTATGGGAATGACCTAGTGTGGGACTTTGGCTCTATTTGTCAGTCCAAACATTTGAAGGAGATGGATAGTAGTCCCAACCCACTTGTATAAAATATCCTCTCTTAGCACTGCCCACTTAATCATCACTGCTTTGGAGATGAGGGACCTATAAGCCACATATGTTGAATTTTAATGGTGTTGGTGAAGGTGATTAAGAGAATGTCTTTCCAACAATATTCCTCTTCTTAATTGATAGGCTTGACGCAGAGGAGTTTTTAAATTGTAACATGAACATCTGATCACTCTAATATGAGTATCACCTTGTATAGACTGCAAGTGTAATTTTGTAATCTGATTTTTCTTCATCACATTCTTTTAAATACAATTTATGTTATTAATTAAAATTTATTATAAATTTTAAATTTATAAGATTTCAATAAATAAGATGTAAGACCCACGTAATGTCATGAATTTTAATAAATTTCAACCAATAATAAAAATTGTGCTTAAAAAAATATACGTGAAAAAGAATATTGTTGTGTGAAAACAAAAATTGTGACGGCTCTGTTCTTGAAGCAGGGAACAAACCATTTTAAGGTTCCATTTTACGTGATGAAGGGATTTTTATTTGGGGATATGCTGCTAATCCTAACCTTGGTTCATGTTCTATTTAAAAAAGCGTCTTGATGTGGCATTTCCAAATGATTATATTTTGTGAAGATTTCTCTTTTCTAATTTAAAACTTAAATTCTCCTTTAAAAAGATTATGGGGGTAAAAGATAAAAATGTCTTAAGACTTGAGAGTGTGTTTAGTAAGAGATGAAAAAAAGGGAATGTGAAAACTAGCATAGGAACAAGCCCGAGTGGATGGGGTGCAAATGTTTTGATTTTTAGTTGTTAGTGCTTGCTACACAAAGCTGAAAATGAAATAATTGATAATTGTTT
The DNA here is from genome assembly GCA_026586105.1 of Hylodesmum podocarpum. NCBI lineage: Eukaryota > Viridiplantae > Streptophyta > Magnoliopsida > Fabales > Fabaceae > Hylodesmum > Hylodesmum podocarpum. Next base: position 9,254,084 of record JALJEV010000131.1, read on the forward strand.
TGTTTGGACTTGAGAGATTTCACTTTCATCTCATTTTCATTCCTCTGTTGTTAATGCATTTTCTTTACATCCTTTGTATTCTTATGCTGAGTAATCATATCGTGTTTTGCACTCTTTTTAAACGTTGTCTTACCCATCCCTACCAAGCACATTGACACATTTTATTTTTAAAAGCAGGGATATTTGTAATGAAAATAGATGCTCTCTAATCAAATTTTGTAATGTGACCATTTTTCTAGTCTCTTGGATGAGTGATATAGCAGGGAAGAGAAGATTAAGAAGAACGTATTCAAGAGAAAGTTGTGATTTCATAATATATTGCTAAAATATGTTAAAATTTCTCTTAGATGGTTTGGACATGTATTGCTAAAATGTAAACTTTAAATCCTTAATAGCTTCTCTTAAATAAAGTAATCTTATGAACAATAATTTTGTTTATAGACTTGAAAAACTTAAATTTAATCATCATTGATGCGTGTTTATGTATTCTTATGGAAATTTATTTAAGTAGAAAATGAATGGGACATTTTTTTAATATTACCACATACATGAGATTAAGTGTAGTGAGGGAGTTTCAAACAAACCTAATGCATTTTCAAATCCCTGCCTCTTGACCCTACTTAACATTTCCTTTGAATTCGATTGTTAACTTGCAAAAAACGTTAGATGTCAAAGACTAGTTCAAATGAAGATTACAACAATAACTAACAACTCAACATGATGATAGGGGGAGTCCAAATAAGAAACCAACTTTAGTGGTAGCTAGATATATCACATTGATGAAAGGGTAGAGAACTAGTGTGTCAATGTGCCACAAACAGTAGCAAGCAACTCTCAAACAAATTCAGAAATTTCTGGGAAGGTGTCTCCAAATGGGATGGCACAAGTAATTCCAACCCCTTGTTCAAAGGTGCACCTTCCCTTGGCAACCCCACTTAGTTGTGGTACACACCTATATGTAGCTCCTTTAGTTGATTATAATTATTATGGTGAAGCAGAGAATGCAAGTACAATTCAAGTTGGGGTGCAATATTTGGTTACACTTCATGCAATCTCAAACAAAGAATCAATGTCACATTGTAGGACTAACCGAGGCAAGAGTATTAGCTGGACCTGATGATTGCACCCTTTTTCAGGAGCCTTTCATAAAATTTGTCAGAACTTAGATGAATAGAGAGATCATAGTAGTATATGATTGAATTGGGTAGGTGGTCTTGATTATTTATTATTTTCTTTTTAACCTTTTTAAAGCCTATTTTAACTGAAGTCCATGTCTGCCCAACTAATGATTTCCTTCCACATCCTCATGGGACCCCAAACTAAAGAACCGACCTCTTTTTACAGATATTACACCTTATATATTTGGTTAAGAAAAATAAAACAAAGGTTTGTAATTATTATTCTAAAAATATTTATTCTATATAAAAGAATTTTTTTTTAATTCTTTAACTAGTCTTTTGGCACTATATTATAAAGTCACAATTTTATTTCATTTATGAAAATTGTTAATGAATGTAATTTTTCTTTAATATTGATGGATGAATAGTTGTATCAATTAAGGCTAATTGATCCATTAGGGTTATTTTTGAAATTTATTTTACGTAAATGGGTTTGTTCTAAAAGTATTTATTATGGGGGCTTGTTTTGAGTTAAAGACGTTGGGGAAGAAAACGCCTTCGGAGATAGGCGTTGGAAGACCAAACGCCTCATTCTAGGCTGTACACGTGACCATTTGTGATTGGGGAATTTTTGAAATTCAAGAGAGGAGATGTTTAAACACAAAGTGCATCCCTCTATAAGGAAGCGTTTAGGCGTTTAAACACTAAACGTCTCGCTCTATAGAGACGTTTAAAATCTAAACGCCTCCTTATTATCGCCTCCTTAGAAGATATTTAAAATTTAAAAAAAAATATTAATTTTAAAAAAAGGAGGCGTTTAGATGTTAAACGTCTACTAAGGAAGACATTTGATGTTCCAACGCTTCCTTTAGAAGGCATTTTCTTCCTCAACGTCTCCTTTAGAAGACGTTTTCTTCCTCAACGCCTCCTTTAGAAGGTGTTTTTTTCCCAACGCCTCCTTTTAAAGACGTTTTTCTTCTACAACACCTTTGACTCAAAACAGACCCCTATAATAAATACTTTTCAAACAAACCTATTAACGTAATCTTTTTTTAAAATAACCCAAAAAGGTCAATTAGTCATCAATTAATATCATTTTAAAAATAATAATGTAGATGACTTAACTCAATTTTATATATAAAACGTACTGTGAGTGAGAGTTATTTTTCAGTTATATTATAATCTGAATTTGTTTGTATTCGACAGAGATTCAAGTTTATTTTTTCAATATTCTCTCGTATTAGATTTAGTATAGTTATATAATAAATATGAATTTTTTTTTAGGATTGACTCTTATATCTCTTAAATATGATAATTTAATTTGACCCTATAAAATTAATAGATGAGTTATCCTATTTATATGTTGTATTTGTGTATATTTTTGTTTGATGGAAAATTTGAGGTTGTTTTCTAAGTAAAATTCTAATTCTATAAGGAATGAATAATATTTTGTGAAATAATTCATATATCATATTTTATATAATGTTACTTAAACATTAAAATAAAAGAAAAGTATGAGGGGGTATCTTATGTTACTTATGTGAGAGTGGGATTAATGTACAAGGAGGTTTCGTTTTTAAAACAAATGTGAAAGAAGATTTTGCTTAAAAATTTGTAATAAATGATTTCTATAGTTTTTATATTAAAAAAAACTTGTAATCAGATAATGAATATTTATTATAATGCTACTGTGAAAGTAGGAATAAAATATTCAATCAAGTTAAGTAATTTTGTGAAGAATTTTGTGTGATCTTTTACTTTTTTTTTATGTTTTATTTTTACTTTCTCTTACAATTGTGTAAAGAAATGTGTGTTTTTCTCAATAGTAATATCAGACCTATGTTTATGCAGCTTGGTAATGGACATCGATGACGACCAGATGATTAGAAATTTTAATTGATAAATAAATTATAAATGGGAATGTATTACACTATATTTATTTTAGGGATCAATATGTTTCTCCTTAATTTTAAGATTAAAATACTACGTTTTCAAATGGGAATTTCTCAAATTTTGTCAAAAAGATTTATAATAAGATAATAAGTATTTATCATTTAAAAATAGTAAATAAGTGATTATTATTTAAAATAAATTCAATTAAAACACACAATTAACATATCAATTAAAAACTGAAATTGCAGTAGTTCTTGACTAATTTTACAGGAAAATCTTGGGATAGATTTGAGATGAAAGCTTTGTTGGCTTCTAATTATAAAGGGTCCAATTCTAGGTGTCACATGTCATTATGGTGTCCTTGCATGCAAAGAAAATCATTTGGTAAATTTTTTATAATGAACATCATTAGCAACTTATAAGCAAGAAATTATGAAGAAAAACCAAAAAAAGGTTGAGATTGAGTATTGAAGTGGGGAAGAAGTGATGGAGGACCATCTCCAAAAGCTCAACAAACTCTTCAACATTACTCTTTAATAAATTGAGCATCAAACAAGGCCGAGAAAGTAAAGGCTTATATGCTAAGGGGTGATGGAAAAGTTTCATTCCGACGAAGGTGTGCACTCTTGCGCTCGATGAATGTTGTTTCTCGATGTCAAGACAATGGATGATTTTAAACCCATGGACAGACGATATTGATGGACAGACGAAACCCATGGATAGACGATATTGATGGACAGACGAAACCCATGGACAGACGATACTAATGGACAGACGAAACCCATGGATAGACGATACTGATGGGCAGACGATACCCATGGACAGACAATACTCATTGGAGAGATGGGTACCATGGACAGATGAAACCCATGGATAGACTCGACCACGCATTACGATACTGCACGACTATACTCACGCATGATGATACAACCGAAGTCACCCACCAACGAGACTCTCATAACCAACCACGTACGAAACATCTAACCTCGTTTTTGGAGAGGTGACGTGTATCATGTGAATATAGGAGCGTAAGTTGGGTACCGATTCAAATTCGAATAACTGCATTCCGTCCGAGCATTCGGTCCGAAGCTTCATTTGAGGACGCGTTCTCGATGCTTGGAATGCTTCGTCTCGAAGACACCTTCTCGAATGAATGATTCCGTTTGTAGACAATGGATGGATGACGATACCATGAAGCAACCTTTCGTCCGACCAATTTCATCGAATGAAGTTCCGTCTCGAAGAACCAAATGACGATACCCTAGTCGACGAATGAATAATTACCACTTGCATCTTTAGTTTTTGGCTTTTGTTTGTTTCGGTTGTAACGGGAATAGTGGAGTACAAGCTATCCCTACTGTAATTAGTATAAATACGTAACATTGTGAATTGTAAAGGATCTTTTGATGAATTTTTAATGAAATTGAATTTAGCAAGTGCTAATTCTTTGAGAGTGGATTCTCTCTAAGGTTTCTTCGTGAACCTTGAATCTTATCGTGGAAACTATTCCTTGTGGCGATTCTCGAATCTTATCAAGGATCCATGGTCCTTGTGGCGATTCTCCCTTTGGCTTATTGTTTTTGAATGGCGCCTTCATCTTCTAAATCTATTCCGTTTTATACCTTTCTTCTTCTTTGATAATCGTTTCCGCCAATTCTCCAGTAGAACCGTGAAGTTCATGCTTGTTGAAGTGAAGATAGGGCAAATTCGTGAGTCTTCCATGGAAGACTTACATCAAGTGGTATTCGAGCTTGTTCCTTCTTCAAGTAGAATTTCGTCAGATTCGTGAGTTTAAATTTCTAGATCGGAATTTTCTTTTGAATTTTATTCGTCTTTGAGTCATGTTCTTGTTCATCGTTGAGTTCTTTGAGTTGTCTTAGAGGTTTCAATCGGTGTAACTTGTAGATCTATGTGTCATCTTGTGTTTTGATTTGAAAACTGGAAAATATATCATGTGTTCTTAAATTGTTCATCAATTTGAGTTAATTCGTAGTAATTTTTCAATTCCTTGAATTACTCGGCCCAAAGAGCAATTGTTTCCATGTGCTAGTACCAATTTTGCTTCTAATTCTTGTGAAATTTGGTGTACCGTGAGTTATCTATTATTGTATGCCCTGTTTCTCTCGTTCGTGCACGCACTTGAGCCTATAAATCTGTACATTCAAGTTCATGCATGCAAAATTGAGGAATCAACATCATTACATGCTAGTAGAGTGCTTACTATAGGTCTAAATCCCTATTACACCTTGTAGTAGCATTAGCACTAGTAATTATTGAGCTTGGAGTGCTTGTTTAGGCAAAATATATCTCTGTCCAGTAGTTTAGACAAAAGAAAAGAAAAGAAATCAAGTGATACAAATCAAAAACAAGAAGAAAACAAGTGAGAAAATTCAAAAGAAAGCTAGAAAAAGAGTTCGAAAGTACCGAGAAATTGTGAGTACTTGAAGTGAAAATTAGTGGACTTGTAAATACTGTCCAGCAAGCTATCAAAGTGTTAAGAAAATTTGAGCAAGACAAATTAGACTTAGAGCTAAGACATAGCACACTCATTCACCTAGTAAAATTACTAGTAGCTTGGAAATTAAGCCTAGTAGTGTGTACTTGTGACTAGCTTGTTTTGACTCAAATTTTTGCATAATTGAAACCGCTGTATTTTATACTTGTCCAGCAATATATTACTGCACTTACTTCATTTTATTGGTTTCAAATTAGTGCATTAATAGCTTGCAATTTTAATGTGCTCAAAACCGGTCTCAAAGTGATCACCGCCAAATTTGAGTTTGTATTTGACTATTTGCTTGTCTTGGTTAGTGATTGAACCAAAGCATATTCTCCAATTCTTTTGCTGTCCAGTTTGTGCCATTGTCACATCGCATTTCATTCCTTGCGTTTGAGTAGCTTATTCCTTCATTTTAGCTTTTTTTATTGCTTGTCTCTTTTGGAATCTTGGTTTTGTCTTAGAAGTTTTATTCCCTTGGAATTCTTGAGCTTACCCGAGAATTGTACCTCTTTCACAAGGAAATTTCTCTATAATTGATTAGAGGTTCAATTAGAAACTTTGGTAGGGAATTGAGTGGAAAAAGACAAGAGAGAACATTAGAGAAAGAGTCTTAAAAGTGTGATACACGAGTGCTACTAGAGTGAAACACTTAGAGAGTGGCAAGGATCTTTTATATGCTTGTACTTGTTATCTAACCTTTCTTTGTGCAGTCATGGAAATTTCTCCTAGTGTATGGAATGATCTCTCATCTAAAGAAAGAAAGATGGTGGGATTGATGAGTACTATGATTCACACAACTTTGGAAGAGAGATTCGACCAAAGAAGGAGAGAAAAGGAGGAAAGGAGGTTGAGAAAGGAGCATGATAAGAGAACCCTTGAGGAGGCTAGTAGAACCCGTGAACATTATAGGAGGAAAGAGAAAGCCTTGAGAGAAAACCATGAGAGAAAGGAAAGAGAAGAGCATGAAAGGAGAAGCGAAGTTCATAGAAGGAGTGGAAGTGAAAGAGTGAGCCATAGAGTTGAATATGAGGCTAAAAAGAAAGAGTATGACAGAAAAGAAACTAAGCAGGAGAGAAGGGAAAGAAAAGAAAGAAATTTTGATGCGTATTGGAGAAGAGAGAAAGAGAGAATGATCAAGGAATTGAGAGAAAAAGAATTACTAGAAAAAGAAATTAAGGAAATAGAGTTCTTTGGAAAAACAAATAAAAGAGAAAAATGATTCTTTACTTGATTCTACTAACCCGTCATTTGACAATTTTGATTCTTTTTTGAGGATGTTGTAGGTGTTGTGCCAATAGAAGATTCCAAAGAGCAAATTGATCATCTCTTGTGTGAAGAAGTTGGAAGGAATGAACTTAATACTTCAATTAAAGATGCATGTGACCATCTTTATAAACTTCCTTTTGATTTGATTTCTAATCAAGAGTTGTGTACAAATGAGCCTTGGAATAATTATGAACATGAAAAGGAAATACCTTTAGAATTTGCATTACCTTTTGAGGAAATTTCCTTATCACTTACTAATCCTGTCATTTCTAATAAAGATGAAATTTCATATTATAGCCTAGAGTCTTGTGGCTTTAAGCCTCAAACAATTCCTGAGTATGGAAATCTAGAAATTTTGATTGTACCTATTAACCATTGTTTTCATAAGGATGAATATTTCAGGGTATTGGAAAAATCTAAGAAGGAGGGTACATCAAAAATCTCCACAATTCCTGGAGAACAAAAATCACCACACCTTAATGAGAAACAAGGGAGCATTTGGAAATTCTACCAAGCCGAGAAACATCATTTACATGCTTTCCTATATTCTCATGATTGTGTTAATAAAATGAGTTGTAAATATACTTTGATATTAAATATAAAACTTGATAGAGTTTGTTTAATTTTTGATCCTGGTGGATTATTTTATTGTAGGTAAGGACCTAAGGCCACTTGAGGACAAGTTGGCCACAAGAAGGAGGGTTTGATGGAGGACCATCTCCAAAAGCTCAACAAACTCTTCAACATTACTCTCTAATAAATTGAGCATCAAACAAGGCCGAGAAAGTAAAGGCTTATATGCTAAGGGGTGATGGAAACAGTTTAAATCCGACGCCGAAGGTGCACTCTTGCGCTCGATGAATGTTCATTTCGATCGATGTCAAGACAATGGATGACGAAACCCATGGACACGATATTGATGGACAGACGAAACCCATGGATAGACGATATTGATGGGAGACGAAACCCATGGACGACGATACTAATGGATGATTTAAACCCATGGATGACGGCGATCTTGATGATGGGTGACGATACCCATGGACAAACAATACTCATTGGAGAGATGGGTACCATGGACAAATGAAACCCATGGATAGACTCGACCACGCAGGCACGATACTCGTACGACTATACTCACGTACGATGATACAACCGAAGTCACCCACCAACGAGACTCTCATAACCAACCACAGACGAAACATCGGAACCTCGTTTTTGGAGAGGTGACGTGTATCATGTGAATATAGGAGCGTAAGTTGGGTACCAGTTTCGTCTGAATAATCTGTTCCGTCTGAGCATTCGGTCTGAAGCTTCATCTGAGGACGCGTTCGTCTGATGCTTGGAATGCTTGAAATCGAAGACACCTTCGAATGAATGATTCCGTTTGTAGACAATGGATGACGATACCATGAAGCAACCTTTCGTCCAGACCAATTTCATCTGAATGAAGTTCCGTCTGAAGAACCAACAGACGATACCCTAGTCAGACGAATGAATAATTACCACTTGCATCTTTAGTTTTTGGCTTTTGTTTGTTTCGGTTGTAACGGGAATAGTGGAGTACAAGCTATACCTACTGTAATTAGTATAAATACGTAACATTGTGAATTGTAAAGGATCTTTTGATGAATTTTTAATGAAATTGAATTTAGCAAGTGCTAATTCTTTGAGAGTGGATTCTCTCTAAGGTTTCTTCGTGAACCTTGAATCTTATCAGGGAAACTATTCCTTGTGGCTATTCTCGAATCTTATCAAGGATCCATGGTCCTTGTGGCGATTCTCCCTTTGGCTTATTGTTTTTGAATGGCGCCTTCATCTTCTAAATCTATTCCGTTTTATACCTTTCTTCTTCTTTGATAATCGTTTCCGCCAATTCTCCAGTAGAACCGTGAAGTTCATGCTTGTTGAAGTGAAGATAGGGCAAATTCGTGAGTCTTCCATGGAAGACTTACATCAAGAAGGATATGACAAAATGACAAATTCTAATTCAAAATCAAAGTAAAGTGTCTTAGAATAGCACTTTCCATAGGATGAAGCCATATCATGCCCTACACACTTAAAATCGTCTAACAAGAACAACCGTTATAAATGGCACCGACGATAAACACACCAAAGTGTTTCAGTTTCAGCAATTATTTTTTAATGAGTATTTTTAAGAGATTTTTTTTTTCAATGAGAGTATTTTTAAGAATATTCTCATATCTCATTTAATATTTTATTTTCCTTTTTTCTTTATAAATTAATTTTAATATTTTTAAAAACTTATCTTTAGTTAAAAATAATTTTGTATTACAATATGAATTATTTATCATAAATCTAAAATATGATTTTATGATAAAAAATAGTTAATCATGATATTTAATTGTAACATTATTTATATATTCTAAAGTATTTATTCATCGTAGATTTTAGTTACGTAAAATAAATAATTATCCTGCATATTGCACATGCAAGCAAAAATGGTAGTGCTTAGAAAATTAAAAACAAAGGACAAGAGTAGAATTTCTTACTAAATGGAAAGGATGACATATTTTTATTTTTAAGTAAATTGATTATATAAAGTTTATAAAAGTAAAAAATAATAATTTATATTAATTTATCATTTAATTTTTATTTAAAATGGAATTTACTAATTTTAAAGTAAGTTACAAGTTTATTTTTCTAAAAATACAATAAGGAAAAACTTGGTGAACCTTATCAAATCTATACAGGATTTGTTAAAAATTGACTAATGTATATTCACTTATTTTTTAAAAATATTCTTTTAATAAATTTTAAATTTATTTTTTTAAAAAAAATATACTCAGTGTTGTTTGTTAGAAAAATAACTTATAAAATTTGTCTATTATAAGACTAATGAATAATTTTTTGGTAAATTTTTTAAGTCCCTTAATTATCGTTTAATATTAATCTCAAACCCCTGTATTTTTAAAATATTGATTTTGGTCCTTGTATTTTTTATAATTGATACATGTGATAAATTTTTATGTAACTTAAGATACTAAGGGAAATTATAAAAGGGATTAAGACTAATTATGAAATATATATATATATATATATATATATATATATATATATATATATATATATATGAGACCATTTTAGTTATGATCACTGTACTGGACATATCCAACATTTTATGTAATCTCAGTGAGATAATAGTTAAAAAAAAAAAAAACAAATTGCTACAAAAAAAATTTATCTGTAGAAATTAAAAACAAGTATTAAATAATTTATAATAATTTATATATCAATTAACTGAACTAGATTAGCCAACACATACTATTTTCACCATACACAAGTGACCAAAGACTTTTTTGATTTTCAATTTCCGCTGACTAAAAGTGATTTTCACTTAGCAAAAATGGCTATACTGTAAGGGTGCTTACGGGCTGGTCAAATTTGGAGTATAAAGAATAATTATAAAATTATGGTTCAAAGAATAACAAAAATAGGCTTTCTATTATTTTTATATAAAAGGTGTTTTAATAATAAAAAATTATATATAAAAGGAATGTGGTATACTTATTACATGAAGTGGTATAACCATCAATAGCAAACAGCGAATCCTGGGTCAATGTATTCATTCAGTCTGGATCAAACTTTATGAAAAACCATTTTTATTTCATGACCAAAAATCCATTTCTACTTGGATCCATATAATTATTTCATGCCCAGTCCAAAATAACAAATGAAGCATGCATGTTCTTCTTTTAGTACTCATGGTAAGTGAGTTAGGCATTTATAATGAATCATCATTTGACAAAATTAAAATAAAATAAATGAGGCATAATATTTTCATTTTTATATTTATAACGTTTTCATCTAAGATTCACGCCCAACAAAAAAAAAAAAAAAGGTTCATCTCTGAACTTTGAAGTGGGGAATTCTCCGAACATTGGACAAGAATTTCAGAGTTTTTTAATGATTCTATTGTGTGAGAATTCAAAATCTCATTAATATTCTATAACTGCTAATATTGGGAATCAATAATACTTAGGTTATTATTGTATTATCAAATACTCAATGTTCACCACATTGGTAAATCCGCCATCTTGCTTCAGCACATGAAAACTTTTTCACGATACAAGTTAGCCACATTTAATCTTCTTGCTTCAATCCGAATACGTTTGAGTCCTTCTGGCTCAATTTCATAACGATAACTACACTGGTATAGTTATAATTCTTGTACGTAAATTGATTTGCTATAATACATTCAGTACAATAACCTGTAATATAAGTGGCATGCATGAAGATACATGTTTTGGTAAAGAATCAATGTTGAATAGACAAACCTACGTTGCATTCCTTATTCTCTTAAGGTGAGATTTTGGTTGTATCCCTACACCTAGCATTAATGATATTTAAAGTGCATTTGATTTAAATTCCTTGAGAGAAGAATTGATTGGAAAATCGTGATAAAATTGAAAAATAAAGTATGTTGGATTGACTATAAATTCTACCAAAATCAATTTCAAAATTTTGATAAAAGTCAAAGCAGCAAATAATTGTTTCAACTATTTTTCATTTTCACTCTGATTTTAGGATTAGAATTCATTCTAGGAGATATTCAAATACATTATAAATACTTGCTTCAACTCTACCATAATTTTCAACCCCGCCATAGTTTTGTTTTAGTGCCCAATTATCACAATATTGAATCAAATCAAGTTTGATTGATCCCATTATAATCCATCATAATTTCACCACCAAACCAAACACACACTTAAAAGCCTGTCAATTTCTATGGGATCCTTTAGTTGGTGAAGTATACCTATGATGGAATTACGATAGAAAGAGCAAGTCATAAACCTGAACCCTCAATTTCATGATAACCATATACTTAACTGTAAGAAGCTATGGAAGTTTAACGTACCAATGAAAGTGAAGACATTAGTGTGTGACATAAAGGTAAAATACCACTTTTATGACTACGTAGAATCCATAGAGCACTTATCTTTTAAGTGTTCTGTAAACAGATGAATGATGGTATATTTTGTAATTATGTTTTTTGAGTGACTATATTTTGAAATGGAAGTAGTATACAGCCACAATTTTTTCAAAATTATGCAGCAACATAAATTATGATTTTTTGAGATATGTTGCTGACTTTGTGCACTTGCAGCCCTTTTTGTTTTTGCTTGTGGCTGCCATTATTTTGTATTTAAATTACCTTATAATATTTCAAACATGATGTAAAATGTTTATCCTAATCTGGTCATCAATTTTCTTTGTTGTAAAATGTCTTACTTGTTACGATTCATAAAACAATTCAATTCACAATACCATTCCTGAAGCTTTCCAATATATGTTTTGTATCCCGATTCAACTACAATGGTGCTCTAACATCACAACTTGTTCAGCTCCCCTGACTTACCCTACTCAAATCATCAGTTCCTATTTACTGTCCTTTTATTGGTCCCTCCAACTACAAATAACACTATCACCCGAACAAAACAGCTAGACAAATAGATGAAGGAGTGTTATTTTGTAGTGACAAAGTTTCTCAATTGAAGAGATAAGAAATGAGGCAAAACAGGACTACATAATTTATATCCCACCATTGTTAATCACTAATTCACACAGCAAAATAACAAACTTACATGGAATAATCATGTAGGAGTCTTATAGGAGAATTGCCAACTACCAAACCTTCTAAACACATTCTTTTAAGCAAACTTTTCATTATTAACTTAAAATTTATTAAAAATTATAAATTTGCGTGCATATCATTTCTTATTTAATGAATATCACTTAGAATTTAGTAATTTTCAAAATTGATGTATGTAATTTTCTCTCCTCTAATAGCTTAACACGAAATATTGAGGAGTAACATAGTCATTTCCAGAGCATACTCCATATGTAAATTACCGTTCCTTTCAACTGGTAGCTACTTCATTTGGAGTAGAACAATTCTACTCTCTCACACCTCGCATTCAATCACCACTGAATCGGCGGTGAAAAACAGTAAACTGTCATATTTTAATTCATGAAAGTATAAGAATCTACTAATGTACCAACATTTAATCTCTGGAGAAAGAAAAAAAAAACAAAAACAACATAATTCTTGAAAGTGTATCAGCCATTTAGTCCGTGAAAATATCTGTTATCATTTTGTTCACTGATCTTAACTATGTGTGTTAGGATGTGTATCGATAAAATTAATTCTATGTAAAATTGATTTTAAAGTGATGTTATTTATGTTTAGATGTTTTTTTATTACAAACCAACTTTGTAGTAACACTCCATACAAAAGCTACTCAAAGTTGCTTGAATTCATAATCAATTTTGAACTCTATTCCAATTTGAAACAAAATATGTCAAAATTTATCTAAAATTAAATCTAGACTTAAAATAAATTTTACAATGTGAATCCAAACACTCACTCAGTATCTTTCATTCCGTGGAATGAAAATCAGAATAAGAAATTAATTTCATAGAACAAAATGAAAATAAGATGATTAAATTTAAGTCCGTTCTGCAGTGTAAAAAAAAAAATATGATAGATAAAAACTGAGCGCATTGTATGAAGATGACTAAAATTCATAAAGAAGAAAATAAACATTTACATATGTATACAATTATGGTACATAAAAAAAAAAAAACAAAATACCTGTAACAGGGAAGAAGATTGTATAAGAAGAAAGAATGGGAAAAGACACTAAAAGCCTTTAGGTCCAGTTTGTTTGGAAGGTTCATTTTTGTTAGCCATGGCGAGGCAATACTTGGCGATTTCCCTGAACTTTGGCACACTCCTCAGGTCCACTTTTGTGCCATCTTTCAGGGTTATGATAACGTCACCCCACTCACCAATAAAGCGTGGAACCACCTGCACGTCCTTGACGACGTCGTACGCGAAGTCGCTGCGGTCCTGCCCTGTGAGTCCTGAGATGACTGTGACTCTGAGGTTTGTGAACCTGTAGCGGAGGTACATGGCGCGTGATACTGCTGCTAGGGTTAGGGGCAGCCACAGCAGTGTGAACCCTAGCACCAGGTTTGCTGCCAGGTCCCCGTAGTGTGCCCCACCGTCGAAGAATATGGTCTCGCCGGAGGCCGTGGGAGTGGCTGGGGGCGATGGAGGAGTCGTCGTGTTGTTTGTGGGGGAGGACACGTGGAGGCGCCTGGAGCGCCGGGGGATTGTGGTGGGTTTGACGGAGGAGAAGAGGGAGGAATGGTGGTGTTGGTGGTGGAGGATGGTGGAGTTTGTGGCAGTAGTTGGTGGCGGTGAGAGAAGGGGAATGGAAGCCATCAGCAAGTGTAAGTAAAACTGTGTTATCCGTTTAGAAAGTGTGGATTTTGAGTGGCAGGTAATGAAATCTTCCAAACTCAAAGAGGGTTTTTTCTTTTTCTCTCTCTTTTTTTTTAATATTTTGTTATTATGGTTTTAGTTGAAGGAGGGAGTGAGGACTATTTCTTATTCTCAAGTGGCTGTGATCTTTCCACGTGGCGTGCTGTTAACCACCCGTCACTTAACCCAATGCTTTGGTTGGTTCAAATCTGAGAAGCATGCATTGTCAAGCCCAGGACTGTTAAGAGAGAGGGGCTGTGTGTTTGGACGGAAAATTTTAAAATCTTTAAGAAATTTAAATATTTATTGTCTTGATTTAAATTCTTTTTATTTTATATTTATTTTATTCGGATGAATTAATTCAATTTTTTATATTTTAATTTCTTTGTTTGAATAAAGTAATTTAATTTTTAAGAAATTTAAATTTTTATTTTTAAATATTTATTTAAAAATTAAATTTTAATATTGAATAAAAATAAATATTAATTATTTTTAAATACTTAAATATTCAAAATAATTTTAATGTTACATGATGAATTTTAATGTTTCAAAATATTTAATAATTAATTTTTTAATATTGAATAATTAAAAACATAATAAATAATTAAATGTAACTTAATTAAAAATTTTGAATTGCGTAGTCTTGCAATAATTTTAAAAATTATTAGAAATAAATAATTACATAACTTGATAATCGTGAAATAATTTTAAATTATTAAAAAATGTGTGAGGAGCTGAAGAGTTGAGAGAGAGAATCATGAAATGATTCAAAAGGAATTGAAATGCCTCACTTTTACATGGAATTTAAAATTCCCCAAATTTACTCATTTGAAATTCCTTCTCAAAATGACATCATTTTAAATTCTTCAAAATATTTTATCCAAACAAGTCAATTGAATTGAATTGACAATAATTTAATTCCTCAAAACAAATGAATTACTCCAATCAATTACCTCATCCAAACACAGAGTAATTCTCACTGTTGAATAGAACCTTGTTGAAATTTATGAGTCTCGTTGATCTGTGAGGAGTTACCAAATAACAAATGGAAACTTTAGTAAAATTTACCTAAATTTACATAATAAAATAATAAATTATTGGACTTTCATTTTATCTGTCCAAAGTCTAATTTATCTAAAATAAAATTTACTCACTAAAAAATTAATAAATTTATCTAATTCATCTTAATAAAAATGGCTATGATTCATACTTTTTTTCAAAATCAAATTAATTCTAATAAACATTTACTAGATCGAAATTAATGTAATACTTTTTTATATTCAAATTTTTTAAAATTTTTTTTATTAAATTAACAGCTTATTAACAGCCTACAATCTGATTTTATACTTATTTATTAAAAAGGCTATAATAGAATAGAAAAAGAAATTTTAAATAATAAGATCCCGATAGGTTGAAGCATTTATTTATATATATATATATATATTAATTATTTATTAATTTATTACCAAGGAACAAGAAATAGTAAGGCGAGGAAAGATAAAAATAATTTATTTTAATGGATAAATGAATATTCATTCATGAATAAATAATTAATTAATGGATTAGATAAATTTTAATTAAATGAATTTAAAAAGATTAAATTTTTAATAAATTAAGACTGTTAAATGAATATTTAGGTCAAACTCTGTTATAATATGAAATAAAATTTATTTGATCCATCTATTGTATCACTATTAAAAAGAATATTATCATGTTAGTATTGATATTAAAAAATAATAAATAAGTTTCTTACTCTCATTTTAATTACTAAATTTTTATAATTTATTATCCGTTTATTTATTGAAATCTACAAACTTATCAAAATATTATCCTTTTATTCATTGACACGTACAAACTTATAGTCCGTTCTTAAGTAGTTTAATTTTGATAACAAAAAATATATAAAAAGAAAGAACGAATGTCAAATAAAATTTTGTAATTATTGGTGTCAATATATTATCACACTAAAATAAAATAATCAGAAAATAGTTGAAACAATTTTCACTAATTGAAACTAATACAGTCCCAAATGAATTGATTTATTTAAAAAATTCTTATTCTTTGAAAATTTATCTTGTATCTGGTATGGTATGATTTCAATTTTAAAAACCCTGAATTAGTATCTTGAAACTTTATCATTTAATGATAGGCTTGTCTCTAAATGATCTTTTATCCTTTTTTTGGTAATATTTGTTGAGCTTAATTTCCATGTTCAATTGTTGATTAATTGAAACTATTTATATGTTACATAAAAATGAATTATTTTATTGATCACATAAAATGTATAAAAAAATCTTTAACATTCTAGTTATGTTGTTATTTGTTTTTGAGGAAATTTGGATATATTGTGGTCTAAAAGTAATGCACATTGAAGTGGATCATACCTTAAAGAACAAGACATGGCTAGATCACTGAACACTAGATTTTGATGGGCTGAACAAGCATGTCAGATCATATGCCCTTGGGCCCTTGGTTTAGGCCTAGCTAGTTTGACAAGGAGAGAGCATAATTCACCCTACAAAATAAATGTTCATGTTGGACCTAAAATTGTAATTGCAAGTGCCTTATCATGTTGATAGTTCCCATCCTCTTCTTTAACCCCTAACCCTCAACTTAAAAATAATTAAATTGTAGAGGCAATGTTATATATATATTGTTAGAATTAAGAATGTAGGAGAATATATGGATGACAGGCAGAGTATCAAGTCTTTTACATAATGACCATCCACATTTTAATGACTTAAATTTATGAATAAAAAAAACAAAGAAGAATTGAATTAAAATAAATGGTATTTATTAGTGATCTTTTTGAATGTATTAATTTAGTTTTTTAATCACAAATTATTAAAAAACACACATTCCTCATTGTATTTTGTTGTCACATACCAGCAAAAATTAATGAATTTAAAGATTAAAAGATAAAAGGAAAAACCCATGCTTGAATCTATATAAATATGCACACAAACTAAATAAATAAAAATAATAAAGATGAAGTTTTTTAACTTAAGTAATATGAGTAATAAAAGAAAAAAGTTGGGTGAGTGAAAAAGAAAACTAGCTAATAAAATAATCAACACAAGAGGACTTGGAACCCACTTACATTGCATGTGCAGGCACAGGACCAGGTGGCTTAAAATTTACTCCCTTTTTTGGTACAGAAGAGAGTTCAATGTTTTTCATACCTACCCAATATATGCATGGCTTTGTCTTGGTATTTTTTCCAACTGTTTTCCATCTCAAACATCAAAATGTGATTATATTACACACAATAGTAAAGAGTGTCCTTCTATAAAAATTATACAATAATAGACAAGTTTACTCATCTGAATAGATACAACTTATTATATATAGCTGCACATGTAAGAACAACCAACTAACTCATAGCATCAACCTCGAAGTTAGATGAAGTTAACTTATATGGATAATTTAGTCTTAAATATGTATGAACTTTTGAAGAGAACCTAGTATAGTTGCCCTAACCAACTAAAAGGCTACTTAAAATTATGTGTATGTAGCCGTTGACACAATCCACTCATTATATTAAAATAGTAAAATGCATTGTAATGTAAAGAACAAAGCAATAACTACAAAATTATTGCAAATTGAAATTGCAAAAGTTCCATGTTCTCCACACTCTTTATGAGCATTATAATCCCAAACATGCTGGGAATGCTCCATCATGCGAATTTCTACTATTAAAAAAGAACCCTAATAACCCCATATATGATACATTAGGAACCTCCAACCACGTGGCCACCAAAACAATTTAGCATTTGTTAATAATGTCCACTCAAAAAAAATATTGTAAAAAAATACTTTGCTTGAAATCATAGTTGGCTTCTGAAACTTTTATCAAAATGCCAAAATTTTCCGCCATTGGCTAATTTTTTTAAGATTAGTTCACATGATCCCAAATTTATGACAGCGCAATACTTTAATATATAATAGATATTTTCGAGGTAATGCAGATTGTATCACATGTATTGTTTAATACAAAAGTAGATACTTATGTATCTCATGGTTTACAATAAGCCTGTGCATAAGTTTTGGGTCTTATTATTCAGGTTTCATATGAAAACATCATAATGGGAAGCTTACACGTAACTTTCCGATATTACAAAAGTGTTGTGCCTACAGAAGATCGAAGCAATTGCTTAAAAGCAATGTTGTTGTTTCAATAAAAAAAATGGATTCTATTGTACCATTTATTAGTAATATTCATTTATCAATCAATTATACTGTTTCACTTGTGTATATAAATATATTGATGGATGTCAACGCCATAATATCAACTTTAATTTCAATGTTTCTGAAATTTTAATGTGCAACTGATCTGTTAAGGGGAGTGGTTATATATATATATTATTTAATATTATATTACACTAAAATTACACAGGATTTCGCTATAATGTTTATTAATATTAATAATATGTTAATGTGATTTTTTAAATAAAAAAAACGTAAAATATTTTACAAAGTGAATCAATTACAACTCATTATTTACATTGAATTTGTTGCCTTAAATAATAAAATTCCTGAAAATCATATGAATTTTGATAAATAATTGGATAATTACACAAAACTGTTTTATACCATAAATTCTCTTATTTAATAATTATGGGATCAATGTGAAATATTGAAATTTTTCATAAGTTTCTTTGTTTAAGTTTCTCTGTGATTCCCGTGACTAATTATACCAACCAGAAATAATTTAGAAGAGACTAGCTAGAGACAGAAAGGGAAGCATCCTTGCATGAAATTGATCAAGTTAGGGAACAACTCATTCATACTAGAGAAGAAAAAGAATGACTCTCAAGGTAGGTGGTATAGCGTTTTATCAATTTGACAACGAGTGATTAGAAAATTGATGCAAGAAGCGTGCTGGAAGGGCAACCAAATTAATAGATCCATGACACTGACAAGATTCATTTCTCATAGCCATTACTATGATGATGTTGATGGTCTCCATGCTGTCCAAGCAAAACTCTGAAAATAACAGATCATATGTTTAAAAATTGATATTTTTTTTATGTATTGATGATGTAAAATTTTAACATTGTTCAATAATTATAAGTCATAGTAGAATTATAATAGGTTAAAATGCAATTTCTATTATTGTTTTGAATGTGTAATTTTAGTTTTTTTTTAATTTGGACATTTAGCTTATTTATTTTTAAAAATTCGTAATTTTAGTTCTTATTTTTTGTAATTCAAACATTTAGTTCCTCTATTTAAAAATTTATTATTTTAATCTTAATGTCCATTTATCAAATATTGATTGTGGAAGTTAAATAATATTGGTCTAAACGCAAGCCACAATGCTGTATTTAAATTTGAATTGCTTCGCTGTTACATCAAAAAAGTTAATGTTCTTGAATAGAAAGAATATAATGACTAAAATGAATGGAATGACACCTAAAAGAGTCTGAACTTGAATATAATACTCAGTATCATGTGTTGATCAATATTACTTGACTTAACTATCAATATTTGATAAATGCTTTAGGATTAAATTGAATTTTTATAAAAAAATAAAAATAGATGGGCTAAATATTCAAGTTAGAAAATAAGGAAAATAGTTTCGAATTTTTAAAATAGAAAGATTACATATCTGAATTAAGAAAAAAAGGATTAAAATTATGGATTAAAAAAATAGGAGGAAAATTACATTTTAACTACTATAATATGTTTAAAATAGAACAAGTTGTTATTTATATTAATTATTCGACGATAATAGTGAAAAACTGTTGGTGACTTAGTGAAAAGGAAGGCAAAAGTGTAAATCCCCATTATAATATAAGTGAAATTTATACAGTATCTGCACGTACATACTCACCTGAGCTAAAATCAATACTAATAATATACTATGCATGGCATGACGTGATGCAATTTTGACTAATAAAGATTGTGACAATTATTATTTGGTTTAAACTTGAGGGTGCAATTTTGACCACTGTCACTGCCATGCATATGATCCACATAGAGGAAAATAAAGTGTACAAGTAATGAGATGAATAGAAAGTGGGGTGTGAAAACGCACTAGATAGATGCTAGAGTGGGGTGACAATGATCTCACATGAAGTTTCCCATTAAACCCTAAAAATGGTATAGAGGAGAGTGAATACTGTTGATCAGTGCCAAAAAGTGGCTAGGGCCATATGTGCTTCATATATTTCATATCCCAAAAATTCTTTATTTTCTGTTTGCCACACATGTTTTATTCAACACTTTTTACGTAACATGTAACAGGATTGAAAAAAAGAAGAATCATTGAATAAAAATATAATATAAACATTATTTACACAATTGTATATTTAATATAAATGAATTTTTTTATTATAGTAAGTACTAGTACCTAATTTTTTTAAACAGGATACCCCTTTTTCCTATGTTGTCATGAACAACAAAATCGACAATATCTCATTCACGAGAATGACTATTTCCAACTTCTTTGTTTTCAACCACTCTTCCATCTGCTTGTCTTCTTCCCCTCTTGGAATTTGTGCTTGATTCTCTTTCTTTTTTAATGCCTACTTTGTTAACTTGGGGTGGATTTCGTTCATTGTTGGTACTGATTGATGAGATCAGCATCAAATCATTGCAGGTCTTTCCACAATGCAATGGTAAACATTTCTTTGCTCTAGAATTAATACACAGGTGTGATTCCAGTGCAAGTTAAAATAATCGGTTTAAGAAATGTAAGGTGAGGATCTCTCCTTATTTTAGTGGTACACGCCATGTTGCCTGCACTCATCAGAGAGGCACTAGCAAGAATGGTTCTTCTCATTCCTCATTAATTAACTCAACCAAATAACATTACTCAAAGTTTCAAGAAAACTTGTTACATTAAATAACCAACTTAGAAGAAAAACAAAGGTGACTAGCTAGCCCTTTATTCATTCATATAAAAACTTTCAAGCCCTGCCAGAAAATTTCTACTTGATAATTGATATATCCTATTTTATACACCAAGTTTCCAAAACATAGGTTTTAATTTAAGTACTCATCATAAAGTATGGGGGAATTAAATGATATGATCCACATTGGACACCCTCTTGGATTTCTTTCACAGGGAAAAAACTACATTGAAAATTTTAAATTAATTAATAACTCTGCCCTTTGATTGATTCAATTGAAATGCTGCTGCTCCAACCAAGGCCAAAACCCTGATTGATCATCCATGCCACAAAACATGTTGCTTAGGCTTTCTTCTTTGACCATTTGGTCAATCTTTTGGCATGGAAGGTCTGGTCTTGAAGAAGTTTGAAAAAGCTGAGCAACCCCTGCAGGCCTAGCAGAAGATGGAAAGAGAGGTCTGCTTGGTTGATGTGTTGATAGAGGACTGTCAATAGCTGGTGTCCTTGAGATATCCAACTTGATATCTGAACTGTTCTCACTTCTATTGCTGCATGATCCTTCTGTTTCTTTGTTAAGGTTTATGGATTCAGTTGGCTCTCTATTTTTCAGTGCCAATATCTGTCACCACAAAAATTAGCTTATTTAATAAGGGTACAACAAACGATATGCAATTTTTATGCATGCAGAAGAGTAGGACTTAAAATGCTAAAACAATGAGAGTTTCATAAAATCTCTAGAAACTAGAATATGGTATGATGAACAATTGAAAATTGAAAATTGAAAATTGAAAACTGAAAAATGAAAATGCTTTAAGTGCTACACCGGTGAAGTATGCAAGAGAGAGAATGGATGACCATTGGAGAGAAAATAGATAATTGAATCTTGAAGGAGTCACTGTAGATGAAAGGAAAAAGCAACTTTATAGAAAGTCACTAGTTAGAGAAGGGTGAAAGGAACGGTTGTTAAAATTATGCACAAGTCAAAAAGCATAAATAATAACGAAATAAAAAAGGATCATCATTGCAATTCGCTACCAAGCTTTATTCTACAGAATCAAAACAATCTCATCAAAACAGTCTCACATAGCAGAAATTCAACATGTCAAAAGGAGCTTCATCTTTTCATTCTTTTTTAGTTTTTCCCTTTTCCATAAGAAAAAGAAAAACTCAAAAGCAAAAAAATGATGTGAAAGTAAACAGGAGACAACACTAGAGCACTAAAATGATTGGAATTTGATTGTGAGGTAGTAGAAGGAACCTACGAACCTCAGCCTGAAGTTTTTGGTTCTGAACTTGAAGTGTTTCATTATCTGACTTGACAGCTTCATATTGTCTTTTGAGAAGATCATAGTCTTTCTCCAACTGCTTGGTCTTCCACCTTGCCCTTCTGTTCTGAAACCATATAGCAATTTGTCTTGGTTGCAAGCCAAGAGCTCTTGCAAGTTGCATTTTTCTCTCTGGCTCAAGCTTATTCCCCAACTCAAAGCTCTTCTCAAGTGTCTTCACCTGTTCCATGTTGAGCCTCCTCTTCTTCTCTCCTGCTTGTGATCCATCATCTGACAAATCTTCCTCAGCATTGGCTTCTTCTCCATGCTCAATTCCTGATGAAAATGACATGGATCTCTTTCCTAGAAAGGACAATCCCCCTGCATCAACATTAGACACAGAACATTTGAGAGTGTGCTTGTGTTTGTTTGATTGAGTTTAGAGATTGTAAGTGTGTAACATACCATGATATTCTTGAGGTGTACACGTTGGTAGAAGTGAGGTGAGTGAAGGTGGAGGTTGATGATCATCATGGTGAGGGGTTTGGAGCATGAAATTTGCTGGGAAGAAAGCCATCTCATTGCAGGTTTTAGTCCTGCCACAAAATCTTCAAGATCAGCTGAAAGATAGTGTGATCGCCACTTTGAATGAATAAGAGAAGATTGAAGATGCACTAAGGCTAAAGAAGGAATGATAAAGACTTGGAATTGCAGCCCAACATCCTCTCACAAATATTTTAGGAGTAAATTAAATAAGTTCTTCAATTGAAAGAGGATGGACTAATTGTTCTGAATGATGAAGGCTTGTATATACATTATCAGTTCTTGCTAGAAAGAACTCTTTGTTTTCTGATATCACTATTTGAAAGGAAATGAAGTTGAGAAGGAGAGGGAAAGGGGAAAGGAAGGGGAGAGAGAGAGAGAGATATGTTTGAATCTATATAGACTATAGTTCTAAACATCCATATATATCACCGGTTTTTTATTTATTTATTTTCCTTGAAAGTAAACTATTAGAAAGAATTCCAATATATGTACATAAAAAGTAAAAACAATTAGTTAAGCATTTGTACAAAAAAGATGCAGGTGAAATATTTTAAATGTTAAAGGATGTTGAGTGTATAGGAAAATAATAAAGAAAAAGATATTGCGTTTTAGAAAGGAGAAAAGGAAAGCTTGCCTATGTGACTCAACTTATCATATTTCAATATAGTGTGTGCATGTGTAAGCTCCTAAAATGTAATTATTTTCCAAATGATAAACTAGTTTCTCACTTAGGAGACAAGGTGAAGGGGTTATTCTTTACAAAGACAGTTGTCTTTAAATATAATGATGGAATTGGCAAATTGGCATTGCAGCTAGATGCTTTTCATGTCTATGATTCCATAGTTAAAGTGCAAAGCAAAAAATGAAGATTCATATATAACTATAATTCTTTAATGTGAAGTGGAGGAAATGGCCATGATGATTACATTAATAATAAAGTCATAAACAAAAGACACAAGATGGGAGGGGGGGCATTGAGAGGGAAAGATGGAGAGAGGGTTTTGTTAGGAAAAGAAAAGTTTACATGGTGAGGGTGATATTTCTATGTTGTGTTAAATTTTGTGAAGGGAAGAGGTTACTTAAGAAAAAAGAGAAGTGAGTTGGCTATAACTTTAAGTCCAAAATGGACTGTGTTTTTTTGTGAGTGAGAGAGAGAAAAGGAAAGGGAGAAGGGGCAGGAATCTAGGGGATGGGTCCAATGAGGAGGGGCAGGGTTTGCTACCTAACCCACCAACAGGTATCGTGTATTAGGACGAAGCTCTTTCGCATCACCCATTATCCCTTGCATCACTTCCACCCCCTTCAACCCCTATCCATACTCTCATTCTAAGTTTATGTTTTTGTTTTCCCTCTCTTAATTCATCCACTTTAAAATTAGTTCATCATCAATTTTAATATATTTAATTTCAAACTAGAATTCATTTAATTGTAAATCACGTCACTTTAAGATTAATCTTGTTTACAAAATCAATTTTTTCAACACTTATTAAATCAATTAGAGGTTTTTCTCTTATTCTTATTTTAAATAAAATAAGGGAGAAAATGTACATGTCAAAGTGTTATGAATTTAATGAAAAGGGTACATGTATGATATATATTCCACCAAGAGTGAAAATATTTTCCTGCTGTTGGTGGTACCCCACTAGAGCTGGGCTTATTTGTCCTTTTCCTAGCCATATAAAATGTCTATCTGCTTGACACATTGCCACTACTCCTCTCACCTTAGCCACTGCCAACACCCTTCCAAATTGTTCTGCAGTACATACCCTGTATATATTATAAATATTCTCATTCAAGTTCCAACCCTCTATCTTTCTACTAAGTTTTCTTATAATTATAGTTTGGACTATGTCACTTCTAAAAATTAATTCATGAAACCAGAATTGTTTCTTATTGACTTAAGTGATACCAGTAGTTGTATAGTATCATTAATATGCCTCTTTCAAGTCCATGATAGGATATTTTAAATATGAAATTTGTAAAACTAAACATTTATTAATAATCTAATAACCTAGATAATTTATCAAGATCAGTAATAATTATAAGGACTTAGATTTTAAAAAATTGTCTAAACAATTATTTTAGTTAAGGTATTTCAAAATATCTATTAATGAAAACCCACTCGTTACTTAAGAATATAATAGAAATAAAGAATAATTCTCATCTTACAAAAATTTTTTAAAAGGTTAAGTTAAATTATGATTTATTAGAGTTTATCTTATTTATTTGTGTCCGATATCAAGGTCACCCGTTTGTGATATGTTGCATGTATATAAGTGAGGAACAATTCTCACTTTATAAATTAATTTTTTGTAGAATTGAGTTATACTCATAATCACGACATTAATTCTTCTAAAACTTAGGATCAATAAATTTCAACACAACATAAATATACAATACATAATTTTTCAAAAAAACAAAAATACTATGCATAATAAATAGAATAAAAATAGACAATAAACAATTGCAATATATTTAAACAGATAAAAATAAATAAAAAATCTTATCTTAGTTTATACATTTTGCATCTCATCTAACTCTATATAGTCTAGATTAAGTTTTGGCTTTTAGCATGTCATTGGTGCTAGACCTTATACAATACAAGAAAAGTCAACCGATTGTATATTGTAATGCCTTATGTAAGATGGTAAAGGGTAAAGGACCAAGTATGCAACAAGATTTAGATGCCATTAAACAAGTGTCTAGTTTGGCTTATGTTACAAGGCAATTCATGATGGGTGCAAGACTTGGCTATCTGAGAAGGAGACAGAGTAATGGAGTCAGTAGGAAATTACTTCCCTCTTTCAAACTTATGTATCTTCCACTACAAGTTGCCAGAGAGGACCACTTGAGGTGTATGGTACAGTGTGAATTTAATTTTGGAAGCAAAGGTTTCCATATCAACTGGTAAAAAGGACATGCACAATTTTGTTAATGATTGTTCAGTTTGCTAATTTGAATCAAGGATAGTTTTGTACCAAAACAAAGCTTACTTGAACCATAATTATTGTCAATGTGAAAAATGTGTGTTTTTTTCTCCAAAGTACCAAAACAAGAGAATCAAGAGATTGATTGGGTTATGGTTAATCGTCAAAATGGGCATCTCTTCCAACAACACTTCTTTATATATAGAAAAATTTCAAGATTTCACTTAGGTTTTTAATTTAATAGGTATAAACTTTTTTACTCTAACATGGTTGAGAAGTGTACCATCATTGACATTTTTAAGGTTTTAATTTATTTTTTCCTATAGAGTAAAAAAAGTGCATTAAACTTTACTATTATTTTTCCGTTGTTGTGTTTTCATTAATCTCTTTCTTATATTTCAAATAGGAAGTAAATACTAAACAGAGATATGGGAGAAAATGAAAGGAGTTAAATTTCCAAACGTGGTCTCAAATTAGCCTATAACGGCTTAATTTGAGACTTTTTTGCCTAATCCATCAATCAATTTATTTAACTTTCACAATCGAGGGTTTGATTTTGACTTAAAAGATTCGTTGATTTACCTCTGCCATTCGTGAGTGTTTTACGAGATTTTAACTATATTATTCATTAAATACTATTAATATTTTATTTTTGTTATGTATATGCTGTAAATATATGAAGATGTAAAATAAATCCACTTTTTTATAAATGTGTTCATATTTTCAATAAAATTATGTTATTTTATATTTTATTTCTTAAAAGACAGACATTGATAAAAAAAATAGATATAGATAGGATTAAAAAATAAATTAACAAAGAGACTGATGATTGAACTCTTAGAGAGAAAGTTGTATTTAAAAAAAATTCATGCATACAGTAATAATGTAACTTATATTTAAGAGTAAATAATTTTTTTTAAGAACTATTCACATATTCTTATGAGTATATTGGAAAATAATTATTATTTTATCTCCTTTTCTAAATAGCTAACCATTACTTTGGTCGTCAATTTTACATCTGTCTTTTGGTTTCTTCATGTAGTATTGATCCCTCTACTCATTCATTAATTCTTCAATGTACACTTCTCAATGGTGTCTTTGCCTATCTCATTCATTTTCTTAATTTCTATTCTTTGCATTTTTATTTTTTATCATTCAAGCAGCAGCTAAACTTTAGCAAAATAGTTTGGTGTTTTCATCCTAGCTAGCTAGTGAGAAAATTAAGACA
This sequence comes from Hylodesmum podocarpum, assembly GCA_026586105.1. Classification (NCBI taxonomy): domain Eukaryota; kingdom Viridiplantae; phylum Streptophyta; class Magnoliopsida; order Fabales; family Fabaceae; genus Hylodesmum; species Hylodesmum podocarpum. The sequence continues at coordinate 9,280,975 of JALJEV010000131.1, forward strand.
ACACATGCAATCTCACCTTGTTCAAATTTCATACTACTTCTTTGGTTTTATTTATAAGACTAGGATTAGAAATATTTTTTTCTATAAAAATTATTTTAAAATATTTTCTATATTAATTACTTTTTGTACCTGTCAAAGAGTGAGATATACCTCATGGTATAATTTTCATCTCCTTGCAACCTTTTTTCAAGCAATATTTCTTCGATGATGTATATACCAATGTGACAAACTCCAAGTAAGGTGAAGTTAATTGCAAAGAGACTGTGATTGGGTAATAATTTGAGTTTGAGATAAAAAATACTTTTATATTATGTTCGTTTTATTTTTATCCGATAAAAACATTATTAATCTTCAATCCATATGAGTTGAGTTTGAATAACTTTCAAGTGACAAGTAAATATTCTATTGTTCTTTCCCACAATTTTGAATGATGCTTAATTTATATTGATTATAACTAGACTAGCAATTCATCCTACTTGGCCAACCTAGTATCTAATTAGTACACGCAATTGGTAACATATACTCTTAGTGGCTAATTTATATTAGGCCAATACACTTTATATACATATATATAAACTTTTAACTAAAGTTATTTTTTCTTAATTTAATAAGTAATTATTGGAGTAAATGTCTCACTAATGTAAAAGGTAATTTGGGAGAAAATAATTCTAGGATCGATTTAATACTATTTATTAAATTAATCAATTTCCATAATCCGATAAATTAAACAATTAGATGTTATAATAAGAAACAAGAAGAGTATATCAAAAAGAGTTAGTATGCTATTTTTAAAAAATTGATTAGAATTAATTTTGATGAATAGAGTCAAAGTTCATTTGTTTTAACTTCTTTTTAAAAGAATCAGGTTTTTTAAGAAAAGAATCATTTAATGAAGTTTAAGAGATATTTAGGTAAATTTTTTCTAACAGTCACAATAAGAAAAAGAAGAAAATAATAAGAAATTTGTTGTTCAACTTGGAATTTTTATTTAAAAATAAATTCTTTAACAAATAATTTGTAAAAATATTTTTTTAAAAAAAATTTAAATAAACGGATTCTTAGTTTTCACTACAAAGGAGTCGATCCTTTTTTTTAAAAAAAAAGAAAAATCAATTTCTTTAAATAAATATTCCATCTTTTTAGACATCGGTGTACTTTGGATGCCTTATAAGTCCTAGAAAGACATAATATATAAACTGAATTCAAGGAGTCCATCGATCATCCTAAAGTTAGGATTATTTTTTTGTTTCAAATATTCATTTGTTTATTGAGTAGTGTTTAAGCAATCTCAATCTTACTTATTGTAATGATATGTATTATTGTCAATATATTATATATGTGTTTAATTTTTAAAAGATAAATTATTATATATATATATATATTGTAATATTAATTTTTGACTTTTTCATTATAATTAAGATTACTTATTTTTCTCTTAGTTTAGAGAAGTTATATCCAAGTAATAAACATGTTTTTTTTTAATTTATTTTAGTTACATTTTACGTTAAAAGGTGTCTATAGCATGAAAATAATCTTCATTAAAAAAAATTCATACTTGAACTATTTTCCTAATAACCTTTAAGAGAAATGTTACAGAAATACAGAATATTCTATTCTGTACATATATTTTCAACATATATTTTATTTTATTAATTAAATTTATTAAAAATAATAATATTTTATGAATTTGAAATCTTATATATTTAGTCCAATAGTTACATAGTTTTTCAAAATATTTAACTATAATAAAGAATAGGTTACTATACATTGGTTTCATTTAAGTTAGTGTTTTATTTTAAAGTTCTTCTAAGGTTTTTTTATTAGTTTATTAATTTTTTATGATGTTTCACTTCTAACCTTTGTATTTTATTTTTTTGACATTATAATTTATTTTAGTCCTTATAAACTATTCTTATAAGAACTAGAAATGATTTTTTTTTTGTAAAGACTAAATATGTATAAAAAAATTATAAAGATAAAAAATAAAATTATAAAATAGAAGAATTAAAAATCAAATATCACAGATAGTAAATGATGAGAGAAAAAAAAAACTTATCATGACTTAAAATGAAAAACCACTTTGATTAAGGAGACCAAGATGAATGTATATTAAAAACAACGTATCTTGCTTCGATAAAAATTAGTTTAGTTGATAAAAAATGAATTCATATTCAGAAAAAACATGAATTTAATTTTGATTATCGATTTAAAGACTTGATTCTTGAACCTTAAAGTTGATCCTAATTTTAATAAGAAAAAGAAGTGTACGTATCCCATTCCCACAGTAGCAGGAGCTTGCGTACACTCATTTACTAATGAATTATGAAGGTGTTAATTGGTAGCGTTGGAATAGTGAAAGAGTGATGATGCATAATTACCCAAATATAGGTGATTGAACTTATATTTAAACTAAGAAATAAAATGTGATGGGTATCTGGAAGGTGTGTCTGGCCATGCCAGTGTTCCTGGTGGTGGATGATGCAAACATATCAACACTGACACGAGGTGGAACCCAAACCTTGCTGGCCTTGTTCCTTATGAACATTACACTTAGGTGTACACATTTTCATTCCATGCCTTCTTTCCCTACTCAATAACACTTACTTTCTATTACACAACACCATTTCCGTTTGGTCCCTTGCCCTATTTCACACGTTTATAAGGTTGAGTTTCCATGGATTTTGATATCAAATAAATTATATTGAAACAAATATACATATATTATGTGTGTTCCATCAAGATCCTTAACGAAACTAAACATTACATCTGATAAATAACTCTTGTTTATGTAATCCATTCATTTATTTCATGTCATTTTTATGACCAACCCAATAATATACGAGGTTTAAAATGAATTTAAAAATTTAATCTTAAATAATAAAAAAAACTAATGTAATGGATAGTTGGGAGGTCTTTTAATTAACAAGTAATAATTTTTTCTTTTGCAAAAATTTAATAAAAATATTTTTTTATCAATAGACCTAAATTGAATCTATCAAAGATCCAACCAAAGGTCGTCCTTGAGAAAAAAATCATACACCATCAACTATGGGAAAGAAAAGGAAGAAAGATATAAAGAAAAATTTAAATCCAATTTTGTTGTTTAAACTATTAGATTGAAATCACATGGTACATTAATAATGTGGAGAAAGAGAAATAATAGAAGTAATTAAAGAAGAAAAAAGTAATTAACTGATAAGAGAAAAATCAAAGACGTAATAAGGAAAGAAGAAAAAAAAAAGGTTTCACCAGTTAAATTTTTTTTTGATTATATTCATAATAAGCTTCGAAAGAAAGAAGAGATTGTATCCTTTTTATCTATTTCCTCATTTCTTTAAATATGTTTGGACTGACGATGATGAAGTTTAATAAATTAAAATATACATAAGAACAGGGTTGGAGCCAGGATTTAGGTACGGGAGGGGTAATTTTTTTCAATTTTTTTTAATTTTTTTCATTTTTATTTTAAGTTTTCAATTTTTTTTTATTTTATTTGGTATATTTTCATTCCAACTTTTGGTCATTCTTTCTAGTAATGACTTAAAAAAATAAAATTAATTTATTACAAGGAATATAATATTCTTTTAAAAAAGAATTGTTATTATATTTTAACTTTCCTTATATCATAAATGACCTTATTTTTATTATTTATCATTTAATTAAAAGACTAAAATTATATAGAATTACATTTAAGAAAGAATTAAACACTTATCCTATTAAAAATAAGCTTAAAATTAAAATTTATTATTATTATTAAAACTTTATTATTATTATTATTAATTTTTTTTATAATTATTATTATTATTTAAAAAAAGAAGTTTTGGGGTGTGCATAAGAATTTGGATTTAAAAATGTTATTTTATTTATTTGAAAAAAAATGAAATAAAATAAATTATAACTTTATAATTCTCATGTTACTCTACTTTAAAACCATTTCTAAAGGGTTATATTTTTTTAATCAGTTAAAATTGAGAGTTTTTTTTTTTTTTTTTGAAAGTTTTCTTCCATCTCCAACACCCATTCTAACTTATTCTTATTTACATAACTTTAATGACGACTTAACTTTCTGATTCACTTTGTCCTGCTCCACTCCACCATGCATCTATCTAATGCTAAGAGTCTAAGAGAAATATTAATTATATATTCTTTAACGTAATCTTTCCTATTTATTAAATTTATTAAAAAAATATAAATTATAATAAAGTTTATTGAAATAAAATAAAATAAAATATATAATTTAAGTTTTAAATTATAATAAATTTTATTCAAGAAATAATATAAAATATAAAATAAAAAATGTATTTACTAATGAATATAGTTAAATTATTTGAATATAATGCGTGAAATACCGATCGTCTGTCACCATCTTTAATTTTTATAGATAAAAAGAAAAAGAAGAATGTATTTATAAAGTATGTTATTTTTGTTTATATATGTTTATAAAGTACTTTTTTCATACATGTTTATAAAGTATGTTATTAATACTCCTTTCAAATCAACATTAAATTCACGTAAGTAGGCTATTATCATATCATGCACAGAGACTTGAAATTGCTTGAGGTTGTTTGCGGTCAAAGTCTAGCATGAGTTAATGAGAGGTTGTTAGTCGAATTAATCTAATTGAAATTGAAAGGAAATTTTCTTCAATAATTAGTTAATAATTTAATGAAAAGTTGTACAAGAGTTTAGTTAAATTAATTCAACGTAAATTTGAGTTACTATAAATTATTCGACACATAAATTCAATTACTAAATATATAAAATAAAAATTAATTTCAGATGTGTGTTGTTCAAAGTTTGGCTTTATAAGGTTGGACAGAGGGAAATGAAGAGCATTCTTATTTCATGAAAAATTGGACAGAGGAAAATGAAGAGCATCCTTATTTCATGAAAAGAGAAAAATGGAATCAATCTGGTCTTGAGAAAAGGAACAAAAGGACCCACTAATCTAAGTATAGGTAATGATAGGACATTAATGGGGCCCTTATAAATCTTATACTTTAATATTTAACCAAAGACAAGTAGCTCTCACAACTTAACATGCCTTTATTAGTTGGAAGCTCAAACTTGAAAGGGTACCCTACCCCATTGCCATTGCCTATACGTGGATCCATGTTTCTTAGACTTTTCTTTCTTTCTCTCAATCCTTTTCTCTCCACCATTTTCCAATTCAGTTAAATAACTATAAAGAGGAAATATATCAATAATAAAGCTAAATTTTAGGTGCCAAAATAAAACAATATTATATGGCTAATCAATCTTCCCATCCACATGCTCTTTTGCTTCGGCTGTTTCAGCATACTCAATTTCCATGTGCTCACACATTTCTCTTTTCTAGAGACTGCTTCCTTTTATTAAAATAAAAAGAAAATTATCCATAAGAAATTGATTGAAAATTAAAATGAAAAAATAGTTATCGTAAAACCAATTATAATTTTTATGTATATTAATAAGAAATTCTTAATTGCTTTATCCAAATTTTGAATTTCTTAATTTTGGGAGTATTGGTGAAGGAAATTAATATGCATGCTTTGATGGTGATTCGTAAACTACTAGTCCGGTTATGTTCTTTATTATTATTTTTTTAAAAGTGTTACGTAAGTCGTGGCCATGATTTTCACTTTATGAAGGGAAGATATGGACCGTACATCAGAACCGTCCATTGCGGAGGACTGGCTCCATCTTGAAAATACCATCCATTTGATGGAAAAAGAAAAGAAGTTAGATGGCTTTAGCAAAAGGAGAAAAGATAAAATTAAAATAAAATTAAGTTAAAAGCAAATATTGGGATAGAAACTAGAAAAATAAAATATATGAATGAAAGAGAAGGAGTAAAACGTTTCTTTGCAACTTCACGTTTAGACCTTTGAATATTTCCTATTTTCATTGAAAATAGAAAATAAAAGTAAAAACATCTATGATTAATTTTTTTAAAATGTTTTTACGAAAATATTTTTAAAATTGAATGAAAATATAAAATACTATAATTTCATTTTTATAATTTTTTCTTAAAAAATTGTTTTAAAAAAATAAAATTAAAAACAAAAGATAATTCAAATACCACCTTTAAGAAATACTTTTTGTTTAGACAACTGAATGAGGTATTTCTCCGGCATTGATGCCATATATACCTAAATTTCATATTCATTATTTCCCCTCTTAATACCAAAACATTTTATTCTCAAAGTGATGGAATTACGGTATTAGATGGGTTTGAATTATCTCTACATTTTTGTGTAATGAAATTTTAACTTTTTATCAAAAATTAAAGGCAGAAAGTTGAAATAATAAAGATAAAATGATATAAGATTCTAATAATTGAAATTTCCACATGAAAGTCCATAAAAATCTCATAAAAAGATGCATTCTTGTATGACACACAATTTCATTATCTTTAAATTCTCCACAATTTATCAATAACTTCGTATTAATTAGTGACGTGAAAGTCATCTACAATGTTTCAAAGAAAAAGTTTAGTTTAAATTAATATTAATTGAGATGTCTTCTTTAATCTAGATATTTATTCTCCACTAATATTGTAGTTAAGAAATATAAATTTATTATTGTTATTATTATTGTCTTTATAATCTATTTCATATGAATCAGAATAACAACTATTACTTTTGTCTTTATCATGCGAGAGACAAGCTCAAATACAACTTCATATAATTTCTATAATATAGACATTAATAAACATTTCTTCGCTATTTGATTCTCCATGTATCATTTATTTTCACATTCATTTTCAGATTTTGCATTATTGCTTTGTCTTGCTACGAGTATATCTGGATTTTCTCTCTCTTGACGTATGACCAAATATCGTACTTGGAATATTCAATGAGAGAATGATTGCAGTATTGACACCCTCAAATTGCACAATAATAGATCGAAACTAATTTTTTCTGGGCTTATTCATACTTCATTTCCTCTATGTTGTGATTTTAAAGGATTTAATATTTGATTATAGGAGTTAGCTTTGAAATATAAAGAGAAACTAACTTTGTTTCAACGATTAATAATGTACAAAATAAATTCTGAGATTTTTTTTATATTTTAAATAAAAGAGTTTGTATAATTAATTTTGTGGTCTTTATGTTGATATATGAGAACATTTTTTAAAACTAGTAGCAATTTACACAGAGGAAAGAAAAAGCTAGAATATCTTACAACTATATATATCCTAAGCTAATAGCCAAATATGATGTAATATACAATCCGAAATTATAGAGAGATAAATCAAAGAAAATATCAATAATTTTAATAAATAAACATGTTCAAGCTTAATTTTAAGCTTTGCTATATAAACTTGTCACTTCAAACTTTACAAACTATCATTAAATAACTTTTATATTCAAATTCCCTTTTATATTCTCTTTTTTTCACACTTTTAACCCATTTTCCACCATGAGAATGCCTTACATATTAAATAAATAAACTTAAAAAATATATCTCTTAAATAAAAAAATAAGATATAAATTGACTAAATAAATCAAACTCAAATTTCATATTATTTTAATTATATTAAACTCAATAGTTTAAAATATAATTTATTTAAAGAAAAATTCAAACTTATATATTATGTATTTTTTGCAAATCAAACTTAGTTTTACGTTATCAAAGTGATTTAGAATTGGAGCATAAAACCAATATATTTTTGGGTAAAAAATCAGTTACTTGGTCATAATTTATTACATAATAAGCTTTCATGAATTTTTATTTTTTATGATAACAATTATAATAATAAATACCTATAATTAACTAAATTGCTAGAGTGAATGCTTTGCCTATTGAAGAATTATTAATCACAGACGTAAGGCTGTTCAATCAGTTCAAACTTTACCAACACAGTTTGACAAATAACTATCTTTTCAGTAAATAATCAGATGTTGAATTATTATTCGGTGCACGCATAAGTTTTGACTTTTGATTATGAACTGCAAATCACTGATTTAATGGTTAGAGTAGGTTAATTTAGTTTAAAAAATAAAAAATAACATATGGTAATTTAATTATTAAATTATATTATTTATATTATTTCAATTTTTTAAATTTAATTGCTTATTTTTAATTTAACTTTTTAAAATGAAATAATAAAATATTAATAAATAATATAATTCGTAGATATTTTATTAGGGGAAATATATACATATTGTAGTTTCATCAATTATTTTTCTATTTTTTAATTTTTTAAGAATTAAATTATCTCACCAACCCATTTTTAAGGATTGAAAATATTTAGCAGTAATATTTATGTAACTTTGCCTATTAGTTAATACAAAGTCTGTTTGATTCATTAAAAATTGTTACTGAATTTAATCAAGGTATAAGACAATTTTTTATATTGCTAACAATAAATAACACAAGTAAAATAATATAATATTTATTAAAATATTTTATTTAATAATAATTTATAATATTATTAAATATTATCTGAATTCAAAATTTACAACTAAATTAGATAATTGATAATGATAATTGAATATAAATGATTTAATAAGTTTATTATAATTAATAGATAATATTAATTTAAAATAATAAATGATAAAATTTTTAGATAATTAAAATTTTAATAAAATAATTTAAAATTAAAAAAAATAAGTGAATGCACATGTATGTTTTAAGTTTGGTACGTTGTGTAATTTTTGTCCAAAGATTTTTAACTAACAATAAAAAGAATTTGAGATTTCATATTATTTCATGTAATATTTCATAATTCTTTTTCAATTAATCAAACTTATATCAAATTTTAGCAAATCAAACCAGGTGTATCAATAGTTAAAATATTTTTTTCTCCCTTCGAATGAGGTTGGAGGAAAAAACACATGCTTAATGAAATACCAGATAAATTAACCATAATATGCCAGTTATGGAAACTATTTTTATAATTGGACCTAGTTATAAATTTGTTACGCGGAAGTTTGTTTTTTAACGGTGGCGGATAGGAGATGGGCGTCACAGATATAAGAGTGACACGTGGTAGGTAGGGATTGGACATCACATATGGTGCATTGTCATTGAGCGCCCAACGCCACGTGGCACGTAGGGGCGCCTTTACCCTGGTACTAAGCCTTACTCCTAGTAAGGTCTCAACCATACTACCCTAGTCTGCATGTGTGGATCTAATAACAGGTCTCTCATCCACTGGTAAACCAAGTAACACAACAACATCTTCTACTGTGATGGTACATTTCACACATGACATATGAAATGTATGGGTCTGAGGCCTCCAACGTTCAATAAGAGCTTGTATTAATCCTCCGTTCTGTTTAAAATATCCAAGATGACACACCCAGTAGAAGCCAGTCTCAATCAAATATGGGGAAATAACATCAGACCACCATGACCGACTCTGATACAGAGGAGCAGCTCGTCTTAATTTAAATTTCCTGTTTTCTCCAATGTTCTAAATATGCTGAGATATATGATAGGCTGAGTCCATAAATCTGGTTTTATAGGCCTGATTCAATCGTGACGCCACCAAATGAAGAAGAAGTAGCCATAACAAAACCTACAAATATTTAAAAATAAAAAAATTTACAACAGTTGAAATAATAAATTGTCCTACAAGTTACCATAAAATAATTTTTTTAACTAATTATATCAACAATTAAATTTAACTACACTAACAATTTTATTTAATCTAAAAATTCAACATTCAAATTACTAACAATTAATTTCTTTAAAACATCCATTATGAACAACTTCAAATTACTAACAAAAATTCTAATTAATTTCTATACTAAAATTACAATATTTCTATAATAACAAAATAATAATTTCTACACTAAAATTACAATATTTCTATATCAGCAACATTATTTCTATACTAAATTTACAATATTATCAACATTATTTCTACAATAACAAAATAATTTCTATCCTAAAATAACAATTTTTCATTACTAAAATTACACTATTTCTATTTACTGTAAATTTAATATTATTTTTAAATTTTTCTAAATTAATTCTACATTTATATACTATATACACAAAATTATTTCTACATCTACCACTAGATAGAAAAATACTGCCTAACTAACTACACTAGTGTTAACTAAACTAACTAAACTACTAACTAACTTAACACTAAACTAACAAAACATAAAATATAAAACTACAAAACGTAAAATAATCAACTAAACTTATCCGGAGGAGACCACTGCACGTGAGGAGGGGATCACAACAAAAAGAAATTAGGGACCACACGAAAATGGAAGGATAACGCGCGGAGGAAGAGGGAGGAGAGGAGGAGGAAGTTGTTTTTACAACAGAGTGAAAAAGAAAGGGGGAGTGGTGGGGTATATTTTAAGTGAGACGCTCAAGGATAAGACACTTATGCCACGTGTAGGCTGCGCGCTCAGGGTAGAGGCGCCACACACACATGACAACTCCCCGCTTGCGCCTGCATGGATCCCACCAAACGCCTTTCACCCTCTCACAGGAAGCCACATGGAAGTTTGACGCCTCTTTACTGGATGCTCAACCGTTGCCCAATCGCTGACTATCACATGTCACTTCCTAAGCTAGAACTCTCATCCCGTATCCACCATCATTAAAAAACAGTTTCACACGTAATAAATTTATAACGAAGTCCAATTACAACAAATAATTTCTGTAACTAACCTATCGTTATCATTTAACCGAAACACTAAGATGAATGTTTTGATTCTGTGTAAATTTAAGAATCTGACGTTACAATAAAGGGCTAGATTAATGCAAGTACAGTTTGAAATGAAGAAGCTGTTTTTTGCTTTTTGCTGCTAACACTTGGATGTAAAAAGTGATTAACCTTCTAAGCATCCAAAACAAAAGTGATTGATTTGACGAGCCAACCATTACAGTTTAATAGATTACCAACAACTACATAAGCATGATATATGTAATGCCTGCATCAACGCCACACAAACTCCAAGATCGCAATCTGCGTGATTAATTAGTGCTAGCTAGCTATGAATTTATTATGATAAACCATAAGTTTATTTCTCATGCTACAATTAACTTTTCTTCCACTTAGTTACTTAATTATGAATGATTAAATGTATGGTCATTAGACGTATTAAGAGATTAAAATATTAAATATTTAATATGTAATTTATAAATAAATATATATTTTTTGTATTGATTTGATGTTTTATTTTCTCCTTTCAAATTTTAATATTTTTATTTTGCTTGTATATAAGTCCAAATGGAGCATTACTAAGTTTACAACACACCAAATTAGATTTATATTCAATTTATTCGTAATACATGTTTAGAAAGACACAAAGACTAAATTTTAAATGCGAAAACAGGAATTAATCTCCTAGCCTAGTAAAAAAATTGAAGCTTAACTATAAATACTTCAAGGTTCAATATTATGTATAAATAATTATATTTTTTAATTCATAACTTTTAAGTATTCTTTGCAAAAAATGATTTATCAAATGTAAAATATTATAATACAAGAAGATTAGTTCTTTCAACCTAAAACATCCACATGAACAATCACCAATGGCAAATAACATATTAAAAAAACTGATTAAATTAACTCTAATAATTTTCAAAAATTAATTTTAAACACATTTTTTACTAATAATAAAATATTATTCTATTAACTATTAAGTATATTTATAATTTCTCCACACTCGATCACATCCCAGAGAAAGAACACTGCATTTGCCATAAAATTATTTAAGACAAAAAGAGTTAGTTTTAGAGAGTTTTGTTGTTACACCTTACAAAATTCGTGTATACATTGAAAAAATAAATAATTTAAGAAGTAAAGACATAGAAAATTGATTTTAAAGCGTGAAAAATATAATTCTATTATTTAAATAAAAAATAATACTACAGGTAATTAATATTGTTTATAATTCTTCGGAAGATAGATGAAAAACAAATTGAGATGAGTATTGGACTGTTTATTATAGTATAAAATATTATTTGAGGAGTATAATATTATTTATGTCCTTGTCCAAGAGTAAGATGTGAATAATAAAATTTGCGGTTATATTTGCAATTGCTTTCAAATAGATTTACATGTGTATTGTATTTATTTTTTCAAATCACCTATCGTTACTTACATTATTCACATATTTTTTTTCCTCAACTTTCTTTTTACCTCAAACTTTAGTTATCTTTCATTCACTTAATCGAAAATTTTCATGGATTATTTATTTTCACTCAGATTTTGCAAAAGTCATTTAAAATATAACTGTGATTGAGTTTAAATGTTTGACTTTATTGGATTTTTCATTTGTGTCATTTATGATTTAACTACTAAATTGGTTCGAGGTTTTACAAGTGTTTGTCATTGATCATTTTATCGATTAAACTTAGATGAAAAATTGTAGTTAATCGATTAAGGTGTGAGCTTGTTAAGATTTAATTGATTAAACTTTGTTCATTTGTGAAATATTTATGCATTTCATTCATTGAAGAAGACGTGTTATTGTTCGCATCAAGTGAGCTTCCTGTGTCCAACTATATCCGTAAGCAAAGAATAACTTAATTAATTAAAGGAAAAAACCAAAATTAAATATTATTTTATAATATTTATAACCATAATTTATGTTAATTAAATTCAATGCAAAATAATTTTGAATCACTTTTGAATTTGATAAAAAAAATTATATATTAATTTGATGTCACGGGAATATCTCGAGAAAAAGAACCATTTCAAGTCATCATACAAATAACAATCTTTGAAAGACTAATCCATTAATTTGATGTCACATTTTTAACAGATCAAATTAATATAGATTATTATAATAACTTACTATCTTTGCTTCTTTTTATAAGAAACAAATTAAAGCATAATTTACCAAAATAAAGTTATAGTGTAACGTAATTTACACTGACTTGTTTCTTAAAAAAAAAAAAAGTAATATTTGTTTTGGCATAGAACAGTGATGTAATTGCAGGTTTGATGGGAAGTAAATTATTTTCCTTCTCCTACAATTGCCTCCTAATGCATGAATCCAGCACAACTATAAATCAAACAGGCTATAGAAGAAGACTCTTTCAATTTTATAAACTAAACTCAATACATTTCAATAGTCTAAATGTCATTATCTTATATCTAAATATCACATTCCCAGTTTATCCAAAAAACCAAACCACATTCCCAGCATCTTGAACATCTTTGGCCCACTTGAAGTCAAAATAGCTATATCCAGCATCTGTTCATAGTTTGTGAAAAAGGAAAAAAAGGGACACGCAAGTAATATTACTTAAACACAGTGAGATAATACACTGTGGTGTTGTATAAAATTTCTCTCTTTTTATCCCAAGAAATCGTAACTATTTCAGCCCACTACTGCATACTACCACCAAGCACTGTAAAGTTAGGATCATAATAATTGAGTGGTAGAAATAGCAGTGGTTTCATATCTTAGTTCAATCCTGTCTTGGCATACACTGGATTTGTTCATAATAACATACACTATAACAATGAGAAAATAGTTTTTGCATCGATAGTATAATAATTTTTAATATTATCATCCATTCATCTAATAAGAAATCACCATGTATGATAAATTTAATTTTTACAAGAACTAAAAGTCATACCAGAAGATAGTGTTTAATTATGTCAATGCTTACTGCCTATCCCTGCGAGTACCCAAATCAGAAGCAGCTTGAGCTGCTCTGGTTAGAGCACCTGATACCCACAAGGCTCCTTTTGAAAAATAGCTGCTATTTAACACAGAGTTTGCAGCCGCTGCTACCGATCTTCCTGCTGTGGATGTGGCCGCCAAGGTTGTTTCAGAGATGTTATACCTCTGATCCACAGATTTAACAGCTCCAATGCCTGCAGATATCTTCTCTGAGAGGCCAATTCTCTGGCTCAGTTCATGAACCTTTGCTGTTGCGGTGGCAGAAACCTGATGAGACTCATCAAAGTCTTTAGCCTTAGATAGTGCATCCTTACTGAGAACATATCCCTTTGTTAGCATGGTCTTAACAACTTCTTGAGCCATGGTAACGGCTTCTCCAGCAGAGTAAACAGATTGATTGCTATGCGGTGTCTGAAAGAGAACATGTAAAAGCATGCAATCTCACACCTTGAGTCAAAATCCATAATCATTAACAATTAGCATGACTGAGAGAAATACAGATCATACAGTTGAAGCAGCCTCATCCTCGTGACTATAGGTTGGCCGGTTCCAAAAATCAAATTCATCTTGATATTGCCCCCAGCGTGTTATGCATACCCGTTGATCTAAAATAGTGGCTCCCTAACAGAACAGATTAGGAGAAAAAAAACACATTCTATCAGGCATTACTCATAAAGCAGATGTCACTCGATGTATAGATGCATGTTATTTATGATAAAATGATTGCTTCATAGTTAGTTACATTCGGTCAATAAACTGTGCAATTATTCAGCTGCCATTTTAGGAGGCATGGTTGCAGATTCAGTAAATGTATATAAACCATTGGCCAACACCAGATTCGACAAGAATGTGCATGTTCACATGTTTAGATTCATTTTAAAATGAACATGCTATTGAATTTATCACTGAGACAACTTAATGACCAGTAGAGTACAAGATCATTCCAGTTACAACATTTCAAGTATTCTGGAGTCTGAACATGAGTATAATGGATACTCACACTGAGCAAGCATGCAGTTTCTTGAGAATATGCATCCTTAAACGTCACATAAGCTGTACAAGCATAATCACCAGACCTGTACTCAGCCATAACCAAGTATCATACAAAATTCAAAATACTAAATCAATAATATGTCAACAAACATATGGTAAATCCCAAAACTGTAACACTTTCAGTTGGACTACTCAATAAATATTACCAAACATGAATAATCAATTCTTAGAATTTGGACTTATGACCAAGTCAACCCACAAATCAGTTTGTAAGATACGAATTACTCAAACTTTACATGCACTACTTAGAGTGTGTTAGGTTTGCCATTTGGGTACCCAAACAGAGGTTTATTCTGCATTGAAAGTTGGGCCTATTTGTTTGACAATTTTTTTCCTTGTTGGGTTAAACATGATTTTCATTCAAGATGAGGTTGAACTCAAAGCTACAAATATAAATCAATTTACATTAAACCTATTTTTAGCTGAACTTAAGTTTACAAAGTTGAGTTCAACCAAACTTACTTTTTAAACTGTAACCCAAACACATGTGGGAGTAAGGGTGTGTAAAAACCGGTTCAGTTTGGTTAGGCAAAAAATGGAATTGTTTTATAAAATAGTTCGGTTAACCAAACCGTTTTAAAAAAGTGATTATTTTAAAAATGCTTCAATCCTTTTTCAGTTTGGTTCAGTTCGGTTTAATTCAGGTATCCAAATTTTATTCATATATGGATTGGTTTTTCAAAGAACCGCGCACCGTACCGAACTAATCCATTGTTTTAAAACCAGTTGGGTTAATTGAACCATTTTTAGTAAATCTGTTTAGCTTGGATTTTTCTCCAAAACAATTCAGTTTTCAAAAAATGGTTTGGATCAGTTTGGTTTGAACTGGTGTTTTTGCACACCCCTACATGGGAGTTACACCTTATCTGTAATTTCTACTTATTGGAATCTAAAAATTTGAAGCTTATGATTATTTTAAAAGCTGGTTTCTTGTTGCCCTCAAAATTCTCACCAAACTAACCCAAACAAAAATTGATTATGATCCCTTACTGAAATAATTTAATTTTCACAGCTATCCCAAAGAATGCACAAATTTGAGCTAAGTAGTGAAACTTGATAAAATCAAAATAACCAACAATTAACAATAATCAATCGCCCCATTCAAAATATCTTTAGAAAAAAAAAAAGAAGATTTAAATTAAAAGGTTATACCTGATAATTTCAACATGTTCAATGACACCAGAGAAAGCAAAGAAGTCACGGACATCCTTGTCGGTGGCTTTTGGTGAGAGACCTGTAACCTCAACAGCGTATCCAACAGAACTCATGTTTTTCACTTTGTGTTCTGAAACAACAACAACAACATGTGCATGCCCCAAATAATTAACAAAAAGGTAAATACTAAATACTCATAACAAGAAAGTAAACAAAGTTATGAATCAGATGCACGCACCAGTGCTGGGATCAAAGAAAACGATGCAACTGTTTTTGTTTCTAAAGTACAGCACTTTCGAGAACTAGTTGAAGCTTAAAAGTTAAAACTACTTTGGATTTTGTTATATAAAATTAAAACAAAAAGAAAATGTATTAATTTCATAGGTGAAGGTCAACCATGGGCCTGGGCTTTCTGAAAGTCCAGCTCACAGTGACACTGTTTTAAACTTTGATTTTGGGGTTTTAATTTTATTTTTATTTTTCTCCAAGTAATTTATTTTAAAATTAAACTATCCGTTGACTTGTGGTCATATTTGTCATTTTCTCTTAATATATACATTGAAAAATTATAAATATGATAATAAGCGGGCATGTAGCCTCGGACCAAATTTATTCATATAATTCATAACTATTATGTTAACAAGTTTATATGAGCACATTTGTTACCGCATTTGATTGGTGTGTGTCATTTGGAATGAAATGGTTTACATAATTACGGAGTTAGCAAAATTAGCTGATAAGAAATATTTTGTTGTAGGTCATAGACGATTGTTATATAATTGTATTTAATTAATTAATTAAATAATAATAATAATAATAATAATTATAATAATAATAATACAACCACAAAATGAACTCTAAAACCAAGACTTTACACCAAAATAAAAAAAGCTAGATAACTAAGAAAATCAACAAAAAATGTGAAAAGTGAGAAGAAATTGAATGCATGAGAAAATGGAACAAACCTGTTAGAGTTATTGTTTTAAATGAAATTTTCTCGGAACTCCTATCTTGATTATGGTTGAATTGAATTGAATGACGAAGACACAGTTTAGTTGAACCAACGTATTCTTAGAAGTTGGAAAATCTAATCAAAGTCTAAAATGTTAGTGATTCGAGTAACATCAATTAGAACGTACGTTAGGGGTTGAACAGCGTTACAGGAAATTAGATGGAAGCAGATTGACCCATCCGGATTTTTTTTTACATAAATGGGCAGTTAAGAAATTACTTATGATCCTGGGTTGTTACGTTTAGAGCTAGACGAATTTGTTTTAGTTAGGTTACGTTTAGTTCATGGGCAGATCCAATTATGCTTAATTCATGAGCCGAAACAGTTAGGATGAACCCAAAATTTTTCCTGATCATGATTAACAATTTTTTTACTAGGTTATATAATTTTTTTTTTATTTTTATTCTCTTTATAAATATATTATATTAAAATATTAACATTAGTTAGACCAAAATAATTTTAATTTAATTAGAGTAAATCTAACTTTGAATATAGGACTTTGTACAACCAAATTAAATAAATTTATAATATTAAATACTAATATTTTTGTATTTCTGTTATGAGTTGGGGAGAAATGATTTATGTAATTGTTACGTAAAAATTTATTTAAATCTAAATAATATGTAAAGTTTTATTTTTATTTCTACTTAATGTCTAATTTTTTATGTAATATTTATTATTTAAATTTAAATATATTTTTACGTATTTAATATATTTATATAAATTTATCAGTATTTAATATTATAAAATTTATTTTAAATTTTTTTATTATGAGTAAGTCAAATTATTTTTAGGGGGAATCAAAGCCAAGACCTTTCCCTGTCATGACCTTCACCAGATCCGCTCATCCGTCCATAGGCTGAACGTAACCTAAACCATGTTGGTTACGCCCAAGCCTTGGACGTAACGACTCAGAACTGTAAATAGTTTTTGAACTGCCCCATTTGAACATAGTTAGCATGTTTCCTAATCAAGATGGTTCCTTGCTAAAAATAGAAGTGAAATCCATAGACTCATGCCCATAAACTCATGTAACCAACGCAACCAAACTATTTTGGCAGTGGTTTCAACTCTTCCAAAAGATAAGAGAATCCCCAAAAAGATGCAAAACTTTATAATAGACTTACGATCAGTGGAGTCATTATCCTAATCAACATCTGAATAAGCACATAATTCCAATGAAAATGATGATGGAAAGAACAGACTCTGAAATTGAGTACCTCGAAGATAACGAAGAATGTGAAGAACAACTGCCCAATGAACTGTGGTAGGAGAAGTAACAAACTGACTAACAACATTCACTACATAAGCAATGTCAGGTCTAGTAATGGTAATATAAACCAAACTCCCAACAAGAGTACGATACGAAGTGGGATCTGACAAGGAAACACCATTAGAAGAGAGGTATACCAAATATTATGCTCATGAGGAGTATACTTGATCTTAGTATCAGAAAGATGAGTTTGTTCCAGGATGTTGACAAGTACTTAGATTGAGAAAGGACGTAACCTCTAGAAGAGTAAACAACTTCAATCCCCAAAAAAGTAACGAAGAGACCCTAAGTCTTTCATCTCAAACTAATGTGCTAATTGGAATTTCAATTCCACAATCTCGTCAATATCATCCCCAGTAATTATCATATCATCAACATATAAGGAGAGTAGAATACGACCATGAGAGGTGCACTTGAGAAATAGAGCAGAATCATACAGGCTAGAGATGTAATCACAATGGAGAACTTCTCAAACTAAGAACGAGGTGCTTGTTTGAGCCAGTAGAGAGCTTTCTTCAATTTACAAACTTCACTTGGATTATGAGAAACACCTGGTGGAGGAATTATATAAACATCAGATCACCATTCAAGAAGGCATTTTTAACATCCATTTCAAAAATATGCCACTGGCGGATAAATACAACTACAACAAGAGTATAAATAGTGATCATTACTGTAGTAAAGGCAACAGTTTCTTCATAATCCATACCATATTATGGAGAAAATCCTTTAGCAACTAAGCGAGTGTTGTATCTCTCAACAAACCCATCAGATTTGGTTTTGATCTTATATACTGTAAAATATAAATACACAAGAAGGGGGTTGAATTGTGTTTTTCAATTAAAACTTTTTTAAACGATGCATTTTGCTTCTGTATTAAAACGTTTAGATCAGATGCAAACTTAAACTTATACTTCAAAGATTGATTTTAAGTAAGAATGCAATTTAAGTTATTATCCCCAGTTAGTAAGCAGATAAAAATAATCAAAACAATAATATTTTTATACTGGTTTGTCTATTCAAGACTACGTCTAGTTAGCCAACAACTTGCTGAGGTTCCACTAAGAGTATTTTTCTGAACCCACCACTCCTTGCTAAATTACAAATATTCTTTGAACACAACCTTCTCAGGCTAAACCAGTATTCTTTGACCCCAGCTTCCGTAGGCTAAACCCAAGTATTCTTTGAACACAACCTCCACAGGCTAACAAAGGTATTCTTTCAACACTTAGCCTCCTCAGGCTAAAACAAGTATTCTTTAGACCTCAGCCTCCTCAGGCTAAACTCAATGTATTCTTTAAACAATTAGCCTCCCCAGGCTACAGATTACCACAACAGTGGTTTACAATTAAGACCAAATAGAAAATATTCTCTACGTAGAGAGGGATTTTACAATGTGAATTCTATTCTAAGTTTGTGGTGAGCAAACTCGTAATTTGAGAGCTTGAGCGAGTATATGAATATAGTCTTGATCAGAGTAGTTCGCCAAGTTGAACTCGCAGGGATGAAGTCCTTATATAGGCGTTCTTGTGAAGTAACCGTTAGACCGAAGATGTTAAAGTTAATCCTTGACTTGGGTACTTTCATGTCTGGCAGAGTGAGCAATTAGAACATTTAATGAAAAGTCAGCGGATGTCAGTGTGAGATCTGCCTTTGACTTGATATGCTCAAAGATTTCACTAAAACGTATAATTTTTTTTCGTGTTGGAGATGTTTATTTTGAAATCTCTTTCCACCTATAGAAGCTTCTGAGTAACGGGTTGATTTGAAACGAATGCACGTGTTACTCAGTGTCTTGAACTTCATTAAGCAGATAGACAAATGAACAAATAGATGAGTTATGTGTTGAATTCATTCGTGTGTCTTTTGTCTTCGTCTTCAACTTCAGTCTTCAAATCTTTACTCTTGAGCACATGACTTGAAGTTGGGACGCGCTCTCCGTCTGGTCTTTGAAGGTTCTTCGTCTGATGAGATTGCCTTGAAGCATGACGACTTAACCTTGCGTCTGGAACATCTTATGTTTTGAGGGTGTATCTTTCGTCTATGCTGATAATGATTCGTCTGATCATTGTTCTCTCTCGTTCTGTTGATACGTCCGTTTGTCTTGTAATTATCAAAATTAAGATGCTAAGTCATTTTTACTTAACATATACTCAGCGAAAACCAATTGCAATTTTTCCCAGTGGAAGAGAGACATGGTCCCAAATATCTTTCTTAAAGCAGAAAGTTTCTCTGCCATAGTTGCTACACAAAGGGATAAAAAACAGCCTCCTGATTAGGGCTGAGCAAAAAAATCCAATAACTATATCTGACCCATTTTTATATCTGGCCTACTCTGTATTTTATTATTTTTAAAAAAATTGGTTTTCCTTTACTTAAAATTTTAAACCCATTGTGATATTCAGTTTCCACTTTGTTTCTTAATTTGGATATCTAGTTTCCACTTACAAACCGTATCAAAACTAGAGTCCTTTTTTCCCCTGCAATTGAAGAACCCTAACATTGATTTTCCAGTTGAAATTTTCCTCGAGAGTCCCCAATGTGGTTGCGGCTTCAATTGCAATACTTTGCCCCTAAACGATGATTTCTTCGATTTAATTACGATTTTTGTTCTATATCATTTCATTCAATTGCGATAGGATTATTGGTCTTGAACTTCGATTGCAAAGTTTAGATCTATGCTTATTTATCAATAATTGGTCCATTTTTTATCGGGGATTTGTTTCGATGCTTCATAGGGTTTCATATTGTATATGAAATTGTTAGATATAAAGAATGACATGAAGTGCACTCTAGTTTTAAAACATTGACAAAATTATGCTATTATCTAGGGTTGCTAACAGAGTCACAGTCCAGTCTAGTCTGGTTTGATGATCAACTTAGAAAAATCTCATTACTCTTCCACATTTTACAAACCAATCCACAATTCAAGGTTTGGCTTGTTTCCAAACGTGTATTGGTGGTGTTTCAAGTCAATAGAGACTAAAAACTAAAATTAACAATTGCAATTGAAGCAATATATAATCCAATTTCAAATTCTTATGTGTTAGATATATGCATAAAAGATATGCTTTAAATATGGACCAAACCTTTTTTTGTCTTTTACATCAATGATATAGTCAAGAATTCTTGAACCAATCTAAACTTTGATTGGTCTACCCAATTCAGAATTTTGAATCCCCCTCAATAGTAACACAAGTGTGTGGGATATTATGGTCCCCTGCAAAAATAAGGTTGAAATTATTCCATCGTCTAGATTTCATCTTTTTTTAATGTTTTAATTTATTAAGAAAAAATGGCAGCATATCCTTTACATTCAAATGATAGGGAGTGACATCAATGATACTTTAATCTTTATTTGATATTTAGTTTTCTAATAGTATGTTTATAACTTTCCGAAGTTGCCCCATAATTCTTCCAAGGGAAAGTGAATCCGTGGTGATACCATTCACTTGAGATTCCAAACAATTGTCATTGTTGTTGTTGTCTATTTCTCTTGCCTCTATCGATAATCTCGTTGAACATATTGTTGTTTTGTCTTCTTTTTTTTTTATAATTCAAAAGTAAGAATATAATACCAGAATGTTAATTATTAGCTTAATTATGAAGTAAGTATATAATCTGATAATGATAATATAGAGCAATTGCTTGTGTCGTGAAAATTTTAGTTTATAAGAGGATTCATGTAGAGTGTTATTTGTGTAAATTCTATCCCATTTTTTGACATTTTTCATACATAGGTATTATATAGCAAATAATTATCAATATATATTTGGTATGTGGTATTTAATATATGAGAGATAGATGATAAACATAGGCCATAATGTGATAAGGAACGAAGAATTGACATCAATCATATCATGAATTGAAATGATGTTTTTACCTTAACTTCTCACTCTTAATTATTTGGGTATTAAACTAAAGGGGAACAATCTTATCTAACTATTTGTGCAGGTTTCATACCAGAACTTAACAATTGGCACAGTACACCTGCATCTGTACCTAATGTCTTACGTAATTATTATTATCAATATCTTTCATCAACTTTAGAGGTTGCTGAGGTGATTTTTTATTTTGATTGTATGAGCATGTTTCTTATAGTATGCTCACTAAATTATAGTATGAGCATCTGTAACTGATGCCTTACGTATTAATATTATCAGTATCTTTCATCAACTTTAGAGGTTGTTAAGGTGATTTTTTATTTTGATTTTATGAGCATGTTTCTTATAGTATGCTCACTAAATTGGTGCTGAGATTGTACCCAAGAAATAAAGGTGCTGAGAAATTGTTAGGCTATATATTTTATGGCTTTGCTCCGCTTGACTTCTTTAGCTTACCATTTTATGGGTTTTATCTCTTGTACTATGCATTCATAGGTTTTATATGTGTTTCTTCTGCTACCATTATGTTAGTTTCCACTCATGATTGATGTTTAAATGATAGAATTAGTATTAGTTTACAAGCTTATCTGTTTAGGTTAAAATTAATATATGGGTTGGGCTTGTGTTTAAAGCCCCTATAGTTAGGCTTGTTTGGATAAACAACCACCCCAATCTAGCCAAAAATGATTCTCCTCTATCTCATTTCTCCCTTCTTCCATTATAACCCACAACACTAACTTTACCAACATGCTTCTTGCACTTGTTGCCAGATCTACAAGTTTGTTATAACTAAAATTACATGTTGAAGATGCTTTGTTTCGTTGAAATAGGCCCATTTGATTATATTCAAACAAGTTGAAATTCTCCATTTGATTATTATTCTCTGGTTAGCAGGTGTTAATTCCATCCATTGTTGTTCTCTAATCTTGATAACTCTCTTTAAAGTTATGTCATCAATTGGAGATTAAGATAATGTTTCAGTCTCAGACACAACTGAACATGTGGCTTCTACTCTTCCAAAAATTAGCGACTTTGCAAATGCAAGACCTCCTCGCCCTAGACATAAAAATCGCTCAACAGCGTGGGAACATTTTATTCCACTGGAGCCTAAGTCAGATAAGAATGCTATGTATAAATATTGTGATACCATAATTTGGTATGAGAATGGAACAACTTTAATGAATAATCATGTGTTGAGATGCCCCAATGCTGACCAAGAAAGGAATAAAAAGCAAAAAACAACTTCATCATCAACAAATGATGAGAATATTAGCTCTCCTTCATATGACAAATTTGATCAAGATTCTTGTGAGAAAGAATTATCAAAGTTGTTTGCAGAAACTGAACTTCCTTTTCGATTGGTAAAGCATCCTGCTTTTATCATATATTCAAATGCTTTGCAACCAATATTTAATGTTAAATCGCTTCATACTTTAGTGCGTAATATTGCGACATTATGGGACATAGAGAAGGCGAACTTGAAGTTATTTCTTTCACATCATTGGTGAAAAGTTTGTCTTACTACCGATACATGGACTTCACGTCAAAATCTGAACTACATGTGTTTGACGACTCATTTCATTGATAATGAGTGGAAGCTACATAAGAGGATTTTAAATTTTCATCAGATAATAAGTCACGCAGGAGAATATATAGCTAAATATGTTGAGTTATGCTTGAATGAGTGGTGTTTAAATCATGTTTATAGTTTGACTGTTTATAATGCTGCCTCGAATAACACATGAATTCTACACTTAAAGAAAAGATTTTTGCTTTGGAACAACTTAGTTTTGAAAGGGAAGCACATTCATATACATCGTTGTGCACATATTTTGAACTTAATTGTGAAGGAAGGGTTGAAAAAGGTTGACAAATCTGTTTTAAGAATTCGTGGGGAAGTAAGATATATTAGATCATCATCACCTTCCAGATTTATGAAATTCAAAGAATGTGTTGATCAACAAAATATTGCATATAAAAGTCATATCACTTTAGATGTTGAAACCAGATGGAATTCCACTTATTTGATGTTGGATGCTACTTTAAACCACAAAAAGGCATTTGAAGAGCTTGAATTCCGTGACATGAAGTACACTAATGAGTTGATGAATGAGGTAGGTGTGCCTTCTTTTGAAGATTGGGAATACATTAAGTCTATTCTACCTTTCCTTAGCATTTTCTATGAAGCTACTTTGCGCATCTCTAATACCTCTTATGTTACTAGTAACTTGTACATGTTAGAGGTGGTAGGAATTTGGAATGAGATTAGTCATTTTCTTAAGTCTAACAGTGAAAATAGTGTCACACATCAAATGACTTAACTTATGAGAAGTAAATTTCAAAAGTATTAGGGAGATCCTGAAAAAATGAATACGTTGTTGTTAATTGTTGTTGTGTAAGATCTTAGGTATAAATTGAGATATATGAAATGGGCAATTGATGAATTGTTTGATTTGGATAAGGCACAAGAAGTCAAAGTTGGACAATTCTTTGAAGTTGTTGTTTTATGAGTATAATGGTCGTAAAGAGGAGACTGAAAGTGACATACAACAAGCACAAGAAGATGTACCAATGATAGGAAAGATATATACGGTCAAGAGAAATTTCTTAAAACAACAAGAGATACTCTAAATAACAAATATGAGCTTCAGAAGTATTTAGATGAAGGACTTGATACAAGTGTTAATCTAAATATTCTTGATTGGTGGAAAATGAATTCATGTTGATTTCCAATCATGTAAAACATAGCATGAGAGCTATTAGTTGTGCCTGTTTCTACAGTAGCATCTGAGTCTACATTTAGTACAGGAGGAAGGGTTCTTAACCCATATCGCAGTTCTCTATCACAATAAAAGGTGAAAGCATTGATTTATACACAAGATTGGCTCAAAGAAGTACCTTATCCATCAATATTGGACTATGATTTTGAAGAGCTTCAAAATTTTCATGGTATCTTGATGTTCCAAATTTGTAATGATGTTTTATTTAAAATATTCATTCTGTAATGAATTTTTTTTTATTGTTTTACAGGTTTGGTTGCTCAACAAGATGTTGTCATTTCAACAACTGTTTCTCTTAAAGAGTAGTGTAGGATTTAAGATAATTTTTTTAGTGATGAATATTTGACTTATTTGCTAATAGTTTAGTAAGTGGATTAACTTTTTTCTTTCTCACATGAAATGTTTTATACCATTAACATTTATAAATTTGGATTATTTATTTTCTTGGAAATTTAGTTCTAAGATTCCATAGTTTCTATTTTATTTTGGCTTTATGTTCTCAATGATTTGACCGGTTAAGATCTGATAACTCACAAAAGTGAGCTATTTTTATACTTTTTTATCTCATAAATTGTCCTTTTAACACTCTTAAGCAACCTAAAAATGACTCTAATTGCTCTTAATTCATAATAATTCATGTTAGAGCTTGTTGATGGTGTGTTAAGTGTTTCAGGGTGAAAAATAGCCAAAAACAGGAGAAAAACGTGCTCAAGAATGCATCTCTCACGATTTGGAACCCAACTCGTGCGAAGTAAAGCTCTAGTGAAAAACAAATGCTCTCTGGAACCTCAACTCGCATTCATCTCGTGCTCATCTATACCATCTCGCGGGAAGTGAAGTATCTTCAAGAATAAATTAACTCTCTAAAACCTCATCTCGCGTGAAGTGACTTGACTTGCATTACACGTTTGCTCTCTGGAACATGAACTCGCGCGAGTTGGGCTCGCGAAAAGATCATGTCCACTAGATCTTATCTTTTACAAAGAAAATCCAAGATCTTATCTTATGCAAATGAGGCTGAAGATATTATCTTATTTCAAAAATAAAGATCTCATATTATCTTTTAAAGATCTTATCAAAGGAAGCCTAAGTCCATGAAGAAGGCTATATATTTGCAAGTTACTATCAACAGGGTGGGATCGCTCTCATTCACTTCTTGACCTAATCTACCTGAGGTTCTGGAGACTAACAACCTCCAGACCTCCCCACAATCGGTTCAGTGCGACTATCTATGTATTCTCTTTCTTATTATTCTTGTAGTGTTTTCCTTATTAGTATGAACTAAACCCCTTTTGATTGGGAGAATGATGTAACCCTAATTTATTTTCTAATATAATTCTCGATGTTATTCAATATTTGGACGCTTATTTCTTCTATGCTTAATGATATTTGTTAATTGGCCACTAATAAATTGATAGTAAACTTAGGGGAGCTTTGAGAAAAGAAACCTAGGTAGTACTGGAGAAATAACAATTATTACGCTAGAGTCCTAGAGATAGGAGTAGATAGTAGTGTGGACAACACCTAAGTTTGCCCCTAGATTCGCAGATCTAAATCCCTAATTAACTCAGTATTAACTTAAGAGATTAATTAATCAAGTTAACCTATGCGGCGTGGGTGATCCTGAGAGGGAAGGTCACAAGAGTATGAATCCGATCCAACCATAATTATATATTGAATAACATAAAGGAGAATATTATGATAATTAGTGGTGAAATCAGGATCCCAATCGTTCTTTTTATTATTCGCTCCATTTCTAATAATTTCTTTCTCAATAACTCCTCAACAACTTCTCACAAACCCCCAACAACCTGCTTCTAAATAATAGAATTAAAATAAAGATTAAACCTAATTGCTTATCCTCGTGAGATCGACAACTCTATTCTTTAAAATACTTATTACTTGACGGTTGTGGTATATTTGTCATAGCAAAGGGATATAGGAGGTATAACTACCACTTGTATTCCGCGTATCAAGATCCCAATTGTTGAGTATTGTGAAGAAGTCAAGAATAGAACTGAATGGGAAGGATTTGACACTGGTAGTAGGGTTGTTGTTGCTGCTATTTTGAATTTATTCCACTTTTGATCATGTAGTTTGGTTTATGAGTTTTATATATATTACATGAATCTGTTTACAACACACTGTTTCAACAGGTGGTGTAACCACAGTGGTGTTAAGTGTTGGTGTCGTTGGTATAAAGGTAACTATTTGAAAACGTGCATTACTATTGCAACTCTCAGTAGTATATTTCTTTGAAGTGGTTTAAGACTATCTTGCTGGGGATTCCTGAATTTCTGTGTCCATTTATCATCTCATCTTCTTGGAATTAAACCTGATTGCACTTTATATAAGTCCAAAGTACAGAAGGCTAATAATTGTGCATTCTGAAATTCAAACTGATTCTAATAATCATTTACAATGTAATGATAAAGGTGATCAAGATGTCTTAGAATATTTTAAGAGAATCTAGCAATATGAAATATCCTTCATGTATGTTTTGCTACGATGCAATCCATTTCGAATCTTGGATGAGGAAAATATCCTGTATCTTTGATTTTCCTAATGCTAATTAAATTTCTAGAAAAAAATATTGAAGCTCTTCTTTACTGTTTTCGGGAGCAGGCAGCCGTTGAAGGAATTGATGTTATTGAGGGTGTAATAGAGGTATAGTTTCAAGTTGAAACATTAGTTACATTGGTTTTTGGTTTGAAATTGGTTTTAAACCAAAAACCTTTTTTAAAACTGGTTTTAAACTAAAAACCATATTTAAAACTGGTTTTAGAAGATTCTAAACTATTTTTTTTTAAATATGGATTTGGATTTTAAATCCAATCTATTAATTTGGATTTAGATCGGATTTGAATTAGATTTTTAAAAACACTATGAATAGAGGTTGAGAAGGAAGCAAAAGAAGTGGAATAAGTTGAATAAACAAAGTCTAGTAAATTAGTGGACTTACAATCACAATGAGGATAATGAGGAAGAGGAAGATCAGCGATCACCAAAGGTCCTTGGGGAGGCGCGGAGACAGAAGAGATATCTAGATCTACAGATCTACTAATGCTAACCCTACAAAGTTCAACATTAGAATTATCTTGGTAATGGGTTACAAGAAGAGAAATGATGTCAAAGTCTATATGAATAGGGTCAATATGGGTGAGATCAGATTTGGTTATGGAATGTTGAATAGAAGGAGTGGAATAAAAAGAAATATACTCAACAAACACAACACGACAGGAGATATAAAGTTTTTGTTTTTCAGGATCACAACAACGATAACCCTTCTAACCATCACTATAACCAACAAAAACGCAAATTTCTGAACGAGAGGACAACTTACTACGTTTTACATAAGGACAAAGAACAAAGTAAGTAGAAAAAAAAAACTTTCAAGGATAAATAGTCTGGGACACAAACATATAATTTCCCAATGGGAGAAAAACCTTTTAGTTAATCATATGTGACCTAAAGTCAGTCTTAGCCTGATGATTTGATTCTACCCTAACTCTGACCGTCCTGATGTCATAATGATATGTTTTGACGAGGAGACATTGACTCAGCCACGCGTCCCACTCCCTAGTGGTTACCTCGAAGGTGCCTCATGTTGGCCCATTATGGTGGACTGGTTCGGATAGTACATATGCCACACGACTGATACGATGTCTCGTGTAGGCCCAAAATGGCAATTGGGCCTGAATAATACATAAGCTCCTCAAGCTTGGTACTATCGAGTATCAAGGTGATCGAGCTTATGTGTCCTTTCGTATCCGGAGCCGACCAATATGGGTCTAGGGTGATTCTGTCTTTCCCTCTCATTGATTGGTTTATTTTAAACCCGACTTTCTCTAAAGTTCTCTTCCAAGGTCGGGTTGAATTTTAATTTTGAAGGTGACATTATATCTTATTTATTGGTTGTCATTTTATTTAAGAGAGGCTTTAATTGTCAATGATGAGATGTTTCTTAAGCCGTTATATTGCTTTGAGAAGAGTGTAACTGTTTCTCATTATTTTTTTGGGGCGTGACGTTTGGGTTTTTGAACGTTACACCTTTTTAGGTAGGTTCGCATCTCTGCGATTTTTAACGTTTCAGGCCTTGAGACACGTATACATAGCCCACACTTTGCATCTTTCTCCTTCTACTGCATTGTATCTTCCTAACCTTTGTTGTTCCCTTACTCTTGTATTTTCTCCTTTACTTTTAACGTTTTCTCTCTTCCCCTGCACTCCGCCTCCAGCTTCCATTAACAAGTATGTTTTCTAGGCCCCATTGTTTTCTTCTCTCATTGCGAACGCTTAGGGTTCTAGGTTACTAATCTAATAGGGAAGATTCTTCTTGGTGGTAGTTGTATTTTCCCTTACACTCCCAATGCTTCCTCTATAATGTTCCAACTCTGTTTTCTTTGTGTGGAGAAGTCATGGTGATGATTTTAATTTGAAGAGTCTATTCAGTATAGTGTTACTACTCTAATGGGGAAGATTCTTCTTGGTGGTGGTGGAATTTTCCCTTACGCGGGAATGTTTCCTCTGTAATGTTCCAACTTCATTTTCTTTGTGTACAAATGTAGTCATGGGTGATGATTTTAGTTTTAAGTTTCTATTTACCAAGACTTGTGTGTCTTCTTTTCCTACCCCACCAGGCTCCCCTATTCACGAGGCAGGTACTACTTCTGCCACTAAGGTCGAAACCACCAGGACTTTAATTATTAAGGTTAGTTCTTTTAAATTATTCTACTTAATTAGATGTTTAAATAGCATATTAAATGATATATTATAAGAATATATATATTAGATGTTCTTGAACTTAGATTATAAAAATTATATTTTTTATATATTTATTGTGATGGTGGTGATTTTTACGTAAATTTTTCAATTAAATGTAACTCATTCCACTCCTAAAGTCTATTTCCGCCACTTACTATGACCCCTTTGTCTTTCCAAATAAGCTTAGCCCAGCCTCTCCCACCAATGACTGTGGAGGGTTCCTCCCGTTCTCTATTCGAGGCTCTATTCTTAGGTCTTGAAGGCATTCCTACTTCAGAAACTGCCCTTGGTTCTCC
The DNA here is from genome assembly GCA_026586105.1 of Hylodesmum podocarpum. Classification (NCBI taxonomy): domain Eukaryota; kingdom Viridiplantae; phylum Streptophyta; class Magnoliopsida; order Fabales; family Fabaceae; genus Hylodesmum; species Hylodesmum podocarpum. The sequence continues at coordinate 9,310,787 of JALJEV010000131.1, forward strand.
TTCCTGAATCGTCACTTCCATCGACCGACCTCTTCCTCCAAATGCCTCCTACCAAGGGGAAAGAATTCAGATTTACAAAATTAGTACAACAACACCATCCTCTAGATCTCTATGGCATGTTAACATGACCCCTTCGCTGTTTCGAGTATAGGTCAGACTTCGCTCTTAATCGTTATGACGCCGACCTCCTTAACTCAGCAAGGTCTAAAGCTTGCTTAGAAGGAGTGGAAATGATGTTGATTTGATCAATGACAACCCTTCAACATTACCGAGAAGTTTATTCCCAGGCGGTTGAATATCATGCTTTCCTCAAGGACCTTGAGGTCGAGACTTAGGAATTATTGAAGGCAAAAGCTAAGGGGGACTTGGTATCGAATATCCAAACTGCTGAGACTAACAAGTACCGAAGGCGTTATGATATGCCTTAAGGGTGGCACATGAAGCTACTAATCAGGTCGAGGAAGGGTGCCTTCGAGACGCTAAAGAGGCTTCCACGGTGATGGGGTGCTTTCCCGAGCTGCGAAGGAGCATAAAGGGGGTAAGCTGGAGCCTCAAGCGGTTAAGGACCATGAGGCCAACATTGAAAAGAAACTGATGGAGGCAGGGAAGATTGAGGCCGATTGAAGGCTGAGGTAAGAGAAACGACCGAGTACGTGCTACAGAGATACCAAGAGGGTTTTAGCCGGACATCTTAACAAGCTTAGCTCCAGTACCCGTTCCTTAGATTTTCTTTTAATTTAAATAAGAAAGTTATTGAAGGCCAACTAGTCGATGATTGTTAATTGTAGCCACTTTGTAGTTGGTTCCTTTGTATACCATATCCTTTTTCTCTTCACTTTCTTTTAATAAATGTGTTATGATGTTGTGTCGGATGAGCTCAGCTTAGTTCGATATGCCTTAACGGAGGCTCGTGCCGATGTTGATCGAGCTGGGGAAGGGCGCATTCGAGAGGCTGAAGAGGCTTCCAAGGTGAGGGAGAAGCTTTCTTGAGCAGTGGAGGAGTTGAAATGGGCTAAATTGGAGGTTCAAGCGTTTAAGGACCACAAGGCCGACCTTCAAAGCAAACTGGTGGAGGCGGGGAAGGTTGAGGCCGATCTGAAGGGTAAGCTTAGAGATATGACCAAGTATGTGCTACAGGGATACCAAGATGGTGTTACTCAAATAACTCAACAAACTCAACTCCAGTACCCTTCCTTTTGATTTTCTTTTGATAATAAGAAAGTTGTTGATGGTCAACTGGTCGATGATAGTTAATTGTAGCCACTTTATAGTTGGTTCCATTATATAGCATATCCTTTCTATCTTTATTTTATTTCTATCAACCCGTTATTATGTGGTCTATAAAAGTTCTTAAATTTATGTTTCACTGTTATTAACTTAAGGTCATCTTAGGATCATGAAACATTGTGATAAGGTCATCCTTGGACCCTGAAATGTAACATTATAAAGAGGTTGTCTTTGGACCGTAACAACACTAACTCAGAATCGTCTTTGGACTATAACATAATAATAAAGTAAATGTGGTGGTCATCTTTGGATCATAACAATAGATTTAAGGTCGCTTGTGGACTGTAACAAATACTAACTCGATCATCTTTAAACCATAACATAATAATAAAGTAAATATAGTGGTCGTCTTTCGACCATAACAAACATTAACATGGGGTTGTCTTTGGACCATAACATACAAGATAAGGATGTCGTCTTTGGACCGTAACAAAAACACAGAGATCGTCTTTGGACCGTAAAATAATCAAGTAAACATGAGGTCGTCTTTGAACTATAAAATAATAGAGTAAACATGAGGTCGTCTTTGGACCATAGCATAATAGAAGGGTCGTCTTTGGACAATACATAATAACAAAGTAAATGCGGTGGTCATCTTTGGACCATAATAAACATTAACTCGGGGTTGCCTTTAGACCATAATAAGATAGAAAGGTCCTTTTTGGACCGTAATAAAAATAACTTACTATGTAATTATGTGTACCTGGTTGGAGGTCCACATCACTTTTAAGCTTGACCAGCCACCATACTCTTGTGACTCCAACTCCTTTTGGAGTTCCGTCTTAGTTGTGGTGGCCTTCTTTTGGTGGTTTGATCATTTTGCAATTGCTGTTTTATAACACCGGACGTCGTCAGAACTCTTTGGGTGGTTCCTTGTATGAAATTGAATCTACACGAAAGGGAAGGATACGCCTTCGTCAACCTAATAGGGTCCAACTCGTAGTAGACCCTGTGGGTCCCAGTGCCCTAGCTTTTGATTTCGTTGGGTCTCTCGTTGATGTCCTAGGAATACCTATCAGTGGATATGCCTTTGTGAACTTCACTAGACCCGGCCATCTGGGGATGTAACACCCCGACGTATTTCATTGCTGAAATATTTTCATTTTCTTCATTTATTATTATTATTTGAAATTGTTTCCCTTCATTTAGATTTCTTTAAATAAAATCTTAATATAATTTTTCTTGCTAACAAAAACGTTACCAAAAATAACACACATCACATAGATCACATCATAATCATACATCAAAAGTTATTTACAAACGTCACATAGGTACGTAATATTGTGACGATACACATTATTCATAAAAATCCTCATGTTGGCTATCCTTGACATCTCCACACATGATTACTGAATCTACCTGTCAATCTGCTCCTCCGAATAAAATTCAGGATCATCACAGGTGTCAAACCACAGACACAAACACGCAAGGGTAAGTTCCAATATCTTAATAAAAATACTTATCATGTAAAAATATTTATATAATACATATCATATAAAAATGTCAATATAATACATATCATATAAAAATACCAATATGATACATATCATAATCCAATCAATAAAGGATGAATTATAACTTAAATGAAATTTCTATATGATGCATGCTCCAACCTCAACTCCAAAATTATGCAATGTGGTACCATCTCAGATAATACGACATCATCATCGTAAAACTTACCGACCAGTTGGGATTTCACAGTGGTGCACAGAATCTCATAAACAATCATGTGATCATCATGAATTAAATGAATTCTCACTATAAAAATCCCCCAAGTCTGGCATCCCACCTAGACGCACGGATTAAGTTATTATCTGCACCTCTAACCGAGGCCACCTCTTTTGAGGCATGCATGAATAAATGAAAACTTATCTCCCTTTCTAAAAATCTCATTTAAAACAACAACAATCTTGTTGATATTACAAGTCCATTCCATCATTATATTTTATATTATGGGTTAATAATTTATAGTATAATAATCATAGTTTTCATCACAGTCTCAATCATCAATCAAATTCAAGGAAAAGTTAAACATACACAATCCAAGTCATTATATAAATAACTTAAAGTTATGAAATCAGTAAAGGTGGCAGAGCCTCCTAGTTAGATCTCATAATTTTAAGATCACAAATTATCATATAAAATATAAACAAATGAAAGCGGAAATCAAGAAACACCAAGAAAACACCCATCAAAAGTAACGTATACGTGAACAGTACCGTATACGTGAATAGTACCGTATACGTGAATAGTAAAGTATAAGTGACCGTAGTCCGTGAATAGTACACCAGGTAAGTTCCCAGGAAAGAGAGGTGGGTCACTAATGGACACTCTTAAGTACCAAGTCTTTCCTTAGCCAGAACTTTCCTAGACATGCACTTCCACACTACCACCCTTTTCCTAACAACAAGAATAATTCTGTTCTGATGTGGAAGATCGGACAAAACCGCAACCACAGAGCATACTAAGAATTTTCTTAGCACCTTAGTATCAGATAAAATAAAGATAATAACAACAAAGAATAGTAAGATAAGGATAGCTCCCCTTACCAATTCCTCCTAGCTTCCTATCTTCCTCTACCTATTTACTTCTCTCTTGATTGAAGAGATTTCTTCCTAAGAGATTTTGAGAGAATGAAAGAATGTTCTTGGATTTGTGATTATAATTGAAATTCTAGGCCCTATTTATAGAATTTCAAAAGTTACTATTTGCACAGTAATTTTTACTATTTGCACAGTAATTTGATTATTATAATAAACTCGTGTAACCCGTTAATTTATATTTTATTTTTTTTTTTTAATTTTTTTTTTACTATTTGCACAGTAATTTACTATTCGCACAGTATTTTACTATTTACACAGTAAATTACTATTTACACAGTAAATTACTATTTATACAGTATTTTTACTATTTGTACAGTATTTTACTATTTACACAGTAAATTACTATTTGCACAGTAAATTACGTAATTCAGAAATTTAAAATAATGTTCGAAATATCAAATAATAATAAAAATGTCAAACAACAAATTTATTTTTCTACTACATTTTTATTTAGAAAGGTAATCATAATTTTCTCAAATTACGTAATAATATTGCTACCCAATGATAAATTATTTTTTTTTTGAATTACATTTTCTGTCTAATCAAATTATAACAGTAAACAGTTAATATGCACATTTTTATAGAATTTTTAGTAAATGTTTTAATTACGAAATTATTTATGAAAATTAATTTTTGAGGGTGTTACAGGGGACCTCCCTAATCTAGTTAAGTACGAAGTCGACATTTGTTTCTATCGCTTCAAGGTCTGCTTTAATTATTAAGTATGAAGTCAGTGTTCGTTTTGTTCCTCCACGATGCAGGACTAAACCTTGTGTTTGTGCCAGGGTGAGTTTCTTTACTCCATAGCTACCCCAGACTAGCATTACCTTCACCTTGTTTCTTTTCAAACCGAGCGTCCTACCCATTCATAGCTTGTCAGAGGCTCCCGAGGTGCTATGCAAGAAATTATCCATGTAGTGAGGTGAGGGAATGGTAAAGGCTCGACCCCATAGTGGGCACTAAATGTTCTTACTAGAATCAAGCAAGAACATTGTTAACCCTACCTTGACCAGATAGTCTACCTTACATTTTATCCCTTGCTAGCCCCTTTGTGCCTGAAACCTTTTCTTTCACTACCTGCATTACAAGTCTTAAGAATAAAACAATGTTGTCCTGATTTTACATATATTGATTGGATTGTTCATCTTTTAGTTATGTGAAGTAGATAAGTGTGAGGGTGTTTGCTCGAGACGTGCAGTAAAATAAGTGTAGGATGGAATACTTGATTTATATGATATGTCTCTAATTTGTGGAATTGATACAATTTGGTTAACTTTTTATCATCACACATGTATTAATGTCATCTGGATTTTGTTTGAGTTCTAATACAGATGAAAAAGAAAATAAATACCAAAAATATGGTATTCAAAAAAATTTAAAATCAAATATATATATATATATATATATATATATATATATATATATATATAGGAAAAGAAAAGAAAAAGAAAAGAAAACGAAAAAGAGAAAAAAAAATAGAAAAGTTTGATTTGAATAAGTGTGAAAAATAAGCTAAGTACTTGAACAGTTGTTGAAATGGCAACCTTGTAGGTTTATCATATAATTTTGATATATTTTGTATTCTCCTGATGTTGTTTTCAATATCTGTGAAATAGTAATCACTTGACCAAATTTATCAAACCCTTATCCTTGGCAAGTCCTCTTGAATCATGCATGACTGTGATTATTAGTAGTAGAGAATTAGAATGATTGCAAGTCTATGGTAAAATGAGTTCACTTTAATGGTTTGAAAGTAAACACTTGCCTGATGAGGTGATTGCTTATGATTGACTTGCATGATTGGTTCACTATATGATTGATCCTACTTGAAGCAGGAATTGTTCAACACTATAATATTTAATCCTTAGATTGATTGTGCTCTGATTGCCATCCTCAATTCTTATGCATTGATGGCTGTTTTGGAGAGTATGAAATAACTTAGACCAGATGAAATTTTGCATCCAATTTCATGTTTTCCATAGGATTTAGTTTTGCCCAGGAGTGCAAAAAGATAAGTGTGGGGGAATTTGATAAATTTTTCTGCATTTATTACATCCTATTGGATCATTATTAATGGTCAATTATCATGTTTTAATGAATTTGGACTCAATTGGACCTTAAGTGCTTATTTTTGTACTAATTCGCTATAATTTTTGGTTTTGACCAAGTTCACTAAAACAAGCTTAACTTTTGTTACAGAACTGGAGTTCCATTATATGTTGAATTAAATAGTACTCAGAGAGCTACAAAAGCTATGAAGACATCAAGAGCTAATTCGAACTGCACATGGGGTGAAACTAGGCTTGAATGTGACGCACAAAAGTTGTTAGAAACTTTTCAGCGAAAAATACTTAGCTTAGGCCCAATTAAATTTTCATATAATTGATTCATTCATTTTGCTGCGATAGGGATTCGAATAGAGGCACCCTGACCCATTAAAAGTCATGTGACTAGCACATGACTTGGGGTTTCCTATATATTGGCAAAATACATTCAGATTTGACACACTTCGCATATTGCAATTTAATTTTCTGATTTTCGTTTTTGCTTCTTCTCTTCTCTTCTTCTTTGCTCTGCTAGGGTTTTGGTTTGCCTTTTAATTTTCGTTTTGGTTTAGCTATAATTTAATTCAATTCCATTCTCTTGCACTTGTGATTTCAATTCTGTTTCTAGTTCTAGTTCTTGCAATTTCAGTTTCTGCACTTTCAATTTCTAGCACTTGTTCTTGTTCTTGTTTAGCATTTTAATTTTGTTTTTGCTTTTCTTGTTGCGTTTTTTATTACTGTTATGGAATTCTAATTCGTGTTTGGTATAATTTCAATTATGTGCAACTAATTTCATCAACCAATTTGATCCTGATAGGATCGCTAATTTCCTTAAGTTCTCCATTTTCAATTGCATGAGTACTCATTTTGGATTCTGTAAATTCGATTTAATTATGTTTATTGATGTTTTGAATTGAGATTGTTGATTTCTAGCATTGTTGATTAACAACGAATGCAGCAAACTAATTTTAGGATTCAAAACCCATTTGTGTGCTCTCATGCGATTGTGTGAGTTTAAAGGATGGGTGTTCGATGAAAATCCTCTAAGATTTTAGAGCATTAGTTCAGTGTTGAAATGCAGAGATTTCAATTCCAATACACTGCATAGATGAGTGTTTTTATTCTGTTGAACTAGTAATGGAAATTAGGATCTGACAGAGATTGGATTGATGCCTCTTATTGTTATTTTTACGCTCTAAATTAGCCTTACGAATTCTGTTTCTTATTGCTTGCCTCTACTCTAACTTTGATCGTATTGGTATCATAGTGATATGTTCTAACGATAAGGCACGGGCTCAGTCATGCCTCCCACTCCTTGATGGGTGCCTCAGAGACGTGACACGACTAATAAGATGTCTCGTGCAAGCCCATTATGATCACTAGGCTTGGATAGTAAATATGCAATACGATTGGTGAGATGTTTTGTGCAGACCCATAATGACAATTAGACACAAATAGTATTGATTCTATAATAATATTTTAGCTATTCATATTTGTTTATGTCATTTTTATAAAAAAATTATATATTTTTTATATAAAATCTTCTAATTTTATTATAATGTTTAATTGAGTCGGCATAAGTAATTTTAAAACTTTATAATTAAGTAATTGATTTGTGTTATATTGTTTACTTTTTCTTTATTTATATTATATTGGATACATATATAAAAATTTAAGTAAATATTTATTATTCTATACATTTATTCATAATATGATTTTCTATACACAAACATAAAGACTTTGTTGAGGTGTTTTTCTTCTATATGAATTTATATGAATAAAAAAAATTTATTAATTTCTTTTAACTTCTATTTAGTTAATTTATAGGCACTCAAAAGTTAAAAAAAAAAAGGAAAGGTAAAAGAATCTTAGTTTTCATAAAAATCTTAGTTTCTATTAAAATATCTTATGGTAAAAGAAAGTTATAGAATAGTATAGAAATATTTTTTAAAATAAATGTTCAAAATGACTTAAGAAATTTCTAGAAATAAGTAGAAAAATAAGTTTCTAGAAATTAGTAGAATAAATAAGAAGTTTTTCAAAATAGGTAGAATAATTAAGAATTTTCTAGAAATAAATAAAATACTTAAAAATTTTCCAAAAACAAGAAGAATAAACAAGAAATGACTAGAATGAACAAGAATTTTTTTAGAAACAAGTAGAAAAAACAAGAATTTTCTAGAAATGGGTAGAACAAATAAGAGGTTTTTAAAAATAGGTAGAATAATCAAGAAGTTTCTAGAAATAAGTAGACTACACACAGTTTTCCAGAAACAAGAAGAATAAACAAGAAGTTTTTAGAATCAAGAAGAATTTTCTAGAAACACGTAGAATAAACATAAAGTTTCTAGAAATAGATAATATAAATATTAATATTCTAGAAACAAGTATTATAAACAAAAAGTTTATAGAAATAAGTAGAATAATTTTGAGAAACAAGTAGAATAAACAAGAATTTTCTAGAAATAAGTAGAATAAAGAAGAATTTTCTAGAAACAACTAGAATAAATAAGAAGTTTCTAAAATAATTTAGGAGTATTTAAGAATAATCAGACAACAACAACACATAGAGTCTTTCTTGATAAATTACAACCAAAGACAAAGAAAACATTCTAATACTAGGCATAGACAAAGACAAGTAAACACAATAAAGAAATCAATTAAGCCAACACAATCAAATCACCAATATTTCCCTTAAATCTTTCTTGATATTTTCCAGAAGCAATCTCATCCTCTAGTGCTTCGCGTCTTAGTCTAGAATCTCTAGCTTTGGCTCTTGCTTCCTCTACTTTCTTAGCAGGCTCCTCAACCTCAACTGTTTTATTCTTAGCTTTACTAATAAGGTCTTCTTCTATTTCTTGGACAGGCACAATCTCCTTGAAAGGATGTTTTTGTTCTCATCCTTCTCTTTTACTTCTAGTGGAATGAGCTCTGGTTTTGCTACGTACCTTCCTAGGCACGAGAACAATTGGTTTAAATGGTTTTGAGGAAGATGGTGGAATAGGAGCAACAACAACAATGGGAACATCTACGATTTCTTCCTCTAAACCAAATTCGTCAGATGGAGCTAGTTGTGGAATGTGTTGTCTTACAATCAACTTGGGTCGCTTGGTTGGTGGTTGAGAAGGTGAAGAGGGTTGTGACGTTGGTGGATCAAATGAAGGTTATGTTTGGTGTATAGTTTGTGTTTGTGGTTTGTGTTTGGGTTGTAATGGTGCAGATTGGTGTGGTCTTTATTTTTCTTGTTTTGGTGAAGGAGGTAGAGGTTTGCGTTTAGGCTTTTTGGGTGTTGATGGTTATGGTTTTGCCTAGTGTTTTGGATTTCTTGGCTTCTCTACATATTTAGCCTTAGGGAAAAGTTGCATTAGACATATTTTTTTGAAAGTGTCCATCTTTAGTTTGGCTTCAGACAAATACAAGTCAATATCATTCGTCTCAAACCTTTGGTTGAATGAGAGAAGAGAGAAGGGTATGGAATGTTTGATCTCTTTTTCAAATCTCACCCCGTTAAAGCACTAATCTAGTGGTCCAAGATTATAGACAAAAAGCTTATCTGAGCCTTCCTCAACAAGTGAAAGAGATAGAACTTGTCTTGTTTGCTGATTTTTTCCCTCAACTCACTATTGGATGTGATAATGTTAAACAAAAGATTATGGAGGATATGATAAAAGGGAAGCATGTTCCCTATTTTAGAAACATTGTTGAGTCATTCGGTTTGAGGGACTCATACAGAACAATATCCACCTCTTACTCTATAATATTCTTGTCCCAATTAGGAGTAAAATTTACTTCTATTTCCTAAACCCTAAATCAAAGTATAAATGTTAAGTTGAGCACATGCAAGTGAATATAAGGGGAGACTAATGAAATGGGGAGTTCTACATAATAAAATTGAGCAGAGCCTTAAAAATAAAATGGGAAGAATTTAATAAAAGGATGGGATGTTATCAATAAAGAAAAAGATATCAGAAGAATAAAAGAAAGATGAAGATCCTCTTTCTTTTTATAGGATTTCCACTTTTATTTGTCTAATTACATTTTGTTTATCAAGAAGTTGTGATCAAACAGATAAATGACGAAATATTATCTAAAGAAGAAAAGTGAAGACCATAGGAACATAGTCCAAGGAGGAGGTCAAGCTCAAGCTTAAGTTTAAGAAGACTAAGGAATAAAGGATCAAGTTCAAGGGAGCAATTTATTTTACTCGTTATTCTGTTGTAATCAAACACATCAACTTGATGTGAAAAACTCGTGTACAAACATAAATGAATGAGCATTCTTTTCAGTCTGATGTGTTTGGTACTGCAACTGACTCTTTGTGTAGATGTAGTTAAGTCTAAAAGCTTTAAAGGTAATATTGGTTTATAAATAACTTAAATCTAAACATGCATCTGTCGCAAGTAAGACTTAAGCAAACTTTTATTAGAATGGTTTGTAATCATAAAAAATGGGGGGAGATTGTTAAGTCAATTTTTTTAAAAGGCAAATTACATCCCTTGATTTTGATAATTACACATTTTTAAGATAAGAGTTTTATTTATAAGATGAATGAAGCTAGCATATTCATAGAACTTGCACACGAACCAATAGTTAGCAGATGATTCGCAAAGTCAGTAGATGATTGATACAAAATAGACGATTCTAGTTAGATTAATGAGAAGACAGACGATGCAAGAAATTTAAGATAATTGTTAGTTTTATCTGTCAGTTATACTTTTGCAGATTCTAACCAATAGTAATGTGTTTTTTGTAGAGTCTTGTTAGAAAAGCTTATGTTTAGAATAAGTACGAGAAAGTCAACTTATCCTCAATGTGAGTTAAATCCCAACAAAAGAGAATTTTTCTGATACAAAGATATAGTGCAGAAAGGAGAACATCTTTTTAAGTACCTTATCCTTGAATTATGAAGAACTCTGCACCTTTAATGTTGACAGCTCACAAAACTATATTCAATGCACAAGAACGACTACTTCAAATTCTCCAGATATATAAAGACTGAAGACCGAAAATTTAAAGTTGGAGATTACTCTAAAATGGATATTAAATCATACTTTCAAATCACTTCGAAAAAAAGTCTTTCTATTCTTCAATATATATCTCTCTATGAGAAAAGGTTGATTTTTCTAGTTAAACATTCCTTCTTGTAAAATCATACTCTTAGTGGTAGTTTAGCCTGAAGAGACTAAGACCAAAGAATACTTGACGTTGTTAGTTTAAAGACTGAATTTAAAAAATACTTAGAATTGTTAATATGAAGAAACTGAGTTGAAATAATACTTTGGTAGTGTTAACTTGAAAAAATTATGTCCAAAGAATACTTGAGTTAATTTGTTAAGAAATTAGACATTTGTTAAGAATCAACATAAAAGTTTTGTATTATTTATTGCTTTCTCGTTTATTCACTAAGTGAAGTTGTATTGTATTAGATATTTTTTCTTTTAAGAAAAATCTTTTAAACATTTATAAGATCTTTGTATGAGAATTTTAGATGAAACATTTAAAAAGTTTATGAACATTTTATAAAACACAATTTAACCCCTCCTTTATATATTTTTATTTTTATAAAAACTCATAAAAATATTAACATTAATCAGTAATCCAAGTCATTTATTATAAAAGATCAATTCTAAAAATCCTTATAAACAATATTAAACAACCACTTAAAAGAACCATATAAAAGAATCAATATTAAAAATCATATTAATTAAATCTCCTAATAAAAAATAATATATAAAACATAATTGAATCTCATACAAATTATTTCATCAATCCCCTTGAATTACTTCTTAATTATTCTGCTTCTTAATTATTTTATTTCTGACATAAAATATATATATATATATATATATATATATATATATATAAATATAAAATTGTCATTATCTACTCCACATTATATTTTTGGATAATTTTAATTGATCTATTAATTATTTTTAATAGATGACATAATAAATGAAAAATATTATATTCTTAGATAAGATGGCATTATGGAAAAATGAAAAAATTTATTTTCTTCACAATTTATATTTTTTTAAGAATCTCACGGTTTTAAATATTTTTTTATTTTATACCAAAATGAACGGAAAATTTTTAAATAACATTATTATAAAAATTGAAAGATTTTAGATATAAAACACTTTACCCCTAACATATTAACATGGATAATACGATTATATAAAATAAAAAAGTAACAAATTGGTGACAATCACTTGTACGAAAGTTTGGTTTCACTACTAAATTAGTGGAGCATTAGACATGTTTTTAATTCTTAAATTTTGTTTTGTAAATGTCAAATTTAGTAATTAAATAATCTTGTGACGGATCTTAGAATATGGCCAATGATATAACCAAATTTCAATTCTTAATCATTTTTTAATGAATCATTTGCTTGACACTTAAGATTTAACTACAGAAATCAGTGTTTACTCCAATATTTTATATTCTTATTTTAAATCGAATTGGTTCTTTAATTGATCTCAGGTTTATTGTGTTTTTCTTCCTCCCTCTATTGTTTTAGGAGTTCTTATAGAAAACTAAATTTTTTATCTAAATATACGTCACATCAATACCACTCCAATGAAATATGAAAATGATAACATATTCTTAATTTTAAAAACACATAAAATATATATAAAAAACCTAGATGTAAATGATTTTGGCGAAATTTTATACAAATTTTAATATACTTCCTAATGTTTGTTAATTAGATTTGCTGTTATTTATATTTATTTTTTATTTTTCATTCTATCATAACTACTTAAATATATAATAAAAATATTTAATAATTTATTGACATTATAAAATAATAATAAAAAATAAACACATTCAAATAAAATGAGACAAAATATATTAAAATCCTTTTTTTCCGAAAAAATTCTTAAAATCACAGACAATTGCTCCGTCACTGTATTGCTCAACATGTGAGAATAGAGACATTGAAAGCAGAAAACATGTTTAGATATTAATGATACTAACTCATGTATGTAGGAGATTTAATTGCGCAGCTTTGGGCTTAAACATAATTTTCATTGAACTTTGTGGTTACAATAATGAAAATTTAATTAATGAGTTGGACATCAGTGATTGACATAGTATAAATAAATTGGTATCATGGTTTACTGGTTTTATGACAAAATTTAATATCGATGAACAATATTAATTAAATATGAGAACAGAAAGTATAATTAAAATTCTAGAAAGGTAAGGAAAGGAAAGGAAAATGTTATATTATACCCACTTGCAGATATATTAATGATGGAAAGAAAAAAATAACGAGAAATGATTATGTGATAATGATGCGCTGATATATATGAATGCATAAAACGTATTCAGGAATGAAAAATATCTACTCAATTTTCTTATTTAAGAACGTGAAAAATGAAGAAACTAAAATTTTACTTATCTAGATAATATCTTTTCATCATTGATATTTTTCATATAGTATATCACATGTAATTATATCAATTCAATGAAATTATTTGATTTTAAAATAGAATCTTCTACAATTTTGGATGTGAAGAATTATTTTTTTATTTTCTCCTGTGATTAATTATTTTGATTACTTTTAAATAATAGTAAACATAAACAACATTTTAAATAGTCTTATCGAAACTAAAAAATATAAAATTTATTTATCATCCATGCAGGAGTAAATGAAATTTGTCGAGAAAATCTGCTAGTGAAAGAAGATGTCCAAAGGATAAGAGATATATATAGTGTAAAAAGAGAGGTAGTTAGTTTATAACTGTAGTCAATTAATATTTCTCATTTCATATTTTTATATATATATATATATATTTTTTCATATATTATAATTAATTATCTGATTATTTATGTATTGTAGTTGTTTATCAGATATTTTTCGTTAGTTTATATAATCCTTAAATATTATCTGTTTCTACTACATAACCCATATGATATTAACCTAAACAAAAGTTTCTAAATTCACATAGATATGAAACTTAATATAAATTATCATGCTTACATGTCAATAGCATATATTTTATTTCTCATTTTCCCTCTTATTTATTAAAAATCACAGTATATATTTTTAGTGCAGAAAATTTACTCTCAACTGATACCAAATATCAATGCCACCACCTTTCAATTAGACACTTGACATCAGATATCCCTCTAAGATCAAACTAAAACCCAGTTGTTTTATGACATTATACAATTATTTTAATCAAAATTTTCTGTGTGCATGGAAGACATGAAAATGGTACAAAAAAACAACGGTTATCACAGCAGTAACTGTGAACATGATGTGGAAACAAACATTGCAGCAGTTATAGCAACGGGTAATCACAGGGGTGATAGATAACATGCATTAATCTTAATATGAGAACTACCTTCAAAAACTTAATGCATTAAAGAGTTTTGACTAGAGACTTAGCACACATTACACGGCAACAACAGAGTTTCATTAAAATATCTTCAAAATTATCCCTTCTTTTTCGTGGATTCAAAGCAATTTAAGCTTGAATTAATGACTCAGAATTATTTCATTGCCTAAATTTATAGGCCTATATTTAATTTTGCACTGTACAACTAGCTTTTTGTTTTTTGGGGCAGGAGACATTGTGAAACAAGCTTCCCCCACCACATATTGCATGCAAATGGTACCTGCAGGTCTGTGGGACCATCATTTTTGTTTTCACTTTACGGCAAGATAAAATTGACCACACCACAACCTCCTAAATTAAAATTAACTACACAAAGTTTGAGGTTCTAGTCAAATAGAGATAAAAAAAAATAATTAAGTTTTAGGGACTGGGTATATTAAAGATATGTTTGGTCCCATTTTTATTATATTTTTATCCGAGTAAATTATTATTTTGATTCTTAAAAAGAGATGGATAGAATAATTTAATCTTTTTAAAGTAAAAATTATTTACTTTCATTTTAATTTCATATGACCATAGGAAGTTACAGCGAGCACCGAGTAAAAGAAGATTAAAATTAAATTTTCTTTTCCTAAAATTTCCTTTATTCAGCTTTTTTACATTTATTTTATAAAAATTAAGTTGTTTATTTTTTAAACCTCCCTGTAAAGGATATGTAGTCCAACTTCTCTTCCTCCTAAGTAAGAGAAGTTTAAAAAAATTAAAAAAATCAAATCATATTCTTTAAATCATCTTTAAATATAGTATATTTATAAAATACTTTAATTTAGATTAATAATAAATTCATACAAATATTTTAATTATTTTATTTTTATAAGATTTATTTTATTATTTTTATTCTTTACACTTTCCTACTTTATTGGAATTAAATTCAATATAAGTATACCAGGACTTAGTTTTTTCTTTTCTCTGAACTGCGAACAATACACGTACGGATTTGATTATCTATAGATTTTTTTTATAATTACAACATTACAGTAATGATATCTATATAGTCAATAATTAATGTTATCAAAGATTTTAGACACAAAATAATGCAGATTTTCCTCAGACATAATATCCGTATAAAAATGTATGGTATATTATATAATGTAAAAATCTATATAGATGGACACATAAGTGTACGCTGGCAAAGATCTCACCGTTTGGATCATGAGTTAGTTATTTTATAGTGTGGTCCTAATGTGCTAACATTAATATCACGGGTTGGCAAGAACAAATAACCGAAAATGGTGTGGGGTATGTCACATGTTGTAGCCACTGTCACTTCAACCTTGACCCTTTTAATGGGTCCACACTAAAACTACTGAATTTCTCTCATAAGATAGATTACTAAGATTAAACCCCAAGCATTTGCAGCCTCCAAATTTGAATAATTATTTCACACTATACATGTAAAAATGTAACACATTGCATTCATATATATCATATAATATCAAATCTTGTTTTTTCTTTTTTTTATCGATGGAAATTAAAAAAAAAATGCTGAATAATTTACAGCAATTTATATGCATCGGACTCAACTAATTAGTCTAAAATGCTAAAAAAAAATAAAAATCCTAGTTATATGCAAAGAAATGTTAAAGTTAAATATATTTAATTTCATATTAAGTAGAACTCATAAAGATGTAGTCCATTTTATTTACGGACATAGAAGCTGAGGATAATTAATTAGTACAAAATGCGACATAATTAAATCTAATTAAAAGCTAATTCACATGGAGCTGATTAATGGTAGTGCTTTGTGTTGGTGTACAAAGTACAAACCAAACCCTACCAGGAAGGAGAGAGTAGTAAAAAAGTGAGAGACATTAACATGCACACGACACAAATAAATGCACTAGACTATTACATAAGTAAACTCCTAATAATGGCTGCTTGAGCACTATTAGAGTCTGTGTTAGCCAAAAGCTCCGATAATCGGTCACTTAAATCATCAACCTCTCTGTGCAAATTCTTTATGTAGTTGCATGTCTCCTGCAACACCTTTGCTGCTGAAACCTACAATATCCACATACATAGCTACAAATCATTAAAAACAAGTTTTATTATTTATTATTTTTATCTTAATTTTCATGCATAATTATCACAAATTATCTTACATATCACTTTTGAGTTATTATTATGAAAATTAACTATGTAAACTAAATTTATATTGTCATTTAATCATAATTTGATGTGTGATAAATTTATTGAATTTTGAAATAATTATCTTAAAAAATATATTAATAGATAATATGAAATTTTATATGTGATATAATTATCTAATTAGATAATAGTGTAAAGTACTTATACTATCTAAACATTATAATTAAGTTATATTATTATTATTATTATTATTTTAACATACACTTGGAGCTAGGTATTAATATTATTTAGTAATACATGATGGAGTTTTAGTCAACGGAGGCAAGAGGGAAGAAGAATCTGAGTCCAACAAAATAGGCTCAAGTTGTGGCTAAAGAAAATAAGGGAGAGGAGGGAGGTATGAACTAGGTAGTGTGACTTATCTACCAAAATGAAGGGTATCCACACAAAATGTGCAATGTATGTGACTAAGTTAATGTTTGTGCATATGAGGGAGAGAGAATGAGAGTGACACTGTAAAAAATAAAAGAGAGGTATCAAAGTTAATAATAAATACCTTGTCGGAGCGTCTAGCGCGAAGCTCGGGAATAAGTTGTTGCAACTTTGAAACGAGATCGGTGATTTGAGCATCAGTGATCTCAGCGGAACCACCGGATTGTCTTGAACGAGATCTTCTACTAGACATTCTCAATTAATCAACCACCTACCCTAGTTTGTGTTTTGTGTTGTGTGTGTCAGAAATATTTGTTGTTGTTGTTGTTGTTGTTGATGATAGCAAGTAGTAGAACCCTCTAAATTATCTTAAAGGAGAAGATTTTTTATAAAAAGAATTAGTGAATGAAGAAAGAGAGAGTGTGTTGGTTGTGAGTGATGATAAGAGAAGAAGGTCTTAGGAGGGTATATGAGAGGAGGGCCAAGCAGGAAATGGGGGTTGTCAGAGGAGAATCACAGAAAATGAAACTAAACAAAGTTATCTCTAAAAGAGAGTGATGAGAGATATGAGTATGGAGCAAAGCAGAGGGAATATTTAAGAGGGAATTCAAGAGGTAGGAGTAGCAAGCTAGGTATATAATATATATATATATATAATATATAATATAAAAGAAAAAGAAATTACTAATGGTGAATTTAATTTATTTTTTCAATAAATAAATATAATTAAGGAATTAAGAAAGTGTGTTTGTGGGTTAATAAAAAGAATAAAATGGAAGAGGAGGGTGAAGGATGAGGAATAAGAAGGGGTGGGTTAAGAGTGAAGAGGACAAGTGCATAAGAGAAAGAAGTGGGCTAGGGTTGTTATTAATAGGGTGAGTGAGAGAGAAAAAGAAAGAAAGAAAGAAGAGAGTTAGGGAATGGGAGAGATACGCCATACTGTCCTTTCTGAAAATGTTCCCTGGCTGGGGTTAGAGTTCAAGTGGCTTAAACCAAACGTGCTTCTTCAATAGCCAACGCCGCGGGACCTCTTTGTGTCAGTCCAAGCACGCAAGCCCATGTTATCTTACTACTCCCTTCTCATTTTAATCATTTCTATTCCACTATTAATCTTTTTAATCCTCTTTTTCCTTTTTCCATATTCAATTTTCCTTAATTAAACTCGTGTTTTTGTTTTTTCTTATTAGAATACCATTTTTTTTTTAATTAGAGACAGTTATGTTAACTAGCACAGTATTATATTTTATAAATGATATTCTAATTAATTATGTATTTAAGATTTAAACTTGATTTTATCAATTCAATTAAAATAATTTTTACTCCAATTAAATTTTTTATTTATTGGTAATTTTTTTCAATTTAAAAATATTGGTAACGTTTTTAAAATATATTTTTATTATTATTTAAAATTTATTGAAAATATCTAAAGAATCTAACTTCGTTAACCCGTGTGTATGAGTTCTCAAGAATTATTTTTTCTTTTTAAATTCAAATCTTTTCTGTGAAAGAAATATTCAAGAATATGAAATGATGTTTACCCATAATTTTTGTAATTTAATATTATTTTTAATGAATAATAAAGAATATCTTTAAAAGGGTTTTCTCATAAAAAAATTAAACAGGTATGTTAGAGGATTTGTTATTAAAACATATGTCATTTTGAAATTAAAATAATGTTCTTTCACCATCACGTCATCACGTCCTATATGTATTTTATTATTATTATTATCGCAACAATAACTTAAACAATTTTAATAACACACTTTCGATTTTTTATTATTGGATAAAAAATCATAGTTAATTGACTTCATTAGTTAATTTTATGAATTTTAATTGAAAAAATTATTAGAGTCATTAGAGTTAAATGAAAAAAATTGATATTCAATATCTCGTAAAATTAAATAGGAATTACCTAAAAAAATGTGTTATTAAGTTTTATTTTTAATTACAAAACCAAAAAATATATAATTACTTTACCAAATTTCTCTCTCTATGTGTAGTGTATACACGAGATTTGTTTGAATGGAATATAAAATTGTTCACACAGTAATTAAATAGTACTTTTATATACATGCATCTCTATCATAGAGTTTAGTAATCCACCGACCATGAAATCTTATACTGCAAGTGTGTTGTCTTAATCCCTCTTTAAGTGCGTAATAGTTTTTACATCAAATTAACACTTGTGTGTACATGTGTGTAGAAATTGTTCTGTATGCTTTGCCATATTAATTAAAACACCATAAATTTTTGTGCAGGTTCATTCATGTATGATAATGATACTTAGCAAAGACAAAAAAAAATGGAAAACTACAGGATTAGACATGGCTAGAAGGAATAATGTTACTGTGGCCCTTGAGTGTTGCAAAGCAAAACTAATTTCAATTCACACTTGGGAGTTGGGAGCATGAAACAAGTGGCTATGTTACCGGCTATGGCTCTCTCTCCACCAAGCACTGAAGCAGTGACTTTGTTGTTTTGGCTTTTGTCCTCATTTGGAAATTTCTCACAATAACTTTTCACCCCTCCAAATTAGGGGTGAAATTGTTGACCAGTCTCAACATTTAATGTACCCCAGAATTCACGTAATTAATATTATTATAAATTTTATTTATAAAACTAATTTTTATGAGAAAAAGTGGTAATGTAAAATATTTACTCAATCAGTCACAATTCATTATATATAACAGATTTATTATCTGTATAACAAAATCTTTATCAATTATATATATTTTGATTTGTGATTATATTTTTTTTATTATTTATAGTCTTTATATTCTTTCTATAAATAATTTTGAAAAAAATTATAAATTTAATCTTAAACTTTCGGCAATTTTTTAGTTTAATTCCTATGGCTAAAAATTTATTAGTTTTATTTCTTAAACTTTATGTTTTAAGTAATACTGTTTAAAATCGGATGACATGTTACTCCTTTATATAATATATGTTTTATAAAATAATAATAAAAAATAACTGATATGTCGTTAAAACATAATAAAATAAAAATTAGAAATAAAGGCCAGTCAATTTTTTTGGACTGAATTAAAAAATTGCCGAAAGTTTAAAAAGTAAATCTGCAATTAATTTTTCTAATAATTTACCAAAACTAAATATTTTAATTAAAATCAATAACAAAAGTGTGAGAGTACTAAAAATAATTAAAAAATTTAAATAACAATCTTATTTTGAGTATTCTTAAAACTTACATAACAGTAAACAACACACCAAAAAATACAATCCAAATGATTAGAAATAGACTAATTATATGGTTATTACACTGCAACTTGGATATGCACAGTTCCACTTAGTATTTTATTTTGATTTCCCAATGGGTAGGGTAGCACACAGCACCCACAATGTCACGTGTCATCTCGTTATGTCTATCTGTCTAGACATCAAAAACTGTAACATTAGCACGTCTTTTTTGTTGCTGATACATGTATATTTAGGTAAACGACAGATTAACTTTATTACTTAAATATATCACTCAATTAAAATCACAACCTAAATTAATTTTAGATTTCATTTTTTGCTGTAAGGTGAGAAACGTGACCAAAGTGAAAAGAAAGGTGCATTTAATTTTAAATTTAATTGTTGGGTTGAGTCGTTAGAATATTTTTATTTAAATTAATAAGAATTTAATGAATATGTATTCATAATTTTATACAATTATTTAAATATAAATAAAATTTGTAGAATTTTAAAAAATTATGTTATTAAAATTGACAAATCTATCACATATATATTTATAAAATAAATTGTAATTAATTTATTATTTAGAATATTTTACATGATTGGTATATAATTTTTTTTTCTCAACTAATAATAGAGATATACTTAATTACTTCTCATTTTGCACGTCAATTTTTTTTCAGTTTTCCAAATAAATAATACTGATAAGTCAAATTATGAATCACAATAGCATAATTGTGAAGTTAAAAGATCTTACTTCTTAATTAAGTCATAATGCATAAAGACCATCGTAATTGAATCTGTAACCTATTTTCCTAATAATAGTTAGTTTGTATAGCTTGATAGAATTGGAGACGCCTCCCCCGTTCTACCACTTTTATTTGTTTTCCTTAGAGTATTTCTTATATTCTTTCATAATAAAATGTTTGCTTATAAAAATTCAATTATTTTGATCCTTTAATCAAAGACTACTGATAATATATTTTAACAAATTGACTTATTATGATATATGTAACGTATCTAAATAATATTAATTAGAATCATTAACTCAAATTATTAATTTTAAACACGTAGGTATATGTAGTTCAATTTTTCATTTTCAGTTTTCCACGTTCATTTTAGAAAATATTCATGTCTGAGAAATGTTTGGGACTAAATGTAAATACTTCTTTTATTAGAAATTTAAAAATTTGATTAACCCTGTTGTGAGAGATTAATCATTTACTTAGACCCAATCTCCATTAATTAGTAATTTAATTCAATTTAGTCTCACAAAATAATCATTCATGTTTTAGTTTAATTTAATATGATATATTTTCAACATTATTTTCTTACAAAATATTTGAATTTTATTGTTTGTTTCTATTAGTCCTCTTGAGCAGCATTTATCTTTAAAAAAATTATGGGTCTTATTAAAGCATTAATTGCCAAATACATTTAATTATTTAAAACAACTTTATTACACTAATAACTATAATACACAGTCAACTCACTCATAAAATATCTACATATTTTTCTTTCTTTACACTTTATACGTACACGTATTTCTCTTTCTTCACATTTTATAACTGGTTGTCTGATTATCTGCATATTACAGTTGTTTACTCAATATTTTTCTATTTAAAATATATATTTTTAGTAACAAATGTCAATAGTTAACAAATTAGATTTTTTTATCAACGTAAAGAGTTGAAACTCAATACTTCCCTCTCTTACCTTCCCCTTTCACAGTTCTCAATCAGTAAATTACCTTATAGTTCTCATTTGTTATCTAGAACATATATAATATGCCTACATTTTAATGGGTTAATCTTATATATCTGTTTTCATCTTACTCTCACTTTATTTATCTTCTCATTTCCAACAATATTCTTTGGTCACCCTATATATTAATTTTATTTTGTGTGAACATTGAATATTATTATTTTCCATTTAATGCTAAGTAATTAATTAGCATCTTGGAGTACATGCAGATGAGGTACTAGAAGGCATAGAGGGGAGGGGCTAAGGTGCAGTATTAGGCTGCAGATTCTTACAGTTCATGAATGTGACACATAAATTCATTCCAGTTGTTAACACGGGATCACCTCATTACTTTTTCTGTCTCTTTTCTCAAACCTCAACAAATGTTCCATTTTCTCTGAAAAATTCTCCCACCTTTATTCTTTCTTAAAAGATACATACACGTGTTCAACGATATACATTCATATTAATGTATCTTATATATACACTGTATCATTTTAACGTGACGTTCTTGACCTATCTACCTGTTCTACATCTTTATCTATATATTTTTATTTTTGTGCTTGTATCTATTTTTCTACATTGTATAAACAATTTTTATTTTATAAAAGTGCTGATTACCAGCTTCATTCTGAATGTTTCTTAACCATTCAGCTTCGTTTGGATTAGCTTTCAACATTTGTGTCCATTCACTATTGGAAACTCATGCAGCAAAGTTAACATGGTGTACTTGAGCCAAATAATATCACATTGATAAGTTAACATAATGAAAAACCAAATAAATTTAACAACTAGTTAGTTAGGAGTGTAGATTCTTTAAGTACATGATTAAGAATTTAAATTCTGATTTATTTATTAATTAAAAAAATTTATTAGGGGAGATGCCTCATCTAATTGTGTCATCAAATTATTTAGAAGAAACTAAAAATTTCAGTGACCACATTTAATTGATTACTTTAACCAAATAAGAATTCACAATTTCAAAGAACATCAACTAAATCAAGTAACTTATGCTGAACAGTACCCAGCTAGTGGATTATTTTTTTAAAATGATTGCGTAGAATATTCAAACACGAAATAAGGTTGATATATTTGTACTCTAAACACAAATGTTAAAAATCCTTTGAAAATGAAATTGAGTAGCACACATCCATGTGTAAGATTACTGTGGCCAATTTATTGTTTTGATATTTAATTAGTGATGTGTTGTCTATCTTAGACCTTGATGAATTAATATTGTCTATAATGACCTAACATGAATCTCTTGAAACCGGTGACTGACAAAATCGGATAATTTACATGTTGAATTTGGATTTTTCATGGCGTGATTCTTGGCATACACATTATACTATATAAACGCCCACAATTTTAGCCATATGGAGGCTATGAAACTCAAAAGTTGGTTCCCATCAGCATCTTTATCTACTAATGGAAGTGGAAGACATTGGCATCAAAGATACGTACGTTGCCCACTTCGATCATGGTGGATATGCCTCTATAAAATAATTAATGCAATGTAGACTTTACACGTGTTTTGTGAATATACTTTTTACTTAAAAGAATATTTCATAAATAAGTATAATTTTAGATTTGAGAAAATAATTTTAAGAGTGTATACCAACACTCATGAGTATAATATACCCGTAGAAATTTTCCTTTTTGAATGAAAATTTTAAGTTACATCTTATGTTTATTAAAGGTACTACAAAAGTGTAATGTACTTGCATATTTTACTTTTAAAAAAAAAAAAAAAGGATGAGCAACAATTGATTGAGTTAGGTTGTTGGACCTTACAAAAATTAGGTCTCAGTCTATGCCTTTCTAAAGTTGAAAGTCTTTTCAGTTTTTAAGTTACAAATGCATGAAATGCTATTGCATATACTAAACTTTTAAAAAAATGTTATTACTCCTCAATCAACCATATTTAAGATTTATGATAAATTATTATTCTATAAACTTAAATCAATAAAATTGTGTTATACAATATACACAAGAATTATTCTAATTTAATTAGAAGTTGAGTTTCATATATTCACACGTTAGAATATATAGATTACACAGCGCATATGCCTGTATGTGTATAAATGGAGTATAATTATATATGGACATGAGTCATATAATTATATATCAAATGATTAATATAAAAAAAATCAATAAGGTATTATAGGAACTTCTTAAAATTATTAGAAATATTTTTCTTTTTAATCTTAATTAAACATAAATTATATATAATTACTTCTTATTTTTCAATAATAAAAAAATATCTAATTTTCCATAAGAAAATATGTATATTTTACAATATGATGAGTTTGTGGTACCTCAATTTGGCTAGTGCAAGCCAAAAGCAAACATTATTAAATTTGAAAAATATCTGAAGAGTAAAGAAAGAATTAATTTTTTATTCAAGTGGGAGGAAAGGTGTGTGATATCCCTATACTATTCTCAACTTGAAATCGAACTCACTTCCATTAGGTTTGACCAAAATCTGGGTCATTAAATAAACCAACAATGAAAGATACCAAATATCGCTCATGCTTCATCACATGCATGTCACAAGCATTGTACCCGCTACATCGAATACGTATGGGACCAAAAGAGTTCAGTTCATACCCTTGAAACAAAAGGGACAAAAACCCTACCCTTGAGGAACAACACACCATATATATTGTTTATTCAACATGACTTTCTAACAATTACATCAGCTGAAAACAACAAGGCACGTAACATTGTCTCTCATGGGGGGCTCTCATCTTACCAAAGCCATGCACCTAGTTTATAGGCTACATTAATTTTGCATGTACCTCTTTTATTTCTCAATTAAGATCACTTTCCCTCAGAGTTTATGATATATTTGTCCTTAATCAAATTTTGACGATCACAAGGGCGTGTACTTTCTTGCACTTTCTTCGTAGTGCCAGTCCTTTACACTCTTTAGCAACCCCACCATGTATGGTCTATGATGCCTTTTTAACCATATGATGACCAAGTTTGAAAACAGTAACAATGTTATTTAAGGATTCAAACAAATAAATAAAATTAATTCAACAATTTAATATCTAAGAGTGTGCCTTAATATGAGTTTAAAGTAACTAGCTAACAAACACACAACAGATCATTAATTAATCCATCAATTTATTAGTCAGAATTCAGAAAGTGGGACGTAACCAAAATGTTAATATAAGATATGTTTTTGTATACACATGTAATAAGATTATTTTGTTAATTAAATTAATTCTCTTGACTGAGAATAGTATAGTATCTTTTGTCAGAGAGATTTACACAAATTTTTACACGCGTTCATTTATTTTAAATGAGAATGTGTGATAAAATATTTGTTCTTTCTTACACATATAAACAAATTAATGACTTCATTTCCCAGCTAATTTCTGATTGTGATTTTTATTTTGTATTACGTGTTTTCTGACACATTCTTTTTATTGAATTGTACATAATTTTATTTAAACTGGGTTGAACTCAAAGTTATTCTTTCTAACTTTTCCGCTAAACATGAAAAACTTTAAACATAAATTAAGTTATGTTAAACCTTTACTAAATTTAAATTTACAACTCTGAATTTAACTCAATTATACATTTTCAGCTATAAACCAACCACAAGTTAACTTGTTATAAAATAGTTACTTTTGAGTGTCAATTTGTTTGGCACATACTTTGAGAAATTAAATAATACAAATATTCAACTTAAGGAATCGTGCATTAAATTATAAAAAAAAAAAGTAACTGTTTATTTATTAAATAAAGAACTAGTAAAAATCTCTTTTCAGTAATTATAATATTTTTAGTATAATCTTTTGTTAATCACGTGAGAGATGATAAAAAATAAATGACTCAAAATGGAATATTTAGAAATGAGAAACTAAATACGAATTTTGTGAAATTTAAAGGAATCAAGAACATGTTCAACTTTAAGAAAACATCACTTTATTTCTTAATAATGTACATAGTATTATTTTATAATTATTACATTAAGTGTTATCTAAACTAGTTTAAAAATTAAAAAAATATTTTCAAAATAGAAATATCAAAATAAGAAAAAAACTAAAACTGAACTTAATTAAAGGCATTAAAACATATTTTATTCCCAAATATTTTTATGGAAATTGTCTATGATAAACTTCCAAGGTTCAGTCACTAATTAAATATGGGAGAAAATTAAGAGTCTCCATATCTAGTGGGTCATCTTAATACCTAAAAGTTTGGCCAACTTGCAAATATAGAATGACATCCTTTCAAAATTTCAGTAAGGCTATGCCCCGGTAGCTGGAGATGATCAAGCTACTTGCCCTTGCAACTATGGTACGACCCACGTGATTTCTTAGAATCTTACAAAGCAAAGGACACTATCTTCAACTGGCTATGAAAATAATAATATTAGATTAATTACATATAAATATGACATCCTAAATTTTAATTGAGCTCAACACTTTGTATCATATTTTAACTCGCATGTGATCTATATAATTTTATAAAAATGCCATAGGTATAAAAATATTGGAACACCATGTAATCAAATTGCTCAGCAAATCAGCAATGGAAACTTCGTCCTTTTAATTAAGAAAAAGTTTGTCTTAATTAAAGATTCTCTGTCACTCCCAGCTTAGCCATTTGATACACTTGGTTTCCCTTTCAGAGCGTGCGGCTTTCGGAGAAGCAAGTTGACGACTAAGTTTAAGGATTCTAAATCAAATAAGTAATATAATAATCAGTGATCAAAAGTAAATAATTTTAATTTTCATGATTATTAAATTATTGGCATTAATGTCTGGAATATTCCTGTTTAAACATTGACTTTAAATGATGAAATAGAATATTCCTTGTAGTTTAATTTCTATGCATTATTATTGTCAACCAATAAAAATTTAATATAAGTTATTCCTAAAATAATTAATTATTAAAATGTGTACATGACAATTTATAATAGGATTTTAACTTAATTGAGTAGAATGTGTGAATTATAACTTTTAATTGTAATTGTATCGGTTATATATATTTGAACATTTATGTATAAACAGCCATAAATTTTATACACTTAATTGACTTCTTATTTCTCTCTATCTTTCTTTCTCTTAAATTATATCATCTATTATATTTATATTTATTTTTTCTTAAGATTTATATTTATTCTATATATTTATTTTATTCATTTTGTATTCTTGGTTTATGTTGCATGTATAAAAAAATTAAACTGTAATCATTACAAAAATTAGAATAAGGATAAATGACAATGACATGACTTATTTAGTTTTTATAAGCCAAATACATTAAACAAAATACAAGGATGGTTCAACCATCAAATCTAACTGAAGATGCTTTGTTTTATGATAACATTGTGTAATACAATTTATTGAGTTAATGCAATCATCTGAATAAAGAAAATGTAGGGATAAGAGATCTATATCTATTTATTTGAGAGAAAGTCTTAACTTTAATAAGGTTTACACATTATACTAAATCAAAAGATTTATTCTTAAATCTAATGATCCCACTACCTTTCAACCATAGAGACCAAGTTAAATACATATACATGCTATAAAACTTTGGTTGTTTAGTCCTAGCATCAGTAGGAAGAATTATATAAATATCAATCTAAACATGCTAGTCCAAACTAGGTGTGCCAACCTACAAAGTACAAATACAACCAGTCTTTTAATGAGTTATCAAATCTAATTGAGCACTACGAATTTACTTTCTCCTACAAAAATTCCATGTTAGAGTTAAACTTTGGAAGAGTTAGACACTTCCAAAAGTTCTCAAATATTCCACTGTCTTAACTTGAATACAGGTCAGTTTAAGTGAGTTTTTCCAAAAAAAAAAAAAAAAAAAAACAAAATAGGAGAAGAAAATAATATAAATAAATAAATATTTATTTTTCTAAAATTAAAATTAATTTATCATTAATTAGCTAATTTGTAAAAACACGTTATTTTAACTTTTTAAAAAATATGAGAGTTTTTATAAATAAATTTCATTTTTTTCTTATTCTTCATCGTATAAATATGGACCATAAGCTTATTTAATTTGTGAAGTTCAAACTAATTTTGCAGTCACATGAGATGATATATAGGAATAAACTCTAGCCATGCATTGTATTAATTTATAATCCAGATTTATTCCCCCCTTGTTCAAGTTGGCTGCAATAGAATTTTAAAATTCAATCATAACTCCTCCCAAGTGAAAAGATTTTCTTATTAGGATCTAGAAATCTCTTGTGAAAAATTTACTAGAAAATCTTCTTTGGATTTGCCAAAAAATTTGGAATTCATTTATTTCATGCACTCTAATTTAGAGACATAACCAACCACTTTTTGTCCATTTCCCTAAATGTACATGAAACTAGCATTTCTTTATTCTCAATGATATATTGAAAAGTTTAGTAAATAACTCTCTGAGGATATTATTATTACAACTCAACCATGTGTCTTTTAACAACTTATTATTTTGGACTATTGCCTCTGCCTAACTTTTTTCTCCATTCTATAAAGAAACGGTGTATCATTTGAGGTTTTCAAACTTTACATGCATGTTACACATTTCCTTCCACGAAAGATACGAATTTGTTCGGCTCAACTCATTAATTAATCGGTGACTGCATGTAATCATGTATAGAGACATTGAAACCCTTACACATTACTTCGATGGATTAGTATATATTGTTTAATTGTTCGGTGCAATTTTAGATTATTAATATTATTATAAAATTAAAATTTATGATGCTTTAGTTAATGAATATAAGTTATTTAGATTTATAATGCTAGTGAGTTTGTGATAGGTTGGGCTTTTACTTTGTCTAAAGGATAGATATTTAATTCTTTTGTCCAAATGGCTACAAATTTATTATTCCATTAAATACATATTCTTTCCATTTGGATTATGAGTAAAGAAAAAGAAAAAGAAAATGTTTTTAGTTACAAAACTTGGGATAGATATTTTAGTTTGATCTCTAGATTAAAATTGATTAATCTTATCATTATGGTTTAATTCATGTCATCACATATCACCATTAAGTGATGATATGATAATCTTAAATTGATACATTATCCCTTAACCGTATTATTTGATGGTAGGGATTAAAATTATAAAGATTTGAAAATTTAGTAAATAAAATTAGTCAAATTAAAAATTTCAAAGACCAGGAACATATCTCTTCCGAAAAAAGTATAACACATATTTATTAAGGTATTCATTTTCTGTATGGAAATTTTATTAGTTTCAATTTTTTTTCATAAATTACCCGTTTTACTCTTACTGATTGAACATAAAAAATTTGTTATCAAAATCCATACAAATTTACCATAAATGATAAATTATGATCGATAAACTAAATTATTTTTCTTTTTTTAATGAAAAATCAAGATTATATATAGATATGGATGAAAAGAGTTCTTCCAAAGTTCACACAGTCTAAATTCCTTTTTTTTTTATGAACATGTTATAAGTGTACATTGTTACATTTTATATATAAACTACCATTTTATATCAGAGCCTTAGATTGGTGCATATGGTGTATGTGTTCGAATAACGTTAAAATTCTTAAATTTTTTTTTTTTTTGTTGTTGCTTTTTTAATTTTTGGTGAAATTCAGAAATATAAGTTGGGAGCTTTTTTTCATTATTGTTATTAAAGGATTTTGTGATAGCTTGTCTTGTTGTTTTTCTCAAGAAATAAAATTGCATACCCAAAAATCACATTCTACGTGCGTAGGAATAATATTCTTATGAAGCTGTTATGTTGGCGTTTTGTAGTTTTGGAAAAAATATTCAATTGAAAACTGTAAAAGGAAGTGAAATAGATAGATAGTTATTGGAGAGAATATATGATGGAGTTTAGGGGGCTAGGCTCCTTTTATTAAAAAAAATTATGATAGAAATAAGAAATAAGATAAAAATAAATAACTTGTATATATGAAACTCATCAATTCTGAGAATATTATTTAATATATTGGATATCGTTAACAACCAAAAGAGAAAAAATAAAAATAACATAAAATTGATTTTAAATTTAATAATGTGTTTGAATTAGTTTTATTTTGTCAGAAATCAATTATAAAACTATGATGATATCAAAATAATAAATAATTACATCAACTTTTTCAATTTTTTACATTTATTTTAGGATCAAAATTGATTTTAGGTGGTATCTAGACACACTCTGATTTTGATCACTATTAAATTAAGTATACAGTATAATTTAATATAATCCAACAAATATAACAACTATTTAAAATTACTTAAACCCAGAATCGAAATTAACTATAAATTTTCCCTACAGCATAAAATTAAGTATGTTAAAATTTATTTAGAACTAATTATAGACATGTGTGAAATAAGGTGGTAAGAGAGTGGTGGTGACAAGGGGTTCTTCTGGCGTCACCAACTACAAACAAGTGTCTGATCAATGCCACTGAAACAAAAGGCAAACACCAACTTGGTCTTTGTCACCAAAAAATTGTCACCTTAACAGGTCAAGGGTTTCCTTCACAACATCATCGTCAAACTCTTGAGACAAATTGTGATCTCTACTTTTATCCTAAAAATCTATCTACCCACATAAATACCATATGTTATGCAATGAAGATAGAAAAATGCCAAAAATCTTGTGTAACACAAAGATGTAGACTTGCAATGCCTCTTTTGCCACACATACCCGACAATTCGCCGCTAAATGTTCCTGTCCTTTTCCTTCAATTCCAATGTCAAATTCCCACCACCCAGTCTCAAAATTTTTGGTTCTTTGAACATGCGTTTCACCCTTTTGTCGTCGATAATACTAACACATGCTTGGTCTTTACAAACCCAATTTCTTACTATGTAATCAAAATTTTGTAATGTTGCTGTTAGATGTCATTATCTATATATCCAATTCAGATAGGAATGGGTTATTGTATCTCTTTGAAAAATTTATCTCGCAACCAACCACTTTACATTTAAATAAAGTTTTCCAATATATATATATATAAATATGATTTCATAACTAACATGGTTTTTCTTTATTTTATTTTATTTTTAAGGTATCTCTAATGAGAACCACAACTTAATTCTTTGAGATATTAATATTAGTTAATTAATTTTTTCATATTAATGAACTCCTGATAATATATATAAGGAATAAGGTTATTTATCCGTGACTAATACCATATTATGTAATTGGTTCCAATAATTAAGGTAGGCAATGTTGGATATGAGTTAATTGTGTTCCACAATTGCGTGCCTCTTATGGTAACAATTTTCAAAATTAAAGCTAAGAACAGCTGCAGTTTATGTTGAATGTGAACATTTTGCTATTTGGGTTAGTCTTTAAAATGTTTTTTTTTTTTTCTCTTTTTCATTTCCAGTTTTGAGCTAAGGTGAATTCTGTTTGACGTTGAAACAAGACAGATATGTTGGAGGACTTTTGTTTCATTTGACATGTGAAGATATGGTTGGGTGTCCTAGTCAAGTCCATCAATTGGACCAAAATTAAGGGCAACAACCCATGTAGTGGAAAACAAAAACCTATGGTTAAAAATTGACCAATTTCTACAAAATTTCTTGAACAGGCTGCAACGTACTTTGCATTTTTAGGCCATGTGGGTGTGTTTCCCTTGTGCTGAAATATGGGACAATTTAAGAGTGTTATAATGTGTGAAAACAATTAAAACATAGAGTAATTCAGCTTAGTCATAGTTTTGAGACATGATGCATTACCATTGATGAAAGGAGGATGCTGGCAATTGCTCATTGATCATGTGCCCATTTCTCATGATTTGATCTGTCTCATGACAAGTCAAGATCACCTTTGTCTCTCCTGAATCTTGGTCTTAATTTCCCTTTATTACTTTTTTTGGTTTTTCGTATCTTAAAACTTTTTTGAATATTGTGGGGATCAATTATTTCTCTCTAGTAATAGATGCAATCTCAGTTGAAAAACCAATTTGATTCCATTAGATTATAAATATAGGTCAGTAAAAAATCTAGTCAAACCTAGATGATTTTAACCAGATATGCAAAATATATGTTGAATTGTTAATACAAAGTTCCATAGATTGATGCTTGACTAGGATATATAACATCATTCATTAGTTAATAGATGATTCAGTTAACTATAAACTTTGAATTGTATAGGGGTTACATGGATTTAATTCTCACGTACCACATCTTTGGAGAAGCCGTGAAAAAAGAGAGTTTAAGTGGTTCTTCTGAACTATAAAGTAAAGATTGGTACGTATTATAATGCATTCAAAAAGGCTAAAATTTGATTCAATATTATCATTTTTCGATTGAACAAGAAAGTTATTTTAAAACCAATAAAATTTTCAATTCCAAAAGATTAAATTCTTTGAGTTAAAAATATATATTTTTTATTTTACATATTGATTTTTTAACATTGAACTAGATTCTTAATTTATATTTTTAAGAAGGTATCATAGTATAAATAATTTTATATTATTATTAAATATATCATATTACCACTATGGATCACCGTATTTATCTGACTCTAACGTGAGAATAGTATATTAAAAATTTCAAATCACCGAAAAATATAATTTAATATATATTTTTTTACAGGAATGTGATAACTTAAGTCAAATCGGATAAGATTAAACCTTTAATTAATTATTTCATTGAAAGTCTCACTTTATCATCTCTAATTGTCTTATTAGGTTAGAAAGTTGAGTACATATAAAAGATAAAGATTTTTTGCACGTGGTTTGAATTACTCTTCAATTAGAACTATAATTAAGATTTCATTTTAATAATTTAAATAATTGAAATATTATTAAATTATTATACAAATTATTGAAATGAAACTTAAACTCTAATGAGAGAAAAGTGCAAACAAAAACCAATGAACATTACTTTTATCCTTTTTCTTAATAAACTTTACATCAAAAATATATTTTAATAATGACATATAAAATAAAGAAATATTTCCTTTAAAACCTAAAAAAGTCTAGAAATTAAAAAAAAAATAGTAAAATTTCACATTTGTTTTATTTCAATCTTTTTTACCTCTGTTTTTTTTCTTGATTTGAATTTCTTTTTGTTAGTTAGTGAATAGTATGATAATACTTCATGTTCTGAATAAGGACACAAGGAAAATTACTGAATCCTGCTTAGATCTTGGTAATTTCAATTAATTGTACTTTTACCCTGTATTTCTCTGGTATAACATGACATTAAGTTACCACCTGTACTTTCTTACGGTGTAACATAACATTATAGCTACAAGTGTGTGTTTGTTTATAACAGGGTCGATAATAGTTACATCTAGAGTAAGTTGACAAAAAATAATATAAAAATTATATAATATATATTTTGGAGTTTTTTAATAAGTAAGGATTTTTATAAAAAAAAATTAATTTTTCTGAGGATTTAAAACTTAAAACTTTAGTTATTTAATTTTTATTAGAATTTATTCCAATGTAACAGACGTTCATGGTTATGAATATGCTTTGCCCAAAATTATCTTAAAATATAAACTCGTGTAAATGTAACTTAACTAATCTTGATAACATTACATGATCAATTACTTCCAACTATATACTAAAGATAGAAATGGGCAATCACACACCAAAGAGGTCAAATGTCGTTTGGTCAACAAAATGCCAAATGAAGATAAAAACTAGAAAGAAGTGCATATATAACTTGTATTGGTTGTCGAGTGCCAAAAGTGAACAAAGTTAGATTCGTACATGAGAGAGGATAATCTAATGTAGTTTATACATTAACTAATTGAATAAATAACTACTTTAGAGAAATTAAACAAAGATCAAATGTTCTATATCTATATCTATATATAAAGCCAAACAAAACTATTAGAACATAACAAGTACGTTGTTGCATGTGATAATTAACTTGGTGTTAGAAATTACTCAATTAACAATTTTCGATGTACTTTCCGGGAAATTAGCGCATAAGAAGGGGAAATTGAAGAAAGAAAAAAAGAAGAGGGATATTGTATGGATTTCATTAAAGATGTGTAGCACATGTTGTGTTTTTAACTGTCTAGAAGAAGAGTCATAGAAATGAAATTGTTGAAGAGACGTTAGAGAGTCAAAGTGGGTGAAAAACAATAACCAAAAAAAGTATTAAAGGGGTCACCGTCGTATACCTTTATGAGTCCGTTGTTCATGCATTGCACGTCATTTCACCCTTTCATGTGTTTTTTTGTCCTATATACGCCAAACTATAT
The DNA here is from genome assembly GCA_026586105.1 of Hylodesmum podocarpum. Taxonomy (NCBI): domain Eukaryota; kingdom Viridiplantae; phylum Streptophyta; class Magnoliopsida; order Fabales; family Fabaceae; genus Hylodesmum; species Hylodesmum podocarpum. Next base: position 9,344,771 of record JALJEV010000131.1, read on the forward strand.
ATTAAAGCATGTACATGTATACTTTCTCAAATACCCCTATTTAATATAATTGAATGGTTTAAAATCCACTTTATTAATTTCTTTTTTATATAGAGGTATTAATATCTTTCATGTTTTTATAGTATTAATAAAATTTAGTAATATCTTGAGTTTAATGTAAAAAAATTTTATACAATTAAAAAAAAATCATTGTTGATATGATTTTTGAAATATTAATTAAATAATATAGATGTAATCCTTTCTCAAGTACCCCCATTTTTATTTATTTTTTATTTAATAATTTTTCCTCAAAAGTATTAAGAGAATAAATATGGAGATAATACATGAGAACATGACATTGCCGCGAACAATTATATTATAAAATAAATTATTCACATTTTATTTCTCTTTAAGTTAGATTGAGTATAATTTTAATCTTTTTGGATTTTAAATGAATCAAATTCTTTTATTAATATAAGTATATTTTTATAGACAATTTTTTTTCAAAGAAGAAAAAGAATCTCAAATCATCTTATATCTAATAATATTTGGAAGTTTACAATTGATTGAGTTATGAAATAATTTTAAAAGTTTAGAAGTAAAAAAGATTTTAATAATAAATTGAAAGAATAGACTTTTGGAAACAGAAAGTTTCCTGTATTCTTTTACGAAAACGGTGGTGCTCCAGTTCAGGAAAACAAAAAATTCCTTAGAAAATGAAGATTAGGGAGACCCAATTGGAGGCCTAAACGAGAACAAAGGTTGAAGATACAATGCAAGGACTTTGTGAACTAACGAGAAGGTCAATGAAGCTTTTAATCAAGAATTGAATAACCTTTCACTCAAGCCAAGTCTACGGGGGAGAAGTACTCAAAGATCCTAAGTTGTTTTGTGATACAATGGAGAGTCCATCGGAAGAATAAGGAATAATTATAAAAACATATAATATTTTCATTAATAAGACACATTTAATTGATAATAAAAATAATATCATAAATATATATAGTATTTTTATTTATAAGAGATTTTTTAGTTGATAATCAAAGAGTAGGTAAAGATCAAACAGACCTGTTTAAGAATCCAAAACTCTAATAATTATTATTAAATACTCATGAATCGACCATGACTTTCCTTATATGAACAAACTCAAAGTGGATAATATTTTAGCGATGTGAATGAATAATATACGTGTGAAATACTTCCTAATGAAAAACAAGTTAATGAACAAAGTTGGAGCATATTTTTTTACTTATTTATTTAATTAAGTAATTGAATATCCTTTATTTCATAATTTGGTTCTTTTAGTTTCGTTTTGGAATAATTTTGTAAATCGGCTAATAGTGTTTAGGTTGAACTATCCACACACAGGAACTAGGATTAGGTTTTGCCTCTTTATTAGGCTTGGGGCAAATAGTAGTAGGTTAAGCATAAGTTGTTACCTTCCTTATGTTAAACCTAGTCAAGAAAGGGAAGCAATACTTCTCACTGTAGATAGAAATGTGTTTCTTTTCTTTTTTACAATTGAATAAAATTACATTTTCACTCCTTTTGTTAAACAGGTTAATCAATTAAAATGAAGATCCATAAAATTAATATAAATCCAACTTGGATTATATCATTTGTGCTGAAAGAGCACTTACAAAAGAACTTATATTTACCTCATTCTAAATAATTTTGTTTCAAACCTACAATCTACTATATACCAGGTTATGTCTTCCTCCACTCAATTATAGACTTCAGGTTTAAAATTTGATGTTTTCATTAGATCAAAGTTGAGTAAGAAAAAAATAAAATAATCGAAGTAATTCAATTTTTGGGGTGTAAATAAACTAAATTATTTTAAATTGTTAACTACTGAGGTTTAGCTCAATTAGTTAAATAATATATGTGAATTATTGTAGACCCCAAATATCAGTCCATTCCTACATATCAACTTGATTTACCAGTTTAAAATTACGTAGATTCTACTATATATATCATATGTCTTGTTAATTATATATTTTTATTTGTAACTAATTATTTACACATTTACTTCTTATTTATATGCACACTCAAATATAAATAGGTAGTAACCATATAGCTAGGATTGATACTCACTGTTCTCATATACGATACTTATATATATAAATCTTATTTTGTTGATAATATATATAAAATTTGAAAGTTTCGTGTAAAAGATAATCCACAAAGAGATAAGATTTATTTAATTTTTAAAATAAGAAAGTCTTAATTTACTTACAATATTAAAATATAAACATCACACAAACCTTAAATGGAAAAAAAGAAAAAGAAAGTTATAAAACATTAAACAGACAAGAATTAATTAGAATAAAGCAAAGAATAGAGATAGAATGGGGAGGAACACGAGAAGAGCCCACTTGACTTTGACGTAATTCATGCTCCCAATCACTAAGTCAGTCGCATTCATTTGTGCCGCAATATCTGCAATGCCCGTTTCATAAGCCACAAAAACTTGTTGTCTTTTGTTTATCATTAGTGTACCAACATTTTAATGTTCATTCATGTGTACAAATCTCAGAATTGTAAATGTTTATATAAGAGAACAGAATTCCTATTTGGTAATTGTACGAATAAATTGGGTGCCAAAGCTGGATTGGATAACGATATTATTTTTTCTTGGTTTTAATTTTTAAATGAAAAATGTACATAATCAAATTTAGGGTATGCTTGGATAATTTTTTCTCTAAATTAAAAATTAATTTTTGAAAATTTTGATAAGTGAAGACTTTTACAAATTAGTTAAGTATGAATTAGTTTTAGTTTGTCAAAAAAGATTGTTTTTTTTTTCTCTTATAAGTTTTTTTATAGAAAACATTTATGATATTGAATAATTCTTACACAGTTTTTGTCCATATATTTCACAGTACTACAGTAATTCTCATAAGTGATGGAAATAATTGTTTTTCCATTATTTTGTACTAATAAACAACTTTTGCACTGAGCGACAAAAATGACATTGAAGTTGATACAACTTGTCTGGAAGTTCAAAGTTTTTGATGAATAATTGCCTCATAAGTCATAATATAAGTTTCATTTGATGTAGAAAAAGGAAAACAAAGAGGTTTACGTGTCTGTAAATTAGTTTATTTTATCCTGTTGAATTGGGATTTAAATCATTTTACACCCTCATGCAAACATTTTCTCATTATTCTTATATTAAGTACACAATTGCTTGAAAGATATATAAAATGGTTTATAGACTTCTGCATAACATTCCCAACAATAGAGGCTTATCATTGGCATCAAATTAGGATCAATAAGAAATTTGTGGCTTTGGAATTTGAGTAACTTGTATCTAAATGATGGCATGAGAAAACATGGATCTTTGTTGTCAACCTTTAACTTGCCCCGTTTAGGTTTGAAACCAATTTTACACATTCTAATGTAAGATTTATTGCTAAAATTAATTTGAACATATATTATAATCACGTTCAACAGTTCAAAACTAATGAAATTAAAATAAAAATAAAACACTTTGTTTGTTTTAATCAATTTTATTCCAAATATTGCGGCCTAAAACAACTTCTTCCAAAGAAAAAAAAGATTTATCATTGATGTTTGTGCATATTTAGAACAATTTCTCATACATAACAAAATCAGTATCTGGATACACGGCTTGGACATTATATAAATGAGAATGCAATAATGTATTGCTCATTACAAATTCATATCAAACTTGCTTTTATCAGGGGAAGCATTTCATCCTCTGCAAAGTGACATATGAAAGCTATGTTAACAAGAAGAACAAAAATAATGGTCTTGAATGTGATAACGTTACTTACCTGTCTTTCAACTTCAATAGCTGATGCAGCTAGTCTGCGCTTCAAAATTGATCTGTCTTGCTCACAATTTTCTGTCTCTGTGTCTAACAGTAATTACAGGAAGCAAGATATTTAGAGGGTAAAGGAATCCAACACAGAAAAGCCAAGAGACAAACAAACTAGATACTAGGTAAAGCGTAGGAACACTTAATGATGAACTAGGAATTGCATTCAATCCATCCAAAATCTGCAATTTGTGTCCTTATAAGCAATCCTTATGGAGAAAGTGAGAAACTAATAACATGAGAACTACAAGAGGCGGGACTAAGTATGTTCTTAAAAGGGTAGGATTACGAGGCTCAGCCTTGAGTCCGTACTTGTTTAATCTAGTTCTGGATGTGCTCACCAAGGACATAAAATTATTCCTAATTGCATGGTTTTTAAGAATGAAATAGTTTTTATTACAGAATCAAGGGAAGAGATAACTCTAAACTTGAACTTTGGAGAGATTTTGAAACATGGGACTGGTTTCTTTGAAAAGCAAGACCTGGGAACTTTAATGATGTTTAGGAACATAGACACTAGGAATTTGCCCATTCATGATACAGAATCCTTAGAAATCCTTTTGGGTCTGAAATAGGAAGGCTTGGTGGCAGCATGACTACAGGGATCAATTGGAGACTTTTGCAAACCACTTCTAGTCAAGGAGCAAGAACACCTTTGGAAAATCTTCTAGAAGGGGCTCAAGGAGGTGAGAGCAACACTAAAGACGCACAGTTAGGTGTTTCTGTCCTTGTCTAAGGATAGCTCTTTGTCCAAATAGATGGACTTGGCACAGCTAAAGGGTGAAGGTCTGCTGATCAAGACTAGAACCATGGAGAAATGGAATAAGAACTGCTGGATTAGTGAGGACCTGACAAGAAGATAATATGAAGCTTCGGTGTTTGTCACTCAGACTTTCACTGGGAGGTTGATAGATCTTCGTGTTGCAGCCTTGTGTTCACTCAGCAAGAATTACACATTTAACAAAGAGAGGAAGGAGGGACAGGACTGGAATTAGATGAAAAAGGGGGCAATCTTTTGAGCTTAAGAGCCAGGCCTATATGAATGAAGAGAAGAATTTTGATCCTAAGAAAGGAGGTAATTTTCCAGAATTAGTGGACCAGGAACAGTGGCATGATTATGGTATCAAAGAATAAGGATTCAAGTAGTAATACTGTCAAAATCTCTAAAGAGAGTAGAGGTAGGATAATACCCTGTGATAACATTATATATGGCTAATTGATCTTTGAACACACTCTAAGATGCTGAATGTTTCACATCACATATTTAGCAACTGAACTTGACTGTAGTATTTGATTTGTCAATGGAGATTTGTTTAGGTACTGAATTGCAGAGAAAGTACATGTGATTTCATCTTATCACAATGGTGACTGAGTATCAATGAATGAACCCAGAAGGCCTGAGGTGCATCATAGAAAATTTGGGCATCATCCAATGCAATTTTTTACAGATGTCATAACATTTGATACTAAAGGCAGAGTGACCAAAACATTTAATCCATATCATTTTGTTCAATTTTATAATTTTGTCCCTAACCCCTATAGTTTATTGTTTTGGATATCAGTCTCTTTGTTTCCGTTTGTTGGATTTGATCCCTGTCATTAGGTTTAGTTTTATCCCCTAAAGTTTATATTCATTGAGTTACTGGTCCCTAAATTCCATAAAGGTCTGCTCCGTAAAGTTACGACTTTCAGAAAAGCTATTGGTCATTGAGGGACCAAAATCTAAATGAGTGACTTTTAGAGTTAATATTAAAATGAATGAACTATAGAGACAACAATCCAAATCAGGTGAAACTATAATGACTATTTGTATGTTTAAACCAAAAAGCAACAAAAATCCTTCAAATTAAAAGAATCTTACCATAATAGTATGATGACAGGATGGTGATGCGTTCCATTGGCTGGAAGAGGGGAAATATTATCCAAATAGAAAGAAAAAAGTAATCATGATGAGTAATTTTAAACTTTGCACCAAAAACATGAAATAAAAGATAAGCATGTACAAATCTGTTCAATTAGAAAGCCGACTGAACCAAGATAAAATTTAGTCAATTGATCAGTTTAATACTGATAACAACTACAGAGACACTTAAGCAGCAAAACAATCTAATGCCCATTTCATCATTCATTCATAAGCATAAAAATATTAAAATACAAATTTACAGTTATTCACTGTACTGACTACCAACATAAACAACTGTTGTCATATGAACATAATTTTTTAAAGGCAGTAATATATCAAGTGAGAACTCTTGTTATTGTGAGAAAAAAGAACAATAAATATAGACCATTGGATCATATTTGAATGGTCAAGATTAAAAGATAAATGTACATGACTTTTTTAAGTAGTCATGTTGTTAGCCCTAACTTAGGATCCACCAAAAACCAGAAAAGCTGGTTCTTGCTGTTGAAACAGCTAGATAGAAAGAACCAGAGAAGAGAGAAATAAAGAAAGAGATGAAAGGCAGATAGAGAGATAACTGAGAAAAGAGAGAGAGATTAATTGAAAAGGCTTGCCAAATAAGGCAATGACCCAGGTATTTATAAACATACCTGGGTAGTACAATCAGAAACCTAAAAGCCTTCATAAAAAAAGGCTTTAACAGAAAATACACTTAAACAGAAAAATTAATACATTGTAATAGAATTAGTATCATTCCTAACAAGCTCCACCTTGGGACTAATTCTATTGAAAAATATTCTAAGCTTTACAATTAGAAACACCTACTAGATTTACACACTTCTTAAAATTAGTAGCTGGCAGCGGTTTAGTTAGCATATCTGCTGGATTTTCTGAAGTATGAATCTTCAAAACTGAAATTTCTTCTCTAGCCACTATTTCTCTGATGAAGTGGTACCTTACATTGATATGTTTAGGCTTAGAATGGAATGCATCATTTCTTGTCAAGTGTATAGCACTCTTACTGTCTGAGTAAACTTCCACTGAATCTTGTGTAACTCCAAGTTCAGTGGCAAAACCCTTCAACCAGGTTGCTTCCTTTATTCCCTCTGTAGCTGAGACATTGCTCAAATGAAAGCTGAGTGGAGATAGCCTAGAATGCTTTGTGTAGTGTGCTGCCCCTTAGAGAAACTCACCTTCTTCTGTTTCCCAAGGATGCAATGCTCACAAAACTGCAACTTGCTGAAACTTTGATCACCAGAAGAACCTCTTTTGCTTAGGATTTGCATCCCTTTCTCTCTCATGTGGCCTAATCTCATGTGCCACAGCCTTGATTGTTCCTCATTGGTTGCAGAAATTGTCTGGGCAGAAATAGAGATTACCTCTTCTTTTTCCCTTCATAACAGTGAGCGAGCCCTTAGAAATTTTGATTTCTCCACCTTCAGCAGAATAACTACATCCCAAGGACTCCAAAGCTCCAAGAGAGATTAAATTTCTTCTTAAATCAGGTACATGTCTCACATTTGTGAGTGTCTGGACTGCTCCATCATGGGTTTTGATTTGCACTGAGCCTCTGCCTTTAACTGTGCAAACTGCATCATTACCCATCATAATAACACCTGAATGAACTGGTTCATAGGTGGAAAACCACTCCCTTTTGGGACACATGTGGTAGGTGCATCCAGAATCCAGAATCCATTCTTCTCTGACATCTGAAACTGCTGCTGCAGCCACCAAAACATCAGCATCAGACTCTGAATCTGAATCTGCCACAGCAGCTTCTGGTTTAGGATTCTTGTTATTTTCTTCCTTTTCTTTCTTGTTCTTGAGCTTGTAGCAGTCATTTATCTCATGCTCAAGCTTCTTGCAATATTTGCAAGATTTCCTTGAGTTTTTTTCTCTTGACTTGGATCTTGATTGTTTCTTGCCAGAATCTAGCTCTTCTTGAGGCCTTACTCTTGCTGTAAAGGCATCACCCTTCTTGTCGGTGGGTAGCTCATTATCAAACATCTCCTTTGAGAGAAGATTAGACTTTACATCTTCGTATGACAATGTGTCATTGGAGCTGTAAAGCATGATTTCTTTGAAGTGCCTGTAAGAAGGAGGGAGAGACACTACAAGTAATACAGCCTTATCTTCATCTTCAATCTTGACCTCAAGATTTTCCAAGTCTATCAAGATTGTGTTGAACTCATTTAGGTGAGACCTTAATGAGCTTCCTTCTGTCATTCTCAGGGTATACAACCTCTCTTTTAACCTCAGTTTGTTGGCCAAATTCTTGGTCATGTACAAAGCTTCCAGCTTAGTCCACAAACCAGCAGCTGTAGTTTCTTGAATGACCTCTCTAAGTACATCTTCTGAAAGACATAACTGAATGGTAGTAAGGGCTTTCTCATCCAATTCCTCCCAGCTTTCATCAGTCATAGTTGCTGGCTTCTTGGACCTTCCATCAAGTGCCTTCTTCAACCCTTGCTGAGTTAGCACAGCCCTCATTTGTACCTTCCAAATGCTGAAGTTGATCTGCCCATCAAATTTCTTTATGTCAAACCTTGTAATGGATGACATCTTTTCTGTTCTTGCTTGTTTCTTGGGGATGGCTCTGATACCACTTGTTAGCCCTAACTTAGGATCCACCAAAAACCAGAAAAGCTGGTTCTTGCTGTTGAAACAGCTAGATAGAAAGAACCAGAGAAGAGAGAAATAAAGAAAGAGATGAAAGGCAGATAGAGAGATAACTGAGAAAAGAGAGAGAGATTAATTGAAAAGGCTTGCCAAATAAGGCAATGACCCAGGTATTTATAAACATACCTGGGTAGTACAATCAGAAACCTAAAAGCCTTCATAAAAAAGGCTTTAACAGAAAATATACTTAAACAGAAAAATTAATACATTGTAATAGAATTAGTACCATTCCTAACACATGTAACCATTAACTAACTTTTAATCTTGACCATCTATGTATGATTGATTGTATGACTCAGATTTATAGTTCTCATTTTTCTCATCACAACCAATAGTTCTCACTTGATACTTCTTTTTTCTTAAATATTCCATCATACAAAAACTACCCTCAAAGTTAGCAATAAAGCTACAGGTGAATAGTTTTAAGCTACATATTACTACATAAAATTTCTTTTCCCAGACACATACATACAAAATCTATGTATTCAAGTTTAAGAATCTCCCACCCACCCACCTTCCCTTTTCCCTTCTCCCACAGGTCTCTCTAGCTTAACCATGACTTTTCCACAAAGTAAAAGAATAAAACAAAAGTTGCAAGGAAAATATATAAATTTCCTAAACCATAGAAAACTATATAGATGATCTATAATTGAAAATTAAATGATGTGAAAAAGGACAATGCACAAGATGGATAAGATTTTCTAGTATACCATTACAAATATACCCTCTTTACGGGTTGGTAGTTGCTCAAGCTTTGTCAATGTTTCATCGCCTTTTGTAACTCTTCCAAATATTGCATACTGAAAATGGCTTACATCAGTACATCAATTGCAAACATCACAAGACATGAGTGAATATTTAGCAATGACATTGCAATTATAGTTACCCAACCTTGCCATCAAGATGAGGAGCATCTCCAAGTAGTATTGAAAATGAGGATGAACCACTGTCTGGATCATCATACCTGTAAGAACAAATTTGCATACATTGGATCTTCCAACAAAGGCTCAAACCAAAAGAATATTTTCCAACATTTAGGAGCAAAATAATAATAAGAACTGTTACATTGTGTGTTAAGACTATAAATTCTATAAAACACTGAATAAATATTAAATATAGCCTCCCACTGCTGATAGCATCGCCAATAAACTTCTATCAGGCATAAAATTCAAAATAAGTGTTTCAAATACATTTACTTAAATACATCAAAATAGCAGATATGCCAAACTGTTAAATTCCACAGAGCCATCTTGGATAATGACACTCAGTCAACCATTAAGCCTCCGCCAGAGCACACCGAGAATATGACTCAATGTAACATACAAGAACATCATATCAAAATTACACAACCGATCCCTGAAAAACTATGCTGATCATGAACCTAGGAGACTTCGTAACCAGTAAGCTCAGTTCCAACTGGTTCATTTTGAAGTTAAGCATAGAAAATGAAAACTAACTAATCCATAATACCTAATAAGTTGTCAAACCATATATAAATGTACCTTAAGGAAAAAAAAAAAAAAAAAAAAAAAAAAAAAACAGACAAGAATGAGACAAAATCAAGAACTTGAGTAGAAATAAGGAAACTACAACCACCAGTTACAGTCTAGAGAGACCAAACCTTCCCATGGAAAGAATACCCCGAACATGTTTGACTTCACTAAATTCACCAACAACAGTCTTGACAGCTTCTCTTCTCTGTTCCTCATTCATGGGAGCAGATCTTCCATTGGCAACATCAGCCACTTGGGCCACAAATCCCTTATCCACCTAAGCATCAAACTCAAAACCATTTATTCACAGAGAAATACTACACCACCTTACTTCATAAAACTCAATTCTCACTAGAGAACAATACCCGAAAGAAATGGTTAGTGTTATAGCCTCCAAGTCGCACAAGCTTAAAAATGTGATCAACAGTTTTTGGTGCAACAGTTGGAAAGAAACCAAATTCAATGTCCCCATACTTTGTCTGCATCCAAAAAACACAAGAATCTAAGTAACACACCATACACAATAAACAACAATAAAAAAAAAAATTGATATCAATGTGAAAAACAAGTTATCTAAAACCAAGCAAGACAGGATTTTTCACTGAATGAGCTACTTGATTACAATTTTCAATCACACCCAGAACATAAATAACTGAGATATTCTCAAACAACAAGAGGGGTATCCACAGATTGAGCATCTCAAATAGTTAAGAACTTAATAGAACATTGAAAACACTTAGCATGGATGAAATTCTACTCAAGCTTTGAACTTTTACAACAAATCAAAGCAAAAAACCTGAAAGACGACGCGGGTCGATCCAAGTTCCGGTTCCAGAGCGCAAATTACTGATATTAAGGCCAACAGAGTGAAGCCCTTAATCCAAAAACTGAATCCTCGGATCCACATTTTGTATAACGTTAGATTTAGTTTTCAACTCCTAAAATTAGAGTCAACCATTCGAAATTTAGAAAACCAAAAATTGAAAGCTTTCTCTGTTACTCTTTTTGGTACCAATTCCATCTTCTTCCTTCTTCCTTTTTTTTTTTTTTTTTTCAAGAGTTTCAATTTTGTTTTTTATTTCCAGCAAAAATTACGCAAAGTTTCCAACATTTAGTATTGGTTTGAGTTCATTGAGCCCAATTAAAATTTAACTCGATTTTAGGCCCAGATAAATAGGCCCGAACGTTAATCGGAGCCTCTTGTAGGAATATTTATTGGCCCGTGGGCCTTAGATGAAATTGTGGGCTTCCACTTTTGAATGTACAATAGAAGTCGAAGTCTTAAAAAAAGTTTGATTTTAAATGATATGCATATTCATAGACCCAAAAAGTAGAAATTATACGCATATTTGAATTCGTTTTATAATTGAAGAAATAATATGTTGACATTAGTTTTTAATCTGGGGTATTTCTGGATGGGTACTGAATAATTAATTTGTCAAGATATTAAAATTCATTTTAAAGGATTCACTTTTTTAATATATATTTTAGACATTGAATCAAGGTCCCATTATAAAATATGCATTTCTCATTTTAGTTTAAAAAATCAACATTTTATTTTCATAATACCCACTTATTTGATTTATTTTTTTTTTATTAATCATAGGATTGGTATGAAGTATTCATGGTTAGATACAATGATTAACTTTGAAATATTTAGTATATATCATGGTATTCCTTTTTAACATAATTTCTTTTATCTCGTAGTCAACTTCAATACACAGTCATTTAGTTAACTCATTTATATATATGAATTTTTTGTATTAATTTTTTTTTCCTCTTTCTTCACATTTTATAACTAGTTGTCTAGTTGTTCGCATACTGCAGTTGTCTACCAAATATTTTTCTATTATAAATTACTTTTATTTATACTAAAATGTGTTAGTTATCCACTTATTTGATGTTAATACTCCATCTCTTTAAACTATTTCCTTTAAAGCTTGCAGAAAATAACAAGGGAGAAAACCTATTGGTACAAAAATCACTAACAAGTGATTATTATGATACAGGGAGACTTTGGAAGGCATAAAAGCAAATTATATAGGTACTTGACCATGATGGCCTAGCCTAAATTTTGGCACATGCTAATGTTTTAGGTTTCAACGTTTCCACATAGAAATGATAGTAAGATGAGGATTGGCTTCCTGTTTTTACTCTAAAGCACTTTGTAAAACACACAAATGTAGGAGAAAAGAACAACACTTTGCATACACAATAACACAAAATCCCATTAGCATCAAACTCAATCATTGTTACTAAACTGTTCACTAAACACATGAGAAGACTAAAACACAGTTCTCCCTCCCCTCTTCAGAGCTCTAGACAAAATCCTTTTCAAATTATGCCAAACCAAATTCCTTGCAAGTAGATGTAGAATTTCTTCTATTAAGAAAAAAAAAATGGCATATATGCCAAATTTTTTAAAAGAGTGTGCTTGTGAATTGTGATCACATTTTGGCCACTGAGTGAAAACTTTATTCGGTAATAAATTTTAAAAGATTGGCATTTAGCACCTTTCTCAATCAATTGCAATTGCAATGTTTGTTGTCCATCAAAAACAATTCTATTCCTCTTTAAACAGAACCTGAACCTGATTCCAACTCTATTATTGTGGCCCAAAAGCCCAATCCCATTGGGTACTTCAAAGTGTCAAATAATCGTTAGCCAAATTTCTTCCCACGTCTTGTAAATTTCACTTCACACTTTTTTTAATACAGTTCAACATGGATATTCCAAAATATATTCTAACATTTTCGAAATGTATTAAAGGATGTAAAAAATAATTTTCAAAATACTCAATTTAAAATGGGTTACAAGATACAGACTCAAATTTGTAAGCTGCAAGAAAAAAAAAATTCTAATTCTTATGACCTAGAAGTCTTACTAGAACAGCACCTCCAAAATTATGTAAATAAAATATTGAGTAAATTATATCTTATTATCTTGAAATTTATCTAAATGAAAATAAATTTTAAACTTGTTTGAATATGATATTCTTCCCTATTTGTGTTATATGATGAATATAAATATAAATATAAATTACTTATTTTACACAGATTTTATTTTTAGGATGACAATAAATATATATTACTTATTTTAAAAATTAAGTAACTTGAAATATAATAATAATTAAAATAAAATTAAAATTATACATTAAACTATAATATAATTTCCATTCCTAACTTTTATATATGATTTGAATCAAAATATAATTAGTATTTTAACATGTGATAAAATAAAATTTATAAAAAGTGAAGTAAATATTTTGTGGATTTTGTTGAACCTGATAAAAAAAGTTGGATTTATGCTTTTTAATTATTTTAAAAAATAATTATGAAATTCAATTTAAATTGAATTTTATACTAACTACTATAAATTTTTAAATTAAAATATATTTAATAACTTAATATATGATTTATTAAAAAATTATGAGAAAATTAAAATTTATTTTAAAAATAAAATGGATTACTCAAGGACTTCTTCAAATCTTACAATAAAAATGGTTTAATTAACATTTTTCAAATTTGTCTCTCTTACCTTTGTATTGTTTCTTACAAGATCTTGGAGGAGTAATGACAAATTTACCGTGTTTTGGTATTTATGTAAAAAAACTAAACAATGTAATTTTTAAAAAAATACTTGCATAATATATTAAACTAATGTTAACGAGTATATATAAAAATATCGAATACTTTGCATTTTATCTCTTTTTTAATTTTTTATTTTTAATAAGTTGAAAGTGTGTTTTTATTCATTATTTTTTAACATTTTAAATAAATGTAAATCCAACTCCCTGTATGTAAGGATCGAAAAATTCTACAAGAAATCTACTTCGCTTTTTACATATTTTTAAATAAAACCACATATTATGTCATTGATTATATTTTAATTAAAATAAAATGTATAAATTAAGAATGAAATTAGATATTTGTTAAACCTATAATTTTGACTTTTATTTTTAATTCTTATTATAACTCAAATTATTTGATTTTAAAGCAAATAATTTATATTTATAGTCATTATAAAAATAGAAGATAAGAAAAATGGTACAAATGGATGGAATGTAATATTTAAATAAATTTAAAATTTAATATCATTACTTCAAGATATATAGTGGAGTATAATTTACTCTAAAACATATCACACATGATTGGATATCAAGAGTTTACTTTATTTTAGCTTGATACATACACAATTTATATTCTAATTCTATTCGTTAAAACCTAAACACAAAATGTACTAAGGAAAACAATCAATATGGTGTAATAAAATTAAGGTTTTTACTTTATATGAATAATACAAACTAAAATCAATAAAAGAATGGCCTAACTGGTCCAAGAAAAAAGAAAAGAATAATCCAAGGAAGAATACTTTCACTACTATATTTCAAAGTTCGAGTCAACATTGAAGAAAGTAGTTTTCGAAATAAATCAAGTCTAATGGGATGAGCATTACATAGAATAAATAAATAAATGAACTTAAACGTTGAAATTGACTCAAAATATAATAATATATATGACAAAGTATGAGGGACACAAATACATTGTATATGGTAAATGGTAATAATTGTGTGTGATATATTCTATTCAAAGAATTAATTATGAAGATAACTTTATTCTCCAACACTTGTGTTTTACAAAGTAGTAAATGGATTATGGAGTCAACATACACATTGTATAAAGAAAAGATATAGTAGGCGATAAATGATTTTGATGTTTTGTATTCAAAGAATTAATTTAGCTGAAAACCTTTTCTATTTGTCTACAAGTTAATTAATCTGAAAATGGTAGGAAAATTAAGGTGACTTTTTCCTTCTTTTACTATTGCACCGCTAAACCTTGTCTTTTAATTTTACAATCAAATCTAAACATTAATTAAACAAGCAACCATAATAATTAATTATGGTCAATATTGCCGACCATTCATTCTGGAAGGGAAATTTTTTACAAAGAAAATTAATAATAATTAATAATTAAAAACAAGATATTATCCAAAAGTTGAAAAAGTAAAAGAATTTCAACTACCCACGTAAACATACTTATCTTCACACACGTTGCCTCACCCACAACTCTTTCTAAAACCCCAACGAAACACATTCACCAGAAAACGACCTTCTAAAAAGAGTTTTATTTAATCACTTCAAGAACGAGTTATCATCCACGCAATTTTGATTATCACTTTTTTTCCACACAAAATTAATCCAATGTCATCCTTAATTGAATATAAATTAATATAAATTTTTATATTTTTAAAAGCTCAAAATTTTAAATAATAAATAAAAAAATAAAACTACACAATATCGCTAAATATTTAGTGTATTAGTCACAAAGGACAAATAACCACAAGAGTAGTTTTAATTATTGGTTACCTTAAATCAAAACTTGCATTGACTTATTATTATTATTTTGAGGGCTAAGTTAAAACTTGAATTTAAAGTAGGGTTTAAGAGAACCTTGTTTGAGGCCATGTGGTGAAGAAGAGAAAAAAAAATTGAGGGGCTCCATGAGGGTGATGTTCATTAGTGTTAGGCATAGAACAGTGACAGATATAGACCACTAATTAGTTGTCGACCTTCAGTTTTAGAAAACAGTGGCATAATTGTGTGTAACATTTCCAACTACTTTGAACTTGCAACCTCAATTCTCACGCAACCATGCATGGCCCTTTCTACCTTGTTCATTCTTCATATCCAAAATTTTTAGATCTTGGTAGTTAGTTTAGTTGTGGGAAATTAGATTGTTGTCTCTTCATTCATTTCTTCTTTTAACTCAAATATATATAAACTGTTGTTTTTGTAAAATGTTGTTTTTATTTTGTCAATAGTTAATAGTTGTTAATTTTTTATTAACATGATCTTATCACTCCATTCATAAATCAAAGCTTGATAATTTATTTTGGTGTTCAAGGTATTATTTAATCATTTTTTATTAACAAAAACAACATTATATTTAGAAGATATATAAATGCTGGACACCAACAATACCCAATACAAAAATTGAAATGGCAATAACCACACAAACATTTGCATGACCATTAAAAGTGTAAGTATTTCATCTCATTGTATCATTCAGTGAGTCAAAGAGTTGAATAAGGCTTTTTTTTCCTAATATTTATTAAAAAAGTTTTAAAAGCATTTTAAAATTTTTAATTTTTGTTTTGGTTTTTAATTTAAGGAGAGCTTCATATGCTAGACTTTATATAAGTCAAAAAAAAAATGAAGATGGTTACAAGATAATGAATTGAAAAAGAGATAGAACACGTTTTGGGAAATCAAACACAGATTTCATATCAATTAAGTTGATCAAGGAACTATTTTTTCTACATGTGGATAAGAGGGCAATAAATAAACTAGATAGAGTAAAATTTTTCATGTAAGATTTCAATTCAATATTCAGATATTTCTAAAGAGCTTGACTTATTATTTTCTTTTATTTTGTTCATTTTTCTCACTAAAATATTTATTCATCTCTCAACCTAACCAAGCTACATATAGCAAGAGATCGTGCGAATTAATTGCCCCTTCTTAATATTTTTCATATATGATATAGTATTTCTTATCGACTTATTCTCGCGTTGTTGCCTTCAAATCTTCTTTGATTGAACCTGATAACAATAGATCTTAATAAAACAAAATTAACAATAATAAAAAAGAAAAACTTGAATAAAACAAATGCAGTGACGGCCATATTCACGTATCTTTTTAATATTATATATTTGTGTGCAATTGTCTTTTCAGGAAATAGAAAAAAAGGTTGAATTGAATTTAATCAACAGATATAAGCAAGTTTCGTATTTTAAAAATATTAACTATCATATATTTTAAATTTCATCGTCGAATATATTTATATATAATGCTCATGAATTATGACATATTATTAGTATTATATTATGGAAATAAAAGAGAGGGTCGTGACTCACTTTCTCATTTTTCTCTATTACTCCACGCATCAATGAAAAGGCATATTATGCGCAAACTTTAATGGGTACAAAACAATTTCTCATTTAGCTTTCGTTTTCTTTTTCTTTTTCTTGAGTGAATCAATCACGCCATGTTTACAACTTATGAGCATGGAACTCAAAATTCTCTAAGCACAATCAAGAAAAGTGATTTTCATAAAGGAGTGGGGGAATAATACAATTCATTCCTAAATTGCCATCTATCTCATCAGCTACCATAATTCAATAAAATTCAATGCTCCCCCCCCTTGTGTATTTCACCAAAGATTCTCCATTAAAATAGATAATATTGCCAAGCATGATTAAGAGAGGTGGGTGCTCACATTTCTCTTTATTATTTATTTAGGGTTCTAAGTAAGACTGAAAACTAAGAAGATTCTCAATGGAGTGGAATCAACCCTAGCTTTAATTGAATTTATCAATAGTAGTAATAATAAATTAACCTGTCCAACCATCAATTTTTAAGCCATGCGTCATTAATAGTTTAGTTCATTACATTTTTTTCCGTGCATAAGGGTCCATTTCCTAGTTTAATTTATAATAAAATATGGATAGTGAATAGATTAAAATTTGAACTCTGGATAATTTATCTAATTCGAGTCATTTTTTTTTTTGAGAATTCTGTTGTCTTTAATAAAAAAAAGGTTTATTAAAAGATGTAGAAAAAAAAAGTCCTAAATGGTTGTTGTTATTAAGATGCAAACGTTTTCCAAGGTCATTTAGAGCAACAAGAATAACAAGAGCATCTAATCTTTTGCAGCTATGGTATTTCTTTTCTTTTGAGAAACAGAAAGAATATAATTTAAGGGAAATGAAATATATGGTGAGAAAGAAAAGCAATGGAACTAATAAGAAAAGGAAGGTACAAGGGACAGCACTATTATAATAATTAAGGGTTTAAATGCTTAACATGAGTAATAAATGCACTGCACCAAACAAATCCTTGTTTAAGACCTTTCATAAATACCACACCATTTAATTTCTCCTGTGTTTTTTTCTCTTAATCTCAAGGTTTCTCACATTTTCAATACTATACATCTGTTGCCAAATCCTTAATGGTACATGGTCGTTTTCATGGTGAAATTTTGGAAGGTGAGGTCTTCGATCTCTTTTGTACCAAAATAAAGGGTTTTTGCATTGGTTAGGCAAAATTCACGGATTTCTCTCACCACCCCTCTTTATTATTTTTGAATAGGACATAAAGCTATACCATACACCACAAATCACATAACTCTCACTACGTGTATTTTCTATCTTAATAATGCATGTAATAATAATTAAGTTAATTCGATAAATATAAATTACCAGAAATTTGATTTTTTTCATGAACATCTTCAAATTTCCTATATTTTTTTTTAAAAGAAAAAACTCCATAATGGAACACCTATTATTTTTACACTGGTGTGTAAAAAAAAATGTATGAATGTGTGTTGTATTGAATTATTGATTAAGTAATAAATAAAAATGAGATGGGAAAGTTATGAAGGAGAGAGAGAAAGAGGGGACAAGGTTGAAGTGACGTATGCCTAACTATGTTGTTGTTCTCTTGTAATGTAATTCTTCTTTCCTTTTTGTTTTGAATAATTTAAATTGATTGAATGATAAATATTCTCCTTTTCTTGTGGAAACCGAATAGGGATGGCACAGAGATAAATAGGAATACGTCTCTTCAATCAATTTGACACCTTTGCGTTTGCCTTTTCCTCATGCCTATTATTATTCACTTCCTTCCTCTCATACAAACACACCCACCTTTTAAATCCAAATTTTACTATTTCAAAATTTCACCATCTATATGTGGATTTAATTCTTACAAAATATAAATAATTTATAAATATATAATATATTTATTATTTTAATTTCAAAAAAATTGTTTTTGGTTTAATCTTTAAATTTTTTTCATTTATTTATTATTCTTTTCAAGAACAAATATTATTCACTCAATGATTAAATAACGCGTTTTTTCTAATAAAATAAAATAATATTTTTATATTCTGTAACAACCAACCCTTTCGTTCAGATACCCACACGCATTTCTATTTTTTTTTTTCCTATTCCTATCTGCCCCATTTCTTTTTTCAAATTTTCAGAAACATTTTCTTACAAACTGAAATTTTTATTATTAATAAAATGTACAAAAATTTGGAATTTTCATTAAATTTAGTATTTCCTTTTTAATTTTTTATATACAAATATATAATGTGTTTAAAAGGAAGAGTCTTACTAATATTGTCAATGCAATTCTCTAATAAAAATTAATCATTAAGAAAATTAATTTATATTTCGGATCTATAATATAATAACCAAATTATCAAATCAATGGGATTTTATTTTCTTCCAAAAGAAAATCACTTCAATCAAGTAGGCTACTGTTACACCAAAAGAAAATAACGCAGGTTACTATATATACAGTTTTTCTTTAGTTATTAATTTTCTCCCTTTTATATTATGTTAATGGTTCCAATTAATTATTTGGCTTTCTTTTTCTTTTTTTTTTAAAAAACTTTTCTCATGATCTGGCATGGATCATGCCTAAATATGGGAATCTCCGTATCTTTCTTTCTAATCGAGTTTTCAAATCAAGATAATGCAATTGTCTAAAAAAGTACATAAAATAGTTTATATATATACGTGTATACACTTGATGAATAAAATAAATTTGAAACAAGTAATTTATTTCCGGTAAATATTACTTATTAGTAGTTGCTACTTTAAAATTCGAATTTTAATATTTCGTTTTACAAGACTCATTATTTTATCACTAGATAATTTATATAGATAGTTTTTTTTTTGGATTTAAAATAAAATAAGTTATATATTATTAAAATAAATTAATTTAATTTTATAAAAATTAATTTTTAAGATGAAGATAATTTTTTTATTATTAATATGCAACACTAATTTCTAAAGTGAGAATAATTCTTTAGTAATATACATACAACACCAATTTTTAAGGTGAGAATAGTTCTTTATGTACATGCAACATCAATTTTTAAGGTGAGAATAATTTTTTTATGCACATGCAATATGTTCTAAATCTTAATTTTTTGGAGTTAGAATTTTTAACGTATATATGTATATAAAAGAGAAAAGGTAAAATAAAATAAAAATGATATAATTAAATAGAGGGAAATGAGGAGAAAAAGAAAAATATAGAAGAAAGGGGTCTAAAAATGTGAAATGGAGTGCATTGGTGTTTAAACCCACTTTTGATGGTGTTATTATATGATGATGCTAGGGCCCTTTGACAGATAAAACCTAAGCTAACATGCAATTTATGTCATGTAAACAACATACATGTCACATGGGTAGCCCCCCACTACTTCCACTTGCTCCATCTCTTCTTCTCTTATACTTCAAAATGAATTAAGATCCCATTGCACACAACCACCATCAAAGTTTTCTTTTTTTATGAGCAAGTGGGAAATGATTAACCAATCCCTCATTATTTCGCACACTATTGGTTGTTAAATAAGGAAAAACAAAAAGAAGAATTTTGGATGTACAACAAACACACCCAACATTAACATTCTTTACGCACCTATCCTCTTCTTTCTCTCTCTCTCTTATCTCTCTGTCTATTTAAGTTTAAAGCCATGCCTTTGTTTGTTTTTACCTTCTATAATCAATAATACAAAATTATTATACGTAATGCCTTTTCATTTCCCTCAAATCATCAACCTTCAACATTTGTTTTTGAAAATAAATAAAAAAAGAACTCAGTTTTGTCTCGTAATATAGAAAGCTAACGTGTCTAAGATAAATCACTCGCAACAAAAGTGCATATTAAATTTTGTTTTATTATTTAATCGTAAACGGTAATCATGTTGCATGTATAAATTTTGAAGTCTTACATAGTGTTTTGGTGAAAAGAAAATATGTAATACGTTTTTAATCTTAAATTACAATTTTTTTTAGAAAATATGTATGATGTTTCGTCTTATTTTAGTTTATCTATGGAATAGTTTCTTAAAGTTACAAGCTTATAAACCTACACCGAAAAGAAAAATGGATTTAATACTTGATATTAGTTTTTTAATTCACTAATCCCCAGAAATTTGCTTTTGCCAATCTCTTTAATCAAATGAGATCTAGTTGTTATCGTTATCAACAATTGTAAAGAGAATGCTAAATGTTGAAGAGGGGTTTTTTAGAACTCTAGTCAATAACATGATTTATTGATATAATAAAAAAATATATAGCACTTTAACGCAAAGTGTTTTCTTAATTCTTCCTCGTTTTATTTTAAGCATAGATTAGTAACTAATATTTCTTGTTTAGTGTGTGTTTATTGTGAGTCGCAATTCGTCGTTAAGACCTTTCTCAACGTCCAATAATGCTTCACATGACCACACACCTTTACACGAGAGGTTGACACGTGTGCGGGTGGCATTGGAGTAAAAAGTTGTCTTGATTTGTGAAGGAGGTGGATTATTATAAGTGCTTAGTGCACGCCAAGAATCTTTATTTTTTAAGGTTTGGGATAGTGGAATTGCTTGGTTTTGAAGTTTGTATTTATAACAATTATACATACTTTATTTGTGTATCTGTATGTATAAATGTTTATTATTAACATATCTCTTCCTAAAGTGGCTCATGCACGTGCCCATGTTCTAACTTTTCACTAATATTTTATTTGGTGCGTCTTTTAAGTAAATTAATTAATATCATCTCAAAAATGCTTGTTTGATCCAACATATACTTTACCTTTTCTTGCATTATTGTAATTCTATTGGTAGACATCTTTTCTATTAACAAAGGTTTGTTTGTCTATCCTTAATCTATGATCATTTTAATGTTATTATTTAGATAACAAGGATTATAAAAACACATTTTGTAACCATTCGTTTTGGAAAATAATTATGCAAAAAAATGAAGTATTATTTTGTTTCTTTGTAAACTATTTTGAATACTTAACAGAATTTATCTTTCTTTTTTGTCTTATTTAACTTTCTAACAAATCAAGATGACATTAATTAAGTTTATATTTGTATGTTATTAGCTATGTTTACATGATTTTAGTCTTGTTTTAGAAACTAAAATCTATTCAGAATATATAAATTATGTTTATATTATTAATAAAAAAATAAATTCTTGGTTTTTTTTTGTAATGTATGGATTATGGTACTCCTTGTACCATTCACAATATATAAATTCCTTCTTATGCTGAAAAAAATTGTCAAATACATAAGAATTTTGTTATCTAGGCGAACAAATTGTAATATGATAATAATTTTAATGATATAAGATGTAAATAAAAATTAATATTTTCATCCATAATTTTCTCTATTTTTTTTTTTATAAATCACAAATATTTTTCAACTAATTAAAGTAGAACAATTTCCCACCAACTCAGCAAAGTCTATATCCGTCCATAACTTTGTTCTTTAGGAAAAAATCACAAAGAAATGATCAACATAGAGCAGGAAATGAACAAAGTAAATTCATATTCATACAGGGGTATGACGAATCAACAGTAATTTTGGCATTGGTGACCAAATTTGAAGACGAGTTGTTCCTTCTTGTATTTAACTTGATTTGACCATCCTTACCTATAAAAAGAGGAAAAAAGAGCCATTTATATCAGTGGTAGGCACCACTGGGAAAACTGATAATTGCTGGTGGTAGTTATTAACTATTAACAAAAGTACAACTAGTACCATCAAATATTTTCAACAAACTGTTCAAAATAATTGATACCCATCTAATAATCACTTTTTAATAAATTAGTTTTATGAAAACGCAAACATACAGTATGCATCACTACTATATTAGGTGGAAAATAATCATGTTTACAAATTACTTTGCATTTATAATTTTTATTTTTCTTAGGTCAAATCAAGTGTTGTGGTAATCCTGTAGCTAAAGTAAGGAATTGAACCACCTACTTAATGATTCATCATCTCAACATATTCCTGAGAAAGAGTCCAACCCTAACAAAATTCCTGTTTTTTTTTTTTTTTTTTATGTATATATAATAGTTATTGCAGTTAATTTAATATAAAATCTCATTCAAAATTCTAAATCAAAGCATTTAAAATAACACATTCAATGTACATACATGTTTAATATTAAGTTCATTGATATCAGAGCTAAAATCTTTCAACAAAACTCCTTTCGTTTTTTTTTTTTGCTTTTATTCAAAACTGTCATTAATTGAATCCATTAAACTGTTTTGAACAATTTTCTACTACTAACTTTACCTTTTACATAATTTACGAAATTTCATCCAAAATTCTCTTAATTTTCATAGTATAAACCTTTGATTATGGTTGTTATGGTTGTTATATTATTTCAACTACGTTTTTTTTCTATACATAATAAAATAATGACACAGCAACGAGAATCTCCTCGTCCTTATTTTTTTTTTTTTCTTTTTTTTTTTTTAAAGATTCTCCTCTTTTATCATACCCACAGAGATGTTGGTAACAATTTTTATAGAATATGAAGGACACTTTCTATCGTATTCTTTCTAATATGTTTTTTTTTAATAGTTAAAATTGATTATAATCAAGAGAGAAAATATTAAAGAAGGTGTAAAATCCACTAAAATTTTTCAGGAAATTTGTAACAAATAAGTTCAAATTTATTTTTATAACCCAACAATATACAATAAATTAAATCATAAAATTAAAATAAGTAAACAAAAAAATATTAGTAGACCTTTTATTTTCGTTTCCTGTCTATTTTCTTTAAACTAAAATGTTAACCTTTAACAAAACTATGTCACCATAACCACGTTGTTTTTTATTATTAAAAATATTGAATATAAAATTTATGGAAAAGGACAAGAAAGATATAAATCCCATCAAACAGTAAAAAGAAGATGGAAACAAGAAATTGAAGTTTGGAAAATAGCACAACATGCTTTTTTGACTTAACCATGAATTACAGTACATAAACCGTGTTTGGCAACAACAACATAATAATAAATTATCAGCAAATTTAAAACATTATCATAACAGTAAAAGAAAGTTTTTCTTTTCTGAGAATTCATAAGCGATAAATAAAATAATACAACTATAAATTTAATTTACAGGAGTTGAGTGAATGCGCTTTATACTATTATTTAATCGTAAATTCCTATTTATAATAAGATCATTAACTTTATACTAATTAATTTGAAATATATAAATAAAATAACTAACTATATTAAAATTTGTACAGTTGCTATATATGATCCACAGTATCCACTCAATTTTTCATAATCAAGTTTGTTCCCACTATTTTAAGTAAATTTTGTTTTGTTTATTTTTCGTCAAGAAATTAATTATGGGTTAATAATTGATTATGACTACAAAAATTTTAGTTACTTTTCCATTAGGTAAAGACTTATATACTAAATTTTATCTTCAGCTTGATAAAAAGATACAAACATAAATTAGATTACTTTAAAATTAATTTTAATTAAATTTAGAAGATTATTTTCATTTAAAATCAATTTTTTTTTCACTACCACAAATTATATCTCTACTAGAACAAGGAAAATTCTATTGGTATAAAGAAGAGTTATTATGGATGGTAAAATTTTTTTCTAAATATTTAATACAATTGAGTATTAAATATGTAAGAAGTTAATGAAATATGTTAATTTTTTTTATAGATGTTTATTATATAACTATATAGGTGATGTGACATTTAAGAGTTTATATTTTTTTTTCAATCTTATTTTATTTTGTATAAAATTAAATATATTAACAGATAATCAAATTAATAAAATAAAATATGTAAAATAAAATAAAAATTAATATGTAATTAAATACATCAAATAACAATTACCATCTTACTGACTATTATTGACACAATTAATAAACATTTAGATAAATATAACTGACAAAAATTTTTAATTCAATATCTTTTTAAAAAAATTTATAAAATAATTTAAGTATAAAATCCATATAATATAATATTAAAATGTATATTCATTGAAATTAAACACTATATTTATATAGTATATACATCATGGAGAGATTTATTTAATGACTGCTTTTTGAAGTGAGCAACTAAAACTTAGCTAGCCACGTCAGATGCACATCAATAAATCCCTTCACCGGCACGTGTTCTCACCGGCACAACGTGTAATCACCGTCACAACTAGGTGTAATAGGTGTAATGGCTGCGTTCACACGTGGCTTCACCGGCACAACCAGGTAATCGGTCACCTAACGGCAAGCATTTTTAGCCCCACCACCGCTTTCTTCTCCATAGGACAGTCCTCATAAAACAAATGGTTTAAAACATAAAAATAAATAAATAAATTTGTAACAAATAAAAATACCAATAGTAAATTAGGAGGTAATTATTATTATTTAATTGTACACTAAAATTTAAGATATGACTTAAAGATATCATACCTAGGTTCTGTCCATGTAATTAAAAACAAAATTAGACTCATAATTTTTTTTTAAGAAATAATATTTTTTGCCTTAGAATTAAATAGAAATATTTATTCTAACTTTGAAAAAGTAAAAAAAATTAAAAAGAAATTCTTAAATTAAAATTTTGATAGATATATTAATCTTTGTATCAATATAATATATTAATTGTTCTTATCTGATAATTTATGTTTTTATTTTATAATTTTCTATTAATTTTTTCTTATTTCATATAAGATAAAACATTTTAATATATAATTTTTTTAAAAAATAAATTTAAACATGTAAAATAAAAATTAACATGTCACAATGATTTTATTCATATAATAATTATATAATAAAAATTCACATATTAACATATTTTTAATTTATTTTTTTAAAAAAGGTATTATTTTTAAGAATAAAACCTAAAATATGTATCCAACTGAAGATAAAATAAATATTTGCTCTTAATTTCTTAAAATGTTAAATACAATTTATTAATTATTTATTTATTATTTAGTGACAAGTAACTTCTATCAAAGCCACTCAACTTTGTCTTTAGTAATTAATTTTAATAAGCAAGCCAATTAATTCATATAATATATATTGGAATATTTATTTTATTTTACATTTTATAATTTTATAAATAATTATCTAATTATTTCTGAAATTTTCTGCCGAATATTTATCCCATATGCACAAATTTGCAGTATTCTCACACACATAGAAGACAATACCTCACTTCAGCACATCTTCACAAAAAACACACAGCATCTCACCGCAATATAAATTCACTCATCACATTCACACACACATTCATTTTTACTCACTCTCACTCTCACTCTCACAACCAAAAACACACACACTCTCTCTGCATAATAAAAACACAAACAAAACAACACAAGCACTCGGCATAGCGCTTCTTCCTTCATCATCTTCTTCTTCTGTTTTGGTGTCTTCCAGCACTCACTTTCTTTTGTTGCTTCCCATCTTTTCATTTTCCAGGTTTTTCCTTCTTCCTTATATCTTACTTATTTCAATTTTAATTCAACTTCTGCTTCATGTGGATCTATCTGTGTTTTCTATCTCTCTCTTTTAGCTTTTGGAATCAACAACAACTCAACCATGAACTTGCTGTACCTCAATTACTTCTCTTTTTGGATATTGCTGCCTTTAATATTTCAATGATGGCTAAGCAGGTGTTCGGTTTCATCTTGTTAATTGATCATGAGTTTAGAATTGATTTTTAACGAATTTTAACATGTTTGGTGTAAGTTCAAGAAGAATTTAAAATTAATTCTGAGTCAAAATAATTTTAGAAAATTTTTATATTGGATTGAAGATTTTAGTATGAATTTAGTTTTAAACAATAACCTCTAAATATAAATCATATTACTTTAAATTCAATTTTAACTAAAATTAACTTTATAATATCAAATTTTATCCAGAAAAATATTTTTCAGTACTGGTCAAAACATAAGTTACCTAGCTGTTCTTTCAAATGTGACTTGGTGTAGCTTTTGTGTTTCTTTTAGCCTTTTTAGTATTCATGTGTATTTAAAATCTGGGCATCTCCTTTTTGGGTCAAAAATTGATTTTGCACACTGCTTTCCTTGTTTGAGGAATTGAGAACCACTAGGCAGTGCCATGGAACTAAGATCTTGGATTTCAAGATTTTGAGTTGTTTTTGTTTTCATTGTTCATCTAATTTGCTATATATGTGGTTTTCAACCCCATTAAGCTATTTACATTCTAAACTTCAATCCAATTGTGGAAGACCCTAATTCAACGCGAATTGTTCAAGTTGTTAACCCGAGCCAACAACAAAAGAAGAATATGTCGGTACCAAATATTTTAGTTCTTAGTTTCTCTATATTAATCTCGCCCCTTTTCTCTTCGACCACTGTTTTTAAAAATTTACATTAATTAAATACAAAAGTTTTAGTGAAAAATAAAAAATAAAATCTAATTGTTGCCATGTGCAGTTTCATTTAGTTTCTCTAAATAATAATCATTGTCCATTAAAAAGAAAAAAAATATAATAGTAATCATTTTTAAAAAATAATAAAATTTCTGTAACAAAACACCTGCAATATATAGAGAGAGGAAAGAAAAGAGTCAAAGATTGTTGTTCAATTTGAAAATTGTACATCAAGTACATTTTTTTTTTTTGTTAGTTTTGGTTCCTATCCAACTTGTCAGTCTTTAACATTGTTTCTCTCTACTTTTTTTATTTTTTATTTTATTTTTTGTTCTCTTCTTCAGGTATTCTTTGTGAATGGGTTGAACAGTGACTTGGTTTACTGGATTTTGTTCTATTATATGGAGATCTCTATTGAATTTTGGTTTTTCTAGTTGAATCCTGGGGTGTAAGGAATATTGGGTTGTGTTCAAAATTTGAATTTTGTTCTTGCATTGGGATGTTGGATTCATTTCTGCATTGGCGTGTTTAATTGAAAGTTCTTGTTTATGGTGTTTTGCTTCTTTAGGGTGATATCTCTATCATAAGGGTGATTTTTCATTTTTACCTCTAATCAAAGGTTTCATCTTTGTTATGCCACGAGGAAAATAAAATAAAAAAATCCAAAAAGTGATTTCAGGGATTTATATGATTGGTTGAATGCATTACAATATGAAACTGTGTTTGTTGATTGTACATGACCATGCTATGATGGGTGTTTAAATTTGTGCAAAAACGAAAAAGGGGCAAAATTTTGGAACTTGTGAATTAAATTTCATCAACTTTGTTTGAACAGGCTCTTGATTTTGCTGTGGTTGGCTGAAGCTTGTGGTGTTCCTCGATTGTTCTTTGTGGCGGAGACATGTTGGATGGTCGTCTGTGCATTGTTCCGAGGTTGTTTTCCAACACTTGCCAGGAAGACAACGACTGGTCTTACATGAAGGTCCTGCTAGAGTTAGACATCATAAATGGCAAGCGCCCTATGGAGATTGACGATGTTGAGAACGAGACTCAGCAACCAAGGAAGTGTACTAAGAAGTTGGATTCTTGGCATAGAGTTGAAATGACTCAAATTGCATCTATTGAGACCAAAGATTCTGTTTTTCCCCAAATGGATCAGAAGGTCATTGAGTCATTAATTGTTTGTCAAGGAGTTAGGGAAGATAGTGCTTTGAGTAACCAGCTAATGGGCGAGCCAGAACATAAAAGTGATGCTAGTTTGATGGATTTTGGTGACCACAAATCCAATAAGCAACAACAGGGTCAGCTTGGGGGTTCAACAGATTTCAGTGTTCATCTATCTGATGAAGATCAGTTACAGCATGATGAGAATTTGCTGAATTCAAGTGAGCAGCAGTACGAGGAGCAACAGCAACATCATGGTGGGGATTCTTCAGATTCCAATTCTCTCTTGCCGCGCATGAACCGTGACAGCTCAATTGCCTGTCTCAGTCGATGTTCAAGGTCGGATTATGGTTCTCTTGCCTCTCTAAATAGGAGCTTCAGGAACATAATCCGAAGTGGTGAGCTCTATCAATGGAGGAGACTTAATGGTATCATGGAGCATTGGATTTATTTTTCTTGTGCCCTCCTCGAATGGGAGGCCTATGATCCATTTCGCCGACGGTGGATGCATTTACCAAGGATGGCTTCCAATGAATGCTTCATGTGCTCAGATAAGGAATCTTTAGCTGTAGGTGTTGAGCTTCTAGTATTTGGGAAGGAGTTGAGATCTCATGTCATTTACCGATACAGTCTATTGACAAACTCATGGACATCTGGAATGAGGATGAATGCTCCAAGATGCTTGTTTGGCTCTGCTAGCCTTGGCGAGATTGCAATATTAGCTGGTGGGTGTGATTCAGAGGGACGTATCCTTGACTCTGCTGAACTATATAATTCTGAGACACAAACATGGGAAACACTCCCAAGTATGAAAAAGGCTCGGAAGATGTGTTCTGGTGTATTTATGGATGGGAAGTTTTATGTAATAGGAGGGATTGGGGGGAGTGATGCTAGGCTCCTCACATGTGGAGAGGAGTACAATTTACAGACTAGGACATGGACTGAGATTCCGAACATGTCCCCTGGAAGAAGTACTCAGGGGCCTGAGATGCCGGCAGCAGCCGAGGCACCGCCACTGGTTGCTGTTGTAGATGATGAATTGTATGCTGCAGATTATGCAGACATGGAGGTTAAGAAGTATGACAAGGTCAGAAAATTGTGGCTTACCATTGGGAGACTGCCAGAGCGAGCAATGTCAATGAATGGTTGGGGTCTTGCGTTTAGGGCATGTGGAAAGAGGCTTATTGTCATTGGTGGACCTAGGACTCATGGTGAGGGTTTTATTGAACTCAATTCATGGGTGCCTAGTGAAGGACCTCCTCAATGGGATCTACTTGCTCGGAAACGTTCTGGCAACTTTGTCTATAATTGTGCTGTGATGGGATGTTGAAGCATTGGATTGTCAAAGTTACACATTTTGATGCTTTAAGTCCAAGAAGTTGGCACAACATTGATTCATCCATTGACATAAGATTCTTGCTAATTGGTACTTTGCTCCCCCTATTTCTTTGATAATTTTCTTTCCAAGGTTAGGGATGATGGGGACAAGATTCAGATATTACTCAAGACTAGCTGAAAAGTTTTCTGGGGAAGAGTTCTTCAATCTTTTCTTTTATATGTTTTAAATCTTCACCCACTATTTTGTTACATTGAAATTAGCATCTTCCCTATTTCCATTGACCTAAGATTTTTCAAAGTTTGGTATGTAGCAAAGGAATAGATTAAATAATTGAAGTTCCAATACAAACTTAGGTTACCAGCGTTGTTTGTTTAAGTGCTTCTAAGAACACAACTAAATACTTGATTATCATGATCATAAATTTCCTAGTCTGAAGGAATGAAAGAATTTTCTTTCTTTTTTTCCCTTTCTTTTGGGGTTCTGTAATGATTCAATTTTCCATTTGAATTCATTGACTTTGTATCTTGAGCATTGTCTAGTCTTGAAATTGGTATCTTACCATTCCATTTATTACTTCCAACAGATATAGCATGTTATCATTACTAAAATTTCTATCTCCATTTATTACTTCCTATAGGGTGGACCTATTCATTATGATACAAAACTCATGGAAGCCAAAACTGCAAATGAGGAAATTTTTCCATTTTTAGATTGAGCAACCTTCATGGAATAATTAGTTTGCCTTCTTCTATCAAAATAATAAACCATTATTGAAATAAATGCTGTGGTTTAGACCTCCATGCTTGAAAGTTGAAACTATTAAATCAACGATCTTTATTGTTAGCCATTGACCATAAGTTGTACCGCACCATTCAGCCATTATGTTGATTGGAGGACATTCAACAAACAAGATTTTTGTTGTCTTCACAATCGCACGAATCTTTGCTGGTCTTTATTTTCGAGTGTGTCTAATACACCTTGCAGAAGCAGTTCAAATATTGAAAGTAAAATTTGCTTACATCGAATTTGTCTTAAACCTATTATAGTTATTGGATTTTTCTCGTTGTAAGTATGTGTAGTGGTCCAGACTATAATGGGAAAGTGATCTCAGACCTAGAACAGTAAAATTGCTTTAAATCATTTGTTGGGTGGTTGCATCACTATTATAAGACATCGAAGTCCTTACAAAAGCTTTGTTTGAATAAAATTTTCAGTAAGCAATTATGAGTGAAGAAATTAAGAAAGTAAAATGAATTAAATTTCTCAAGTTAAAAGTAAATTATGCCTTAGAAAAGACTTTAGACAAGTTAAATGGGAATTTTTATAAGAGTTGTCAAATAGTGAAAACATGTGAAACAGAAGTAGATTCTAAGTATGATGTATATCAAAGAATGTGAAGATTTTACCCCATAAATCAAGTAAATAAGAGTCATTTTTAGTATGAATGTTAAATATATATGTTTTATTGTTGCATATTTGAGACTTATACGGTACAAATAGTCTGTTTCACACTGCATGTATTGATGACAGACTTGTACACAAATGGCAAGAAATCATTATTAATTCATGAACTCAATGAATGAAAAGAACAGTTACAAACTCCATCATAGCTAACCAGTTGAATTAACGGTTGTCTGAAGAACAGAGTTAATACATGTTTCAGATTTAACTTGAATTTCTTCTATAGTTGGTAATGCCCATCACAAGATGAAGGTTGTCATATATCAATTACATTCTTCTATAGAATTCCATATAGCAGACGTTTAGAATTTATTATTGATTCTATTGCGTCTTTTTTCATTATCCATTTTATTCTATTATGTTTTTTTTCTTTCATTCCATTTCATTCTTTATCACTAATCCAAACATAACAATATGACACATGTGGATTAACTATAATCAGATTGTTTTAGTTTAATTACGAACTTAAATCTTAAATTTGTATTTGTATTTTCAAAAGGAAATTTTATTATTTATAATAATTTTACTTCACTCTCAATAAAAGATATTAGTACTCTTGGATAAAAAAAATTGAAAACCATCTTCACTTTTGGTGTGGGGAAGCAACGTATTTGTTTTTGTTTGGGCTTGTATTTTATAAAATGCCTCGAGTTGCGGATAAAAATATGCTTCATTAGGCCCATTTCTATTGGGCTAAAAGTATGAACAAATCATATATTGGGCTTCTCTGTGTGTCGATACAGTAGTTCATGTTAAAAAAGGTTGGATTTTGTCTTAAACAAAGATTGGATTTTAATTATGAGTCTTCTATGAAGAGAAATGTTTAGTAAACAATTTGGATATGCAGTTAATTAAGAAATTAATTTATCATATGTATACATGTTTTTTTATTAATTTTTTTCTTTTTCTTCTTTTTTCACATTTTATAGGTAGATTGGCTGGTTGTTATATGTTAGAGTTGTCTATCCAACATTTCTATAAGAAAAAAACATAAAAGGAAATAAATGCTATATTTCAATTACATTTCTTCATTCTTTTCCAACAAATATTAGACCCATTGATAAACAAGTTAATATACCACATGCCACAAGCACGAGAGTTTGTTTATATAGATGATACCAAAATATTGTTGGTAGTTAATCTATAATGAGTTTATTCGTTAAATTTTAAAAAAAGTGCTTCAAAGAAAAGTATTTTAAAATATTTTTTTAAAAAAAGATTAATTTATTTTTAACAAACATATATGAGAAACAAAAAGACTGCTTATTTTATTAAAAAATATTTTTCAAGAAATAAGTTAAATGAATAAATTAACGACATATAAATATTTTTTCTAAGTGATTTTGAATATCAGATTCTACTTTAATCTTGAAGAACTTCTAGGATACAAACTCACAGAAAAACATACACTATTTTATTAGAGGAGAAATGACAAATAAAAAAAAATAAAGAGAGAGATAAGATATGTCTTTTAATTGGATATATTTTTTATGTGAAGAACAAGAAAAGAGACAAATTAATTACTAATAATTTTTACGAGTCTTCTTCTCTATTCTGGTAAAAGAAAATCACTTAATTGAAAGAAAAAGAAAAGCACACACTAATTAAATTGAGTATACACTCTATCAAGGTATAAACATTATAAGTTATACTAAGTCCTAACAATTTTGAATGGAAACGTAAATTACTTAGGTGTCTTATAAAAAATAATAAATATCAATCACACCATAAAAATATGCTTATATCTATAAATAATTTACATTCATACTCATAAATTTTTTTCATCTTTATTTTGGTGTTGAATTATAAAAAAGAAAATTCCTTAAATAAACTTGTAACCCACCTTAAATCATAATTTTAAAAATTTTGTATTGAAGATAAGCTCAAAAACGGTAGTTTTAGCTGAAGTGTGTATGTGTGTGTCTATATATATATATTCTAATTTTACCTCTAGATTGATATAAAAATATAAAAGAATAAATAATTATGTAAACAAAATAGAGGAGTTGAAAGAGATAACCTCCTAATAACTAGAAAAGAAAAAAGTAGTAATAATTTTTGTACAAATAATAAGTAAACTTAACATATATTGTTAATTTGAATAGTTATAATTAAATTTTTAACAATATAGTAAATTTAATAAATGAAAAAGTACAGAATAAAATATCTTATAAAATCCAACAAATTCAATCATAGATAATAACACTTCACATTTACAACATAGTGATAAAAATATTAAAATAATATATTTTAAATAAAATAATTTATTTGCATATTTTATGGACTAATTCTAAAAATCTTATAATTGAATTTATTAATTTATAATATAAATAGAATTTAGGTTATAGATAAAAAAAGAAGTGATATAATACATGTGTAATACCAAAAGAAGAAAAAGACCTAACAATTGGGGGAATATATGTATGGATAGTGTTTGATGGCAGTAAGGAAGGCATGAATGAATGAGATTGGAGATTGGAGATTGGAGATTGGATGAGAAGAGAGCATCTTTCATTGGACACAAAACCGACCTAAAAATCGGAACGCAACATACAAAGGATCAACAATACGTGGTTTCCACTACTTCTTCAACCAAACATCTCCAACTCAATCTTTTCCTCTTTTTTTTCCTTTCCATCTCTTCTTTCAGTTTTCTACTTTTCTACCCAATCAACACACAATTTATACCTGAATTGACCACACCAATAACATCATCGTCCTTCTGCCTGTCATCACTATTATTTATTTTAAAATAAACTATGATTAACACAAAGATTGAATTATTTATGAATCATAATTTTTTTTAAAGTATAATATATTAATTATTTTAATTTTTAAAAATATTATTATTTGTTATCATTTTAGTTCTGATTTAAGTCATTAAAATAAGAATAAATAATTAAATTTAAATCTAAAATTAAAATAAATTATTTTATTTACATAAAATCTCAACTCAAAACTATTAAAAAATTATGATAATGGTGTTATTTTAATTAATTTAGTGGATGATAAATGAAGTATAGTATCAAGTTCAGTGACAGCTATATGTGTTTAGTGATGGTGGGGGATATTGGGCTAGTATTCCTTTTGAAGCGTAAGTAATGGCCAAGCTGTAAAATCCATCAACCACTGACTTACCATCAATCCCACTTTTTGTCTCCATATAAACCATCACAAAAACATTGCACATATGTACTCAAACTTATGCTGACCCAGATTGCCCAACAACTTCATCAAAATCAAATCCTACAATATTATCCATACCACAACCATTATCAATTTATCATCAATAATAACTTCTTTCCATCTTCAATTTGAGCCTATACAATGAAAAATGCACAAATTATTTACAAAACTTTGCCTACCTGTGGAGTGTTCCATTATTACTATTCAAGGGTGTATTTGGATCTTATTTTAAAAAATTGTTTCCTAGTTTAAAATTACACATGTTTTCAAAAAGTCAATCTTAAAAAGAGATCTTAAAGTGAGAATGATCTCTAATTTAACTGCAAATTACTTACATAATAGCTTGGTTTCAAATTCTTTGCAAATATATTTTGTTTTTAATTCATACTAATATTTATTTAATAATTGGATAAAATAACATATTGAATACATATTTATATAATTTATTTATTTCATATTTTATAAACATCACTAGATTTGTTAGATACATTTATTGTTCATAAACTAGATTTAACATAAAAAATAATTTTAAAAAAGAATTAATTGATATATACATTGCTCACATAATATTAATCTTGAAATAGTCTAATGGTTTGGTTAAGGAAGAATAAATGAAATAACTAGTCTTTACCATTTTCTTGTATTTTTTTTTATATAATAAGAATATATTTGGCCCAACTTTGCTTTCATTATTTTAAAAGATAATTTTAAGTTAAAGTTAAAATAAAAATTTAACAATAAAAGTAGAAATTGTTTGAATCTTTTTGTTTTTATTTATTTCACTTAAAAACTCCTTTTAGGATAAAATTTCTTTCATAGAATATGTTAAAAGCCTTGACTTTTTTGTTTTAAAAAATAGTTATTTCATCTAGTATATATATATATATATATATATATATATATATATATATATATATATATATATATTTATATACGCTGTATATTTTTCTGATTTTCTCAACCTCCTTACATATTATATCTTTTATTTTACTAATAATATTAATATTTGTTATAAAAATATTTTAAATTAAAAAATATTTCAAATAAAAATAAAATATGTTTATTATTAAAATAGCAGTTTTGATATTAAAATTAATAATAATAATAATAGATAACATAGTATAGTGTATGTATTAATCTGTTAATCTAGTATTTCCTTTTAACATGTGATGACATCATAGATGTAATTCTTAGAGTAAAATGGAGTTAGTATTAATGATAGTCGGGTATTTAGAAATTGTATAAAATACACCAAAAAAATATTTTTTAAAATTTAATATTTCATATGAAATTTTAATATAGTTGTTAAATGTCCATTTGTTGGATGGCAGTATCTTTAACATGAACTATAATATGATATTTAATAGTTATTGTCTAATTTTACTATGTCATAGTCAAAACTGAGACTAAAATTTAGTTATTTTTAATAAGAGAGACTAAAATTTAAAAAATTAAAACTAAGGAATCAAAGTTGTAAATTTCTTAAAATAGGGGAATAAAATAATAAATTAAAAGGAGAGACTAAAATTACGAACTAAAAATCATAGTGAATCTGAAATTGCATAAAAAATCAAAATTAAAAATTATAATTATAAAGGATCAAAAATGAAATTTAATGCAAAATTTATTTATCAATATGCTGAAATAAAATTTCTGTGATAATGCACTTAATTTGGTGAATCCAATATTCAAAAAAGGCGATAATCTAGATACAAAACTCATGAGAAATTCAATTCTTGTTAGGGTGTTTTCTTAGTGGAAAAGGAATTGAATCTGGTTAGGGTATCTAGTTAGAGTTAGAAAAGTAATTTTTTTTGTGCAGATTTCTCAATGAACAAGAACTTAGATCTTCAACAATGGCTCCGTGAGATTACCTCCCTAGAAGGGAGTTCAACTAGCCTTTAATTTCTTAGCTAATTTAATTTAGTAGGGTTGGCAGAGCTAGGTTGATTTATGTGATGTTATTTTGGGTGATTTACTTTTTAGAGATTTATAAAAATAAAAATAATTTTTATTTGGTTATAAATATAAAAAAGTATCTTTTATTTCATATTATAGCTATAAACGTTTATTTTATATAATTAAAATTTATAATAAATAAATATTTTTAATATATAGATTATATTATAACTATAATTTATATTATTACATTTTTACATAAAAAATCATTTTACAGTAAAAATAATTAACTAACTTCAATTAATTTACCTTTAAACAAGTGAGAAAAGGAGAATATCTAGATAGAATTTAAAAGTATCTTAAAACTTTTATTAACTATGATTTTTAATTTTCAATGTTTTCTTATACCACAGTAATGAAAGGATTTTACTAACAATAAATAGAAATGAAACTCAGTAGTTATTACATATTTATATGTCTTTTTTTGTTTCATGATATATTTTTTTAACTCTTGTGTTGAATTAATCTAACGTTTCTTTGATTAGTCAATTAATCATTTAGTTTTTTAATTTTTTAAATTATGTTCAAATTTCTTTAATTAATATTTAACATAATAAAATATTTACTAATATGATGAAACAACATTTTATGAGTTAAAAAAAATTCTTAGATTAAAAAATTATATTTTTTTTTTGCTTTTAATATTTTAAAATATTTTTTAATTATTAATATTTTATAATACTTTAAAATAAGAATCTATGTATAATTTTCTATGTACAAAATAAGAATTTAATCTTTAATCGTATAAAACAAAATTTTATTAAAATATTACACTCATTTCAACAATTTTGCTAATTCAAAAGATTGATTATTGACTCTCAATTAATTATTGTTAATTAAAAATATTCATACAATCTACTATATATTCATGATAACTAAAATAAATGTGTCACTTCCATGGGTAAGTTTGGGCTGTTGAAGATATTGTATGAGATATTATCATGATGGTAAACGATACACGTGAACAATATAATTTTCTTTGGAATAAACAAATATCAATCCCATTATGATAAGAAAATAATGGAATTGATTTGACATGAACGGTAGAGCAAACTTTGAAATGAATAATAACGTTGACATGTACTACACCTTTAAATTATTGGTGGATTGTGGGCATAATGTGGATTTTGGATAATATTTCTTGTGTTTGTTTTTTCAATGACACTCACTCTGCTTACGTTATCATATTCTAAATAACTTTAGGTGTTTAGGGTTTAATAATAATAATAATCAACCAAAGACTTCATTCATGTAACTAATTAGTTCAATGAATAACTCTTCTTATTTATTTAAAATTGAACTTTGAGTGGAGGAACACTAATTGATAAACGTGGAATTTTTAAAACCATTGCTTTGTTTTATTGCATCTTCTCCATTATGGCACAGGAAATATATATTATGTGATGCAGAGTCAAACCCTAACTTTAAGCTTTTGAAATGGGTTTCATGTTCCTTTGTATCAATTTAGTTTTTGTTTGAATTTTAAGTATACCTTTCGTAAGGAATAACCTTATTCAAATTTGGAATAATATTTTTTTTACGATAATGTTAAGTTTTTAACAATTGTTTTCCTGTACATAACATGTTCATAAATAAAGCACTTCTCAAAGAGAATTATGAATATAATTTACAGAGAAATAAAACCTATATTACTTAAACCAATCCTTTTCTAAAAGACCTCTTACAGTCACTATGTGTGTTTATAAATTTATATGACATTTTTTATTTATTTTATGAGACATTATTTCTATTCCAATATTTTTTACACGTATTTTGATTATTTAAACAATTTTTTTTCAAAATCTTGATATTCGTATTTAAAGAAAATTCAATCTAAATGTGAGGTAATTAGTTCTACTTCTCTTGCAACTATCTTGTTCGTTTTCAGAACAATATATGTGGCTCAATTCATGCCATGTTTGTAGAAAGAATCTTTCCCCAAATTATATATAGTTGGTCTTTATGATACTTTCAACTTAATTAAGTGTAGAAGAATAAACTTACTTACGTTACTAATTAATCAAAATATTTTATTAGCATTATTTTAGCTTTGAAGAAGAATCAAACGAATTACGTAACTAAAGTTGGAATTATTGATGGAACAAATAATGTAAGTTTCATCATCCTTTCAGTACTGATCCGGCACCTAAAGTCACTATCAAACCTACCCCAAACTTTAATAGAGATGAAAAATGGATATCTATAACACCACTCAAATCAAGAATAAGAGACACTTATCTTTTTTTTCTCCCAACGTTTTAAATAACATTAATATAAAAATGAACATTGAAAACATTAAAAAGTAACATAGAAATAAAATAATATTATCAAGGTGGAATCTTTCTCCGAGTGTTGGAATCAACAAATTAAATAGGAATCTGTATTACGTATGAATACTCTTTAAAAAATAAATATTAAAATTTATATTTAATAAGAAAGAATATATTCAGTGAGAGAGGAAATAAAGAAAAAAATATAGATATAATAGGTAATATGATGTAACAAGAAAAGGAGAGGAAGAGAAATAAAAAGTATCAGTGTTTCAGTGAGATGTTTAATATAATTAAGTGAAAGGACAAACTATATGTGTTTTTTCGTGTATGATTAATTTTGGTAAAATTTATGATGTTGTCCTTAAGTATATGTAATTTTTATATTTTAAAAAAACTTAAAGTTTTTAAATAATAAGAAAAATATAAAATGACACACTGCCGTAGATTTTAATATAAATAAATTGGTTTTGAATAAACTTTTGTATAGTAAGTATTTAGTTAAACCTATTACCAAACCTACCCAGAAAAACGATGTCATAGTCTGTTTTTTATTCACACGACGTCGTAATCTTATAAAAAAAAGAGAAGTAGAAGTTCTGGTGTTTAGCCTTATAAAAAAAATTCATCCAATTATAAATTATTAGAATATGATAAAAAAAATTAATTAAATACGATTTTAAATTAGTATATGAGACGATAAATGATAATAATGTGTATATATATATATGAATTCGACAAGTCTTTACTGATTGTAAAAATTATTTTTGAGTAAGAAAATTTAGAAAACGATTTCTTAAAAGTCTTATCAAACTGTCAAACGATATTTTGGGAATAGATTTAATTCCTGAATATTTACTCTTTTTTCTTGAATAATTTTTAAATTAACTAGTGAAATTATATAATCAATCTTAATGGTATTGAAAATTTATTAACTTAGTCGCAATATTTTAATTTAAAGAAATTTATACAAAAAAATCATATATTTTTAATAGGATATTATATAAATTAAATAATAATAAATTTAAGATCAAATTAATTAACAATTTATTCTATTTTTTAGCAACAGTCCTTACTTAATTTTGGTAAGTTCTTAAACATAATAAAATTTAAACTCAAGCATAGAATTTTCTTTTAAAAAAGTAAAATAATAAGATGTATACTTAAAATTTTTGGCAACGTCGACTGATTGATTCTCTTTTGCCTTCAGTAACAAGTGACTCCTTTCGTTGCTATTTGTTTTCATTTGCATTTTCGGTCAGTATTCTTCACCAACAATTACTTTTATTCGGTTTACAATGTGTTGTCTTTTGGGTTAGTAAGTTTTGCTACTTAATAGTTTATTATGCTAAAGATCAATAATCTTATCAATCATGGTTTCATTGGTTTATTGAATAAGAAATGAAATAGTTACATAGCATAATGGTGATAAAACAAGAACAAAGTAGAGGATTTTCATTGTAAACCCTTCTCTACGTATATTCTGTGTCAAAAAATCTCTTTAAAATCTATTGTTGTGGTGTCTTAGCTTGAGGAGATTGTGTTTCAAAGAATATCTTGTGTTGTATAGCCTGAGAAGGCTGGGTTCAAATAATATCGGTATAACCAGAAGTGGCTAAGTACAAAGAATACTTGTAAAAGTGTTTCACTGTTGATAGTGAAAACTTAATAGTTGTTAAGTAACTGGACGTAATCTCTATACATGAACCAGTATAAAAATCTTTATCTCGTTTCTGTTGTGTTTATTGACTAATGGAGATAACAACTTTAATACATTTTCAAATTAAAATCAATCTTTATAGAAAAATATTTGTATCTGATTTTCTTTAAAATCACATACGCAAATCAGTATCGTCTGAAAAAGTTTTAAATTAACACATTTCTTATATTTTGTCTTTTACACCTAGAGTCATAACCTCTAAGATTAGTTTATAACTTTTCAACATTTAATTTTTTAGTTTTATTTATTTCCAACAACACTTATAATTACTTGTGTAATGTAATTTAATAAACAAAGTAGAAGTCATAAATGTGAGTATTACATAATATAATAAATGAGAAACATCATTCAAACGAGTCTTCTTGTGGTAATTTCATTTCAAATTAACTATTAGTTTACTATAGGTTTCATTTCAAGTTAACTATTACGGTACAAATTTTTTGTGACAACACTCTATTTTCCAAAGATGCAATACACTACATGTAGAGAACGCAACTTTTTTACTTAAATATTGGAACTCTAAAATAGATGATGTTTAGGTTTATTTTTAGATTTGCTAGAGAAGTAGAGATTTGGTATAAATGTTTAAAGATTCGGTACATATTTTGGTATATATTTGATTCAGTTTAACTTAATTAAATGGTTATATATCATTTGAATTTATTTGGTGTTCGGTAGTTGTTGGTTATTTTAGTAATTTGGCCTTTAAATTGAGTGATGATATGAATAAATGAATTAGTTATATGCATTAGTTTTAATTTATTTGCCTTTTATTGATTTGTAATTTAAATACGATCAATTGTGATATGCATTGATTAATAATACGTTGATCAGTTGAGTACTAGAATACAATTATGTACGCAAATTATTTGGAGAAAATGTTTTAAAAAATAAACTTGTTTAAAAAAATAAAATTAATGCAGTTATTTTTTAACTATGGTTATTTTTTCATAAAATAACGACGATGATATAATATCTGTTATTAATTTGTGGCATTTAATTGTAGTTGTACCGGTCTAATCTCATTAGTTACATAGACGATAACAATTGTTTTTTTTCCTACGTATAGCCATTTTTGTTAAAATTAACATGATTATTTTACCTCCATCGTCATTTTTTTTTTTAAAAAAATAACAACAACCATTGTTATTATTTGACTCAGGAAACAACATATAACAACGGTTGTTTAACCGTTGTTAAAGGCTTACAACAATTGTTATTATTTGCGTTTTCTCTTAGTGTTATAAGCACCTAGATTCTTTTTAAAACACAATTTGTAATCAGTTAGAATTTATTTAAATATAACCATAAGATTAAAAATTATAAAAAATAAAGGTAAGACTCAAAAAATATCTGATATAATATATTCATAATTAAATGATAATTTATGTAAACCTGTCTATAATAATGAAGTGATATTAGATATTTATAATTGAATGATGATAAAATGTCCACAAGATTGATGTCGTTAGCTTTGTCGTGGCCTGTGAAAGAGTTGCTGAATCTAAGCTTTGCCATCAACCCGATAGAGATTAGCTGCTACGTTTTCATTACAAGATGACGATATTGATATCACATCAATTATTTGTTTCTGATATCTTATTATTCACACATGTTAAAGGTTAAGGTTAGAAGGAGAATGGAGAATGGAGAAATGAGAAAAGAGAAGTAACATATTCGAATACCTTTATTAATAAAACAAAATTAACGAGTAATACTTAATATTAATTGCTAAAAAAATTATTAAAATTTTGTTTAGCTGAATAATTTACGCCATATCTTAAATTTTATTTTAATTAGTATTATTACTGTAAAAAATAAGTGCACGTACACCACTAAATTTGGTGGCTTGTGTTTGAGAGAACTGAGAATGAAAGAAAAGAAGTCAAAGAAGAAGCTGGAAGAAGGAATGTAATGGAGTCTATAAGTGGATAAAAAACAAAAAAAAAAAAAAAATTTTACGATTTAATTTTTGAAAATTAATATCGTATGTATTTTTATGTATAAATAAACTTTATTAACAATTTCATTTCTAATATATTTATAAAATTATTACATAACTTATAATTATTTATTGAAAATAATGTGAAAAATATATTTTTATTTCAGATGTTTTCTTTGCCACTAGTCAAAAAATATTCTTCCAATCATTTTAGAAATATATTTAAAAAGAATAAATATTTATAACTAAAACTAAAAGATTAATAATAAAATTAGGATACGGCATGTGACTCAATGTGAAAATAGAAACAACTCCGAAAAACAACTTCGTCCAACAATAATTCCTACAACAAATCATTCAAGAGTAATACTTAAAAACCCTCAGATTCAATAATGAACATTCGAATTCGTAGTATAATAATAAGATTGAAATTGTCGAGTAAGTTTTGCAAATTTTTTAATCTAAGTAACTTGGTTTTAAAAACTGATGCTTCATCAAATTTTTTTATCCATCAACTTTTAAAAAAAAAAAATTTGTTCCATTTCTTATTACTTAATTCTTAATACTTTACAAATTTATCATAAATGAGAAAAAATAATTATAGACATCATGGTAGAAAGTTAAAATAATAAGTTTAATATTAATTGTAGATTTTACTTTTCTTTTAAATAAATTGAAAAAAATAAAGTTTCATCTTGTCTAGCAATTTTTTTCCTCAATATATCTTTTTTTGAGATAGTCTTATTTGAAGAACTATTAAATAGGTAAAAAATTTGAATACTTCTCTTGATGAAATTCAATTTTTGTCTCTTTAAATTCGTGTAAAACTCGCCATTCTTTTACTATTAAACTCAACTCTCATTAATAACCTTGATTTACTTTAAATCATTGATAAAAAAAAATTCTTTCTTTCTTACTTTACATATTTACTCATTTTAAAAGAATTTTTTACCTTAATTCTGATATCCCCTAAATGAGCAAATAATATTATTTAACCATTGGAATTCTAAGATTAACTTAAGAATATAAAAAGCAATTCTATCTTTGGAAAAAATAAAAACCATTGAAAAATATTTAAAGTCCTTGTAACATTAAGTGGTCCATTAGAAAAGGCCTAACAATCTAAATTAGGTTTCATAATTAAAGATGACCTTAGTCTCTTCTATCCGTCATCTCAATTTTAATTAACTTCTAATACCTTTAAACAATACTCTCCATTTTTAACTTGTCGTTTGTTATTTTAATATTATCTATATACTTTTTTTTTCTTTTTTGAGAGGCGTAGAAATTTAAAACATGTAAAGATAATGAGAGAATTAAAAAGTAGTAACTAAAGTTATTTTAGATACTAAAAGAATACATAAATAGGTGTTTTTAAAATTATGAAAAACTAAAACAAAGGAAAAAGAGAGTAATGTGTTTCTTAATTTTCATTGAATTGTCAACATTTAATTGAAGAAAGACACATACTCTTATTAGGACCACAAAAAGTATAGCCACCTCAATGGTGATCATCAATATAAAACCAATATAACCAAAGCCAAAAAAGGGTATAACATCCCTACCTACAATTATTATGATGTAAAGGTGGCTATTTCTTGTAGAATGGCACAATGTCCTTTGATTCCAAAATAACGCACCCTATCTTGTCATGAAGCTAAAATGGATTATTGAATAGGACAAGATTAAGATGGGTTTTTATTATCTACAAAATATATTCCAATACTTTTTAAGGAAAATATATGTATCAATGTATTCAAGTTTTGCATGAAGGAGCCTTGAAAGAATCTTAGCACAACCAGTTTAGCATGAAGATTGGAAAAGGATAAAATTTAAATATGATTCGTAATTAACTATTGTTATTTGATTACAATTAGAATTTTATTTTAATAATCGGTTAGGATAATTGTGAAAATTAAGTTATTTCAAAGATTGATTATACACATAATATAATTGATATAATTATAATTAATTTTTATTGAGATATATTTTCTGAAAGTAGTTAACAAATAATTAATTTT
The DNA here is from genome assembly GCA_026586105.1 of Hylodesmum podocarpum. NCBI lineage: Eukaryota > Viridiplantae > Streptophyta > Magnoliopsida > Fabales > Fabaceae > Hylodesmum > Hylodesmum podocarpum. The sequence continues at coordinate 9,388,969 of JALJEV010000131.1, forward strand.
GGTTGGATGTAATAAAAATTCAACTTTTTTATAGTAAAAGAATATAAAAATAAGTGGAAAATATCGTTAAAAAATAATAATAATTTTTAAATTTTCAAATTTAAAAAACTAACTTATTTTGAAGAAAAAATTATTTATAAATTTAAATAATGTTACTGAATGATACAATTTATTTTTAAAAAAAATTATTAAAAAAACTATAAATCATTAAATTATTTTTCTCAAAGATACTCTGCATATCAATATCAATGCAGATTATCGAAATAATGCTCTAATTTAATTTGGACAACCATACCAATAACACCTTTCAAACTTTATTCAGTTTTATCTGTTAAAAGTTGGTTTTTAATGCTAATTATACATATATGATTTGAACAATAACTGAAAATTAGAGCATTTAAATTCGAAGCAGTTTATATAATTAGTTCATTATGCATTCTAAGCAGTCCTTTTGTTTTGGAGTTGCATGTATATATCATTCTGGGATTAGATACAAACAACCTGCACATCATTACACACTTTTTAAGATATAATTTAAAGTTAAATATCATTTTTCATACATTATGATTTCATTTTTTATATTAAATTTTAGAGTTTAAAAATTTATATTGTTACTTACGCAGTTAATTAATTATAAATTATATTTCATAAGATTGTTAAAAAATTTATTCTTAAAGTCTATAAATCCCTAATAAATATTAAGTTATAATTAATTGTAATATTTTACACTGATTACCCTTTTTCCTCTCAATTTTAAAAGTTTAATTTTGATATTTTATATTTCCTTATGTTCACATTTTGGACTTTTTCGTAATTTTACTTCTACTTACCTGTTTGTTAAGTTGCATTATTGGTCTCTATATCATATATATGCATTATACAGATGTAGAAATTGAATTTAGGATTCGTGTATTAATTGAAGAAAAAAAACTTTAAATTTGATATGTAATTAATTTATTTTTCGTAATACTATTATATTTTCGTAAACTTAATAAATAAAAATCGCATTCCTTTGAAAAGTTAATGTATTAAATTAAAATCTACCTGAAAACTTAAAAGAACTAATAATAATAATAATTAACATTTTTCTTAATAGGAGCAAATGAAACTCTTAAAGTGTTAGGCTAAAAATTTGTAAACTTAATATATTAAAATGAAAAAAATAGATAAACATGACATTTAATCCATTTTTAATATATTATTAGTTATGAATTAAAATCTATAATAAATTATAAAATTTTATAAGATATGGTTTTTATTTAAAAAAATTATTCATAATTTTATAATTTGTAATAAATTTTAATTATTGATAAAAAGTATACGAAATAATGCATCAAATAACATGTTATTAATACTCTTGCATGTAAGGTTGGGTTGTCTTATTTCACTTATATACATGAAGTTTAAAAGATCTTTGTGGATGGTTTTATAATAAGCCAATAGTTTATAACTTGGTTTAAAAGATTTTCTTTAAAAAAAAATTGTCTTTAGAAGGTTTTTTTAATTATTTTATTTTCAGTTAAATAGGAAAAAACATAATAGTAATAATCCTGATAATTTTTTTTCACTTGCACCTTTTTGCAAAAAAGAGTGTTATAAGTTGCAAGTCAATTGATGAAGGAACCAAATAATGGATACAGCTAATAGATTTGTGACAATGAAATGAAATAAAGGTTGCAGAAGCATTAGTCTTGAGGGTATTATGAGCACTAGCAAACACTAGAACTGTATTTCATAAATGTAATTATAGCATTAATGCATAATTTGGTTGTCTTCCACTTGTCCCGCCTCTGCATCATACTGACCTCCCAATAAGTTCCTGTATGTGAAGGACAGTTTAACCTTATTGAAGATTTTAAGGCTATTGGAGAACCTTTCCACGTTATTTTTTGTTCAATTTATTTGCAGGACAAGGGAATCAGATAGTACAAATGTACAATCTTTACCAAACAAGAGGCTATAATTCAGGATGCCACCCACTTTTCTATTTTCTTTTTTATCTGTGCTATTAACTTAATATTGGAATATATAATTTTAATTGTAATCCCAAACATGTATCTTAACTTTTAATATTTGTAAAAAATTAAATTAATTCAGAATGTACTGGAGATACCATATCATCTAGAAATTTATTATACATGTACAAGTGGAGGAGAACTCTTACCTTATAATTTGATTTATAAGATTAAATAAGTTCACAATTATTAGAATTTATTTTAAGATTATTTATTTTTATTGAGTCTATTATGTTAACTGTTCTTAAATCTATATTTAAATAATTAGACTATTCATTGTTTAATTCTCAAATTCAAAATATCCAATATTCTATTCTAGATGTGGGAAGATTATATTGGAGATTCACCTCTAAATGATTTTCTAATCTAAAAATATTAAACAATTAATTGGAGCAGAAGTATTCGTTTCCACAAATTCAGTTTGTTAGTATAAGCAGCATATTTTTAATATGCATTTACAAGAAAAAAAATTAATAATAAAATAGAAGAAATCAATTTTCCACATAAATTAAAATTAGTATATACGTTTTAATTTCTAAAAATTTAAATTTTTATTCCAATATCGTCTTCACTAACCAAAATATACCTACCCTCAGAACCCGTTCAAGAAGATTCACGTAAGAGTCTCCATTTTCATGTATAAACTGATATCTTTAATTTCATATATACAAATCAAAGAATGTCTGAACATAAACTACAATTATATTTTGTTTTTTTAAAAAAAAATCACGTCAATTATTAATTCTTTTCAGCCTTTTCTTTCAAGTATCATTCTTTTTCTATCATTTTGGTAATTTCTAAACAATATGCTTTAAAATAATTTGCCCTCTACTCGATGGCTGTGATAATGACAACTAAAAATAGAACATTGCCCTCATATGTTCATACATCATAGTTACATCTAGCCAGTTGTGGTATAGAAATAAAATATTATTTTAATATCTAAATCTTGGAACGATGTCTTTTTCATCTTTATTTTTTAAAAGTAAATGATTAAATAATTTTTTTAATTTTATATGTACAATTCAATCTAAATTCTTAAGATGATATAGTAATATATATATATATATATATATATATATATATACATCAGTAGTTAATAAATATTACTTAAACCTTTACAAATTAAAATAAATATATACAATATTTATTTATTTTAAAATTAAAAATTAAAATGATATTTTCTATAAAAAATATTAAAGACTAATATAATATTTAATCCATTATTTTTCTCGAAATAGAAAAAAAAATAAAAAAAACAAAGTGGTGGTTCTCTTACATTTAGGAGCACTTTTCAATGTCGTTATGCCTTAATAAAAATCTAGCTAATGAAAGGTACTGGCATGATTGAAATTCGGGACCGACCCATACAATCAATTTGACCGGTGAAAATTAATTGTGCACTGCCTAATTGTTGAAATACAATTATAGCATCATTTTTTCCCAATATTTTTAAACAGTTTTTTATTATTTTTCAAATTTAATTAAAAATTACAAACTTTGAAAAGACTCACTTTTCACTTACATGTTTAATGAGTTTCTCTTGATTTAAAATTTATAATTTTTAACTAAAAGTATTAGAAGGAACTTGTTTAAAGAATTATTTACATGCTTTTGTGTCTTGAGCTAATCTCTCGATAGCATAAAAAATTAAGATTTGAATCCTGTTAAAATTAATGTCCAAACATGTACCGATATCATTTATGATTTTAATCAATTCATTTAATTTATATAAAGCAAATTGTTTGAAAAGATAAACTAATTGGAATAATAACTGAAATTTGTTAAAAAGTTTTTACAAGTCAGAACAAAAGTTTAACGGGCAGTTTAATTCATTCTCATCTCTAATAAATTACTAGATCATTATTCATTACATATAATAATTATTCTCGCTGGGAAGAAAATAGAGTAAATTTTAAACAGGAATATATGACGTGACTTATTTAAGTTAATAAAAATGTTGAACTTGAATTTTTTAAAATGTCTATTTATTTAGATAAGTCCAACTTAATTTATAAAAATGTCTATTAAACTTAAAACAATTAGTCTTTGCATATACAGTATTGAATCATGCTAGATGATCTTACATTAAGTAGATCAAGTACTTACCACTAAAAAAGAAGGTACAGTGATTAATTTAAATGTCACTCTTCCTATATTTATAATCCTATTCTCATTATTGTTTGACTCTTTCGTATTGTCGTTAGCATCATTATCACTATCTAAAATATTAACCATTACGTTGTTTAAAAATTATAGTTTACAATTATATACTTTGAATAAATTATAATGCACTGTCGGCCTTAAACTTATTAAAATAATACATTTCACTCTATTCATGCTATTATTCATATTTTTTTTTATAAAAATTAAAGTAATTATTGTAAAAGTTAATTTAAACTATAATAATAATTATATAAAAGTTTAAATTTATAAATTTAACTAAAATCTAATTTCACTTTTAATTTTTTATATTATTTAAATTAATATATAATAGCTTAAAATATTTTTTATTTAAAATATCAAATAAAGTAAAATTTAAAAGACCGAGGTAAATTACTTGTAGATTTTCTTAATATGATAGAAAAATAGTTGGATTTAACTCTTTTTAATATGTAAAAAAAATCAATACGCCTTCAATTCATTAAAAATAATAAAAAGGTGATCTTACTTTAAAAATAGTTAAAAAAAACAAAATTACAAAAATTAAATTAAGCGGTTTTACGTACGGGTTTTAAAATATCTCTAAGGAACGACTTTTTAAAACAAATTTTAATTTATTCATATATTTTTAAATAAATAAAATATTAAGTTATTAAATGTATTTTAATTCAAAATATTTATAAAAATTAAAAATTAATTGAATTTAAATTAATTAATGTATAATTATAGAGATTAAATTACTTGAAAGTGAGTTAGTCTGATAATTTAATCTCTAAAATATATAAAAAAATAGAATAATCTCTTAAAATATAATGTGTTTGTGATCTTAATTCTCGAAATATATTTCTCATCATTTTAATCATAAAATTATATCATTATCCTCTAATTTAAAAGACTAAATTATAAGTAAATGGGAGAGATAAAAATGACATTAAATAATTAAATTTAAAGATTAAAATGATGTAAATATTTTTTAGGAATTAAAATGATAAATATATAACAATTTCAAAAAATATTTTTCCATTTTTTTTATTTTTAAGGGACTAAATTTTTAACATAATACTAAAATATGTATCATCAAAACGAAATGATAATAAAATTTTTATATATACATAGTAAACGCACTGAAATTCACTTAAAATATTTCCAAGAAGAACTTACCCTAAAGATGTCCTGAGCAAATATTTGCATAACCCGTAAATTGAGGGTTCAATTTCTGATGATGTTTCCCTTAGTTGAGTTCCTTAATTATTTATTTTTTATAGTGCCTCGACTTTGGGAATTGAGATGCTATTATGGCGGACATAATAAAAAAGTTTTGCTCCCTTAACACACAGTGATGACAAATTATTAATCCATATAGATGAAGGTACTTGCACTAAGGCACAATGTCATTATTATGGCCTTTTATTATTACTTATACCTACTCACGTTCTAGATCCTAACCCCACCTAATTAACTTAAAAATACAACTAGCGTAGCTGTTCTAGCTAGGGTTTATGTAACAGTACACGTGATTTAAGATCCTATGTTGGAATTAGTTTAAAAATACAATACCATTTATTAGTTATACTTTTGAGTTTGTTTAGGTACATAAGCCACCATTTTATAATTAATGTGCATAGTTATGTTTTCTGTAATTATATATCATGGTTTGGGTAGGATGCACCTCCAAACATACGTATGCCATAAAAAATTGATTAAATACTTTCATTGGTTTTCAAAAGATGCACTCCACATCAAGTTTTGAACCTCCGAAAGTTATGGGTTTTTTAAAAATTATTTAAAATGTAAAACAATTTAATTCGTTATTAATGATTATGTTTCACAAAATTAGTTGAAAGTTCAAAAAGACTCGTTAGTAATAGAAAGTTGAAAAAACTAAATTATTCCGGTAACATCATAAAAACACTTAAAATTATTAAAAACACTTATTCGAAGCTTCATTATCAAGTAATCAAACAAATTTTTTCAGCTAGTAAAAAAGTTAGAAATTAGTTAATATATCTTAGAAAACACAATCTTGATCTTTTATTAGCGAAAAAAATTGTTTGACTAACTGCTAAATGAGTTTTGAATGAGTATTTTTTTTATTAATGTTAGCATTTATTTATTCCATAAAAATTTATTAAATTTCTCTATTTTTTAAAATAAATTAGGATTTAATATAAAGATAGAGATTATATTAAGTTTAACTAAAAATATTGATATAATTTAAAATAATAAAATACATAGTATGAAAAATTATAATAATTAAAACTAAAACAGTATAATTAAAACTATTCATTCATTAAAAAAATTAAAAAATAGAATATATTTTAATAAAAATATCAAATAAACACATGTCTGTATATCATTTTATATTTATTAATGAATCATTTTATTAAATACTTTTAATTAATAAAAAAAGCTTTTAATCCCTGATCTCTAAAAGAATGTCAAATTAAACTTCGAAGAAAGAAAACAAATTAGTGCTTTGAATTTTAATAGTCAATTTCATCATTAATGTACTTGTCACTCAATGGCACGTAACCAAGAACTCAAATGAAAATTTCTAGCGAATTTTAACTTTTCTTAATTATCACGGTAAAAAACTTCCAATACTCTTTGACAATCAAATCTACAGAATCAGTTTATTCGATCTTGTATGATTGAATTAGATAACCCATATTTCTATTATTAAAAGTTTAAAATTTTATATTTAAAGTTTATTTTTTTTAATTTATTAATGATTTTGTTGAAGTTCATTTTTTTGAGATGTTCAATTGGTGTCCCTTTCTTAATGAATTGGTATTCATTAACAAGGTGGGGTATGGAAGTCGTGGGGGAATCTATGCAATATTTTTTTTATGGTATGAACTATCTCTTGCCATTGATATCTTTATTTTTCAATTGGTGTTTCTTTCATGGATTAGTGCCTATTTTCAATTGATGGTGTCTTTCAATCCTTGAATTAATTTTTCAATTGGTGTTGACGTTGATGTTGCCGTGAGAGGAGAAGAAGCCAATGGATCAGGGGAATGAGTTGTGTTTTTTTATTAACGATTAATTAATGTGCCAACTCATAATTAATTTCCGTAACTCACTTGACGGACAACTGACGGCAAGGATGAATTTCAATAATAGAATTCAAAGTTACCACTAATTTCAAGTAATTTGTTCTTTTTAATTGAACAACTTGTTTTTATTATTTTAATTATTTTTTTTCATTTTTCAGTTAATTTTTCGATTATTTTTGTTAAATATAACCTAAATAAATATTGAACTTTCAAAGGATCAATTTAACTTAGCTATATTTGACAAACTAACCGAAAAGCTAGCAAGAAACTCTAACTAATAACTGGAAGCTGGTATTTGGAAATTGAAAATTCAAACTTATTAGGTTATATGTTTGATAAAGTAATATGTTAAAATAACCTATAACTATAAAATAACATGAATAATCATATTCACATGATAGTTTTACATGAATTTTAATTTTGTTTTGTTGATGAAAATATATTTATAATTTAAAATTTTATTGAAATCTTAAAATATTTTTTTGTAGATCGAATGGTCAAATATTTAATTATACATTTAATTGTAATTATTATATTTTTATTTTAAGTTACAAATGATCAATTATGGCAATTATACCATTATAAATTATAAATGATCAATATTATATTATTATTCTTATATTAAGATATTTTAAGTTATGTTTAACATAGTTCTAATTTTTTAATTAAGTTTTACTTTCTTTTAAAAAATAAATAGAGAAAATAAATAATTATTTAACTATCAAAGCGGAATAAAATATAAAAAAAATTAAAAGTTAGCATTTTAAAATTTAATGTTTTAAAAAAATATTAAAAACTACTGTTTTTTTTTTTTCAAATTTTGTTTACCTAACAATTAAATGAGCATTTTGGATGAGGAAAAAAATTAAAAATTAACTAAAATATCTTACCAAATATAACATTTGTATATATTCAAAGAATTTAAGAACTAGATGAAGTATTTTTTTAAAAATTTAGTAAAGAATTTCGAGGCAATTAATCGGGGTATCCTATATTTTGCAATCCTAGAGTGTTGGGCTTCTAAGTCGATACAAGTTATTCATCATTATTAGAATGTGTAAATATTCTATTACTATTTTTATGTAATTATGATGGATTGTATCCACAAATGTAGCCTTATTGTTAGCTGCAATCCAGGATTCCTAGCCTTATTGTTAGCTGTATTTTAGGAAACAAACTCATGTATAAAAACAGATTGAAGGAATGAATAAAGGCGAGGAGCACAGAATCGTTTCTATCAGACTAAAAGGTCCTCTCTCTTCTTTCTCCCTGCTTCCGCCATCTGTCTTCTTCTCAAACAACATTTTTCTTCTCTTCTCAAACAACTTTTCTTCTCAGCTTCAAAATGGCTGACCACTCAACCACTACATCAACCTTCCCGCTTTCTCCGTCTCAAATATTAAGAACCACATCCAAATAACACTTGAAATGGAGAATGTCCTCTACGACTCATGGTCCGAACTATTCATTAACGCTGCACACGCGTTCGATGTGGTGGAACACATTATTCCACCCAAAGACGCTACAATCCAGAAGGATGCGCAATGGGCCCGCCTTGACGCCATAGTCAAACAATGGATCTACAGTACGATCTCTGTTGATCTCCTTCACACGATCCTCAAAAAAGGGTCAACCGCTTAAGAGGCATGGGACCGCCTCAAAGACATCTTTCACGACAACAAAAATTCAAGAGCTGTGCACCTTGAGCAACAATTTTCACAAATTCATATGGACAACTATCCTAATGCCTCATCTTAGTGTCAAGCATTGAAGCTATTGGGTGACCAACTCGCCAATGTCGGCTCGCCTGTCTCCGAGGATCGCCTCGTCCTCCGTCTTGTTACGAGTCTCTCTACCGGGTATGATAGTCTTGCCACTATTATTCAACAACTTGACCCACTCCCTTCCTTCGACAAGGCTCGGTCAATGATTATACTTGAAGAAACTCGTCGCAACAAGACTTCCACCAATGAATCTGCCTTCCTAGCCACAAACAGTAACAACCAAAGGGATAACAACCCTCAGACATCTGACAAGGATTCCAATGGCTCTAACAATCGAAGCTATAGTGGCAAAGGAAAGTCCTACCATGGCAAGGGAAATGGCAACAAAAACTCCTTCTATAATCGGTCTTCTGACAATAATGGAAACTCATCTGGATCGCAGCCAAAGCCGAACTCTTCTGCCACACCTTGGACCTGGGTTCCTATATCTCCATGGCAACAACAACCCACTTGGGCTGCTCACCCTTGTCCCTACCCAACCACAGGTTGGGTCCCTCCTCCCTCAAACTGTAGCCACGGTATTCTCGGCCCACGCCCTCAGGCCTTCTTGGCTCACAATCAGACAGGACGACAGCCACAAGGAATGCTTGTTCCAACTGACGTAGCCGCAGCTATGCAAACAATGACTCTTCAACAACCTGATGATAATTGGTATATGGATACTGGAGCCTCATCTCATATGACGTCGGACCCAGGTACCCTCTCTTCTTATTTTAATTCGAGTCATCATGGTAATATTATTGTCAGAAATGGCTCTGAAATTCCCATTCTTGGTCATGGTGCAAAGCGTCTTTCACCCCCAATGCCGCCCCTTCTCCTAAACAATGTTTTACATGCCCCCAAATTAATTAAGAACCTTGTCTCAGTTAGAAAATTCACCTCCGATAACAATGTATCTGTCGAATTTGACTGTCTTGGTTTTACTGTAAAGGACATGCAGACGGGGATACCACTTTTGAGACGCAATAGTTCAGGGGACCTCTATCCCTTACTACCAACGCCCCATAACGTCTTTTCCAAATCTCAAGCCTTCACTACTGTTTCCACTTCAACTTGGCACAACAGATTAGGTCATCTTGGACCAGCTGTGATTAGTATTCTCCGCAATAATAACTTTATTTCTTGTAGTTCAGCTTCTAAACATTTTTGTGAATCATGTCAATTGGGTAAACATACGAAATTACCATTCTCTTTGTCAAATTCATCTACTATGTTACCTTTTGATATATTACATAGTGATTTGTGGACGTCGCCAGTTGTCAGTTCAATGGGCCATCGATTTTATGTTTTATTTCTTGATGACTTTACTAATTTCTTATGGACATTCCCTATCAAACACAAATCTGAGGTATTTCCTATCTTCACTAAATTCCACAATATCATTAAAACTCAATTCAATCAACCAATTAAAAATTTTCAGTGCGACAATGGTCGTGAATTTGATAACTCACAGTTCCACAATTTCTTCACTCAACACGGCATGATCTTCCGTTTTTCGTGCCCTTATACCTCCCCTCAAAATGGAAAGGCTAAACGTAAAATACGCACTATAAACAATATGGTCAGAACTCTCCTCCTACACGCCAAACTCCCTCCCTCTATGTGACATTTCGCCCTCTCCATGGCCACTTACTTACACAACATCCTACCTAGTAAATCTAATAGATTTGTTTCTCCCACATCTGCACTCTATCTTCGCTACCTAGACTACTCTACTGTCAAAACTTTCGGGTGCCTCTGTTATCCCCACCTCGCCCCATCAACCATTCACAAACTAGATGCTCGCTCCGTCCCGTGTGTGTTTCTTGGCTATCCGTCTAACCATCGGGGGTATCTTTGTCTCGACATGTCCTCAAGTAAATTCATTACGGCTCGCCATGTCACTTTCAATGAAACCATCTTCCCCTTCGCCAATAAAACATCCACCACAGACACAAACTATTCCTTTCTTGACAGTGGCAACTCCCCATACATGACACACCTACTACACTACCCACCCACAAATCTTCACATTCCTCCTATCACAGCTCCACCACCCTCCCCTACAGCTCCCCAACACAGCCCCACCGCGTCACAACCCAACACACCAGATTCTCAACCCCTTCTCGTTGTTCCACCGACTATGCCTCCTTCCCCACAAATGACAACACGAGCCAAACATGAAATATTTAAACCAAAAGCCATTTTTGACCTCTCTGTTACTACCACTCTATCACCTATTCCAAAGAGCCCAATTGCCGCGCTCCATGACCTAAATTGGAAACAAGCCATGACCGATGAATTTGATGCTCTTATTAAAAATAAGACATGGGTCTTGGTTCCACGCCCCGCTAATACCAATATAACACGCTGCATTTGGGTTTTTAAACACAAATTTAATGCTAATGGAGATTTAGAACGATACAAAGCTCGACTTGTTGTTAACGGCAGGTCTCAACAGGTGGGAATCGACTGTGACGAAACCTTCTGTCCAGTAGTGAAGCCGGCTACCATTCGAGTTGTGCTCAGCATAGCCGTCTCTAAAAATTGGGCCATCCATCAACTCGATGTAAAAAATGCATTTCTTCATGGACATCTCTCAGAAACCGTCTATATGTATCAACCACCTGGATTCCGCGATCGACAACATCCAGATCATGTGTGCCTTTTACAAAAATCGTTATACGGCTTAAAACAAGCCCCACGTGCCTGGTACCAGCGTTTTGCCCAATTCATATCCACCATCGGCTTTGTACATAGCAAATCCGATCATTCTCTGTTTATGTTTCAACAAGGTGCCGATATTGCATATCTCTTGCTCTACGTCGACGACATTATACTCACTACGTCATCACCTTCCCTACGTGACAGTCTTATTGCACGTCTTCGGTTCGAATCCTCCATGACTGATCTTGGCCCTTTAAAATACTTTCTCGGTGTCTTTGCCATTCACCACTCTCATGGGATATTTCTCCACCAATCTAAATATGCATCTAACATCATCTCTCGTGCCAACATGACAAACTACAAACCGGCAAGTACTCCAGTAGACACCAAAGCTAAACTAAGCGCCACTTCGGGAGATAAGTTCACCGATCCAACTCTATATCGGTCCCTTGTCGGTGCTCTTCAATACTTGACATTCACAAGGCCAAATATTTCATATGCAGTTCAACAAGTTTGTCTATACATGCATGACCCTAGAACAACACACTATGCTGCACTTAAACGCGTCATACGTTACATACAAGGTACACGACACTTCGGAATACATCTCTCCCCATCCACTGACAACAATTTACAAGCTTATAGTGATGCCGATTGGGGTGGCTGCCCCGATACACGCCGTTCTACATCAGGTTACTGTGTCTTTCTAGGTGACAACCTCGTCTCCTAGTCCGCTAAAAGACAAGCTACTTTATCTCGTTCAAGCGCAGAGGCAGAATACCGCGGTGTAGCAAACGCTGTGGCCGAATCATGTTGGCTTCGGAATTTACTTCTAGAACTTCATTGTCCCATCACCAAGGCCACTGTTGTGTATTGTGACAATGTTAGCGCCATATATCTCTCTGGCAATCCTGTCAACCATCAGCGCACCAAACACATTGAGATGGACATTCACTTCGTTCGGGAAAAAGTTGCACTAGGCCAAGTTACCGTACTTCATGTGCCCTCACGACATCAATTCGCAGACATTTTTACAAAGGGTCTTCCCAAAACGCTCTTTGACGACTTTCGCTCCAGTCTCAACATTTGTCCTCCTCCCGCTTCGACTGAGGGGGTGTATTAGAATGTGTAAATATTCTGTTACTATTTTTATGTAATTATGATGGATTGTATCCACAAATGTAGCCTTATTGTTAGCTGCAATTCAGGATTCCTAGCCTTATTGTTAGCTGTATTTTAGGAAACAAACTCATATATAAAAACAGATTGAAGGAATGAATAAAGGCAAGGAGCACATAATCGTTTCTATCAATCATTAAAAAAAAATTAAAATAAATATCAAATATGTCTTTATTCTTCAAAATATTTCAATATTTAGTATAGTGTTTATAAGAATTTAATATAATTTAATTTTATGCTTACCAAAAATGATATGATTTTAGTTTTTTTTAGTAAAAAGAATGTTAATACTACTGTCTTGAATTCAGTTGATGTCTGAAATTTGTTGATTTTTTTTATAGGTTTCGTATTTAAATTGAGAGAGATAATAAAAATAAATGAAATAAAAAAAAAATACACTTAAAACTTTTCATCTAAAATAATCCAAAGAATTGGGCACTAAATTGGAATGAGAAGTAGTGACAAAATCAAGGCTATATAATGTAGAAGTACTGACAAGTGTTGCACCCACCACATATTGTACGAATAAAATAATGGAGTCTAGCCCTATACTTGTCTTTCAGTACATTCATAATTAATCTGCCCCTCCCTCAACTAACTATTACTGTCTTTCCTACCATAACTAATAAGATGTCTATGTCTCGGATAAGATTATTTCTGTCCATTTTAATTATTTTTGAAAAAAATAATTTTTTGAAAAATTATTATCATATGTGAGATATTAACTGAAATTTTTCAGAAGAAACTTCAATTTGAAAAATAAAGTTTTAGTGTAGTTTATAATTTTTCTAAAAACAATTTTTTTCAAACACATTATTTTCTATTGTACTTGTCGGAAATTAGTATGGGGTCTTTGCAATAAGATATGGGCTAGATCCAACGTTTTCATATGGCTAAGTTACACAAAGACTTTCAGATGACTCAGATAGTATAAAGAAATAAGAGTTTAAACAAGTAGAAAGAAGAGTGTTAAGAGACATTTATGGATTTTGAGTCATGATATGAAATGATTATTAAGTTATATCATTAATTGACACTTGTTGGACTTGGTCGAATAAATTTATTCAACTATAAAAAATAATAATGAAACTTAGGTTATCATTCTTTCGTAAATGATGATATGATAAAATATTATATTTTTTGACAATTGATAATGAGAAAGTATATCTATTAATAAAAATACATGTTATCTTCTAATTATTCTTATATATTTTTATAATTTATTTATTTACTTTTAATAATTATGGTACTGGTGTAATAGGGCAATCAATTTTACTTGGATCTTAAACACATATAGATGTATTTCTCTTCTTGTAATATTAATAATAAAATTTATTAGAATTTTAAACACTCGTGTTATCTATTTTATAAATAAGTCAATCAAATTTAATTTCTAAATTATTTTATTAAAAAATATAATTTATTGTTTTATATATTAACAATGATATTTTTATTTGTTTAATACAATAAATTAAATATATTTTTTAATAATATATAAAAGACTTTATTTATATTTTATACCGACCCAATGACTTATAAAATATCTTGACTAATTCTGCAACACATGGCAAGAGGGAGGACACTAACTGTATTTTAAGATAAACACATGGTTTGATGTGAAGAATTAGGTGATTAAATGACAAACTATTGGATTTGTCAAAATCAAATGACAAGCTATTGATGTTATTTGTATCAACTAAAAACAATTGTATATAACCCTTCGAATTTGGTAACTAAAACACTTTTATAGTCAACTACGTTACCTATAGATAAACGCATGATTTTCTTTCTTTGTTTTTAAGTAAGTTATGGTAATTAAAGAGTCATTTCTTCTTGATATTAACAACTCAAATTTAAAATCTCTAATTAATTAAGCTAAAATAATTTGATACCAATTAATCCATGTAATAATCATCGGTAATCGACTTTCTTATTTTTTTTCTTAAAGCTATTTACTGCGACAAATAATAACTCTTTCTCTTTCTTTATATATCACATCTTTATCTTTTAATTGTGTGTTTATAACAATACAAATTAAACACAAGAGATTAAATAAAAATATAATTTTTTACTCGTAAAAGTATTAAATAAAAGTTTATGCAATACATAAAATGTACAATATATGTACCCCATTTCTTTCTTAATTTTAAATTTATTTATTTAAATTTTAATTATTATCTATTAAATATAAAAACTTTATTACATAATTATTCTAAATCAATATTATCTGTCAATGGTTAAAAAAATTCATATATTTATGTTCAATTATTATTATTATTAACTTACTTTTAATATATGATATATAATGATAAATTATGTAAAGATAACTAATATAATATTTTAATAATTTTATATTATATTATCTATTATATTAAATATTGACCATGATAAAAAATTATTATGAAATAAATTATTTATTTTATATTGTTCTCTTCACCAAAATACTATAATTTTTTAATATTTCAAATGTAACTTTTATGTGTGTGTGTGTATATAACTTTTTTTGTTTTGAGAACCCTTTCCTTTAAATACTCTCTTTGAATATGTATTCAACTACACTTTAGTTTTATTTTTTTTATCTTAAAAGTTGATTTTTAAAAAAAAATCAACCTTCTTTCATATTTATTTATTTTTTATTTTATTCAACCTCTTTTAAAATTAATTATAAACATATTTTATCTCTTTAGATTAATTTTTTAAATAATTTTTAATGGTATTATTTAGTTCAAATTTTATACAATTTATTTTAATTTGTTATAGTATTTTTAATCATAATACTTATTTAATTTAATTATATAAATTTAATTTCATTATATGATATTAGTTATAAACTCGATCGTAGTTGTTCTTTCTTAAAACAAGAAACGTCGACAAAAATTTCCTCCATACGAATATTTTCAATCATAATATTTTTGTAGGTTTTCTAACATTAATTTTAGGATTTGATTATTGTAGACAACTTGTTAAACCTTTCTATTAAAAATTTTATCGTAGAAATAGTTAATTCAAGTACACACTATTTCTGAACTTTTAGTTTTGTCTAGAATTAATTTAGCAAGATAAAATTTTAAAAAATAAATAAAATTACTTTTTGTGTAATAGATACAGAAATAAAATGATCAGATAATGACGCGAACTAACTAATGACCCCAATTTTAGGGGTTTGGTGGATTTGAATTTTAAAACACTATTTTAATATGGAAAGTCTTGTAAATATTTTAATAAATTTGTTTCACAAAAATTTATGAGATTTAAAATACTTTATAGATTTATAAATTTGAAATTATTTTATATTTTCAAAAAATAGTTATTTTTTATAAAAAATAATTTTATACGATAACATTTTGAATGATTCAAATGTTTGGTAGAAAAGATTCGATTATAAAATTTTACATTATTATTATTATCATTTTTATCCTGCTATAATTTTTATTATATTATCATCATTATTATTATCAAGTAACAATATATAATAGTGATAAAATTAATGGTTACATAATTATAACTAAATATTATAATATATTTGGTTATAGTAGTGGATTTTAGAAGAAAAATTTGGAGTGGGAAAAATTATTCAAATTTATTATATAAATTAATTGTAATATATAATTTTTTGGTTAATATTATCATTTTTAATATTTAAATTTGTAGTTGTTGTTTCAACCATACAAAATGATTTCTTCTCTTGCACGATAAACACAATTTTCTAATTTCTTAATATATATATATATATATATATTAAAACTTCTATACGTTTAATTATTTAAAAAGTTAAGAAATTTACTATTTAATTTTTTATGAAATAGCCAAATTTTTATAAAAGATATATTAAAATAATCAATGTTTTAATAATGAGTAAATGTTGTCTTCTTTATACTGTGAAAATTTAAAAGTTATAATTATTTTCTTTCAATAACTTCAATTTATTGATAATTAACAAATAAATAAGTCTTAAAATATTTAAATATACCATAAAAATGTTTATTAGTAATGAAAAAAACTATAAATTCTTTTTAATTATGGGGTTTAAAAATTTGTACTTAGAAATGAGAATGTATTAAGTCATTAATATGAGTTTATGGCGTGATCTATTAAAATTCTGATGTAACCTAACCTATTTAATAAAAAAATTTAGGTTTAAGTTATTAAAAAAGTCAATTTAATTAAATTGGTTAGATTTAACCTCAATTTTATAAAACACATGCTACTTGCTTTTTTACGTAGATCTGATATATACTCTAACATATTCTCGTTCCTGTTGGTGCTCACTTATTTTCATTTCTGTTTGCTGGTTTATTCTCATTCTTACTTATACTCAATGTATTTATTGTATAAATTTATTAAATATTGATAAATATGGATAATATTTTATATTTTAATATATTTTAAAAATATTATATCTATAATACAATTCCTTAAAAATAAAAATAGTACGGTAAGTTAACCCATTTACAACCAAATTAAATATAATAAGTTGACAAATCCTTATAAAATTTGGTAATTTATACCACCTAAATTTTTAAAAGAAGTGAGTTAATAAATTATAGTTATAATTTTCTTAAAATATATTCAAAATATAACTTATTAACTTAATATTTCATGAAATAAATAAAAATAAATAACATCTGTAATAAATTTTGTAATTTATATATATATATATATATATATATATTAATTTTCTAAAAATTTTGGGGGACATGACCCTCCTCCACTCCTACCATGTTCAGTCATTAAATACTTATATTATTTTCAATAAAAGAAGAAATAATCATGTATAATAAAAAAAGTTGTAAAAATTTAAGAATTTGGATTTAATTATCAAATGAGTGCGGTATTTACTTTTTATTAAAAAATTTCATAAAATCTATTAAATAATCTATTTAAATTTATATTTTTTAATATTAAGTTTTTTTAAGTTACGAAAGATCTTAATTAAATACTAAAACCTAATTATCACATATTGTTTAAAATATTATAATAATATTAATTAATACTATAAAACTTGTTAAACTTTTCATATCTTCTTAATACTTATTTTATTCTTGTTACTAAATACTTGCCCGTTTCCATTTTCAACTCTCATAACTTCTGTTTACTTTTTACTCATTAGCAACAAATTTATTTTATTACGGCACTGCACTTTGCTTGCTTTATTTTTTCCTCTCATGGACCTTCGCCCGAAAATTGAAGTTAATTCTCGAGTCCCCCACTAGTTTATAGAATACAAGTTTATCAATAACCACGTTTTTCCATAAATACTACAATAAAGCGATTGGTTAGAATCCGTGAGGGCACTTCCACACGTAACACACCTTTACTTTCTCATTTGTGACAAACATAATGCTTTCTTTAGTTTTAAAAAGGAAGAACAAAAAAAGTGAAAAATAAATAAACCATTATTTGGCTATAAGTTTGTGCATAAATGATAAGAATAATGTTAATATTTTACAAAAGTAAAAATAAGTGAATTATATTTTGCTGTCAAACATTCACCCAAAAAAGTAAAAACTGTTTTGTTGTGAAACAACGGGAGTTACATGGGAATAGTCACATCATGTTTACACAGCATATATAGTTTGAACAATACTTTTATAAACTCAAAACAATATAAATTTCTATTCTCTTTTCATATAATATTAAGCTATGTACGGTTTAAACTATGTGGCGTGTGATTTGTAAAATCCTAAGTGATGCTATGTTTATAATTTATTTTTTCAAATAAAGTATGTAGCGTGTAGTTAGATAATAATTTAGGGAATAAATTAATGGTTTTCTCTTCTTTATAATGCCGTTAATCTTATTTTATACGCCTTCGATAACTTCTCTATTTATCTCAGTCAAATTGCACGAATTGTCGTGAAAAAAAAAGAGTGTGAAAGTATAATAATGTTAAAATTTTTGTTTTCTTGATTGTGAATTTGTGATAAATGGGGTGTACCACGCTTTTGTTCGAACAAACATAAAAAAATAAAAACTATTTTTAGTTTTCTACCATTAAAATGTAATAATATCACAATGAAAAAAATAAAAGATTAAGCTAGTTTAAAATAAGGTATTATAGAATAAAGTGGATTCTTATTCATTAATTAATAAATTAACTTTTTGAATTTATAATAAAATTTTTTTACAAAAAAAACTATTATAGAATAATTAATAGTTATTTTAGTGACCATTCACGTAAAAACTATTGAAAATAAAATTATTGGAAAGAATTTGAAATTGTAATAATTATCTTAAAATTAAGCTAACAAGAATATTTTTAAAAATAATTTGATTAAAAGTCAATAATGTGGTGGGTGTGTTATGATTAAAATGAAATTGGACCACTAAAAGGAAATTAAAATAAATGGAATCCCCACTTACAGCCAACAGACAACATAGCTGTTCTCGTATTTGTTACTTTCATCTTTGGAAATTTCTTTTTAAACACTAGACTAATTAATGACTTCAAATCATTATGCCGTGAATTTTGGTGCAATTTGTACGTTTAACTTGTCACTTTATAAACATTAAAACTTATGTAATTTTTTTAAAAATAATATATTGATTTTTACATAATAAAATTTCATTATGAGATATCAGATAGTGCAATTATTTTTTTTGAACTTCGATAAAATTATAAAACTTGGTTATTACCCTTTATTTGCAATGCAGAGAAGAATAAAATAAATAAGTAAAAAAATAGAAAGAAAAACGTATTTTATATTCATAGTTGAGGAGAGAAAATAAAGTATCAAATTCACCACAAATATGTTCTATCCACTATATTTGTTTGGATAGAAATACAATATAAAAATAGAAATTAATAGGGCTGGAACAAATTATTTACTTGTTTTTGTATAATATTGTAAGCGTAAAATATTTGTTAATTTTACCGATAACTAATTTTATTGAAAAAATTAATTATCATATGTTTTTTTCATGTCGACCACTTTTTTTAATCTACGAAATTTCTCTTTTGATAAAAGTACAAACACTGGATCTCTTATTATTTTTATTTTCTATTTTTTCATTATTCTTTTTTTGTACAATAAGGTAAAAATAATTTTACACACATTTTTTCTACTTATCCTTTATTTACCCAAATAAAACAGAAAAATATTTCTTAGTTTTTGTTTTATAATAATATACATTCTTTAATACTTATCATTTTATTTTAATAAAAATACGCACATTATTATTTTATAATATTATACCATTCTTACAATATTTATATGTTTTAGTTATTCATTCAAATGACAAAAAGGCAGATTTTCTATAACTACTTGAATTTAAAATTACAGAATAAAATAGAATAATTTTGGACTAATTAATCGACTGTTAAATTTTTCTTTACTTTTCTTACCATTTTTAAAAGACAATTCTATCGACATAACCTATGTGATTTGTTTAAATTTTTATAAAGAAATATTTTTAAATTTTTTTTAAGAAAGTACTGTTAATTTTATAAAAAAATTTAAATACTATAATTATTAATAAAATGGTTCTCCTCTTGTAACCCTTTATTTTAATTGTTATTGAACAATTTTTTCTTTTATAAACTTTAAAATTATATATTACAGTATTCATATAAATACTAAATTAGTTTAAAAAATATAAGAAAAGAGTACCTGAATCCTCATAAGAAAAATACCAACCACAGACATATCAGTCTTAAAAGAAAAGAATAGCAAGATACTTTTGAAATTTGTCACTTTCTTTTTCTTTTGATATCTTCCATCTCATGCAAAGGCAAAGCGCCACGCTTTCCCCATTGTCATTCATCACAGTCGGTGCCCTAGTTTGCACGAATCTCTACCCTATCTAATCCAACGGTTTTTAATCTTAACCCAAAGGAACGATAACCCATAAAAGAATCTAGACGACACTCCAAATTCATGTCCATTAGTTCATTTTAATTTTTCTCTTTCTTTACTTATTTTTTTTATAAACATTTTGTTGATGAAAGGTTTTTTAAATAATAACTAAAAACAAACCAAAAATCAAAGTCATCTCTAAAAGGTATATTTTAAAAAATATTATATATATATATATATATATATAACAATTTATATTTTATCTTTTACTATTTCAATATAAAATTTTGATTTTACGTAATCATGATTCTAATGAACTTTAAAAGGTTAAAAGAACATCTAAATTTCGTATCACCATGAAATTTACTTCTTTCTTTTTTATGTTATAAGTCTACTGAATCAAATCATCTTAATTTAATAAATCTTATTACCTGTCTTAAAAATATTATTTAAGAAATTAAAATAAAAAATTATTTAATATTTTAGATTATAATTAAGCATAAAACTAGATTTATAAAATGTAATTTTATAATTTTAATATATTTTTTTTAATTTCTCCAATTTAATCTTTATTATTATTATTGTTGTATTGAAATCTTCCAGGCATCTTTCCCTCTCCTACTACTCTAGTCGAACAACAAGTGACTGACTTTACAATGTTCCCCAAATTAAAATATTCCTTGAATCCCCTTCTTTCTGCTTTTTCCATATTTTGACCAATCACTCTCTCTTTTCCTCTCCCTATATAATGTTTCCACCCCCTTCATCTCTCTCCTCATCCTTTGCCTCTCAAACTTGTTTCCTTCTTCTAACTTGCAATTTGCAATCACTTTAGACCAATCTAGTTTCATTTCAAATCCTCCTCCTTCTTTTCTATTTTCCTATTAAATGGAGGAAAGTTTGGTGCCAAAGAGGCCTAGGGAAGAAGCCCAAGTGGTATCAAAAGACTTGGACTTTGAAGAAGAGCATTCAAAGAGGCACAAACCATACAACCACATCCTCTCACTTCTTGACATAGAAGAAGAGGACTCAAGTGAAGACCTTTCCCCTCTTATGACAACCCTCCAACAAGAAATCACTTGTGCCCCTAACAATACCAAAGATACCCTTTTGATGTGCCCAACACAAGAAAATGACCAAGATAACCTTGCAATCACTACATTAGAGGACACTACAACAACAACAACCTCACAAGTGTTGAGGGAAGAGGAGGAGGAGAGTGACAAGGAGAGGGTCATGAGACATCTCCTTCAAGCCTCTGATGATGAACTTGGGATTCCAAGTAGTGGAGATGGATGTTTTGGCTTTGGACAAGATGGGTTCAATAATAGTGGAGATGGGTTTTCTTCTTTATGTGACAAGTTATGGGAGATTGAAGATGAGAGAGCTAATTACTATGCTTTCTTACAATCTGAACTCTTCCTAGGAGGGCATTAGGAAAATTAAAATTAATTATCAACTAGGTGAAATTAAGGAGGAAAAAACCATGATAACATAGTAGCATCAAAGATGGAGGAATTTTTTCCTTTTTTTATTTAGTTTATTTTTTAAGCCTTTTTTTTTTTTTTTTTGTAAAGATCACGCTAAGACTATGTTGTCATTGCTTATTATCTACTGTTAGGCAGTGCCACTTTTGCAGGTCAATTTGTACTTCCCTACTAGAGAAATTAATTGGTTACTCCTCACATTAAAAAAAGAAGATTATTGAACATTTTTTTTTTCTTTGATTCTTAATTTTTTATCATATCTCTTTGGACCAAGATTCGATGGTGGTGGGTGGAATACGGGTCCTCAGTCCTCTTGTTTGCTTCCTCACCCAGACGGACTCCAGTACAATTAGGTTTGGACCACAAATAAAGGATAAATGATTAAATATAAAAAAGAAATATAATTATGATTTTTAACATTAGTTCAAATACTATGTATTAACTGTCTAAAATAATTTTATATAATTATTTAATTATAAATTAAATTTTATATAACTTATGTAAATTTTATTATTAAAATTAACAAATCCACCTTTCATAATTATTTAAATAAAATAGTTAATTGACTATACATAAATCATTTTTTCATTTAATATTTTTTACTAATACTAAATTTAAATTTTGATACCATAAATATTTTAATATTAGTAAATAAAAACTAAATAAATAATATATTTTAACGAAATGTAGAATCAATTCATTTGTTGATAGAGGTCGACTGAGGATTAGTCTTTATAGATCGGCGAAAAATACTCTTATTCATAAAAGAAAAACTAAATATTTGAGTGCATTAATTACTAAAGTTGTATTGAATAATCATGTTTTTTATGTGAAGTAAAATGAAAAGTGAAAAATAAGAAACATTTTAATCGAAGTTATGTTTTTTAAATTAAGGATTTTTTTTAAAGAAAAATGTAAGGCGAGAATAATAGTACAGCACGTCTTTATATTTTTGTTTTACATACTTTTTTGCTTTAAAGAAAAAGAATTCGGACGTATTCCACAAGTATGTCGTTTCATAATCTACCACTTCAACTTGTATGACGCATTTCATAAATTTTATTTGTAAATATTTTGTTATTAAATCTAATTAAGGTGGCAGAGAAAATACAAAATACATAATTATGATAGATGAAGTATTTTTTGACATGAATTTTTTATTAATAATTATGAATTAATATATTTTTTTGGTTCAAAAATTGTGAAAAAAATGTAAGATATCATTGGTGTATATTTCTTATGAACATGAAATCAAATAAAATAATTGTGATATTTTATGATTTTCGTTTTTTAATTAAGATAAGGAATAAAACGTTTAAATCCTTACCACATAAAAATAAAAAACATTTGATATTTAAACAAAAGTGAACTGGAATTTCTAGATATCGATGTAAAATCAATAATCTATTTTCTAAAATGTTCTATCTTATAACTATAGTTGGGAAGAACTCTGACATACTTGAAATCCTTTTACACGACATGCCATTCTAATTCATTGTATATTCGGTGGATATTAAGTGAATATTGTTGAATGAATTAAATAAAAGTTAAATTTTGAAGTATGTTTAGATTGTTGAGTATAAGAACTTCCTTTACGTCGAGGGAAGGTCTAAAATAAGAAAACTCTGTTTTACCGGGAGATAGACCAGATTAAGGTTGGAAGAGGGTTCATTTACATATGTACATTTGTTTACAATTGGAAGGGACAGATTTGTGGAAAGCCGAAGCTATATAAGGTGAATAAGCATCGGTTAATTCTGTATCAGTTACTCGCGGTGGTAAGATAGAAGATGTTAGCATTATTTGAAATGATTGAGTGTAAAGTGTTTGTAAGTGACTTTTTAAGTTCTTCGTCAAATTTCAGGCTCAACCATGGATAGACGGTGGAAACTACCAAGCTGGAGTACGGTAGGGGCAGAAGAAATTTCTGATGGAGCGGTGAAATGCATAGAGATAAGAAAGAACACTAACAGCGAAAGCACTCTGCTAGGCCGACATTGACACTGAGAGACGAAAGTTAGGAGAGCGAATAAGATTAGATACCCTAATATTTCTAATCGTAAACGATGGATACTAAACACTATGTGTAATGATCCATTGTTACTATCTGTTCCAATAACAAATCATTAGTTTAATTGAATAACTAAAAATATAGATAAATCTTTCTTTCTGAATTACTTCTTTTTCAAAAGTTAGATCATTCTGACAATATTTTTTAAGGGAGACATTGTATTGTTAAGATTCTCTTCAACCCTTATAAATCATAATAAATTATTTCTTTGGTATGAATAATTTATGAATTTTACTCTTTCAAGTTTTCTACATAAAGATTATCGTGTCTTTTTCATTTCTTGGTACTATTTGACTCTATACTTTATTGATATTTTTTACAAGTTCCTGAAAGTAAAAAAGAATTTATTTTTATTAGTTATTGTTCTGATATTGAAATTATTACCATTTTAACCTGTTTTTCTCTGTCAAATGAATTAGGGCTAACAATGACCCACAAGATCAATTTATGAGAACGAATGAGGTTAGACTATTCTCTTTATTACATAAATTATATTCTATTTGATTTAGTTAATATTGTGACGGGAGAAGAGAAGAGTCAACGAGATAAATTAGTCTATTTTATTTTTATTTTTATTTTTTGTTTAAATTTTTAAAAAATTATAACTATCCCATTTTAATAATATAACCCACTTAATCTCATGTTTTTAACTTGTTTTAATGTTATGTCCCATTAAGTAAGATCAATTTTTAACTCAATTTTTATATAAACAATTTTTTTATGCCCACCTACTAGATCTCCCCCTTTTATCCAAATATCTATCTATTAGAGTTAATAATCGACTTTTTTAAAATATTAAAATTTATGTAAAAGATAAACTTTTTCTTGCATTTATTTTTTAATTATTGATTTATTAAATAAATGGAATCTAACTTATAAATTACTTTTAATAAAAACTTATTAATACATTAATAATCTATTAAAAATATAATTCACTCGTGGCTATACTTAAATTTAAGAGGTTTTCTCATATGATGGATTAGTCTTTTGACTGTGCCGTTTAAGTCTTGATAGAAAATATATATTCATTAATAAAAATTTGATACAATCAAAGATGAGTAGTTTTTGTAGAGCAATTAAGGTTACAACTTACAAGTATGGACAAAAAGGTTACTGTTAATATATGAATTTTTCATTTAAAATGATATCTATTAAGTTTTACACATTGAGCCTATTTTGGATGGATTGATTCCAGCAATGTGAAAATAATATAAAAGTTCCTTACTAATGATATATAAAAATGTACCGGTGTTTGGTGACTTTGTTAAAATGTCATTAAAATTGATTAGTAATATTTTTGTATGCTTTTATACTTTTAGAAATGTTATTAGAAATCATGTATGTATATAGTAGTCATCAAATGCAACTAAATGAATATTTTTTATGTTATTTTTCACTAAATTGAAATTTTATCTTAATAATTAACATAACAAAAATTTATATTGAAATTTAGTTTAGGAAAATTTTAGTTCTGGTTGGAAAAAAAAAAAACTTACGAAACAACCTATAAGTTTTATTAGGAGACTTTTGAATAATGGCTATGTTAAAAAAATTTCTATGTTTGAGTTAGAAAACTACTTCCATGAAAATTATTTGAAATTGTGATTTAAAATCACTGTTTCATTCATTTATTTTTATATACATGGTATTATATTTATAATATTACAAATAAAGAACTAGATAATTTTTTTTTATCTAATCAGATATTCTCCCTCTAACTATATTATATCTTAACTAATCAGATAATATTTATAATCTTAACTGATAAAATATTCTCCTTTTTCAACACTCCCCTTAAGTTGGTGAATAGATGTCATACATTCTCAACTTGTCTAATAGTTTGAATATCTCTGCTAGTTGATATTCAGATTGAATATTTAGCAATTCTAGAATATTTTTATCAAGTTTTTCCTTGATAAAAATTCTGTCGACTTCCATATGTTTCATACGATCATGTTGGATAGGGTTGTGAGCAATGTCGCGCGCAATTTTGTTATCACAGTACAACTGAATGAGACATGTATGTACATATCCTAAGTCCTGGAGAAGTAGTCTAAGTCACATACCTTTACAGAGTCCAAGAACCATTCCTCTGAGTTCAGCTTTAGCACTGAAACAAACTACAACATTCTGTTTCTTGCTTCTCCATGTGACGAGATTACCTCCTACAAATGTAAAGTATCCAGAAGTTGATCTCCTATCATCAAGAGCACCTGCCCAATCTTAAGATTCGTATGACTGCATCTATGTGTTGTGCACCAGGGTTGTGCATGAACTGACTCACCACACAAAGAGCATAAGCTAAATCTGGCCTGGTGTGTGCGGGATACATCAATCTCCCTACAAGTCTCTGTCTTTCTTTGTTGGTCGGAGTTTGATCTTCTTCAATACACAACTTCAATCCCCCTTCAATTGGAGAATTTGTTGGTTTGCATGTTGTCATCCCAGTTTCTTTTAACAAATCCAATGCATATTTTCGTTGAGACAGAAAGATACCTGATCTTGATCTTGAGATCTCAATCCTCAGAAAGTACTTCAAAGAACCAAGGTCTTTCATTTTAAGTTTTCTTGTCAAGTATTCCTTTAATGAATTACTTTCTCTTGATCATCTCATGTGACTATCATGTGATCAACATAAATAATAAGAATTGTAATCTTTCCCCTTTTCCTTTTTTAAAAACAAGGTATGATCTTGATTGCTTTGTTGATATCTGGAAACAATCATTGACTTGGTAAATCTTCCAAACCATGTTTGGGGTGATTGCTTTAGTCCGTACAATGACTTCTTCAGCTTGCATACCTTCTTGTCATGTGTATCAGGGATTTTACATCCTTCCGATAGCTATATATAAATCGAACAATGCTCATTTTTGCTACGGGAGCAAACGTTTCAGTATAATCTACTCTATATGCGTGTTGGGAAATTCAACCTCCTGAAAAACAAGTATAGGGAGAAATAATAAAACAAAAAAGACACAGAAAAGTTAACGTGGTTCGGTACCTCAAGACCTAATCCATGATCCCATTAGGATAAAATTCACTATTTATAATTTTTGAACGGAAAAATTACAAACCCTCTTTAGATATAATTTTTCTGGCAAAAATTATAAACCCTTACACGTATAGTTTTTCTGGCAAAAAAATTAAAAACCTTTCAATGTGTAATTTTTCTGGAAAAAATTACAAACCCTTCAATATGATGTAATTTTTTTGGCAAAAATTACAAACCCTTCAATGTGTAATTTTTCTGGAAAAATGATAAACCGTTCAATGTGATGTAATTTTTCTGGCAAAAATTACAAACACTTCTGTAAAAGATAAAACACAAGAAGGGGATTGAATTTTGTTAATAAAAGATACAAACCCTAAACACCCTTCAACACGTAATTTTTCTGGCAAAAAATTATAAAACTTTAAATGTGTAATTTTTCCAGAAAAATTACAAACCCTTCAATATGATGTAATTTTTCTGGCAAAAATTACAAACCCTTCAATGTGTAATTTTTCTGGAAAAATGATAAACCGTTCAATGTGATGTAATTTTTCTGGCAAAAATTACAAACACTTCTGTAAAAGATAAAACACAAGAAGGGGATTGAATTTTGTTAATAAAAAATTTAACTCCTTTCGTCTGTTGGTTTAAATGCAGTCAGACGAAACAGTTCTTATCTTCAAATGTTAATTTTAATGGACAGACGTTATAAGTTGATTATCCCCGTTAGCCACAAGTTCAGTAAGAGTAAACACAAATATTTTTATACTGTTTCGTCTATTCAAGACTACGTCCAGTTACCTAGTAACTACTGAGTTTTCATTACAAACTGTGAAATGGTTACAAGTATTGTTTGAACCCAGCCACTTTTGGCTAATACAAGATATTCTTTGAGCACAACCTTCTCAGGCTAAACAACCAGGTATTCTTTGAACACACAACCTCCTCAGGCTAAAGTACCACACAAGTGGATTTACAAAGATTTCTAAGAAAGAAAAGTTCCTCTTCGCAGATAGGGGTATAAAATGAAGTTCAATAGTAGCAGTGAGCGAAAACACAAAGTCTTAGCAATATAAGTGTGTTCGCCAACTGAAACTATGAAGAGTGAGGTCCCTATATAGGCAGGCTCTTCAGATATCCGTTAGAGACAGAAGAATGCCGTTGAGCTTTCTCCAAGTGCAGTCCAAAAAGGTGTCAGAGTGCAATCAAGTGATAGATAGCGTGCGCAACGGATTTGATGGCATGCTCAGTCCTTTTTCTAACTTGTACAAAGATTTTCTTGGAAAAGGAGAACCCTTTTCGTGTAGCATAGGTAAGCTCGAATCCCCATACTGATCTTAGAAGCTCTGATGAGTACTTTAGCAGATTTGAAATTGGCGCGAGTTACTCAAACTGTACTTCACTCTTATGACAGACGATGTAAATCTTCAGTCTAAAGATTGACTTGTAAGTTCCGTCTGAAGAGTTTCGTCTATCCTTTCGTCTGAAGACTTGGCTTTGAGACAGACGAATGACTTCAATTTTGAGAGGTCATCTTCCGTCTGTGCTTGTTCCGTCTGACTTTGCTTGTAACGTTTTGTCTGAGATGTTCCGTCTGTCTTGTAATAAATCAAAACTCAGAGACGTTAATCTCCTTGATCTAACAATCTCCCCCTTTTTTATGATTACATACCATACTAGTAACTATCTCAAAAGAGCATCTGCAAAAGACAAAGTTAGCTAAAACAAAATAATAAGCAGCCAGAATTACATCAAGACGATGTTCTTTGAATATACCTCTTTATAAGAATTGTTACATCAATGTGATGTAATCCATTTACAAGCTTACAAGATTCAGAAGAACAGAAAAACAAAAATAATCATATTAAAACAAATGAAAGAATTATAAGTTCAGAAATGTGCAATCAAATGAACAGAGTAAAAAAAATCTTCATCCTTTCTTCGTCTTTGTCTCCCCCTCAGACGAATGCTCTTCCATTGCACAAAAACTTACTATGCTTCCCCTTAGCATAACCTTTTTCTCAAATTATTCTCCCCCTTGGGCTGAGAATCATCAAAATCAAGATGGTAGAGGCTGTGGTTAATGTTGTACAAGATTCATGACAATACTTCGTAGTTGCTGCATCTCAGTAGATATAGAAACTTGATTTTCTTCAAGCTCTTTGTTCTTTTTCTTTAAGTGCTCACAGTTCTCCTCAAGAGCATCATATATGCGCTTCAAAACATTATACTTGTCAACGGGATCTTCTGGTGATTCAGGCTCCTCAGCAGTTGCAGGTGATTACGGTTCCTCATCAGTTACAGGTTCCTTAACAATTGGCACTGAGTCATCTTCAATGACTACCACTGAAGTTCCCTTCAGACGCGAGGAGAATAAAGGAAGTTCCATGCGAGCGCTAAAGTTATATTCCCATTGCCAAGAATATGATTTGTTAAAGGTAGTAAGTTGAAGGTACTGAGGTTCATAAGGAGGAAGAGTGTAGGCAAAAGCTCCTCCCGGGATAGACTTTACGCATGTGACAGACTCTTCATCAAATGAAGTTCCCAAGCAGAATGCTGAGGTAGCTTCATGATCCATTATCTTCCTTTGAATCTTGGGATTGAGAGGCTTTGAAGCATGAGCTTGAATAGCCTTGAGATGATCATAGGCAATAGACGGAAGTCGCTTGGGAATGTGTCTTGCAAACTTGAATTGCTTGGGGGCAGATGGTGTCTTCTTCTCCTTCCCTTTGGCCAAAAACTTAACCAAGCATGGTCTTGAGCGATCCATGACAATGAAATACTTGGTTTCGTTTGTGACTAAAGATGAGAACTGAGATCCCATCATGAAGGGATAGGGCCTGAGTTCCTTCCTTGCTCTCCTACGAATTTGAGAAAAGGAGGCTAACCTTCCTTTTTCTTCTCTTCTATAAGCATTAACTATCATTCTGAAGGCAATGTTATAGTCTTCCAGTAGAGAGTGAGCGAAGTCTTCAGGATCTTCACATTCATCGATGAGGAGGGAGTAACGAGGAAGAATTCCTGAACAATGTGGTCTTGTCCATGGAAGAACAATCCCTAGAGTATGCCCTAGTCCCACATACTCTGTTTGGTTCAAAGGGATTGTGAAGGTGAACAGATCATGACTATCAATGACATCCAAGTGCCAATGATCGCAGTCTCTTGGCTCATATACTTTGGAGGTAGCGTCTCCATATCTGCAATGGTGAAAGGCAGGTGCGTTAAGATCATGTTGAACCTCCCATTTGATGTTTTCTCTGTATGGAATGTGTGGTTCATAGCCAAGTGTTGGTTCTTCAATCAACAGCCCAACAAGATGATCCTTGTATCCAACAATGTTTTCCAAACCCTTGATGTTCAGCTGTGCTAACTCATCCCAAGGCAGACGCTTCAGCTAGTCGCGTTGCTCATCAGGGGAATATTTTACATCATCTTTGAAGTCCTTTGGCTTCAAGGGTTGGTGAAAAATGATAGGATTGACAGATCTCCCAAGTTGAAATCCCTTCTTTCCTCTGTAGCGATAGGGGTTCTTCAACTCGATTTAGGGAGTGTCCTCAATAAAGCAGTCTTCATTATCTGCAAAATAGCCATCAGTTGCGGATTAAGACGGTTCTTCATCACTAAGATCAGAGACATCTTAAGTCTGATGTTTTAGTAACCAATCTGGCTTGATTGGTCTTTCTGCACAAGAGCTTTCAACAAATCTCTCCATGACTAATTCGTTGAGAAACAAATAGTCTGTCTAGTGCTTCAGTGGAAGATCTTCTGGATTCAGTAACTCAGCATGCGATCTTACCAAAGGCTGAACTAGCCTTTTTATTTCCACATGTTCCTCATCAGACGAAAAACATGTGTCATCATCAATAATGACCATAGACGGAATCTCCATCGTCTGTGAGCAGGAAGTTTCTTCAGACACAACTTCTATCATCTGATGGCAAGGCACTTCCTCAGACGCAACAGGTATCGTCTGATTAAAGGCAGCATTGAGAGGAGACACAACAATAGGGTCAATGCTAGCACTCCTATGTTCGTCTTGGAGTAAGGATTCTGAAACCTCCATGGTTGGGGCCTCTTCATTTAACATGGTCTACAATTCCTCTGCTAGTTGGGCATTATCCTTCTGAATCTGGGCGGTTTCTTCACTATTCATGTCCTCTGAAGTTGCTGGTGCAGGAGCAGTTCCAGATGATCCAATGCCTCTAATGCTTTCTTGGAACAGACGTTCCCTTTCAGCTTTAAGCATAATAGAGACTCTTCTAACCTCTCGTAATTTCTTAGCTTCGTCTATCTCTCCAACAATGACAGACGTAAGCCTCTGTTTTTGCTTCAACTTTTCCTTACCTTTAGCAGCCTTTTGTAGAGCAATCTCCCTTGCTCTAGCTTTCTCTTCAGCTGTCTTCCTTTGATTTTCTTCGTCTGTCAAGATTCTAACAGACGAAGCATCCTCAAATGCTTTAGTTACCCTTTCATCTTCACTAGAGGAAACTTCTTTTTCTTGCGTCTTGGACGCAACATGTTTTATTCTTATATTCCTTTTTCTTTTTAGGGGTTCAACAATAACATCCTCAAAAGGGACTTTTGTTATGGTGACAGACAGTTGAGACGATGGAATTGGTGTTTGAGTTTGTGTTTGGGCTTCAAAGCCGTTTGGTCTAGCACGCTTGATGCGAGCTCTGTGAGGGTGTTCTTGGGTCATAGGAGAGAGAGGTTCTTCTTTTTCACTTTTGACATGAAGGAAGTTTGGGGGTAGACGCATCTTCGCAAAGGTGCTTCCTTTAACTTCTTTCCCTTCATTGTGCCACACTACTCCAGTGGCATCAAAACCTTGATTGATGATGATTTGGGAGAAGAGAGTAGCGTAAGGGATGCTGCTCTTCCTTCTAATATTTCTATTCTTCAGAGCGCTCACCCAATGATCTAGGATGATGTGAGGTAGGCTCATCTTCACATTCCTGAGATAGTAGTACATGGAGAAGCGGTCTCGATGGCTCACATTGTCCCTTGAGCCTGTTCGAGGTGTGAAGACATTGTAAAGGAGATTGTGGATGACTTTGCATGTTGGGTAGAGGTTCCCAGATCTCAAAAACTTGGAATCTTTAGGGTCGCGAACCTTTCCATAGAGCATTTTATCAACATGCTCCTCAGATTCGATCTTCATCCAATCTGCACTGTAGAAGCGACCTTCAGCTTTGCACTTCCCAACCTCAACGATGGTTTCAGTAGTGATGATTTACTCCTTGCTATCAATGGTGCCAATGATACCATCATCAAATTTTTTGGCATCGCTACAGAACTCAGCATAAGCCTCCATCAACCATGGACCCTTCCATTCAGCGAAGTCCATCCATCCATTAAAAGACAACATCTTTGACACTCGGTCTGATAGACCTTCAAGTGTGGATTTGGTAACCCACTTGCTTGGTAAGAAAAGATCTTTCACGAAGAAACTCTCTTCTGAAGTCTTGGTTTTCTTGGCGGCCATTTTCTAGGTTTAAAAAAGAAGGATTTTTGTGAGTATTAGATTTTTAGAGAGAAGATAAAGTTTCAGAGAAGATAGAATACTGTAAAGAGTTAAAATAGTAAACTTTGCAGTATTTATAGTCAAAGATTAAAACGGTTATAATTCATCAGACGAAAGAAGTTGAAACTGCCCCTGATTTGACGTGGCCTCATGATTGCGTTTTTAATGATTGATTTGACCTCTACAATTCACTGCGCGTGCTTCTCAACGTCCTAGAATAATGCAATAAATGACAGACACATTTAATGCTGCATTTATTTTGTCCCTGCACACTTAATTTTAAATTAAATAAATAATAACCTTGCGTCTGTTGAATTTCCTTCGGACTGATTGAACTTTATCAGACACAATGTTTCGTCTTAACACGAATAAATTAGACAGACGAAATAGACAGTTAAAAGGCACAAACGAAATAACTCAGTCAATTAAAGAAACAATTCCCAAATTTTCTTTAATGAAGTTAAAACGAGTTTCGTCTAAAGCTTTTGTGAAAATATCTGCCCATTGAAAGTCAGTTTGAACAAACTGTATATCAAAAACACCTTTTTAAACATAATCTCTTATAAAATGAAATTTGATTTCAATATGTTTGGGTTTTGAATGTTGAATAGGGTTTTTGTTGAGATTAATTGCACTTGTATTATCAAAAAACACTGGTATTTGGTCTCAAGCCTGGAGTAATCCTAAAGTTTATGTTTTACCCAAAGTAATTGTGAACAACACCCAACTACAACAATATACTCCGCTTCAGTGGTTGAGAGTGCAATAGAGTTTTGCTTCTTGCTTGACCAAGAGATGAGTGATTAGAAATTGACATCCACCACTTGTGCTTTTCCTTTCCACTTTATCTCTAGCATAATCAGCATCGCAATAGCCAATGAGATTGAAATCACTGTTTTTCTTATAAAATAAAGTGAGATTAGTAGTTCCAATAAGATATCTCAAGATACGTTTTACAGCTTGCAAATGAGATTCCCTAGGATCAGATTAAAAACGTGCACATAGACAGACAGTAAACATAATGTCAGGTCTACTAGTAGTGAGATAGAGTAGAGAGCCAATCATACCTCTGTATACCGTCTGATCCACGGTCTTACCTAATCCATCCTTGTTGAGGCTTGCAACAGACGAATGCATTGGTGTTTTCATAGGCTTAGCATTCTCCATTTTGAACTTCTTTAGAAGCTCCTTGGTGTACTTCTGTTGATGAATGTAGATGCCTTGTTACGTTTGCTTGATTTGAAGTTCTAGGAAGAACTTTAATTCTCCCATCATACTCATCTCAAACTCATCCTGCATTATCTTAGAGAAATCCTTGCACAAGGATTCGTTAGTTGCTCTAAAGACTATATCGTCTACATAAATTTAAACAATGATAAAATCCTTAGAAACACTTTTCTTAAAGAGAGTTATATCAACCTTTCCTCTTGAAAAACCATTTTTAAGAAGAAAAGAACTCAATCTTTCATACCAAGCTCTAGGAGCTAGTTTAAGACCATAAAGTGCTTTCTTCAATTTGAAAACACGATCTGGTTGAGATTGACTCTCAAAACCAAGAGATTGTTTAACATACACTTCTTCAATAAAACCGTTTAGAAAGAAACTTTTCACATCCATTTGATATAGAACGATATTCTTGTGAGTAGTAAAAGCAAGTAAAATTCTAATTGCTTATAATCTAGCTACAAGTGCAAATGTTTCAGTAAAATCAATACCTTATTGTTGGTTATAGCCTTGAGATACTAACCTGGCCTTGTTTCTTACAACTTTTCCAGCTTCATCAAGCTTATTTCTGAATACCCATCTCGTTCCAATGATGCTTTTATTTCTTGGTCTTTCCACTAGAGTCCATACATCATTCCTTGTGAACTGGTTAAGCTCTTCTTCCATAGCTAAGATCCAGTCATTATCTTGTAGATCTTCTTCAATATCTTTGGGCTCTATATCAGACACAAGAGCGTATCCAGAAACATCTCTCAGTCTAGATCTAGTTTGAACTCCTTGATGTCTATCTCCAATGATCAGATCTTCGGTGTGGTTTGAGGCAAACTTCCAAGTTCTGATAGGAACATGATCATCTTGGTGTTGAGGAGCAGACGAAGAGGGTTCATCTGTGCTGGGAGATGTCCTTTCGTCTGTGCTTGTGTCTGAGCAAGGTTGGACAGACGGATCAGCTTCTTGACCAGAGGGAGTTATCTGCAAGTTATCAAATAAATTTTCCAGGTCTGATATTTCTTTATCAGCCTTTGAGTTATCTTGGAATTGTACATGAATAGATTCCTTCACAACTTGTGTTTTAGAGTTAAAAACTCTATAGGCTTTAGAAGTATTAGAGTATCCAAGTAAAATCCTCTCACAACCTTTGAATCAAACTTGCCAAGTTGATGGTTAGTATTTAAAACAAAACATTCACATCCAAAAGGATGGAAGTATGAAATGTTGGGTCTTCTTCCTTTCCATAGTTCATATGGAGTCTTATTCAATATTAATCTTATTAATATTCTGTTTTGAATATAAAAGGAAGTATTAATTGCTTCTACTCAATAATATTTTGGAAGAGAGCTTTCATGCAACAAAGTTCTAGCCATTTCTTGTAAGGTACGATTTTTCCTTTCTATAACCCCATTTTGTTAAGGAGTTCTTGGAGACGAAAAATTGTGAAAGATACCATTTTCAAAACAGGAGGCATTGAACTTAGAATTTTCAAATTCTGTTCCATGATCACTCCTGACAGATGCAATACAAATTCCTTTTTCTTTTTGAACACGTTTGCAGAATATTTCAAAGACACTGAATGACTCATGTTTATGGGCTAGGAAGTATACCCATGATCTAGTATAATCATCCACAATTACAAATCCATATCTCTTTCCTCCAAGATTTTCTGTTTGAGTAGATCTGAAGAGATCAATATGTAATAGTTTAAGGGTCTTATCGTGGAAACAACATTTTTAGATTTAAAAGAAGCTTTAAGTTATTTCTCATGCTGACAAGATTCACACAGACGATTGAATTTTCAAGATATTTTTGGCAAACCTTTCACAAGATCCTTTTAAGAAATTTTTGAAATGTACTTGAGACTTAGATGTCCAAGCTTTTTGTGCCAAATATCTTGTTCATCGTCTGTTGAAATCAAACATGTTACATTCTGATTACTAAGGTCAGAAAGGCAAACTTCATAGAGATTGTTCTTTCTTTTCCCAACAAACAAAATGGATTTGTCTTTGTTCTTGACTATACACTCATCAGAGTTAAAAGCTACTTCATATCCACTGTCACAAAATTGACTTATGCTAAGTAGATTGAAGTTGAGGCCTTTAACATAAGACACATTTTGAATGAGAGGATTGGGTGTCTTACCAACATTCCCAATACCAAGATTTTACCTTTCCCTGAACCATATGATACAAACCCTTTACTTGGTCTGAGATCTTGGAACATAGACAAGTCTCCCGTCATGTGTCGTGAGCACCCATTGTCCAGGTACCAGCTTGAAGTCTTCTCTTTTCCTATTAAGGATATCTACAACAGGAATAATGAGTGACTTTGGTACCCAAATCTTTTTGGGTCCTTCTTTGTTATTTGAAGAAGGTTTCTTTTTGTTTAAGGTTCTTGTGTTCTTTCTCTAATCATTAGGAACCTTACTGTAAATTTTGTTCTTCTTCTTATGAGCAGACGAAACAAATTTGTTTTTCTTTTTGTCTGACTCTTCAACATAACAAAGTCCACTTTTGTCAGACGGACACCTCCCATATTTTAAAATATTTTCAAGCATGGAGGATCCTTTAGTGAACTTTGTTAAGTCTTTGAGTAAAGATTTATTTTCTTTCTTTAATCTCCCGATTTCAAGAATGAAAATCTTCTTCTCAGATTCAGATGATACTTCATCTGATACTTTCTTTTGAAGCAACTCTTTTTCAGATCTCAAAGTAGCATTTTCTTCCAAAGTTTGTTTTAACTTTACTTTTCATACTTTGTATTGCTCAGCAATAAAATATGAGTTTGCCAAAAGCGTATAATATGATATCTCTTCTGTTTCTGACTCAGACTCAGACGAGGAAGATGAGGAAGTTTAATACTCAATTACCTCAGATGAAACAACATCTCCGGCCATAAGGCAAATGTTTTTTGTTTCTTCTTCTTCTGTGGATTCCTCTGAACTTTCACTGTCAAGGTCTTCCCAAGTCAGCAAGCTCTTCTTACCCTTATCTTTGCGAGGGTTCCATCTCTTCTTCAACCTTGGACATTCAGATCTCATGTGTCTAGGTTTTCTGCATTCATAGCAGACAATCTCTGAGCTTTCCTCCTTGCTTGAGGGATTCTCAGGGAACTTCTTTTCCTTCTTCTTGAAGAAGCGTTGACCTCTTTCCTTCTTCGTCATCATCTTCTTGAAGCGTCTAGCCATGAGAGAAATTTTATCATCAGACGAATCAGACTCGGTGGTGTCAGTTTTCAAAACTTTATGTTTCTTCTTTCTTTCTTTCTCAATAGACTCTTCCTTTGGAACTGTGTTGACAGACGGAAGAGCTATGGGCTCTTGAACCTTGATTTTGTCTCTTTTACAAAGAAGTACCTCATGTACTCTCAAGGCACCGATTAACTCATCAAGAGTTAATGTCTTCATATCACGCCCAACTGAAATAGCAGTGGACATAGCTTCCCACGGGGGAGGAAAACTGTCCAGAACCTTCATGTTGTTCTAGGCTTTGGTGAACTTGATTCCCAACACAGTAAGTCCATTTAATATGGTTTGGAATCTTTCAAACATCATATTAATATATTCTCCTTTCTTCATAGAAAACATCTCATATTCTCTTTGAAGAGGGCAGCTTTCCTCATTCTGACATCCTCAGTTCCTTCATAGGAAATCTTGAGGGCGTCCCAGAGCTCCTTTGCAGTTTTGTAGGCACAAAATCTGTTATATTCTGTCCTTGAGAGAGCGCACATAAGAGCATATCTGGCTTTGTTATTGAGCTCCATAAGTGAATATTCTTCACTTCCCCATTCAACTTTAGGTTTAACAATAGGGATATCTCCTCGGGTAATGATGTTCCTACAGACTATCTGTACTAGGTAGACTTGATGTACATCTCCATCCTGTCAGCCCAATAAGGATAGTCATCACCAGAGAACGCCGACGACTTGTTCATAGATGACCCACCAGACAAGAACGAGGGTCCTTGCGACTCCATCTCAAATCTTTTCCTCTAGCAGCTGTTAAGCGCTCAACCCTTAGAGGCTGAGCTCTGATACCAAACTGTAAAAGATAAAACACAAGAAGGGGGGTTGAATTGTGTTAATAAAAAATTTAACTCCTTTCGTCTGTTGATTTAAATGCAGTCAGACGAAACAGTTCTTATCTTCAAATGTTAATTTTAATGGACAAACGTTATAAGTTGATTATCCCCGTTAGTCACAAGTTCAGTAAGAGTAAACACAAATATTTTTATACAGGTTCGTCTATTCAAGACTACGTCCAGTTACCCAGCAACTACTGAGTTTTCACTACAAACCGTGAAATGGTTACAAGTATTGTTTGAACCCACCCATTTCTGGCTAATACAAGATATTCTTTGAGCACAACCTTCTCAGGCTAAACAACCAGGTATTCTTTGAACACACAGTCTCCTCAGGCTAAAGCATCATACAAGTGGATTTACAAAGATTTCTAAAAAAGAAAAGTTCCTCTTCGCAGAAAGGGGTATACAATGAAGTTCAACAGTAGCAGTGAGCGAAAGTACAAAGTCTTAGCAATATAAGTGTGTTCGCCAACTGAAACTAGGAAGAGTGAGGTACTTATATAGACAAGGTCTTCAGATATTCGTTAGAGACAGAAGAATGTTGTTGAACTTTCTCCAAGTGCAGTCCAAAAAAGGTGTCGAGTGCAATCAACTGATAGATAGCGTGCGTAGCGAATTTGATGGCATGCTCAGTCCTTTTTCTGACTTGTACAAAGATTTTCTTGGAAAAGGAGAACCCTTTTCGTGTAGCATAGGTAAGCTCGAATCCCCATACTGATCTTAGAAGCTCTGATGAGTACTTTAGCAGATTTGAAATTGGTGCGAGTTACTCAGACTGTACTTCACTCTTATGCCAGACGATGTAAATCTTTAGTCTAAAGATTGGCTTGTAAGTTCCGTCTGAAGAGTTTCGTCTATCCTTTCGTCTGAAGACTTGGCTTTGAGACAGATGGATGACTTCAATTTTGATGGGTCATCTTCCGTCTGTGCTTGTTCCGTCTGACTTTGCTTGTAACGTTTTGTCTGAGATGTTCCGTCTGTCTTGTAATAAATCAAAACTCAGAGACATTAATCTCCTTGATCTAACACCTTCAATGTGTAATTTTTCTGGCAAAAATTACAAACCCTTCAATGTGTAATTTTTCTTACAAAAATTACAAACCCTTCAACATGTAATTTTTTTTTTTGGCAAAAATTACAAACCCGTGTAATTTTTTTGACAAAAAATTACAAACCTTTCAATGTGTAATTTTTCTGGTAAAAATTACAAACCCTTCAATAGTGTTGGACAGACACTACACTTATACAACAATCCTTCTTTACATCAGAATTAAAAAAACTCTTCTAGAGTAATTTCTTTTTGTAACAATAGAATCTTCTGACTAGTGGGACAATTTGTAAAATTGTAAAATTTTATATCTTAAAATTATTAAAATAATATGCTAAAATTCATATAAATGATTATAATTATAATAATTTATTCTTATTAAATATATTATCAAAATATAAATTTGAATAAAATAAATAATAGAATTTTAATACAAAAGAAAATGCGTATCTCAATTAATTAATTAACCTATTAAATCACCGATTCAAAAATAAAATTTACCAAATCATGTCATGGCACATTAAATAATTAAAGACATGTATCATGATCAAAAACAATATTGAAGGTGTCAGTAGTAATTGTTGTGATAGTTGCACGAGCTTTTGTTGGTGGGTGTTTTAAGTAAGGTGAAGGTGTGCTTCACCAAATTAGGAGTGCATCACATTGATAAGGGATCAATAACAGTGAAACTACTGTCCAATTTCTGACAATGTTGACCTGTTTCAGAACTAGCTAGAAAAACGATTTTCTTATACATTTGACTTAAATATTAAATATTCCGTCTTCAAAGTTATATATTTATGCTCAAAACATGATCTTTATAATGTGAACTATGTATGACCCAATTAAGTTATTTCACCGACCTACTTTCTTTTTTTTTTTATTAGAAGAAAACAAATTATAACTTTAAAAGTTTGGGAAAATGAAACAAAATATATATATTTCAGTTTTTACTTGTTCATCTAATAAATCATAAGTTTGAATGCGTATCTTTTACTTATCTTCTTAAGCTAAGGTAAATATAAATCCTATTTCCACATTGAAATAGAAGCAAAATAAAAAAATATTCCTAAAACAATCTATAATATTTTTGGAACAGATACGTATACACAGAGATTTATCTAATTAACTAAACTATTCTCTTGTTAGGGTACTTTTTTATTAGCGAGTTCTTGCTATTTCTTTTAATGAAAAAAAAGTTTTGTTATGAATTTAGAACATAATACAAAAAACGTTTTGTTATATACTTTAGAACGTAAAACTCTCTTAGTTGTAATCGCTAACTTTGTATCATATTATTAGATTAAGAAAAAAATAAAGAATGAATATAAAACGTAGGTTATTTAAATTTATTTTTAAAGTATATTTTCCTTCTCTTATACGCCGTAGAATTTTTTAACATCAAATATAAAATTTGTTAATTTTATATATTTAAATAATATTATATGTTAATTGAATTTAATCGATTTAATTGTTGGAAAAATATTATAAAATTATTATATATTAAATTCAGTATTAATTTTGAGCATTTTATATAAATTATGTTATAAAATATTATTAGTAAATTTTATATATTTTATATAAAAATATCAAAATATTAACACATTGTAACATTTTTTTGAATAAATATTAGTAAATATTAATAATCTAACAGTCTGATTTGTTGGAGAGAAAAATTTAAAATTTTAACATAAAAAGAAAAAAAATTAAATTTTTACTTTTATAAGTTAAAATTTCTTTTTTAATAAAAGACATCGTTATTATTATTTTTTTTTCTTTCTTTCTATTTTCTTACCCCTCAACTAACATACAGTAGATGTCACCATTATAGGAATCTTCTGAACTGCAGCTATGTCTTTCGCAACCCTACCTTTTAGTTTTAGTTTTAGTTTTACTTATTTATTTATTCATATATATATATATATATATATATTAATTAAAGTTGCATCCAACTTTTTCCACCACAAATATTTTATTTTTATTTATAAAATTTCATTTATTTATTATCTTTCGTTAAGATTTGTCAAATAAATTTTACTGCAACGGATATAAATACTTTTAAAAGAATAAAGATTAAATATATTCTTCATATTTAATTATATTTATATTTGGTGATTTTTATTGAATTATATTTAAATAATTAAGGTCTAGTTGATAGCAATTTAAATAACTTCAAAATTAAATAATTTCATCGTTGTTCTACGTTTTGTTTCGATAAATGATTTCATCCTAAATTTTATGCAAATAATAATAATGTTCTGTTAGGTTAGAAAAGAGTTGTAGGCTTAAATGGTAGGTCTGATTTAGAACAGTAGAAGCGTATGGATACAAAGAACGAGGTGACACGTGACACTGACATTGACCCGGCGACTAAGCTTTGCCTTGCCTTTGTCTGCCATGTTTATGATATGGTGAATGCTGAACTTCCCCCACGTGAATGAATATATATATATAAATGAGATGTTTCACTTCTAAAACTTAATAATAATAATTTTCAATTATAATTGTTATATTATAATTAAAAAAATTAAAATTAAAAATAAATTTATTATTATTTTTTAATTTAAAAATATAAATTATCTTAACCGTTATAACTTACTTGTAAGCTTATTAATTTAATTGTCTTTATTAAAAAAATATTTATTATTTTAAGAATTTATTATTTAAGATAATATATATATATATATATATAATTATTAAATATATACGATGATTAAGACAATTTTTTTAAAAAGTTTAAATTAAATAATATAAATGTTAAAATAAAAAATATACAGTTAATACAATATTTACATAAGTTTAAAAAGTAAGATTTATGTAGATGTTTGGAAAAAAAATAAAAATTTAAAAGAATATATGAAAATTGAAGCTTTCTTATTATATAAAAAGATTACACAGCAAGAAATTTACTCTTCTCACTCTATCTTATTTGATGAAATCAATGTATAAGAAAAGAAAAGCTTAAATAAGATAAGATTAGATAAAATTAGGATAACCTAAAATCATATGGTTATTTATTAACATCTTTTTTTATTGTATTGTTTATTATTATCAAATTTTTATCAATAATATATCTTTTAAAATTATAGAGTATTCTTCATTTTAAAGATAAGGATAATATCATGACTGTTCATCATCAATACTATCATAATCATCTTTTTTCTTCTTGCACTTGGTGTCCTTATAAGCTTTATACTGTATTGTTGGTAAAATATTTTTATTTTTCTTTTATTTACTATTTCTTTATTATTTCATTTTATTTTGTAATTTAAAATATGTACAAACTACTATTTCACCATCTATTATTATATTATGTATTTGACCATAATTTACCCTATCACAAGATATTGTTTTCCATAATGTTTTTCTAAGTTTATTTTAACTTTTTCTGTAAATAATTTTGTTAATTCCATAAAGAATCTCTTCTTTAGAACCCTGCAAAACCATCTTCCCTTATAAAGTTATTTTAGATAAAGAGTTATCTTTATACAATATATAATCAGATATTTTTGGATAATAAAGATTTAATAATTGACTATTTGATATTTCTTTAAAAATATTATGATCTCCTGTAAAATTTTGAATTATTGAATAGATTAATGTTCATACAACATCTTCTTGATTATTTTCAGGTTTTATATTTTTTAATATTGTTATTTGATCTTACTTAGTATAAAAATTATTCCACCAGTCTTTTAGTTGACTAGTGAATCCTTGTACTAACACTATAGTTGCCGATTTATCATCACAATTGTTTGTTTTATCGGCAGTAGCCGCCATACTCATTTTACATGTTAAATCTAATATTGTCTGCTCACTTAGTCCATCTAAATTTCATTCTACTATATCATCTCCTGAAAATGAATTTTGTATCAATTCTCTTCTTTCTTCAAATTGTACATATGTGCCTGTAGGCCTAGAATATTAACTTCTAAGTTTTAAAAAATATATTATTTTATTAAGTTCTAAAGTATTGATTGATGAGTTATTAAATTCTTTTAGTTTCTTTTTAATATCGTCAAATTTTAAATCAGTGTTATTTTTTAATTTTAATGTATCTAATTTTTTCTGTGGAACATTAAATATTTTATATATTGATTTTATTGTTTGTTCAGTAGTAGAACTACTGGGTATGTCTACTTGTGTCTATTTGTTTTCTATTCTAGTTAATTATTTTGTTATAATTCTTAATATTGTATTTGAGTAATTTAATTGAGAATATTTTTTTATGTCTTTGACCTCTATATTTTGATCTTAATTTTTTATATCTTTACAAGGGTAAGCTTCTATATCTAAATATTTAGTGGCGTATCATTATTTCTTGTATCGATGGATATTCTGACTCTATAATTTCATTATTTATTGATTTTCATGTATTATTTATATTTTTCTAATGGACTAATTATTTTATGATTAAAAGGTTAATTTAAATTTTGTTCTTTACTATATTTTGCAAATTTATCAAAGAAATAAATGCTTATCTCATGTTCATTAAGGTAGGCATGAAATTTTTCTCTAGATTCTTTTAATTATTTTTGAGAATAGGTTTCTAAATACTAGTTTACTTTTCTTTATTATATTCTTCTTGAAAATCTTCTCTAATCTATTTATTATCAATTTCAAATTATTCTTCTTTAATTAAAGTATTTAATACTTGTGACACTATAGGACAATACTGAGGAGATTCTGACATGTCAGATTCTTCATATAATGGTTTACTTACTCTTAGAGTTATCTTATCGACCTACCTTGTTATTACTAAGATACTTTCCACTTTCTTTATTTTAATTTTTATTGATAGAAAACATTTTCTTCTTCTAATTTTTTTTATTTTGCAGAATCATTTATCTTTCCTTGTAG
The DNA here is from genome assembly GCA_026586105.1 of Hylodesmum podocarpum. Taxonomy (NCBI): domain Eukaryota; kingdom Viridiplantae; phylum Streptophyta; class Magnoliopsida; order Fabales; family Fabaceae; genus Hylodesmum; species Hylodesmum podocarpum. Next base: position 9,432,893 of record JALJEV010000131.1, read on the forward strand.
AAAACGTCATCATATTTTTGAAAATTAAAACATATCGCATAAGTCATAAAATCACAACCCATTAAAGTTTATCTACAGAGTGTCAGGAAAATTTGTAATGTTATGAAAATTATAAATATACATATTGTTCACAACTATCTTTATGTTAACTAATCATTTCCTTTATTCTTTCATCGAACCTCCAAATAGAATTATTGAATATACTTATTAATCTGCTCCCTTAAATAAAATTTAGGATCATTACAAACCACGTAAGGGTAAGTTCTAGATAAAAATCTCAATAAGGATACATACCATAATCAAATAAATAAATAAATAAATTATGACTAAATGAAAATTTCCTGTATAATGCATGCTCCATCCTCTACTTCATTAATATGCTATGTGGTACCATATCAGGTAATACGACATCATCATCGTAAAACATACCGACCAGTTGGGATCTCATAATGATGCATCGAATATGTAGAAATCTTTATAAATTTGGAGTATTTTAGTAATAGCCTTTGATGTTATTAATACTTCAAGACCTCTATAAGACTTAAAACTTTTCAGAATTTAAAATCATATAAAAATAAACACAGCAAAGAGTTGAGATGCTTTAGAACACAAAATTTCATAAAATTTAGTATTTTAGAATCTTTAAAAACTTGAAAACTTAAGGAATTTGGAAACTTCCTTTACCTTAATTTCTCTTGAAAACTCCTTGCAACCCTTTGAAAAGGATTTTGAATGTTGAAAGAAGGTTGGTCCTACACTCTACCAAAATACACGTGATGTAGGTTTAAAAGTGAAAGTGAAAGAAATTTTAGAATTTTGGAATTTGGCCTAAAGTATGCAATAGTTTTGGTGGGGTGAAAATGAAAAAATATTTATTATTTTGGGCTACAAACTTCACGGCACAAGTGAGGTATTTTTAGGTGAAAAAAATCATTAAACAATTCCATGTAACTAACTAGTTAGGATAGTTTGGTTACTTTAACCATTAGTTACTTAAAATGTAAGTCATTTTTGACTTTGCTTTGAATTTGCGATTAATGCTTCTTATCTTCATTTCACATGGCATGTCAGCAGGTGTGATGGCTAGAAGGTTTCCATGTAACAAAATTTTACAAAATGTCATAGTTTGCTAAAAATTACTAAATTATGTTGATATAACTTTGCAAAATTTGCCAAGTTCTCGTGGCTTCCCTTCTAAGCCCACCTTTGCATCTTCCTTTCATCATTTTCACTTTTAGTTAATTGTTTTATAACCAAGGATAACAAATTGTATATAAATTTACACAATTGCAATTTAGAAGTTACTTAATTTTAAGGTTTTATAATGAATTGAAACCCTAATTTATCTTATAAATTTTATGATTTTAATTCCATCCTTCAAATATCATGTGATTATGTCATAGTTAAGAAACAAATTATAAGGATTCTAACAATTATTTTTCCCTAATTTTTCGATTCACAGATTGTTGTAGATAAATTTTTAAGATATTTTCTGTATTTAATTTACAGAAAATTTGTTATGTAGCGTTTTATTCCAACCTGTATATTTATTTTCTATATATTATGAACTATATTTCCTTTGATTTTCTTGCTATTTGAATTTTTCAACTTATACTGCTTATACAAACGCAGTCCGTAAAATAATTAAATTTGTTAGAAAAACGCATATTTTTAGAGTCAGTAAATTTTTTTGTGCAACAATATATAATATTTATGTATTAATTCTTAATAAGTTTTCGTACTTAAATACAGACACATAATTGTTTACGGATAATAATATAATTCAAACAGTGAATTCCTACTAGATTGGAATTATTAAATAACGTTCGAAACATCAAATAGTAATAAAAACGTCAAACAACAAAGTTATTTTTCAACGACGTTTTTATTTATAAACGTAACAGTAATTTTATCAAATTACGTAATAATATTGCTATCAGACGACAAACTGTTTTGAATTATCTTTTTCACCTAATTAAATTATAACGGTAAACAATTAATATGCAAGTTTTTATGAAAATTTTAGTAAACCCTTTAACTACGTTTTCAGTATATGTAGTTATTTACAAAAATTAATTTTGAGGCTGTTACACTATCCAATCCTCTAAGACTTAGACTTATTGTAGATCCATCTATAGAATGTATAAAGGTTTAGCTTTTTATGTTTGTGGTTCATCTATTCTTAAAGATGTAGGTTTATTCATTTTAAATATGATGTATGTTCCTTCTTGGATTATTTCTTTTATTTGGGTATTATAAACATTTTTTTCTTCAATTATGTCTTGTAATAGCCATTCTTTTGGAAGTTTATTCTTTAAATCTTTATGTTTAAATTTTTAACATACTTGTATTGATTTTTTTTTTTTTTTTTAGATTTGCTTCTACTAATATTATTTCTTTTTTGGGTGATGATCTTAGAGCCTTGTAATTATAATCAAATTTTGTAACCTTATAATAAACTCTAAATATTATCTGAATAGGACCAAAATATTTTTCTATTATATTATCTGATATTTGTATGTATAATTTTAATGCCTCACTTGTTTTGTTATTATTTAAATTCTTTGAAAAATTTGGATATAAGTTAAAGAAGGCAGGACCATTATGAATATTATATTCTAATATTGCTATCACTAAATGATTAAATTGTTGTATTCTTGTATCTCTTAACATTAATAATACTAAACTATTTATTTCTTGTCTAAAATTAGGTTTTTCTATTACTTGTGTTAATCCTAAATGAATAAAACTATAACCTTTTTTATATGTTGATATAAAATTTCTTGTTCTAATAAATTTATAATTTTATTAATTTTTATTCATGAATAAGTGGATTCTACAATATATATTTCGTCTTGATTTGATGTCCGAATACTATATATTTTATATACTTGATTTTTACTAATGATTGATGTTGACCAATTTTGTAATGAATTTTCTATATCAGCTACTCATAATTCAGTTATTTTATTATAACTTAATGAAGAAGGATCTTGTTGCGGAGTATTAACTATATTTTGTTTATCTTTGTTATTTTATCCTAAATCACTCAATGATCTAAAAAATTTGTCCTTTTTAATCTTTTGTTTGTTTCCATGTTACGGGACTAACTTTTACCAACATATTTACTACCTCTTTAGGTTTTATTACCAGGAACAAGACTGACCAACATATAGACATTTTTCAGTGTGACAATTGAATTCCTTTGAAAGAAAAGAATGACAAAGTTTTTTATTCCCTCAAGATCTTTTAGAATTTAATAATCAAATTTAAGTTATAACTTTAGGCAGTAAGATGTTAAATATTCTTTAATTCTCGTTCTAAGTATTTAATGTTATTTTTATAAATTGTCATTACATATAGATATTTAGTCTTGTCCTCTGTTTTGTTATTACTTAAACAATATTTAAATGCATTTTTTCTTAATTTTCTTAACATAATAACGACTTCTCTAGTCGGGTTGAGATGATATGTGTTATGCATTTCTTAAGTATACAATACTATATCCCCTCAAAGGAAACCAAATATAAAGTTTTAATAAGTATCAGACTCTGGTACCACTAATAAGTATCAGAATAATATGATTTTTAGGATGTGTAAATTATATAGCAGATTTTATTCTCAATATCAGAATAATTTGTACTCCTCTGTATTCAAGATTAAGAAAAAACCCTCCTAGCTGAAATGAAAACACGACTTTAGCGAGAAAGCAAATAAAAGAAATAGTTAAAAAAAAAATACCCTGTTTAGGAATCCCATATTCAGAAGCCTTTCGTTTATTGATATGGGGGAGTTTTACAAAAATCTTTAGAAAATTCAAAAGAACAAATTATTAGATATCATTAAGGAATTTGACAGTCTTAACAACAAAAATACAATACAGTTAAAAAGGAAATTCTTCAATAGTTTTATGCTTACAAAAATTTCAACTTGATTTATTTAACAAAATGTTTTTAATTCGTACTCATTGTAAGGCAAAAGATGTTCAAAATTTAGTTTCTAAACATATTTTTGCAAGATGACAAACTTTGTTATCATGTTTTGATTTTGACATAGAACATATTAAAGGAAAAAATAATTTTCTTCCTGATGTTTTAACGAGGGAATTTTTACAGGCATCAACATGAGTATAGAGCCAACGACCAAAAATGATTATGGTTCCCTAATGGAACCAAATAACGTCTACAGTTCATCAATAAATCAATATGGTTCTCCAAAAGAACTGAACAAAGCTTCCTCTTCAATATCTTTAAGGCAACCGACCCCAACAAAACCAATTTCTACCTTAATAGAACTGACAAAGTCTCCTTATTCAACACGAAACCCTCTAATAACATCCAATAGGTTTACTCTATTACATTATCAAAAATTTTAACTGGACCTAGGTATTTTGTTGGAAAACCCCCTGCTTCCCAAGAGTCACCAAAAACACTCGTTCTACAAGAAACTTAAAAATCCTAATATTAGAAGAATATTTAGAAAAATCAGAAACCATGCCTATTATCGCACTAGAAAAGGCATGAATAGCTACAAACCCAAGACAAATAGTTGAAAACATATTTTCTCAAGACTTTCATTATCCTCCCCTAGACATTGATAAAACAAAAATCTTCTATGAGTTCATATCAGTGGATACTATTTCTGTGAAAATATTCCACAATAAAGATTCAAAAGGAAACATTCAATTTTTAAAAAGAAAGATTTTACAGGTTCTCCAGAGTAATGGAGTCAACCACTCCATGGAAAAAAGTCCTTTTTCAAGAAATTTTAATTGTCCAAACTTTTCTTATTTTGATTACATGGAAGCATATGCAAACATATTATTTGTTAAATAGGATAAACATTCTTGGTTTATTTGGTTCAAGAAGGGCATATCTTTAAAATTTCCAAGATGGTTTATCAGGTGGTTTGTGGACTATGGACCTTTAGCACCAATACTCCCATTAAAAATAAATGAAGTATATGATTATTTTAGACAATATTCAACATTTGTATCAGGATATCGATTCATATCATTTGTAGCTTCAAAAGCCATAACTTGGTTTGTAGTGTGGAATTATACCTTGGTAGCTCCATATAAAGGTATAGAAATCAAGATGTTAACAAGAACTGTGAAGATCAAGTAGTAGAAGAAATTCAATAATAATTTAGTTTGTAAAATTAGATTTCAAGAATGGTTAAAGAATAACTCCAACAACCATGACACAAGCAATCTAAAAAAAGACGTTAGCAGAGAAGTAACAATTAATGACGACTTTAGTATCAACAACATTAAAAGAAGAGTTTGAAAAAATATTTTAAAAGCAACATCATCTAAAGGATCAGACAAAAATAGTACTGATAACGAACTGTCACACTATAATCCTTATCTCCAAAATGAAGACATGTTTGACTGAATACTCAATAATTTTAGGAGTTGTGTTTTTGGCAAGATTTTGGTAATAGTAAAAAAAATAAGTGTCGATAGATATGAACTGCTCTCGGGCAATCCTTAGTGAATTTCATAATTGCTTTGTAATCTTTCTTTCAATTTTCATTTCTTCTTTCAAACATCTCTGTTAATCCTACTCCTCAAGTTTTTTTATTAATTGTTTATTGCATATTTTATTCAAGCATCTATATTATTTGATTTAATCTTTTATTTTCAAGAATCATCTTAATCGTCATAGACATTAAATAATTATATATTAAATACATACGAATGTCTAGCTTGTCTTCTTGGAGGGTCCTAATTTTATTGATTACGAAGAAAGATTAGATTCACATGTGAGATTATGTGTAAATTACAAAGATAAATAGAATTACTATTAAAAATAAAGATCTATTGCCTAATGATATGATGGATTGGTTAATGAGTTCATGTGTGTTTCGTAAGATAGATCTTTCATCAATTTACCATTTGATAAACAAAAAGGATTACTTGAAGTATGGTGTCATAACTGAAAATAATTATTTGCAAATATGTCCGATACACTTTTCTTTAAAAAAAAACTATAATAAAGAAAATGTTTTAAATTTAAAAATACAAGAATATCTTTACCTTGTATTTAGATGGAGAATTTAAAAATTTCCAAGAAATTTAAATACACAACATTTTAATTACCTTGATTTAAATTCCTTTCATTTTGTATTCATTTTGCTTGGATGAATTAATTCAATTTCTTGTGCTTTAATTTTCTTGTTTGGATAAATTATTTCAATTTCCTAGAAATTCAAATTTTCATTTTTAAATATTTATTTAAAATCTAAATTTTTAATATTGAATAAAAATAAATATTAATAATTTTTAAATACTTAAATATTCAAAATAATTTTAATGCTACATGATGAATTCTAATAATACAAAATATTTAATAATTAATTTTTTGATACTAAATAATTAAAAATATAATAAATACTTAATTAAGAACTACGTCATATTGCAATAATTTTAAAAATAAATAATTATGTAAGTTATATTTATTTATAAGAATTTAAATGAATTTTAAAAATAACAATTGGAATGTTTTATTGAAATATTAAAATGTATAAAAAGATAAAATATTAAGAGGAAATAATGAAAAAAAATCTTAGCGATTAAAAAGTTATACTTATTTAATCACTTAAAAAAAATTTAATAAAATAAATTAAAAAAAATGAGACATATACGAAAACTTAAATTAAAAAAATATAAATTATTATTTTATAGCTACTTTTTATTGTAAAAATAATTGTCTTAGTTATATGAAAATAAATTATATCTATTTAATCACTTTATGATAAAGTTAATAAGATAATTTTAAAATAACGACAGAATTTAAAAAAATTAATTAATATATTTCACTTTTTAAAATAAAATTGAATTAATTTATGTATTTTTAAATAAATAATATATCAGGTCATTAAATATATATTAATTCCAATAATATAAAAAATAATAATTAAATTAAGTTTTAGTTTTATGTATAATTTATTTTATTTTTAATTATTATTATTTTTAATTAAATAAATATTGAAATAATTTTTTAATGTGTCATTAAAGAATATAAAAATAATATAAATGTGATGAATTTTAATATTAAAATAAATTTAGAGTTTAATGTTATTTAAAGAAACTTTAAAATAGTGCAATATAATTTAATTGAGGAATGAGGAATTTGAAATGCTTATATTTTAGGTAGAATTTTAAATTTTTCAATTTTACATAATTTAAATTCTTTAATAAAATGGCATAATTTCAAAATTTTCTAAATAATTTTTTTAAACAAATCAATTAATAATATGATAATTCAAATTTTAGAATAAATGAATTACTTCATGAAATTGACTCATCTAAACACAATTCTATGTTATTAATTATTTATTTTTGTTAACATATTTCTCATAAAAAAAATAATTTAAAAAAAACCAAAAAGTAGATTGGAAAGAGGTTTCAAAATAATTGTACAACTTTTATAGTTGTCAACCTATCCGCGCTTATTTTTGCTCCCTGTTTAAGATTAAGGCTAATGATAGTTAGGGTAGTGTTTTTAGGACATGTGCACTTATGCATAACTATTTTTCAATGTATCAATGCAATGTTGCATCTATTTTGGTACCTCTTGGTATTTAATATAAGACAAAGTGATTTCCAAGTGATTTTTACAAAATTTTTACTTATAAAATCTTTTTGAAATTATTTATAAAAAGGTTTAATTTTAATCAAAGAGTAGTGATATAAATAAACTAGGATGAATCTATTTATTTAAGTTTAATAACTTTAATTTACATCATAAATTTTTTATTTTCTTTTAATCCATTGATTGCAATAGATAATTTATTTTTTGTTATTAGATTAAGAGAAAATGGAAAATTGAGATGAAAAATAAATCTCTTAAATTTATTCTTAGAATAAATATACCAATAATAATAATAATAATTAAAAAAGATAGGCAGATGTTTTTAGCTTAAGTATTGGAAATTTTGATTTTTGAATAAAACTGATTTATAAAATGAGTTTGGTTAAAATTGATTTTATGAAATGAATTTGGTAAAAATTAATTTTAAAGTGACGTAATTTATATTTTGATGTTTTGATTATAAAATCAAGTTTGTAGTAAAATTTAATGAATTAATTTTTATTCAATTAATATCAAAATTATTCAAAATTACTCCATTTCACAATTAGTTATATACAATGAATTTGGTCGAAATTGATTTTATGAAATGAATTTTGTTAAAATGGATTTTAAAATGACGTAATTTATATTTTGACGTTTTGATTATATAATTAAATTTGTAGTAAAATTTTTCAATTAATATAAAAATTATTCAATAGACCCGAAGCAATTCTTTACCTTTCTTCGAGTGTATCAAAATTTATTCAAAATCAATGTTAAGAGTCCATGGATGATGAATTGCACATTTGAAAAATGTATAAAAACTCACATATAATAACTTTTTGTGAAGCAAATAATTAATAGAATAAAATGCATCTTAGGTCGAATTCCACAAACATCTAGATTAGTTGCTTTATTTTCTTGACCTATCCATTATTCTGGGAACAGTGGAGATTGAAGAAAGAGTCCATAAAATGAAAGTCAAGAAAGAAGCAAAGTGACTATAACCTTTGAAAACAATAGCTCCGTATCGTGCCCGCCATGTAATTCATATTCATTAATCTCTGACCCATCTTCATCTTTGAATTCAAATTTCCATCAACTTCAATTTCTGCTTCTTCTTTTTACTTTTCTTCTTACCTCTTTCACACGTTGCTAATTGAAACTTTCAAAGCATTTGTACATAGTACATATATGTCAACTACCTATCGTTAATTAGGATGTTTCATCTGTATAAAAAATTAATGTTACATAATCTAGTTAAATGTTTAATTAGAAAAATACAATTTATAATAAACTAGCAAAGTAGGACAGCTGCATGTTAATAATCTAACACAATTCATACATGAAATGCGTTAACCCAAATGTTAATAAACAAAAAAAACTTACAGGAAATTAAGAACAAAACTAAACAAAAACTTACAGGAAATTAAGAACAACTAGTAATTGGTTTAGGTGGTATTTAATCCAATTTATTTTGAAGTTTTTGTTCTTTGTAAAAGGAAGTTGGACCAATTATATTTAAAAGAAAAAATAACTTTTGAAAATGGTGTTTGGTTTGAGTTTTTTTTTTTATTTTCATTTTCACTGAAAATAGAAAATAAAAATGAAAATGTGTTTGGTTGATATTTTTTAAAATGTTTTCATGAAAATATTTTCAAAATTGGGTGAAAACAAGAAAATACTATCACTTCTTTTCCACCAGTACTTTTTTCCGTATAAGTTTGGTCTAGTATATAAAATTTATGTTAAAAATATTTATATCATGTAATTAAAATAAATAAATATTATGTATAAAAAAATATTGTGACAACATGTATAAAAAAAAATATCAAATAACAAACATAAAATTTAATATTTTTATTTTTGGATTAAAATTTTGTTTCGGAAGACAATTTTTTCTAATATATTATAATAAAAATAGCAGTAAATATAATAATATAAATATAAAAATTTTAAAAATCGTTGTTACTTGAATGATAAAATTAATCTGAAATATTAAAATTAACACTCTACTTTAATTAAAATATTTTATAATTTTTTAAATTTAAATTAATAATTAATATTTTAAATATTTATTTACTTAAAAAAATTCTTACCAAATATTAAAATTATCGAAACTTAAGACTGTAGAAAGAAAATTAGAGTTCCGCAGCAACCAAAAATTTTGTTATCATGGTTCTAAATAGCATAAAAGTTTGAACCTAGCCCAAAATTACGGACTAACATAAAGTTTGTAGAAGAAGTAAAGGCCCATTATTGTCCTGTTGTTAAGTAGTAAAACAGGCCTCGTTGATATTTTATTTTCCCCGTTAAGGCCCATTATGAAATAAAAAGCAAAGGCCAAGGCCCAATATCCACCCTCTCTTCTCCCCCGAGAAACCACGCTGTGCAGTTCAATTTTTCTGAGTCCCGAAAATGCAAGCGTTTCGACGAATCACAACAACCACAATCTCCACGGCAAAGCAAAAATTCGCCGCGAAACCTCACTTCACCTCTTCCGGCGAAGTTCCGGCGACGCGGAGGCGGTGGTCTAGCCGGAAGTCACGGAGCGGCGAGGACGAGTGGAACGAAGCGTGGGAATCGGCTTGGCTGCCGGAGGACTTGACGCCGAAGACGCGAGCGCCGTGGGAGAGCGACGTCAACTTCCCTTCCTCCTCGGCCGCCACCGTGGCGGATGCCTCCGCCGGCGACGATGACGAGGAGACGAAGGCTTTCGTGGCGGAGATGAACGAGAATTGGAACGAGCGGAGGAAAGGATCGAAGGAGAAGAGAGAGGAGAACGGCGCGTTGTACAGCGTGGAGAATATGAAGAAGGATTACCGGTTGAAGAAGCAGAGGTTGCACGCTAGTTTGTGGATGAAAGAGATTGAGAAGCTCGAGGAGGCGAAGTTCGGCGATTCTGACGATGTCGGTGGTGATGACATTCAGAGATTGCTCGATAGTTGCTCCGAGTATGTATATCTCTCTCACTGTCTCTTAAATTCGATTGTGACACTTTAGATGTAGCTCTATCTTATTATTGGATTTTGTAGTTGTTGATTTAGTTTTCTGATACGGACTTCTCATGAAAGATTTTGATTATACGGCATTTTTTATTACCTAAAACCCTAAAACATTACTCTTAAACCCTACTCATTATTTTAATAATCTAAACCCAGAGTTTCTCGTGTAGTTTGAGACTATTTTTGGATTCTAATGAATGTTGTTGTGTGATGTGTGAAGAACCTCGTCAATCCTCTCTTGTGTGATTTGTTTGGATGAATTTCTCCGTCTACAGGAGAAGACAATAAGAGGATACAATAGATTGAATTGTTCACATAAGCTAAAATCAAGTTGATTTTAGTCTATGGAGAAGCTCAAAGCATTTTACCTTCTTATTTTCTTTTTATGTAAGAACTTATGGACAAGTATATCCTAACAGGACGCTACTCTTCCAATTACTTGAGGTTTAGGTGAAGGCTCAGGGAGACATGGTTGGTTTTATCTATCTAAAATGTTTTATTTGTGGGAATAATTGATAATAGTCGTGTTTTCTTTCACTTCAGAATTCTCCTCTGTAGATAGTGTTAGGTATTAACTGGTGAATAATCTATTTAATTTTCTTTTTCAATTTTTTATGTTATTCTCTTATTTTTGTTTTACACTCACTAATGTATATCTGGGGGCAATGCTGTGTTATATACACGATGGATTTTTCAGGTCTCTTGTTTCTCAGTTTTCTCTCCGGATCAATGTCTCACAGCATCATAGTTATAGATAGCCTTTTCATCTTCTATTTTATCAATGTCACACATAGGATACTACTTATGTATTTTTGTTCTTGTATGCCCTGAACAACTGCAGCATTTTTGACTCTGGAAATAATGATCTCAACAATGCTCAAGTTCAAACTTCCGAGTTCAAAGATATGCCTGATGGATGGGAAACGATGTCAAAAAATCAAGAAGGAAGTGTATGGGAGATGTCCCAGAGAGAAGAAGATATACTTCTCCAGGAATTTGAACGACGTATTGCCTATAGCAAATTTCAGGTGTGTATAAAAATAATAGATCGACATGTTGCTTTTCTGGTCCCAATATAAAGCATTGGTGTTGTGTTTAGGAATCATGATCTATAATGTCAGATATCTTGGCGTTTCTTCCTAAATTTTATTCGTATCATTCACAACTTTATAAAACATGTATGCAGATTGCTAGTTTTATCAAGACTCACATATTTAGCCGGAGGAGGCCAATTGATGGGTGGAAATATATGATAGAGGTGGTGGGACCAAATGCTAAGAGAGGGAAGGGTAGTGTTTCTAGAGTGCCAAGTCTATCTGATCCCTCTACCCAACCATTCAAGGAAGAGAAAAAATTTGTTGATAAGCCTTACATTCCTCTTGAGAGAAGGTAGCTTGGTCATGTGTTGTGTAATTTCAAAATTGTGCAGTCGTTTGATTCAAAAGATTTTGAATAAAGGACAGTGACTGCTACTTAAACAGACGCTCTCCATAGATTCTCGGTTAAGGTTCGAAGTGAATGAAGTATAAGCTACCCAACATGATTGTAATACTAATTAGTGGTATATGAGCAAAAGGAATTTTCACTTTTGTCAGTAAATGTTACCCCAACATGTGGAGTAATTAAACGCAGGCTATTAGGACTAAACAGGGGGATATACACGAAGTTATTAAATAGGGGTTCACAATTTTCAACAGTTGCTATGTAGCTATATTTTATTTTCTCGTCCAACTCTAATGAAAATTGCACGAGAGGTTTCGTGCAGGATTTGTTGGTTCATTAAAGTTCTACATGGCGTACATTATATTTCATGGATCTACTAAGCATGCAATAGCTTGCTTTCAGCGTGAATGATTGAGTGCATTTCGATGGGTACTCCATTTGATCAAAAAGCTGCTGACTGAGAAGCGTAGTTGAAAACGTATGTCACGGTTGAGATGCATACTAATCTATTTTTATAATACTGTCTCGCACTGTTAGTCACGTTAACGGTTGTAATCAGAACAAATTTAGCTTGTTATTTATGAAGTTTTTGCTATGTAATGTATGAAGACAGTTGGTTCCGGAATCTCATTGATTCTTTTTCTAGACCTTATTTTAACCTTCCAAGGTGGACATTTCAGATTGTATGTGTACAATGTGTTGGTTGATATTTATGGAGTGTAGGAAAGAACAGCTACAATTTAATGGAGCCAGATGTTTGATAATCTTCCTAGTTTAATGATGACTCCTCTAAAGTAACGAGGAGAATGCCTTTAAAAGATAAAGAACAATCTTGTCCGGTGATTAATATTTCAATGTATTAGATTCGTGATAAAAGTAAATGTATATATATAATAAAACCTAACGTTAATCATAAAATTTATCATTAATTTGTTAATTAAAGATTAAGAATGCATTTTATCCTTTAAATTATATTCCCACATTTTAGAGGAACCAAATCCTTATTCTTATTTCACCTTTCATCAATTGCTTTGAGGATAATAAATGTAAGCGTAATGTGTGAAATACCTTATTCAACTTTGTATCATTGCTTAAGACCTTTGTTACAAATACTAAGAAATTATGTCTTGGCATGCTACAGATTTTCCTTATTATGTGACCAAACTTCTGCTCTAATAGCGAGTAAACAACGTAATCTTAGATTATATGCTGGTTAGGTAGTAGTAGTAGAGCGATGTATTCAAATACTTCACTGCCACTGGATCTATGGCTCAATGGTATCCTCAGTCCCCACAGAACGATGGGGAGGGAAAATCCTGTCTGACTTCCTTGCAACTACGAAAAATCTGTGTTCATTTAGAGTGTTTATCATGTTATCTGCTGTGCTGGTGATATGATTTCTTTTTATAAACTAAGGACAAAATCTTTTTATACTCTATGCACACAAGTCATCAAAAAGATGAAAACAACCTAAAATCGGTATGGTTTCTCTCATTTCCCATCTTTTTCGCCCTTTTTTATCCTTCCTCCTCGTGCTTTCATAGGTGAGCTAACTTTATGAAATGCCTCAACCTGAACTAAACACATCTAAAATAACTAGGTTCATATATTCATGAACTTAAATTAACTACCAAAGTATAAGAAATTGTCATAGTGATATTACAGAGAAAAGATTTAAGGGTTAACACAGTTAATATATATAATCATCATCAAAGATCATATAGTTTCCATTCCTCCTTGCTCTAGCTTCTCTGTCAGCCTGCACATCAACAATGCACAAGTACTTTTTATGATTAAAATAAGCATAGTTGTAAATATTTTTAATGTTTAAATAGCATTGAGAAATGGCTATTACTTCCGATAGGCCCATTGCATCAAATTGACAAAAAAAACTACAATTTACAACTAAATCTTCAATCTTTCATCTATATCAAATAGTTCTGTTTCTCTAAAGTTGTTGATTGTAATTTTTATTCTTTCATATTATGTCCGTAAACTTGATTTGTTTCCATAGATAGAATAGAACAATAACTATATTTGATCAAAATCCTACAGATTTACAGTGTTTTTGTCTGAGGGAAATGAAGGGGAGGAGAGTAGAAGGGATTTTTATAAATTTTCTTGTCAGGTTCAAAATTTCAAAGGGAGAGAAATCAACCCAATTTGATTAGATTATCCTTAATTTAATAGCTTCATTTAACCATTCTAAGCATATAATTGTAAATTTGTTTGTCTCCTCCCCTTCCCTCTCATTTTAATCTTTTGTTTCTATAAATTAAGTTTTCCTTCTATTTTCTCTCCAACCAAACAAAAGAAAACATAATGTTATTCATGTTTTCCTTTCTTTCCACTTTCTTTCCAATGAGACTTTTTCTCTCAATCAATTCACAACCAGATTAGTTTTAAATTTTATTTTAGAGTAGTTTTGAAGACAAGCATTGTTGCAAGTTAAAATAAGGAGGGAAAAAACAATTGAGTGATATATGCCGAATAATGAGACAAATTTCCCATATCCTCATTATATAAGGCTCAGATCAGTCATATCAATTCTGGTCTTCCTCCTAGGAACTAAAATATACCAATAAGCTTATCAAAATCTTATTTTTAATATCAAATTACTATTTCAAACTACTATTCTTAATTCACAATTAAATGTATGAGTTTAAATATAATGTAAATTATCCAAGGTTTATGGGAGAGTCAAATTCAGTGAGATTAACTTGAAGCTACATCTACTTTGTCATCAGAAAATTTGAACAATGTGTACCTTGGTTATGAGTCTTTCAAATGCTTCTGTTCCATGCTCTTCCATGTATCTCTCAGCAGCAGTAAGGACATCATCCTGCTTACTAAATATGTTCTTTCGTGGAACATACCACATTTGAGAAGCTCCAGGGATTTGTGGCATTTGGGGCATTTGTGGGTTCATATAGAATGGTCTAACATAGTGCCTATAGACATGTGCTGCCCCATTAAAGTTTGGAAGAACCAGCCAGCAACTTAGTATCAACTTGGCATATGGCCAAATGGCAAGCCTGAAATTGTAGTAACATAATTACATTGGCCACTTGCAGTGTACACTTGTTCTCCATACACTTTTATTTTGAGTAAACTATTAATTTGGTCCCTGACTTTGTCGAACATTGTCATATTAGTCCTTGACATTCAAAAATTAGTAAATAAGTGTCTCACTTACATTCCCTTAGTCATTTTATTTAACATGAAATTAGAGACAATAATGACAATAAATCTGTAGACTTCAAAGATTAAAGAATCAATAAGTTGTACAAGTTAGGGACTATAATGAAAGTGAAAGATTTGTTATTTTTTGAACTAACATGGCAGCATCCTATAAAATTAGTAACTAAATTGGTAGTTTCCTCCTTTTATTTTAGTTAAAAACTAATACATAGTTGAAATCATTTGGAAAAACACTCATAAACAAGTAAAACTCATCCTTTATCACTTTAAATTTGACATATTGAAATGAGCTAACCTTAAACAATAACTGTTTTTTTTTCACAGGCCAAAATTGAAATTTAAGACTTGTGAATGCCCTTAATAGCATTCAAACAATGTAGCTAAAAGAAATTGCATTCTAAAGTGTAGCATTACTTTCATTACATGATACCACCAATATATAGGACCCATTTTCACTTCTTAACTTACACTTCAAGAACTTTGGCAAATGTGAGCTCAAAGAGTGTGATCAAAGAATAGAGAACCCAATACGTGAGCCATTGTTGATCATCAGTGGTAGATTTCGTCTCTATGGCCTTGATTGAAGCATATCTGTCACAAACACCACACAAACCAAAACCTCAGATACACATATACATTGCTTCAATTTAATAATGCAAAAGTAACATAAATAAAAGCACACTTACAAAGGGTAAACGAGGGTAACCAAAGGCCTGAGTTAAAAGTACAAAAAACAACTCAGATCAAAATGACTCAATGTAACATACACAAAGTTTTAAAAAAGCAATCTTTTTTATCAGAATCTACATAATACAATGGCATACAAACTTAGAAAAGTAACAAAAAAGAAGCATACAGAGCAAGAACATCGAAGTTCTTGGCGACCACTTGGAGAAAATTGTTGCCAGAAGTACCCATGTGTTGCAATGTTGCTCTGTTTTGTTCTCCTTCTTTGGAGTGGAACTGAGGAGGGGGTTGTCAATAAAGAGAGACAAGAAAAACAGAGAGGCTTAAAAAGAGGACAGAAAAGTCACAAAGAAAATGAAAGTAAGTTGACAAATGAGTCCTTAACAAAATGCTTGTGCCATGTTTGGATGGAGGGAAAAAAGGTGAGCAAGGAGAGTTAAATTTAAGATTAGGATTCAAAGAAAAAATTGGAATTTGGTTTTTGAAAATGATTTTTTTATTTTATTTTTTTTCTTTACCTTCTCTCTAATTTAACAAAAGATACCTCATTTTCTGTATTTCAAATACTCACGTGTATAAATGAGTATAAATAAAATTAAAATAGATTACACTTAGATTATATTAGCATTTTTCTATTTTTTTCAATTTTATTTTTACTTTTTCATAAGAAGTTTTATTATAATAGTATTTTAAAATTAAGAGGATTAGTGTAATATATAAATGAATATTAGTATAGTATTTTTTAAACTATAAGTGAGTTTTGTCTAAAATAAAGAAGAAAAGAATACGAAAAATAACTATAATTTAATTATAAAATCAATTTTAAATAAAATTTATTTTCATCAAAATTAATTCTAAAGTACAATAGTTTATATTTAGATAATATATAAATATTTTTTTTTTACAAATTCTAATGTACAATAATGATTTGTAATGTAATAATAAAAAAATATATTATTTTGAGAATAAAATTACTTTTGATGCTTTCATACCAAAATTTAAACATATACGTAAAACAGGGCATATAGTATCATAATATTATTCAATTATAAATTTTTATATAATAGATTTATTTAAATATTATGTTAATGATAATTATTTATTTATAGTATACATTTCTTTAGTGATGATCTGTAAAAACTAAACTTATTTTATTACAGACTTTCTTTCTTTATATAGTATTTTACTTTTTATTTCACATTTTTAATAAAAAATTATATATGATATTTGCAAAATGTAAACGTGTTTTGGCACGACAAAAGAGGAACCGAACCGTACATTGACACCGTTACCGATCCGTCATAGGGCTATCACTGCCAGCTGTCGTCCACGCATCTAAACTTTTTAAGTTAAATTAAATAAATATTTATAGCATTTCAAAATACATTTTAATTTATCTTCTCAATAAAATTCACATTAATCAAATATCAATCATGTTATATAGAACGAACATATATCCTGTGGATTCAACTTTTTTACTGTTGATGTACAGATTTTGTTAACAAATAATTCATATTTTATTTTTTTTATTAGCCAACCGTTGCAGCTTTTCTTTAAAACTTGTTTATCTAAATAGTAAGTTTTGATCTAGGTTTTGACATATTTTGAATTATTATTTATTGTTTTAAGTGAAAGGTTGTTTTAATTATTTGTATTTGGCGTATTAGGACTTTAAAATTAACATGTATTTGAATTTTGGGGATATGTGGGTTGATTATGAAATCACAATATTGATTGAATTATAATACTTGAAAATTTTCCTCTAAAATTGCAAATATAATTTACGTTATTAATTATGTTTATGTGTTTTAAAATTCTTTTAAACATAAAAAATTATTAAGTAATTTTATTCTCAATTTTATAAATTTAGGAATTATGGAAAATTTTAAATTTGAAACCTTGTTCTCCTCTATTTTTCTATTCTCCTTCTACCAGGATTTTTATTGTCTTGGAGTTTCTGTAGAGGTTTTAAAATCTCCTTTTTCTGCACGTTCTCAATTCTTTCTTTGACTTGTGTTTTATTCATTTCTGTGTAAGGATAGTCAATAGATTCAATGATAATGGTAATGTTTTGCTCTTGTGTAATGAATAAATTGGTATTACTTGATTTAGTAGTATCTATTGTGTATATGAATATTCGTGGTTACTTTGAATGATTTTTCTACTATTATTATTTATGAGTACATGTCTGGGTCATGTTGTGATTGACATTTATTGTGATTTGCTCTTTTTTTTTTATTTTAGTGTGAAGAATGATATGAAAGTGTTTAAAGACTTGAATGATTAATTGTTAGGACGGAAAAATCTGAATAAATAAGTAGAAGAAATAAAAGGTGGAATTTTAGGGTTTTGAGAGTTGATTATTAATTTTAGTTTGTACTTAAATGATCACCTAGAGTTAGAAAATATTAGACTTAGTGGAACCTTAGTTTTAAATTATAAGAGCCTTAGAATGGGTTTTGAGCCTTTAGAATTCCATAGACTTAACATTTTGGTAAAATTGAGGTTTAGAGAGTTAAATGGTGTGAAAGGTGAAATTGATCAATGTGGAACCCCTAAACAATCTTAAAATAGGTATTTAGATGTGTTAAGATGATTAGAATGAGTCTAGGGTAAGAATTGAGGAGTTTGAGATCAAAATCCCAACTAGTAATAGTGTAGATGAAGGGTTAGAGACTGAAAATAGCTTTTAGAAGTCTACGCCAAATTACAGTTAGGATGACGTTTAGGGTGAAACCTCATAAACTTAAAGAGGTTTCTAAAGCTCCATAGGGAAGGGTCACACTATGTGTGAGCCCTTCATTTATGTCTTGATTTTGTGTGTTTTGTGTGTGGTGTTTTGAATTCCTTTTCATTCATTTTGTTTAACTCTTTTACTTAACTACTTTGATGGATATATGTATGCAAGGTTGTCAGACTCTAGAGTCACAGTAGACTCGTGACTCGTAGAGTCAACCCGTAGACTCGTAAGAGTCTACTTTTTATAAAAAAAAATAAATAAAAATTGAAAGAGTATCCCCTAAAAAGTGAAATTTCCAATATACCTGTTACTTGTTTTCAATCAGATAAACATCAATCAAGTTCATCAAATTCATCAACACATAAACAAAACCTTTCATCAAGTTTATCAAATTCATCAAGTTGCAAATTACAAATACAAACATATATAAGTAATAAATTATCAAATATCCATGTCTAATCCTCTAATGACATCATCTTAAAGATCATCTTCTACATCATCAATATCTTCATTTTCATCACCATCATCATCTTCATCTTCCATAAAAACCATATTAACTAAATTAAAATCATCTACAATTGGATCACTTGAACCTCTTCCTCCAACATCTCCCACCAATTCAATAGTAAAATTGTCACCATCATGATGCTCAACTTCTGTAGTATCTACCTCTTCAGTTATCCATTCATCATGAGACTCAATTTCATCAAATGGAAGGGCAATACTTTTTCTATTTTACTGTTTACTTTTCAACTTCAAATTATACATCTCATAAATCAAGTCATTCATCTTCTTTTGGTGTAAACGGTTTCTTCGCTTTGTATGAACCTATAATTAATAATAACATTTTAATTACCGTCAGACGGGTAACCAAATAATAACTAAAATTTAATAATATAATAAAATTCATAAATTTTATTTACCATCTCAAATGAGCTTCAATTACGTTCACACCCAGAAAAACTACAAGTTAAGCTCAAGATACGAATATCAAATTTTTTCAACTCCGGAGTGTCATCCCCAAACATCTCCCACCATTCTCCAAGTTGCACGGCCTTCCTAGAGTCTTTTGCATCTTCCATTGAGAAAAGTCCTTTAGCAAAATGAAACTTCACAAGTTGTAAATTAATTTTTTTCCTCTGTCCAACATCTTTAACCAATCTTCTCATACATATGTGCAATCCTTCTTTCACTTTAGGGTCATCATGTCTAAAAGTAGGCTTATAGTGAAGATGAGGATTAAGATAATATGTAGTTTCATGTAAAGGTCTATGAAGTTGATGTTCCCACCTCACATCAATAATTTTTCAGACAGGCTCATAGCTACATGGATACAACATATTCTATATTACAAAAAATTAAACAAATAAATAAGTAACTTTATCAAATGAAAAAATTAATTAATTTTACCTTTTCTTGACGTCATTAAAGTTAGATTTTATCCTCTCCTTTACTTTCTCCATCTCATCATATATGAAACCCATGGTGGGTTTTTCATCTGAATCCACCAATCGAAGGACAACCATGAGAGGAGTAACAACTTTTAAGCATGTGGTTACATTCTTCCATCGGCTATCCAAAATAATACTCTCAATTTTTCTTCCATTTGTTGAGGTTCCAAACTTGTTTTTTTTCCAATCACCAGAACCAAACATGGTCATCAATGAAGCTTTCAACTCATGAAGACAAGCTAATGTTAGATAAGTTGTGGCAAATCTAGTCTTACCAGGCCTAATCAAGTCTCTACCATTTGTGAACTTCTTCATAATGCTAATCAACAAGGTTCGACCATAAATATAGGTAGTGACACTTCTTCCCTTCATTATAGTTATCTCATGAACCTTTAATTGTTTCTCAAAATCTTCAAATATTAGATCAATGCAATGGGCTGCACATGGGGCCCAATATAAATGTTCTTTGCTTGATTTGAAGAGTTTGTCTCCATCCCTTCACTTTTTTCATCATCATTTTCTTCAATGCTATGCAACTTTCTTCTCTTCAATGACACTTCTGTAACAACTTTCAGCATTAACAGTTTAACTTCATCTGGCATCGAAACACAAGCTTCGAAATCATATTTAGTCACATCAAGATGATGCTTCAATCCAAAAATTCTCCCATTAAAGATATTAGAACAATAGTTGCATTTAACCTTCTTACCATTGCTTGAAACATCTTGACCATATTTCCATCCAATGTTTGTCCTATTTCCAACTGAATTTTTACTTCTAGGTTTAACAACACCTGACAAAGATGAAGTTTCAAGTTCAGCTGAATTTGACCCACTTCCACTTTCAGACATTTCCAACTTCTAGCAACCAATAACAATGGGAGCAAGCAACTGCACAAAAAAAAAATTTAATTTGGTAGTTTTACTTAAAATTACATGAATTAAAATAATTTGGGATATACATGATTTACCTTTAAAAGAAGAGCAAAAAAAAAAAGAAACAATTGGTTGCTTAATTTTTTAAAGGCCAGGATCTAAACTAGACATGTAAAGTTTACTACAAAAATATGAGTAGCCCAAGCCCAAAACCTGACCACCGCAGCCAATGAAAAAATGTACATTAAACAGATATAGAAATATACATTGAACTCCCACAAACACGGACCACCGTAACCAATGAAAAAAATGAATATAATCCTTGTCAACGAAAATAATCCAGCCAATGAAAATATACATTCTATGCTTAGTTATTATCGGACATGGAAAACTTGTAGCCAGTTTGAATTTAATCCTTGTGTTGCTTGAAAAAATAATTAATTCACATGGAACATATGTATTGTACGTGTAACAGCCAATTAAACAAAAAAATTAGACAATTGAACATATCATATAGGCAATTGAACATGTCGAGAAATTGGACCAGAGCAATTGAACATGACAGAGCAATTGAACATAGCAATTGGATAGAGCAACAAAGCAATTGGACATATCAACAAACCAAAAACAGAGCAACAACAACAATTGAACAAACAACATCAAAAATTGAACCGAGAACTAAACAAAGATTGAACCAATAACAACAAATTAAACCAAAAATTGGACAATTGAACATATCATATAGGCAATTGAACATGACAGAGAAATTGGAAAGAGTAATTGAACATAACAATTGGACATATCAACAAACCAGAAACAAAGCAGCAACAACAATTGAACAAACAACACCAAAAATTGAACCGAGAACTAAACAAAGATTGAACCAATAACAACAAATTAAACCAAAAATTGAAAAGATCACAAAGCACACGAAATGAAAAATAGATCACGGAGCAACAACAACTGACCTAGAAGAACAGAGCCACCGACGACACTGACAAGACAAACGGAAGAAGAAGCTGGAAGAGGAAGACCACGCGATGAGCAAACGGAAGAGGAAGACCACACACGATGAACTAAAGACGAGAATGCAGAAGATGAAAATGCAAAAACGCAAATCTGGAACCCTAAACGAGAAAGAAGAAAGCATTTCAGTAAGCCCCAAAATGCACCATTTTATTTTTTTCGTAACTCGCTTGACTCGGCCCGACTCGCAAGTTTACTTCGAGTTCACTCGCAAGTTTATGCGAGTATGCTACAAAAACGAGTTTATGAACGAGTTGACTCGCTGGGACTCAGTAAACTCTTAAACTCTTAAGAGTTTAAGAGTTAACTCTAGAGTTTGATAACCATGAAATGTATGTTTACATGATCACGAGTTATATGGGTGAGGATGTGAACTAAATTCGTGATAGGATGATCATATTACACGAGAATTTGTGGGGAGGGGTGATGTGAACTGGGAAGTATAGTCCATTATTTTCATGTAGATTTACATTTAATGTGTTTTAATGAGTTTTTAATTTTCGTGCAAATTTTTAGACTGAGTTTTTAATTATTGTGCAGATTTTTAGACTACATTTAATGACTTTACTGAGATTGTAATTTTCATGCATATATTTAGGCTAGATTTAAATGTGTCTTTTATTGCATTCAATCTATATATAAATATTCTTTGTATTGTAAGAGACAAATTAAATTTGAATAAAATATGAGTTTTTCTCTATTATGAGAGTTTTTTTTTATAGTTTTTGAGAAAAGAACTAAGAATGGTCTTATCAATCTTTGATTGTAACAATCAAATTCATGACTTATCACTCACCTTCTCATCATTTTCCTAAGTATGACGTCAATATTCTTCGCCAAAATGAAAAATCAAGACGGTTCCCTCCTGCAAACTCATCAAGATGATCTTTGTTTTTGAAAATGATGGATGTATGTTGACTACATGGAGATAATTGGGTTACTTAGTCATGATATGTCCGCAGGACATGGTTTTTTTAGACACTAGTTAGATTATCATAATTACCCCGTAATTCGTGATAGGATGGTCATATTGCATAAGAAATTGTAGGGAAGGGGGATTCTGATGACCTGTATTTTTGAAAATGATGGTTGTATGTTGACTACATAAAGGTAGTTGGGTTGCCTAGTCATGATATGTCTATTGGACATCATTTTTTTTAGACACTAGTTAAATGATCATAATTACTCCATGTATAATGAAATGTTTTTAAAATGTAGATGAATGGAACAAGTGTGGTAGGTCCCTAATTGTGTTTTGTAAGAGATAAAGATTCCTAGGACTTGGGGATGTGTCACTTGGAAGGAAAGTCTCCACCTTGGTCAGTTACTATGAGGTTAGAAGTAAGTACCATTATAACACTGGTGGTCTCAACTGTTATTGGATAGTATTCTCTAGTAAGAGTGTTGTGATTGCATGTACTTCGAGACGCCACTGTGTTTTCTATATGATACCACATGAAATTCTAAGTTGAGTGAGATTTCATGTATTATTCTAGGCTTTCCATAAAACTATGCATGTGCAATTTTGCTTGAATGTATTTCCTACAATGGCCTAATTATTGTCATTGTTGTTTTTATAAACTAACCTCTAGTGTGTCTTATAGTTGACACATATGATGACCCAATGACATTAGGAGAGCAGATAACCAGTAGAAGCAAATAGTGATTGAGGAGTTTTGAGAATGAGTGTTTTGGGCTAATGCACTTGTTTCATTTTATCTTTTCGTGTTTTTGTTTGGTGAACTTTTTATAGTTGAATTTTATATCTTCATTATGTTTAATGACATGTATATCAATCCCTAGAGTCAACTCGTAGCTTTTACAAGTTTGAGAGTTTACTATGCCCTAACGAGTCAAAACGTTTGCAAACTCATTTTTTCAACAAACTCACTCGAACTCGCGAGTCAACTCTCTGACTCGCTATAAACTCGCGAGTTAAAACGAGTTAGCGACTCAAAATCCTAATTGAAACGTTGCGTTTTGGATGTTTGGGTGCAGCACAAAAAGAATGAGTTATTCATTTCCAGTGAAGCTTCTTTCGCACATGGTTAGGGCTTGAGCTTCTTTCTCCAAATCAGGAGTTGTGATCTTCGTTGTGCACTTGTGGGATTCGATTTGCCTCATCGCCGGCGTGGACTTGTGCGATTTCAGTTGTCTCGTCATCATCGTGCAATTCTCTTTACCTCATTGTGGACCCGTTGTGCATTTTTCTTGCAATTACAACTTTGATTCATCATTGGCTTTATTCTTGGAGCTTCGATTCATCACCAGAACTCGTTGCTGGCTTTCGATTTTCCTTTCCCTCTCCGTTGCAGTTGTAGTGATTAGCGGAGGTTCAAGTTCAAACTTGACAGTCGTCTAGGTGCTCGAATCAAAATTGTGGTTTTTCCTTTGATTTGCCTTTCTCTTTTTTACTTTTGTTGGAAACAAAATCATGTGTAGTGGAATGGGCCAAATATCTATTAATAGGCCAAATAATTAATAATTATTATTAAATTTATGTTTGCAGGCAAAATAGTGCAACACGGTTGCAACTTGCAGGAATAACTATTATTAAATAGTTTCCTAATAAATGAACTATTAAGTTTTAAGACTATTAAATAGTTTCCTAATAAATGAACTATTAAGTATTAAGGCTTATATTGTATATTGATTACACAACTTCTTTTTTTTTTAATAGTACTTTTATATTCTACACATTTATTCATTGATGGACATTTTTCAATTTTTTCATAAAAACTATTTCAAAAAGTTATCAATAGTTCTTTATGATCGCTTTTTAAATGTTGGCACTTCGTGTTGAATGAAGTGATGAAATATTTTTCCTTTCTCTTCTCAGGTCTTGATTGTTGTTCAATTTTTTGTGTTCAACATTGTGTTGTTATTGACTATTGGAAGTTGGGACATGTTAGTTAGTTAGTATTGTATTACTACTTGTGTGGTTGGAATTTGAAAATGTCTGAAAGTGAAAGTGGATCAAATTCAGCTAAACCTGAAACTTCATCTTTGCCATGTGTTGTTAAACCTAGAAGTAAAAATGTAGCAAGAAATAGGACATGCATCGGATAGAAACATTGTCAAGATGTTTCAGGCAATGTTAAAAGGGTTAAATGCAACTATTGCTCTAAGATCTTTAATGGGGGAATTTTCATATTGAAGCATCATCTTGCTAGGATTAAATATGATTCTGAACCTTGTGTTTCGATGTCAGATGAAGTTAAAATATTAATGCTGAAAGTTGTGGCAAAAGTGTCAATGAAAAGAAGAAATTTGCATAGCATTAAAGAAAATGATGATGAAGAAATTGAAGGGATGGAGATAAACTCTTCAAATCAAGCAAGAGGAAGAGGTTTTTTAAATCAAAACTGAAATTTACTACTAGTGGTAGTCATGTGGTTCAATCTACTTTGAACCAATGTTACAAGAAAGGTGTTGATAAAGAAGAAATTAATGCTCTAGTTGCTGAATTTATTTATACGAGTGTCATTTCTTTTAATGTTATTAAAAATCCCGTTTTTCCAAAATTATATAAGAAGATTAAGAGACATGGAATTGGATATAGACCTCCATTTTATCATGATTTTAGAGAAAAGATTTTCAAACTAACAGTGGGAAAAACTGAGCAGATGCTCCAAAAGTTCAAGGATGAGTGGAAAAGAATGGGTTGCACACTTATGTCTTTTGGATGTTGTTTAGGTGGTTATTAATAATGTTGCAAATTTTAAAGATGTTAGAGAATTGTTGATGCAAAATTGGGAACATTTATATTGGACCTTATGTGCAACCCATTGCATTAATCTAATATTTGAAGATTTTGAGAAATATTTAAAGGTTCACGAGGTAACCATAATGAAGGGAAAAAGTGTCACTACCTACATTTACGGTCGAACACTATTGATTAGCATTATAAAGAAGTTCACAAATGGTAGAGACTTGATTAGGCCTGTCAAGAATAGATTTGCCATAACTTATTTGACATTAGCTTGTTTTCATGAGTTGAAAGTCTCATTGATGACCGTGTTTTGTTCTGATGAGTGAAAAAAAAAGCAAGTTTGAAACAACAAGAGATGAAAGAAAAATAGAGAGTATTATTTTGGATAGTCGATTTTGAAAGAATGTAACCATATGCTTGAAAGTTGTTTTTCCTCTCATGGTTGTCCTTCGATTAGTGGATTCAGAAGAAAAACCCATCATAAGTTTCATATATGATTAGATGGAGAAAGCAAAGGAGAGGATAAAATCTAACATTAATGACGTCAAGAAAAGGTGAAATTGTTTATTTTTTTGTAACACAAAATATTTTGTATCTATGTAGCTATGAGCTTGTCTGGAAATGAGAACATCAACTTCATAGGACTTTGCATACAATTGCACATTATCTTAATTCACATCTTCACTATGAACCTACTTTTAGACATGATAATCCTCGAGTGAAAGAAGGGTTACACATATGTATGAGAAGATTAGTTAAAGATGTTGGACAGAGGAAAAAAATAATTTGCAGCTTGCTAGATTCATTTTGCTAAGAACTTTTCTCAATGGAAGATGCAAAAGACTCTAGGAAGGTCATGCAACCTGAAGAATGGTGGGAGTTGTTTGGGGATGACACTCTAAAATTGAAAAGATTTGTTATTCGATCTTGAGCTTAACTTGTAGTTCTTCTTGGTGTGAGCGTAATTGGAGCTCATTTGAGATTGTAAGTAATGTTTATGAATTATGGTTATAATTATATTATTAATTTGTAGTTATTATTTGGTTACATGGTTGATGGTAATTAAAAATGTTATTATTAATTATAGGTACATACAAAGCGAAGAAATCATTTACACCAAAAGAAAATGAATGACTTAGTTTATGTGATGTATAATTTGAAGTTAAAAAGTAAACAACAAAATAGAAAAAGTATTGCTATTCCATTTGATGAAATTGAGTATGATGATGAATGGATAAATGAAGAGGTAGATAGTACAGAAGTTGAGCATGTTGATGGTGGCAATTGTACTATTGAATTGGTGGGAGATGTTGGAGGAAGAATTTCAAGTGATCCAATTGTAGATGATTTTAATTTAGATAATATGATTTTTATTGAACCTGAAGATAATGATAGTAATGAAGATGAAGATATTGATGATGTGGAATATGATCTTCAAGATGATGTCATTAAAAGATTAGACATAGATATTTGATAGTTTATTACCTATGCTTATATTTGTAAGTTGTAACTTGATGAATTTGATAAACTTGATGAAAGGTTTTGTTGATGTGTTGATGAATTTGATGTGTATCTGATTGAAAACAAGTAACATGTTTATATGGAAATTTCATTTTTTAGGGGAGACTCTTTCAAATTTTATTTTTAAAAAGTAAACTCTTACGAGTCTACAGGTTGACTTTACAAATCAAGTTTCTACTACTATCACGAGTCTACATAGACTTTAGAGTTTTGAGAATGAATGTTTTGGGTTAAAGCACTCTCTTTGTTTGAGGACCCTTATTATCTTATCATGTTTCTGTTTGATGAACCCTTTATAGTTGAATTTTATACCTTTCGTTTTGTTTGATGTCATGTTTATGCTAATGTAAGCATAACGAACCCATTAGTGATAGTTGTCGGTTTTATCTTTAATAAAATAACTCAATATTTATGTACTATTTTTTATTATGTTCATTCCATATATGATGATTACCTCATGCTTTTATGAATCAAATTAATTAACTCTTTAAGAAATTAAAAATGAAATTCTACACCTAGTAATAGTTGCGGTTGTGGCCTTCATGCATTCTAGGATTGGTCTAAATGGTTTTGTGGTTGGTACAAATGGTTTGGTCTAGGATTGGTCAATTGTTTGGGTTGTAGTTTAACTTTGAGTTGGAGCAAATTGTTGGGTTGTAGTCTGCGTTTGTGTTGAGGTAAATTGTTGGATTGCAATTTGGGTTTGTGTTAGGGCATATTGGTAAGTTGCGATTTGATTTTATGTTTAGGTAGTTTGTTAGGTTTTGGATTGTATTTGTGTTAGTGGTTACTCTTGGGTAACAATTTAAGGTTATGTTGAGCCTAATGGACAAACTCTTTTATTGTGGCTTAGTTGACAATACCTTAAAAAAAAATTTAGTTGGACACTCTATTTGTTATTTTTGTAGATTCTTCTGCCTCTTTTCTTCTATATGTTTTGGGTCTATTGGACATTGTTTCTTTTAGTGCTCAAACACCTGAGTATGGAGTTTTCTTCCATCAACTTTGTCCCAATGTTAGATATGTTTGACTAATAAACTGCTTAATAGTGTTGTTTTTTGAAATAATCTGGTATAACATCTTCAAGGTTGAGATTTATGTGTTTTATGAATGTAATGGCATGAACACATTATTTGCCAATAATATTTCATTTCTTGCAAGCATAATCCTTTGTATCAAGATTTATTGTCAATACATGTTGACCCAAATTTTCTTTCTGAAGACCAATTTTATTTTTTTGGCCTAAAAATTGGAAGTTTTCCTCTTTGCGCATCAAGTTGTGGATTTGGATCTTGAAGTTGTTCATAGTGAATCTCAACTTCAAAAGTTAGTATTCCTATCTATTCAAAGTTTAGATTTCATTTCACGTTTAGGT
Organism: Hylodesmum podocarpum; assembly: GCA_026586105.1. NCBI lineage: Eukaryota > Viridiplantae > Streptophyta > Magnoliopsida > Fabales > Fabaceae > Hylodesmum > Hylodesmum podocarpum. Next base: position 9,461,506 of record JALJEV010000131.1, read on the forward strand.
TCTTCAGATAAAACTTTAGATTTTACATTAGGTTGAAGTGACATATGATGACGTTTAGGTTCTTGAGCGTCATATACATTAATTAACAAGATTATATTTAGTGTGAGACAATAAGAGAAATTAACAACACAAAATTAAATTAAACAATAATATTTACCTATGATTATATCTTCGACTTCTTCAAAACAGAGATAGAAATAATTCATAAATTTAATCTTAAGAATAATCACTTAAATGTGAACAATTCTTTACTCAAAATTTAGTAACAATATATACTATCTCTAAAACATCTTTGTCATAAAAACTTTAAAAACTTAATGACATATACCTTTCAATAACTTTTTATATAAAATAACTTCTCATATGAAAAAATTTAAAACTTAATGACTTATGCCTTTCAATAACTTACATATAATTTAATTTTTTTTAAATATGTTATCTAATAAATAATATTTACATACATTTTAACATTATATTAGATATTAAAAATTATATTAGATATTAAAATAAAGTAATCGATAAAGTATCAAATGTATAAAATTTATGTATCTGATCTCATTAAGGAAAATATTAAATTAAACGGTTGTATTGTATAAATCTAATTTATAAAATAAGTTGTTGAAAATGTAACCCAACCAATCTTTATATATATAAAAATAAAAGAAGTAAACTATTTTTTCTTCATATAATAAGTTGGCTAGCAGCAATAAATCACCGTTCTAACTGGTTAAGTTTTAACTATAGCTAGTTTTATTCTACGCTTCTATATTGTTTGTGTAATCTGTCTTTAAATTGGCTGAAACCTACTATTCAAATTTTAATTATTTGTTCATCTTCTGGCGTGGGCAAATATGAGGTAGCTGTGGCATATCGTACTTACAGGGGGCTGAAACACTTGCAATTTAAAACTTTGTGATTTTTAAATAAATGTTTCGTTATTTAAATTTTGGATTGTACGTTTTAATTTTCCACATTCAAAATCTGCTTACGGCTCACCCTCTGTAGCAGATCTAATCACTAGCATATAAATAAATAAATTTTTCATGGATTAGTTCATAGAAATATATTCTTTCAATTTTATTTTTTTAAAGACATGAAACTTCTTGCATATTAGGAAATAAATTTTAATTTTTTTCCTTTATATTTTTTTCTCTAAATCCTTTTAGAAGAAAAACACTGAAGTCCTTATTATTCAATTTTCCAAAAGTCTCGTTGAAATCAAATCTTTTATAAATTAACTAATAAAAGACTAATTTTAACTTTTAAAGAAATAAATCTCATGTTTGTTTTCTATTTTCTTCTTCTGAAAATTCTTCCCTCCGAAGATCACTGAAAACGGATCAAAAATATTATTTCAGGAACATTTTATAATTTTTATTTCTTTCACGAATCAAAAGTGAAACACCTACCTAATTCATAGAAAAAAATAATGTTTATGGAAACCAAAACGTTACCAGAATTTATGGCACACTATACTTAAAATTATCGTTGGGCTACCCCTTTATATTTTGGGCTTATTAAATTATCGTTGGGCTTGGGATTGATATTGGGCCATCTGGCAACTGTGTTATTTAAAGGACAAACAAATACATGTGAATGTGAATTATAGTCTCTACTCTGCAAGACTGTAGATTATTTTTCAATTCCACCCATTCAGATAAGTCATTGGTGATATCAAAGTGATGCAATCTAGAATAAATTAAAGTTGTATATTCATTCCCACAACCATACCCTCAGAGAGGAGAATAGTCAACATAGTGCAATAGACTTTTATGGTAGTAAGCAAGAGACCCAAAATTCAACAATGCTTTATGTGATCGCACATTATTAATATTATTAAAACCTTGAAAATTCTCTAGAGGGTATATCCCTGCGTAAAGCTAAGATACTAAGAGGATATAGTTTGTTTAATTTGATACAATGTTTTCAAGACCAACCACCTCTTCTAGTTTTGAATAACAACCAAGGTTAAATACACAGCCAGGTTGTACGTTGACTCAGCCGTCTATCTATTTGTTCTTCCTCTTCACATTCCTTTTACGATTTCACCACCGACAATGATTTGACAGGTAATCAATCAAACAAAAGTTATATGTTTAAATGATTTCCAGCTATATATGCTATATACAAACCATGTCCCAACTTCAAAAGTTTAAGTCTTGTTCAATTCTTGGCGCAACAGGAAAAGAAAAAAAAAATAAAACTTCAGTGACTTTTTATGGTTGAATCATCCAATTAATTAATTGTATGATAGAATTGAATTATACACACATATATATATTAGTATGAATTATATGGTTAATATTGAATATGTGATTAATTTTATTGAAAATAATGATAATATAGATATTTCTCTTTTTGACATAGTTTATTTTATATTATTATAATATTTTAGGTCTAATCTTATCATAATAAAAAAAATTTGTGTTAAATAATAAAGACAATAATTTTATATATCATAAGTGTAATTTAATTATTTTTATAATTTAAATGGGATAATATAAAATTATTATTTAAATTTAATAGATAACGGTTATCTAATTTTTTATACTAATTATTTTATATTATTTTTCATTTTAACAATCTCTTCCACCGATTTATATAACTAAGATTATCTAGAAATATCTGTTCATATTTCATATTATTTTTTAGAATAAATTTTCTTAATTTATATCTTTAAAATATTGACTAATTAGTTCATTTGAATTTTATAAAATACATCATATATATATATATATATATATATAAATTATTGGATGTATATTGTTTTTAATTAAGAAAATTCTCTATAATCTAAAATTGTTATCTTATAAAAAAAATGTTGTATATTCGTCAAGTTAAAACATGATTGTACTTAAAAAAAGTTATTAAAAACAAATAAATGACAGTAAATATAAATAAGTTATGAAATAGTCTAACAATAAAGAGAGATTTAAGAAAAAGGAGAAAAAATTATGTATTCGAACCCTCCTACTAACCACTAACAACTAATAGTATTAGAGAAGGTTATAAGTTCCAACTCTCTCAGTGACAACCAATATTTACCTAAACTAAAACAGTTTCTTTTATTGTATTTCACTGTAATGGTGCATGGTTTTTTTTTTTATTATTCCATTTGACTACTATGGTACAAAATAGTTGTTATATATGTCTTAGAAAACCATCCTGATCAATGAATCCATGTATTTAAATTAACGTAGACATTCCTTCATTTTTATTTCCACGCATTTTTAACTTTATTTCCACGCATAAAGTAACGTACCCACCTGTCTAAAATCACTTTAAAAACTTCATTGGAAATAAATCTAGTACATATAATTCTTCTAACCATATTTACTAGATGAACTAAGGCTTATCTAAATTTGATCTTATATTACATTATGAAATACATTTATTTTTCAAATGATTTATCTCATCAAATACATCATCTTTCCTAATTCGCTCTGGTTAAAAGTATATAAAGATTAAGCTTTTGATTCAATTTCTTGACTAATCCTTCCCAATTCGTACCTTTGTTGAATATTGAATATCCACCTAAACAAGCAATTTTCAATACATTATAGCAGTGTTCGTTGAAAAAAAAATACCTTCTTAAAAGCAAGGATGATACCTTAAAAACTTACCATTTTAAAACTTTTCTCATTAACGAAGAATATGATTTATTTTTACAATACACAACAAATTTTACCCACGGCAATAGATCGAAAATGTTATAATTACTTAAAGTTACATTCTTAATTAATTAAAGATTATTAGTTATCATCACTTCTAGCACTTGTATCAATAAGATTAATGTTTGATGATGTTAACTCCGGAAAAAAAAAAAAGAGAGAGAGAAAAAAACCTTTCTCACAGTTATAGACGACTATAAAAATTGTGTAAATAATAAAACATATTTATTAAAAGAAATTAAATAAGTGGAAGGACATGACTAATTATTCTGGAGAGTGAAAATAAAAAGTTATATATTTATATTTTAAAACTCAAAGTTATGTGTAATGATATATTATCATTGTTTTTAGTACTAAAATAAATATACAAAATAATATAACTAATAATATATAAAATATCCCATTTATTTAAAGTAATATATGTTTCTTTTAAAGGTTTAAAATCATTAATAATTGAATCCCAATTAAAATGTTCAGCCTTTTCTTTTCAAATATAATAATTTTATAATTCAATGTATATTATTTCTCATTAGATAAATTTTAAAAATTAGGATAATTAAAGTAAAATTAGTACAGTTGTAAAAGATAAACACAAGAAAGGGGGTTGAATTGTGTTAATTAAAAAAATTTATCCCTTTCGTCTGTGGGTTACAAAGCTGTTCAGACGAAACAAAATTTATGTTGAAAGATTGATTTTAATGAACAGACGTTATGATGTGATTATCCCCTGTTAGTTGATCAGACGAAACAAAAATAAATAAAGTTATTTTTATACTGTTTGTCTATTCAAGACTACGTCCAGTTACTCAGCAACCACTGAGTTTTCACTACAAACCGTGAAAAGGTTACAAGTATTGTTTGAACTCAGCCACTTCTGGCTATTACAAGATATTCTTTGCTCCCAGCCTTCTCAGGCTAAACCAACAGGGTATTCTTTGAACCCAGCCTCCACAGGCTAATACAAGAGGTATTCTTTGGAACACAGCCTCCTCAGGCTAAAATGCCACACAAGTGGACTTTGAAAGATGTTTTAAGAGCAAAGTTTTTCCTCTTCGCAGAGAGGGTTTTACAATGAAGTTCTAATATCAGACTTGAGCAAATTCTTAGATGAAGGATAGAGATAAGCGTATTCGCCAACAGATTCTTGAAACTGTGAAGTCATTTTATAGGCATCTTCTTCAAATAGCCGTTAGACTCATTTGGATGTCGTTGAGAGCCGTTGAGAGATCTTCTAGAGAGCTTTCCAAAAAGGTTGTCAGTTGTACTTGATTGATTGATGAGAGTCGCAGCGGATATAGCGGACTGGGTTGTGCGCAGTACTACTTCTGACTTGTACAGAGATGTGACAAAAGGTGAAGACCTTTTTGACTTTGGTATGTAAGCTCAAATCTCTATACTGATCTTGGATGCTTCTCATGATTGCTTCTTTAGATTTGAAATCTTGGCACGAAAGACTCAACTTGACTTCAGCTTTTGGATAGACGAAATGATTCTTCAGTCTTCAGTTGTTGTTTGTTTCGTCCCATCCTATCGTCTTAGACTTCGCTCTTTGGACAGACGAAGGACTTAAGCTTGAGTAGTCCTGATACGAGTTCGCTAGAGACGAAGCTCAAATTTGGACCGATCGTCGTCTGCAATTGAAATCTCCACGAATGCGTTAATGGCGGAAGCTCAAAATTGACTCAAGACTCAAGGACTTAGAAGAAAGAATGAAAGCAGAGTAGATTTAGAAGATGATGGCGCCATGCATAAGCAATAAGCCTAAGGGAGAATCGCCACAAGGAAGAGTTTCCATGATAAGATTCAAGGTTCTAGAAGAAACCTTAGAGAGAAATCCACTCTCAAAGAATTAGCTCTTGCTAAATTCAATTCATTCAAAATTTCATCAAAAGATCCTTTACAATTCAAAGTGTTACGTATTTATACTAGCGGGAGTTGGGATAGCTTGTGACGGCCCAGACGGAACCAGTTCAGACGGAAAAGCTCAGCATGTGAAGGCCCAGACGGAACAAGCTTCAGACAGAAGAGTTCAACATGTGAGGGCCCAGACGGAACAAGCTTCAGACGGAAGAGTTCAGCATGTGAAGGCCTAGACGGATCAAGCTTCAGACGAAAGAGTTCAGCATGTGAAGGCCCAGATGGAACAAGCTTCAGACAGAACATCTTCAGACGGAAGAGTTCAGCATGCAGCATCAGACGAAAGAGCGTCTTTGGTATCGTCTGTGGTAGCGCCTGTGGTAATTGTCTATGACATTCGTCTGTGGTATTCGATTGATTACCATCCTGGAAGCATTCCAATGCTATCGTCTGTGGGTATCGTCTTTACCCAACTCTCTCACAAAAACACTCCTAAACTTTGGTTCAATTACAAACATAAGGCCGCGCGTTTATTCACCCAGCGAGGCCCAAATTAAATGTTCCTAATCTAGTTATAACTTTACAGCATTTTTAGAAGGTTACAAGTCCTATTACAAAGTAAGGATAAGTCTTGAATTGAATCTTGGCTTTGACTTTCGAGCAGACTCTCCATTTCTTCTTGAATTCTTTTGTGCATGGCTTTTGCAACTCTTCTTGTCAAGGATGGTCCTCCATTAAACCCTCCTTCTTGATGGCAACTTGTCCCCAAGTTGTGTTGATCTACATCTTCAACATCTTCTGTACCTATATCACAAAGAGTAAGATCACAAACATTAAAAGAATTATTACCACCAAAGTCACTGGGAAGATCTAGTTTAAAGGCATTAGGGCCAAGTTTTTCAATGATAACAAAAGGTCCGGCTCCTTTAGGAAGTAACTTGGAGCTTCTCAAATCTGGAAACCTCTCTTTCCTTAAGTGAACCCAAACTCTATCACCCACTTTCAACTCAACATGTTTTCGGTGTTTATTAGCATGTGTGGCTACTTGTTCATTCCTCTGTTCAATCCTCTCTTTGATCTTGGCATGCATAGCTTTGATCTTCTCTGCTCTATCCACTCCATCCCTTCTACTAAGGGCATCCGCAACTATGTTTGTCACTCCCTTCTTGTGTTTGATAATGTAGGGAAATGTTTCAACAAATTCCACCCACCTTGCATGCCGTTTATTCAGTTTGCCTTGGGACCTTAGGTGCTTCAATGCTTCATGGTCGGTGTGGACAATAAACTCCTTGGGAAGGAGATAATGTTGCCAAGTTTGTAAGGCCCTCACCAAAGCATAGAGCTCCTTGTCATATGTTGAGTAATTTAGTTGAGCTCCCTTTAGCTTCTCACTAAAATAGGCTATTGGATGGTTTTCTTGTTTCAAAACAGCACCTATTCCAAGGTTAGAAGCATCACATTCAAGTTCAAAAGATAAATCAAAATTAGGCATAGCTAATATAGGAGCATTTGTAAGTTTTTCCTTCAAGAGGTTAAAAGCCTCCTCTTGCTTCGGCCCCCACACAAAAGATACTTCCTTCTTCACAAGTTCATTAAGAGGAGATGCAATGGTGCTAAAGTCCTTCACAAATCTTCTGTAAAAACTTGCAAGTCCATGGAAGCTCCTTACCTCCTTCACACTAGTAGGCCGTGGCCAATCAAGAATAGCTTTTACCTTGCTTTCATCTACTTGCACACCCTTGGAACTTACTACAAAACCAAGAAACACCACTTGATCCATGGCGAATGTGCATTTGTCTTTATTAGCATAGAGCTTCTCCTTCCTTAGTACTTCTAAAACAAATCTCAAATGCATTAGATGATCAAGGAAAGATTGACTATATATGAGAATATCATCAAAATATACAACCACAAACTTCCCTAAAAATTCTCTAAGCACATGGTTCATTATTCTCATAAAAGTACTTGGAGCATTGGAGAGGCCAAATGGCATGACCAACCATTCATATAACCCAAACTTGGTCTTAAATGCAGTTTTCCACTCATCCCCATTCTTCATTCTTATTTGATGGTAACCACTTTTAAGATCAATTTTAGAAAATATGGTTGAGCCATGAAGTTCATCTAACAAGTCATCAAGCCTAGGTATGGGGTGCCTATATCTAATTGTGATGTTATTTATAGCTCTACAATCCGTGCACATTCTCCATGTACCCTCCTTCTTAGGAACTAAGATAGGGAGGAGAAGCACAAGGAGATAGACTCTTTGACCCATCCTTTATTTACTAGGTCTTGTACTTGCCTTTCTATCTCATGAGTCTCTTGAGGGGTGGTCCTATAGGTAGGCCTATTTGGGAGAGGTGCACCGGGTATAAGATCTATTTGGTGCTCTATGCCTCTCAACGGTGGTAGGCCGTGAGGAATGTCACTAGGAAAGACATCCTTATACTCATCCAACAAGGCATCCAAACTCACTTGATCCCCAATAAAGTTTGCATTTAAAAAACACAGTGAAGGCAAGCATAAGAACATAGATTTTCTTGCTAAGAATTCTCTCCTAATTTCCGTCCGACTTACCAAAAGACTTTCCTTAGACTCATTAGCTCTTCCCTTGAGCTTTCTATCATTCTTAAGATCACCCTTTTTAGACTTACCTAGCCTATGTTTCACTTGATTTTCTGCAGTGGCATCTGTTGTAATTTCTCTAGAACTCTCGGCCAAGGTTCTTGTCTCACTAGGTTTAGGTGATTTTCCTTTCCCTTTTTGCTCACGGGTTTTCCTCTCATTTTCTCTTTTTATTTTCATTTTTATTTGATCTTCACATACTTCTCTAGGAGTTAAAGGTTTAATACTAATTTTCCTACCCCCATGAGAGAACACATATGTCTTAGACAGTCCATCATGAAGTGCATGCTTGTCAAATTGCCAAGGCCTTCCTAATAGAATGTGGGATGCTTCCATCGGTACAATATCACACAAGACTTCATCATTATACCTTCCTATGGTGAAAGCAATCAACACTTGTCTATTTACCACTAATTCTCCTTGTTCACTTAGCCATTGCAATTTATATGGTTTAGCATGTGGAGTTGTCTTAAGATCAAGTTTTTCTACCAGCCTAGTGCTCACCACATTGGTGCAACTACCACTATCTATAATTAAGGAGCATACCTTGCCGCCAATTGTGCACCTTGTGTGGAATATGTTCTCTCTTTGCGTGTCATCAAGGTCTACACATGCGTTGCCAAGCATTCTCCTCACCATCAAGAGGTCTCCATCCTCTGGTTGCTCCATGCTGGAGTGGTCACTAGCACTAGCTTCCTCCTCACTTGATGATTGAGTGGTTCCTTCACTAGTTATACCACCATCCACTCTAATCAGCATAGTCTTCTTGTTGGGGCATTGTGAGGCAATGTGTCCATGACCTAGACATTTAAAACATTTAATGTTAGAGGGTTTAGAGAGGGGTTTAGCAAGCTATTTACCCTTAGTGTCATCTCGGTTGGACTTGAAGAAGGCCTTGGAATTTCCCTCCTTCTTTTACCTATCCTTCCAACTTGAAGAACTATTGTTGTATGCTTTCTTGAAAGTGCCCTTCCTCTTTAATTGGCCTTCAATCCTTTCGGCCTTATGTATGACATCTTCCAATGTTCTATAATTTTGGAGTTCCAAGATATCTTGAATCTCCCTATTTAGCCCATTTGTGAACCTAGCTATGGTGGCCTCTTTGTCCTCTTGGTAATTTGCTCTCAAGAGTGTGAGTTCCAAGTCCTTATAATACTCTTGTACACTCCTCCCTCCTTGAGTTAATCTTTGGAGCCTCACATGTAGATCTCTTGTATAGGAACTAGGCACAAACCTTTCCTTCATTGCATCCTTGAGTTGGGTCCAAGATGTGATATGCGGCCTTCTCCTTTTTTCGGAATCCACTAGCACTTGGTTCCACCAAACCAGTGCATAGCCCTCAAACTCGAGTATGGCCATGTTAAGCCTCTTCTCCTCACTCAATCTAGGATAACAAGAGTAGACTTGGTCCACCTTCATCACCCAATCTAAGTAGGTTTCGGCATCACCATCTCCAAGGAATTTAGGTAAGGTTATTTTTGTGTTTCCCTCCCATGCTCTCGGTTCATCCTCATCAAGGCTTCTCCTAGGGGTGTAAGGTTGTCTCCTATGGTGAGTGGTCCTTCTGCCTCTCCTCTCATTTTCATAGGCCTTAAAGGCTTCCTCCTCTTCATAGTTACTTCCCCAATCACTCTAGGAGTTTCTCTCGGGTGTCCTCTCTCACTTCCACTTCCCCTTTGATTATTCCTCCTACTGCTGTGTACTCCATCACTCTGTTCCCCTCGGTTCCCACTCTGTCCAGCACCTCTACTATGGTGCTCCCGACGGTTGCCACTAGTTTCTCCAAGGATTTTCCTGTCTAACTCCTTCCTTAGCTTCCTTTCCTCCTTCAACCGCCTCTCTTGATCAAACCTCTCTTCCAAGCTAGTATTTAGCATGGATTTCATTAAGTCCACCATTCTTTTTGATCTCGGGGATAATTCATTGCCCACACTAGGAGAGGTGTCCATGGCTACACAAGAAAAGGTTAGATAATAATTACAAGTATATCGAAGATCCTTGCCACTCACTAAGTGTTTCACTCTAGTAGCACTCGTGTATCACACTTTCAAGACTCTTTCTCAAATGTTCACTCTTGTCTTTTTCCCCTCAATTCCCTAATAAAGTTTCTAATTAAACCTCTAATCAATTATTTAGAATTTTCCTTGTGAAAGAGGCACAATTCTCGGGTAAGCTCAAGAATTCCAAGGGAACAAAACTTCTAAGACAAAACCAAGGATTTCAATTGAATGACAAGCAATAAAAGGCACAATTGAAATTAATAGGCTACTCAAATCAAGGAATGGACGTGATATGACATAGGCATAAAACTGGACAGCAAAGGAATCAAGTTTGCTGGTTCAATTACTAAGCCAAACAAATTGAACAAGGCACACAAACTCAACGTAGCATAGTAATCAAATTTTCAAGACCTCTTTTGTAGGTAAATTTATCAAGTAACTTATGAACAAATAATTCACTCCAAACTGCAGTAAAAATGGTTGGACAAGTATCAAATACAGCAAGTTTCACTTATGCAGAAATTTGAGTCAAAAACAAGCTAGTCACAAGTACACACTACTAGACTAATTTTCAAGCTACTAGTAATTTTACTAGGTGAATGAGTGTGCTATGTCTTAGCTCTAAGTCCGATTTTTCTTGCTCAAATTCCTTAACACTTCTTTAACACTTTGATAGCTTGTTGGATAGAATTTACAAGTCCACTAAATTTACTTCAAGTACTCTTTAAGGCTCTTTTCTAGCTTTCTTTGAATTTTCTCACTTGTTTTCTTCTTGTTTCAATTTCCTTTCACTTGACTTCTTTTCTATCACTTTTGTTTAAGCTACTGGACTGAGATATATCTTGCCTAAAACAAGCACTCCAAGCTCAAGTACTAGTGCTAATGCTACTACAAGGTGTAATAGGGATTTAGATCTATAGTAAGCACTCTACTAGCATGTAATGATGTTGATTTCTCAATTTTTGCACGTATGAACTTGAATGTCCAGAATTATAGGCTCAAATGCAGTACCAAAACAGAGGAAACAGGGCATACAATGACAGATAACTCCAATACACCGAATTTCACCAGAATTAGAAACAAAATTGATACTAACACATGGAAACAATTACTACTGGACAAGTAATTCAAGGAATTGAAAATTATTACGAATTAACACAATTTGACCGAACAAATGGAAGAAACATATGATAATTTTCCGGATCTGGACTCAGACGCAAACATCGAATACGAATCTATGCATAACGATACGGATCAAGTCATGAACAATATGATTTGCATGATTTTCACCGAACAAAAAGACTTAAACAAAAAATTGACAAAACTACTAGACAGTTAAGGAAACCTAAAGATGAATCCTCAACACACTAAAAGAATTAGACGAAGAACTCGAGAAAATTCAAAATGACCGAAGAACTTACTAGACTTGTGGAGTAGAGATCCAATTTTGAAGAGAATCAAAACAAGCTCTGATTATCACTTGATACGATAATCAAGAGAACAAGCTCTGAATACCACTTGATACGAGTTCGCCAGAGACGAAGCTCAAATTTGGACCGATCGTCGTCTGCAATTGAAATCTCCACGAATGCGTTAATGGCGGAAGCTCAAAATTGACTCAAGACTCAAGGACTTAGAAGAAAGAATGAAAGCAGAGTAGATTTAGAAGATGATGGCGCCATGCATAAGCAATAAGCCTAAGGGAGAATCGCCACAAGGAAGAGTTTCCATGATAAGATTCAAGGTTCTAGAAGAAACCTTAGAGAGAAATCCACTCTCAAAGAATTAGCTCTTGCTAAATTCAATTCATTCAAAATTTCATCAAAAGATCCTTTACAATTCAAAGTGTTACGTATTTATACTAGCGGGAGTTGGGATAGCTTGTGACGGCCCAGACGGAACCAGTTCAGACGGAAAAGCTCAGCATGTGAAGGCCCAGACGGAACAAGCTTCAGACGGAAGAGTTCAACATGTGAGGGCCCAGGCGGAACAAGCTTCAGACGGAAGAGTTTAGCATGTGAAGGCCTAGACGGAACAAGCTTCAGATGGAAGAGTTCAGCATGTGAAGGCCCAGACGGAACAAGCTTCAGACGGAACATCTTCAGACGGAAGAGTTCAGCATGCAGCATCAGATGAAAGAGCGTCTTTGGTATCGTCTGTGGTAGCGCCTGTGGTAATCGTCTATGACATTCGTCTGTGGTATTCGATTGATTACCATCCTAGAAGCATTCCAATGCTATCGTCTGTGGGTATCGTCCCCAACTCTCTCACAAAAACACTCCTAAACTTTGGTTCAATTACAAACATAAGGCCGCGCGTTTATTCACCCAGCGAGGCCCAAATTAAATGTTCCTAATCTAGTTATAACTTCACAGCATTTTTAGTAGGTTACAAGTCCTATTACAAAGTAAGGATAAGTCTTGAATTGAATTTTGGCTTTGACTTTCGAGCAGACTCTCCATTTCTTCTTGAATTCTTTTGTGCATGGCTCTTGTAACTCTTCTTGTCAAGGATGGTCCTCCATCAAGTCCTCTTCCGTCTGTGCATGTATCGTCTGATGACTTGGCTTTTGGACAGACGCAGAATTTCTTCTTTGAAGGGTCTCGTTCCGTCTATGTTGGTTTCGTCTTAGCAAGTCTTGGGTAGCTTGGTTTCGTCTGTCTTGTAATTAATCAAAATCTTGAGACGTTAATCATCCTTGATCTAGCAATCTCCCCTTTTTGATGATTACAGATCATACCACGAAAATCTGCACAAGACATGGTTAGACAGAAACAAACAGTCTTAAAAAGCCAGATTGACATCAAAACGATGTTTTCTGAATAATACCTCTTTATAATAGATTGTTACATCAATGCGATGTAATCTTTATACATTATTACATTGGTATAAACAGAAAACCAATAAAGAGTTACAATTGTAAGCTATACTAAAGAATTACAAGTATAAGTTGTAAAATATAAAATTACTCCCCCTCAGACGAAGCTTGACTTTTGGGCTCTTCCATTCTCCCCATACTTTGCTCACTCCCCCTCAGACAATGCTATGCTCGCTCCTCCTTAAACATTGCTTTCCCCTTGTACCTATCTTCTTTCCCTTGGGCTCATTCTGTTCTCCCCTTGATTTCTTCTATTCTCCCCCTTGGGCTGTAAATCATCAAAAGATGATCAAGAAGAAGGCTTTTGCTTTTTGTTTAGCAGGGTCATCACAACGTCTGTAAGCTGTTGTACTTGAGACGATAGAGAAGCTTGATTTTCTTCAAGTTCTCTATTCTTTGCTTTCAAGTGCCCGTAATCCTCTTCCAAAGCATCATATTTACGCTTCAGAGTTTTAAACTCCTCAGCTTCTTGAGTATTAGCCTCAGCATCCTCAACCTTGTCATAAACCTCCACCATATCATCAAAGTGCACCATTGGTGTTTGAGGTTCTTCTACTATAGGAACAGTGTCATCAATAATGAGCACTGTTGGAGTCTTCTTCAGACGCAGTGTGAAATATGGAAGAGTGAGGTAAGCCGTGAAGTTCTGTTTCCATTGCCATGTGTAAAACTTTGTTGGAACAGAAACTTCCAGATCTGGATGCTCCTGGGATGGGTGAGTATATGCATAAGCTTCACCAGGAAACACCCTGCCACAGACGGTAGAGTCTTCATCAAATGAAGTTCCAGAGCAAAACTGTGAAGTGGCTTCATGATCTTCTATCATCCGTTGTATTTTTGGATTGATAGGGCTTGAGGCTTGAGCTTGGATTGCTTTGAGGTGCGCATAGACAACAGATGGAAGGAGTTTGGAGATATGCCTTGCGAATTTGAAGGTTCTGGGTACAGACGGTACTTTCTTCTCTTTGCCCTTAGCCAAAAACTTAACCAAGCATGGTCGTTTTTGGTCTAAGACGATAGTGTACTTTGTTTCGTCTGACACCAGTGAAGAGAACTGTGAACCCACCATGACAGGGCAGTATCTCTTGTCCTTCTTAGCTTGACGATCAATATGACAGAAGGAAACCTCCCTTTCCTTGGTTTCTCTTCTATAGGCATTAGCTATCATCTTGAAAGATATGTTGTAGTCTTCTAGGAGTGCGTGAGCAAATTCTTCAGGGTCTTCATACTCGTTGAGGAGGATGGAGTAACGAGGGTTGATCCCGGAGCAGTGGGGCCTCGTCCATGGAAGCACAATTCCCAGAGAGTGTCCTAGACCGACATACTCTGTTTTGTTGAGTGGAATAGTGAAAGGCATAGGATCATGGCGATCTATGGCGTCAAGATGCCAATGAGTGCATTCTTTAGGCTCATAGATGGTAGAGTGTGCGTCTCCAAATCTACAGTGGTGGAAGACAGGCGCATTCACCTCATACCGAACCTTCCATCTTGGATTTTCTCTTTGTGGAATGTGAGGTTCATAGCCAAGTGCTGGTCCTTCAATCACCGACGCAGCAATATGATCCTTGTAGGCTTGAATATCTTCTAACCCCTTGATGTCTCGGTTGGCCAGTGTATCCCAGGGCAAACGCTTCAACCAATCGCGTTGCTCTTCTGATGTGTAGACGATGTTTTCATTGAAATCTACTGGCTTCAAGGGTTTGTTGAAGATGATGGGATTGACAAATCTCCCTAATTGAAAACCTTTCTTGCCTCTGTACTCATATGGGTTTTTCAATTCAATGTAGGGAGTGTCCTTGATATAGCGGTCTTCATCGTCTGCTAAGATATCATTTTGAGCAAACTCAGACGATTCACCATCAGTGGAGAATTCTTCAAACTTCTCTCCAATAATCCAATCAGGTTTGATTGGTCTTTCAGCACAGGTGCTCTCAGCAAAGCACCTCATGACTAATTCATTTAGGAATGAATAGTCCACCTTGTGCTTTGGGGGTAAGTCTTCTGGATTGATCACTTCAGCATGTGACATTCCCCATGTAGCATCCACCTTGATTATTTCAAGTTGTTCTTCATCAGACGAAGAATCAACTTCTTCAATAAGTACAAAGTCTTCAGACAGAAACTCCTTCGTCTGTTGATGGAATGCTTCTTCAGACGCACCAGATATCGTTTGTGCAAAGGCAACATTCAGAGGAGACGCAACAATAGGCTCAGACGCAGTAGTCCTATGTTGGTCTTGGAGAGTTGATGGTGACATCTCCATAGTTGAGACTTCTTCTCTTAACATTGTCTCCAACTCCTCTGCAAGCTGGGCGTTGTCTTTTTGAATACGGCGGTTTTTCATCCTTGTTCATGCCCTCTGAAGTAGCTTGAGCAGGTGCTCCTTCAGACGATCAAATTCCCTTTAAGCTTTCAAGAAAGATCCTTTCTCTTTCAGCTTGAAGCAAAATAGAGACCCTCTTAGCCTCTTTCAGCACTTTTTCATCGTCTGTCTCACCAATAATCACAGACGCAAGTTTTTGCTTCATCTTTTCTTTGCCCTTAGCAGCCTTTTTAAGAGCAATCTTTCTAGCTCTTGCTTTTTCTTCTGCTTCTTTCTTCTCTTTGTCTTCGTCTGTAAGTATCTTCACAGACGCAGCACCCTTAGACGATACATAGGCCCCTTCATCTTTACTAGGGGATATCGTCTGTTCTTTTGATTTAGCAACTATGTGCTTGATTCTGACGGTTCTTTTCTTCTTTTTGAGGGGTTCCTCAGAAACATCCTCAAAAGGAACCTCAGAGATGATCACAGAAGGAGGAGGTTGAGGTTGGTTTAAAGTTTGGGCTTGTGTTTGGGGTTCTGTTTGGGATTGTGTTTCGGCTTGTGTTTCGGACGGTGCTTGGGCTTGTGTTTGTGGCTTAGCACGCTTGATGCGAGCTTTGTGTGAAGGTTGTTTGGTGATGGGTGAGAGAGGTACATCCTCTTTTTTTGAGTGAAGAAAGCCTGGTGCTAGATGCATCTTCGCAAAGGTGCTGACTTTAACTTCCTTTCCCTCAGGGTGCCAAACAACACCAGTGGTATCAAACCCCTGGTTGATTATAATTTTTGTGAAGAGGGTGGCGTAGGGAATGCTACTCTTCCTTCGGATGTTGCGGTTCTTCAGTGCACTTATCCCATGGTCAAGGATAAGGTGAGGAAGACTCATCCTTGCTTTTCTCAGACAGTAGAAGATGCAAAATCTGTCTTGAAAATTTACATTGTCCCTTGAACCAGTCCTTGGTGTGAAGACATTGTAGAGGAGGTTATGGATGATTCTTCTAGTAGGAGCGAGATTTCCAGATCTGAAAGATTTGGAATCTTCAGGGTTGGGTTTCTTTACATAGAGCATCTTGTCTACGTGCTCCTCAGATTCATTCTTCATCCAGTTGGGGCTATAGAAGCGTCCCTCGGCCTTGCAGTTCCCAACCTCAGCAATAGAGTCCACTGTGATGATGTACTCTTTGTTGTCTATGGTTCCAACGATACCATCATTAAACTCCTTGGCATCGCTCCAGAACTCGACGTATGCCTCCATCAGCCATGGTCCTCTAAGTTCAGCGAAACCCATCCATCCAGTGTGGGTCAGCATTTTAGCAACTCTTTCAGAGACACTCTCGATTGTTTCCCTTGAGATCCATTTGCTTGGCAAGAACAAATCTTGAGCAAAGAAGGTGTCTTCAGCAGTTTTGGTGGTTTTGGTGTTCTTGGCGGCCATTGATAATTTGAAAAGAGAGAATAAACACTTAGTGAGTATTAAGGTTTAGAAAGTTCAAACAGTTGCAAATAGCAATAAAGAATAAAAGAGTAAACTTTCAAGAGTATTTATATGCAAAGATAAAAACGGTTGTGATTCTTCAGTCGAAAGAGATTTTGAAAACTGCCCCTGATTTGATGTGTCCACATCATTGCCTTTTTAATGATTGATTTGACCTCTACAATTCTCGGCGCATGCTTATCAATGTCCTAGAATAGTGCAATAAATGACAGACACATTTATTGCTCTTTTTAATTTGTCCCTGCACACTTGAGATAAACTAATTAAATAGTAACAATTGCGTCTGTTGAATTTTACCACAGTAACTATTCAACTTGATCAGACGCAATGTTTCGTCTTAACACGAAATAATGTACAGACGGAACAAAATGTTCAGACGAAATAAGTTCATTCAAAACACTCAGACGAAACAATTCTTTCAATCTTTTAAAGAGATAATTCCAAGATTTTCTTTAATAAAATTGAATCTTGTTTCGTCTAAAGCTTTAGTGAAAATATCTGCCCATTGAAAATCAGTTTGCACAAACTGTATATCGAAAATACCTTTTTGTACATAATCTCTTATAAAATGAAAATGAATTTCAATGTGTTTAGCTTTTGAATGTTGAATAGGGTTTTTGCTAAGATTAATTGCACTAGTGTTATCACAAAACACTGGAATATGATTCTCAAACCTGGAATAATCCTCAAGTTGATGTTTAATCCATAGTAATTGTGAGCAACATCCTACCGCAGCAATGTATTTTGCTTCAGTTGTTGAAAGTGCAATAGAGTTTTGTTTCTTGCTTGACCAAGATATTAGTGATGATCCAAGATATTGACATCCACCACTTGTGCTTTTTCTTTCCACTTTATTTCCAGCATAATCAGCATCACAAAAGCCTCTTAAACTGAAATCACCATTTCTCTTATAAAACAAAGAGAGATTAGTTGTTCCAACAAGATATCTAAGAATTCTCTTTACAGCTTGTAAATGAGATTCTTTGGGATCAGATTGAAAACGCGCACATAGACAGACGCTGAACATAATGTCAGGTCTACTTGCAGTTAAATAAAGGAGTGAGTCAATCATACCTTTGTATACCGTCTGATCAACGGACTTACCTGACTCATCCTTGTTGAGATTTGCTCCAGACGAATGTATCGGGGTCTTCATAGGCTTGGCGTTTTCCATCTTGAATTTCTTGATAAGTTCCTTTGTGTATTTCTGTTGATGGATGTAGATTCCTTCTTTCGTCTGTTTGATTTGAAGTCCTAGAAAGAACTTCAATTCTCCCATCATACTCATTTCGAACTCATCCTGCATTAGCTTTGAAAAATCCTTGCAAAGATAGTTGTTAGTAGCTCCAAAGACTATATCGTCTACATAAATCTGGACTATAATAAAGTCTTTTGAAATGCTTTTCTTGAAGAGAGTTGTATCAACCTTTCCTCTTGAAAAACCATTTTTAAGAAGAAAAGAACTGAGTCTATCATACCAAGCTCGAGGAGCTTGTTTAAGACCATACAATGCTTTCTTAAGTTTGAACACATGGTCCGGTTGAGATAAACTTTCAAAACCAGGAGGTTGTTTTACATATACCTCTTCTTCAATAAAACCATTTAGAAAAGCACTTTTTACATCCATTTGATATAGAACGATATTCTTGTGAGCAGTAAAAGCAAGTAATATTCTAATAGCTTCTAATCTAGCTACAGGAGCAAAGGTTTCAGTAACATCAATACCTTCTTGTTGATTGTACCCTTGTGCTACTAACCTTGCTTTGTTTCTTACCACTTTTCCAGCTTCATCAAGCTTGTTTCTGAACACCCATCTGGTTCCGATGATGTTTTTGTTCTTTGGTCTTTCAACAAGAGTCCATACATCATTCCTTGTGAACTGATTAAGTTCTTCTTCCATAGCCAAAATCCAATCATTGTCTTGAAGAGCATCTTCAATATTATTTGGCTCCATATCTGATACAAGAGCATAACTTGAGATATACTTCACTCTTGATCTTGTTTGAACACCTTGGGATCTATCTCCAATGATGAGATCTTCTGTATGGTTTGATGTAAACTTCCATGTTTTTGCAGGGATTTGATCTCCCTGTTGATGAGTATCAGACGAAGAGGGTTCGTCTGTACATCTATCGTCTGTCCTTGTATCGTCTGACCCTTGTTTATCATCTTGTCTTGAATCTTGACCAGAAGGGTTAATCTGCAAATTATCAAACAAATTTTCTAGGTCTGATATTTCTTTATCGACCTTTGAGTTATCTTGGAACTTTACATGGATTGATTCTTCTACAACTTGCGTCTTAGAGTTAAATACTCTATAGGCCTTAGATGTATTGGAATATCCAAGAAAGATTCCTTTAACCACCTTTGAATCAAACTTTCCAAGTTGATCTTTGATGTTTAGGATAAAACATTCACATCCAAAAGGATGGAAATAAGAAATGTTGGGTCTTCTTCCTTTCCATAGTTCATATGGAGTCTTATTCAATATTGGTCTTATTAATATTCTGTTTTGAATATAACAGGAAGTATTGACTGCTTCTGCCCAATAATATTTAGGGAGAGAGCTTTCATACAACATAGTTCTAGCCATTTCTTGTAAAGTACGATTTTTCTTTTCCACAACTCCATTTTGTTGAGGAGTTCTTGGAGACGAAAAATTGTGAAATATACCATTTTCAAAACAAAAGGCTTTGAACTCGAAATTTTCAAATTTGTTCCATGATCACTCTTTACGAGCGCAATACATATTCCTTTTTCTTTTTGAACACGTTTGCAGAATATTTCAAAGACCTTGAATGACTCATGTTTATGGGCTAGGAAGTATACCCATGTAAATCTAGTATAGTCATCTACAATGACAAATCCATATCTCTTCCCTCCAAGACTTTCAGTCTGAGTGGGTCCAAAGAGATCAATGTGTAATTATTAATGGTCTTGTCGTGGAAACAACATTTTTTGATTTGAAAGAAGCTTTGAGTTGTTTCCCATCTTGGGATTCACGTGACGATTGGTTTTCCAAGATATTTTTGGCAAACCTTTTACGAGATCCTTTTTAGAAATTTTTGAAATATACTTGAGACTTAAATGTCCAAGCTTTTTGTGTCAAATATCTCGTTCATCGTCTGTTAAAATCAAACATGTTACATTCTGATCACTCAGGTCAGAAAGGCAAACCTCATAAAGGTTATTCTTTCTTTTCCCAATAAAAAGAATGGATTTATTTTTGTTTCTGACTATACATTCATCAGAGTTAAAGGCTACTTCATACCCACTGTCACAAAATTGACTTATGCTAAGTAGATTGAAGTTAAGACCTTTAACATATGATACGTTCTGGATAAATGTATTGGGTGTCTTACCAACAGTCCCAATGCCAAGAATTTTACCTTTTCTAGAACCGTATGAGACAGACCCTTTACTAGGTCTGAGATCTTGGAACATAGACAAGTCTCCCGTCATGTGTCGTGAGCATCCACTGTCCAGGTACCAACTTGAAGTCTTGTCTCTTCCCATTGAGGATATCTGCAACAGGAACAATAAGTGACTTTGGTACCCAAATCTTTTTGGGTCCTTTCTTGTTAGTTACAAAAGGCTTCTTTTTGTTTTGAGCCTTTTTGTAGATATTAGGAACCTTGTTGTAATTCCTCTTCTTTTGATCAGACGAAACAGGTTTGTTTTTCCTTTCGTCTGTCTCAACATAACCAAATCCACTTTTATCTTTTGGCGATCTCCCATATTTTAAAATATTTTCAAGGATGGAGGATCCCTTAGTAAACTTGGTTAAGTCATTGAGTAAGGACTCATTTTCTTTCTTTAATCTTTCGATTTCAAGAATGAAACTATCCTTTTCAGACTCAGACGAAACATCACTTAATACTTTCTTGTCTAGAAACTCTATTTGATTTCAAACGCATTTTCTTCCGAGCTTGTCTAAGCTTGGTTTTGCAGGTTTTGTATTCTTTGAGCAATAAAATGAGAGTGAGCTAGAAGTGTATCATATGACATTTCTTCGATTCGACTCGGAAGAGAAGAGGAGGATGAAGAAGTTTCATTGTAATTTACCTCTGTTGAGACATGGTCTCCAGCCATGAGGCATATGTTTGCTGTTTCTTCTTCTTCAGAGGATTCCTCTGAGCTTTCACTATCAAGGTCTTCCCAAGTTAGTAAGCTCTTCTTCCCTTTGAATCTTCGAGGATTCCACTTCTTTTTCAACTTGGGGCATTCTGACCTCATATGCCCAGGTTTTCTACATTCATAGCACACAACTTCTGTGCTTTCTTCTTTGACTGATGACTTCTCAGGGAGCTTCTTCTCCTTTTTCTTGAAGAAGCGTTGACCTCGCCCTTTTTATCATCATTCTTTTGAATCGTCGGCCATGAGAGAGACTTCGTCTTCGACGAACCATCGACGATTCGATTCGGTTGAATCGGCCTTCAAAATCTTTGTTTTCTTTTTCTTTGTCCTTCTTGATGATTCTTCTTTAGGAGTGTTGTTGTGAGACGGAAAGAGCTATAGGTTCTTGAACCTTGATCTTCTCCTTTTTACATAAGAGTACCTCATGTACCCTTAGAGCTCTATTAACTCATCTAGAGTTAATGTCTTTATATCTCCTCCAACGAGAGATAAATTTGTGGACATGGCTTCCCAAGGAGGTGGGAGGCGTCCAAGATCTTCATGTTGTTACGGGCCTTTGTGAAGGTGATTCCCGAGAGCGGTGAGTCCATTCAATATGGTTTGGAATCTTCCAAACATCATATCTATTGATTCTCCTTTCTTCATAGAGAACATTTCATATTCTCTTTGAAGAGTGGCGGCCTTCCTCATTCTGACATCTTCAGTGCCATCATATGAGATTTTGAGAGCATCCCATAGTTCTTTAGCGGTTTTATAGGCACAGAATCTGTTGTACTCAGTTCTGGAGAGAGCACACATAAGAGCATATCTTGCTTTGTTGTTCAGCTCCATCATAGAGTATTCTTCATTTCCCCATTCTCCTTCGGGCTTTACAATGGGGATATCTCTGTGGTGATTATGTTCCATAATCTGTATTGGGTTGACTTGATGTACATCTCCATCCGTCGGCCCGTGGGATAATCATCTCGAGAACGCCGGAGGTTTGTTCATGGAGGCTCCTCCAGGATAAGAATGACGGTCCTTGTGAGTCCATCGGATCTTTTCCTCTAGCAGCTGTTAGGCGCTCAACCCTTAGAGGCTGAGCTCTGATACCAAACTGTAAAAGATAAACACAAGAAGGGGGGTTGAATTGTGTTAATTAAAAAAAATTATCCCTTTCGTTTGTGGGTTACAAAGTTGTTCAGACGAAACAAAATTTATGTTGAAAGATTGATTTTAATGAACAGACGTTATGATGTGATTATCTCCTGTTAGTTGATCAGACGAAACAAAAATAAATACAGTTATTTTTATACTGGTTCGTCTATTCAAGACTACGTCCAGTTACTCAAGAACCATTTCGAGTTTTCACTACAAACCGTGAAAAGGTTACAAGTATTGTTTGAACCCGGCCAACTGGCTATTACAAGATATTCTTTGCTCCCGGCCTTCTCTCGGGCTAAACCAACAGGGTATTCTTTGAACCCAGCCTCCACAGGCTAATACAAGAGGTATTCTTTGGAACACAGCCTCCTCAGGCTAAAATGCCACACAAGTGGACTTTGAAAGATGTTTTAAGAGCAAAGTTTTTCCTCTTCGTAGAGAGGGTTTTACAATGAAGTTCTAATATCAGACTTGAGCGAATTCTTAGATGAAGGATAGAGATAAGCGTATTCGCCAACAGATTCTTGAAACTGTGAAGTCCTTTTATAGGCATCTTCTTCAAATAGTCGTTAGACTCATTTGGATGCCGTTGAGAGCCGTTGAGAGATCTTCTAGAGAGCTTTCCAAAAAGGTTGTCAGTTGTACTTGATTGATTGATGAGAGTCGCAGCGGATATAGCGGACTAAGTTGTGCGCAGTACTACTTCTGACTTGTACAGAGATGTGACAAAAGGTGAAGACCTTTTTGACTTTGGTGTGTGAGCTCAAATCTCTATACTGATCTTGGATGCTTCTCATGATTGCTTCTTTAGATTTGAAATCTTGGCGCGAAAGACTCAACTTGACTTCAGCTTTTGGATAGACGAAATGATTCTTTAGTCTTCAGTTGTTGTTTGTTTCGTCCCATCCTATCGTCTTAGACTTCGCTCTTTGGACAAACGAAGGACTTAAGCTTGAGTAGTTCTCTTCCGTCTGTGCATGTATCGTCTGATGACTTGGCTTTTGGACAGACGCAAAATTTCTTCTTTGGAGGGTCTCGTTCCGTCTGTGCTGGTTTCGTCTTAGCAAGTCTTGGGTAGCTTGGTTTCGTCTGTCTTGTAATTAATCAAAATCTTGAGACGTTAATCATCCTTGATCTAACAACAGTTAATCATCCTTGATCTAACAACAGTTAAGGTAAAAAAACAAAATTATGTACATTGATATGCGTTCTTCAAATGTCTTTAGACGAAGGAAAAATACTTTCATACATAACAAATAAAACTAAACAATGCACATATTATATTCCATAATCATGGCTTATGGATTGGAATATGAATAAACCTATTCATAAAAATAATAAAATCAAAGCTGTTAACTTTAAAATTAATAAGTAAGAAAAAACAAATAAGAAGAATGAGAGTAAAATAAACTAACTTAACAAAGAAAAGAAGATAGAATTCTTAATATGTAGTGTCTTATATGAAAATACCCTAACTCAAAGATGGAGGATTAATGGTCTGATTCTACTTGAAAGTTTTTTACACAATTTCATCAAAGTAGATATGGATCTCTCAAATGAATAATTTATGAAGAATTAGTACATCCCATTACTGGACTAAATATTAATAAAATTTCATTTAATTTTTTTCATAATCATGTTTAATCATATATGATGAAAATAATATATTTAATTATCAATTAATAATATAACATAATATCTTTAAAATAATTATAGAGATAAAGTGAATGATTTTTTAAACATAAAAAATTATGAACCTCTTTATGTAACGGGAGGAACGTCCTAAGGATCCTATTTTTAATATAATATAATATAATATATATATATATATATATATATATATATATATATATATATATGTTGAAGAAAGAATATTTATGACACTATTCCTTAAATAAAAAAAGTGATGCTTAAGTAATGTTTTGCAGAAAATGACGAATCCAAAATTGGAATGGGCCAAATAAAATAATCCTAAACGAGAGTGGAGTCGCAGTGCTACCAACCATTCTTAGGTTAGAAGAACCTTATTTGACTAAACATGTATAATTGTAAAGTAGATATGACGTTAAATTGAACAAATAATTAATTCCAAATAACGGATACATGCCTAATTAGTTATTGAGTAAACACATCCCCAACTAATTATTATCTTCAACTAATCCTAATTATGGAAAAATACCATTACTTGCTAGTTGGCAGCAGCTCCTCCCAAAATATTAATTCAATTGATATAAATATTTGAATATGTGGTTCTATTTACTATATAATGTTTGATCCTTTCTATTTTAATTTCTAATTTTTTCTTATGAAATTTTAAATTATTATTATTATATAACACTAGTTAACTATTTACAGACATAAAGAAATACAATACAGGATAAATGTTACAGAACAACTGTCCTATATTTTGAAAAAAACAGATCACTTAATAAACACTAAAATGAATATTAAAAAATTATTTTATATTTTACAGAGATGAAAATAACCTTTTTTGTTTACAAAGATCAAATTGAAATTCATTCATTTTATAAGAAATATAAATAACATAATTCCAATTATTTTGAAAGATAAAACACAAAAAGTTAAATTAAAACTCACTCACTTAGATTAAAATCTCTGTCAATAATATATACGTATATGCAATAAAGGAAAAAAAAAAAGGAAACTAATTATGGATGTAAATATGGTAGTTGGGGATATCAGATACTTACAAACCGTGATGAATATTGAAATTATGCCTTAGGCCCCACTTTCTGATCGTTCTAACCGTTTATTTGGGTGATCCTTAATGATTCTGTCTGTATTCAAAGTTTTTATTTTATTTTTTTACAGATTGATATTGTAACTGCTCTGAGAAAAATGATGGATATCTACTTCTGAATATAGACACTTCAGTCCATTTTTATTGGACCTTACGCACGACAAAAAAAGCCCTTCCTATTCATACAATGGTACATGAGTTAGGTTTGAAACAAAACCTTAACTTAATTCTTAATATCACCAAAAAGATCTGATCAAATAAATGATTACATTCTTTACATATATTGATAGATGGTTGATTTTCTAACTATTTGTATGAAAAAAAATTAAGTGAAATAAAATACAATTAGAAAAAATTAACATAAAATATTTTATACAATCAACTAATTATAGCATAATTTGATGATTTTATATTAAAATTCTTAAAAGAATTATATAAAATCTAAATATAATTGACCGATAATATAAAAAAAGAATTTCAATTTAGTGATATTCTACTCTTCTTAGAGAATTAGTTTCTGATTACATTGGAAGTTTAAAGAGACACCTAACAGAATGAATATTTAAAAGATAACTATTTTTCTTTACTTAAAAGAACATTTATTAAAAAGGTCAATATTTTTCAATTAAAGAGGATTCTAGTACAGAATTATGTTGTTGGAACCACTTTTCTTCTTTCTTTTTTTTTTTCAGTGTACCTTTAACTGTCAATTCTGAAGAGATAAATTTGCATGTGCTAGTAGTAATTAAACAGTCACTATTTATATCCATATAATGCACACTAATTAATTAGTTGTTATGAAACTCCATACAGTACGGAACTTTCGTGCTAAATTTTATAGATAAAAGATTCCTTGTGATCTGTATATACCTGTTTCTTGACTTATCAGAGATTAGCAATACATACTCAAATAGGTTCATTGTCAAAAGGAGACAAATTTATAATGGTTTATAGTTGGTCAACAAAGTAAAATGTAAATTGCATCAATTACTAAATACACAAGTGATTTGAACATAGAAATTAGAGATGTGGATGAAAGCAAGGCGGTTTAAGGTGCTTAAAAGTGTTTTCGACAAGTATCTTTATTAAATAACATTTTACGTATTAGGGTGGGCTGAGACAAAGAAGATTAGATTCTATAACTATCGAATGCTTAAGGAAACAGGAAAAATATATGTTTTTATTTTCTACAAATCAATATTTTAAAATATAATTAATAATTATAAATAGAGATAATTAATTTATAGAGTAATCAATTATTTAATAAAATTTTGTATTAAAGAGACTGAGATCTTAATTTAAAAAATAATATATCCCATAAAATTCACTTTAATATTAATAATTTTAATAGACGTATGTCTTCAATATTTGATTTGTTTTAAAAAGTCTTCTCTCATTGGGTTATATATTTTAAATTCTCTGTTGCTGTATGTGAGTTACGCGCAAGTCATATAAATCTTTATCACATACTAGTTACTGAACACTTTTATCACACATAAACATCCTATTACATAGTTCTAGTGATTCAGCTGGGAGAAAATACGTATGAAATTAATACATGCACATGTATTATTCCCAATTATAGATAGTTTTAGAGAGGTGTTCCGATTGGAGGTATTTTTTTTAAGAATATTCATGAATGTGATTACGTGAATATATTTAGGTTAAAAAATTATTTTTAGATAAATAAGATTCTTAAATAAATTAATTTTTATTTTTTTATACATATCTTTATGATTGAAAATGTTAATAAAAAATTATAATTATAATTATAATTTTATTAAAAATTAAAAATCTCAAACTAATTTTTTCTAGTCTTTATTCTCTATTTTTTATTTTCTGTATCATATTCACAATCTCCATCCCCACTTTCTATTATTTCAATGTCATTCATTTATTCTTCCTATTCCATCTTTATTTCAGTTTGCTCGTCATATTATTTTAACGTTGTTCATTCATCTCATGGTTCTATTATCAACATTCATTCGTCTCATCGTTCTATTATTATTTACTCGTCTTTCTTATTCCTCATCTTTCATCCTCCCTCATCAATCTTTGCTTTATTATTATAGATTATTTCATTTAACTCAAATATATGTTTTTCTTTTTTTCAATTTTGTCCACAATTTTTTTCAACTTTGAGACTTCACGAGAAAGAAAGTTTTATAATCTCACTGTGAAAGTTCATGTTTTTTATTTATTATTGTTATTTTTTTTACAATATGAACTATGAAAGAATTTATTTGATATTTGCATATAAAATTGATGCTAATATATTAATTTGAGTATAAATAATTTGTATAAATTTTATGAAATATAATAATTCTAATGAAAAATAAGCATTTAAAATAAATTTATTGATGATATTTTCAATTTTAAAATTAGGGATATTTTTAAAAAATAAAATAATATTATCAAAAATATTATTACGAAGCAAACATAGGAATAATATATTTTCAGAAATGTTACACATAATTTTTAGGAATTCAAATTTCAAACTAAACACATAAATAAATTATTCCTATTATTATAAGAATTAATATTCATAAAAATGTTATTCAAACTTATCTCAGCTTATACTTAAATATAATTTTATCAATCTAATGATATTATTACTGTCTCCTACTTCATTCCCGTCAAATGCCAATGGTGTAAGAATCTTAATCAATTTTGAATTATTTTTTATATATCAACTTCCAGCTATAAATTATTAAGTCCATTTTGGTAAAGTTTGGAAATACATGTTTAATTAAAAGCATGTGCTAAATTTAAGTGTGACAGAGCACGAGTTTAGTTAGATATTTTTTTTATTCAGAAGTGCAGTTTTAAAATGAAATTGTTTGAATAACAGTGATAAAAAATACTTTCTACTTGATGTTGTTTGTAAAGATGTTTTAAACAGAAAATGAATTTTTTAAAAACTAAAATTCAGTTTTGATGTAAACATGAATAGAAAAATTACTTTTAAAACAACCAATCATAATCAAGAAGAAACCAAATTTACTCTAAAAGAAATTATGTTTGAGAGTCTCACACATGTGTATGAATATATTTTAAATGAACACGTCAAATTCATAAGTAATTCATTCTAAATATGCCACCACATTCATTTTGAACATATTATCGTATCATTGGACTAAATTAACTAGAAAAATTTTGGATAACTAAATTTTTTCTTGTAAAATCTTATTAGTAAGACTCAAATTCAATATTATCAGTTAAATTAAAAGAAACTCATACTAATTAATTTACCTGTTTTTATAGTTTCTTGTTAGCATGAACTTGCACAGACCCTTGTCAATTGCTCAGACCCTTGTCAAGTCAATTATAAGAATTTATAGCTAACGACGTACACTTCCATAACTAAATAATATCATAATAATTTTATTTTTCAATATCACTTGTATCCTATGCTACTTGTATATTATATATTTTTTCATTGAAAAAAAATTAAAATAATATTTATTTATATAACCGTGCATTCTTAATAATATTTTCTATAAATAAATTATTTTTTTAATTATTAAAAGTATGAAAGAGTCAGAAAATTTAATTTTTTAAAAATAAAAATAATATAATAATCATTAAAAATATAATATATTTATAATTTTAGTACTTAAAAATTATATATCATCATTTTAGTTTATAAATTTTATCATTCATTTTTATTTTAATCTTTAATTTAAGAAATTAAAATAATAATAAATAATTAAGTCAAGAATTAAAATGATAATTTAAAATTAAATTCAGAAATTAAAAATAATAATAAATATACTTTAAATTTTTTCTTATTGTTTTTAATTTTTAAAAATTAATTTATCCTATCATCACTCACAGGAGATAATAAATGACGAATTTACCATTATAAAAAGCCATTAATGGATAGTCTTATCATCTAGTCTGTTAGTTCTTATAAATATCATCCCTTCCAACTAGGTTACTATTCCAAAGCTGATTTTTTATAATTATAAAGTGTAAAAAGAAAAAAATATATATACGTGCAAAATATAAAAAAAGAGAAACACATATATATTCTATTTTATTCTATTTTATGAGAGAGTTAATTAATTAATTGTATATTATAATTATTAGCATAGTAAAATTAAATAACATAATAACGTTGATGCTCTTCGAAAGTAATAAATAAGTAAAACAAACTAAAAACTATAACACTTCTGATAGTTAATTTAATTTAATGGCTGTGTACTGTTATGCACATGAATCTCTTATCTTTTCATTTCTTTAACTTTATATGTTTTTTTACGTAACCTTTTCTTTTCAGTGGACTATCATCATTTACTTTGCAAGGTACCCACTCTGCCCTACCTAGTTCTTTACCTACCCTAAGTACTGCCATGCACTACTTACTATAACATGGACGAGATCGTTTACATACATTTCAGTCTATAATAATCTAATAATTAGTGTAATACAAATTAAGGTTCTCTATAATGGTGATCAATTTTGTGATATTGTTATCTTAATTGACATAGAAGATGCAATGAAGAAAAATTCACATGATGCTTAGTAGTTACACCTAGATAAAAATTATTAAATATAAAAATATAAAAAAATACGCTCCAAATGAAAAAAAAAAATTAATTAAAAGTATTTTATTCATTTTTTTTGCATAATAATTTGGAAAAAAGGAGATGTTATCCTATTTCAACATTTGGGTACGACATTACTAATTTCAGCTAGGAGTATTTCCATTACTGGTACTTATTATTACTGATGACTTAGCACATGGAATTTGATGACAAAAATCCTTAGAGTAGATTACATTTTTTAGTCTGAGAGATATTAATTAAATTGAAACCCGGCCTTCTCTTTTATTTTAAGTGAAATATTTATTTTCATCACTTCACTTATAAGCGTAACTTACATTTAAATCATTTATAATATAAAATAAATTATTAATGTTTATTTTATCTTTTTCTATAACTTTGAGTATCACCAATTGTTAATTATAAACATCTATTATTGATTTTAATATTTTAGAAGGTAGAATAAAATTTTAAATACCGTTATTAATGTTTTTGAAATCTCATCTAAATTCTTTATTACATTTCTTAGGTAATAAAATCGATAATAGATTATCAAAGCTAGTTATATCAATGTCTAGAAACAGTTAAAGAAAAATATCTCTAAAAAAATTAGGATGGATAAATTTTTAAAAAAAAAAAAAAACAAAAGAGAAGAGAGAGTATATTCTAAGAAAGACATGATAGTCTAAACATCTCTTAAAGAAAGTGAATGTATTTAATAGGGTTCAGCAATTATATTTTTAATGTTCTATGCATATAAATTGACTAATGATAAGCATTCAATTATTTCATTAATGAATTTATTCAATATTTTATTTTATCTTATTTATTTGTCTATGTAATTAAATGTTGATTTTTTAAAAAAAAATATTAATTAATTATATATTAATCAAGTATTTTTTTCTCAATAATCAACCCAGGGGAAGCAAGAGAATATTTAAATATTCATTTATGCATGCACAATAATGAAATGAAATATGTTGATGGCACAATGTCACTTAAACTAGTACTATTGTGTACTACTGTGGTTTTAATTCATACAAGCCAATTAAAGTAGGCTGTGATATGAAGATAAAAACATGTAAGTCTATGAATCCAACACAAACATTTAGTTCCTAATTAATGCTAGAAAATAAACAAAGTACTAGTACTTCACAATCAAAATTGTAATATATTTTTTACACTCTACTTATTGGATATAACAAAAAAAAGTAGAGAGGCTGTCTATTGCAAAAATAATTTTTCATAATTAATTGTCTAAAGAGAAAGTGATGTAAAGAATACAAGAGAAAATGATGTAATTTTTTTTATATGAAAAATATTTCTAACACACTATAGATGAAATATATGAAGGCTTATTGTTTAGGTTCTGGTATAAGAAAATACTAATGTGGGGTTGAAAAAGAAAGTCACAAAACAAGTTTAGTACATGTAATTTAGATTCAATAATTTTATTTTATTTTATTTTTAAAATATGGAATGACTTCTACAACACTAGTTAGTCAAATCATGAACTCTTTCAAAAACCTAATTAATTTTGTAATAAGCAGGGGAATGTATCTTTTATATGGGATTGTTACAATTTTCTCATGTGAAAATTTAAATATTAAATCTCTTTCTTTTTTATTATTTATACTTTCTCTTATTTTAATTAATTTTTAAGATTTTACTATATAGAAATGCTATATAAAAGGATTTAAACCAGTATAAGTAACTAGTTTTTATAAATTTTCTGAAACAACAGTTCAGAATAGTAGAGGTAAATGGGAGCAAAAAAGGGGAGATATATGTTATGATTTCAAAGCCTAGATCAGATTATTTCTACTAATTCCTGTAGCCTACTACGTGTAAGAAACTCATGTTATGATGCTAAACTAGCACATATCCATTTTAAAATGGAAAGAGAAAGAATGAAGGTCATGTTGAAGCAGTGAGTGTATGTCAATTTTTGGCAATGACCAACCTCACTGGTCACCACCTGAGTTTATGAGCTACTTGAGAAAAGCCTGAAGAAACTGATCAGGATTTCAGGAGTAGTGGGCTCTTTCATCCAAAACATCTATTATATATGTGTAGATATTGGTCCCTAGCTAGGTATGTATGTATATGTAGTACACATACATAATTCACAACTGCAGCAATAAGGGATGCATCATGCATGTGACAGTGTTTGCAGTACTCACCAGAAGGGCAGCATCTTCAACTCAATGCAGTAAAAGGATCAAATTCGTACCTTATTAATTTCCCCCACAGCAATAATGCATTCTTGTGATAACGAGTTTCTTAAACCTACTTAGCTTCACCTCTAAACTGACTAATTTATTAATGTGTCAATATGACATTTTTTTTAATCAAATCTAAGATCTCATGTCATGTCTGCTACTCTAAACTATTCCTCACTAGATAGAGACCCTAGTGATTCAATGTGTCAATATAGTATCTATAAAATTATTAAATTAATTAATTAATTAATTACTCCATTGCAGAAGTTATACCAACCAACAAAGCACAGATCATAAAACAATGATCTCATAATTAATAGAAACTAATTAACCTATCTAAACATCTTCATAAATAGCATATTCACATATAGCAAATATGAAGGAATACCCATGTTAAAATAACATACGTGTATATTAATTCCTTCTCGAACCCTAACATTATCCTCAGTAAAATCATCACACAAATTAAGGCCCAAAATTGCATACTCAACTCAATATCCCAAAGTAATCAAACTTGTGCTTGCATGTTTTGCAAATGGACATAACATATATAATTACGTATTTAATACTATATATTTTGGAAACCATTAATTAGTAGCACTAATAGTAGTAGTAATATAGAAAAACTAGTAATTAAAAGAAAAATTAAGAAGCTAGAATCAGATCATACACTTGTTGTAATTATTTGACCCTCAGGAGTGTTGACTAGTTGAGTCACGTCCATTATCTCCGCCGTGCCCGGCACTAGCCGGAGAATCCGAAACCCCGTTCGCCGGAATCTGCCTATATGCATTAAGGGAAGCAAGCATGCCTAAGTTACTTTCACTTAGAAGATGACCACTACCACCACCGCCGCCACCAACCATGCCGGAACCTAGTTGACCGCCGGGCATAAGGGGCATAGGAGAAGCGAAATTCATGAAATGAATGCCACCTGGCGCTGACATGGCCCCTCTATACACACCACTATTCCCAACAGATGGAATTGCCCAAATGGGATTATCGCTGCCATTGTTGTTACCGCCGCCACCGCTACTCATGTTTTGGTTACCATGACCGGCCACCATCCAAAACGCTGCCGTATTGGAAGCGTGGCTCGCCGGAAGCGACCCTGTGCTTGATTGTATCAAATAGCTTCCCATTTGTGATAGCTCTTGCTCCGGTCTTCTCTTTCTCCCCATGCTTCCATCGGAATCTGAAGCCACCGATTCAAGACCACCGCCGCCGCCGCCACCTCTGCCTGATTCTTCTTGAAGCTCTTGTTTCGCTTGTTGAATTACATTCACGTTGCCCATAGGGTTGAAATTCAAAATTGCGGAGATGGAAGAGGTGTTCTCCAACATGCTCCTCCGAGAATCCTCCATCACCATGCTCATGTTCCGGTCCCACTCCGCGCGATTTCTGTGCTGCGCCGCCGCTGCAGTGGAGGTCGAGAACGTGCTAGGGTTGAAGTAGTTTCCACGAAAGTAGTGCGACGGCGCTGACATAGTGGAGCCGGAGCTGCGGAGAGAGATGTT
Organism: Hylodesmum podocarpum; assembly: GCA_026586105.1. NCBI lineage: Eukaryota > Viridiplantae > Streptophyta > Magnoliopsida > Fabales > Fabaceae > Hylodesmum > Hylodesmum podocarpum. The sequence continues at coordinate 9,494,661 of JALJEV010000131.1, forward strand.
GAGAGAGGTGAAGTTCGCAGGAATTGTTCCAGTGCCGGTGGCGGCGATGACCGATGGCTCCGCTTGCTGGAGGAGCCACTCGATGGTCTCGCCGTCGGACTTGTGTCCCAGCTCACGTGTGAGTTGAAACACTCTGGCGGCACAGGCCGCCGGCATGCGAATCCGGCGACCTCGACCATCAACCTTTGTGTGGCGATCCTTTGTGGAAGTACGCTTTGGTGGAGGTTTTTTTGTTTCTGCGACAGTTGTGGTGGCAGTAACAGTGTTAGCAGTGACATCGTTGGTGTCCTTTGAGGTGATGGAACAAGGTTGTTGTTCAGTGACGTCATCAACGTCCTTTTTCTCTAACAACTGAAGAGGGAAATTGGGTCTGCTTCGGATCCCATTTTGATGATCAGCTTCCAATTCCATGATCTTGTTATCTCATATAACCAAGCTTCTCTATAAGCACTTTTTTTTTAAGAAAAAAAAAATTAAATGAATTGGTGGGGTTTATTAAAGAAAAAAGAAATCACTCTCTTTCTCTTTCTCTTTCTCCTGTCTTGCTAGCTAGAAGCTATAGTGGAAGTAGTAGTACTGCCACTAGATATCTTTTCCAATTTTTTTTTTTTTCTGTGTGTGATGTTGTTGTTGTTGTGTATAGTAGCTAGGAGGTGAGGTGACCCTCAAATTCTAACGCTTAGTGGGCTAGTGGGTCTCTCTTTTCTGTGTTTGTGTGTTTTGTGGAGCATGGAATTCCTCTGAGATGGGAGATTGAAGCTGAGTTGTTCTCTGTGTGTGTGTGTGTGTGAGAGAGAGAGAGAGAGAATGGATGATAAGGGATAAGGGAGAGGAGGGCAAGCTTTAAGCAACAAAAATAATGAGTGGGAATAATAAGGGCTCTGTAAAATTTGAAAAAGCACAGGTTTTCTCTTTCTTTTTGTTTTTTTATGAATGGAATCAATTTTTTAGTCTTCACTCATTTTATGACTCTTCTTATTTTCAACACTCATGAAATTTAATGTCTCTATTTCTTATTTCTATTTTTACTTTTTGCAATTTGAGGGTGGCAGCTTGCTGTGCAATAAATGTTAAATTGGAAAACAAAAAACTCGTGCATGACATTTCATATTTCGCGTGTTGCTTTTCTTAAGCGTGTAAATTGTATTATTATTATTATTATTATTATTATTATTATTATTATTATTATTATTATTATTATTATTATTATTATATTATTATTATTATTATTATTATCATCAATATTATTAATATTATTTTATTTAACTAATATCAAAATGCATTATAATTAGCCCAAAAAATATTTTTTGATGGCATGTTAAAAATCTTAAAATTTACAAGAAAGTGTTAAATTTGATATTAAGTGTAAAATTTCATAAAATAATACTTTTTAATATATAACAGGTTGAAATACAATATCCTTAATTATATTTTTAGTAAAAATAATTTTCAAGTATAAAAAAACTTCCACAAAAAGCAATTTTGATCAATTTAATTTAATCATTAAATTATACAATATTATCGTTATGACTTTGTATAATTTTTAAATAATTTAAACATGCATAGTTCAATTAAAAATGTACTAATAAAAATGTTTGTTTTATATATTAAATCATAATTAAAACATTAAGATTAAAATAAAATGATGTGATAAGTCAAATATCAATATTATCTCTGAAATTGTTGGTAATTTTATAAAATTAATCACTTTATGATAGTTTAAATCTCATGGTAAATGTTATATTAATTTTAATTGTATTAATTGATACGTATTAATAATATAAAGAAACATATTTCTAATATATGATGTATAGTTGTTCACTTTTATATAAAAAATCATATTTCTAATATATGATGTAAAAATTAATATATATTATCCTGACAAACATTCAAACTCATATTAATTCTTTAAAAAAAACAAAAGATGTTATTTTATAAAGTTTAGAATAGTTGACTGACCCTAGCTATCTCAAATTCAGGAGGAATAAAATAAACAAGAAGAATATTGATTTAGTAGGAAATGCATGAACTTTGAGAAGATCAGTTCATATGGGGAATAAAGGGTTTCGTTTTTTAATTTTTGTTAGCCATGAAATTTTGAAGAAGTGGGAAAGAAAAAGAAATGAAATAGAAAAGAAATTATAAGTAAAATACAGGGTGTCATTTGATTGTGGTTGGACAGTGGACAGTCTCTTGATTCAGACTCCACGTGCGGTGCTCTTTATCATTCAATCCATAAAGACTGTGGTGGCCGGATTGGGTCCCAAATTCCTAAGTCAAAAATAAACTAAGGCAAATAAAAGATAATCAAGTGGATCCCATGTCATTCAACTCATCATTGCCCTTTTTTTATTCCTCTTTTGCCCCTCATCAAACCCATTCCCTTATTATTCTCAATTTTCCTTTCATCATCATCATCATCCTCTAGGGTTAACATAACACTACCATTTTATTCTATACCTCTATTTATTCTCTTAATTTGCTTTTCTATCAGTCTACTACTTTTCCACATCTTTTTATTTTATGATTAAAGGAAATTTCATGGTTTGACACACAAAAAAAATGTAAATTACGTCATCTTGTTAATCTTAATACTTATCATCATCATAATTGTAGTTAACAGTTTCTTTTTTGTTTTATTTTCCACAAAGCAACATGTTAATTATGTCCTGAATCATTTGACATGCACTATATTATATTATACGAGTCAATTGACTGTATATAATAATAGTCCATAGGTGTTTTTATAGGGAAAAAGTTTGGGAAATATTTCTTTTCTTTATTTTTTTTTTCAATAAATTCATAAAAATGTATATTTATTTGATAAACAAGACCAGCTAGCTTCTCATAACATGCGCCATTCTTGATATTTATTTTCATTTGTAATATAGATGGGCAAGTTTTCTTTATGGAACTTCCACTAAGAAACGTAAACAACATTTTTGCTAATGCATTAATTAGATAATTAAAGTTGGATTGACTCTTGAAGATTATTGGGGAATCTGGGATTCAACTTCCATCGTTTTGGCCAAGGCTTATTAGTGAAAGCTTCAAGTTTCTTTGTTAAATTGAAGAAAAAATTAATCAAAAAGTTATTTGCACATGGTTTGGCAAACACGAATTATATACTGTTTAATGAAAGTTGATTTATTGGCTAATTAATTAATTAACAATTTATCATCTTATTTCTACCAATATAATATAAGGGTAATTCTTCAGGACGCGCGTATATACACACTTTGTGTGGTCCTTTAGAATTTTAATTTCTAAACCTCAAAACAATAAGATCTGCCTTTTACAGAAAGTCATAAAGGTCACGTCACAAAGAATTGTTGTGTCATTGCTCGTCAACAACATTAATATAGTGGTTAGTAATTAGAAATTATATATAGAAAAAAATATAGCCCACTTTCTATATAAAATTTGCCATAAAATCGTTTCTCCACTAGCTAGAAAATCTGAAACTTGACTTAAAAATTTATAATCATTTAATAATAATTATTAAAAACTTAGCATCCATGAGAGAGAAAATAGAAGCAAGGCACGTGTCACCCCATGTGGCCAAAAGGCCCAAGTTAACTTTAAAGGGAACAAACAATGGAAATAATATGACCCCGCAATGCAATGGCATAGTACAATTACATTTCAACAACCAACATACCTAACAAAATGATGAAACAATATCCAACACCGCAATTATATACACAGTGTACTATGTGGTTTAGAAAAGATTAATTAACTAATTAAGATGTAACATTGTTTGCACATGTGACTAAGGGCATCTGATTTGTGTGTCAAATTTCCAATTATGTTTGTTTGATTTGTACCACAATTAACTTGCTCGGTTCTAAATGACACTTAGTCATGTCATTCATTCCTCTACAATTGGAGAAGCACTTTTTTACCCACCATGGTCATGCCAACGATTCTTTGATGCCTTTGAGTCATTCAGATGTAACCAAAGGTACACTTTGATTTCTAAGAAAAGAATCAATAGTATTTGTGGGCTGTCTCATGCACTGTCACTATAGCTAACGACACAACCACGTTCTGCTCAGAAAACCTAATGGGACTTATCATTATTTTGCCTGTGTAATAGCAATCTTTGCGAGCATGTTCATTCAGGTGAAGCACAAATTACAGTAGTGTAATCACATGTGTAAATGATGTAACATTTAAGTCATAATTATATAACACAAGGAGTAGTTTCATCCACCATATATGAGTAAATCAAAATGCAATATTTCCAATATTGATCATATATAATTATCAGTGTTGTGGATAACTAATCTCTCTGTTCAGAAAATATTGTGTAATTTCCTTTAACAAAATATATATTTTTTTCAAATCATGTTTTTTCTTTTTGATTTACACAACTCAAATTTAAGATTTGATTTATAACATGATCAAATCCAATTTTAGACTCACAATGAGGTCAAAATCTTCTCTTGGGCATCTGCCATGCACATTCAATTATAAATTTAAGGCTCAAAAACTACTTAGATAAATATATCTTTAATTTCTCATCCTCCAGAAATTCAGCTAAAAACACTCTTTTCCCTATAGTATTAGTATAATGTATTCATCGACATAGTCGATAATTAATTTTTGTTGAAAGAATTTTCTTAATAACTTCAATAGAATTATTCTTTTCAATCATTTTTTTTTATTGATTTGCAACACTAAAATTCAAAACTTTTCTTAAGAAATTTGAGTTCAGTTCCTCTCAAATGGACAAATAATTAAGTAGGTAAAAATTTATCATAGGCATGTGCCACACAGGTCCAATTATAAATTTTAGCCTAAAAAACTAGCTATACTAATGTAGCATGAGAACACATATGTGTGGCTTGAATATACCCCATGCAACACTTATTTTTAATGCAATCCACCCTTTTTACATAGAAATAGAAAGAACAAATTATGTCCTAGTATTCTTCTTTTTATTTTTCCTTAGTGAGTTACTAGCTTAGTTATAAAAGAGTCAAGAGTGAATGTACAGCAAAATAGAGTCCTCATCATGGGGCAAAGGACTAGTACTTGTTGATGATCACAAATCACACAGTTTTTTTGCCAAAGTTGATCGATCACGTGCTTGGTACCTATTTATGCCGGTGATGAGGATGGCTTACCATCCATATCAACTCAATCATGTTAAACAATTTTGTCGGAATATTGGTGGTTATAGGGCTTTAAATATATCTTTTTTCCTCCCATTTTTGGTCTAGCTGGTCACTCCTTTTGAAAGGTGCAAATCTAACTCCCATTCTTATTCTTATTATAATCATATATATTATTAATATTCTATCGCAATTCTCAATCTTCTGTCTATACACAAAAGATTATTCCGGTAAACGCGTCATATCTATCATTATTTTTATTATAATAACAATGTTTGGATAATATATAAAAGAAAATAGAATTATGGTGCACCATACGCCACTTTTTATTATTAATTTGACGAAAATGCATGGGACACCGAAAATAAGAACTTCTCATATTGCAAAATGTACCAAGCTTTTTTTTTTCCCTTAAAAAAATAATATGCTGTCCTGATAAATTAGATTAGTGTTGTATAAATTTAAAGTTTTTCAAGGAAATTAATTTCTTTAGAAATTCGATATCTGTGTTTATTAAATTAAATTTTAAAAATTAACTGAACTGTACACTTGCATACAGCGTTCACAATGAACTTGAGTTCAACTAAAAAATAGTTATACGTATGAAATTGTTGTAAGTAACATCCAGAACATGTAGAGAAAATGAGAAGAAAAATGAAAGTTTCGTAACTTGAATATCAACAAATTGATGTAATATATGTAATTTATTTTTTTTTACAATTTTGAATAATTCTATATACACTCTTTCATAATACATATTTTTAATTCTTTAGATATCATAACTATGCTATTTTAATCTCTTAGCTAGATCTCAATTGTGTTAATTGAGTCTCAAATTTTCTCCCATACAAGTCTTTCTGCCCTAATTCATTCAATGTTTAAAGGAACTAGCTAATGTGATAAACTAGGCATGACAAGACAAATTACGATTAGTAAATACAATTAATGTATAAGCTAAAAAAGCATAGAATATTTGAATAACAATAACCTGAAAATAATGTTTTGATTGAATTGACTTAATTGCTTTGTTGGCAATGCTTGTAGGTAAGTTTTTGCTTTTATTACACCAATAGGGCAAAAGGAATGTCTTTCCATTATGAGTAAATTATATAATTAGTGAAATAATGAGATGAAGCTCTAAATATTGTAACGGACAGAAATTCTAAGGAATCTAATTGACGTAATCGGAACTTGGAGAATATTAAAATTGCTCGATTACAATAATTGAAAGATTAAAAATAAAATTAAGCTTTTATGCAAATTTTCTTAATGAAAAATAAAACTTATCGATACAAATTTTATGATTTCAAATTATTTAACACGTTTTTTATTTATTTAATACTAACTTTATAGATTGTGAAATGAATTTGTAAGAGAATATACTTTTATTCTAGAGAAAAATCCTACATGTAATATACAAATTTTGATTTATAATTAAATGATTGGGTAAAATTATGAAGTTTTTAACTTTGATAATAAATTTAATTATAATTCTATCATGTAAAACTGTTTATATATAAACTTTAAAATTTATATCTCAGCTATTTCTATCCTTTATTGGTTTTCTTCATCTTATTCATGTACATGCATTATAAATAAAAAAAACAATAATTTGGTTGGGTTGTTTACAAAACATTTTCTACCAAAGAAGCAACCCTGTTGTTGATGAGTATTTAACTTCAGTGTTAATTATTAGAATTAGGAAGAAAAGAACATAATGGCAAGTCAAGAGGAATGACAGATTTTGATGAAAGAAAAGCAAAAGAAGGAATGACAGGTGGTGTGAACAATCTTAAATTCCAAGGGCAAGATGGACCTTTCGATGAGCAAAGAAGTATTATTATACAAAATATCAAAGGAAAAAACCAAAACGAATGACAGGTAGGTTAACAAGTTGTGTAATTATTAGGAGAGTGTCATGCATAATTTAATTTTGATCCAAACAGGGAAGTGAGAAAAGAAGAAAGAGGCATTATTATTATTATTATTTTTATTTATATATAGAATTGAATGGTGCTTAGCTAGGTGCCGTACCCTGCACTAAAAGTAATGCATGTTGGTACAGTACAAGAGTGATTGAGTGGAGTGAGTGCGTTCTAACTAGTGAAGTCTATTTGTAACCGCAAACAAGTTTGTTTGGAATTGCAGAGATTCAACTACAACTGGATTTTTTCTCCCTTCTGAGATCTCATGGGTAAGACAATTAGATTCCTTTGAAAAACAAGTCAAATACTTACTCATCACAATTTACGTCACTTTAGATATTTATTTTAACCTTCTCCTCTTTTCGGTTTCATGTGCTGTTTTTCTTTTTTGTAATAAAATTGAGCATGTAATTGCTTTCTTATATGAATATATTTTGTTTGATGTAATTTTCTTTGACTTTGGTAGGATTGTTATGAATTTTTTTTAATATTTAAGATAATTGCATATTAATGTTTAAGATAGTTACATAACTAATTCTTGAATTTGAGATCATGAATTAATCATGTATTAGTTGATCTATGTGTTAGATGATTAATGGTGTATTTTCTTATAATAAAAAGAAAATGGGTATAATAAAATGAAAGTCTAATCTTGAAATTTTAAAAAATTATAATAAAATATACTCTATCATGTATCTTTAACATAAAATATAATTTTAACTTTTAATTAGAAAATTTATTATTAAAGTCTACAGTAAGATTGAATATGGGTTTAAAAATTACATATTGATAATATGAAACATATTTACACCTTGAACTAATGATAAATTAGGTTTTATAAGACATTTTTGATAATTTTAATATTAAAGTTATTAAACCATCGTAAATATAATTAGTGTGATTGATTGTGCAAAATATGTTATATTGATTATACATCATTCCTTCTATTATTATTAATATCTATATAATAAAATTAAAAATTAATTATAGCGTTCGATTTATTTATATATTAAATTAAAATAATTAATTATTTATGTAATTCTTTATTATTATAATTATTAATTATATTTATTTTAAAAATATTATACATATTAATTTGATTTAATATATAGTTTATTAAATATTGTGACATTTTTAGTATATGGACTGTGATAGGTTGAGTCGCTTACAAAAATATCTCAGTGATAGTTATATTTCTGATGTTCATCATTAATATATTCTTACGAGATAAATAGTGGAATAGTCATCCTTCACGTACTTATAAATCGGAAAATGAGTACCAATATATCACATGTTTTCCTTCAAAATAGTATCAAAGCACAATTAGATATGTATTACGACGATTAGATAATTTTTATGTTTTCTGGCATAAATACTAGATGATTACAATTTACATTTTTATTAGTTTTCCGCATGAACCCCATTATTAATCATTTTCCGTCAATCTTCCTTAAAATCTCTTAAGAGGTTTTCTTAGTTGCAATATTGAGATTGCAACCTCTTATTTTGGTTGCATTTTGTAGCATGTGTAGTAAGAAAATGACGTTATCTTTAATCCTTGATAGTCCTTTTTAATCTGCTAAAACTTGGTTCTTCTTCGTAAAAACTAAAATTTATCATAGGTCTTTTGTAGAACACAAAATCATGATCAAAACCCCCTAAAAATATAGTTAAAAGTGTTCGAAATTTTTGAGAAGAGATTAGGTAAAAATTCAGGTAAGGCGATTGTGCGTATGGGAGCTTGTAAGCGCGCCACTTAGATCGCTTTGCATCTGCCACATGGCTCATCCAGGTGCCACCATGTGATGTGGAATTTAAATTTTATTTAAGTTTTCTAAATACAAATAAGCCATTTTTTTTTCTTTTTCTTACACTTTGTACCATATATATGTATAAGTTTTTAAGTATTTTTTTACATAAATCATTGTAATTTTATGTACTATGTGATTGTGATCTCGTCTATTGTGGGCACAATTATACAAAATTTACATAATTAATAAAATTAATATTGTATTAATATTAATAATATCTTATCGATATTTTACTGTGATCTTCTTATTGATATAATGTGTTATTAATTTCTTTTACGTCAATTTTATTCTTTCAAGTATCCTATCGCTACTCAATTTCTTGTGACATAAATTGCATATTACTGTGATTCAAGACCCTTAGGCGGGATCATAGTAAATGAGAAATTTTACACATTGACCTATTTTGTTGTACATGCATGTAAAATTATTAACCTCTCTTATTACGCAATGACACATGTGTATGTTAAATGTTTTTTCTTTTGAATTAGTCCAACTTATCTGCCTATGCAATTGACTACTATCATGACTTTGAATGGAATCAATTCTAAGGATTGAAGTGAATCCTTGGTTTACTACTTATTTGTTCACTACTTATTTATCTCTAATGTGGACTTGGCCTTAAAAAGAAGTTGAGCGCCCTTGTACAAGCTAGATTTGACTGACATGTCTGTTAATTCTGTTGTTGGGAATAAGTATGATAGGATAAATGAGAATTCTTCTATATTGTAGCATAGACACTTAGGTCACATCTCTAGGCCTCAGATCGGGAGATTGACTAGGGAGGACATTGTCCACTCTATTGACTTCTCGATTTTTACCCTTGCAATAGACTGCATCAAGGGCAAACTCACTACTAAAACCTAAAATGTAAAAGTAAATAAGTGTGTTGGTGTGTTACAACTGATTCATACAAACATGTGTGGATCTATTATACCTATAATTATGACTAGATACATGTACTTTATTACTTTTATAGACGATTTTTTTTATTTGGTTGGATAGATCTTATTCCTGGGAAATCTAGTTCTCTAGAGGCTTTCAGGTCCTTCAAAGCACCTACTAAATTAAAAACAAGAGATTAAGTGTGTGAGATCTAATATAAGAGGAGAGTACTATGGCAAGTGTGATGAAACTGGGAGAAATCCTGGACCTTTTGCGAGATATATAGATGAATGTGGTATTCAAACCCAGTATACTATACCTAGTACTCTTGAACTAAACAATATTTTAGAAAGGCGAAATCGTACCCTGATGAAGATGGTGAGATGTATGTTGGTTCATTCATCATTGCCATGTTTTCTCTAAGGGGATGCCTTGAAGAATGTTGTATACATTTTGAATCAAGTACCTGACAAATCTAGGTCAAAGACTCATTATGAATTGATGACTAGAAGAAAGCCGAACTTGAGACACTTTCATGTGTGGGGATCTAAGGTTGAAGTTAGGCCTTATAATCCTCATCAAAGGAAGTTTGACCATAAGACTATTGTTGGCTTATTCATCGGCTACTATGTGGGTTCCAAAGGTTGCAGATTCTACTTTCCATCTCATTCTACACGAGTCATTCTACTTTCCATCTCATTCTACACAAGTCATTGCTCCCACAGATCATAATGATGATCAAGTTCTTCAAGATCGTGATGATGTTATTGTGCCGTTAGTGGAGGAACACGAGTCAAATGACAATATAGAGACAGTCTCAAAGAGTGCACGAGCCTTCTATACTAGATGAATATGTTGTGTATCTTCAGGAGTATGAGTTTGATATCCATAATGATATTTATTAGAATGTGTAAATATTCTGTTACTATTTTTATGTAATTATGATGAATTGTATCCACAAATGTAACCTTATTGTTAGCTGCAATCCAGGATTCCTAACCTTATTGTTAGCTGTATTTTAGGAAACAAACTCATGTATAAAAACCAGTTGAAGGAATGAATAAAGGCGAGGAGTACAGAATTGTTTTTATCATGATATCAGACTAAAATGTCCTCTCTCTTCTTTCTCCCTGCTTCCGCCATCTGTCTTCTTCTCAAACAACATCTTTCTTCTCTTCTCAAACAACTTTTCTTCTCAGCTTCACAATGGCTGACCACTCAACCACTACATCAACCTTTCACCCTGCTTTCTCCGTCTCAAATATTAAAAACCACATCCAAATAACACTTGAAATGGAGAATGTCCTCTACGACTCATGGTCTGAACTATTCATTAACGCTGCACACGCGTTCGATGTGGTGGAACACATTATTCCACCCAAAGACGCTACAATCCAGAAGGATGCGCAATGGGCCCGCCTTGACGCCATTGTCAAACAATAGATCTATAGTATGATCTCTGTTGATCCCCTTCACACGATCCTCAAAAACTGGTCAACCGCTCAAGAGGCATGGGACCGCCTCAAAGACATCTTTCACGACAACAAAAATTCAAGAGCCGTCCACCTTGAGCAACAATTTTCACACATTCTAATAATATTGATTCTATTACTTTTGAGGAGGCAATTTCTATTTCTCATGCTACTGATTGGCTTGCTGCTATGAGTGACGAGTTGTCCTCCATGTATTACAATGATGTTTGGGATCTTGTTGAACTTTCACCTAGGTGCAAACCAGTAGGATGCAAATGGATTTTCAAAACCAAATATAGTCCAAATGGAAAAGTTGAGAGATATAAGGCAAGACTAGTAGAAAAGGCTACATTCAAAGAGAGGACATTGACTATAAGGAGACTTTCTCATCGGTCTCCACGAAGGATGTCTTTCGAGTTCTCATGAATTTGGTAGCTCATTATGATTTAGAGCTTCACCAAATGGATGTGAAGACAAATTTTCTTAATGGTGATTTAGGAGAAAATGTCTACACGGTTCAGCCTATAGGCAATGAACATTTGGTCTGCAAACTTAAAAGGTCCATCTATGGATTAAAATAGGTATCCAGGCAGTGGTACTTAAAGTTTGATCAAATAGTCGCTTATTTAGAATTCAAGGAAAATGTCTTAGATTAGTGCATTTACTTGAAGACTAGTGGGAACAAATTCATAATTCTTGTGTTATATGTCCACGACATTTTTCTTGTCGGCAGATGTGTTAAGCTATTGACTGAGACAAAATTGATGTTGAGCACTCATTTTGATATGAAGGATCTTGGTGATGTTTCAGTTGTATTATACATCCAAATTTATCGTGACAAATCATGAGGTATCTTTGGATTGTTTCAAAGAGGATACCTTAAAAGGGTCCCTTAAGCGGTTTTACATGCATTCTTGCTCCCCATGTGCTGCACCTGTTAAAAAAGGAAACAAATTATTTAAAACTCAATGTCTACAAAATGATAAAGAGATAGATAATTGAAGAATGTTCTTTATGCTTCCGTTGTTGGCAGTTTGAGGTATTTGCAAGTTTGTACTCGTCCCGATATTGTTTTTGTTGTTAATGTTTTAGGGAGATACTTGAGCAACCCAAGTTTGGGTCACTGAAAAGTCGTGATAAAGGTCATGCATTATTTGCAAGGAACTAAGGATTACTTATTGATCTATAAGATGTTTGATCTATAAGATGTTTGATCAACTTCAAGTCATTGGTTATTCTAATTCTAAATTTGTAGGTTGCCTTGACGATTGAAAGTTTACTTCCAACACTATTTTCATGATGGTAGGAGGGACTATTTATTGGAAGAGTGTCAAACAAACTCTTACGACCACTTCTACCATGGAAGCAAAGTATGTCGTCGGCTATGAAGCCACCTGTGAAGCTACGTGGCTTATGAATCTAATCTCTGACTTTTATATTGTTGAAAGTATATTTAGGTCACTTGCCATGTACTGTGACAACACTACTGTTGTGCATATCTCTCACAACAACAAATGTTCTCCTCGTTCAAAGCATTTTGATATAAAATATGTTTGTCAAAGAGAAAATTCTTGAATTTCAGACTAAGTTTAGTATCTTGCTATAAAAAATATGTTAGTTGTTCAATTAACAAATAACTTAACTGTTAGGATTTTAGAAGTCATGTAACTCATATGAGTTTAGTTGAGTCTTTTGATGTATTGAGTTAGTGGAAGTCTGAAATTTAATATTATTATATTATTTTTATAAGATATTTGTAAGATGGCATCACAATAATTTTATATCTCTTGAAGCATCTTAGATGCTGAGATCATTGGTAAAATTATTTTAATAATTATATTATGTTTTCCATTATCATTATTGTAAGTACTTAACATATATGATTTATTTCCTTATAAAATATTATTTTACAATGGTAAGGTTTATGATAATTGAATTATTGATTTACATGTATTCTTTTTTTAATTAATATTATTGTAATAATAATGTTTACATTAATAATTGATCAATATTATTTAAATGGGAGATTGTTAAATTTATTTATATAAATCTAATATTGAATTAATATAATTAATCATTTATGTTATTCTATATTATTATAATTATTAATAATATTTATGAAAATAAATATTATACACATTAATTTGATTTAATATATAGTTTATTAAAATTTAGAATCTCTTTACTACATAACCAATAATGGGTTTGGTCGCTTATAAAAAAAATTCGTTGAACTATCCCTATTTTCATTTGATAAAATATATTTCTAATGTCAATCATCGTTAACGTATTCTACATTTTTAAACTTACAAGAAAGAAAACAGTTATTCCTCACGTATAAACAAAAAAACGAAAACCAACATATTATTTTAGATTATCTCAATATACTCCTTAATGATTAATCAATTGATTTAACAACATAACATTACATATTATAATTAGAGATAGAAATTTATCTCATATTTTTATTGAAGTGATATATAATTATTGATGACAACATTTTTTTAAATAAAAAAATTAAAACTATCACATTTTAATAATTAAAATAAAATGATATGATATTCATAATAAATACAAATTATTATACTTTTATTATATTTAAAAAAGATAAATTTAAATTTATTGAGTCATATAGAAATTACATTATATGAAAATTTGTTGGGAGAAAATGATTTATATTCATAAAAAATTCTTGAAGAGATAAAAGATGACTCATGAAATATTTTTTCGTAAATTAAATTTTGTGTACCGCACGGCGTCCGTACCAGTGTGCCTTTCTTCTCTTACAAAATCGGTTGAAATGTCTAGAGAAGAATAGTTTTGAAACAAGAAAAATACTGCTTTGTGATTGGACGTGACTCCTAATATACATGGCACAAGTAATAGAATTATAAAAATCAATAAAATGTACTATATTATTCTAATCTATAGAACTACGTAAACTAAAAAAATTAATTAGATTTTTCATAATAAGAAATATATTAGTTAATATTATTAAATTTTTAAAAAAATATTATAGACTCTTGTTTCTATCTTTATTATATTAATAAAAACATTATACACAATTATTAATACTCCTTTGATAAAAAATAAGTTTTTTTTAGAAATTTTAAAACATTATAAAAATAATTATCAATTACTTTTAGATTGTGTCTTATATTAAAGATCAAAAGAGTATAATATTGATTTTAAAAAATTTCTTTTTTAATATCAAAAATAATTTTCATCTATTCACAGCTAAATATATTTAGGCTGTTAATTAATTAATGAAAATCATGTTCATGTATTTAAAGGAAATACTATAAAAATTAATAAATCTATTATACATAATAATTTATAATTCAATAAAAATATTTTTTACACAATATTTAAATTAATACGAAAATGTCAATAAATAATTTGTCCGAATGACATAAATTCAGTTCTTCAAACATATAGTCAAATATTTAAATCTTAACTCTTTTGTAATCATATGTGCAAAAAGAATAATATGAAAGTGAGTGAAATATACCAAAGTTATACAATTATACATGGTAAAATTTTAATTTAATATTACAAAGAAGAATTACAAAACAATTTTAAAATTCACATGATTTCTGTATTTTACTCTTGGTCATGCCTGTATTTTTATTTTAATTATTATTATTTTCTTCTTCTTTTATTTCTTTTCTCGCTATCAAATTAGATTCTAGAATTTTCTTTCCCCTCTTTATGTTTTCAACCAATTATAAACCTAAACATTTATCTAATATACATATATTCACAAAATTTGCATAACTTTTGAACAATTTGTACAGTCAAAACGTTGACTTTGACAAAGATTCAAGTTCTAGTTTTTCAAATTTCACTTTTTCAACCTCCAACGCATCAATCAGCAAATTCGTCATATAGATTTAATAACACATAAAGCCAAAACATGGTGAAGACTAAAGTGGATAAAAGCATTAACAAACACCCATGTCTCAGCATCGAAAACATGAAAATGCAAATGTTAATATTACAAGACAACTACATCATGAACATTCCATAAACATTACTTGAATGCAACCCCCTTAACCAAGCCATCATTTAGATTATAAACAAAATGTTGTTAAAAAAATTACTTAACAAAAACTTTTAGAAAACAAGAGAAGTTATTTTTTAATTCAAAATAACATACCTTACATAGATCTGTAATAAATTTTCTTTGAAAGTGGTTCCTCATGTACGATTCACTTTTGTATACGAGTTTTACAAGTATTCTTAATTAAGAAGTAAATATATATATATATATATATATATATATATATATATATATATATATATATATATATGTTCAGTCAATCACGGCAACCTACAGCAATAAAATTTGATACATGATTGATTGACATTGTTATATATATAAAAATTGTCTATTAATTTTATAATATTTTAATGAATATTAGATGTGAAATATATTTTAAAATATCATTAGAACTATTTTTTATTAAATAAATTTATTAAAAATACCATATAGTAATATTTTTTATATTGATAAATAAATATTACTAAAGTAATGTTAATGAATACCAAATTGCCAGGTAGACTGAGGAATTGGCTGGAATTGTTGAACATTAATTTTTGGTCCTTTTTCTTTTGTCAGACTCTTAACTATGATAATTGACTTTTCTTGTCGACATGGAAACGGTCCCATGCATGCAACTTGAAGTGAATTATAACCATGTTAACAAAATAAGATGTACAAATTGAAATTATTAGAACCTTTTCTCTATCATTAATATTCATGACTTTCAATGCAAGTTATCAGAATAGAACTCAATATTTAATATATTTCTATTATATTTTTTTATAAGCTAAAAGAAATATATTTGTATCATATAGTATTATTTTCGAAAACAAGACGTGCATCAATAATTATCTTTTACAACTTTGAGATAATTTATTTTAGCCAATATTTAATATTGAGAAAAAAATCATGAGAAATTTAAACACATAATAATTTCTTAAACTACCATATTTTCATGTTTATCCATATCACTATTTCAGTGTATACATAAATTCAAAAAATTATATATATTCTACTTTTCTTATTTTATTTCTCACGTTTATACTCGTTTAAATACCATGGAGTATTAAATTATACTATTTCCTACAATGCCTGAAATTCTTATTTTTTATATTAATTATATTTTTTGTCGTGGACAATTTTTATTTTTTTATTTTTCTCAATATTCTTTAATATTAATTTTTATATATTAATTTTTTTAATTTTTAATAAGTACTCTTGATACTTGTTATAACTCAAAAACAAAACTATTGGTCCTGTTTTATCATTAGAAAATTAATTATCGTATATTTAAAAAAAAAACACAAATTTCAGTGTTTTTTTTTTTTCAAACATTTTCAAAATTAGTTCTGTCAATTGTACACCTCACAAGCTAGCTAACACTGAATCACGCAAACACTTATTGTGTAATTTGCAAAAGAAAGTAACTACTACAGTTGTAGTGTTTCAAAATCAAATTCCCTTTATAAAAGATGGAAGAAGAGTACTAAGCAAGGATTTAGAGAATTAAAGAAGAGACTTTTGGTTGTTTAATGAATGCAACTAAGGGTGCCAATATTATCTTTGAATTTTTATATGCCATAAGGTCGTGATGTCTTTGTTAAGTCTCTTTCGATTATAGACAAAGTAGGTGGTAATGTGACAAACTCAGCATCTTACTTTGAATGATTAGTGGGCAATAATAGCACAAGGTGCCAACATCCATCTCTTCATCTCCAATTTCTTTGAGATAGAGTTCATGCCCTTTTTAATTGTGGCACGTATAATAGATTAGATTATCTATTTGCTATCATAACATCATACCCCAATATCATTTTTGATATTATTAAATACATCTTTAGTGATAATGCTTCTCAAAACTCAATATGCATGATTAAGGATGTGCCTCCAAAGAAGATGGATAATAATCTATGAAAAAGAATATATATAGACTAACTTTAATTATGTAAAATAAATCCCGATAAAAGAGAGAAAAAGACAAAAACATAACAAGCATTTAGACTTGATGGATAAACATTAGAAGAGAAAATTTCATTATCTTTATAATTTTGTTTCCTTTTTTTGTCCCAAAACTATATAGGGATCGATCATCGATATATTTAATTAGTTTGCCTTTGCTTTACTCTTTGTTTATATAGACATGATGATAATAGATTAAAACAGCTTAAACAAGAAAAGCAAAGTAAAGCAAAATAAAAGTATGAAAATGTGTCATGAAGAGGGTAAGGGTGTATAAAACTAGAGTTGAAAGTGATGGTAATGAATAACGGTGGTCCTGCGTCGTGGAAGGGTCAAATCATAAAAGACTTTTGTGCAATGCCGGATGATTTGGTGCCAAAAGTTATGTTTGAAAATGAAATTTAGGTTATGCTAAGCTGATAATCATCAATTGAAACAGTCAGAAGATTTTGTAGAAAAATATTATTTCAAGTAGAAAAAAGTCTCAGGTTCATCTGAACTTATTAATTATAGTGTTTTGCTTAATTAATGTAAAATGAAAGTTCAAAAGCTTTTATTCTGGAATAATTAATTTCTGAACAATTCCTTCTCTTTTTTTTTTAAAAAAAAACAGCTAATTCATCATCATCTCATCTTGTTCTTTTCTTTTTTCCTTATGCAAGAATGTGAAGTTTACCTTTAAATATAATTATTAAGTATTTTATATGGCCAATACGAAGTAAGATCGATGCACTTAATAAGGATTTGAATCATATTCTAATAAGAGGTGAGTTCAAATTTTACTAACCACATGAGGACCATGGAAGTAGATAATCTATGAGGTGAGCCCAAAAAATTAAGTATCTCATATATTGTGTAAAGATTTTAAATTTAGGCGAAAACTAAAATTAGAAAAAAAAATATATTGACATATGTAGTTTAAAGAATTTAAATTTAAAACTTGGAAAAAAAAAGTGAAGAACAAAATGGGTCATTCTTTAAGAGATGAAAAAACTAAAATTTTAACTCTCTTTCAAGATATATAATATACTCTAATTTATATAGAAGTGAAAAAATTGACATCTAAACAAGAAAAAAAAACAATATAAAACACAGAAACTTAAAAGTAATTATAATATGAAGAACAGAATAGAAAATTTTAACATAAAAAATATAAAATTGATTATTTTGAAATATATGTCATTAAGTACACCATATTTAATCAAGAAAAAAAATTGAATTTTAATGTAAAAAGAAAACTAAAAATATTCATAATTTGAAGGGATTTTGAAAAGTTAAAAAAAAAACAGAGAATAACTCACCCCATTACTCTCTTAAATTTCTTGAATTTTTTTTAAATAAACCTACTTCTAAAGTCCTACACTAACCCCTCCAGCTGTAGTTGACACATTTTATATATTATACTAACTTTCTCAATTATTTAAAAAATATTATATTAAGTCTTCACAACGTAATTTGCTAAAAAAATCACACTTTCGGAAGAAGAGAATATTTGTAGATAATTAAAAAGGTATTTAATTATAAAAGATGATGATAATTTCTAACATGTTAAACTTTCTAAATGATCGTTATAATTTCAAGTTTCAACAACTGTACCAAAATATTTTCATTAGCCATAAATAAGTTAAAAGTATAAGTATGATTCTTATAAAAAGTTTCTTATCAGTTACTCATTCACATTGGAGTAGAATTAGATTGACAGAGTTTTATAAGTAAATAAATGAACAGATACAACAAAGTAAGGCATTTTTATTTTATCAAAACATACTAGCCAATGACCAAAGAGTTTAATGGTAAATGTAAAATTTATAGTTATTAAAACTTAAGTTGTGTAAAATTCTTTACATTCCTAGTATATCACCTTTTTATTATAATTAAAACATGTGAAAGAATTAAATGATAAAGTGATTAGATTCAAACTTCACTTTATTCTTCCTCGGCAGTATACATCATACATATAATCCGAACCCAAATCAAGTTCTTAATCACCAACTTATATTTGAGTTAATTTACTCCGTTAAAATCCTATGTCTTTCTAGTCTTAATCAATTAACACTTCCTAATTCCTTAGTATAATATCTAAATTGAAAAATCAACATTAAAGAATTAAGGAATTCCAAAGATGCCCACACAAATAACAAGATCTATTTTTTAATCATGGTGATTAGATGAAAAAGCAAGACCACATACTAATTTTGAGTAATAATCATGTCATAAATAACTAATTATTAAGAGTAATAACTAATAAGAGCATGTATAATTACTCAATTAAAGACAAACAAAACTTCAATTGTAATAAGTTCAAGTTTATTAAGTTTGATCTAACATCAATCATCCGCTAACAAGATTTAAATATATGAGAAAAAGAAAAGAGAAAAATGTAAAGATAAAGCAAAACTCAATTGATTGAAATAGAAAAGAAGTTGACCATTGATGTTTCCACACCCAAGATCTATATCTTTTTCTAAAATTAGCCTCTAGAGTACTCATACTTTTAGGGTAGAAAATGTGTAAGAAAAAATTTCCATATTTTTTCTCTTTTAGCTCTTTAGATCATATAAAATTAATTATTAGCTCTGATCCATAGCAGTGATTCCTAGCACCAAAGTGCTATATATCTAGAGAGGTTTGATCCAAGCATATCAAGTGCTGAATCGCTAGTGTCATCGTAAGGACAAGTGCCTAGTGCTATAGCATTAGCACTCAGCACTATGCCTCTAAATATCCAAAGAAGAAACTTTATTTTTTTTTTTTCTTCCAATCCTATGGTTGAATTGTACCCACTTCCAATTCTTAATCTCCAACTTCTGTAAAAACTTTCTTTCAAAGAAGAAATTTAAATTCTATTGCTGACCCTTTTACGCTTCATCTTCATTATTGCCTTCCAATTATTTCTTCAATATCAAATCATTATGTAATAAAATGCCAAAATCAAAATTCATTGCTTATTACTAACGAGAAGGAACCTTCTTAATCTCCAACTGCAATAATTCTGAATAAATTCTTTTTATCAACACGTTAGTTGCGGATAATTTTCAATACATAATAGTGCAAAACCTGAATAATTTTTCAAGAGATTGTAATGAAATTGAAGAGTAATCATGCAATTTTTTAAGAAATAATATGTTTGAATATGTTATGACAAAGTGTACCAATGCTAAAGCATTGCAAAATTGACGGAAAAAAGAGGTACCATCAACTTTGTTAAAGTTCTTCCAATGGAATTATAGGGGAAATTTTGGTTTTGGTTAGTTCATTAACGTTGTGCACAATAAACCTATGTGATTGTGGCAGCACCTTGATCGTAAGAGATATGACAATGATTTGACGTTGATTGCTCACCAATAATTTTTGCAGCGGTTTTATTTTCTACATTTCACAATGTGTGAAACCATCTGGCCTAAGAAGACTGCCATATTGTGTATTTTATTGGGTGGGACCATGAAATGCATTATTTTCAAACTAGTTGTATGACACGTGATTGACTCATCACAATATCATAGTTGTAACTTTTGGGGTCCTGAGAGTGCCACCTCTAATGACTTTGCATCATTCATAAGTTGACACAGTCCTTAACTAAACCTTAGTACAGAACCCACTTTGGCTACATGTGAAATGTGAAATGGACAATCTACTATCACTGTGTTGCCTAACAAAGATAGAATTTGCATGGATTACGATGGCTGAATCTAGGATTTTTATTTGGGCTTCTAAGGTTTCGGGTCTTAGTGTTATTTTCTTGGAAAATTTTCCACCTAAAGATTTGTATGTACCTTTCAAAGGGGGCAAATACAGTTGTTAGATTTTATTTTATTTTAGATTGAAGCAAGTTTCCGTGCTAGTCCATTAATGTTAACATTAGTGTGTCTCAACCGTTGAATTAATCATTGAATAGCATATGAAAAGAATGTAATGCAGGATTGAAATTTTAGCTGCAAAGAAATTAAGACAATATAGGATCCCAATTCATTGTACACGGAAATTGAACAAAAACATGAATTCATGAAACTCTCATCATTGTACATTTCATCCTTAAAAATCACACTAAGAATTTAAACCAAAATCTCTATTCTTCAAATCCTTTCAAGGACGTGGAATTCATGAAATTCTCATGCAAACATAAACTATGTTTGATAGAGGTACTAGGCCGGGTTTGAAATGTAAGAATTCTAATGTAAAATATCATTTTAGAATAAAACAGTATAATTATAAAAAAGAATTAAAGATATTTCATTGAAGTAAAAAAAAAAAAAAAAAAAAAAAACAGAACACAATCCCATGTTTCAACGAGATCCTATGATTACCTACTGTAAGTACTCAAATTGATAACTGACAAGTATAAGACATTTTTAAAATATAAGTTCATCTCTAACACGAAACATGTGTCACCTATTGATTCGAAAGTGTATATAACAGTCCTAGCAAGTATTTCACCATTTTGTCTATAACTACTTTGTCCACCAAAACTCAATAATACATAACCCTACCACGTACAAGCTGGGGGCTATGGCCCTTTTGTGCTGCAACCACAGTGCTTCCAGGAAGCACGTTGTTTGTGTCCCAGATTGCTGGGTATAAAGCAACATCTAAAGCAACATGAACAATTATTACAAACTTCAATCCAGCACCTCCGAAAAGGGAAAAGTCACTGACATTTCCAAACACATTATTCTCCCCAGTTACAAGTGACAATCCTAATAAGTTAATAACTACATGAAATATGATCAAATGCCAAATAAAAGGAAGAGTAGTTATTTTCAAAAGAGAAAACATGTAAGGAATGTACAGTGTGGTCAAAATGGGATTGGCACATACTTTTCCAAATTTTACTCAAATGAAAATTTTAAAGCCTAGACTCCACATAACCAGCATTAACTTGGTCTCAGAATACCTAGGGTCTTGCATCAGAAAAGACCCCAATCATGAACCTTGAAGCTTGTAACAGCAAGTTTAAAGACCTCATCCATGGGCATACATCCAGCTTGTACAGCTGGAACAACTACACCGGCGCCAACTGAGTCTGCACTTTCGCTCAAAGGACTGCAGACATAGAATAAAATCAAAATGTATGTCTTGCACATGTAGAGCTTTCACAAAGTTTGGATGATATTTCATCTCTAATCTGCTTAACTCTAACATTAGTGATCAATCCCATGTTAACATATAAACAAGAATGGGCAATTTTCAACCCAAAACAAAGAGAAGACAAATTGCACTCACCACGAGGTTTAACATAATACTGATTATATAACAGCATAGCAATACAGCATAACACAAACCTCTCTTGATTTTTTTTCTTATATAGTGTTATGGATCAGAGAGGTCAAAGTAATGTAAAAAAAGGGGACGAGTATTGAGTGTACTTTCATTGAACTTAGGGGGATGAGAGTAATTTGTCCAAGAAAATGTCTAGAACAAACCTGAACGTCCATCTAAATTAATAGAAGTTGCCCTATCAGTCATCACTTGAATTAGATCCCAATAGTAAGACAATTTTCTATAGAGTTTACTGTCATGAAAAAGATATTTTAAAACTTACTTTATAACAATGGGCTCGTATGCAGTGATTAGTACATCAGTCTCAACTCCTTTAAGACGCAAATTTGCCAGATAAACCTGAAGAAAAGAAACAACTTTGGAATGATTTAAAGATCACTCAACTTGGAAACAGTGTCAAATTAGCATTTCCAAAAGTTGAAAACATGAGGAACAAAATAGAACCTACTTTTACAATATTTTGTGCTTCCCTTCCTTGCCTTCCTTTAGAAATAGCCTGGCAATAATTACAGGTGACAGCAAGTGATTAAAATCATGTGAAATGGCAAAAATGGTTTGCAAAATCTCACACATGCATATATTATATAAAGAATAATCTTGCACAAGGGATATATGAAAGATATCAATTTTCTTTTTCGAAAACATAAAAAGGGGTAGCTAATGATCAAGAAGTATAGATAGATGATATCGTATACCTATCCTTTAAGTACGTTAACTTCATATTAACATCCAAAATACAATCAGCCAATGAATATTATATTTAACTAGTACAGGAAATCCACTGTTAAAGCAATGGAACTAAAATAGAAGTGAACACAAACGTGTTTTTCAGCTAGCTAGTGCAGCTTCAAAAAGAAGCTTTGATAAAATAATTTTTGGTAAATCCAAATGAAAGTTGTAAAGGAAATAAATGTAACACCATAGTTTCCCTTGCCTCCAACAACAACAAAAACAAAAATCATATCCCACTACTATAACACTGGCTAGTTGGCGACCTTGTCTTCAACTTACAAAAATTTATGAGTTTCTTTTTTTTTTTTTTAATTGTCACTGAAATAATATAAATGAATGGTCAGGAAGTTGGGCAAAACAAACATTATTAACTGGTTTCCAGGTCTTGCTAACTCTTGATTTATCTTATACAGATATCAATATATGATGTTTGGGGCAATTATAATGTGCAGCTTTATAACCATGGAGAGGCACGTGACATGTCTGATTCAAGAGGGTTATCAAGTAAATTGAACCTATTTCATAGATGGAACTCAATATCTCGTTTAACAATCCCACATGGAAATAGGCATAGACATAGATTGACTACGTGCCTATCATTGTTCCCACACTAAGAGATGCCTAAGTTCATGAAAATACAGGGAATCCATAAAACAAATGAAATTCAGCCTATAAGCATAGATTGGAAATTTTATCAGCAATATGCAGACAATAAGGAGATCCAGATATATGTGAATATCTAAGGATATTGATACAACAGACTAAAAACTACAGCTGTAAGCAAGTCTTCCTAGCATCACTACACTGGCAAAATTCACATGACATCTCAGATGCCTCTGATGAATAGGCAGCTAATTATGCTCCTCTTAAAAGGCAGTGAGAAGATCAATTTAACGGCATTGAGGTATGGGTGGCCACCTAAATGTAAAATTAAATTAACAGACACAATTAACACCAAACTGAAAAAATAAAGAGTCTAGAATACCAGGCCAGTAACCATGCAATAAAGATGTCATCAAATAATATCAAGATCAAGAGTAATAAATAATAGATAAGCAGGTACTTAAGTCAATTCAATTTCACACTCAAAACATTGTCTTTGTATATCCCCAATCTGTGAAAACTGAATATAGTATATAACAAAACATGCAAGTGGAGTCTGAAATCTAATTGGCAAAATTAGAGAAGTACAAGAAACAATGTATGACCATTAATCCTAAGGTAACTCATTTTGATGACCAGGAAATGGCATAGAAACACAAATCAGGGTCAAAACAAGAACAGAAACTTTACCATTTGACCCACTACAGTTGTTACAACTGCCGGCATATTGTTGTACATCAAACCAGGTGCTTCAAGAACTCCTGACTGCTCAATAACCTGAAGTGATTTAAAAGGCAGAGATGATCATGAGACAGAATAAACTTAGATGACCACAAAATACAATAAACTTCTTCAAGAAATATGACATTAAATGAATAGCTTTAAAGGAAAGCTACATTCACTGGCAGAAATTCCTCTTCCAATTTCTATGTTCTGGGAGATAATATCACACACACACTCACAGAACAATTGAAGTAGTGTTATTCTCTGATAAATCAAATCACTTTGGAATGAAAAAGGAAGAAATATCACAATTCACAAGCAATGTATAGTATGACATAAGGGGAAATGAATCTACCAATCATAAATGACAGCTAAACCTCCTAAAACACAGAAAACATTCACACAAAGTCAAAGATCATAATACCCAACTACCATAAGCCAACAAACTTTTATAAATTAAACAGGACAGAAAATTAGAAATGATAGCACCATTAATGGGACTAAACCAACCAAGCCACCTAAACATATTCTTTTCATTGAACCCAATAGTATAGAATGGAAAAGCATGACAACCAAACATGCGCAAGACATGCCTACTCTTGGTACCACTAAATCTGCAAATTCTGTGGGCCAACACAAAGAATAAAATGAACACACTAAACTCCAGTTTCCATACACCAATTACAGTGTCACACCTCATGAATCCCATTACTTAAAGAAACAAACCATAATGAAATGATGACATACCACACTTCCTTCAGCATCCTGTTCACTAGCAAGGTCTTGAAGAAACCAAGCAGCACTCCCATTATCAGCAACATCAGGCTTTAATTCTAAAAGCTCAAAGATCAAGCTTTCATCTCGGCTCGGGTCCGCAAACACTTCCTACAAGGCATCAAGACCCAAAAATAAGTCAGCAAAAGGATTTTAAAAACATGGAATATTATACATTATACATTATACAATCAAAGACAAAGCAAGATAAAAAAAACCTGATGATCAGGGACTTCCCGAATGTTGCTGACATCCTACATGAAATAGCCAGAACCTCAATTTCAGCAAAACTAAAGTGACACAGTGGTTTATGTATGCACAGAACAATAAAAAATAAATAAATAAAATAAAATGGGGGGGGGGAAATGCAAAACAAAACAAAACAAAATAATGACCTGAAACCTGTTGGGGAATGTGCTAGATATTTTACCACCAAACAAAGGGTGTTGATAAGCAATATCTTCTGGCATTTTTGCACTAATATTTTGAACAGGGGACAACAACACCACCCTAGTTTACATCAAAACCGCAAAATCATCACACACCCATGTTAGCAATTCACATGAACAAACAAAAAGAACCTAAAAAAACGAATCTTTTTTGAGATTATTGTTTTAGGGAGCGATAATTAACCCCACACAAAAGTGCAAAGCTGAAGCACAATCTTGGCTATGCTACCCTTCATTCAAAAGTTGCCGAATTTTGTAGCCGTGAAAAATATTATTAGGATACAAAAAGTAAAAAAACGAAATGAGGAGTAAGAATACCTGAGAGAAATGGAAGCACGTGAGAGCACGCAGTGTAGCAGCAGAGAAAAACGTTCTAGTTTGTTCTGCCACTACCTTCTCCTTCATTGTTCTTCACAATTCTGCTTACAATATAAGCTGTGTCCTTTTCTTCTTTTTATTTACAACAGTAAATTACATTATTATTATTATAAGATAAAAATTAAAACCAAAATGTTAAAGTTATGGATGTAAAACTAAAAATATTTTCATTAAAATACTTAGAACTAGTTAATCAAGATTTTCATTATTTGTATCTTAATTTCTTAATTCAAGACCCAAATTAAAAAATATGATTATCAAATATAGTTACAGAGCATTTTTTTTTAAATCATTACTTATGATATGGTTTAAATTAATTTTTTTACGATATTTGGTAAGTAATTCTATTAAAATCAGGAATATTCACATAGTGGTGATGTCAATTTTTCTAAATAAGATTTTTTTTAATTTAAGCCTAAAGTTTTCTTAAGAAATTTAAACATATGCTACAATCCTGCTTGAATCCATTCATAGTAATTAAATTAATATTATGTATTATTTTATGTTTTCGAAATTTAAACTGATATAGTTTATCCAAGCATCTCAAACAGAGGGTTTATTCTATATTGTTACCCAGAGATATGATTTTGTTCACCCTATTGTGCTGTGCTGTGTTGTTAAACTTGGTTCCCCTATCAATGTTATTTTTAATTTTTTTCATAAATTTATTAATTACATTTATCAAATATTTTATTTTCAGATTAGATATCTTTCTGCTTAGACTTGTAAGTCTTAAAAAAAATTCATTTATATTCTTATGTTTTCAAAGAATTATTTTCACCCTTTATCTAAAAATATTAATTTTATATCAATTTTAAAATAATAACTATATTTTATACATTTGTTGTGAGCACTTGAAACACGGCAGAAAAATTTCATATGCGGCTATCATTCTATTATTATAATACTGTGTTTTTATCGAAGTCATGCACTTAGAATCTCGAGATTCCATCATTATATATGCAACATTAAAAAATCGTAAATAAGTGACCAAATAAAATATTTCTACTCATGAAATTGAGTTAATTTTTTATGTTTTATCAAGGTAATACAATAATAAAAAAAATATTGAAATATAAGAATAGAAATTAAAAACAATTATAAAAAGGGAGTTTTCCTTATTAATATTAATAAAATTAATAGAGATAATAGATTTGATAATTTTATTTTTTAAAATAACCTAAAAAAAACATAATAAACTAAATTATTAAAAATAAAATATTTCATAAAAATAAACATGAAAATGAATTAATTCTTAAATTTTAAGAAGAGTAACATGGAGACAAAAATAATTATTAAAAGATGAAAACTAACAAATAATGAATTTGGTACTTTTAGTTTTTTAAATAAATTAAAAATACCCTTATAAACCTAGTTGTAAAAAATAAAATATTCTACGTAAATAACCATGATACTGAATTGGCTCCTTAATTTTATTGAACAAATTTTATCCTTTTAGATTTACAAATTTATTTATTACATATAGAATTATTATTTCTTGACTTTACAATATTTTTAATAAAATTTAAGAATTAATTCATTTTCGTATCTATTTGTATGAAATATTTTATTTTCCGAAACTTTGTTTTAGCACATAAAGTTATATATTACATATTCATATTTCAATTATTAATTTTTCATTTTTATATACTCGTAATAAAATCTAAAAATTAATTCAGTTGCATTTCCTCACAACAAAAAATAAATGAAAAGTATTAAATAAGTATGTTTTAAAGTTAACAGTTTTATTTTGAATCCAACATATATCTACTACTACCTTCCTTATCTTATTTTTTTAATTAACTTTATTTGACAGTCAAATATAATAAACAGTCAACTCACTCATAAAATATATATGTATTTTTTTCTCTTTATAATTTATATACATATATATTTCTTTTTCTTCATATCTTATAATTGATTGTCTAGTTGTCTGTGTAGTTGTCTATCAAATACTTTTCTTTCTTTATTGATATAATTTTTTTTAGTCATCACATCTTTTCTATTTTTATTTGCATATGTTGTCTCTTTAAGCAAAAATTGATGATGAACTATGTGGTGCAATTAAAGTGAAGATATTATTTTGTATTTATATTTCTTTTAATTTTTACTTTAGTTATGCCGTGAAAAAAATATATATAATCGAAGAATAAACATTTTCTTAGTAGTTGTCGGAGAGGACGGGAAGTCAATGTTGAAGGAAGAATTTGTTGGGAAGCATTTCATTTGTTTGAAATTTTTATGCATTTCTTCTTCCTCATTTCTTTAATAAAATTTTTAAAATTTTCTTATTCTTACATATTTTACAATGATTGGATTAAATTCTTTGTGTTTACACATATTTGTTTTTTCTGTATTTTTGATGGATAAAAAGGTTTTCATATTGATGAAACTACACTTTAAACAAGAAGAAAAATGATGATTTAAGTATTTTTTTTCCTTTTTATATATTCTGAAAATGATTATTTACCTTCAAGCTCTATTTTACCTTAATATTCTGCAAGTTGAGGGGGAAAAGTTCAGGAAAATAAAGAGAAGAGATAAAAAGGTGATTTGATACATTGTTCTGTTTAATTTGGTTTTTAGTTTTAATCATAGGGCCCATTTTTATTTTTTTTATTGGAGAGGTTGTGCTCCATTTATTGCACAAATAAGGAACGACAAAGTCCTTCACCTTTTGAGTAATTACAAAACAATTAACTTCCTTCACTATTGATCTTCTACCCTGATTTTATTCGAGGTCACTTTTCTTTTTATTTTTTTTCTCTTTTTCTCTTTTCAAATTTATCCATTTAATATAAAATTCTAAAATTATTATGGCTTGATGAAATTTTTTTTATCTAATCTTAAATTAAGTGTAATAGAAATATGAACATGCTTATTAATCTTTAACTTAAAATATCTTATTAATTATTTTAATATATTTATAACCAGTTTCAATATTTATTATCCTCAAAAATTTATTTTGCTAATATTATATAGTAGTAGTATATAGTATATTATCATAAATAATAATATATATTGCATTACTTCAAACCCAAAATAAAATAGGCCTAGACAAGTTTAGTGTTAGGGACCAGAGGAAAAACACAAAAGCAAGTGCCCCAAAATTTGTTTAGAAAAAGTGTCGTAAACCATCATGGCCCAATACTGAATGGGTAAAAGACTAAAGTGGGTCCATTACGTAATATATTTACGTAAATGGCCCATCAGAAATATTATTTAGCTTCAATTTGTGTAATTGGCTTTTGGGGTCAAGGCACATGACTTATGATTAGGTTACCTGGTATTGGTGTAGGTTCAATGTGGTGCGGGTTAGGATGTATTCTTTGTTGGTCTCCACGTGGAGTAGAGGGTTCACTTGTTGGATGCGTCATGAGTTAATTGATGTAGGAAAGAATGTGGTGCAAGTTCAGGCACAATTTTTTGTTGGCCATGGTGTGTAGTAGAGCGGCGGCGCATCATGTGTTAATTGTGGGTTACTTTGCCTCAATGTGGTGCAGACCCAGGTGTCAATCACATGTTATATATATCCCTCTTATTCGAGTTCAGCACAACGATTCTAATTGCAAGTAAATTCATAATTTTTATTTTTTATCAACTTTTTTTATAATTTACATTTGTTTTAATGATTTTGTGTCTATTTATTTTTCAGGAATTGTTGAGTAATAATACTTCTTATCAAGGTGAGACATTGATATTTGACGCTAATTCTATTTGATATATTATAATATAAATTTATAATAATGATATTTATTTTTTATAATATTTAATATTAAATTTGTTGTTATAGAAAATTTGTAAAAATATGACTTCTGCAATTATTATCATTATGTACATTAACAGAAGGATAATCAACACTAATGAAGGAATCGTGTTTGATGGACCAAGAAGAGTTTTACAAATAAAACGCAAGATAAGTTTTAATTCATTATTCATAATAAATTTAAATTAAATTCTAATAAAGTTATTGGTTCCATGACAATAAAATATTTTATAGGGAATCAATATACTCCACTATAAATATTTAACAATAAAGATGTTGACATTATATTACTAAAAATATAACATTATTAACGTAACAATAAAAAAAATAAATCAAAACACAAATTTAAACAAATCCAAATACATATTTAGTAACTCTAAATTTAACAATATTAATATAAGTTATTAACAATATAACAATATTAACATAACAATAAAAATATTTTTAAAATAAAAAATACCTATTTTTCTAACTACAGAATTTAACCCTAAATTTATCCATCTTATAATAATTAATTAACAATATAATAAATTAAGACAAGATTAATATTTAAATATAAATAAAATAAAATTAAAAACATACTTAGTTGGTTTCTTGACAGGGGATCAACAAAGAAGGGGGACAGTCAGAATAAAAATGTCTAAAAAAATGGGAGGGACCGAAATTATTCAAAATTGAGCGCCCAATAGTGGGACGCGTCTATCACGTGACAGCAACATGCAGAACATGCCCCAGCATCCACCATTCATTATAATAGTAACTTTTACCCCAATCTACATGCGCTATATGGACCAATCAATTTCAACACGCCTTGATACTAGACACTCCTTTTCTTTCTGTGCTTTAGACAGTTTGTGCCATCATGCAAGGCGCTCTTTTTGTTTTTGTTTTTGGACATTTTACGTCCTCAAGTCGAGCGTTTCAATGCAAGTCAAGCCGAGCCCAGATCCAAATGTGCCTTTGCCTTGGGCTCTCCTTATGAAAACAAGCTCATATTTGAATTTTCTTTTAAACCCAATCCTTTGATGTAAAAAGAAAATAAAAGAGTTGTAAAATATAAATACATAAGAAAAGAGGTTGAATTGTGTTTATTAATTAAAATTTTTTCAGACGATGCATTTTTGCGTTTATATAAAAAAGTTTAGTTCAGATGCAAACTTAAACTTGTTCTTCAAAGATTGATTTTAATTAAATTTACAGTTTAAGTTATTATCTCGTTAATAAGCAGTTAAAATAATCAAAGCAATAATATTTTTATACTGGTTCGTCTTATGAAAGACTACGTCCAGTTACTCAGCAACTTGCTGAGGTTCCACTAAAAGTATTCTTTGAATCCAGTCACTCTTGGCTAACAATACAGATATTCTTTGAACACAGCCTTTTCAGGCTAAAGTGATATTCTTTGTCCGAGCCTCCCACAGGCTAAACCTAGGTATTCTTTGAACACAGCCTCCACAAGCTAATCAATGTATTCTTTCAACACTTAGCCTCCTTAGGCTAAAAAATGTATTATTTGGACTTCAACCTCCACAGGTTAGACTCACAGTATTCTTTGGACTACCAGCCTCCGCAAGCTTGATGCAATGTATTCTTTAAACACTTAGCCTCCCCAGGCTACAAGATTACCACAACAGTGGCTTACAATAAATTCAAATAGAAAATACCTTCTACGCAGAGAGAGATTTTACAATGAAGTTTCTATTATAAGTTTGTGGCGAACAAACTTGTTTTCTTGAAAGCTTGAGCGAGTATGAATATATTCTTGATCAGAGTAGTTCGCCAATTTGAACTCGCAAAGATGAAGTCCTTTTATAGGTGCTTGCGTGAAGTAACCGTTAGACTGTAGATGTTAACGTTAGTCCTAGTCTTGAGTACTTTCACATCTGGTAGAGTGAGCAATCAGAACATTTAATGGAAAGTCAGCGGTTGTCAGCGTGAGATCTGCCTTTGACTTGATTCGCTAAGAGATTTCACTAAAACGTACAATTGTTTTTCGTGTTGTAGAGGTTTAATTTGAAATCCATTTCCATCTTTAGAACATTCTGAGTAACGGTTGAATAGAGATGTATGCACATGTTACTCAGAGTCTTGGACTTCATAAAGAGTAGACGAATGAATAATTATAATGAGTTGAGTGTTGAATTCATTCGCCTGTTTTCAATCTTCGTCTTCAACTTAAGTCTTCAAATCTTCATACTTGAGCTCATGACTTGCAGTTGAGACGCGTTCTCCGTCTGATCTTCAAAGTTCTTCGTCTGATCAAAACACTTGGAGTATGACGAGTTGAACTTTGCGTCTAGAACTTCTAATGTTTTGAGGGTGCATCTTTCGTCTATGCGAATAATGATCCATTTGATCATTGTTCACTCTGCGTCTGTAGATGTTTCCGTCTATCTTGTAATTATCAAAATTAAGATGCTAAGTCATTTTGACTTAACATGAGTCCTACTTTTGCCCATAAGCCATGTTTGAATCCTACACCTTCACCAAAATGTCTAATTTTTCTCCTTCTTTTTCTTTAGGCAAAAGTAAATAATTGGAATTCATTCGGAAACTTTTTATGTCCCTCTAAAAATTTATTATAATTGTTGGAGCTAATTTGGAGGATTTGTCTAGGCCTCATTGTTGGTGAATGCGCCAAGCCTTATGGCATATTGGCAATGAATGGGCTAGGTCCTATGGTACATAGGGCTTTTCCACCCATATGAGTTTAAAAAAAGTTATTATGAAAATGAGTGTGTTTATGAACTTATCACAACCCTGTGTCTCATTTTTTTCGAATGCACCCAAGCCAAAGGCGCAACCAAGCATGTGAAATAGTAGTGTTGAAAGACGCATCCAAGTTGTGGGCGCAATCAACCCAGAAGTGAATGCGCCCAACTGCAGAGCGTAACCAATTCCCATTGGTTCATGCATTGATAAAATATGTGCCCAATCTGGGACACGTTCAATCCTAATTGGGCAAGGTGTCAATACGTAAGTGTAACTATTAAACTATTATGTAAAAGATAAACACAAGAAGGGGGGTTGAATTGTGTTAATAAAAAAAATTATTCCTTTCGTTTGTGGGTTTTAAATCTGTTCAGACGAAACAATGTTTGTATTGAAATATTGATTTTAATAAACAAATGTTATATTATGATTATCCCCTGTTAGTTGAGCAGACGAAGCAAATAAACACAAATATTTTTATACTGGTTCGTCTATTCTAGACTACGTCTAGTTACTCAGCAACCACTGAGTTTTCACTACAAACCGTGAAAAGGTTACTAGTATTATTTGAATACAGCCACTTCTGGCTATTACAAGATATTCTTTGCTCCCAGCCTTCTCAGGCTAAACTAACAAGGTATTCTTTGAACCCAACCTCCACAGGCTAATACAAGAGGTATTCTTTGGAACACAGCCTCCTCAGGCTAAAATGTCACACAAGTGGACTTTGAAAGATGTTTTAAAAACAAAGATTTTTCCTCTTCGGAGAGAGGGTTTTACAATGAAGTTCTAATATCAGACTTGAGCGAATTCTTAGATGAAGGATAGAGATAAGCGTATTCGCCAACTGATTCTTGAAGCTATGAAGTCCTTTTATAGGCATCTTCTTCAAATGACCGTTAGACCCATTTGAATGCCGTTGAGAGATCTTCTAGAGAGCTTTCCAAAAAGGTTGTCAGTTGTACTTGATTGATTGATAAGAGTCGCAGCGGATATAGCGGACTAGGTTGTGCGCAGTACTACTTCTGACTTGTACAGAGATGTGACAAAAAGGTGAAGACCTTTTTGACTTTGGTGTGTAAGCTCGAATCCCTATACTGATCTTTGATGCTTCTCATGAGTACATCTTTAGATTTCAAAACTTGGCACGAAAGACTCAACTTGACTTCAGCTTTTGGATAGACGATATGATTCTTCAGTCTTCAGTTGTTGTTGTTTCGTCTCATCCTATCGTCTTAGACTTCACTCTTTGGACAGACGAAGGACTTAAGCTTGAATAGTCCTCTTCCGCCTGTGCATGTATCGTCTGATGATTTGGCTTTTTGACAGACGCAGAAATTCTTCTTTGAAGGGTCTCGTTCCGTCTGTGCTGGTTTCGTCTTAGCAAGTCTTGGGTAGCTTGGTTTCGTCTTAGCAAGTCTTGGGTAGCTTGGTTTCGTCTGTCTTGTAATTAATCAAAATCTTGAGACGTTAATCATCCTTGATCTAACAATTTCCCCCTTTTTAATGATTACAGACCATACCACGAAAATCTGCACAAGACATGGTTAGACAGAAACAAACAGTCTTAAAAAGCCAGATTGACATCAAGACGATGTTTTCTGAATAATACCTCTTTATAATAGATTGTTACATCAATGTGATGTAATCTTTATACATTATTACATTGGTATAAACAGAAAACCAATAAAGAGTTACAATTGTAAGCTATACTAAAGAATTACAAGTATAAGTAAAAAAAAATTAAAAAATACATGACTCCCCCTCAGACGATGCTTGCTCTTTGAATGCTCGCTCCCCTTCAGACGAAGCTTGTTTACTCCCCCTTAGACAATGCTTTCCCCTTGTACCATTCTTCTTTCCCCTTGTACCATTCTTTTTCCCCTGGGGCTATCTTCTTTTTCTCTCCCCCTTGGGCTGTAAATCATCAAAAGATGATCAAGAAGAGGGCTTTGGCTTCTTGTTGAGCAGGGTCATCACAATGTCTTTTAGCTGCTGCACTTCAGACGATAGAGAAGCTTGATTTTCTTCAAGTTCCCTATTCTTTGCTTTCAAGTGCCCATAATCCTCTTCCAAAGCATCATACTTACGCTTCAGAGTTTGAAACTCCTCAGCTTCTTGAATATTAGCCTCAGCATCCTCAACTTTGTCATCAACTTCCACCATATCATCAAAGTGTACTATTGGTGTTTGAGGTTCTTCCACTATAGGAGTAGTGTCATCAATGATGAGCACTGTTGGAATCTTCTTCAGACGCAATGTGAAGAGTGGAAGGACAAGGTCAGCTGTGAAGTTCTGTTCCCATTGCCATATGCAGTGCTTTGTTGGAACAGAGACTTCCAGATCCGGATGCTCCTGGGATGGGTGAGTGTATGCAAAAGCTTTACCAGGAAACACCCTGCCACAGACGGTAGAATCTTCATCAAATGAAGTTCCAGAGCAAAACTGTGAAGTAGCTTCATGATCTTCTATCATCTGTTATATCTTTGGATTGATAGGGCTTGAGGCTTGAGCTTGGATTGCTTTGAGGTGCACATAGATAGCACACGGAAGGAGTTTGGAGATATGCCTTGCGAATTTGAAGGTCCTGGGTACAGACGGTACTTTCTTTTCTTTTCCCTTAGCCAAAAACTTGACCAGGCATGGTCTTTTTCGGTCTAAGACTATTGTGTACTTTGTTTCGTCTGACACTAGTGAAGAGAACTGTGAACCCACCATGACAGGGCAGTATCTCTTGTCCTTCTTAGCATGACGATCAATATGAAAGAAAGAGGCTTCTCTTCCCTTAGCTTCCCTTCTATAGGCATCAGCTATCATCCCGAAAGTTGTGTTGAAGTCTTCTGGGAGGGCGTGAGCAAATTCTTCAGGGTCTTCATACTCGTTGAGGAGGATGGAGTAACGAGGGTTGATCCCGGAGCAGTAGGGCCTCGTCCATGGAAGTACAATTCCCAGAGAATGTCCTAGACCGACATACTCTGTTTTGTTGAGTGGAATTATGAAAGGCATAGGATCATGGCGATCTATGGCGTCAAGATGCCAATGAGTGCATTCTTTAGGCTCATAGATGATAGAGTGTGCGTCTCCATATCTACAATGGTGGAAGACAGGCGCATTCACCTCATACCGAACCTTCCATCTTGGATTTTCTCTATGTGGAATGTGAGGTTCATAGCTAAGTGCTGGTCCTTCAATCACCGACGCAGCAATATGATCCTTGTAGGCTTGAATATCTTCTAACCCTTTGATGTCTAGGTTGGCCAGTGTATCCCAGGGCAGACGCTTCAACCAATCGCGTTGCTCTTCTGGGGTGTAGACGATGTTTTCATTGAAATCTACTGGTTTCAAGGGTTTGTTGTAGATGATGGGATTGACAAATCTCCCTAATTGAAAACCCTTCTTGCCTCTGTACTCGTATGGGTTCTTCAATTCAATGTAGGGAGTGTTCTTGATATAGCGGTCTTCATCGTCTGCTAAGATATCATTTTGAGCAGACTCAGACGGTTCACCATCAGTGGAGAATTCTTCATACTTCTCTCCAAAGATCCAATCAGGTTTGATTGGTCTTTTCTGAGTACTCTCAAAGAAATCGCCTCATGACTAATTCATTTAGGAATGAATAGTCCACCTTGTGCTTTGAGGGTAAGTCTTCTGGATTAATCACTTCAGCATGTGACCTTCCCCATGTAACATCCACCTTGATTATTTCAAGTTGTTCTTCATCAGACGAAGAATCTACTTCTTCAATAAGCACAAAGTCTTCAGACGGAAACTCCTTCGTCTGTTGGTGGGATGCTTCTTCAAACACACCAGATATCGTCTGTGCTAAGGCAGCATTCAGAGGAGACGCAACAATAGGCTCAGACGTAGTAGTCCTATGTTGGTCTTGGAGAGTTGATGATGACATCTCCATAGTTGAGACTTCTTCACTTAACATTGTCTCCAACTCCTCTGCAAGCTGGACATTGTCTTTTTGAATCTAGGCAGTTTCTTCACTGTTCATGCCCTCTGAAGTAGCTTGAGCAGATGCTCCTTCAGACGATCCAATGCCCTTTAAGCTTTCAAGAAAGATCCTTTCTCTTTCAGCATGAAGCAAAATAGAGACCCTTTTAGCCTCTTTCAGCGCTTTCTCTTCGTCTGTCTCACCAATAATCACAGACGCAAGTTTTTGCTTCATCTTCTCCTTGCCTTTAGCAGCCTTTTCAAGCGCAAGCTTTCTAGCTTTTGCCTTTTCTTCTGCTACTATCTTCTGCTTCTCTTCGTTTGTGAGTATCTTCACAGACGGAACAGGTTTAGACGATATATCCACCCTTTCATCTTCACTAGGGGATATCGTCTGTCCTTTTGTCTAAGCACCAATGTGCTTGATTCTGATGGTCCTTTTCTTCTTCTTGAGGGGTTCTTCAAGAACATCCTCAAAAGGGACCTCAGAGATGGTCACAGAAGGAAGAGGTTGAGGCTGGTTAAGTGTTTGGGCTTGTGTTTGGGGTTCAGTTTGGGATTGTGTTTCGGACGGTGTTTGGACTTGGGTTTGTGGCTTAGCACGCTTGATGTGAGCTCTGTGTGGAGGATCTTTGGTGATGGGTGAGAGAGGTACATCCTCTTTTTGTGAATGAAGAAAGTCTGGTGCTAGATGCATCTTCGCAAAGGTGCTGGCTTTAACTTCCTTTCCCTCAGGGTGCCAAACAACATCAGTGGTTTCAAACCCCTGATTGATGATGATCTTCGAGAAGAGGGTGGCGTAGGGAATGCTACTCTTCCTACGGATATTGCGATTCTTCAGAGCACTTATCCAATGATCAAGGATAAGGTGAGGAAGACTTATCCTTGCTTTCCTCAGACAGTAGAAGATGCAAAATCTGTCTCGAAAACTTACATTGTCCCTCGAACCAGTCCTTGGTGTGAAGACATTGTAGAGGAGGTTATGGATAACTCTTCCAGAAGGAGCGAGATTTCCCGATCTGAAAGACTTGGAGTCTTCAGTGTTGGGTTTCTTTA
The DNA here is from genome assembly GCA_026586105.1 of Hylodesmum podocarpum. Lineage (NCBI taxonomy): Eukaryota > Viridiplantae > Streptophyta > Magnoliopsida > Fabales > Fabaceae > Hylodesmum > Hylodesmum podocarpum. The sequence continues at coordinate 9,532,284 of JALJEV010000131.1, forward strand.
CATAGAGTATCTTGTCTATGCGCTCCTCAGATTCATTCTTCATCCAGTTGGGGCTGTAGAAGCGCCCCTCGGCTTTGCAGTTTCCAGCCTCAGCAATAGAGTCCACCGTGATGATGTACTCTTTGTTGTCAATGGTACCCACAATACCATCATCGAACTCCTTCGCATCGCTCCAGAATTCGGCATAGGCTTCCATTAGCCATGGGCCTCTCATCTCAGCAAACCCCATCCATCCGGTGTGGTCCAAAATCTTCACTATCCTTTCAGAGACGCTTTCAAGAGTCTCCCTTGAAATCCACTTGCTTGGCAAGAACAAGTCTTGAGCGAAGAATGTGGTTTCATCAACTATGGTAGCTTTGGTGTTCTTGGCGGCCATTGATATTTTGAAAATAGAGAATAAGCACTTAGTGAGTATTAAGGTTTAGAAAGTTCAAACAGTTGCAAATAGCAGTAAAGAATAAAAGAGTGAACTTTCAAGAGTATTTATAGACAAAAATAAAAACGGTTGTGATTCATCAGACGAAAGAGATTTCGAAAACTGCCCCTGATTTGACGTGTCCGCATCATTGCCTTTTTAATGATTGATTTGACCTCTGCAATTCGCGGCGTGTGCTTATCAATGTCCTAGAATAGTACAATAAATGATGGACATATTTATTGCTTCTTTTAATTTGTCCCTGCACACTTGAGATAAACTTATTAAACAGTAACAGTTGCGTCTGTTGAATTTTACCACAGTAACTATTCAACTTGATCAGACGCAATGTTTCGTCTTAACACGAAATAAAGTACAGACGGAACAAACTTAACAACTTGCTCAGACGGAACAATTTTCAATCATTTAAAGAAATAATCCCAAGATTTTCCTTAATTAAATTGAAACGTGTTTCGTCTAATGCCTTAGTAAATATATCTGCCCATTGATAATCTGTTTTTACAAACTGTATATTGAAAATACCTTTTTGGACATAGTCTCTTATAAAATGAAAACGAATTTCAATATATTTATCTTTTGAATGCTGAATAGGATATTTGCTAAGATTGATTGCACTGGTGTTATCACAAAATACTGGTATATGATTTTCAAACCTAGAGCAATCTTCAAGTTGATGTTTTATCCCGCGATTGTGAGCAAACTGCTTTGACAATATAATATACTCCGCTTGATTGTTGAGAGTGTAATGGAGTTTTGTTTCTTGCTTGTCCAAGAAATTAGTGATGATCCAAGGAATTGGCATCCACCACTTGTGCTTTTTCTCTCCACCTTGTCTCCAGCATAATCCACATCACAAAAGCCTCTCAAACTAAAATCATTATTTTTCTTATAAAACAGAGAGAGATCAGTTGTTCCAACAAGATATCTAAGAATTCTCTTTACAGCTTGTAAGTGAGATTCTTTAGGGTTAGATTGAAATCTAGCACATAGACAGACACTAAATATATTTGTCGTCCTTTGCGATTAAATAAAGGAGTGAGCCAATCATACCTCTGTATACCGTCTGATCAACAGACTTACCTGACTCATCCTTGTTGAGATTTGCTCCAGACGAATGCATTGGGGTCTTCATAGGCTTGGCATTCTCCATCTTGAACTTCTTAATAAGCTCCTTTGTGTATTTCTGTTGATGGATGTAGATTCCTTCTTTCGTCTGTTTGATTTGAAGTCCTAGAAAGAACTTCAATTCTCCCATCATGCTCATTTCAAACTCATCCTGCATTATCTTTGAAAAATCCTTGCACAGAGAATCATTAGTAGCTCCAAAGACTATATCGTCTACATAAATCTAGACTATAATAAAGTCTTTTGAAACACTTTTCTTAAAGAGAGTTGTATCAACCTTTCCTCTTGAAAAATCATTTTTAAGAAGAAAAGAACTAAGTCTATTGTACCAAGCTCTAGGAGCTTGTTTAAGACCATACAGTGCTTTCTTGAGTTTAAAAACATGATCTGGTTAAGACAAACTTTCAAAACCAGGAGGAAAAGCACTTTTTACATCCATTTGATATAGGACGATATTCTTGTGAGCAGCAAAAGCAAGTAATATTCTAATAGCTTCTAGTCTAGCTACAGGCGCAAAGGTTTCTGTAAAATCAATACCTTCTTGTTGATTATACCCTTGTGCTACTAACCTTGCTTTGTTTCTTACTACTTTTCCAGCTTCATCAAGCTTATTTCTGAACACCCATCTGGTTCCAATGATGCTTTTGTTCTTTGGTGTTTCAACTAGGGTCCACACATCATTTCTTGTGAACTGATTAAGTTCTTCTTCCATAGCCAAGATCCAATCGTTGTCTTGAAGAGCATCTTCAACATTCTTTGGTTCTATGCTTGATACAAGAGCATATCCAGACGATTCCTTTAGCCTTGATCTAGTTACAACACCTTGATTCCTATCTCCAATGATGAGATCTTCAGTGTGGTTAGATGCAAACTTCCATGATCTTGTAGGTGCTTCATCACTTTGTTGATGAGACTCAAACGAAGAGGGTTCGTCTGTGCGTCTATCGTCTGTTCTTGTTTCGTCTGACCTTTGTTTATCATTTTGACCAGAAGGGTTAACCTGCAAATTTTCAAACAAGTTTTCTAGGTCTGATATTTCTTTATCAGCCTTTGAGTTATCTTGGAACTTTACATGAATTGATTCCTCTACAACTTGCGTCTTAGAGTTAAAAACTCTATAAGCTTTAGATGTGTTGGAATATCCAAGAAAGATTCCTTTTACCACCTTTGAATCAAACTTGCCAAGTTGATCTTTGGTGTTAAAGATAAAGCATTCACATCCAAAAGGATGGAAATAAGAGATGTTGGGTCTTCTTCCTTTCCATAGTTCATATGGAGTCTTATTCAATATTGGTCTTATTAATATTCTATTTTGAATATAACAGGAAGTATTAACTGCTTCTGCCCAATAATATTTAGGGAGAGAGCTTTCATGCAACATTGTTCTAGCCATTTCTTGTAGAGTACGATTTTTCCTTTCCACAACTCCATTTTGTTGAGGAGTTCTTGTAGACGAAAAATTGTGAAATATACCATTTTCAAAACAAAAGGCTTTGAACTCAGAATTTTCAAATTCTATTCCATGATCGCTCCTTACAGACGCAATACATATTCCTTTTTCTTTTTGAACACGTTTACAAAATATTTCAAAGACCTTGAATGACTCATGTTTATGGGCTAGGAAGTATACCCATGTGAATCTAGTATAATCATCTACAATGACAAATCCATATCTCTTCCCTTCAAGACTTTCAGTCTGAGTGGGTCCAAAGAGATCAATGTGTAACAGTTCTAACGGTCTTGTCGTGGAAACAATATTTTTTGATTTGAAAGAAGCTTTGAGTTGTTTCCCATGCTGACAAGATTCACACAGACGATTGGTTTTCCAAGATATTTTTGGCAAACCTTTTATGAGATCCTTTTTAGAAATTTTTGAAATATACTTGAGACTTAAATGTCCAAGCTTTTTGTGCCAAATATCTCGTTCATCGTCTGCTGAAATCAAACATGTTACATTCTGGTCACTCAGGTTAGAAAGGCAAACCTCATAAAGGTTATTCTTTCTTTTCCCAATAAAAAGAATGGTTTTATCTTTGTTTCTGACTATACATTCATCAGAGTTAAAGGCTACTTCATACCCACTGTCACAAAATTGACTTATGCTAAGTAGATTGAAGTTAAGACCTTTAACATATGAAACGTTCTGGATAAGAGTATTGGGTGTCTTACCAACAGTCCCAATGTCAAGAATTTAACCTTTTCCAGAACCGTATGAGACAAACCCTTTACTTGGTATGAGGTCTTGGAACATAGACAAGTCTCCCGTCATGTGTCGTGAGCAACTACTGTCCAGATACCAGCTTGAAGTTTTGTCTCTTCCCATTAAGGATATCTGCAACAGGAACAATAAGTGACTTTGGTACCCAAATCTTTTTGGGTCCTTTCTTGTTAGTTACAGAAGGCTTCTTTTTGTTTTTAGCCTTTTCGTAGTTATTAGGAACCTTGTTGTTGTTCCTCTTCTTTTTATCAGACGAAACAGGTTTGTTTTTATTTTCGTCTGTCTCCTTAACATAACCAAGTCCACTTTTATCATTGGGTGATCTCCTATATTTTAAAATATTTTCAAGAATGGAGGATCCCTTTGTAAACTTGGTTAGATCATTAAGAAGTGACTCATTTTCTTTCTTTAATCTTTCGATTTCAAGAATGAAAATGTCATTTTCAGACTCAGACGAAACATCACTTGATACTTCCTTATCTAGAAATTCTATTTCAGTTTTCAAAACTGCATTTTCTTCCAAAGCTTGTCTCAGCTTGGTTTTGCAAGTTTTGTATTGCTTAGCAATAAAATGAGAGTGAGCTAGAAGAGTATCATATGATATTTCTTCTGATTCTGACTCAGATTTAGAAAGAGAAGAGGATGAAGAAGTTTCATTGAGATTTACCTCTTTTGAGACATGGTCTCCAGCCATGAGGCAGATATTTGCTGTTTCTTCTTCTTCAGAGAATTCCTCTGAACTTTCACTGTCAAGATCTTCCCAAGTCAGTAAGCTCTTTTTCTTTTTGTCTTTTCTAGAGCTCCACCTCTTTCTCAGTCTGGGACATTCTGACCTCATATGTCCCGGTTTTCTACATTCATAGCACACTATCTCTGTGCTTTCTTCTTTGGTTGATGACTTCTCAGGGAACTTCTTCTCCTTTTTCTTGAAGAAACGTTGGCCTCTGCCTTTCTTCATCATCATCCTTTTAAATCGTCTGGCCATGAGAGAGACTTCGTCTTCAGATGAATCATCAGACGATTCAGATTCGGTTGAATCTGCCTTCAGAATCTTCATTTCCTTTTTACTGTCTTTCTTGACAGAATCTTCTTTAAGAGTGGTGTCTACAGACGAGAGAGCTATAGGCTCTTGAACTTTGATCTTGTCTCTTTTACACAAGAGTACCTCATGTACTCTCAAAGCTCCTATTAACTCGTCGAGAGTCAACGTCTTCATATCACGCCCGACTAAGATGGCAGTGGACATAGCTTCCCATGGAGGAGGAAGACTATCCAATATCTTCATGTTATTTTGAGCTTTGGTGAAGGTAATATCCAACGCAGTGAGTCCATTCAATATTGTTTGGAATCTACCAAACATCATATCGATTGATTCTCCTTTCTTCATAGAGAACATCTCGTATTCTCTTTGAAGTGTAGCGGCTTTCCTCATGCGCACATCCTCTGTTCCTTCATAGGAAATTTTGAGAGCATCCCAGAGTTCTTTAGCGGTTTTATAAGCACAGAATCTGTTGTATTCTGTTCTAGACAATGCACACATGATAGCATATCTAGCTTTGTTGTTGAGTTCCATAACAGAGAATTCTTCATTACCCCATTCAACCTCAGGTTTGACAATAGGGATGTTTCCTTGGGTTATGATGTTCCACAACCTGTACTGTGTGGATTTGATGTACATCTCCATACGATCTGCCCAGTAAGGGTAGTCATCACCAGAGAACGCCGGTGGGTTGTTCATGGATGATCCTTCAGATAAAAACGAAGGTCCTTGAGACTCCATCTAGGATCTTTTCCTCTAGCAGCTGTAAAGCACTCAACCCTTAGAGGCTGAGCTCTGATACCAAACTGTAAAAGATAAACAAAAGAAGGGGGGTTGAATTGTGTTAATAAAAAAAATTATTCCTTTCGCCTGTGGGTTTTATATCTGTTCAGACGAAACAATGTTTGTATTGAAATATTGATTTTAATAAACAAATGTTATATTATGATTATCCCCTGTTAGTTGAGCAGACGAAGCAAATAAACACAGATATTTTTATACTGGTTCGTCTATTCTAGACTACGTCCAGTTACTCAGCAACCACTGAGTTTTCACTACAAACCGTGAAAAGGTTACAAGTATTATTTGAACCCAGCCACTTCTGGCTATTACAAGATATTCTTTGCTCCCAGCCTTCTCAGGCTAAACTAACAAGGTATTCTTTGAACTCAGCCTCCACAGGCTAATACAAGAGGTATTCTTTGGAACACAGCCTCCTCAGGCTAAAATGCCACACAAGTGGACTCTGAAAGATGTTTTAAAAACAAAGATTTTTCCTCTTCGGAGAGAGGGTTTTACAATGAAGTTCTAATATCAGACTTGAGCGAATTCTTAGATGAAGGATAGAGATAAGCGTATTCGCCAACTGATTCTTGAAGCTGTGAAGTCCTTTTATAGGCATCTTCTTCAAATGACCGTTAGACCCATTTGAATGCCGTTGAGAGTCGTTGAGAGATCTTCTAGAGAGCTTTCCAAAAAGGTTGTCAGTTGTACTTGATTGATTGATAAGAGTCGCAGCGGATATAGCGGACTAGGTTGTGCGCAGTACTACTTCTGACTTGTACAGAGATGTAACAAAAAGGTGAAGACCTTTTTGACTTTGGTGTGTAAGCTCGAATCCCTATACTGATCTTTGATGCTTCCCATGAGTACATCTTTAGATTTCAAAACTTGGCACGAAAGACTCAACTTGACTTCAGCTTTTGGATAGACGATATGATTCTTCAGTCTTCAGTTGTTGTTGTTTCGTCTCATCCTATCGTCTTAGACTTCACTCTTTGGACAGACGAAGGACTTAAGCTTGAATAGTCCTCTTCCGTCTGTGCATGTATCGTCTAATGATTTGGCTTTTTGACAGACGCAGAAATTCTTCTTTGAAGGGTCTCGTTCTGTCTATGCTGGTTTCGTCTTAGCAAGTCTTGGGTAGCTTGGTTTCGTCTGTCTTGTAATTAATCAAAATCTTGAGACGTTAATCATCCTTGATCTAACATATTATGTTAAAAAAAATAACCAACCTGAAATTTTTAAAAAATAAAATATGTTAACAATTACATTAAGAAAATTATAATAAACATTTTACTACGACAAATTTTAACCGAGTTTTTCTTATCAAATTTCTCACAATTACGTCTTCATGTCATTAATAAAGTAGGTGTATGTCTTATCTCTGATCGACATCGGAGCATCAAGTTAGTTGTTGATGATGAAGCAATCAGTTGGAGTCAACCTAATGCTTATCACTTGTTATTAAGTCAAGATGACTCAATATCTTAAGTTTTGATAATTACAAAATAGATAGTGTAATTAACAGACGACATCAGATTAAAGATAAACATATACAGACGAAGTGGGTACTCTTAACATAGACGCACAAGCTTCAACTTCGATAAGACGAAGTCTTCAGATTAATGTCGATCAAACGAAGAGTTGTTATGTTTACATCAAGACAAAGAAGAAAAAAAAGGGAACATATGAAGGTTTAAGAGAAGATCTTTTCGTCTAATGAAATAAGATGAAGTAACTCGCGCCAAAATTTAAATCAAGACGTTACTCTCAGAAACTTCTAAAGGTAGAAAGAGATATTGTGCTAAATCTCTACAACACGAAAAGTATAAAATACTTTTTGGTGAAATCTCTGAGCAAATCAGTCAAAGTCTGATCTTATGCTGACTTCTGCTGTGAAAACATTAATTATTTTGATTTCTCACTCTTCTATCTCTGAAAGATTGTTTTTTTAATTAACACAATTCAACCCCCTTCTGGTGTTTTATCTTTTACACTTGTATTACATCAAACACATTGCTAATAATTTCAATCATTGCTTTAAGAACTAGAAACAAAAACAAGTGTTGATAAAGTTAGGTACATCATAAACTTTTTATATTTTTGTTTAACTTTTTCTATGAAACTAACTAATTGTATCTGGGTACTTTTATAGGCTATACTTCTTGCAAACACTTTTTTACATGAATCTAGAATTTTTTTTGAATGAAATCCTTTAATCACATCTTAGATTGCAGGTATATCAGAAAAAAAGTGGAGTATGACATATATGACAAAGACAAAGATAGTTGTAGTTACATGACCACAAATCTTTTCGAATATGTTAGCAAAGTGTTGAAAGGTTGTAGAAACCATCCTATAATTATTTTGGTCAAGTCAACATATAACTATTGTCGTAAATATTTTGTAGAATGAAATTGTTAGGCGGATAGAAAATTGATGGACGATCATATTTATTGTCTGAGGATCATACAAAAAATTTAAAAGAATCAACAAGATGCATGCCCTCACATTGTTCATATTTACGATATTGAGCCTACAAGATTTGAAGTTGAAGAAACCTTCAATCCAATCACACAACATGAGACATAAATGGACAATTGATATAAATGAATGATTCTGTCAATACAATTAGTTTACGACTTTCCACTCATATCATTGTTGTCTAGGGATATGTTAATATTGATTTTCTTTAGAGTGTTAATGGTGTATTTAAAAACAAATATATCTTGAATATATATTTTAAACAATTATGGTTATTAAGTAATGAGAATGTAATCCCTTTAACCAATAAGAAATGAAAATTGATTTCTAATCCTTCAACTCTTCAGAACAACGAAAGATCTACGTAAAAAGAATTAGAAATGTAATGGATTAGAATGAACTTTTATTTATAATATATATATATATATATATATATATATATATTTTAATGTCACATGATATATATTTTTTATTTCTACATTTGATTATAACATTTTTTATATATGCGTTTGATGTTATAATTTTTTGTAAAAAAATATTTTAATTTTAATTGTAATATTAGTTTTATTTGGTAGATTAAAATATTTTTTTATGTTAATTTTAAAATATTTTTCTATAATTAATTAAAACTTATTTTTTCTAAAATATTTATATCCAATCATTCAATTTTTGTTATCGGCTACGATAGCTTTATTTCACTGAAACTTGCTTTTTGTTAATTCTAATTAAAAATAAACAAAAAATATTTAATTGAGGTTAATATATATTTTAAAATTAGATATTATTAAATTAATAACATAAAAATATGATATATACAAAAATATAACTTACTAATAATAAATAAAAAAATTACGTTAACAAAAACTTAAATCACTAATTTCTAATAATTGATTAATTTTTTGTTTAATTATTAAATTTAATTCAATGTTTAATTAAAAATTTAATGATTAAACGTATCGTTTGCATGTTAGTAAAATGAATATTTTATTTTAATCTTAATGGTTTAGGTATTAATAGATATGAATATATGTAATTTCTAATCGATAAAGTCTCATACATGATCGATTAAGAGAACCTATAAATAAAGTCCTACAAATAATTTCGATACCTCGCTGGTAATTTCTTGTTAATTAAATTCATAAAAAATATTTTGTATCATATTAAATTTATATTATACTAATTTTATATTTTTTGTTTATATATTAAATATAAATGTATAATATTAATTTTATTATTTATAAACTAAATATAAACGTATATTATTAAAAACATTAATTGATTTAATTATTTTAAAATTATAAAATAAAAAAACTTTAACCGATTAGCGTTTTGTTAATCCGCTAAAGCTTTAAAATAAAAAATTTTAAAATTCTAATTGATTTATGTTTTCATTAATTAATTAAAGCGAAACATGTTGATTTTTTATAATCTTAAAAATTTTTATCAACTAATAATTTAATCGGTTAAGAGTGTAATTTGTAATTTAATTTATCATAATTAAATTTTTAATGATAATATCTAATAAAAAATTATTCATAATTAATATTATAATTTATAATTTAAACATGACGTATATACATATATATATATATATAATATTATACACATATTAATATATAATTTATACATTATAATTGATTTGAAAGGTTTATAATTTATACACGATATATTATTAGTTATTAAATATTATAAAGGATAAAAAAGTAATTTACAATCTTATCTTATTGTAAAATTTATTTTTTACTTCCAATTATATACATATTCTTCTAATACTATTTTTCTTCCACTGTATCCTATTTCACCACATTAGAACAATTATAACTTGTTAATTCTTATGTCTACCGTATTATATTCTAGTCTAATCTTTTCTTTCTATTCTTTTCACTTTCTTTCTCAGCATCCAAACACACCCTGAAGAAATATTTAATTAATGGAAAGAATAATTACGGTATCTCTCTAGATATGAGAAAACAACAATTACATCCTAATAAGAAAATACACTCAATAACTCTCAAATAATTTTTCACTTTTAATCGGGATGATAAAACTCCAACAATAAGTCGCTCTTTATAGATAAATGTTTGAGTTCAGTCTTCAGTGTTGCAAATTTTCTACCATTCTACTGTACATAGTAGAAATTTACAGCGTCCAATTTTTGATGAATTCTTTAAACAAAATTTCAGATGAATCAAATCTTTCACGTGAATTCTTTAAACAAAATTTCTGTAACGTGCCCTCACAATTCCCTATATTCCCCTTCTATTCATCTCACATCCCTCTTTATAGTTATGTATTACAATCTGTCACCAACACAAAAAGGGTTCATCATAAAGTAAGCTACATCAGTCAGTTACATTTACATGCATTTGCCCCAAATAAACCATATGCTCCCAAATAAACTATTTCTCTTCATCTAGAAACTGTATGCTCCCAAATAAACCATAACATTATTTCGCCCAAAGACCGTGAATATTGTCCACTTAACATAGTATATTCCAAACCAAAGATAGTTAGAATTTAATCCCCTATCTTCACTAAAACTGTTCATAGCACCTTCACTGTGTAGCATAGCATGGATCATGGATCTTATATTGCAAACACAAAAAAATAATTATCAGCATTGAATAATGACAAAGAATTACTGCTAGAACCGGCTAATATAACACCAACAATTAGCACCTCATCACGACAAAAAAATCATAACCAAATATTTAGTAATCTGAAACTGAAGTAACTACAAACATAAAAGAGGGTGCTTATTCATAAAACTCCTATACTACTCTCAACTGTCACCCTTCTGTTGTGGGAATTCCACAAGATATATATATAGAAAAAAAGAACTAACTACAAAAAAAAAAAAAAAAGAAGTTATGCAAGCCTTTATTTGAAACAAGGAATATAACAAATATAAACTAAAAAACCATTTATTGTTAAGACTTTCTACTTTGCCTTGCTCTGTCAATTTTTTTTACATAAATTCGTGACTAGCGGTTCTATATCAATAAGCCATGAGAAAGGGAACAAAAGAGAAGCCACCAAATCAATCTCGTCTGAACTTTGAAGAGATGGATGTACCTGTTAAAATGCACATTTTGCACTCTAACCAAATTCATTAACCTCAAGGGATCGAAGCTCCTTCCTCCAGGAACTGGTATTATAACTTACAGGTCCTTAACCCTACCCCTTGTAACTAATAGGTACCTTTTAAGTGCAAGGATAAGAACCCAGGTAGTAGCAGAGATCTTTTCCTTGATCATTAAGAGCAGTGCTGAGCTCAAAACAGTTTTTAAGATCTGAGCCTGCAATCCCTTAAAAAATCCCAGAATGCCCTCCCTTTTCCATATTCCATGGAGAACTCTAGACACTGTTTTCTGTGATTTTAACTTTGTTTTAGAGATTGATTCATCTGAGTCTGCAGCTTGAATGATAACTTTGCACCTATAAGCAGAAAGTGATCTTAGAAGGGCCATCTATAAACTTTGTTCACAAATCAAAAGCAATTGGAAGAAACAATTATTAAATACCTGATAGCTGGATATGTTATACAGGTCGCAATGCTCTTTGAAATTGCCCCTAAAAGAAAGGCCATAAATGCAGAAAGGGATGCTGGAGATGTTCCTTTATCAGTGTTGTTTTGTGAATTCTTCAGGGCTCGTAGTTTCAGTTGATCAAACACTGTATACTGTAAACATGGTAGTTCCAAATTAGGCTGAGGTATCAGATCAAGTGATCTAAATATAACTTAACAAAAAGCACACAAACATGATATAAACTGCAGCTTCACCAACCTGAATTGCCGGGTTTGAGGTCAGCAACAAGGAAATGCTGAGGCCATCAAATGCATCACTCCAGGTTCCTTCAGAAAGGGTTTTCAGTAGCCCTTTAGACTTTCCAAAGTCACTGGTCTGCATCCTTGAAGAGGCTGTATCCAGGGGCTACACAGTCATAAATGAGATACACTTTGTATTAAACTTACAAAGTTTGATATAATAACTTGTCTCTCATGCACAACTTAACATCGAACAAACAGAAAATAATGTTTATAGGTAGATAGTAACATAGAATAGACGCCTATGATTTATTAGCAGGTCCATCAATAACAGTGGATGATTAACATAGTAGATTATGCATTAAAAACTTCAACAGTTTATGCATAATGTGGTTGAGCATATTTTATTACAGAGATGCACTAAATTCTTCCCTTTTGGTTCCCCCCAATCAAACAATGAATCACCAAACCATCAAACCACAAAGCATAAGCATAAAAGACTTTAACCACCATAAAAGAAATGTTTTAAACTTTAAATGCACAGTCAAGTAGGAATAGCTAATGCTGCCTCACCTGAGTCACAATGGCGGTGCAAGCCCCTGCAGCAGCAGCAATAACCAAGTTTGCTTTTGTTCCAATGGATTTATAACCACTTTTTTCTAGATACAGTCTTTTAAAGTAGCTGTATCCATAGAAGTAGACAAATTGTGAAAAGAATGATTGAAGATTCTTTGTTCCAAGGCCTTGGTAAAGTGAAAGCACTTGACGGGTAGATATTGCCTCCCATAACACATCAGTGAGATTCCTGCAAAAGTATAAAGCATATTAGAAGAAAACTATGTATATAAACTGGTTTTGGATCCCCTCATGTGACATTTTGGTGTAGTCAAATCTAAATCCTTAATTAAAAATAAGAGAGAGAATTCACATAATGAAAATCGAAAGACATATTATTCCAGTGGTTGAGATTTTCACGAGAGAATTCAAGTGAAAATCCTACATGAGAAGATCCATTCTCATACCCGAGGGAATCTCTTGGCTAATTTGATACAAAACGGCCAAGAAGCAAGATCAATCAACCATTCAACTGGCATACTCAGCTCAACAAATTCTGATGCTACAAAATGATACATTGATGTAATTTGGCACACCATATGCAGAACATATTTTATAATTTGTAAAATATGCATGCATCACACTTTCCTCTTACTTTAATTCCTTTAAAGAAACATAAAATGTAACAATCATCAAATGAAAAAGCAAATTATTACTATGTATTTAGCTTGCGGTTGCGTTCAACACCAACCAGCTTTTGGGCAAAAATTACAACTTGAAGCTTTGAAAATTTTGCATTAGGATGTGCAATTTCTCCATTGAACGTGATTTGAACTCTAATCCAAACATGCTCTAAGATGACTAAATCATTAAACAGGTCCTTATAAGAATTAGTTTTCCTCAATTAGGTCCCTTCACTTCTCATAACCTTAATCGAATGCCCAAATGTTTTAAAATGAACCAATTGACAGCTTTATACATTCTAGATTCTTAAAATCTAAAACAGAACACTATTCAGACAACAAAAAAAAATTCTAAATTATATCAGAAAAAAAAAACACCACTCCCCAAAAACCATCTCATCTCTAATTCTCTAGTGTTCCCAATAAATCATAATTGTTGGGTGATCCGGTTACCGCGTAAAGTTTTGTTTTTTTCCCCCTAAGAATTAAGAAACGCAATCGGATAGAAAAAACTAGAATTAAAATAACCCAACCTAAAATAAAAATAACATCACTCAAGATCAACAACAATATATCACAGACCAGAAACTCCCTAGAAAGACAGCATGATATAAAAACAAAAAGGGTACTTATGCCACAAAGTATTCCTCAACAAAAAGTCTCGATTGAGAACACCCAATTGCGGGAGGAACACACAGAAACCAAATTTGATCACCATCATCAACAAGGGGACCAATAACAGGAACAAATAAAAAATCAACAATAACAAGAGAATTCAGAATGATGGGTAAGGATAAAAAAAGAAAGAAAGAAAGAGGTAGAAGCAATTACTTATATTTTCTAAGACCCTGAGAACGAGCCTCGGCTTGGTATTTGGTCTTGCAAGTGTCAAGAGGGTAGAGAATAGTGGTGCTGAGAAGTGATCCTATAGCTCCAGAGGTGGCCTCTGCCAATGATTCCAGATCCACGTTCATCTTCTTCTTGTTCTTTCTTGTTCTACTCCTCTGAAATCCAAGATTGGTGATTTGGTTTGGCAGGGTGGTAGTTGTTGGAAAGTGTGATGATATTAAATTTATAATAATGATGATGATATTTCATATTTTGATGAATTGTATATATATTTATAGTATAAATAAATAAATAACATGTGAGTAAAGGAGAGAGGAGAAAAATGGGTGTAACAGTGGCACAAGGAAAAGAAGGAAAAGATGTATTGGAAGAACGCAAGGAGACAAATAAGGGGTCATAGTTAATGAATCATGGAACGAACGGCAACACGTAACGTTGTCAATCCAAGGCATCCTTTTTGCTTCCAAAAACAAAACGTGAGAGGCATGCTCTTTGACTTTTAACCAACTCACTCCGTCTACTACTACTTCCGCGTTTTTCTCTCATTTCTATACATCCTGCTATTTATTTAGTATTGTTAAACCTACGATGAAACTTTTACTTAATCTACTCAATATTTGTTTCATGTCATTTCATTTATAAATATAAATATTTTATTACATATTATTTTTAGTCTCTTAAATTTGATTTTTTTAGTTTAAATCTTTAAATTCAAAAGAATTTATTCATATACTTTTCTATACTTTTAAAATATTTTATTTTAATCTTTTAAATATTTTTAGTTAAAAATATTATTAGAAACTAGTGATTTAAATTTTAAAATAAGATTGATTTTTATACGTCAATTTAAATTAGTAACTATGTTGATATTAAAAATTTTAATAAAAATATTTTTTTTTAACTTAAAAAATTAAAATAGAAAAATATGTACTAAATAGAGGAGACTTAATCGGGTCGTCCACGTAAGACCCGTCCGTGTATGACCTCGCACTTTAAGCAAATCATAGATTAAAAATTTTTATTCTTCCTGCCCCACCTCGTAAAGACAGCTAGTTAAGTACACTAGTCTATGGACTAAAACTATTTTTTTAAAAAAATTACCTAAATAATAAATGATATTTCTTAAATAAAAAATAAAAAATTATTTTTTAAAATATTTTAACATAATTCAAATTAAGTATTAAAAAATAAAATTATAAGAAGAAAAACTAAACCTGTCAAAATTCTTTTCTCTATCTCTTCTAAGTTCTATTCTATCTATTTTCTAAAAAAAATGGAAAAACTTAATTTACTATACCTTCTCTACATTTTAATAAAATAAAATATCAAAGACTAGATATAAGTTTCTTAAAATTAAGAAATTACTTTTATAATTTAATTAACTTATTAATATTAATATTATTTATAATTATAATGTAAACGTCGATGTGATTTAATTTCAAATCACATCATCACTTAAATAATAAGTTAGTGATAAAATTTAAAGTCAATTTACATATATTTACAACTTAGAGATGAATCAGCACGAGACATATGTTATTAAACATTACATAAATTATCAACTCTCTTAAGTTATCATTATCTTTAAGATTAGTTAGGTAGGTCTATGAGCCACACACCCTAAATTATAGTTAAACATGATGTTAGATCAAGGATGATTAACGTCTTAAGATTTTAATTAATTACAAGACAGACGAAACCAAGTTACCCAAGACTTGCTAAGACGAAACCAGCACAGACGGAACGAGACCCTTCAAAGAAGATTTTCTGCGTCTGTCAAAAAGCCAAATCATCAGACGATACATGTATAGACGGAAGAGGACTATTCAAGCTTAAGTTCTTCGTCTGTCCAAAGAGTGAAGTCTAAGACGATAGGATGAGACGAAACAACAACAACTGAAGACTGAAGAATCATATCGTCTATCCAAAAGCTGAAGTCAAGTTGAGTCTTTCGCGCCAAGTTTTGAAATCTAAAGATGTACTCATGAGAAGCATCCAAGATCAGTATAGGGATTCGAGCTTACACACCAAAGTCAAAAAGGTCCTCACCTTTTTGTCACATCTCTGTACAAGTCGAAGTAGATCACAAGACAACCTAGTCCGCTATATCCATTGCGACTCTTATCAATCAATCAAGTACAAACCGACAACCTTTTGGAAAGCTCTCTAGAAGATCTCTCAACGATTCTCAACGGCATTCAAATGGGTCTAACGGTCATTTGAAGAAGATGTCTATAAAAGGACTTCACAGCTTCAAGAATCAGTTGACGAATACGCTTATTTCTATCTTTCATCTAAGAATTCGCTCAAGTCTGATATTAGAACTTCATTGTAAAACCCTCTCTGCGAAGAGGAAAAATCTTTGTTTTTAAAACATCTTTCAAAGTCCACTTGTGTGGCATTTTAGCCTGAGGAGGCTGTGTTCCAAAGAATACCTCTTGTATTAGCTTGTGGAGGCTGGGTTCAAAGAATACCTTGTTAGTTTAGCCTGAGAAGGCTGGGAGCAAAGAATAATCTTGTAATAGCCAAAAGTGGTTGGGTTCAAATAATACTTGTAACCTTTTCACGGTTTGTAGTGAAAACTCAGTGGTTGCTGAGTAACTGGACGTAGTCTAGAATAGATGAACCAGTATAAAAATATCTGTGTTTATTTGTTTCGTCTGCTCAACTAACAGGGGATAATTATAATATAACATTTGTTTATTAAAATCAATATTTCAATACAAACATTGTTTCGTCTGAACAGATTTAAAACCCACAGACGAAAGGAATATTTTTTTTAATTAACACAATTCAACCCCCCTTCTTGTGTTTATCTTTTACAGTTTGGTATCAGAGCTCAGCCTCTAAGGGTTGAGCGCTTAACAGCTGCTACAGGAAAAGATCCAACATGGACTCTCAAGGGCCATCGTTTCTATCCGGAGGAACTTCTATGAACAAACCTCCAGCTTTCTCTGGAGATGATTATCATACTGGGCTGACAGGATGGAGATGTACATCAAGTCAACCCAATATAGATTATGGAACATAATCACCACAGGAGATATCCCCATTGCAAAGCTTGAAGGAGAGTGGGGAAACGAAGAATACTCGATGATGGAGCTGAACAACAAAGCAAGATATGCTCTAATGTGTGCTCTCTCCAGAACTGAGTACAACAGATTCTGTGCCTACAAAACAGCTAAAGAACTATGGGATGCTCTTAAAATCTCATATGAAGACACTAAAGATGTCAGAATGAGGAAGGCTGCCACTCTTCAAAGAGAATATGAAATGTTCTCTATGAAGAAAGGAGAGTCTATCGATATGATGTTTGGAAGATTTCAAACAATATTAAATGGACTCACTGCTCTGGGAATCACCTTCACAAAGGCCCAGAACAACATGAAGATCTTGGACAGTCTCCCACCTCCTTGGGAAGCCATGTCCACAAAATCTCTGTTGGAAGAGATATGAAGACATTAACTCTAGACGAGTTAATTGGAGCTTTAAGGGTACATGAGGTATTCTTATGTAAAAGGGAGAAGATCAAGGTTCAAGAACCTATAGCTCTTCCATCTGTCAATGACATCCCTAAAGAAGACTCTGTCAAGAAGGACAGTAAAAAGAAAGTAAAGATTTTGAAGGCTGATTCAACCGAATCAGAATCGTCTGATGGTTCGTCTAAAGATGAAGTCTCCCTCATGGCAAGACGATTCAAAAGGATGATGATGAAGAAAGGCAGAGGCCAACGCTTCTTCAAGAAAAAGGAGAAGAAGCTCCCTGAGAAATCATCAACCAAAGAAGAAAGCACAAAGATTGTGTGCTATGAATGCAGGAAACCGGGACATATGAGGTCAGAATGTCCCAGACTGAAAAAGAGGTGGAGCTCTAGAAGAGATAAAGGAAAGAAGAGCTTACTGACTTGGGAAGACCTTGACAGTGAAAGCTCAGAGGAATCCTCTGAAGGAGAAGAAACAGCAAACATCTGCCTCATGGCTGGAGACCATGTCTCAACAGAGGTAAATTACAATGAAACTTCTTCATCCTCCTCTTCTGAGTCAGAGTCAGAATAAGAAGAAATGTCATATGATACTCTTCTAGCTCACTCCCACTTTATTGCTCAGCAATACAAAACTTGCAAAACCAAGCTAAGACAAACCTTGGAAGAAAATGCAGTTTTGAAATCTGAAATTGAGTTGTTAGACAAGAAAATATCAAATGATGTTTCGTCTGAATCTGAAAAGGACATTTTCATTCTTGAAATCGAAAGATTAAAGAAAGAAAATGAGTCCCTACTTAATGACTTAACCAAGTTTACAAAGGGATCCTCCATTCTTGAAAATATTTTAAAATATAGGAGATCACCTAATGATAAAAGTAGACTTGGTTATGTTAAGGAGACAGACGAAAAGAAAAACAAACCTGTTTCGTCTGATCAAAAGAAGAGGAATCACAACAAGGTTCCTAATATCTACAAAAAGGCTAAAAACAAAAAGAAGCCTTTTGTAACTAACAAGAAAGGACCCAAAAAGATTTGGGTACCAAAGTCACTTATTGTTCCTGTTGCAGATATCCTTAATGGGAAGAGACAAGACTTCAAGCTGGTACCTGGACAGTGGTTGCTCACGACACATGACGGGAGACCTGTCTATGTTCCAAGACCTCAGACCAAGTAAAGGGTCTGTCTCATACGGTTCTGGAAAAGGTAAAATTCTGGGCATTGGGACTGTTGGTAAGACACCCAATACTCTTATCCAGAACGTTTCATATGTTAAAGGTCTTAACTTCAATCTACTTAGCATAAGTCAATTTTGTGACAGTGGGTATGAAGTAGCCTTTAACTCTGATAAGTGTATAGTCAGAAACAAAGATAAAACCATTCTTTTTATTGGGAAAAGAAAGAATAACCTTTATGAGGTTTACCTTTCTGACCTGAGTGATCAAAATGTAACATGTTTGATTTCAGTAGACGATGAACGAGATATTTGGCACAAAAAGCTTGGACATTTAAGTCTCAAGTATATTTCAAAAATTTCTAAAAAGGATCTCGTAAAAGGTTTGCCAAAACTATCTTGGAAAACCAATCGTCTGTGTGAATCTTGTCAGCATGGGAAACAACTCAAAGCTTCTTTCAAATCAAAAAATGTTGTTTCCACGACAAGACCATTAGAACTGTTACACATTGATCTCTTTGGACCCACTCAGACTGAAAGTCTTGGAGGGAAGAGATATGGATTTGTCATTGTAGATGATTATACTAGATTCACATGCGTATACTTCCTAGCCCATAAACATGAGTCATTCAAAGTCTTTGAAATATTCTGTAAACGTGTTCAAAAAGAAAAAGGAATATGTATTGCGTCTGTAAGGAGCGATCATGAAACAGAATTTGAAAATTCTGAGTTCAAAGCCTTTTGTTTTGAAAATGGTATATTTCACAATTTTTCATCTCCAAGAACTCCTCAACAAAATGGAGTTGTGGAAAGGAAAAATCGTACTTTACAAGAAATGGCTAGAACAATGTTGCATGAAAGCTCTCTCCCTAAATATTATTGGGCAGAAGCAGTTAATACTTCCTGTTATATTCAAAATAGAATATTGATAAGACCAATATTGAATAAGACTCCATATGAACTATGGAAAGGAAGAAGACCCAACATCTCTTATTTCCATCCTTTTGGATGTGAATGCTTTATCTTGAACACCAAAGATCAACTTGGCAAGTTTGATTCAGAGGTGGTAAAAGGAATCTTTCTTGGATATTCCAACACATCTAAAGCTTATAGAGTTTTTAACTCTAAGACGCAAGTTGTAGAGGAATCAATTCATGTAAAGTTCCAAGATAACTCAAAGGCTGATAAAGAAATATCAGACCTAGAAAACTTGTTTGAAAATTTGCAGGTTAACCCTTCTGGTCAAAATGATAAACAAAGGTCGAGACAAAACAAAACAGACGATAGAGCGCTTTGCATCTAAACCTCTTTGTCTGAGTCTCATCAACAAAGTGATGAAGCACCTACAAGATCATGGAATTTTGCATCTAATCACACTGAAGATCTCATCATTGGAGATAGGAATCAAGGTGTTGTAACTAGATCAGGGCTAAAGGAATCGTCTGGATATGCTCTTGTATCAAGCATAGAACCAAAGAATGTTGAAGATGCTCTTCAAGACAACGATTGGATCTTGGCTATGGAAGAAGAACTTAATCAGTTCACAAGAAATGATGTGTGGACCCTAGTTGAAAGACCAAAGAACAAAAGCATCATTGGAACCAGATGGGTGTTGAGAAATAAGCTTGATGAAGCTGGAAAAGTAGTAAGAAACAAAGCAAGGTTAGTAGCACAAGGGTATAATCAACAAGAAGGTATTGATTTCACAGAAACCTTTGCGCCTGTAGCTAGATTAAAAACAATTAGAATATTACTTGCTTTTGCTGCTCACAAGAATATCGTCCTATATCAAATGGATGTAAAAAGTGCTTTTCTAAATGGTTTTATTGAAGAAGAAGTGTATGTAAAACAACCTCCTGGTTTTGAAAGTTTGTCTCAACCAGATCATGTTTTTAAACTCAAGAAAGCATTGTATGGTGTTAAACAAGCTCCTAGAGCTTGGTACGATAGACTCAGTTCTTTTCTTCTTAAAAATGGTTTTTCAAGAGGAAAGGTTGATACAACTCTCTTTAAGAAAAGTGTTTCAAAAGACTTTATTATAGTCTAGATTTATGTAGACGATATAGTCTTTGGAGATACTAATGATTTCTTGTGCAAGGATTTTTCAAAGATAATGCAGAATGAGTTTGAAATGAGCATGATGGGAGAATTGAAGTTCTTTCTAGGACTTCAAATCAAGCAGACGAAAGAAGGAATCTACATCCATCAACAGAAATACACAAAGGAGCTTATTAAGAAGTTCAAGATGGAGAATGCCAAGCCTATGAAGACCCCAATGCATTCGTCTAGAGCAAATCTCAACAAGGACGAGTCAGGTAAGTCTGTTAATCAGACGGTATACAGAGGTATGATTGACTCAATCCTTTATTTAAGCTGACGGACGACATTATGTTTAGTGTACGTCCGTCATGTGCTAGATTTCAATCTGACCCTAAAGAATCTCACTTACAAGCTGTAAAGAGAATTCTTAGATATCTTGTTGGAACAACTGATCTCTCTCTGTTTTATAAGAAAAATGATGATTTTAGTTTGAGAGGCTTTTGTGATGCTGATTATGCTGGAGACAAAGTGGAGAGAAAAAGCACAAGTGGTGGATGCTAATTTCTTGGATCATCACTAATATCTTGGTCAAGCAAGAAACAAAACTCCATTGCACTCTCAACAACTGAAGTAGAGTATATTGTTGCGGCAGGGTGTTGCTCACAATTACTGTGGATAAAACATCAACTTGAAGATTACTCCAGGTTTGAAAATCATATACCAGTATTTTATGATAATACAAGTGCAATCAATCTTAGCAAAAATCCTATTCAGCATTCAAAAGCAAAACATATTGAAATCCATTTTCATTTTATAAGAGACTATGTCCAAAAAGGTATTTTCAATATACAGTTTGTAAAAACAGATTTTCAATGGGCAGATATATTTACTAAAGCATTAGACGAAACACGTTTTAATTTCATTAAGGAAAATCTTGGAATTATTTCTTTAAATGATTGAAAATTGTTCCGTCTGAGCTATTTGTTCCGTCTGTACATTATTTCGTGTTAAGACGAAACATTATCGATCAAGTTGAATAGTTATGTGGTAAAATTCAACGACGAATTAATATTCTTGTTTAACAAGTTTATCTCAAGTGTGCAGGGACAAATTAAAAGGAGCAATAAATGTGTCTGTCATTTATTGCACTATTCTAGGACATTGATAGGCACGCGCTGTGAATTGCAGAGGTCAAATCAATCATTGAAAAGGCAATGATGTGGACACGTCAAATCAGGGGCAGTTTTCAAAATCTCTTTCGTCTGATCAAACACAACCGTTTTTATTTTTGTCTATAAATACTCTTGAAAGTTCACTCTTTTGTTCCTTACTGCTATTTGCAACCGTTTGAACTTTCCAAACCTTAAAACTCACTAAGTGCTTATTCTCTATTTTCAAAATATCAATGGCCGGCAAGAACACCAAAGCTACCAAAGTTGATGAAATCACATTCTTCGCTCAAGACCTGTTCTTGCCAAGCAAGTGGATTTCAAGGGAGACTCTTGAAAGCGTCTCTGAAAGGATAGTGAAGATTTTGGACCACACCGGATGGATGGGGTTTGCTGAGATGAGAGGCCCATGGCTGATGGAAGCCTATGCCGAATTCTGGAGCGATGCGAAGGAGTTCGATGATGGTATTATGGGTACCATTGACAACAAAGAGTACATCATCACGGTGGACTCTATGAGGCTTTGGCTGAAACCGCAAGGGGCGTTTCTACAGCCCCAACTGGATGAAGAATGAATCTGAGGAGCGCATAGACAAGATACTCTATGTAAAGAAACCCAACACTGAAGACTCCAAGTCTTTCAGATTGGGAAATCTCACTCCTTCTGGAAGAGTTATCCATAACCTCCTCTACAATGTCTTCACACCAAGGACTGGTTCGAGGGACAATGTAAGTTTTCGAGACAGATTTTGCATCTTCTACTGTTTGAGGAAAGCAAGGATAAGTCTTCCTCACCTTATCCTTGATCATTGGATATGTGCTCTAAAGAATCGTAGTATCCGTAGGAAGAGTAGCACTCCCTACGCCACCCTCTTCTCAAAAATCATCATCAATCAGGGGTTTGACACCACTGATGTTGTTTGGCACCCTGAGGGAAAGGAAGTTAAAGCCAGCACCTTCGCGAAGATGCATCTAGCACCAGACTTTCTTCATTCACAAAAAGAGGATGTACCTCTCTCACCCATCACCAAAGATCCTCCACACAGAGCTCGCATCAAGCGTGCTAAACCCCAAACACAAGTCCAAACACCGTCCGAAACACAAGCCGAAACACAATCCCAAACTGAACCCCAAACACAAACCCAAACACTAAACCAACCTCAACCTCTTCCTTCTGTGACCATCTCTGAGGTCCCTTGTGAGGATGTTCTTGAAGAACCCCTCAAGAAGAAGAAAAGGACCGTCAGAATCAAGCACATTAGTGCTAAATCAAAAGAACAGACGATATCCCCTAGTGAAGATGAAGGGACCAAGGTATCGTTTAAGGGTGCTGCGTCTGTGAAGATACTTACAGACGAAGAAAAAGAGAAGAAAGAAGCAGAAGAAAAAGCAAGAGCCAGAAAGATTGCTCTTGAAAAAGTTGCTAAGGGCAAAGAAAAGATGAAACAAAAACTTGCGTTTGTGATTATTGGTGAGACAGACGATGAGAAAGCGCTGAAAGAGGCTAAGAGGGTCTCTATTTTGCTTCATGCTGAAAGAGAAAGGATCTTTCTTGAAAGCTTAAGGGCATTGGATCGTCTGAAGGAGCATCTGCTCAAGCTACTTCAGAGGGCATGAACAGTGAAGAAACTGCCCAGATTCAAAAAGACAATGCCCAGCTTGCAGAGGAGTTAGAGACAATGTTAAGTGAAGAAGTCTCAACTATGGAGATGTCATCATCAACTCTCCAAGACCAACATAGGACTACTACGTCTGAGCCTATTGTTGCGTCTCCTCTGAATGCTGCCTTAGCACAGACGATAACTGGTGTGTCTAAAGAAGCATCCCACCAACAGACGAAGGAGTTTCCGTCTGAAGACTTTGTGCTTATTGAAGAAGTTGATTCTTCGTCTGATGAAGAACAACTTGAAATAATCAAGGTGGATGCTACATGGGGAAGGTCACATGCTGAAGTGATTAATCCAGAAGACTTACCCTCAAAGCACAAGGTGGACTATTCATTCCTAAATGAATTAGTCATGAGACAATTTGCTGAGAGTACCTGTGCTGAAAGACCAATCAAACCTGATTGGATCTTTGGAGAGAAGTATGAAGAATTCTCCACTGATGGTGAACCGTCTGAGTCTGCTCAAAATGATATCTTAGCAGACGATGAAGACCGCTATATTAAGAACACTCCCTACATTGAATTGAAGAACCCGAACCCATACGAGTACAGAGGCAAGAAGGGTTTTCAATTAGGGAGATTTGTCAATCCCATCATCTACAACAAACCCTTGAAGCCAATAGATTTCAATGAAAACATCGTCTACACCCCAGAAGAGCAACGCGATTGGTTGAAGCGTCTGCCCTGGGATACACTGGCCAACCTAGACATCAAAGGGTTAGAAGATATTCAAGCCTACAAGGATCATATTGCTGCGTCGGTGATTGAAGGACCAGCACTTGGCTATGAACCTCACATTCCACATAGAGAAAATCCAAGATGGAAGGTTCGGTATGAGGTGAATGTGTCTGTCTTCCACCATTGCTGATATGGAGACGCACACTCTATCATCTATGAGCCTAAAGAATGCACTCATTGGCATCTTGACGCTATAGATCGCCATGATCCTATGCCTTTCACAATTCCACTCAACAAAACAGAGTATGTCGGTCTAGGACATTCTCTGGGAATTGTGCTTCCATGGACGAGGCCCCACTGCTCCGGGATCAACCCTCGTTACTCTATCCTCCTCAACGAGTATGAAGACCCTGAAGAATTTGCTCACGCCCTCCCAGAAGACTTCAACACAACTTTCAGGATGATAGTTGATGCCTACAGAAGGGAAGCTAAGGGAAGAGAAGCCTCTTTCTTTCATATTGATCGTCATGCTAAGAAGGACAAGAGATACTGCCCTGTCATGGTGGGTTCACAGTTCTCTTCACTGGTGTCAGACGAAACAAAGTACACAATAGTCTTAGACCAAAAAAGACCATGCCTGGTCAAGTTTTTGGCTAAGGGAAAAGAAAAGAAAATATCGTCTGTACCTAGGACCTTCAAATTCGCAAGGCATATCTCCAAACTCCTTCCGTCTGCTGTCTATGCGCACCTCAAAGCAATCCAAGCTCAAGCCTCAAGCCCTATCAATCCAAAGATACAACGGATGATAGAAGATCATGAAGCCACTTCACAGTTTTGCTCTGGAACTTCATTTGATAAAGATTCTACCGTCTGTGGTAGGGTGTTTCCTGGTGAAGCTTTTGCATACACTCACCCATCACAGGAGCATTCGGATCTAGAAGTCTCTGTTCCAACAAAGCATTACACATGGCAATGGGAACGGAACTTCACGGCTTACCTTACTCTTCCACATTTCACACTGCGTCTGAAGAAGACTCCAACAATGCTCATTATTGATGACACTATTCCTATAGTGGAAGAACCTCAAACACCAATGGCACACTTTGATGATATGGTGAAGGTTGATGACAAAGTTGAGGATGCTCAGGCTAATATTCAAGAAGCTGAGGAGTATAAAACTCTGAAGCGTAAGTATGATGCTTTGGAAGAGGATTACGGGCACTTAAAAGCAAAGAACAGAGAACTTGAAGAAAATCAAGCTTCTCTATCGTCTGAAGTGCAGCAGCTAAAAGACATTGTGATGACCCTGCTCAACAAGAAGCCAAAGCCCTCTTCTTGATCATCTTTTGATGATTTACAGCCCAAGAGGGAGAGAAAAAGAAGATAGCCCAAGGGAAAGAAGAATGGTACAAGGGGAAAACATTGTCTAAGGGGGAGTAAACAAGCTTCGTCTGAGGGGGAGCGAGCATTCAAAGAGCAAGCATCGTCTGAGGGGGAGTCATATATTTTTTTTATTTTTTTTTTTACTTATACTTGTAATTCTTTAGTATAGCTTACAATTGTAACTCTTTATTGGTTTTCTATTTATACCAATGTAATAATGTATAAAGATTACATCGCATTGATGTAACAATCTATTATAAAGAGGTATTATTCAGAAAACATTGTCTTGATGTCAATTTGGCTTTTTAAGACTGTTTGTTTCTGTCTAACCATGTCTTGTGCAAATTTTCGTGGTATGGTCTGTAATCATCAAAAGGGGGAGATTATTAGATCAAGGATGATTAACGTCTCAAGATTTTGATTAATTACAAGACAGACGAAACCAAGCTACCCAAGACTTGCTAAGACGAAACCAGCACAGACGGAATGAGACCCTTCAAAGAAGATTTTCTGCGTCTGTCAAAAAGCCAAATCATCAGACGATACATGCACAGACGAAAGAGGACTATTCAAGCTTAAGTCCTTGTCTGTCCAAAGAGTGAAGTCTAAGACGATAGGATGAGACGAAACAACAACAATTGAAGACTGAAGAATCATATCGTCTATCCAAAAGCTAAAGTCAAGTTGAGTCTTTCGCGCCAAGTTTTGAAATCTAAAGATGTACTCATGAGAAGCATCCAAGATCAGTATAGGGATTCGAGCTTACACACCAAAGTCAAAAAGGTCTTCACCTTTTTGTCACATCTCTGTACAAGTCAGAAGTAGTACTGCGCACAACCTAGTCCGCTATATCTGCTGCGACTCTTATCAATCAATCAAGTACAACTGACAACCTTTTTGGAAAGCTCTCTAGAAGATCTCTCAACGATTCTCAACGGCATTCAAATGGGTCTAACGGCCATTTGAAGAAGATGCCTATAAAAGGACTTCACAGCTTCAAGAATCAGTTGGCGAATACGCTTATTTCTATCTTTCATCTAAGAATTCGCTCAAGTCTGATATTAGAACTTCATTGTAAAACCCTCTCTGCGAAGAGGAAAAATCTTTGTTTTTAAAACATCTTTCAAAGTCCACTTGTGTGGCATTTTAGCCTGAGGAGGCTATGTTCCAAAGAATACCTCTTGTATTAGCCTGTGGAGGCTAGGTTCAAAGAATACCTTGTTAGTTTAGCCTGAGAAGGCTGGGAGCAAAGAATATCTTGTAATAGCCAGAAGTGGCTGGGTTCAAATAATACTTGTAACCTTTTCACGGTTTGTAGTGAAAACTCAGTGGTTGTTGAGTAACTAGACGTAATCTAGAATAGACGAACCAGTATAAAAATATCTGTGTTTATTTGTTTCGTCTGCTCAACTAACAGGGGATAATTATAATATAACATTTGTTTATTAAAATCAATATTTCAATACAAACATTGTTTCGTCTGAACAGATTTAAAACCCACAGACGAAAGGAATATTTTTTTTAATTAACACAATTCAACCCCCGTTCTTGTGTTTATCTTTTACACATGACAACTCGACACACAGTTCGAAACCATCTACGCGTTCTTACTGGATCAATCTATCAACGTATAAATATCACATACCTTTTTAAGAAGTACATTTAGATTCTCATATACTCTTAGATTATTTTCTCTCAACTCCCTCACACAAAAACCCTTAACTAACTTAAATATTAGAGAGTGTTTTACAAATATTATATATTTTCTTTCTATTGGACGATCACAAATACAAATTTCATTCAAGATATGAGTAGAGACGTTAGACATCCACCTGAAGACTTCTCCTCAAATTCAACCAACTCAACCTAGACCTCATAAAAATAATGATAATATTAAATTTAATATCATACATATAATATATAATATATATATATATATATATATATATATATTAATCCGTGTGAATTAATAATAATTTATACTATTTATTTAAATTATATTAATCATTAAGTTGAAAACAGATAAAAATATTAAAATATTTATATAACTAATCGTCATTGTATAAGCCTAAAAATTAAAAACTTATCTATTAAATATATAAACATTAATTAAATCAAATATTTATAGGCATGTACTTTTTATAGATAATTCAAGAATATTTGAAATTTTTCATATTAAAAGATCATTTTCTAATTAATTATTGTAAATTGCATATCAGACATAATGAATTACATTAAATTAAAATATATGTATGATATAAAATTTAATATAGTCACACATAAATTAACAGAATATATTGATTTAGTGAGTTGAATAATTTCCTTAATTCAAACAAGCATCTCACATCTCAACAAATATATGTCTCGTAAATAAAATTTAAACTAAAGTTCTCGATAACAAAAGTTTAAAATTTTGAATAGTTTATCGTCAAGTTTAAAATTTTGAATAGTTTATCGTCATGCGGTGTGGATGTTCTTATTTCGACATATTGTTTGCATGCAGTATCACACAATAATATATAATATATGATAAATTTCTTCAGATATATTTTTTTTTCAATACTAACTTTCTTAATTATTTAAAAATATTCACTAACACCATATATTACACTAATTTTTATTTTTTTTCAAAAAATATTATACTATATACCTCTATAAAAAGTTATTATAAAAAATATTAAAAAATAAGTAGTTGTATGCTGTCTAAAAAACGTTGAGAATTAGCATAACATACTATTACTCTACAGCATAATTATATGTATGTTTTTCTTACGATGTTGTATACAAAATTGTATGTTGAATTTTTGTAGCTTCCCGTGTGCTTGTGTGTTTTTCGTTGGAAAAGAGACAAGATTTTGCATGCATGTTGGAAAGAGTAAATTTGCACATTGGTTTCAGCGTTGAATCAACAAAGTGAAGGTGGTATTAAAAGTAAAGAGACAAAGGTTAAAAAGTTAACAAAGTAAAACTTGTATAATAATGTAAATATGAAAATACTATAATAAAAAGTCAGGATGGCCGAGTGGTCTAAGGCGCCAGACTCAAGTTCTGGTTCTCGTGAGAGAGCGTGGGTTCAAATCCCACTTCTGACATTTTTTATTCTTTTTCAATTTTTTTATCAAACGATTTGGGCTATATTGGACTTTAGCCCATTCAATATCCACTCACACATTTGGCCCAGAATCCACACTTTTTTTTTTTGTGTATTTTTATTAACTATAATTTCAGTGTATGCAAGGTTTACTTTTTTTTTATTTTTTTTTATGTTTATATTCGAGGAGACATTGGTCACCTCTTATATATATATTTTTTCCCTATAAACTAGGCCAAACATAGTTGGGATAATTAGATTTACTTGTTGGATTAGTACTAAATACCATAACAAATTACAATCTAACCTGATTTTCTGAACATAGCCAGGATAAATACATTTATTATTTTCTAGTGTACACTTTGTATGTTTTACACATAAAAATAGGAGAGCTATGAGTGAAATAAAAGCAATATATTCATATATATTAATGGAGAGGGGAGGGAGTTAAAATAAAAATCTTATCTAGGATAGAAAATTTGTTGGGCTTAGGGGACAGAAGAAAAATATTAGGATACCATTACACTCTTCTTGGGTGCAGGGGATAGAAATAAGATAGAAAAATCAGAGGTAGAGGTGAGATAGGGAAAGATAAAAATGACTAAAAAAGTAATTAACTAGAGATGAAGTGAGATAGTAAAAAGAACTTATATCTTGATTTTTTTAAAAGTTATTTTTATCCGAATAATTTAATTAATTAATTAATTAATCAACTCATTAAAGTAAATCTAGTGATTTTTTTCTAAATATTTTAATTCATACGATGAATATAATAAATTAAAATTTGGGTTGAGTCTTAAAAATCTAAGTTTACTAATGTTAAGTTACGCATGAGTTAGAAGATTTCTTCTGTTTACGTGACTTAAGACTTAGTTAATAACCTTTTTATTAAGATAACCCTTTTATTAAGATGAGTATAAGATTGGTGGGTTATGTTTCTAGCTTGAACCTAAATTTTATCTGCACTAATTTTTTAGATTATAGCATGTTTTAATTGTAATGGAATTTGATGATCTTCAAGTTATTTTGAGACTGGACAACTTAAGAAGGGACTGGATTAGCCCAAATAATTTTTATGAAAAAATAGAAAAATATTAACTACTTATTTTACTGACTTTTATTGTGAGTTTCATATAACACTTTAGACATTTTATTGATTTTTTTCGTTGTTAAGCAAATATGGTATTGTTAATTTCCTTCTTTGAAATATAATTTTTTATTTTTAAGAAATCTTTAACAAAAGGATCTTATCTAAGACATGGAACTTCTATAAAAAATAATTGCACTAGAAATTGTTCTTGTACTCCTAAAATGATATTTATTAAGAAAAAAAAAATCTCATAATTCATGTTGTAATTTAAAGGAACTATTCTCATTAACTAAATATTTTCTTGTTTCTACATCATAATTTTTTTTATATTTTTAATTTTAATATGATTTGAGAAGAAATTTATAATTTTTATTTTAATAAATTATACTTTAAATATTAATTTATCAATTTAATATTTATAAAAAATATAAAATGACTATATAATATTTGAGCCAAGCGTAACCCAAAAGTCATCAAACCCCTTCCCACATAAAGTTGGATCATCAATAAAAACTATCTTTTTCATAATTTAAGGATAGAATCCAATCCTAATTCTTGAATTGAGCTGTTGCCCCTAACCTTTTACGTCATCTCTTATATATATATATAAACAAAAGAAGATACTAATAAGTGTGTGCTTTTAGCTTTATCACTTTTATTATATTGTTATTATTATTATTATTTTTAATTTTGTTTACTAAACCTGTAAAAGTACCCATGACTTTTGTGTATTGTGTTTTAGTTATTTTAGGGTAGTCGTACACTGAAAGACGACTCTAGATGTTTTTATATTTAAAGACTAACATGACTTGTTTTGTTACAATTTAAAATTTGTACTTTAAAATTTTATTTTATTTTGTATTATACAAAAGGTGTCGCAAATTATTTAGGATGTATTTGTTAAAATCAATTTTTATGCATGAACAATATGTTACAATTTCATTCTAAAAATGTTGGAGATTTTAATATGTAACAATGGTGTAATATCATTGTACATTACATAAAAAAGAAATTATACAATTTTTATTTTAAAATTTTTTTACATTTTGTAAATCTTACATGTTAACGAATTCAAAATTAACTTTTAAACTTTTAATTGAGAAATTTAATTTAACTCATTCTATCAAAACTCTCTTTCTAAAACTCCTTATTATTGATCAAAATATATTAAAAATCATAAATTTTAATAGGCGTATGATAAATACTAACATCTTTAAAAAAAGAAAAATTACTTGAGCACTTACGTGTGCATGATGGTGGGATTTACAAGATGAGAGGGAAGAATATGAAAAGGAAATAATTGAAACGACAAGAGGAAGAAGATATAGGTAGCTAGAGAAATCTAAATTCCATGACAGTCAAGGACTCCATAATCCACAACATTCCTTCACATTACATACATGTTCTTTAGTTTGTCGCATTAGCAAATAGCAACATTTTAATCTCCAATTGAGCATGTAACCACTTTCTCTTCTGGCCCAAGCAAGAGCTACATCCAAGTTTAAGTCTATTCATCTTATTTTGCAACTGCATATAACTGTAACAAAATGATAACATGAACAACATGGAAGTGACACAAAATGAACTGGTCCCCATGCAATTATTTTCATTTTGAGACACTTCACGAGGTCGTGGAGTGCATCCTTAAAGAAGAATTAAATATGTTTAATCAAAATTATACACTTCAAGGAAATATGGAATGTATTTCTAATTATTTTGATAGTAAAATAGTATAATAGGAAGGAAATATCTCTACGTATCATAATTCTACACACTAAGTACTAATAGTATGATTAAAAATAAATTTTCTGTCTAAACCCAACTTTGCTAATAATTGCCCCGTGTTCATCACGTGGTTGGTTCAAATTTCACATTGTAGTTGCAAGAAACATATAATGCGTACACAGTGAACCAGCCAACTCTATTTCGTAGTCCATTGTCATACGAATATAATACACAACTTTATTTTTCTTTCTTCACATTTTATATGTATACATATTTTTTTCTCTTCACAGTTTATAATTGATTACATGCGTATTACAATTATCTACCAAATATAATTTTGAATGATACACGTGTCATTAACAATTTTTGAAATGACCATTTCTATCACATATTCAAGTAACTGCATTTACATCTATCTAAAAAATGTGTAGTTATTGTCATGCACAAAATGTCATTGATTTTTTACTTTCAGTTATAGTTAATCACAAGCCACAACAACAATATCCCAAACAACGCCACAGTAGCATGTTGCTGCCACTATGTAACATAAAACAGTATCAATCAACACAAAGAACGTCCTATAGTTTTCAACATTATTAGTGTTACAATGATTCTTTCATGAAGCATATGAGGGGGTTAGATATTTTATCTTTTAGAAGAAAAAGGCTAATAAAGTTTAGAATTGACAAATTTTTTATTGTTTGTGATCAATGATGAATTAAACATTAATTTATTAAAAATGAATAGTTTTAAGAAAGAAAAGTTGTTCGGGCCATGGCAACCACCAACCAAGTACCCTCCACCACTAGGTTGTGCCCTATTTGTCAAGAGCATGTTTGAACAGAGGCCATATTGAGTGAGATGGGCAATGATTTTATGATCACAAGCAAATGCATAGTGTAGTGACATCTTGTCCACATTAGTAAGGGAAGCTTCAAGGGGTACTTGGAGAGAGGGTGAGTGAGAACCAATGTCATTTTCTAGTGGTTCAGTATAGATAAGGAGCAAGCATATTTCAACAAGAGAACAAAGAATGTAAATTAGCTGAAGGAATTATGGTGATGGAATCAACTATGGATTTTTCTCCTAACAATGTTTGTCCTTTGTGCCCTCTTTGTCTGCCTTATTTTCAACGGGTAGCATATGACAACCTTCTATTTGTGTGCCAAGAATTAGTATATGTCAATGACATGTAAGAGTACACACACTCACACTCACAGGTCACCATTAGAGTTGGAAAATACCAAGTTTCTTCTAAAATCTTTAGGTTGTGACCTTTTTAACAAGTTCACTCAAAATGGTCCAGAGGAGACTCTCTGGTGTCTTTCTGTTACTTTTGCAAATGTCCCCTAACTATTCCACTTTTACAAATGAATATATATTTTTTAAATTGATTAGATTCCCAAGTCATGACTATCCCAAAGGTTTTTCAAAACATTTGGATTTGGAGTTGGTAAGATTTCTGTTATTTGAATATCCACATATTAATGTTATTTGTGACTTAATTGTATGTAATTATTTTAAATATTTTTTCGCAACCACAAGTATCCTTCGTGCAATAGAATTGTTATCTGCTGTAAAACTCTTTCTTAAAATATTAAACTCAACTGCATATTTAAGATTTATATTTAATACTTAAGTCAAAAAACTCATGTCAGATGATTGGAGAACTTGATGGTATATAACTATTTCTACTTTTTACCACTAATAATTAAATAGTCTGACTGACATGTGCTCAAAGTTTCTTAAGCAAATGGTGAAAAATTTGAATCCTGACAAGATGCTCCTTTACAATCATTTTTTTACAAAACAAAAAAAATTTGACTCAAGTTTATTTATTTTATATTTCTCATAATCATGCATCTAAAAAATAATCCAAAATCTAAGGAAACAAGTTTTTGTTGTATGTTTTTTATCAATCATAAATCATTTAATATAAGATTAATATAGTTGATTACTTGGAAAAGAAAATCTATATCCCAAAATTGCTGTGAATGTGAAACATTGACAAATAAAAACTTTGATATTATTATATACATATTTTTTTAAGATTTTGATTGATAATATGCTTTATCTCTTCAAGCAAATATTTTGTGGCACCATCCTTAGCCTTGTTGGTTTATTGCAATTGCAACCATTGGAAAGTAGCATCAACTAGTGAATATTCGTACAAGGGAACAATCAGATTAAGCTTGTGGATGGTTGATTTAACAGCCACAGAGAGCCACTCTTGCACGAAGTGCCACCCTTCTATATGTGTAGCATGTTATACCTTGATACCTTATCTCAGAGGTACAAAAGAGGTTCTTTCAAAAGTATAAGACATTAGGATCAGAGAATCCCCTACCTCTAGCCTCTAGGAAATAACATTGATAAAAGGAAAGAAATATTACTCAAGGAAGAAAATATTTTATTAGCTACAATCCGTTATTTTATGTTGATAATCCAAGTTGTCAAAGATTTAGGATCTCTGTCAAATTCTTGTCACGGTTCACAAATTAGACAACCTATCCTGTTTACTCTTGGCAGAGATCAAGCAATATCAAGTTCAATGTTTTGGCTAACCTTGATCTAAAATTAATTTTTATTGACATTATAGATAAATGAAGAAGAGGGAATGAGATAAAATTGAGTACTTTAAAATACAAATAAAGCATACATAGTTTGTGATGCGACTTATTATTTGTACAAAATCAAGGAGCAATAAGATCCAATATTTCGTGAAATTTGATATTCTAAATCCTTGAGTTGGTGTCTACCAAAACATACCGCTTGTTTTAGCAGAGAAATATGAGTAACATTGAGAGAGAGTAAGAGAAAAACTAGACCAAGAAAAAATTGGAATTCTCATTCAGCCACCGATGACCATAGTTTCTAGGAGCTCTCTACTTCCTTCTTCAATAATTCACTTTTCTTTAATTGAGGAAGGATCATTTTCCTGAAAAGAAAAAGATAGTTAATTTAATTTGCTATATATATTTATATATGTGTGTACAAATACATACACATACACATACTAATATAAATAAGATAAAATCATGGCAGTACCGATTGATCTTTTGCAATGAAGAACTGCTTCATAAATTGAGTTTTCATGATCATGCAAATCTCCAATTGGAGTTGTAAATGATTTTGGTGACCCTTTTTGTGAACTGCTAAAGAATTTAACTTGCCAATCTGTCTTATCAATATCATCAACTCTGATGCTCTTCCTTGACCTCCCTACTTTCTGCCTTAATTGGTTGACAAACCTAAAGAAATCAACCCAAGTTCTCCTTGTTGATTTTCTCCACCTTGTAAGCAAACCATGATGAATTTCCATAGTTCTTGGAGAAAAAGTCCTAGAAGAAAAAGAACTAAACTTGGTTTGCCTAGAATCTGGAGTGTTGCAAAACTCTACTTTGGAAGGGTCAACAAATTTGGGCCTTAGAAGACCATCAGAGAAAATCTCATCAGCAGGAACAAGAACAAGAGGTGAGTGAGGAACAGAAAAATCAAAATTAAAGTTTTGACACTCTGCCAATAAATCATCAGAGTTTTTCATACTGAAGTTGAATTCTTCTGAAGTATCTTGATAGTAACAATAAATAGATTCTCTAAGAGGTTCTTCAAGGCCTTCAGTGGGGGATTTACTACAGTTTGATAGCCAACTGTATGAAAAACTCTCACTAGCTAGAGTTATTGAGGGTTCCATTTTGCAAGAACTTAAGCAAATAATGATGAATGAAAAAAGACTTATATACTTCTAAGGACAAACTGATGTTATTGATAGCTTGTAGTGACAAAACAACGGTGACCACAAGGGAAAAGTTTGTCTATACTATCAAGGTCAAGTAGGGAACAAATGGAACAACATAAATGCGAAATTGTATCCACTTTGAGTAGTAAGTTTAACTTGCATTCTCATCTATATAGTTGTTGGAGTCTACGAATTCTTCTGTACAGAAAGACATACAATAAACAAATGAAAGTTTGGCTTGCTTTCTGTCTTTATAGTTTGTGAGAAAATGTATGCAGTAACTTAGTTTGCTTGATACCCTTTATTATTTCAAGCAAGTATCCCACACCAAATCATAATATTAATAAGGATCATGATAATTGCCATGTTTTATGATGGAAAACGGGTTTTAGAATTTTGACGTATGAACAGCATGATAAATGCCATAAAGCATGGTATGAATAGTACTTGAATGATATTGAAGGAATTCATAATTGAATAAATCTTATAAAATATTTATGCGTAATAATATTGAGAAAAATACCTTAACTATTGAGCCCCCGGTTAGAGTATGTTTTTTCTTTCACAAACTACACATGTTTTCTATGGAAGACAATTTTACTCAAGTTATATAAGATTAGATAATAAAATTCTTCCTTCAAATATTTAACATGATACACTAATTTAATCTTGAGATTAATAGTTAAATTAAAAATATTTAATAAAGTGAATTCAATGTACTTTAACCAATTCCTTTAGAACATTCATATACGAGACTAAAATATTTCCTCTATTCATGTCAATTTCTTTACAAACTAATAGGGAGTCTAACAATTCCATTACTTGAAGGATGTACTTGTAACAGAATTAAGGTCTGCCTTTACTGAAGCATCAACCTGTGTTGATCCATGAACGCTTAATTTCCCCCACAAAAAAAACGAAAGGATAACAGAACAAGAACATAAGCATACCCCACAATGTTTAATATAATGTCAAACAAATATAATATAATTATATTATAGAAAACATAATAGAATTACAGAAGCATAAAACAACAGAAACAGCCAGAAAAGGGTTAGTGGCAATGTCTCACCAACCAACTGGATCTTAATTTTCTGCCTATATACAAAGAGTGACCACAATCTTAGTTCACACTTAACAGATCAATGCCTTTTGGCTTTTCCAGTTACAAACATATATACTTTTACACTAAGAAAAAATTATAAAAGCTTCTAACATATATGGTTTGCACAACATTTGCTTTAAAACTTCTCACTTTCAAAAGCTTAGTCAAAATCAAATTCTGTTCATTCTCTCAACCGTCGCTTTTTCTTTAAGCAGAACAAGTGGGTGATAACACCAACAACTGCCATAAGGTTGTCAAGATACATCCAAACTGAAAAACTAATGGGGCTAAAAGAATAAACATTATAGTTGACAAATAAAAGTCAAAGTTGGGATGATTTCTGGAGAGCTACGTAAAAATGAATTGATAAATATATCTGTGCCTTTTAAAGAAGATTTAAATGTTCAAGATAAATTGTGATTAGTTCACCGTATAAAATAGTTGTGATTGGTTTCAATGAATTTGAATTGGACACAAAGTAAGTAGAGTATCATAACTAAAATAGTTAAACACACTAATCAATTAGTCCAATTCAACTTGACTGTGATTTCTTGGTGCGAAGTTACAACATATCAGGGGTAAAAAGACTAAATTGGCCTTATTTAAAAAAAAATTACAAAAATAAAACTGACTTTAAACTTATTACTACTGAATTGTTAGAAGGCGCCACAACGACATCTCCTATAAACTTAGCGCTACAAGTCAGGCGTCTATTTAATGATGTCGGCTAAACGGAGACATCACAGTCAATTGCACCTTCTGAAAAGTGAACTACATCTTTATTGGCGCACGTATAATAATTCATCAAAAAGTATTTATGATACCACAATTTAGGTTTTTATTTGACCACATATTAATCATATAAAAGATGATGTGACGCGGCGTTTTCCATCAAACATTTCTTAACTACATGCACCCAAATTTATTTTTTTTCCCATATCAGGATATTGTTGGTAACAAAAATTGTTGGATTTAAACCTTATTATTTCCACTAAAACCACTATCTCTAAGGACAACACAACGTAAGGTTCCATGCATCACATTCTGTGCTAAACTATCATATAAAGTATAAAATGGAGGTAGAATAGGACGAACGAGGCACTCTGATAAATTATTTTCTTTAATATAAAGTGAAAAACAAAGTCGGTAGTATTTCAAGTTGATACATTGGATAGAGAATGATAAAAAAAATTCATTTATTTCACTGTTTGAAAGTGAAATCTGACAAAGACAACTACCATGAAGATTTATCACAATACTCAATTTTTAGTTGACTTTTCCAATTTATGAACTGAGAATGCAAAGAAAGTTAGCCTATTCTATTTGATCTTTGTATTTTGCCGCTTCTGGCCCTTGATATACTTGAATAAGCTGAAAATTAAATTTCAAAACGACGCACCCATTTGTGTTTTTCCGTTGTGAAACTAACATTACAAAAACAATTTTATTTTACGGTCAATCAACCTCTTATCTAATTACAAAATGTATATTTATTTTTTTCTTCTCATTTTATAACTAATATCTAGTTGTGTGTATATATTGTAATTATTTACTAAATATTTTTTATTATAAAATTAGTATTTCATGTTAATAAATTATTAGAGAAACAAAGTAGACTTACTTGTTAAAGGGACATATATTAATATGCTTAAAAGATCATAATTCGATTTTTAGAGTATGGGTGAGGATGTTCATTTATAATTATGAGAATATAAATTAATTATTTTAATAGTTGAGTAATTTGAATTATATTAATAATTAAGCTATAAAGTTAAAATTAGATATTTAACTAAAATTTAATTTAATTCTCAATTTTTATTATATTATTTGAATTAAAATATAATTGATAACTTAACGTGTGAGAATTTATTCTAAACTAAGCATTATTATAAATTATATCATTAAGAGGAAAGAAATGCAAAAGTGCATAAAACTGATGAATAATGCTTTTTAACATTGATATTGATGATGCCAAAGGCATTTTCTCTTTTAAGTATCCTGCATCATTTGCATTAAAGACCCTCGGGTAAAATTGTACAGCAAAAGCTGAACTCTAGATGATTACCATAGAACGCCTATTTGAGAGTTTAGAGAAGTAGTTTGTATGAAAAAGCATGAAGCATCTATTAACTATAACAATTAAAGATTATATATGAGATAGATAAGTGAAAGCAGGAAATTAGACGAATATGAAAGCTCCAATTTATGAATTATATATAAGAGATAGATAAGGGAAGTGGGAAATTAAATGGATATGATAGGTCCAATTATGAATTAGGGAAGAGAATGTGATTTGATTGACTCTCCCACCTGCACTTTACGAGAATGCAACTATTTGCTATTGTACCTCATTTTAGATTTATGTTTAATTTTTTTAAAATTTAGTAAAGAAAAAACAAAACAATAAAACAAACACTCTTTGTCACCATCTTTACCAACTGAGGTCTTACAAGTAAAAATGAACGTATTGTAAAATTTAGGTGGTTAGCTTCGGTTCATATTGATGCAATGTCTTCTACCAAAATGACAAGGCACCTGTGTATTTTCAAGGTAATTTTTTAAATATATTATCAATATGACTGTCGACAACTAGCCTCTAATTTCTGCAGCTGTATGTATTTTTTGTATGTTCTCTTACAGCAATTTGGTCATCCGCCATGTTAATAAATACGACAGGTGCTTAACCCAGTAGTTTCACATTTTGTCAATGAAACAAAAATTAAGTAAGAACAAAAACTGTTTTAGCATGGAAAATCTTTCTTTAGGAAGTCCCGAGAATAATTATTTACTTTCAGAACACTTGAAAATATGTCTAAAGCCCCTTATCAAGGTCTCACGTTTTATTATAGTCATAGTTAGAGTCGGTGGATCTAATGAGATTTTATCATAAACTCACCTAAAATCTCTAAATTTGGATATATGGTCCCAAGAATTTTCTATCAGATCCCTCGTCAAGTGAGACCTTAATCGTCCATTGTTCCACGAATAGGTGACCGTTGAGGTTGTTTGAATCGTTGGAGTATACACAACCCCAGTTTTGAACCTATAGGGTGGAAAGACGGAAGAACCAAGCCCTAGGTGGACCCACGACTACCCACGGTCTTCGAGAAGATATAAGCTCAAACCAAATAACACAAGAATGTATCAAAGTCCTTGACCAATGTTTTACATTTGTTGTATAGTCATGGACAAAATTGGTGGATCTTACAAAAATAAGGGGTTTTATCATAAGCCCTCCTAAAATATCTGGATTTGGATAGATGGCTTCGAGAATTCCGCTAATGGATCCTTTATCTGACAAGACTCTAATCGTTTGTTATATACATTAGGTGACCCCAAATGTCACTCAAATCACTAGATAATGTGAAACGCGGCATGCCTGAGGGTGCAACTTGCGTGGGCTATGTAGCAAGTCACGCAAGTTGCATTGGTAGAGAAGAATCTTGATGCTCTAGAGCCTTAACTCGCATGAGCTGAGTAGTAAGTTGCGCGGGTTGCTTTCTATTGTGTCTTTTGTTCAATTTGTTGCTTCTTTTATGCCCTGAAACACTTAAACAAACCATCAAAAAGTTCTACAATACGATATTACAATTTAGCACATTTAAACACTATTTTAGCTGGCTTAGAATTAATTACCGGACATATTCTCCTTAAAAGCCACGTGTCGATAACTCTCATTCAAGAGTTATCACTCTCTAACAACATGATCTTAGGAATAAGCCATGAACACAAAAGGAGATAACAAGCACCAAAAACTTCCTAATTGACTCTTTAAGACTAGGAAAGAAACAACAAACATAATGAGAACATGGAATGTTTGAGTCCTAAAACATTTTCCTAACAATGCAAAATTATTTTTCTAGAATGCACTTAATGGACTGGATTTCATTGAATGTCATCCACATGTATTAGCAAGACAATGAACTCTTTTTTAATGTCGCCTTTAGTGAAGAAATTGATCAATTGATATTTGCTTGTAACTAAGTTGGATAGTTTCTCAAACCACTTTGGGCTTGCTTGCTTTAAGACATAAACGGACTTGAGAAGCTTGAATACTTTGTTGGTACCTAGACAAGAAACCACATGAGGAATTTCCTAGAAAACATGCCAATTTTGGATAGAGGTCAAAGCCAACAAAAGTCTCATGCTAGTTACCGTAGCCACAGGTGAGAAAGTATTAAAAAAATCAATGCCTTCAATTTTGTGCATACCACTTAACCACTAATCTGGCTCTATATCTTTTGTCAAGAGAGAAAATGGAACGAATAGAAAGTTACTTTGATCATTCTGTATTACAACATATATATACATTTAGAATAATTATACAGTTTATAATAACTAACTCTAAACAAACTCTAACTAAAACTTTAATAACTTAATAGAATTACAATATGCTAAAAATATAATAAGTTTTTATTTCTAATAACCCCCTCAAGCTGAGGCATGTATATCCTTAATGCCTAACTTGGATACAACATTCCTAAACTGAGTAAGATGTAGTGCCTTTGTATAAACATATACTAATTGTGCTTCTGTGAGAATGGATATAAGCTTGATGATGTCATCTTGAACTTTGTTCCTTATGAGATGACAATTAATCTCTATATGTTTGGTTCTCTCATGACAAGTAGGATTCTTTGCTATTTTAATTATTGAGAGGTTATCACAATACAAAGAGATTGGTTTAGTCAAGGGATGATGAAGATCTTGGATGAGATAAAGAATCCACTAAATTTCACAGGTTATTGTAGCTAGTGCTCTATATTTTACCTCTGAGTAAGACTTGGAGATAGTGCTTTTCTTCTTAGACTTCCAACTGATCACAGAAGAGCCATAAAAAACATTAAAACCAATTATTGACTTTCTAGAATCTACACATGAGGCCTAATTTGAATCACTAAAAGCTTCTAAATTGTGTTTTGAAGATGTGGAGAAAAACAAACCTTGTCTAAGATTATTCTTAATATACTTCAGAACTCTAATGGCTACTTCATAGTGTTCTTACATAGAAATTGACTCAAGGACTAATTGCAAAACGTAGATCTAGTCTAGTGTTTGTTAGATAAAATAACCTGCTAAGCATTCTTCTATAGGATTTAGCATTTGAGTACAATGTGTTTGTTGTTGCAGTGAACTTAGTTCCTGGTAGCATAGGTGTAGAGACTGGTTTACATCCGAGAAGACCTGCATCATCTAACAACTCCAAAGCATACTTTCTCTAAGACAGAACAATACCTTCAGTTGATCTTACGACCTTTAATCCTCGAAATAATTTTAAAGGTCTTAGGTCCTTTATCTTGAACTACTAATCTAGGAATGTCTTGACTCTACGTATTTTACGTAGATCATCTCCAATAAGCATAATATCATCAACATACACCAATAAAATGGTTAGGTGAGACAGAGCAGATTTAACAAAGAGGGAGTAATGTGAATTTGACTAAATATAGCCCAATAAGAGAAGAAAAGATGTTAACTTATGGTTCCATTGTTTGCTTGCTTGTTTCAGTCCATGTAATGATTTGACAAGTTTACACACTTACCGAGGATGTTGATTGTGATAACCAAGAGACAATATGTGAACTTCTTTATCTAAGTCACTATGCAAGAAAGCATTGTTTACATCAAATTGATGTAGATGCCAGTGATTTATAGTTGTCAGGGCTAAAACAAGTCTCACTGTCGTGAGTTTAACAATAGGCAAAGTAATCAAGACCATGATTTTGTGTGTAACCCTTGGCCACTATCTTATCTTTGTACCATTCAGTGCTACCATCAACCAATCTCTTAATCTTATAAACCCACTTGCATCCAATGGGTTGCTTCCTAGTTCGTAAATCAGTTAAGATCCGTGAGTTGGTATTTTCAAGGGCTACAATGTCTTGATCCATGGCCTTTTTCCAACAATTAAACTTAACTACTTAGGAGTAAGACTTTGGTTCAATGGTTTGAGAAATAGTTAAGGCATAGGATTTGTGAGAAGGAGATAAAAAATCATAAAAGATATAGTCAGATAATGGATAAGCTATACTTGAAGATGATGTAGCATTAGAATTATATTTGACCAAATTGCAATGATAATCTTGAAGGTACTTTGATTTCTGTTTTGGTGTAGTTGATTGTTTTTATGACTGTGATAAATTGGTTTGTTGTTGAGGAGCATGTATGGTGGTAGATTCTAAGATTAAAATATTTGGTTTAGGTATAAAAGTAGGATTAGAACAAATGGATTCAGTAGGAGAAGCTGAAACGGGAGTGTTGTGAGAAGTAGGCAAGACTAACTAATTGCGAAACCATGAGGTAATGTCTTTTCAGTTGTAAGAAAAGGAAAACTATTTTCATAAAATACAACATGTTTATGTTTAGAAAGAAAAATTTCTCTAGTTGATAAATCTAATAACAAATATCCTTTCACTCCTTGTTTTAACCCTAATATACATTTTCTGGCCCTAGGTTGAAATTTGGTTCTATAAGCTGTTAGAATGCATAACACAAAGCACCAAAAACTCTTAAAAAATATACGTCTGGCTTTGTGTAACTTGATAACAAGACATGAATATAAGAAGCTTTGATGACAAAACATTAATAAGATGCACATCATGGGTAATATCATAGGACTAAAAAACAATAGGTAAATTGGATTGGAGCAAAAGAGCCTTGACAACATTTAAAATATGTTGATGTTTTCTTTCAACTATCCCATTTTGTTGGGGTGTTTCTAAACAAGATAATTGATGTTGAATACCCTTTTTATCATAAAAATTAGTCATGGAAAATTCAACACCATTATCAGTTCTTATTATTTTCATTGGTTTTTTAAATTGTGTTTGCACAAAATTGATAAAGTTGATAAAGTGAGGTCTGGTTTCTAACTTAGATTTCATAAGTCTAATCCAAGTATATCTTGACTTATCATCTACTATTGTGAGAAAAAACTTAGCATTAGTGATAGAAGAAATCCCATAGGGACCTAAATGTTTGCGTGAAGAAGTTCAAAGATATCAGTAGACATATTAGTACTCAATGAAAAATGTTTCTTTCTTTGTTTGGACAGATGACATACATTACAATTTGTACAAGTAGTATTTGGCATGTTAGAATACATTTGATAAATATAAGCATAACAAAGGAAAAAGGGATGACCTAGACATCTACCACACTTGGAGGTATTTCAGAAACAACAGTGTTAGATTAAAATGATTAACATCCTTAGTTTTTGATTAATTACAGAATAGACGATACAATATCAAACTGAAGCATCGCAAGCCAAAGTCAGACGAAGCAAGTACAGACGAAGAGAGACTCCTCAAAGTTTGCATCTTATGAACTCATCGTCTGCTCTTGATAGACTCAAATCATGTCTCAAGACGAAGATCAGAAGATTGAAGACAGATGAAGAAATGAATACCCTTCGTCTATGAAATTCAAGTGAAGTCTAAGTTATTCGTCTGAGTAACTCGCGCTAAAATTCAAATTAAGAAGTTACTCAAAGAAGCTTCCAAAGTTGGTTAGGAGACTGTGTAAAACGTCTGCAACACGAAAAGCAAATCATGCTTTTTATTTATCTCTCTGACCAAGTCAGAAAAAGCTCTGAAATCGCGCTGACTCTGCTGCACATCATTAATTATTCTGATTGATCTCTGTCACACGATTAAAAGCTTCAAGGAAATAGGAAAACAGACTCAAGGATGAGTCTGACGGATCTCTCAAGACCTTGCCTATATAAAGACTTCAACATCTATAGTTCAAGTTGGCGAACTTACGCTTGAAAAACTATCTATTGCAGTTTCGCTCTCTATCACTTGAACTCTGCACTTCATTTGTAAACCCCTCTCTGCGAAAAGGATTTTCGTTTCTTAGAAACTTCAAATCCACTTTTGTGGTGCCCTTAGCCTGAGAAGGCTACATTCCAAAGAATACCTAATTGTTTAGCCTAAGAAGGCTGGGAGGAAAGAATATTCGTATAGCCAGAAGTGGTTGGGTGCAAAGAATACTTGTAACCTCTTTTCACGGTTTGTAGTGAAAACTTAGCGAGTTACTAAGTAACTGGATATAATCTTGAATAGACGAACCAATATAAAAATATCATTGTCTTTTAACTATTTTTTACTTACTAACGGGAATAACAACTAAAACGTCTTATAATTAAAATCAACAGTTAAAGAACTTAAAAGTTTCGTCTGACCGCTTTTAAAACAACAAACGGAAGGACAAAAATTTTGATTAACACAATTCAACCCCCTTCTTGTGTTTTTATCTTTTACAAACAATATTATGAACATGATTTACAAGGAATAAAGAGTCAATGGTGGTTGTGTGAGGAAAAACCATTGCATAGAGGTCATTTCTAACTTCATCTCTGCCAACCATCTTAATAGTGGTCCCTTACTATATAAGATAATAAGATTGAGTGAATGTGACTTAACAAGATAATGAGCTTGTGAGTTTTGCAGTAGAGATCAAGTAAATAGAAAAATTTGGAATACACAACACATTGTGAAGAGGTAAGGATGGTGTAAGGTAGATAGTTCT
The DNA here is from genome assembly GCA_026586105.1 of Hylodesmum podocarpum. Classification (NCBI taxonomy): domain Eukaryota; kingdom Viridiplantae; phylum Streptophyta; class Magnoliopsida; order Fabales; family Fabaceae; genus Hylodesmum; species Hylodesmum podocarpum. The sequence continues at coordinate 9,577,098 of JALJEV010000131.1, forward strand.
TGAAAATTGGATTGTGATTGTTGCACCATTAGGGAAATAGAACAATAAGAAGTGAAGTAAGATGAGGAAGAAACTATGTAATCTGTGGCACCCGAGTCCAAGATCCAAGTTAAAGTTGATTTACGTGATGGAATGGAAGAGACATTGTGATTGTTCACAAGATTGGAATGGTGTGTAGTTGCAACAGGTTGTGATTGAGGAAGGAGAGTTATAAGACCCGAAAGTTACTCCCTTGAAAGATCCAAGATAGAGGATTCTGACTGAGGCAGATTAAGAGAAGAAGATGATTTAATAGAGGTGATATTGTTTGCCTTTTTAGGTTAGTAACCATTTAGAAATTTAGGAGGATATCCATGTTTCAAGAAACAAGTATCAACAGTGTGGTTAGTGCGGCCACAATGTGTGCATTGCCTTTGAACATTTGACCTGAAACCATAACGATTTGGATAGTGTGGCTTGCCCCTACCATAAGAAGAAGGTTGTGACTGATAAGCCTCTGTTGCCATAGTTACAGGTGCAGGAAGGATGCCAGTGTGTAACTGCCTTTCTTGTTGAATAATCATGAAAAAAATCTTAGGCAATGGAGGTTAGGGTTCCATTAACAAAATTTGAGATCGAACCACAACAAAATTGTAATTCGAACCATGTAGGAAGCATAACACAACATCATTCTCGATACTTGTTCATAATCATCACAACATCACCACAACAAGCAACTAATGAAGCACACGTTGGTATGGGACGATAATTGCACAGTTCATCGTACAAAATTTTCAACTTAGTGTAATAAGTAGTAACAGATAAATCAGCTTGATGCAAGGAGTACAATTCGTGATGCAATTGAGAAATTCTTACATACTCCTCATATGAAAAGCGATCGTTAAGGTCTTTTTAGGTAGGTACAATTGTATCAATTCAGATGATGCCCGTCGCTATCCCATGAGAAACAAAGCGGTTAATCCACGAAAGAACAAGATTATAGCATTGTTTCCAAACCGAAATCATAAGATCTACGTTCATTGGGCAAATAAGAGAACCATCCACAAAGCCAAACTTATTCTTCGTTTACAGAAACATCATTGTCGCACGAGCCCAACAATAATAATTAGGCCCTTCAAGAAATGGAGAAACGAGAACAAGAGAGAAATTTTTATTTAGATGAATATAATAATCACATATAGAATTGTGTAAGAAAAACAAAAATAACAATTGATGAATAGAAAGATTGCAGAAGAGAAGAGAGGAAGAATTCGAATTGCCGTCTAATACCATATTAAGAAAGAGAATGAAATGAAACGAAAAAGTTATTTTGATATATATATATATATATATATATATATATATATATATATATATATATATATATATATATATAAGAATAATTATACAATTAAGAATAACTAACTTTTAATAAACTCTTTTAACTAAAACTCTATAAAACTCTAATAGCTTAAAGAAAAGTAAAATAAATTAAAAATATAATAAAATTTTATATTTAATATCTTTCAATAAGGCCATCCAATTTTCACTTTATTTCGTAAATCCATTTACTACCGATCATTAAGTTTTAAACTTTATATAGAAGAAGAGAAAATAGTGAATATACTTAGAATTGAATGAAAAGAACCAAATGAAAAAATGGATTTCATTTAATTTGAAAATGACTTACGATACAAGTTTTATAGCTCAACAAATCTAGGTTTAACATTACTCTAATCAGCATAGAAGAATTATATCCTTTTAAGTAAAGTTTGAAGTTTTGATTTTGACTTCTACATGGCCTAAGACTCATAGAGACCACTTTATGTCATTTCTTGTTATATTGGACAGTATAGATCTTTAAGTATGAATCTAAATTTTATTAAGTATTAGAGTGTTTGTATATCGTATTGGAACAATGGGCAATTAAATTCCTTCCAAATCTGTTTTGAAACAGAATTAATATTTGTCACTTAAAAGACTTTATAAGCATTATCAGCCAATGGACAAAATTCAATTCTTTCCTAATCTACTTTAAAACAAAATTGACATTTGTCTTTTAAAAGGCTTTATTAGTCATTCATTACCAGCCAACGGACAAACTTAAACAAAACAAATAATAATAATAATAATAATAATAATAATAATAATAAGAATAATAATAATAATTATAATAATAATAATAATAATAATAATAATAATCTTCTTCCTATGCAACTTTATTTTTTCCTTCTTTCTTCTTTTTTTCCAAAGTTTTCTGGGACATAGTTTGTGAGGTTCTATTGTGTTTGGTGTCGAGTGCAAGAATTCAAATGTGTAAACCTTGAGGAGCATACCGAGTTCTTGCCACGACACAGCCTATCTTCTCCGTTTTCCAACATCTCTTGTCGAAAAACTCTCAAACAAATTTGACTTTCAAGATAGAAAATTTCTAGTTAAGAGGCAACTCATTAAATATTAGATAAATCTGGGTTCATAATATAAATTAGTTTTTGAGAACACTATAACATCTTTAGTATAGAAACTATAGCCACACATATCTAAATTCCATGTCAATCAAGGACTCCATAATCAAGAACATTCTTTTACATTACATACATGTTATTTAGTTTGTCGTATTAGCAAAAGGCTATATTTTAATCTCCAATTGAGATGTACATTTTCTCTTCTGGTCCAACCACGAGTTACATCATTTTAAGTCTAGTCATCTTATTTTGTAACTGCATATAACTGTAAGAAAATGATAACATCAACAGCATGGAAGTGACACAAAAGGAACTGTTCCTCGTAATGTTATTTTCATTTTGGAACCCTTCACAAGGTCGTGGACTGCCTCCTTAAAGAAAAATTAAATGCTTTTTCAAAATATTTCACCAAAGAAATGTTCACATTATATGTGCTCATAATCTCTATATAAATTATATTAATAATACATACACTTTATATTAATACTGTGATTAAAAAAATTCTTTCTAATTTTCGAGACCCAACTTTGCTGACAATGTTCCACGGGTGCATCATGTGGTTGGTTCAAATTTCACCATGTAATTGCACCAAGTATATATGGTGAACATGTATTAACAGGTTTTGAAATGACCATTTATATCATAGATACAAGTACATTTACATCGGTCTAAAAAATGTGTAGTTATTGTCATGCACAAAATGTCATTGATTTTTCACTTTCAGTTATAGGATTAATCACAAGCCACAACAACAATATCCCAAACAATACCATAGTAACTTGTTGCGGCCACTAACTATTAACATTAAAAAGTATCAATCAACACAAAGAACGTCCTATAGGTTATTTAAAAAATTATTAGTGTTATAATGATTCTTTCATGGCATGCAAGAGGGGAGTTATATATTTTATCTGAGAGGAAAAGGATTAATATAGTTTAGAATTGCCAAATATTTTATTTGTTGTGATCTATGTTTAATTAAACATTAATTTATCACATATGAATAGTTTTAAAAAAAAATTGTTTGGGCCATGGAAATTAACCACCAACCAAGTACCCTCCACCACTAGGCTGTGCCCCATATTTGTCAAGAACATGTTTGAACAAAGGCCACATTGACTGAGATGGGGAGTGATTTTATGATCACAAGTAAATGAAGTACAGTGACATCTTGTCCACATCAGTTAGGGAAACTTCATGGTACTTGGAGAGAGGGTTAACAATAATTTATTGGTGAGAAAATTTATCTAATCTATTTATCATAAAAATAAATAAATAAGTTTAATCTATTCATTTAATTAATATTATGGATGCTTATGATCTATTTATTATTATTTTAAAATCTAACAGGTCATCTAACGAATATTTAAAAAATAAAATTAATCCAAAATATTTTTTATATTTATTTTTCTTAAAATTTATCACATTAAAGATTTATTTGCACACAATAATAAAAACATGTTAACCAATTAAGAATGTGAACAAAAATGTGACTGAGAGTAAAAATGTATTTCATTACAGTAATAATAATGGACTGAATTCACATATTGTATCAAAGTATTAAGAATGATATTGAGAATGCTAAACTCTATTATACCTTAAATAGATTAATTCAAGGTTTGTTTGTTAAAGAAAATGATTGCAAGGTTTTAAGTAATTTAAAAATTATGAGTAAATATGAACGGAGTAATTTCAAGGATTTAAAGCTTAGGGTCATATTTTCACGAGTACTTTAAGGTCTATGGAATTAATACTTTTCACAAGAATAAAGAAAGAGAAAGAAAATATTTTAAAATTTAAAAAATTAGTTAATTTTTAAAATAAATTTATTTTTGGAAGTGAATGGATATTATGTATGAAAAAATGTTATGGAATAGATGTGAATGGATTTTTATAAATAAATATAATGATCAAATTTTTTAACTAAATTTTTAACGAAGTAAAATAAATTAATAAATTATTTTTATTCGATTTATTTTGTAGGAGAAAATTTATACCATCCTAAAGATAATCAATGTCACTTTTTAGTTAATGTCACTTTCTAGTACTTGAGTGCATAGATAAGAAGCAAGCATATTGCAACAAGAGAACAAAGAATGTAAATTAGTGCAAGAATTGGTGTGATGGAATCCATGTGGATTTTTCTCCCAACATTATTTGTCACTTGTGCCCTCCTTGTCTGCCTTATTGTCAAAGGGTAGCATATGACAACCTTATATTTGTGTGCTGAGAATTACTCAATGTCAATGACATGTATACATATACACTCACAAATATTGCATGTCATTATAATAGAGTTGGAAATATACCATGTAAAATCTTTAGGTTGTGACCTCTTGAATATGTTCACACAAAATGGTCCAGAGAAGACTCTTGTGATTTTCTATTCATATTGTAAATGTTACCTAAGAGGTATTTCTTATTTATTAAGTCAGAAATTTTGAGGATTGACACACATAGTGATATATAATCAATCTTATTTTACACTTAACTGAAATACACAGTCATTAATCAACTCACTCACACAGAATGTGTACGTATTTTTTTCTCTTCACATTTTATAAATACACATATTTCTATCTCTTCACATTTTATAAATATACATATTTCTCTCTCTTCACATTTTATAACTGGTTATCAGGATATTTCAACCACGTAATTTTTCACATATAATCTTGTACACATTTTACAGCCTACAATTGGTGAAATATACGAGTCCGGGTCCTTTAAGCATGTTTTCACATCCTAATTTATTCATATGGAAATACCTTATTGTGAAGAGATAGTCAACCTATTATATTATATATTATGAATGAAAAGAAACTAGACTTATTACTTTTTTTTTTTCTTTATAATACACGGCTCATCTAAAAAACAACCCCAACATCAAAGGAAACAAATTTTTGTTGTCAATTTCTATTTATTGTTCATGAAGCGTTTTACATAAGATAAATATATTGATTTATTGGAAAAGAAATCTATATCCCAAAACTGTTGTGAATGTGAAACATTGAGAGATAAAAACTTCGATATCATTGTATTTTATTTTTATGTTTTCATTGATCATAAACTTTATCTATTCCAACAATTTTTTTGAACCATCCTTAGCCCTGGTGTTTTATTGCATTGCAAGCTTAGGAAAGTAGCATCAATTGGTGGATATTCTAACAGAGGAGCAATCAGATTAAGCTTGTGAATGCTTAATTAAGCAGCTACAAAGAGCCATGTTTGCTCCAAGTGCCACCCTTCTATACGTGTAGCATGTTATGTCTTGATACCTTATCTCAGAGGCACAAAAAAGAGGATCTTTCAAAAGTATAATGCATTGGGATCAGAGGTTCCCCGACCTCTAATCTCAGAAAATAACATTGAGAAAAAGAAAGAAATATTACTCAAGAGAAAATTTTATTGGCTACAGGTTGTTAATGATTTAGAATATATTACTCAAGAAAGAAACGTCAGAAGAATATTTTATCATTTTATGTTGATTATCGAAGTTGTTAAAGATTTAGGATCTTTGTCAAATTCTTGTCATGTTTTACACATTAGATATCCTATTCTGTTTTCTCTTGGCAGAGAAACAAGAATATCAAGTTCATTGCTTATGCTAACCTTGATCTAAAATAAATCTATAATAACATTATAAATAAATAAAGAGAAGGAAGGAGAGAGTCTTTTAAAATACACATGAAACATACATAGTTTGTGATGCTACTTATTATCTGTACAAAATCAATGAGCAGTAGCATCCAACATTTCCTGAAATTTGATATTCTAAATCCTATGGCTTGTGTCTACCGAAACAAATTGCTTGTTTCAGCAGAGAAATATATGTAACATTTAAAAGAGAAAGAAACTAGACCAAGAAAAAATTGGAATGCTCAGCCACCATTATTCATAGTTTGTAGGAGCTCTCCACTTCCCTCTATTACAATTCACAACACTTTACTTAAGAGGAAGGATCATTTTCCTGAAAAGAGGAAGATAATTAATTTAACTTTTCCACGTATATATATCTACAAATAAGACACGTACTAAAATAGAAATAAGATAAAAGCATGACTATACCTATTGATCTTTTGCAATGAAGAACTGCTTCATAAATTGAGTTCTCACTATCATGCAAATCACCATTAGGATGAGTTGTGAGTGGTTCTGCTGACCCTTTCTGTGAACTGCTAAAGCATTGAACTTGCCAATCTGTCTTATCAATATCATCAACTTTGATGCTCTTCCTTGGCCTCCCTACTTTCTGCCTTAATTGGTTGACATACCTAAAGAAATCAATCAAAGTTCTCCTTGTTGATTTTCTCCACCTTGTTAGCAATCCATGATGAATTTCTGTAGTTCTTGGAGAAAAATTCCTAGAAGAACTAAACTTGGTTTGACTAGGATCTGGAGTGTTGCAAAACTCTACTTTGGAAGGGTCAACAAATTTAGGCCTTAGAAGACCATTAGAGAAAATCTCATCAGCAGGAACAAGAACAAGAGGTGAGTGAGGAACAGAAAAATCAAAATTAAAATTTTGACATTCTTCCAATAAATCATCAGAGTTTTTCACACTAAAGTTGAATTCTTCTGAAGTGTCTTCGTAGTAACAATAAATAGATTCTCTAAGAGGCTCTTCAAGGCCTTCAGTCGGGGATTTACTACAGTTTGATAGCCAACTGTATGAAAAACTCTCACTAGCTAGAGTCATAGAGGGTTCCATTTTGCAAGGACTTAAGCAAAGAATGATGAATAAAAAAAGACTCACATACTTCTAAGGACAAACTGATGTTATGGATGGGTTATAGTAACAAAACAATGGTGACCACAAGGGAAAAGTTTGTCTATACTATCAAGGTCAAGTAGGGAACAAATGGAACAACATGAATGCAAAATTGTATCCACTTTAAGTAGTGAGTTTAGCTTGCATTTTCATCTATCAAGTCTTTGGAGTCTACAAATTCTTCTGGACAGAAAGACATACGATAAACAAATGAAAGTTTGGCTTGCTTTCTGTCTTTATAGTTTGTAAGAAAATGTATGTAGTAACTTAATTTGCTTGATACCCTTTATTATTTCAAGCTAGTATCTATCACACCAAATCATAATGTTAATAAGGAGCGTGATGATTGCCATTTCTTATGATGCAAAACAGGATTTTAGAATTTTGACGTATGAACAGCATGATAAATGCCAAAAAGAATGGTATGAACATAAACTATGGTATGAACAGTATTTGAATGATATTAAATGAATTCATAATTAAATAGGTCTTGTAAGTAAAACATTTACGCATAATAATTTTGAAAAAAAAATAAAATATCCTAATTATTGAGCTCTGGGTAACCTGATTTAAAAGTTCTCAATTAAAATTTCAAGAGGATCACATAAAATTTGTGTCTATGAAAAGGGAATGGACTACACTACCCTACATTAGATTAAGTTTTTTCTTTTACAAACTATTTTTTCACGGAAGACAATCATACTCAAGCAGGATAAAATTACTATAAATAATAAAATTTTCTTTTCAAATATTTATCAGAGCATATTTAAAAATATAAAAAATCATGTAACACTTATATTTTTAAATAATTAATAAAGTAAATTTAATGTACTTTGTTATTAATCTATTGAACATTCATCAATTGAGACTAAAGTATTCCCTCTATTCATGTCAATTTCAATACAAACTGATAAAGGAATCTATCAATTTTGTGCTTTAAGTTTGAAATAGCTATCGTAAAAATTGAAGAATGTACCTCTGTAACAAAAATAAAGTTGCCTATTTCCCCCACAAAAAGAAAGGATAATGGAACCAATACAGAAGCATACCCCACGATATTTGATATAATGTCAATCAAACATAATCTAATAATATATATAGAAAATATAATAGAATTACATAAGCATAAAACAACAGAAACAGCCAGAAAAAGGTTAGTAGCAATGTCTCACCAACCAACTGAAACTTAGTTTTCTGCTACAAAGAGAGACCACAATCTTAGTTCACACATAACAGATCAATGCCTTTTGGCTTTTCCACTAAACAACACATATTTTTACACCAAGAAAAAAATATAAAAGCCTCCAACCCGTGGTTTTCACAACGTTTGCTTTAAAACTTTTCACTTGCGAAAGCTTAGTCAAAATCAAACTCTGTTCATCCTCTCAACCGTCGCTTTTTTTCTTTAAACAAAACAAGTGGATGATAATACCAACAATAGCCATAAGGCTATCAAGATACACCCCAACTGAAAAACTAATGGGGCCAAAAGAATACCATTATAGTTGACAGGTAAAAGCCAAAGTTGTGGATGATTTTTTATAGCTACATGAACATGAATTAATAGATATCTTTGTGCTGTATTAAAAAAGAGTTTAATCTTCATGCATTATATAAAAGATTATTATACACTGTCGATCGATTAAAATAATAGATTTAACAGCAATTTTATGATAATATAAATTGACATTGAATGATAATACAAAAAAAAATTATATTGTTAATGTATGTATTTTTTTCATTAAGAAAAGAATGAAAATAAGTAAGCACATTAGTTAAATTAATCCTTATTTCCACTGAAAACACTGTCTCTAAGGACAACAATGCAAGATTCCATGCACCACATTTAGCTAAACTATCATATAAAGTAGAAAATGGAAACAGAATAGGACGAATGAGGCACTGTGATAAATTATTTTCTTTAATATAAAGTGAAAAACATAGTCGGTAGTATTTCATGTTGATACACTGCATGGAGAATGGTATAATTATTTTTCATTTGAAGGCTCCCTTGTGAAGTTATTTCACTTTCTGAAAGCAAAATTTGACATAGACATCCACCATGAAGATTGATCACACTACTCAGTTCTACTTGATTTTTCTAATTTATGAACTGAGAATGCAAGGAATTAAAGTTAGCCTCTTGCACTTGATCTTTGCGTTTGGTCACTTCTAGTTCCGTATATATTTGGATGGGAAGATAAACAAGTGAACAATGTGAAAATTAAGTTTCAAAACGAGGCACTCATTTGTGTTTTTTCTGTCGTGAAGCCAACAATTACAAAATTGGTATGTGTTCCTGTTGTATCTATGTACTTCAAGTATCAAATTTTAATGTGGAAGTTAGTGGTAGAATTTTAACTTGAACTAAACTAGAGCAAATGAATTAGTAGAGAAACAAATTAGGCTTACTTATTAAATTATTAAATAGGCCTGTGTGTAACAAGTTTGTGTATTAAATTAAACAACTAACTGCAACAGTGAAGTGGTCCACATGCATTGAGGAATTATTCCTAGTACAAATCTGATTTTTGTGAGTTGACGCAAATAGACTGTAGTCTAACTGGTTGGATATGTTCGAAGATACTACAGAAATAAAATATTATCAATTTAAAGTTAGAAAAATTATTTTCATAAACAAATTTCCACATTTTAGATACTCACCTCTTTCCATAGATATGAAAAGATTCTCTTCTTATAGAAATGTTAATAAAAAATTATAATTATAATTATAATCTTATTAAAAATTAAAAATCTTAAATTATCATTTTTTATTCTCTTTCTTTAACTCTTCTGTCATCTTTATTGTCTTTATCTCACATCTCCATCTTTCTATTATCATTTCCTTATTTTCGTTGTTACACTATGGTTTGCTTATCTCATTATTTCAGTGTCTCTCGCTCGTTTCACCATTATTCGATCGTTGTCATTTATCGTCATCGTCAATCGGGTAAGTATTGTCCTCCCTCCCGTCGTTACTTATTTTATTACTATTTAGTTATTTCATTCAATTTGAGTGCAGGTTTTTTTTATTCTACCAACAATTTTTCTTAACCTGAGATTTCAGAAGAAACAATTTTTCTTAACCTGAGATTTTAGAAGAAGATGGAACTTTTATATCCTTATCATAAAAGTGTGTGTTTATTTTCTTTTATTATTTTTTATCATGTGACATGTGAAGGATTAGTATATTTCTTTTAATCTTCTTTTATTTTATTGTTTAGATTTATGAACATATAAATGTATGAATTTATATATTTATAAATTTTTGAATTTATGATTTACATATAAGATTAATGTTAATATATTATTTTAAATGTGAATAATTTATATGAATTTTATTAAATGTTATGATATTAATAAAAAAACAAGCCTTTAAAATGAATATATTAATGATATTTTTAATTTTAAAATTAAAGATATTTTTAAAAATAAAAGAATATAATGCATTCGAGGAATGTTATACAAATATTCCCAAGAATTCAATTTACAAAGCAATCATAAGAGTAAACGTGTGGTTAACATATGTCATAATGTCATTTCCAAAAATGTAATTTGCCGAAATATATTTTCAATCCACGAATCAAACATATCCTAGAGCATGTCAGATTTGGCAAAACAAACTTGGTAAATTGTTAAGATGTCATTTCTAAGAATATCAATCCGCGGACTAAACATATCCTAGAGCATGTCAGTTTGGCAATACGTAACTTAAGTAGATTGTTAAATGTCATTTCCAAAAATATATTTTCAATCCGCGAATCAAACATATCCTAGATCATGTCAGGTATGATAAAATGAAGTTAAGTAAATTGTTGAGACAATAATTCTATGTCAGTAATTTCAATCAACATTAAATAACAATCAAATCAGTATTTAAAAATAATAATAATAATAATAATAATTAAATAACACAAAATAATATTAAGAAAAATATAATATTATAACTATATAGTTTGAAGAATTAAAATAATATTATTTTATACATGATATAAACCAGCAAAACATTAAAAATAATGATAAAACAATTTAATAACTAAATGTATAATATTTATTTATTTTTAAATATTTTTAATCAATTTTTTCAGAAAATAATATTTTTTAAAAGAACCGATTTTACACCATTTTTTATCGTCTTTGCCAGTATAACTGCCGACCAATTTTGTGGATTGCCTAATACCAACACTAGATTGTTTCACCAATTTTCCAATCGAATTGGCTCGATTTTCTAAACAATGGTGTAAAATATAAAATATTTTATTTTCAACTACAAAATTTTTCTTTAAATAAAAATATGTATTTTACTTTAATTTTATGCTGACAACTTGGTTATTCCATCCTTGTCATTTGTAAACTAAATCCATCTAGTGTTGAAGAATTCGCGTGAATCTAGAAATCAGTTTTTCTTTTTGTACCACCCATTTTTTATCGGTGCACCTATTTAACACTTATATTCTGATTTTACCTTTAATTCGTAAAACCTTTTCTCACTCACCCTTCCTGTCCTCTTCTAAATTTTTCATTTCCTAGCTTCCTAAATTTGGAAATCTAAAGAACCTCCGAGGAGAAGGAAAATTTGGAATACAACACCCCTGCCCATGCAAATTCATATTTGAAAATAATACTCTAGATTCTCCAATCCATTCCTGAATTTGGAAATCTGGAGGTATCTATATCTGAGAATCTATAACTCAGATCATAAATCAGACAATAGAAATCCGAAAGAGCAAAAAGAGAGTAAGTGACAACTTAAGAGAAGAATGTAAAATAGGAAACATGGGAAAAAAAAGGTGAAATTGCAAGTAGACTACTATTTGATCCCCTGAAAGTACATAGATAGGACAATTTAGATCTTAAAAGATGAAAAATATCAAAATAATTTCTAAAAGTATAATATGTCTATCATTTTAGCCCCTGAAATATATCTACGACTACCATTATTTTGAAGAACAGAAATGTGTTTGTATAGAGGATAACTTTGTCAAAAATAATGGTGTGAAATTAGAATCAAAGGGGTGAGAATAGCAGCTCCCGGATTGGAAATGATGTAAAATGTGATTGCACTATTTGGGCCTAAGTAGCAAATGTCCTCTGTTATAGATTTCTCATTTCTAAGGCTAGTTGGTTCTCAGTTAAGTCAGTTTCAGATCAGTTCAATTTAACACTGTTTCCGAAGTGAAATTTCAGTTAGCTTAGGTCTACCAAGCTTTGTAGTATCCATGTAACATACTTTTCAATGTCAAAATAATGTCATCGAGATTCAGTAGTTTGATTCATTGGAGAGGAAAAAGGAAAATATCAGTAAATAAAAGGAAAATTATGTTAAATTTAAAGTGTTTAATTTTATTTCTTATAAAATATTTTATCTCATTTAACCCCTGTAATTTGAAAATTTATAATTTTTTTTTTGTCCTTGCACTCATTTAGACCGTGTTTTGTAATTGTTAAAATGTGTTATCTAATTCACTTTCTGAATAAAAGTGATATATTTATAAGACAAAAAAATTTAAAAACTAAACTAAAAATAATTTTTTATAATTTTAGAGGGACTGCGTGTTAGAGGCCAAAAAAGAGAAACTATGATGTCTCAAATATTTAAAGATTTTAATTGATGGGTTTAGTTTATTGTAGTTATCTTAGTTTATTCCGGGAAAGAGGTAGCCTTTTTAAGTATTTTAGTTATCATCAGGTATTTATTATGTTGTATGACTTTCTACATTTATGCTCCTTCAACCAACATAACATGACTTTCTTGCATCTTCTTCTTTGTTGTCAAGTCTTTCTTTGCTTCCTCATGCATCCTTTTGGGATCTTTTCGTTCACTCTTATCCAAAAAAATATTTATTCTCTTCTCTTTCTCTGTTTTCTCTAATCTTTTGTGAGTCTCTCTCTCTGTCTTTGCTAATTGATTTGAATGTCTAGTTTTCAATTTCAATTCCTTTGCCTATATATGTCTACGATTTTTATGTCCCTACGAAAAACCTTTTATGATCGTTGATCCTCCTCCTCCTCTTCCTTGTTATCCTTATCGTGATCTTTGTCTAAGCCCTCTTCCTAGAAAGAGGTTATTCTTAATCACCTTTGGCGCAGGCTAAAGGCAGAGAACTTTCTGTTTTGCATAAGACAGATACTTGTTAGCAGTTTCTTACTGCTACTAGACTTGATATGGTTTATGCAGTGCATGTTATTAGTCAATTTATTACTTCTCCTACTACAGTTCATTGGGCAATTGTTATTCGCATCCTTCGTTATCTTCAGGGTACTCAATTTCAGAGTCTTCTCTTTTCATCATCATCTTCATTGGAATTACATGCATATTCAGATGTTAATAGGGGTGGTGACTCCACTGATCGTAAGTCTACTACAGGGTTTTGCATCTTCCTATGGATTCTCTCATCTCTTGTGTAAAATCAAAATACACAAGAAGGGGGGTTGAATTATGTTTTCTAAAAATTATTTCAAACGATGCATTTTGTGTCTGTATAAAATCGTCAGATCAAACGCAAACTTAAACTTATCTTTTTAAAGATTGATTTTAATAAAATAGTTTAAGTTATTATTATCCCCAGTTAGTAGACAGATAAAGAATAATAAAAGCAGTAATATTTTTATATTAGTTCGTCTATACAAGACTACGTCCAGTTACTCAACAACTTGTCGAGGTTCCACTAAGAGTATTCTTTGAACCCAACCACTCCTGGATAACAATACAGATATTCTTTAACTCCAGCCTCCGCAAGTTAAACCCAGGTATTCTTTGAACACAGTCTCATCGGGCTAACCAAGGTATTCTTTCAACACTTAGCTTCCTCAGGTTAAAGAAGGTATTATTTGGACTTCAGCCTCAACAAGCTAGACTCACGATATTCTTTGGACTATCAGCTTCTGCAGGCTAGATTCAAGGTATATTCTTTAAACACTTAGCCTCCGCAGGCTACAAAGATATCACAATAGTGGCTTACAATAAGTTCAAAATAGAAAATATCCTCTACGCAAAAAGGGATTTTACAATAAAATTTCTATTCTAAGTTTGTGGCGAGCAAACTTGTTTTCTTGAGAGCTTGAGCGAGTATATAAATATAGTCTTGATCATAGTAGTTCGCCAATTTGAACTCGCACGGATGAAGTCCTTTTATAGGTGATTGCGTGAAGTAACAGTTAGACTGTAGATGTTAACGTTAGTCTTTATCTTGGGTACTTTCGCATCCGGCAGAGTGAGCAATCAGAACATTTAATGGAAAGTCAGCGGTTGTCAGCGTGAGATCTGCCTTTTACTTGATTCGCTCAGAGATTTCACTAAAACGTACAATTATTTTTCGTGTTGCAGAGGTTTATTTTGAAATTCATTTCCACCTATAGAACATTCTGAATAACGGTTGAATTGAAATGAGTGCACAAGTTACTCAGAGTCTTGAACTTCATAAAAGGTTAGATGAATGAATAATTATAAGGAGTTGTGTGTTGAATTCATTCGTCTATCTTCAATCTTCGTCTTTAACTTTAGTCTTCAAATCTTCACATATGAGCACATGACTTGAAGTTGAGACACACTCTCCGTCTGATCTTGAAAGTTCTTTGTTTGATGAAAATACTTTGTAGCATGACGACTTGAACTTTAGCGTCTGGAACTTTTTATGTTTTGAGGGTGCATCTTTCGTCTATGTGAGTAATGATCCGTCTGATCATTGTTCCCTCTGTGTCAGTAGATGTTTCCGTCTGTCTTGTAATTATCAAAATTAAGATGCTAAGTCATTTTGACTTAACATCTTGGAAGAATAAGAAACAAGTTGTCGTTTCTCGCTCTTCTACCATAGTTGAGTATCGCGTCATGGCATCCACTACTGAAATAGTTTGGTTTCTTTCACGTTTTCGTTTCTTAATTAGCAAACTCTCGATGATTCCTGTTCATGCATCATGAGTTTGAGGGAGGATGTTAGAAACTCGGGTGGTGGGCCTAACTCAATCTTACAAACCGGCTTGTACAGTGAGGACTGCTCCTCACTTATATACATACAACACGTCTTATCTCTTGGTGATATGGGATTTCCAACAATTATCAGGCAGGAATATTTAAATTAAGACAATCTAGATTTATCTCTAACTATCAAACCCAATTTGAAGCTCTATTAAATTTCTTTATTTTTGGATAATTTCCAGATATTAGGAAAGAATTAACTAGCCTTAAGCATACTAGTATCTATGTTATAGGTTTGGTTAAGCTTGTTGAGGCCAAAAGTAAGAACTTTCACTCAAAAAGCTTTCAATCTCCCACTTATTCCTCCACAAACACTACACCAACCCCACCCACTCGTACGACAAACTCACTAACCCTTAACCCTCCCATACTGCCTATTAAGAAATTAATTGCATCTCAAATTTATGAGCAAAGAGCACAGGGGACTTTACCATAAGTGTGATAAGAAATTTGTCCCAAGTCACTATTGTACTACTAGTAGATTTTTACTATTGATGGTTGATGATGATCCTGTTAGATCAAGATGAAGAATTTCGTCTAAGGTTTTTGATGTTTACAAGACAGACGGAACTTTCTCAGACGAAAGTTATGCGAGCAAGTCAGACGGAACATGCACAGACGGAAGAAGACTCTTCAAGCTGAAGTCTTTCGTCTGTTCCAAGAGTGAAGTCATCAGACGATAGGATGAGACGAAACCTTCAGACGGAACCTCAAGCTTACTCCTTCAGTCTGAAGATTTATATCGTCTGTCCAAGAAGTGAAGCAATGTTGAGTCATTCGCGCCAAGATTTCAAATCTAAAGTACTCATTAGAAGCATCCAAGATCAGTATAGAGATTCGCGCCTACACATGCAAGTCAAAAAGGTCTTCACCTTTTCGTCAAAGTCTCTGTACAAGTCAGAAAAGGTACTGCGCACGCAATCTAGTCCGCTATATCCGCTGCATTCTACATCAATCAATCAAGTACAACTGACACCTTTTGGAAAAGCTCTCAAGAGATATCTCAACGACTCTCAATGGCATTCAAATGAGTCTAATGGCTAATTGAAGAAGATGCCTATATAAGAACTTCACTACATCAGAATTCAGTGGCGAATACGCTTCTCTCAATCTATCTTCTGAAGATTTCGCTCAAAGTTATGTGATTGTGCTTATTGTAAAAACCCTCTCTGCGTAGAGGAAAACACTTTTTTAAAACATCTTTTCAAAATCCACTTGTGTGGTGTTTTAGCCTGAGGAGGTCGTGTCCCAAAGAATACCTTTGTATTAGCCTGTGGAGGCTGGGTTCAAAGAATACCTTGGTAGTTTAGCCTGAGAAGGCTGGGATCAAAGAATATCTTTGTAATAGCCAGAAGTGGTTGGGTGCAAATAATACTTGTAACTATTTCACGGTTTGTAGTGAAAACTCAGTAGTTACTGGGTAACTGGACGTAGTCTTGAATAGATGAACCAGTATAAAAATACTTGTGTTTTTATTATCTTAAGCTATTGACTTACCGGGGATAATCATACTCTAACGCTTGTACTCTAAAATCAATTTTTGTAAGATTAAGACTGTTTCGTCTGAACCTCTTTGAAACCCATAGACGAAAGGAACAAATTTTTCTTAAGTAACACAATTCAACCCCCCTTCTTGTGTTTTATCTTTTACAGTTTGGTATCAGAGCTCAGCCTCTAAGGGTTGAGCGCTTAACAGCTGCTAGAGGAAAAGATCCAAGATGGATTCACAAGGACCTTCATTTCTATCCAGAGGAGCTTCGATGAACAAACCTCCAGCGTTCTCTGGAGATGATTATCCTTACTAGGCTGACAGGATGGAGATGTACATCAAGTCAACCCAATACAGATTATGGAACATAATCACCAGAAGAGATATTCCCATTGTAAAGCCAGAGGGAGATTGGGGAAGTGAAGAATATTCAATCATGGAATTGAATAATAAAGCTAGATACGCTCTCATGTGCGCGCTATCCAGAACTGAATACAACAGATTTTGTGCCTACAAAACTGCTAAAGAACTATGGGATGCTCTCAAAATCTCATATGAAGGCACTGAGGACGTCAGAATGAGAAAAGTTGTCACTCTTCAAAGAGAATATGAAATGTTCTCTATGAAGAAAGGAGAGTCAATCGATATGATGTTTGGAAGATTCCAAACAATATTGAATGGACTCACTGCTCTTGGAATCACCTTCACAAAGGCCCAGAACAATATGAAGATTCTGGATAGTCTCCCACCTCCTTGGGAAGCTATGTCCACGGCCATCTCTGTGGGAAGGGACATGAAGACATTAACTCTAGATGAGTTAATTGGAGCACTAAGGGTACATGAGGTACTCTTATGTAAAAGAGACAAAATCAAGGTTCAAGAGTCAATAGCTCTTCCGTCTGTCAACATCACCCCCAGAGAAGAATCTGTCAAGAAGGACAGAAAGAAGAAAATGCAGATTCTAAAGGCTAACTCAACAGAATCTGAATCGTCTGATGATTCGTCTGAAGACAAAATTTCTCTTATGGCAAGACGGTTCACAAAGATGATGATGAAGAAAGGTAGAGGTCAACGTTTCTTCAAAAAGAGGGAGAAGAAGCTCCCTGAAAAATCATCAAATAAGGAGGAAAACACAGAGATTGTGTGCTATGAATGCAGAAGACCGGGGCATATGAGGTCAGAATGTCCCAGGCTGAAAAAGAGATGGATCCCTCGAAAAGGTAAAGGAAAGAAGAGCTTACTGACTTGAGAAGATCTTGATAGTGAAAGCTCAGAAGAATCCACTGAAGAAGAAGAAGAAGAAACTGCTAATATTTGCCTCATGGCTGGAGACATTGTCTCATCAGAGGTAACTGAATCTGAAACTTCTTCATCCTCCTCATCTGAGTCTGAGTCAGAATCAGAAGAGATTTCATATGATACACTTTTGGCCAACTCACATTTTATTGCTAAGCAATACAAAGTATCCAAAGCCAAGTTAAAACAAACCTTGGAAGAAAATGCTGCTTTGAGAACTAAAAGTGAGTTACTGCAAAAGGAGGTATCAGATGAAAAATCATATGAGTCTGAAAAGGATCATCTTATTTCTGAAATTGAAAGATTGAAGAAAGAAAATGAATCCTTACTCAAAGACTTAACAAAGTTCACTAAGGGATCCTCCATGCTAGAAAATATTTTAAAATATGGGAGATCTCCGTCTGACAAAAGTGGACTTGGTTATGTTGAAGAGTCAGACGAAGTGAAAAACAATTTTGTTCCGTCTGTCCACAAAAAGAAGATAAAAAATTATAACAAGGTTCTTAACAATTACAAGAAGGCTAAAATTACAAACAAAAAGAAACCTTTTGTAACTAACAAAAAAGGACCCAAAAAGATTTGGGTACCAAAGTCACTCATAATTCCTGTTGCAGATATCCTTAATAGGAAGAGAGAAGACTTCAAGCTGGTACTTGGACAGTGGATGCTCATGACACATGACCAAGTAAAGGGTCTGTCTCCTACGGTTCTGGAAAAGGTAAAATTCTTGGTATTGAGACTGTTGGTAAGACACCCAATCCACTTATCCAAAATGTGTCTTATGTTAAAGGTCTTAACTTCAATCTACTTAGCATAAGTCAATTTTGTGACAGTGGATATGAAGTAGTCTTCAACTCAGATGAATGTATAGTCAAAAACAAAGACAAATCCATTCTTTTTATTGGGAAAAGAAAGAATAACCTTTATGAGGTTTGTCTTTCTGACCTTAGTGATCAAAATGTAACATGTTTAATTTGAACAAACGATGAACGAGATATTTGGCACAAAAAGCTTAGACATTTAAGTCTCAAGTATATTTCAAAAATTTCTAAAAAGGATCTTGTAAAAGGTCTGCCAAAAATATCTTGGAAATCCAATCGTATGTGTGAATCTTGTCAGCGTGGGAAACAACTCAAAGCTTCTTTTAAATCTAAATATGTTGTTTCCACGACAAGACCGCTAGAACTGTTACACATTGATCTCTTTGGACCTACTCAGACTGAAAGTCTTGGAGGAAAGAGATATGGATTTGTGATTGTAGATGACTATACTAGATTCACATGGGTATACTTCCTAGCACATAAACATGAGTCATTCAGTGTTTTTGAAATATTCTGCAAACGCGTTCAAAAAGAAAAAGGAATATGTATTGCGTCTGTAAGAAGCGATCATGGAACAGAATTTGAAAATTCTGAGTTCAAAGCCTTTTGTTTTGAAAATGGTATATTTCACAATTTTTCGTCTCCAAGAACTCCCCAGCAAAATGGAGTTGTGGAAAGGAAAAATCGTACTTTACAAGAAATGGCTAGAACTATGTTGCATGAAAGCTCTCTCCCTAAATATTATTGGGCAGAATTAATACTTCCTGTTATATTCAAAACAGAATATTGATAAGACCAATATTGAATAAGACTCCATATGAACTATGGAAAGGAAGAAGACCCAATATTTCTTAGTTCCATCCTTTTGGATGTGAATGTTTCATCTTAAACACCAAAGATCAACTTGATAAGTTTGGTTCAAAGGTGGTAAAAGGATACTTTCTTGGATATTCCAATACATCTAAGGCCTATAGAGTATTTAACTCTAAGAACCAAGTTGTAGAGGAATCAATTCATGTAAAGTTCCAAGATAACTCAAAGGCTGATAAGGAAATATCAGACCTAGAAAATTTATTTGATAATTTGCAGATTAACTCTTCTGGTCAAAGTTCAAGTCAAAATGATAAACAAGGGTCAGACGAAACAAGAGCAAACGATAGAAGCACAGACGAACCATCTTCGTCTGATACTCATCAACATGAAGATCAAGCCCCTGCGAGAGCATGGAAGTTTGCGTCTAACCACACAGAAGATCTTATCATTGGAGATAGGAATCAAGGTGTTCAAACTAGATCCAAGCTGAAGGAATCGTCTGGATATGCTCTTGTTTCAAACAAAGAGCCGAAGAATGTAGAAGAAGCACTACAAGATAATGACTGGATTTTAGCTATGGAAGAAGAGCTAAACCAGTTTACCAGAAATGATGTTTGGACCTTGGTGGAGAAACCAACAAACAAAAGCATTATTGGAACTAAATGGGTTTTCAGAAACAAACTTGATGAAGATGGAAAAGTAGTAAGAAACAAAGCAAGGTTAGTAGCTCAAGGCTATAATCAACAAGAAGGTATAGATTTCACTGAAACCTTTGCCCCTGTAGCTAGATTAGAAGCTATTAGAATTTTACTTTCTTTTGCTGCTCATAAGAATATCATCTTATATCAAATGGACGTAAAAAGTGCTTTTCTAAATGGTTTTATTGAAGAGGAAGTATACGTAAGACAACTCCCTCGATTTGAGAGTTCATCTCAACCAGATCATGTTTTCAAACTGAAAAAGGCATTATATGGTCTTAAACAAGCTCCTCGAGCTTGGTATGAGAGACTAAGTTCCTTTCTTCTTCAAAATGATTTTTCAAGAGGGAAAGTGGATACTACACTCTTCAAGAAAAGCGTTTTAAAAGACTTTATTATTGTTCAAATATATGTAGATGATATAGTCTTTGGAGCAACTAACGAATCCTTGTGCAAGGATTTCTCTAAGCTAATGCAGGAAGAATTCGAGATGAGCATGATGGGAGAACTGAAGTTTTTCTTAGGACTTCATATCAAACAGACTGAACAAGGCATATATATCCATCAACAGAAGTATACAAAGGAGCTTCTAAAGAAATTCAAAATGGAAAATGTCAAACCTATGAAAACTCCCATGCATTCGTCTGGAGCAAGTCTCAACAAAGACGAATCAGGTAAGACTGTTGATCAGACGGTATACAAAGGTATGATTGGATCTCTTCTCTATCTAACTGCTAGTAGACCTGACATTATGTTTAGTGTCTTTCTATGTGCACGCTTTCAATCTGATCCTAAAGAATCACATTTGCAAGCTGTTAAACGTATCTTAAGATATCTTGTTGGAACCACTAATCACTCTTTGTTTTATAAGAAAAATAGTGATTTCAGTTTAAGTGGCTATTGTGATGCTGATTATGCTGTTGATAAAGTGGAGAGAAAAAGCACAAGTGGTGGATGTCAATTCCTTGGATCATCACTAATCTCTTGGTCAAGCAAGAAGCAAAACTTCATTGCACTCTCAACCACTGAAGCAGAGTATATTGTTGCGGCAGGGTGTTGCTCACAATTACTGTGGATAAAACATCAACTTGAGGATTACTCCAGGTTTGAAAATCATATACCAGTATTTTGTGATAACACAAGTGCAATAAATCTCAGCAAAAACCCTATTCAACATTCAAAAGCCAAACATATTGAAATTCGTTTTCATTTTATAAGAGATTATGTTCAAAAAAGTATTTTCGATATACAGTTTGTACAAACTGATTTTCAATGGGCTGATATATTTACAAAAGCTTTAAACGAAACTCGCTTTAATTTCATCAAAGAAAATTTGGGAATTATTTCTTTAGTTGATTAAGTTTCTCTTTCGTCTGAGCATTTCATTTCGTCTGAGCATTTTATTTCATCTATACATTTATTTATATTTTCGTGTTAAGACGAAACTTTGCGTCTGATCAAGTTGAATCAGTCTGAGGAAATTCAACAGATGCAAGGATATTATTTAAATATTTTAAAGTTAAGTGTGCAGGGACAAATTAAAAGTAGCAATAAATGTGTCTGTCATTTATTGCACTATTCTAGGACGTTGGGAAGCACGTGCTGTGAATTGCAGAAGTCAAATCAATCATCAAAAAGGCAATGATGGGGACACGTCAAATCAGGGACGGTTTCGATACTCTTTCGTCTGAAGAATCACAACCGTTTTTAATTTTGCCTATAAATACGCTTAAAGTTCTTACTTTTACTCTTTACCGCATTCATATTTACTTTGAATTCTCTACTCACAAAAACTTATCTCTTTCTTCTTTTTCAAAACCTACAATGGCCGCCAAGAACACCAAAGCAACCGAAGCCACTTTCTTTGCTCAAGACTTGTCCTTGCCTAGCAAGTGGATTTCGAGAGAAACAGTAGAGAGCATCTCTGACAGAGTTGCCAAGATTCTGACTCACACCGGCTGGATGGAGTTTGCCGCTATGAGAGGGGAATGGCTGATGGAGGCATACGCCGAGTTTTGGAGCGATGGTAGGGAGTTCGAGGATGGTATTGTTGGGACTATCGACAACAAGGAGTACATCATCACTGTAGACTCCATTGTTGAAGCCGGCAACTGCAAGGTTGAAGGGCGCTTCTATAGCCCTGACTGGATGAAGATAGAGTCTGAAGAACATGTAGATAAGATTATCTACGAGAAGATCCGCGACTCTGAAGATTCCAAGTTCTTCAGATCAGGGAACCTCTGTCCCACGGCAAGAATCATCCACAACCTCCTCTACAATATCTTCACTCCATGAACAGGCTCTCGTAACAACGTGAGTACTCGAGACAGATTCTGCATCTTTTACTGTTTGAGGAAAGCAAGGATGATCCTCCCTCATATTATTCTCGACCACTTGGTGAGTGCGTTGAAGAATAGAAACATCCGTAGGAAGAGCAGCATTCCCTACGCCACCCTCTTCACCAAAATTATCATCAACCAAGGCTTTGATGTCAGCGGCGTGACGTGGCATAAAGAGGGGAAGGAAGTCAAAGGAAGCACTTTTGCAAAGATGCATTTGGCACCTAGCTTCCTTCTACAAACCCCAAGAGAAGAAGCACCACTCTCACCAATAACCAAACACCCCCCACACAGAGCTCGCATTAAGCGTGCTAAAACCAAAACACAAGCCCAAACACAAACAAAAACACAAGCCGAAATACAACCCCAAACATCAGACGAAACACAAACCCAAACACAAACCCAAACCCAACCTCTTCCTCCCGTGATTATTTCTGAGGTTCCTTTTGAAGACGTTCTTGAAGAACCTCTCAAGAAAAAGAAGAGAACTATCAGAATTAAGCACGTTGCTGCTAAGACAAAAGGTAAGACAATATCCCCTAGTGAAGTTGAAGGGGCCAAGATATCGTCTTAGGGTGTTCCGTCTGTAAAGATTCTCACAGACGAAGAAAAGCAGAAGAAAACAGCTGAAGAGAAAGCTAAAGCAAGACAAATTGCTCTTCAAAAGGCTGCTAAAGGCAAGGAGAAAATGAAGCAGAAGCTAGCGTCTGTTGTTGTTGGTGAAACAGACGAAGAGAAACAATTGAAAAAGGCTATGAGGGCCTCTATGTTGCTTCATGCTGAACGAGAAAAAATCTTTCTCGAGAGTGTTAGGGGCATTGAATCGTCTGAGGTTGCGTCTGCTCCAGCAACTTCAGAGGGCATGAATAGTGAAGAAACTGCCCAGATCCAGAAAGATAATGCCCAGCTTGCAGAGGAGTTGGAGACGATGCTAAACGAGGAAGTTTCTACAATGGAGGTCTCTCCATCAACAACATTCCAAGACGAACATAGGGCAACACCATCTGCTCCTATTGTTGCGTCTCCTCTAAACGCTGCCCTTGCACAGACGTTACCTGCTGCGTCTGAGGAAGCATCCCACCAACAGACGAAGGAGATTCCGTCTGAAGATGAAGTTGTGATTGAAGATTTAAGTTCTTCGTCTGATGAAGAACATCTAGAAGTCATCAAGGTGGATGCATCATAGGGGAGATCACATGCTGAAGTTATAAATCCAGATGATCTACCTCCCAAGCACAAGATGGACTATTCGTTTCTCAACGAATTAGTCATGAGGCGCTTCGCTGAAAGCACTTGTGCTGAAAGACCGGTCATACCTGACTGGGTTATTGGAGAGAAGCATGAAGAAATCTCCATTGATGGCGAATCGTCTGAGTCTGCTACAGATGGTCACTTAGCAGACGATGAAGACTGTTATATCAGAGACACTCCCTACATTGAATTGAAGAACCCATATCAGTACAGAGGCAAGAAGGGTTTTCAATTGGGGAGATTTGTCAATCCCATCTTATACCATAAACCCTTGAAGCCAGTGGACTTCAAAGAAGACGCCATCTACTCTCCCGAAGAGCAACGCGAATGGCTGAAGCGTCTACCTTGGGAAACATGGTCGCTCTAGACATCAAGGGGTTAGAAGATATACAGAGGTACAAGGATCACTTAGCTGAGTCACAGATTGAAGGACCAGCTCTAGGCTATGAACCCCACATCCCTTTCAGAGAAAACATCAAGTGGAGGGTTCAACACGAGATCAATGCACCTGCATTTCACCATTGCAGATATGGAGATTCCAGCTCCACAATCTATGAGCCAAGGGATTGCTCACATTAGCATCTTGACGCCATAGACCGCCATGATCTAGTACCATTCACGATTCCCATGAATCAGACGGAGTATGTAGGTCTAGGACATGCTCTGGGAATTGTTCTCCCTTGGACAAGACCCCATTGCTCAGGGATCAGCCCCCGCTACTCAATCCTCCTCAACGAGTTTGAAGATCCAGAAGAGTTCGCTCATGCTCTTCCAGAAGACTACAACTTGACATTCAAGTTGATGGCCGGTGCCTTTAGAAGGGAAGCTAAGGATAGAGCCACTTCCTTCTACCACATTGAACGTCAAGCAAAGAAGGAAAAGAGAGACTGCCCCTTCTTGGTGGGTTCACAATTCTCTTCCCTGGTTTCAGACGAAACAAAGTATGCTATCGTCTTAGACCGAAAACGACCTTGCTTGGTCAAGTTTTTGGCTAAGGGTAAAGAAAAGAAGGTTTTGTCTGTCTCCAGAACCTTCAAATATGCAAGGCACATCCCCCGGCGTCTTCCATCCGCTGCCTATTCGCACCTCAAGGCTGTTCAAACGCAAGCCTCAAGCCCTATCAATCCAAAGATACAAAGGATGATAGAAGATCATGAAGCCACTTCTGCTTTCTGCTCTGGAACCTCATTTGATGAGGATTCTACCGTCTGTGGCAGGGTGTTTCCTGGTGAAGCTTTTGCGTATACACATCCATCTCAGGAGCATTCGGATCTTGAAGTTTCTGTTCCCACGAAGATGTACTCATGGCAATGGGAAAGGGACTTCACGGCTTACCTCACTCTTCCACTCTTCACTCTGCGTCTGAAGAGGAGACAAACAGTGTTCATCATAGATGACACTACACCTATAGTGGAAGAACCTCAAACACCGCAAGTGCAATTTGATGATATGGTGGAGGTCAGAGATAAAGTTGAGGTTGCTGAGGCTGAAACTAAAGAAGCTGAGGAGTATAACACTCTAAAGCGAAAGTATGATGCCTTGGAAGAGGATTGCGAGCACTTGAAGCAAAAGAACAGAGAACTTGAGGACAATCAAGCTTCTCTATCATCTGAAGTGCAGCAGCTGAAGGACATTGTTATGACCCTTCTGAACAAGAAACCCAAGCCTTCTTCTTGATCCTGTTTTTGATGATTCTCAGCCCAAGGGGGAGAATAAAGAAGTGGCTATGCTAAGTGGGAATGCATCGTCTGAAGGAGCAAGCAAGTGAGCAAGAGAAAGGAAAGCAAAGCTTCGTCTGAGGGGGAGCTATGGAGCTATCGTCTGAGGGGGAGAGAAAATTTTGTATTTCTTTTATTTGATTCTTTAGTATAGAACACACATTGTAATTCTTTATTGGATTTTTGTCTATACCATTGTATTAATGTAAAAGGATTACATCGCATTGATGTAACAATTATTTATAAAGAGGTATTATTCAGAAAACATCGTCCTGATGTAAATCTGACTTGCATATTATCTGTGATTGCTAACATTGTTTAATGCAGATATCTTCTTGAGAAAGATTATCGGTATGGTTTGTAATCACCAAAAAGGGGGAGATTGTTAGATCAAGATGAAGAATTTCGTCTAAGGTTTTGATGTTTACAAGACAGACGGAACTTTCTCAGACGAAAGTTATGCGAGCAAGTCAGACGGAAGAAGACTCCTCAAGCTGAAGTCTTTCGTCTGTTCCAAGAGTGAAGTCATCAAACGATAGGATGAGACGAAACCTTCAGACGGAACCTCAAGCTTACTCTTTCAGTCTGAAGATTTATATCGTCTGTCCAAGAAGTGAAGCAATGTTGAGTCATTCGCGCCAAGATTTCAAATCTAAAGTACTCATTAGAAGCATCCAAGATCAGTATAGAGATTCGCGCCTACACATGCAAGTCAAAAAGGTCTTCACCTTTTCGTCAAAGTCTCTGTACAAGTCAGAAAAGGTACTGCGCACGCAATCTAGTTCGCTATATCCACTGCGTTCTACATCAATCAATCAAGTACAACTGACACCTTTTGGAAAAGCTCTCGAGAGATATCTCAACGACTCTCAACGGCATTCAAATGAGTCTAACGGCTAATTGAAGAAGATACCTATATAAGAACTTCATTACATCAGAATTCAGTGGCGAATACGCTTCTCTCAATCTATCTTCTGAAGATTTCGCTCAAAGTTCTGTGATTGTGCTTATTGTAAAAACCCTCTCTGCGTAGAGGAAAACACTTGTTTTAAAACATCTTTTCAAAATCCACTTGTGTGGTGTTTTAGCCTGAGGAGGCTGTGTCCCAAAGAATACCTTTGTATTAGCCTGTGGAGGCTGGGTTCAAAGAATACCTTGGTAGTTTAGCCTGAGAAGGCTAGGATCAAAGAATATCTGTGTAATAGCCAAAAGTGGCTGGGTGCAAATAATACTTGTAACCATTTCACAGTTTGTAGTGAAAACTCAGTAGTTGCTGGGTAACTGGACGTAGTCTTGAATAAACGAACCAGTATAAAAATACTTGTGTTTTTATTATCTTAAGCTATTGACTAACCGGGGATAATCATACTCTAACGCTTGTACTCTAAAATCAATCTTTGTAAGATTAAGACTGTTTCGTCTGAACCTCTTTGAAACCCATAGACGAAAGGAACAAATTTTTCTTAAGTAACACAATTCAATCCCCCTTCTTGTGTTTTATCTTTTACAGATCCTAATTTGGAAAATGATTCAAATAGTTTTATTGAAGTTATGGAAGAGACTTCGAAGCCCATTCATTTCCAACTATCACCTCTGGAAATTTCAAAATAGCCCTCCCCAAAAGCTCTCAAATTTTCAAGCTCAATCAATGGTGGTTACAAGTTACAATTCTAGTGGATGCAAGGAGATTTCATGATGCTTTACAGCCTAGAATTGCTCCCTACTTACAATTGGCGACCTAACCCATTGTGCCCTTCTTAATAATGGTAGGAAATAAGAAAAGATAAATTATGCACAATCCTACCCCATGTTCCCTTATCCATTCATAACAACAAATTCACAACTTCATTCTATCTTTTGCTAATTGAAGGTGCAAAGGTTATTTTAGATGTGGAATGGTTATTCTTCTTAGGCAATGTAGCTCAAATTTTTCTACACCTTCTTTTTCCTTCATCTACCAAAAATCACATGTTACACTTGTAAGAAATCCACCTAGCCTCCTTATTCCCTCCACCTATAATCAAATTTGTCACTTAATACACACAAATGCTATCTCCAATTATCATGTATTGTTTATCCAACCCATTGATAACAACACTCAAGACCACTCACTTCCTTTGATGAAGGACCATCTCCAAAAGCTCAACAAACTCTTTAACCTTACTTTTTAATAAATTGAGCTTCTAATAAAATTCGTTATGTTTTTTACTGTCTGACCAAGTTTAGTATTTGGAGCATAACTTTGGCTACACAACTCCAATTTATCTGTTCTTGGTGTCTTTTTAAAGCTGACTTAAAGGGCTACAAAAGCTATGAAGACACAAAATCCTAGTTCGGATTGCATCTTAGAGGAAATTGGGCTTGAAAGTAACGTTTGGATACTGTCAGGATGTTCCAGCGGGGTGCTGACCAGGTTCAGTATTTCGAGCATAATTTGAGCTACAAAACTCCAATAAATGTGTCAATTAAATACATTGGGCCAAAATTATAAGGAAGTACAAAATTTTCGTCAACAACCAACCAACATTTTAATGTCAACTTTAAGCCATTTTTCACCCAGTTTCAGTCTGAATTTAGCCTTGACTCCTTTAATAGCACTTGTAGAGCTTTCTCTTATTTACAAAATGAGACCAAGATTAGCTCAATCAGAGATTTATAGCAAACATTATGGTCAAAATACAAAAATTGTGCAAGTCTAGAAAAAATTGCCCATTAATGCAATTAAAGCCTAATTAGCACAATCAATTAAGAATGATCTTAAGCATTTTAATTTACCATTAATAATGCTCCAATTATCATTATTAAGTGTAAGTAAGTGATTTAAATGATAATGTATTAGTCTCTGCCAACAAAACCTCAGCCACGAATAAAGAAAACTCAAAAAAACCACCATGAACTCTAATAGAAAACAACCCCACCCCCATAAAATACTGAAGAAACCCATCGACATCGTACCCAAAACACGGTCGCACTAACATAAACCATGAACCACCGCTATCTCAAAAAACCATGACACACCCTACCAAACACATCACACAAACCCCAAGCTCATCAATAACCATAACCCATGGCAAGGGTATAAATAGAGGAGAAAATGATGAAAAAAAAATGTCAATCACCTTCTAAAATCACCCTTGGAGCCTCTAGAAACACAACAAAACCCACTTTCTTCGTCCACTCAAGAAGAGGGAAAAATAAACTCCAAACTCTTCCCTCACTCTTCAATAACGAAAATGTTGTTTGAAACCTTTAACTCAACGTGTGTAAAGATTCTCGTGTCAGGTGTCATGCCAAAAGTGGATTGCTCAAACTCACTTGAATAAAAATTTACATTTCGTGACTCTTTTTAATTAGGGTAATTCTAATTAATATTAGTATAATACTACATATTTTCTTAATAAAATTGTTGATAATTTCATTCTACATAAAAATCAAATAATAAAACAAACACATAATTTTAATTAAACTTATATCAAATGAATATTAATCTTAGGGTGTTTGAGTCAATACAATTGGTTATATATGTAGGCTTACCTCATTACCATTAGATATACTATCATCATATCCATATTTTATTCTTCACATGTTTCATCAACACATGAATCACAAATAAAATAATTTTCATCACTGTCTTTGTCATCGATTAAACATTAAGTTTATACAACATTTTTCGTTAAATTGACCAATATTTACTTGATTTACACCAAAATTATTATTATTTATCAATAAAAAAATCACATAATTAGTAGAATCATTAATAACAACTATCTCAACACATATTTCTATATTACCAAAATCATTTTGTTAAAATTAAATTATCATATTTTTCACATCTTCATCATCAACTTTCTATCATGTATCATATATTTCATACATAATATTTTGTGATAATAGAACTAATAAAATCTAAGTTTAATTTCTCATGTTTCTCTTATAAAATCATCAAATCTAATTTCATGAGAATTTTTAATTCTTTCTTCCTTCCTTCAAATATTACTCCCTCCTTAATTTTCACAATTACATGGTTAATGTATATACAAGAATTATAATTATATAAAAGTTATCTCTCAAAAAATTCTCTTAACGATCCTGGAATGTAAATTTTTCTACAACAAAATAATACTAAAATTTTAAAATTATATCTTACGATGTTGTCTGCCACAGTGCAGGAAGATATATAGAGAGATTTCATTACCAACAAGGGAGACTCATGGTACCGGCGCAATGGATGTGAAATGCGTCAAAAATGTTGACGCAAACATTCTAGAGTAGAGGATGAATAAAAAATTATTGATAAAATATTTAAAATAGGAGGATATTCAAATATCACCCCTCTTATTAAAATGATGAGTTGATTAAGTTAGATAAAAAAATAACAATTAAGCTAAAATTATTTTGAAATAAATTAAACTTATTTGATCAAATATTTAATTTAAAAAATTAAATAAAAATTATACAATGTTCATTTGGTTTAGTTTGAAGGACAAACATGCCAAAATCAAACACAACCCGTTTGAAAATTAACATATTTGCTTTTCACTTCTTGATATATTAGACTATACTGACCTTCAGCTCTACTAAGAATTCAAACCCTTACTACTGTGTGCTATTTTCTGTAACAACGTAAAAGTCATATAATTGTTATCACATGTCGTTTGCACGATATACTTGGTCTATTTTTTTTTTAATTAACACTCTCTTTAGTTAAAATTATAATCATTTATCAAAATGAAAAATATATTTTAGAATTTTCAATTTTTTATAGCAGTAATATTATAATTAATAATATATACTAATATTTTATTCTATTTATAAAGCTAATATTTATAAAATAAATATTATTAAGTATATAAAATGTATTATACCTAAAATTCTTACTAAATAAACTTTTTTAAACATATAAGCTATATTTATGTAAAATACTTTATATTATGATATGATAATATTTTTTATCTTTTTAAAAAAAAATATTAAAACTTAATTTATTAATAAAAATAAAAATGATAAATTAGAAGAAATGGAAGATTAAAATAAATTCACAAAAATATTATCATTGAAATATTTTTTATACTTTCACTACTTCAATAATATTGTAATGTTCACATTATTTCTTTAAGAATGTAAAATATCATTCAGAAAAGATCATCTTATTTAAATTATATAAGAAGAGTTATTATTAAAAATGGAATAACCTCATTCAAAGTATATAAGACTACTTAATAGCAAATATTTTTATATAAAAAGATACTTAAAACAATTATATACGTATTAAACCACCACTCAATATAAATCCATATATCGTCTCTTAATAAATATTTGATACTTTTTTGGGAAAATATAGAGAAATGGAGAGAGAAAACAAAAATAGAAATATGTGGCCCACACGTAAATTCAACTTATGTGGTACAAAACAAATAATGAATAAAGAAGTGAAAAGGGTGAAATTATCTAATATAATTTTTAACATAATTTAACAAAAATGAAAAAATAAAACAAAATTTCATGAATATAATAATAAAACTAATTCATTCAATAAAAATTAATTAATTTACATTAAAGCACAAATAATATAATTAATAATACAAAGTAATATTTTATTCTATTTATAGAGCTAATATTTATAAAATAAATATTATTAAGTATATAAAATGTATTATACCTAAAAATCGCTCTAAATTTTTTTTTAAAACATATAAGCTATATTTATGTAATGATATGATAATAATTTTGTCTTTTTAAAAAAATATTATAACTTAATTTGTTAATAAAGATAAAAATGATAAATTAGAAGAAATGGAAGATTAAAAGAAATTCACAAAAATATTATCATTGAAATATTTTTAATACTTTCACTACTTCAATAATATTGTAATGTTCACGTTATTTCTTTAAGAAATTAAAATATCATTCAGAAAAGATCATGTTATTTAAATTATATAAGAAGAGTTATTATTAAAAAAGGAATAACCTCATTCAAAGTAAATAAGACTACTTAATAACAAATATATTTATATAAAAAAAATAGTTAACACAGTTATATACGTATTAAACCACTACTCAATATAAATCCATATATCATCTGTTAATAATATATTTGATACTTCTACGCTTTCTCTAGGAAAATATAGAGAAATGGAGAGAGAAAACAAAAATAGAAATATGTGGCCCACACGTAAATTCAACTTATGTGGTACAAAACAAATAATGAATAAAGAAGTGAAAAAGGTGAAATTATCTAATATAATTTTTAACATTATGTAACAAAAATACAAAAAAATAATCAATTGCATGAATATAATAATAAAACTAATTCATTCAATAAAAATTAATTAATTTACATAAAATCAAAAATAAGAAAAAATGAATTTTAATAATATAAAAATCTGAAGTGAGAATAAAAAGAAGTTGGAATGAATAAATTTACTTTTATGTGAAGGAAACAAATTGAGAAATAAGAAATTGGTGTGTGATTTTGGTGACAGATTGAGTAGTGATATTCCACAATTCTTACTTACCCAAATGGCAATTAGATGTGGCATGAATTCAGTAAGTGCAACAAAACCAAGTAAATGAGAGCCGTTGAAACAAGAGGACCATAAAATCCAGCGAAGCAACGACAGACACATCATGCATAACCCCACTTCCCCACTTGCATTTCAATTTCAAGCTGTCACGTGTTACAACCACACCTTTTTGAGTACTTTACGAGGTGCTTTTCCTTGTCTTTTCCCTCTTTCCAATTTCCAATTTTCACTTCTCATTCTTTATTCTTTATATCATTTTTAAATAATTATAAATAATAATATAAAACTGTTTTGTTTTGGGTCAATTTTATTTCGTTTGATATATAATCGTTATATATATATATATATATATATATGAAAAGTAGTTGAATTATATTTATATCTAACTTAAAATAGGTATTAGAATATATCTTAAATTATTTGTTAATATGGACATGATGAAATTAACATTTAGGAGTAAAAGAAGTAATATCTCTTATTTTAATTTTGTTTTTTTATTTTAGTTTTATCGTCTCAGATTTTAACATTGAATTGAATGTTATTTCTAATGTAAGTAATTTCACTAAAGATCGATACAGTCATTAAAATAAGAGAATAAATTTTATTATAATAAGAAAACAACCTAGATCACCAACTAAGTCCTCTAAATAATTGTTATTTAATGTAAGTGACTTCATCATTATATTTAATACAACTGTAATATTAAATTTATTATGTTATTTATTATTGAGTCATTATTAAATTATTTAATATTTAATTTCCACATGCAATCTTCAACTAATTTAAGGGATTTATTATTTAATATTCACACAATCCTCGTCCAATTTATAATATTTTGTTAAATATAATTTTTTATTTTAGTTAAATTAAATTAATAATTACATGTTGATTTGTTTCATTTTTCATTTTTCTTATCCATTCCTGACTACCTATCATGTCTATCATTTTTTCATTCTTTCTCTTTTCTTTACCTGCACGACCATTCAACTCCTCTCCCTCTAAAATAGCAGAATCTAATTTTCATTTAACTTTTTCTTAAAAAATCTACTGTTATTATATTTAATCCTTGTCATATATAAAAACTTGTCAGCTTAATGACAATAAAAAATCATAAATAGAAAAATATCTGATTTATTTTAGGAAATATGAATTCCTATTTTAAATTGCGTTTTTTGAATAATTTCTTACCGAAATATTTTTATGACTTTTTCTTAACTAATAAGGTTTGTGGGAATTATTATATTTCTCATTCGGTATGTATTTTATCCTAATAATATATATGTTTCTTTAATATATATATATATATATATATATATAGTATTGAATTATTTTAAAAAAATTTACTCATTTTAACTATACATCTTAGTTTAAAGTTTCTAACTTAATATATATTTAAGAACTAGTCTAAAAACACTTTTCGACTATCTTACATCACTCTCCTTTTATCATTGTCTGCAAATTTTTTTAATATTTTGAAAATTTTTATCTTTAGTTTTATATTTTAAATTTTTTTAATTCAATTCATGTATTTTTTTAATAAGATTCAATGTGAATCCTTTTAAAGGTTTAGTTAAACAAATGCTAACATAGGTAGAATATGATATATCATGTCATTATCACATGGCTTACTTTTGTTATTTTCGATTATTTTTAAAAATATAGAGATCAAATTAAAAAAAAATAATTTATAACACTAAATTAAACATAGAAAAAATATAGGGATCAAAGAGGTATAATTAGAAAACTCTTTTTTTAAACATAGAAAAAAAAATTTAAAAGAAAATGTCAATAATTTTTAAACATTCATTTAGTAACATTTTAACGTGTATAGCATAAGATAATTATTTATTTTATACACTTAAAATTTAAAATTTATGATAAAACCAATAAATCCGTGAATATGAACGTTTAACTCTTTTGACAGGGCATATTCCTTAACTCCTTTGTTGTGCTATAAATAAACCACTAAAATATAGGTTTCGAAACCATTAAGTCACAACATTCAAATTCTTAGTCTTAGCAAGATAAAACGACGACATGAAGTAAAGGTTGTGTAGAGAGAGAAAGAGAGGGAGAGAGAGAGTGTGTGTGAGGGTAAAAGGGTATTAGATCCCTCTCAAACCAGACCAAATCGAAATCCCTGTCAGCGTTGTTGTTTTCTTGAACCCAAAATCCCAACCCCATTGAGGCAAAAGGGTATTCTTTCGTTTAGTTTTGCTTGCATTGTGGAATCAGATACCTTCATCATTAGTGCTATTACTGCATCTATATTTCTTGTTTTTGTTGTTTTTGCTGTTGTTGTTGTTTTCAAGCATGGAGGGTGAGAAGAGGAAGTACATAACCTGTGAGGAGCTTAAGGGTCACAACAAGGCTGGAGATTTATGGATCTCAATTCAAGGAAAAGTTTACAATGTCTCAGATTGGGTTAAGGAGCACCCTGGTGGTGATGTTGCAATTTTGAACCTTGCTGGCCAGGATGTCACTGATGCATTCATAGCCTACCATCCTGGCACAGCATGGTCACACCTTGAGAGATTCTTCACTGGTTACCACCTCAGTGATTTCAATGTCTCTGAGGTGTCAAAAGACTACAGAAAGCTTGCATCTGAGTTTTCAAAAATGGGTCTTTTTGACACCAAAGGGCATATCACTTCTTATACCCTTGTGTCTATTGCTGTTATGTTCCTCATTGTGCTTTATGGTGTGTTGTGCTGCACTAGTGTGTGGGCTCATTTAGGGTCTGCCATGTTATTAGGGTTGCTCTGGATGCAAAGTGCTTATGTTGGTCATGATTCTGGCCACCATGTGATTATGACTAACAAAGGTTTCAATAAGCTTATTCAGATCATCTCTGGAAATTGTTTGACTGGGATAAGCATGGCTTGGTGGAAGTGGACTCATAATGCTCACCACATTGCCTGCAATAGCCTTGACCATGATCCTGATCTGCAGCACATGCCGGTTTTTGCAGTGTCATCGCGATTCTTCAAGTCAATAACTTCTCATTTCTATGGGAGGAAGTTGATGTTTGACGGCATAGCCAGGTTCTTGATCTGTTACCAACACTGGACTTTTTATCCTGTTATGTGTGTTGCCAGGGTGAACTTGTTTGTGCAGACAATTCTGCTCTTATTTTCGTGGAGGCGTAGTGTGCCCGATAGAGCCTTGAACATAATGGGGATCTTTGTGTTCTGGACTTGGTTCCCTCTTTTGGTGTCTTACCTACCAAATTGGCCTGAGAGGGTTATGTTTGTGATGGCTAGCTTTACTGTTTGTTCCATTCAGCATATTCAGTTCTGCTTGAACCACTTTGCTGCAAATGTGTATGTTGGGCCACCAACTGGATATGACTGGTTTGAGAAGCAGGCAAGTGGGACATTGGATATCACTTGCTACTCTTGGATGGATTGGTTCTTTGGTGGCTTGCAGTTTCAGCTTGAGCATCATTTGTTTCCAAGGCTACCAAGGTGTCAATTGAGGAAGATTTCACCTTTGGTTAGTGACTATTGCAAGAAGCACAATTTGCCTTACAGGAGCTTGTCATTTTTTGAAGCCAATCAGTGGACAATTAGGACCCTCAGGAATGCTGCTCTTCAGGCCAGGGATTTGACTAATCCTGTCCCTAAGAATTTGTTGTGGGAAGCTGTTAATACTCATGGCTGAGGCATTTGGAATTTTTAGAGTTTAGGATATTGTCAAGGTCTTTTTATTTTTATTTTATCTCTTTTAAATTGTGACTTTGAGTTTTACTTTTTGTTAGATGTGGTGTAGAAATGAATGATCCAGATGTTACTACAATTGGTACAGGTTGTAGTGCTGCAACTTATACTGTGGTTGATTATAATAAATGATAAAATGATTCGATCAAATTTCTATGTGTGTGTTTTTTTGTATTCATCAGTTGTTGAGCAGAATATTTCTTGTTTCATTCTGGTTTTGTTGGACAGAGAAATTATGGCATATTGACTTCCAAACCATTTTGTTTGTGCCTGAAAAATGAAAGGAAAATCAAGGAGCTCTGTTACTATATCAATGTTATGGCTTAAGGTTTTCGAGTCAGCAATTTGTTGGCAGTGAGATCATCACAATGAATTTGGTATTTGCTAGAATAATGATATGTGCTGGAAGAAAATAATTTGTGACATCAGCAAGGTTAACAAATGTTGATTCTTAGCAACAGCAAGGTGAATTCCATGGTAAGCAGTGTTTGACAAGGACAAATCATGGCCATTAAGCAAAGCTAGAGTGGATCAATTAAATGTATTTGAGGCCATCAGAATGAATTTGAAAGCTAGTAATTAATCTGGTATCAGCTATTGTGATTATCATTCTCACCAAGTTAGAATGGATTAATTAATGAATACGAGGCCATCTGATAGAATTAGTTGAATTAGAATGAGAGATGAGTTGAAAAAAATTATATAAGTAGATTAACTCGCAGATGTCCGAAATCTAGAATGAATATTTTTTAGATTTTTTTTAGTAGTGTCTAGAATGAACATTTTTTAGATTTTTTTAGTAGTGTGTCAAACACTAAGGAATGGTTTGTTGTAATATTTCTGTACAAAATTTATATGTCAATTATTTGTAACTTTTTCGTAAAAAATTATATGTAAAATAGTTTGTAATAAACAGATAATAAACAGATACAAATGATTCTTTATGATATTAGTTCCTATAAATTTTGAAATTACTATTTTTTTATTCTTGTAAAATAAACAAATTTTAGTTTTTTCGCCGTAATATTCGGTTTTGATAGATAAATAATATTTCGAAGTGATTATTTTCCGTTCTCAACATTTATTTTAAGATAGATAGATAAATAATATTTATTTTTGAGATTTTAAAAAATATAGAAGTGATACGCGGTAACATAATATTATAAACACCAGTATTTGTCACTTGAATATTTCAATATTTTTAAGGATTCAAAATGAATAAAATTTAGTGAGAACCATAATCAAGAAAAATAACACTTTAAGGATTTAAAAACATATTTGAATCAAAAAGTCAGATAAACTTTACCAATTATTTTTACCATATTTAATGGAATAATTTCAGAAACATTTTTTATTTAATTTATATTTTATTTCCTATAATCTTTTTTAATTTCCATCACATCGGTCACATGACCTCCAAAATAGAGAAAGAATATTACCATTTGAAACAAATTCTTATATTATTACGGTCTTCTATCAATTATCATAAAAAGGTAGTCTAGGGAATATATATATATATATATATATATATATATATATATATATATATATATATATATATATACTTAATAAAATTAGGCAATAGTTTCAATTTATTTATGAAAATAACATAAAATAATGTTTCTACATAAGTATTATACTTTTTAATTTTTAGACCTCCTTAATTATAGGTCCTTAGTGATGACTCCTCTAGACTAGGTCAAAACTGGCCCTATTTCTAACCACCAAATCAGATTTTTTTCGTACCTCCTTTTTAACAAATCAACCTTTGCTTATTAATACAACAATTAAAAGAAAAAGTTGATATAATAAAATCACTCATTAGTCAACTTGTATATATGTTACCTCATTACTCAACTTGTATATGTTAAATTTGTGCTTTTCACTTTTGAAAATGAAATCTTTCCTTAATAGGAGTGACAAAACGAGAAACCTAAATTAAAGTGAGTTGAAAATCTAAAAAAATTATAAAGGAGTGACTCATGAATTAACCCATCAAATAATTATAAGAAAAATGTTTAAATATAATCACAAGCATTTAAACTATTGTAAGTGAAACTAAGGTGTACCGTACAGAAATGTTGTGTATATAAACAAAAAGTAGTGGGAAGACGAGATTCATTAGAGATAGGTCAGCGCTCCGCTTAATGTCATACATCAAATCTAACTCGTCCGGTAAAGTCTATGGATTATATAAGCTGGCTTAATTCTTAAAACAAAAAAATGTAATTTTTTAAAAAGTATGATTAGAATAAGAATCAATAATATATTTTAAATAAAAATTAAAATTTAAAAATAATATCTTAATATCTTACTGATAGTTCAAATAAAATATAAAAAGATAAGATCATAATATTAAATGATAAACTTAAAAAAAATGTTTTAATAATAAAAATAAAAATAAAATTATTATAATGATTTAAATAAAGTCTCAATAAATAAAATCTAAATACTAAATAAATTAGTTCAATAAAAAAATCACAAAAATAAATAAAGTTTCTATAATAAATATTAGAAAAGATGAAAATTTTTAAATTTATGTTATCATGAATTGGTTTGCCTATTTTATCCTATTTACCCACTCCTAATAATTAGTCAGATCTCTTAGAGATTAATTATCAATAACATGTTAATTTTTTGGCCCTGTAATATCATAACCCACAAAATAATAATCAATAATTAGTCAATTAAAACATTGAACACTAGGAAAAATTAAATTAATTTACCAAAGACGTTACAAAGAAAAAGAAAGAAAATTAGTCCAATAGATTAATTGGATCTAGTGTGTCTTATAGTGAATTAATCAAACTAACCAATAAATTAAACTCATTTTATCATCCTTGTCTTCTTATCACAGCAGTAAAAAATAACACAGTGCAACATATTCAACTTTTAAAATTGAGGCCTAAAAAAGCGATAGGTCATGATGTACTACTAAAATGCAGGTAAAAAAATAACTAGGTCTATTTGACCTTTTACTTTTTATATTTTTCTTTGTAAAAATTTTAAAAAATAAGAAAAATAAATAAATGAACTAGTTTGGTCCAGTCTAACAAACAACAGTGGTAGACTAAGTAAAAAAGAATGTAACTTATAAGGATTTGTTGTATTTTGTTTTTATTCTTTTTCTTCTAAACATCATTGCATAATTGAATCAAACCCAGTTTATTTTGAATTTTGAATTCTAGTACTCTATCAAATTAATAAACCCAAATACAGTGTGTCCAGACTCACATAATTTAACTTTATAATTAGTAAGCTTTTTTATATTGTACGAGTGTTTTAAAATTTAAATAAAAATATATTATTTCATTATTAATGGATGGTAAAAGAACTATTAGGATTGACCTAGTAGCAGAGACTTGAGGGTTGAAACCATATGTATAAAGTCCTAGAATCAAAACATTGTTCCTGAGCCATTGGTCTTGCATTTTTCTTAAATTTGAGGGGTTTTCGGAATTTGGGTTGGACGAAAATTGTGATTTTGTGTAGTGGGTTCTTGAGTTTTTGTTTGAAGGAGGAAATGAGTAAACGGAAGTGGATAAATTTTAAGATAGAAACGATTAAGAACTGGGGACACATTGATAAAAAATATGCCGATAAGACATGGAACATTCTGGAACATGCAATTCATGAGATATATAACCATAATGCTGATTGTCTCAGTTTTGAAGAACTTTACAGGTTCCCTTTCATTCTTTCTCATGATTCTTCCTACTTATCGCTGTGACTTGTTGGAAAACTTTGTCTTCACGTGACATCATTCTTTGTTTTGGTTTGTTTTTTAAGATGTATAGGTGTAGTTATCACATGACTTGGGGTATTTGAAATGTTCAAGTTCATTCATAAAAAGCACATGTGACATGTTCATTGAGTCTTTTTTAATGTTAGTCGTTAGTTGGGTAGTTTTTTTTTTTTTTTTTTTTTTTTTTTTTTTAAAGGGAAACAGCTACTATGATGTTGCATTACTTGGTTGTTGACTAGTTCATTACTTGTTTGTAACTCATAGCTGGAGTGTCTTCAATTGTTTCGTATTCATCATCCTTCCGAAATTATGTGCAGTCTCTGTGGTCCTTGTTATAATCACAAGAAATTAATACACTGTACAAGATAAATAGTTTTGTTTGGTATTTGATTTTTAAAAAAAAAATCATGCAACAGCAATTAAACAGGTAATTCAGGATAAAATTTAACTTTTTATTATTCAACAAATTATGTAATATAGAAAATGTTAAAAAAACACGTGTATTTTGACTTATATCTCAGTTACTATTTAAACTTTAATCATCTCATACTCTTGTCATCTAATTATTTTAAATTAACATTATTTATTAACTACAACCACCTTACATATCATTTATTTTCAATTATCATTAACTAGCTTACTTGTATATATTCTGAATTTTAAATTTCATGTGATATATAATATTATAAATTAATATTAAATAGGATATTTAGTAATTTTTACATTATTTTATTGATATTATTTATTGTTTATCAAAAGTTGAACATGACAAAATATTAGCATATTATTTAATTATTTATCTAGTTCAGTACCATGATTTTTAGCAAATCAAAAACATACCCTTAAATTTGTCTCCTAAAAGAAAAGGAAAATAGGGATCTATCAGAAATATGTAATGCTTCTTAACATATAGTTACTTAAAGAACACCACTATTTAACACGAAATATCATTTTCAAATTTTCACCCATTCAACTGAGTACACCGTGGATGTGGATTTTTGTGAAAGGAACAGTGCACTATGACAACATTTTCAAGCTGGCATTTAACATCAAAGATGCTACGTGCCTACCCTCACTTGCATGCCATTTAAAAAAATGCATTTCTTGCTGTTTAGTACTTCTCTTACATAAAACTAAAGGTATTAAATGAAGAGCAGTAGCATTTAGCATATTGAAAAGCCAAAAAGTTGCACATGTTGAACAAGTTGAAAATTATATAGTGGTAGTAGCAATATGATTTTAGTAGTACATGTAGTGAATTGACACAGAAATGTAATGACGAATTTTCATTGTTGATATTGTGATATGGTGGCAATATTTAGTGATGGACAATTCTTGAATTTTACGCAGATAATTAGATAGGTTCACAAGCTATAGTTGGACATTTGTTGTAGTTTATGGACCACTTTCTTTATTATTCTCTTCTCCTTGATTGTAACAAACCACAATGATCATGGGCAGCCAAAGAAAACCACATCATTCCATTATACTTACAGTAGGAGAGGGAGACAAAAGCAAAAGAAATATATCGGAATGGGAGGAAAAAAAAGAGTAGGGAGTCATAACTAGGATGAGAGATTGACCTCTAGAAAGCCAATTTGTTATTCAATTATTGTTTTTATTATTTTGTTATCTATATTTTGGTGTGTTGTGTTTTCTTATTCTATTATATTTGTTACTGTAGTGTTATGTTGTTAGAAGTGTTAGGTGACACGGGTGGTATAAATTGGTATCAGGATCTGAGCTTGGGATTGCTTGTTGTTTTTTTCGGTTACTAGGTTATGCTTAGTACTCGAAACTCGGTAGAAATGGAAGAATGGGTGGAAGGGATAGAACGTCAACTGGCAGAGTAGCATAGGTTGATGGAAGCGATGATGAAGCTCAGGGAGGATCTAGTGGTGCACAACAACTAACCGCGGCATCACCCAGACTATTGTGAGGATGATAATGTTTCTCACATCGATGATCCTAGTGGAAATCGTTGTCGCAATCCCATTCTGTTACGAGGAGATAACCACCGTCATTTGGAAGTCCCCTTTTTGATGGATCTGATGCTAGTGGGTGGCTTGTATGAATGGATCGTTTCTTTCGTATCTCGAACATTCCAATGGGGGAGAAGTTGGATTTCGTGGTCTTGGCTCTCCATGGGGAGGCACTCACCTGGTTCAAATGGTGGGAGGCTCAGTCATCCTTCCATACATGGCTCCGTTTTAAACAGGATCTGCTTCGTCATTTTGAATCAGGAGCGATGGCGAATGCGTTGGCAACGTTACTGAGGGTGTGACAATTGGGATCGGTGATGGAGTACCACCGGGATTTTGAACTAGCAGCTCGAGCTTACAAGCATTTGGATAATGAAACCTTGTTGTGCATGTTCCATAAAGGATTGAAACCGGTAATTAACGCTGCCATCTCAGTGGATGAATTTGAGAACCTTCAGGGAATGATGGTTCGTGCAATGATGATTGAAGCCTAGAACAGAGCATGGCGTGAGGAAGGGGGAAACAATTGGGGAAGAAAGTCGGATGTGGGCCAGAGAACAAATTTTGGGCCTTCTAAAGGGGGCAAGGGACCCAAACCCAATAGTGAATCCTCTAAATCTTTAAAATACTCACAACCTAAAGACTCCCACACCACACATTCCACTTCCCAGTCCACCTCAAGTGCCACGGGGCATAAGCCTAACTCCCGGTGGATCTTCGACGAGGAGTGGCAGGATCAGCAACGGCGTGGACTCTATTTCAAGTGCAGAGATAAGTGGAATTCGTCCCATACATGCAAGTTTTGGCAACAACAGTTGTTGTTGCTTGGGGAAGACGCGGTTAGGCCTGATTCGAGCCGAAGCCACCCAATAGAGGAACCGACAATGGCTTTCGAATCTTCCTCCCTCTATCTCTCATCCTTTAGTTACTAGGGGCTCACCTTTCATCAAACACTAAAGGCACGTGGAACAATAAATGGTTGTGATGTGATCGTACTTGTGGACCTAAGGGTTGAGGCAAATTTTCTCTTTTCTACCCTTGTCTCCGCCTTGGGTCTCACACTAGTCTTTGTTCCCCATTTTGGGTGAAGGTGGGAAACAGTGTTATTGAGGAAGGACTGGGGGGCTGCCTCAGAGTCAAGTTACTGGTGCAGGGCATTACAATTGTGGCCAATTTCTTTGTCACACAACTCGGACATGCGGAGGTGGTTCTTGGTGCGGGATGGGTGGCCAGCTTGGGTAAATTTGAAGGTGATTATGACAGCCCTTCTCTCAGTTGGGTTGTGAAGGGTCATAAGGTTACACTACGGGGGGATCCGACATTGGGGAGGAGCCAGGCGAGTGGTAAAATTGTCCTCAATGCACTAAGAAATGCTGAGGAGGGAATTTTAGTGACAGTGAGACAGTGGAGCTTCTTCAGCAGTTTGAAGATGTCGTTCAATCTCCCTCTAGACTGCCTCAATCGAGACCCGATGACCACACAATAGTGTTAAATGAAAAACACGATATTCCTAATATTCGTCCGTATAGGTATCCACATTATCAGAAGGAGGAAATGGAGAAGATCATTGATGAAATGCTACATATCGACATTATTGTAAAAGATAAAACACAAGAAGAGGGTTGAATTGTGTTATAAAAAAAATTTAATCCTCTCATCTGTGGTTTTGAAATCAGTCAGATGAAACTTTGTTCTTTAAAATGTTGATTTTAATAAATAGACGGTTTGCTTGTTATCCCTGTTAGTCAACAAAAGAATAAAGAACACAAATATTTTTATATTGGTTCGTCTATTCAAGACTACGTCCAGTTACCCAACAACAACTGAGTTTTCACTACCAACCGGAAAAAGGTTACAAGTATTGTTTGAACCCAGCCACTTCTGGCTAACATATATTCTTTGGTCACAGCCTTCTCAGGCTAAACAACTAGGTATTCTTTGAGACTCATCCTCCCCAGGCTATAATAGAAAGGTATTCTTTGAAAACACAACCTCCTCAGGCTAAAACACCACACAGGTGAATTTAAAAGAAAGTTTAGAAAAACTTTAAGGTTCCTCTTCGCAGAGAAGGTTTTACAATAAAGATCAATGTTTTTTTTAATCAAAAGCGAAAGATAATAATAGCTTAAGCAGCGTGTTCGCCAACTTGATCTTGAGCTAGTGAAGTCCTTATATAGGCAAGT
Organism: Hylodesmum podocarpum; assembly: GCA_026586105.1. Taxonomy (NCBI): domain Eukaryota; kingdom Viridiplantae; phylum Streptophyta; class Magnoliopsida; order Fabales; family Fabaceae; genus Hylodesmum; species Hylodesmum podocarpum. The sequence continues at coordinate 9,620,866 of JALJEV010000131.1, forward strand.
CTTCAAAGATCCGTTAGAGACGTGAAGAATGTCGTTGAGCTTTCCAAGCAAAAGTCTCTAAAAAGGTGTCAGAGTGCAATCAATGATGTGATGCTTTGCACAACGGATTTGGTGGCGCTCAGAACCTTTTTCTGACTTGTATAGAAATGTCATCGAAAATGATGTTACCTTTTCGTGTTGAAGAGATTATGTCGAATCCCTATAGTGATCTTGGAAACTTTGTGAAAGTAACAGTTGGATTTGAAATTGGCGCGCTTTACTCAGTCTGAACTTCACTTTTCTTCATAGACGATGAAACTTGTATTCTTCAGTCTTGAAATAACGTCTTAAGAGAACGTCTTTAAACTTAATCTGAAGATAGTATTGTCTTAACCTTATCATCTTAGGGCATGAACTTGGCTTTTACTTGATAGACGAATGACTTTAACGGATTTGAACTTTGAGGGGTCATCTTTCGTCTGTCTTTGGCTTGCAATGTTTCATCTTAGGAATACTGTCTGTCTTGTAATTATCAAAACTTGAGACGTTAATCATCTTGATCTAACAATAATCCGCCCAAGCACAAGCCCCTTCTTTATCCCAGTGATCTTAGTGAAGAAGAAAGACGGGGGTTGGCGATTCTGTGTGGATTATCACGCCCTAAACAAGATCACAGCCCCTAACAGGTTCCCTATCCCAATTATAGGGGAATTATCGAATGAGCTAGATGGTGTCATGGTGTTCTCAAAGCTAGACCTTAAATCTGGTTATCACCACATTAGGATGAAAGAGGAAGATGTCCACAAAACGTCTTTCTGCACACACGAGGGACACTGCAAGATTTTGGTTATGTCGTTTGGGACAAACTCACCCTCGACCTTCCAGGCCCTCATGAATTCAATGCTCAGACCCTTTCGGAAATTCGATATCCTGATTTATAGCAAATATGTGGAAGATCACAAGCAACATCTACAACAAGTGTTTGAATTGTTACGCCAAAACAGCTTATTGGTAAATCACAAGAAATGCGATTTTGAATGTCGAAGCGTAGAATATTTGGGGCACACCATTTCTGGCCAAGGGGTAGTTGCGTATCCTAAGGAAATCAATGATATGTTAGACTGGCCCACACCGACAAATATAAAAGGGTTGCGAGGATTTTTTGGGGCTCGGGGTTATTATCATCGGCTTGTGAAGGGCTATGGGGACATTGCATGACCACTTACTCAATTACTGAAAAAGGATAACTTCCAATGGAGTCAAGAAGCATATGTGGCTTTTCAGAAGCTCAAAACAGCCATGATTTATGTACCAATATTACAGTTCCTTGTTTCTCGAAGCCCTTTCAGTTAGAGATAGACGCCTTAGGTAAGGGGGTAGGGGCAGTACTCATGCAAGAGGGACAACCAATAGCGTTTATGGCCAGAAGTTGTCCAACATGGCTCAACGGAAATCAATTTACGAAAGGGAACTAATGACCATTGTACTCACAATTTAGAAATGGAGACATTACTTGGTGGGACAGCGAATGACAGTGTTTACTGATCAGAAGTCATTAAAATTCTTAATGGATCAAAAGGTGGCTAAAGAAGGGCAGCAACGATGGCTTTCCAAATTACTTGGGTATGATTTTGAGATTAAGTGTAAGGCGGGATCTAAGAACAAGGTGGCATATGCACTCTCTAGAAAGTTTTATTTCCGTTCCATCTCCTTTTCTCTGGCAGCTGAATGGGCAGACATAGAGGAGGAAGGGAAGGCTGATGTTCAGCAGAATGTTATCATGCAAAGGTTGTTATTGGGAGAGGAAACTACTGAAGGGTTTGAGCTGGTAAATGGGAGGCTCAGATACAAAGGAAGGTTGGTTATGGCAAAAAACTCGAAGTGGATTCTGGAGATATTGCTGGAGTTTCATGCTTCTAAAATAGAGGGGCATTCAGGATTCTGTAGAACCTACAAAAGGATTTCAGTTGTCTTGTATTAGGAGGGTATGAAGAAAGCGGTACAAGAATTCATTAAACAATGTGAGGTTTGCCAACAACACAAATATTCCACCCTCCAACCAGCTGGCTTACTACAACCCTTACCGATCCCCACAAATGTATGGACCAACATCTCCATGGATTTCATTAGGGGATTGCCAAAGGTAAAGGGAATTGACACAATCTTCGTTGTAGTGGATACATTGACCAAGTATGCTCACTTTTCCCCCTCTCCCATCCATTCACAACCAAGGAAATTGCGTCACTTTTTGTTGAAGAGGTTGTCCGACTCCATGGATTTCCTACTTCAATTGTCTTCGATCAGGACAACATACTCATAAGCAATTTTTGGTCTGAGTTATTCAAACAATCCAACACGATTCTAAAAATGTCTTCTGCCTACCATCCTTAAAATGATGGCCAAGTCAACAAGTGTATTGAGTCTTACCTACGCTGCCTTACAAGCTCTAAGCCGAAACAGTGGCTAGCTTGGTTAACTTGGGTCGAGTATTGGTATAATACGTCCTACTATGACTCCATTAAAATGACTCCATTTCGAGCTCTCTACGGTAGGGAACCTCCTAAATTACTTAGAGGAGGAGCCGAATCCACAGTGGAGGATGTTAGACTCTTGTTCGAGTAAAGGAATCACATGTTAGATTAGTTGTAGTTCTAGCTCAATAAAGCCCAAAACACATGTTGATGATTCAGTCTAACTTAAACTTCAGCCTTATCGGCTGAAATCTTTGGCGGACAGGCTAAACCAGAAGTTGGTTGCAAGGTACTATGGCCCTTTTGAGATTTGGAGAAAACTATGGCATACTGTTTGAAGCTTCCAGTGACAACAAGAATTCACCCTATTTTTCATGTCTCTCCTTAAAAAATGCTTAGGGTCTTCCATGTAACCACAACCACTTTCAGCTACGTTATCTGAGGAGAGTGAGCTAGTGGTGGAACCTGAGAAAATCCTGAGAAAGCGCTTCAACAAAGATGGAGGAATTAAGGTACTGGTAAAATGGGTGAATTTACCAGAATTTGAAAGCACTTGGGAGCTAGCAACTAGGTTGCAAATGCCTTTTCCCTCCTTTCACCTGGGGGAGGGGGGTTATTGTAACAAACCACAACGATCAAGGGCAGCCAAGGAAAATCACACCATTGCAATATACTTACAGAAGGAGAGGGAAACAAAAAGAAATAATAACAAATTAGTGGGGAGAGCACAAAAGTTGTAGGGAATTAGTTACAAAAAGTAAGAAGTATATATAGGAGTGGGGAGGAAAAGAAAAAGTAGAGAGTCGTGACTAGGTAGAGAGATTGGCCTCTCGAAAGCCAATTTGTTATTCGATTGATGCTTTTACTATTCTGTTATTGCTTACGGAAATACATACCACATAAATCTATATTTTGTTGTGTTGTGCTTTCTTATTCTATTCTATTTGTTAATGTGGTATTCTGCTGTTAGAAGTGTTAGGTGACAAGGGTGTTACATTGATCCATTAGTTTATGTTGGAATGTGTGTAAATAATGTCAAGGACTAGGTTCATTGTATATAAATTAACCGTGACAATGTAATTACAATAATTAGGGTACTTATGATCTTTGTATTTATGGTTTTTGTATATATTTTTCCTCCACTGTGTCGTAGAACATACGGATGTTTCCATGTGCCTCACCATTATCTCTCTTTCAGCAATTTATATCATCCAAACTAATGAACTATTTTGGCATATAAGAAAAATTTGTTATGCAAATTTTCCTTTGGATATGTGCACATCAAAAGGACATTTTATTTTCTTTTTCTTTTCATGAGGACAATGAATTTCATGATAGTAAAAAAAATTTCCCTTCATTATTATGTGGATTTAGAAATGCATGCGATATGGTTCTTCTCAAATTTGGTAAGAAGCTATACTCAGGGATGGTTGCTACCATACCATGACTGCTTATGCCAAAGAGATAGCTATCTATTGAAGCCACTCAAGGAGGTTCTTTTCTGAAAGAAATGAACACGCAATGGAACCATCATAATAAAGCATTAAAAATTATTAGAGACATTATGATTGACATGGATAAGACTTACATCCCAAATGTCCAGAAACCCCTGTTTATGAACTTGGCCTGAACCTGTGGAGGGAAAATGTTATATGTTCAAACCAGATAAGGACCAGACTCTTGAATACACTTTTGGAATTGGTATGTAGTGAAGGTGCTGGTGAAGTTATTAATAGAGGACTGTTTAAAATTAAAACGAAGATGCTAATGGATTTAGGTCCTTCTGTTTATGTACAAAAATTTGCGACTACCTTTCTTCAAGTTTCAGCTTAGTTCTACCAGGCAGAATTGCAGAAGTTTATTGAGTGTTGTGCTTGTGGGGATTATCTGAAGAAAGCTGAGAGGCATTTGAACGAGGAAATAGATAGAGTGAGCCATTACTTGGATCCCACTACTGAAAAGAAATTTTCTGATGTGGTAGAGAAGGAGATGATTGAATATCACATACTTATATTAATACACAAGGAGAATTCTGGGTTGGTAACATGCTATGCGATGATAAATATGAAGATTTGGGCAGAATGTATAACTTGTTCTGTCGTGTTACTGATGGCCTCTCAAAAACACGTGAAGTGATGATTTCACACTTCAGAGTCTAGCAAACTGCTTGTCACAGATCCTGAAAGGTTAGGATCCTGTTGAATCTGTGCAGAGACTCTTAGATGAGAAAGATAAGTATGGCATGATTATACATTTGGCATTTTACAATGATAAATTGTTCCATCATGCTTTGAATTACTCATTTGAATATTTCATTAACTTGAATCCCTGTTCTCCCGAGTTCATTGCACTCTATGTAGACAATAAGCTTCGGAAAGGTCATGAGGGAGTTAGTGAGGATGATATAGATATTACTCTATACAAGGTGATGGTGCCGTTCCAGTACTTGCAAGAAAAAGATGTGTTTGAGAAGTATTATAAACCGCATCTGGCAAAATGGCTTTTGTCTGGAAAAACAGCTTCTGATGATGCAGAAAGAAGTTTCACAGTTAAGCTCAAGACCGAATGTGATAACCAATTCCCCTCTAAATTAGAGGGCATGTTTACAGACATGAAAACCTCTCTAGACACAATGCGGGGCTTTTATGCCAGCTACCCCAAGTTAAGTGACAGTCCTACACTTACTTTGCCTTAACAACAGGGTCTTGGCCTACTCAATCTACTGTTACATGTAACCTGCCAGCTGAAATGTCTGCAGTTTGTGAGAAATTTTGGTCATATTACCTCAGAACATATATTGGCAGGACATTGTCCTGGCAAACTAATATGGGCACAGCAGACATAAAAGCCACTTTGGTGAAGGTCTGAAACATGAGTTAAATGTCTCCACTTACCAAATGTGTGTCTTCATGCTGTTTAACAGTGCTGATAGACTAAGCTACAAGGAAATTGAACAAGCAACTAAGATTCTGGCTTCAGATCTGAAGAGGTACTTCCAATCATTGGCTTTGGTTCAGGGAAGAAATTTACTTACTAAGGAGCCTATGAGTATAGATGTAGGTGAGGATGATGCTACCTTTGATAATGATAGGTTCAGTAGCAAACTATACAATGTAAAAATAGGAACTTTAGTTGCACAGAAGGAATCAGAACATGAGAAACTGGAAACTCAACAGCGAATGGAGAAGGACAGAAGCCTCAGATTGAGGCTGCCATAGTGAGGATCATGAAATCAAGGAAGCAACTTGATCATAATAATCTCATGGCTGAGGTCACAAAGCAGTTGCAATCATGGTTCCTCCTAAATCCAACAGAGGTAAAGAAACAGCTTACAGCTTTATCCATTCCTGACATGTTGCTGCTTACAGCTTGAAGGTTTCAACTAAAATCTTTGTATTCAAATGAGGCGGTCCCTGATTATATTATCCTGTTGTATATCATGGCTAAAATTATTTAATTACCGAATATGATAGTTAAGTCATCAGTTAGTCTCTTATGAAATTATTGGGTATAGTAACAATGATTTTCAAATGTCAGCTTTATTTGTCAAGGGAGAATTCTAAGAGCAATACCCTCAAAGGCTGAGATTTGATTAGAAGTTTAATAAACTAAGTTAAATTTAATTAAGGTTTAATTCTTATAGTTTCACAATTTTTATTAGTTCTTATAGTTTCAAAGTTTTTCTTTTATTACCTATATATTTCAAATTTGTTTTCTACCCTGCTGTCAAAACTTCAATAGTACTGTTTAGATTTTTTTTAAAAAAAAAGGTAATAAAAAAAAGTAAATCACTTAAAATCCTAATGACATTAATGAAGTTGTGACAACAAGAGCAAAAATAAATTGAAAATATAAAGTATAAAGATTAAAAATGACATTTTTAACTATATGAATTAAATAAAGGTTATAAAACCATAAGTAATTAAATATTCAATAAAAACATGTAAAGTTATGCTGATCATGTAGTTTTGTTGATATATTAAAATTCTTTGTCAATGGTATTTACACAATTATGTTAGGATCCTTTCATCTTAGTTGCTATCATGTTATTAAAAAATAAAATATAATTAACATGTTAATTCGAGTATAACTAAGTTCATATTTTTTAAGCAAGTCTCAAATTTGAGTATTGTGAATGAAAAAAAAAAACATATTTGAAAAAAGGACTTTACTAAAAAATGGTCAATCAGGTTTCTTAACAAAAATTGGTTATCAGTACAAGCTAATAGATACTTAGTACCAATGTCACATTGACCCCCTCAAAAATAGGAAAATATAGAATAATTATAATATAGCCTATTATTTGAGAAGGTTCTGATAATTTTTGTTTTATATCTTTCCACTTATAACATAACATTATCATTTCACTAACATGAGAGGATTCAAAATTTCAATTCCTTTCTGATTTTATGTTGACCCCATTTTGTATAGATAATAAAAAAGAAGGAAGTAGAATGAATGCCATCTGAAGCATGGATGACAGAAGTTGAAAAGATGCCATTTTCTATATAGATATTTCAGAATCTAGAACATAACAAAAATGATATTTTATAACTACTAATAAAAACAGAAAAACACTTTCAAGCTAATCATATATGATCTACTCATTCTTTTTGATGCACTTCTCTTTAGATTCTGTACATATGTATATCTTTTCAATCTGTAAGCTGATGAAATGTACTAGTACTCCCTCAAACCCTGATGATAACAAACGGAAAAGATATTTGCATGCACATCGTAGGTCACAAACAACACAAAAATAAAAAAGACTGTTCACTGTATACTAAAAACAGAAACTTGTATTCTTTCCTCATTACACCCTTACCTTTCATAATGGATGGCATTTTAATGTTTACATTCATTAACAATAGATATGCATACATCAAGAGGACAAAATCATGTTACCTTTGTCACAGACATCATGTTTAGTTGCAACATATTATTTACCAAAACTTGCCAACCAAGTTCATCACATCAATGATTTTGCACCAGACGAAAAAGTTGAGGATCAACGTTACTCATCCACCTAATGAAATGCTATCAGTAGAGCTATACACCACATTTTGTCTCACGCCACTGAATTGAGAATGCGGATTTGTATTTCAGAGAATGACTTCACATCAATGCCCCATAACCTGCTTTGTGCAGACCAGTTTAAAACATTTTGATATATAAATCAATTTAAAATCAAACAAAAACGAATAATATCATGGAATGATCAGCCACAGACATTTTCGTTGATATAAACATGCGATGTTCACTTAGATGAAGAAGCTCTTACCAGCAATCTATCCCCACAGCATTGGCCCCCAGTTTATCTGCCTTTTGATCATCCCCAATGTGTAAGGCTTTGCAAGTCTCTACATTTAGTTGATCTGAGAAACCGAAAACATTAGCAATGAGAGTTAATCAACTTAAAGCTTCATTGCCAGAACAGAGTGAAGCATGAACAGTACCATTTTCTCCCCTCTAATTCCATCAGAAAAATATAGTTTGCTGCATTCTTATAGAAATGATATTTTTTAATATTTTGTTTAAAGGTAAATGAGATGATATGGTATTAAAGTCATATCCATAAACAGTTAATTTTTGTGAGATCCATTTATTGTAGTATTGTTTCTTACAAGACCCACTTATGCGTGGTGGTGATTGTTCACTTGTAGTTTCTTGCATAGCCGTAATATACTACAGATATCTTGTCAGAGAAGAATAAAAAAAATCTCGTGAGCTGTTGACTGTAATTATTTCATATAGCATCTCTAACTATCAAACACAGGAGGAGGCATTCAATATTAAAGCCTGGAAAAAATGGTATTTAATTAACAACTCAATGGAATATCTACCACCTCTCATTACTTCGCAAGAAAGCCAGAGCAGATTACAAAGATGAAAGATGCTGACTTGCTAAGTACTGTAAACTAGTAATTGTTCTTTAATTTATGCTCAGGATAGTGACGAATATAAAAGGGTAGAAGGTGATAATGTAAGAATCAAATTTATGTAGAGTGAAAAATATATTATTTAACATATGTTGCATATTAAGTCTACAGGAGATAACTAAAAACCATATATACCTAGAGCAGCTTGAAATATTCTTGCATCTGGTTTTTCATATCCAACCTCTGACGATATAATGACAGCATCAAACCTGAGGTGAAAACCAGAAAGCAACACCCTAAAAGTTATGTATGTTTAAGAGGTTCAATAAGCAATCTTTAGAGGAATACCTCCCCGAAGTATCAGCACATTGAAGGAATGAATGATACTCACAGATTTAAAACATTAAGATCCTTCAGTAACTTCCTTAAGCGGTTATCAAAATTGGATACAACGGCCATCTTAACTGTGTCATTGTTTGTCATGTTAGTAAATGAAAACTTCAAAGTATGTAGATAAATGATAGGCTTAACAATGTTAGTTGTTCAAGACAAGAAGACATTTATGTACCCCCAGCATCCTTGAGAAGACTAATTGTTTCATAAGCTCCATCTGGAAGATGCCATGCATCACCTTTTGCATAATACTGACACAAAAAACGTAAAGTTCAAACACAAGTGTACCTCATTATTATTTTGAATACAAATGCTAGTAACATTTTAACCACTCTCCTGCCCATCTATTTTTTCTGAGCAAGTAAGCAATAATATCCAGAACCAACAAGAAGAAAGACAAGAAATAAATGTCAAAACCTATAGATCATAATATGGTCATGTTTCAAAGGATCTGGCGAAAAGCAAAGGGATTGCAATTTTCTTTAAATCCTTTCAAAAAGATTAAATCATTCTACAGATAAAATAGCTTCGTTGATAGAATCATCATGAATTATAAATGAGGGAGTGACAAAAAGAGCAGTCTGCTCACTGCTGCTAAGAAAGTCTACCTCATAAACTTCCTCAAAATAATCTTCATCTCCACAACCAGTGGCTTCAGAAACTACAAGTTTCCAAAATGGCCTCCCATCTCCCTGTTACAAATAAAAACTAATGAGCGTATATTACTGCCATTCCATTTGTCCATCAGGTGGTTTTCTGTTTGCATATCATGTTGCAAGAAATCAAATATGTGGTTAGGATTCATGTTAAAAGCATGTAAAAAAATAAAAATCCACAGTATGGCTACAATACAAAGTTGGCTTCAAAGGGCACAGTAGTTGAGGTACACCAATCCTGTAAACTTAATTTATGCAACATTTTCTTCTTTCTTTCCCTTATAGAGGGGAGCAAGCTTGTGGGCACGGTTCATATTATTAAAGACATTTTCCATAAACATTTTTATACACCATCTTTCCAAAGTTATGATGCAACAGCCCAATGATAAACGGTGATTAAAAACAATGGTATGCACAACAGAAAGACGTCCAAACTTACTGGCCAATCAAGCAAAACATTACAAGAAAAATGATCAAAGGTGTAAACCTGATAACGTAGCTTTTCAGGCCAGGGAGCAGCAAATGCTCTCTTAAATCCTTGCTTTATCATACCAGGATTCACAGTCACACCTGAAGACAGACATTGCAAACACATTAAACATATCCATACTAATAACTAGAGTAAATTAGACTAATGCTCCTCGTGAGATTACACACAGGGTCAATTGTTTAAAATTTGTTAAAAATAGTTTTTTACATAAAACAAACAGTTTTCTACTTCACTGATGTGCTTGTTTAGACTACTGCTTTTTAAATGGAAAAAATCCTTCTTAAAAAAAACAACCTTTTTTAAAAAAAAAAACACTTTTTTGTTAGGCACTTTTTTAATTTTAAACAAACTATTGCTCTAGGGAGGGTTCACGGACATGTATCTCTACATGTTCCATCCCTTGTTCTACCAATATGGAACTTTGGGATGGGGATTCCATCTGGAACAGCCATTGCCTGAGCTGGTCACCAAGTTGAACCTCTCTGATACCAATTATTGTGCACTAGGAAAGGTTCACAAATGAGGTACTATGTATATAATTCATATTCTATCCCTTGTTCAACCAATGTGAAAATTTGGTTATATCCCAACACAAACTAACCCACAATTCTCTTTTCTTTTAACATTTACAACAACCTCCCTTATAGGTGGGAGCGCTGCAATGTTTTGTCAAACAATTTAAGGAGGTAAGGTTAATGTATAAGAGGTATCAATATAATGTACAAGGAAAATGTTGTTAATATCAATAGCGAAGCTTGTAATAAGAGTAATTTAATATATAGAGGCGATGTCGCCAACACACTCTTTTTACTTGTGATTGGATAGAATTATTAAAAATTACAAAATTAAAAAAGAGAACCATTAAATAAAAAGTAAAACCCACAAAAATATATGATAGTTTCAATTAAGTTCGGCTCATCATAGAGAATATGTTGCTAGCATTTCTCTAACATATATTAAGAGGAAAGCAAACATGGATTTGGGTCCTGCAATCCAAAAACACTAGTGTGATTGTAATAGAGATTATTAGAGTACCATATTTGGATCCAATAGCAGCATAAGTCTCCTCAACTGGCTTTGCCAATTGCAAAAGGGTACCTCCAGCATCCAACAGCAATGCATCATATGCCTTCTTACCAGTACCTGTGATGTTATCAACCACGTACTCTTCAGTTAAATATTACCAAATAATAATAACAGCAACATCAGCTACATAATTTGTGAAGTTAATTTCGAAATTACTTACCTTGGCTGACAGGCAGTGATGAAAATCGCAGAGAATTGCGGGGTTTGGGACTGAGAGCTCTGAATAGAGCGTTGGCGTGGGAACATCCCTTCAGGATAGTACCCATCGTCTCATTTCTCAACCTAGTCGTTAACCACTAAGCTATGTTTGTAAAAAAAAAAATTACGAATTAAACTCACCCAACAAAACCCAAGAATTAGCGCCCCAACGACTAAAAAAACCAAAAGTGACGTGTCAGCGTGCTATTGGCTTGGGTTGAAGTCACATCAGAAAATATCGACTTTAGCCCTACTGCTGCCACGTGACATCACAAGATTGGTTGAATTCAAAAGCAAAAGTGAAGTCGCATAAGATGTTGCGACTCCGACCTGTTTAGAATGAAAATAAATGGAAGAAGAAGGAGGAATGCGATTAAGCATATTCATAGAAACTCTTAGACTTCGATCCTAGATAGCCTGTGTGGGCGGGACTTGCAGAGTATCGACGCAGAGAAAGCTATTTCAACCACTTAGTTTTCTGAGATTGTACATTCTGGCGGCAAGCTAAGCCCGGTTAAGCCTTATCACTGACGTTTGGGAGCTGCGTTCTTCTTGCTATTAGTGAGTTAGACTGAAGGGGAGACTACCTTATACAGATGTCATTTTCATCTTCAACTGGTCTAAAATTTAACAAAGTAAAAATTTAATTGATGCAGGTAGTTTGTGAGCCATACAGTGGTCCTAATTTGCACCCAATACCTCAGATATGTCGAGATGGTATTGCCATCTGGAGAGCTGTGGTGCCACTTTCATGTTTTCATATTACTGAGTGGTACTAGCCAGATAGGGTTTTGAGGCAATTTGGTCTTAGGCAGTTCATCCCTCATGCGCCTTCTCAGCTTCAGAGTCTTCATCAACTTACTCTGAGAGGCAAGGAGGAACGACATTGGGTGACATTACTTGACTCTGTATTGAATATTTGGGATAATCGTCTGCAGTACGTTGTTGATGGTATATCAGATCATGGGACGATGAGTTATAATGACGACTATATGATCTAGTATCGTAAGAAGACAAAGTTGTACATTGACCCAAAGCACGCCACAAACGACGTTATGGTATTAGTTCATTGACTTGAATCATAATTTTTTTTAATCTATTTTGTTTTAATATAATTGTAACTATTGTTTGCATGTTTTTCAAGGTGAAATTTCAAAGACTCTGTTGTTCTTGTCGACACCACAAGGCTATGGGACTATTACACCTGATCTTATGCGAGAGCTTGGTTTGAGGATGGCCATGCTCACTTCTAATCTTGAGAGGGTTGTGTAGTCTGCCACCAGCGCACTTGTTGGAGTTGAGAGAATTCCAGTTGAGGAAGTTCAGATCCTCTTTAGGAGTGTGGAGACAATTGGCCTATCACGCAACCGACCTATATTGGATTCACAACCCCACATTATTCCTCCCATGCTAGAGAGAGGTCATGGCATGTACTACACCCCGACGCAATTCACACAACCACCGTCACAGTTGCCCACCATGTATAGCTACCCTGGGTCATATCATCCGCCACCACATACAAAGCACACACCCAGTGGGTCGTATCATTCATCACCACCATCTATGCAACATCTTCATGAGGCAGATTAGGTTGTACAACATATTTTTGGGATGTCGTTGATGGCTACTCAGGGACTTGATGTGACGACGCCGAGTACACCACTTGTACCACAATTCGAGATCCCACAAGATATGTCTCATCTAGACATTTTACTAGTTGGTAACTAGGGACCACAATTTGATGCGGTCGTTAGTAGTCAGATACATCTGCCCTGACGTAATCCCGATAAAGATGCGAGTAGATGAAATCGACCTTGTGGAACGGATCATAGACATGGGCATCATTAACTTACTTTTTTTATTATACTTTTCTCATTTATTGTATCTTTATGCTACATTATTGTATCTTATATGTTTCTAGATTATTATTGTATGTTTGTCTTAGTATGACATTACGAGTTTTGATTATTTTTAACAATGCTATAATTGACAATGTTATAATTAACAAAAATAAATAACAATCCTATAATAGGTAAAAATAATTGGATTGATCCATTTTAATAATTTCTATTATGTTGGTTGTTTAAAGTACAAAGTCATATATTATGACCCTTTTAACCACGTTTTTCACATCTGTGGAGGTTCAGTCCAATCTATTTCGTTCCGAATTTTTGTTGATTTTGGTATTCCTTTAGCTTAGATTGTTGCTAGATCAGGAATTAGCTTCCAATCTTGCTCAACAGGTGGGAATGCATCATCGTTTCCTGTTTCCTGGAGGCCACCTGTAACACCCGGACGTATTTCATTGCTGAAATATTTTCATTTTCTTCATTTATTATTATTATTAATTGAAAATATATCCTTTCATTTAGATTTCTTTAAATAAAATCTTAATATAATTTTTCTTGCTAACAAAAACGTCACCAAAATAAAACACATCACATAGATCATATCGTAACCATACATCAAAAGTTATTTACAAAACGTCACATAGGTACGTAATATTGTGACAATTATAATATATACATTATTCTATTACATCCTCGTGTTAGCTAACATTCCTTGGCATCTCCACACGTGATTACTGAATCTACCTGTCAATCTGCTCCTCCGAATAAAATTCAGGATCATCACAGTGTCAAAACCACAGACACAAACACGCAAGGGTGAGCTTTCCATTAATAGCATATAAAATATTAATATGATATATTTCAAAATCAAATAAATAAATAATGAATTATGACTTAAATGAAATTTCTATATGATGCATACTCCAACCTCAACTCCAAAAATATGCAATGTGGTACCATAATAGATAATACGATGTAATCATCGAATAACTTTACCGACGGTTGGGATTTCCCGGTGTTGCCTGAGAATCTCATAAACAATCATGTGATCATCATGAATTAAATGAATTCTCACCATAAAAATCCCCAAGTCGGCATCCCACCAAGACGACGGCTTAAGTTTATTATCTCGTCCTCTAACTGAGGCCACCTCTTTTGAGGCATGTATGCATGAATGAAAATTTTACCTCCTTTCTAGAATATTATTTAAAATCATTCATATTTCAAAATACCAAAAACAATCAATAACCACCAATAAAAAAATCAAATCAAGAAACACCCATAAACAAGATCAGTATTCGTGAACAAGATCAGATATCGTGAAACGATCGTATACGTGAATAGTACCGTATACGTGAATAGTAACGTATAAGCGACCGTAGTCCAGTGAATAGTACACCAGGTAAGTTCCCAGGAAAGAGTGGTGAAATCACAAATGGATTCCCTTAATAACCAGGTCTTTCCTTAGCCAGAACTTTCCTAGACATGCACTTCCACACTACCACCCTTTTTCCTAACAACAAGAATAGTTCTTTTCTGATGTGGAAGATCGGACAAAACCGCAACCACAGAGTATACTAAGAATACATGAATAGTACCATATACATGAATAGTAAATATTGTATACATGAATAATAACGTATACATGAATAGTAAAATACGGCATACATGAATAGTAAAATACGGTATACATGAATAGTAAAATATTGTATACATGAATAGTAAAATAACGTATACATGAATAGTAAAATACGGCATACGTGAATAGTAAAATACGGTATACATGAATAGTAAAATACGATATACATGAATAGTAAAGTAAGATAAGGACAACTCCCCTTACCAATTCCTCCTAGCTTCCTATCTTCCTCTACCTACTTACTTCTCTCTTGATTGAAGAGATTTCTTCCTAAGAGATTTTGAGAGAATGAAAGAATGTTTTTGAATTTGTGATTATAATTGAAATTCTAGGCCCTATTTATAGAATTTCAAAAGTTACTATTTGCACAGTAATTTTTACTATTTGCACAGTAATTTGATTATTATAATAAACTCGTGTAACCCGTTAATTTATATTTTATTATTATTTTTTTTTTTACTATTTACTACAGTAATTTCAAAAATTCATAATTTTTAATTATTTTTATATTTCTTGAATGTTACACTCTCTGTTATAAAAACCTCTCTTGAACTATATTTAAATTTTTTGGGATGTTACACCACCACTCACCCAAATAAGCCTTCAAAAATATATTTATTCTTGAAGACATTGTCAAAATAATGATAGAAGTCGATGGTCACATATCCACACACAACAATAACGTGTGAACATGGATGATGGAAAACAGTAAACCGATCGCACACTGACAATATCAGTCGATTAGTTTCACTGTTCATTTTTTTCTACCACGTTGTGTCTAGGGATTGAATCTCTCTTTCACTTCAAACCTTGTTTGATGAATATCATACACACAAACAATGTGCGACGGTGTTTCATCTTGATTTCTTCGAATAGCCAGCATAACTTTTGAATATTATACTTGACCGTCCATTAACTCCTGTTGGGTTGGGCGATCATTTTCCACAAAATACTCTTGACACCGACGGTATGTTGATGCTCCGATTTCTATTAGAGATTAGGCAAATTTCTGATTTGTCTGTTACATGTAAACATAAGTGCGAGAAAAACCAAAAAAATAATTCTTGACTAGGTTCCGAGTTTAAAGGAACATTTAGACCCACAATTCTTCTTGATTAGGGTGGTTCTAATTTATGTATGTATAATGTCGCGTATTTTGCCAAAACAGTTGTTACCAAAAACAATTGTTGGTTTCCTCCTACATTATCATGAAATATATATTGTTTATCTATTATTTTGAAAAGGTATAATAAAATTATATTCATAATAACATGTTTTTGTTTGAGCTACCACATTTAGTTGCACATTAAGACTTAAACTGTTATTACCATCGTTTCTTTCATTATCATCTGATCCCGGTAAATTGCCTTCAAAATCTTCAGAACCAAAAGATGAATCCACGTATGAATCTAGAATGTAATCTTGTACAACCTCCCTCATACGGGCTAAGACCATTATACTCAAATGCACCGCCAACATTATACGAAAACACACTACTTGCAACAATTACTCCTATTCATAATTTTACCAAGGCACATGCCCTATTGTTTAAAATGAGTAATTATAAAATTAACATCATCATTATTAACTATTTATAATGTTGTATATTTATATTCTACAAAATATTTAATTGTAATAGATTATATAATTTGATTAAAATGTAAATTAAATTTATGATATATTATTTTTTTTAACCATTTAAAGCTAATCCTCTTTCCATCAATTTATAAATCCTTTAAATATCATTCCTTTATTATTATTAACAATTCAACTATTAATATATATAATAATAATAATTGTATCTTAAATAATTTTGATATTTTTTCTTGTCAAGACCACAATTAATAATATAAATTCTAGCCAAAAGAACTGAATCTATTTTTCCTAAAATTTATTTTCATCTCTAAATATTTTCAATAAAAAATAACAAAAGATTAATTTGTCCCTGTTCAAACTAAGCGTATAACTTAATTAATACTCTTGAAAGTACGGTTTATCTGTTTTTTTTTTTTTTTTTCTGTTTTCAATTTATATTTTCATTCTCTAATTTTTTTTTTTCATTTTTAAATTTTGGAAATTAAAAAATAGTAAAAATATTTAAAATTATATCCATGTCACTATATTTTCATTATTTTAAGTAAGAAATATTGAAAATGAGTTTTTTATTTTTTATTTTCAATTATATTTTTACTATATATTTTTTAATATGAAAACAGGAAGCATTGAACGTGCTTCTATTCTTCATTTACCTTCATTTGGAAGGACAAACACAAGGGAGTGCATCATTCTAAAAAATATGTTAAATATATAACAATTGAATTTTTGTTTAACAAGTTTTTACTGTAAAAAAAGTTTATAATTTAAAATTTTCCATAAATATTTTTAAAATGTTATAATAAAATTATTTTGAATTAAAAATATTTGACATAGAAATAATATTTAATACAATAAAAAGTACATTTATTCCTTTTGTGAATTAAAAATAAAAATATCTTATCGTTTCCTTTTCTTTAAAATTTATCTGATAAATGTGTATGTAAAAAAGGGGCTTACATGAAAAAAACAGAAGTAAAACTGAAAAAGAAAATTCATTCAATAAACAGAAAGGGAAAAACACTCTTTCATCATGTAGGACTTATCACACACTAGCAAGTGATATTATTGTTTAATGTACTCTTCTTGGTAAAAAAAAAATTACCATATTCATTAACTTGATGATTGATATATGTTTTTACCTGTTAAAAATGATATCATATATGAAATAAATGTGTTATAAGGTGTATATCTTTTATATTAACTTTATTTTTTAAAAAGAAAGACAACATTTCTTAGAGATGACTTCTAAAATTTTAACTATCATATTTATCCACAAAAGAAAAGAGTAAAATCTAGTAAAATTTCAAATATTTATATTCCTTAAAATTTTTTTAATTTGATATATGCAGTGTTGTTTTTTAATTTTATATTTCTTAATATAGTTATTTTTTTTTACACTGAAAGCGAAACATACAGACTTTTGCTGATTAATATTTTGTTCTAGTTTCATATTAATAAAAATAAAATAATCACGTGCATCACATCAGCCAAACACAACTAGCTATATCTTAAAAAATTTTAAAGAATAATTTTTACATATTTGAATAATATAATTAGCTTTGATATTTATAAGATTAAACAAGTTTTTTACTCTATTTTCAATGAAATCAAAACACTCTATACAATGAAATACACAATAACTTATTTACTCTATTTTTAATAAATAAACCGTAACTATCATATTTTGATCACAATTATTATTATCAGAAGTTATAAGAGATAATAAAGGTGGTGCCTTTTGACAGTGATATAAATTTTTTATAAATGAATTTTAATTTCAATAACATTTTTTTTAATTATAATAATTTAACAACTCATTTTAAAAGTTTTCATTCTTTTTATAAAATAATTTTAAATGATATAAATCTATCAATATTTTAACTAAAAAAATCTTCAATCAAAACAATCTTTTAAAAGATTCTATAAGTCATTACATTTTAACAAAATCTTTTAAAATCTACAAAATACTTTTACATTAAAATAATCTTTTTAAATATCAATCCAATATATTATTTTTTTATTTAATAAATATTAAATTGGTCAAAATAGAGAAGTAAAAGATAAACATAATATTTTATTACCTAAAATAAAAATTACATATAATTTTTTTCATGGATGATTTGAGAAGCAGAAGGCGGCAAAGAAAACATTTCCCGGCAAAGTGTGAGAGCGCGCGCGCGAATATTCAAATGGCGGAATCCATCCATTCCACGTTCTCCTTCTCCTATTCCCGCCATTTCCCACTCTCCTTTCTCTTCATAATAATGCAAACACCAAATCACACTTAGCGTCGTGTTTGGATCCAAACCCTAGCATGGACATTTCTGAGTTAGCCAACAAGCTCTCTCTCTCCGATTCCAAGCACGTCGTTCGAAAAGCCTCCGAACTCCGTCGCCTCTGCGATGTTCACTTCGATTCCTCCGTCATCGGAGTCGTAAGCTTCTCTTCTCTGCTCTTCTTTCCAATTCAATTCAATTCCATTCCATTTCATTCTCTTCTTTTCTTTTACGAAACTCTTCCTGTTCTGTGTCTTTAGGGCGAGGTAGCGAAATCTTTGATATGTCTCGAAATCGCCGCCACCAGGCTCGGTGTTCTCTTTGATCGATCCTCTGCGGTCAGGCTCAGTGGAATGTCGGAAAGAGCATACATTAGATCTTACAATTCACTCCACAACGGTCTTGATATTAAGTTCGTTTTTCTTCCCTATCTTTTCGCTCTGCGTTTTTCCTTTTTTTTATTTTATTTTTCTTTCTGTTTACCAAGTGTTTGTTTCGTGTTTTCAGGATGAAGATAGATGTGAGAGAATTAGCGATTCGGTTTGGTTGCGTTCGCATTATTCCTTTCGTTCGTGACGGTCTCAAACTGTGAGTTATCTGCCACGTGTTTGATAAAATGCTAAGGTCATAGTTAGAGAAACTTCTTGATGAATATTTATAAAAGAAGAAAATAAGAAAGTGAATTAGGTTGGACTTAATGAAGTGTTTATTGAGAAGTTTATACAAATTTAACTTAAAATGCTATGTTGAAACTTCATGCTGAACTTTCTACGCTTTTTGTACAGGTATAAAGATCGGTTTCTTTCGTCGTTGCCAGCTTCTCGTCGAGCAAGTGCTGATTTCACGCGTCCGGTGTTCACTGCTGTGGCCTTTTATTTATGTGCTAAGAAGCAGAAGGTACCTTGACTAGAACTGATTTGGATATCATATAGATGGTCATTGAATGAAATGTAATACTGAATGTATTAAGATTGGTTCTACAGGAATTATAATATTATTAGGTGGCTTTTGAGTATAAGTGCTTTGCAAGTGCAATTTTGGTTGCAATTTTATGGTTTTTGGGAATTTTGTGATGGTATTGTGGCCACCGTTGTAGTTGCATTGACTGTAGTTGCCTGCGATTTTCTATAATATGAAGGATCGTGAGAAAATTGTGACTTTAATTCAAAGTTGTGGTTGTGTTTGATTTGCAGCTTAAAGTAGACAAACTTAAGCTTATTGAGCTCTGTGGTACATCTGAATCTGAGTTTTCCAGTGTAAGTGTTGTATGTTTGGATGTTGAATGTAATGATTTTATTGTTTCTGTGATTAGAGGTAGTGATTTTAAATGGGTTTGTAAATGCCTCTGCTGTAGGTTTCTGCTAGTATGAAGGATTTGTGCCATGATGTTTTTGGTGTTGCGAAGGAAAAGAAGGATCCTAGGGAAGTGCAGTCAAATCGAGGTATGCACATTTCCCATATTGTTGGTCATAATGCATCCATGCACTGCTTAAAGTGGGCTATTCTATCCATTTTTTAACATCTATTTTTGCATTGGGTGGTTTCTTTTTTTGTTTCGTGCCCATGTTGTGCAGATTTGCTTGATGTTTTGCCAAGTAAAAGGAAAGCCGAGGAAGGTGGTTATTTATCCGATGATGGTGCGGAGGTACTAATTTTTAGTTTCTTTTTGTAACTAACTAGCAATTTTGTTTCGTTAAAAGATGTTTTTCCCTTTAAGTTTTTAGGAAGATGTTCTTCAATAAATTTTTACAAGCACCAGACACACATGCTTCTTTTTGGGGTTAATTTGTTCTTATCTTAGATTATGTATAAATGTTATTGTGAAGCTCAGCCTATCTTGGTTTATCCATGCTTGGTGCAACAAATTCACCACAGTTCTCTATAGATTGTTCTTGAACAATGTCTTGTGTACTTTGATACCGAGTCTTAGTATTAAGGAGTTAGAATCTGTCTAAGATTTACTTGATCCATTAGTTTCTCTTTTTGCTTCCGTAGTTAACCATTAACTATCATTTCCAAACATTGATGCCGAGTCCTGTTTTGGATAGCTTTATTATACTGATTAAATGTTGACAAAGTCATTTTGTAATTTCAATCCAATATCTATTATATGCTAGCTTTGTAGTTATTTCCTAACTTGCTTGATGAAGAAATAATTGGGGAGTTAAGCCTGGTGTGCTAGCATGGATCAGGATAGAGCTAAATTACTTAGATTGAAAATTCCACCAAAGGGTCGTCTTAACTCTTGTCAAATTCTTCTGGTTATCTTCGGAGATCAGACTAGCTGACTCTCTGCAATCTGAAAAAGAAATTAAGATTATACTCAGTATTTATGAGCATTTATATTGCATTTGCTCAGTGTAGGGTGTCGCCTCTATTTAGCAAAGGGTCGTTGTTAGTTGATTCTACGAAGGAATAATAGTTTCTATTTGGAAAAGTAACTTATTGTTGCGTATCTGAGTTTGAATGTATGCAACAGAAAGTGAAGTAGAAATTTTCTGTTCTTCAATACTAATTCACCACAATCTAGTCTCCATCTTGTATTTGTTTAAAAAATGAAGACTTCATTATTCTTACAAATTGGAAAAGGTTGCTTTTCCAATTTGTAAGAATAATGAAGTCTTCATTTTTGCGTTGCTAAAATTGACTACGGAATTCAACCAATATTTGTTGTGTGTATCCAGCTTTCAAGTTATAAAAAGGCCAAAAAAATGGAAAAACGTGATTATGAGAAGTGGAAATCTTCTGTGCTTACATCCAATCAACAAAACAAGAAAGAAGGTACTTAGACAATTCTTGAGTCTTCTTATCCCTCAACTAATCCAAAGACAGTTGACCTTATTTTTTTGTGCATTCTGTAGCACCTTGCAAGCGAACCAAGCAGACTAGTCTCAACTTCCTCAAGAAATCTTCCGATACGCAGGAGTTGGAGGCCAAATGAGATGGTATTGCTATGTTTTATGATACAATATGATTTTGGTGGAAGTTCAGCACAGTATAAAAAAAGTACGAAAAAAGATGACATTAACTGATATTGTAGAATAGAACTCAATTTTGTTAAAAGAAAGTTATCT
Organism: Hylodesmum podocarpum; assembly: GCA_026586105.1. Taxonomy (NCBI): domain Eukaryota; kingdom Viridiplantae; phylum Streptophyta; class Magnoliopsida; order Fabales; family Fabaceae; genus Hylodesmum; species Hylodesmum podocarpum. The sequence goes on from JALJEV010000131.1 coordinate 9,642,453, forward strand.
TTTGCGGAATTTCCAAAGCATTAGTTTACAGCAAGAATTCTGTACAGACTGGCATCCCCTTTATTGACTTTCATTGGTATTTAGCTTCAAAACAGGTTGCGAATAGTTTATACATTTAAATTGTACATTTCTATTCGTCGTATACATTTAGCACATGTTACTTGACTTTACTATTTGACTTCGAATTTTTTGTTCACTGTTTTAATTTTAATTTTAAATGGATATAGCAGGGTTGGGAAGACAAGCATGATAATGTTGATATCATAGCTGGTAACGTGGCTATTGTCTTGCTGAAATTATTCCATGCAAAATAAAAAGAACTTAAACTTCCACACTTGAAGCTTTTTCATTATTATATTTTATTTTTTATAATGTATATAGTTTGGAACATGGGACTCTGGGAGTATTTATGATTAATCTATAAAAAGAAATAATTATGAGGTGTGAAAGTATTTCATAATATGCTTTAGCCTATTGTGTTAACAACAATTCAAATTGGAGAGGTTAATCTTCCAAAGTGACAGCAGGTCGTCTTCTTACGACATAGACAAATTTTGTTGGATTTGACCCCTCGATAAACTTAAACTTGTTAGACTTGTTTGTTCAAAATATTCTGTTGGCAATTTGTCATATATAAGCCCCTGGTAAAATAAACAGCTATGGGCGTCCCAGCTGTTAAATTTCTACATAATAAGTTCAAACAACTATGACCGAAATTTCTAAATGCTATGGACAAAACTGCATCTGTTTTTAAACAACTGTGGGCGGCTCAGTTTCTTTATTTATTTTATAGAGTTTAGTTTATATGTATTATAAATGTAAAAGAAGACTTAACATTTTATATATATAAAAGATGTAGTTAAAATAATTTCATAGAAATAATTCCTTCTAATTCAAGGCATACATGATTTTAAGGTAGTCAAAATAAGAATTCGATTTTATTCTTTTAAAAATGTGGGATAATTGTTTTAACACTGTAAATTTTTTTACATAGTAGACATATACTTATTGTGAGTACTTTCTTTATACGAAACCATCAATTAGTCAATAAAAATCATTAAATAAATTATAAATACTAATTTTCAATTTTTTATTGGGTAAAATATATTTTAGTTCTTTTCATTCCTCTAATATAAAATTGCGCTATTTTTAATTTTCAGTGTGCTTTTAGACAATTCTCAATTAGTAATTATAAAATTCTATCTTTTTAGACAAAAAGTAATACAGTTCTAAATTAGATTGACAAAAATATTAAATTTTATTTTAAAAACTAAATTTGAAAATTTTTAAAGTGAATATTTTACTTTTTTATTCTATAATTAAATACGGACAAACTCAACCTGAGAATAATTCATTTTTTATTATTTTTTAAATGTAACAATAGTTCAATAAAAAAACATAAACACATTATCAACTCGTGATCTACCTGCTTTTTTTACCTATTTTATCCTTCAACGGTTATTAATGACTTTAATTAAATTCCCTCTAATTCCAATTTTTGTAAAGGTATTATTACTTGATAAATTAATTACTTTTATTCTCCTGTACTTATAAAAAAATACAAAAAAATTACAGCTAGACAAGCACGAATGGATGTCTCTCTGGTAGTTATTTTATAACAATAATTTTAAAGTACAAACAATTAACTTAAAAATTTATGAAAATGTATGGACATGTGTTTTCTTAAATTGGAAATTGGGAGTACCTGTTTTTAAAGTTTTGAAAATATTATACTAAGAAATTAAAACGAAGAATGAGATTTCACTTGTCCTTCCTTCGTTATTTGTCGCGCATAACTGACTGACTCTCTGTCAACTCAAACGGCCACACGTTCAAAACAGGCTCCCCAGCTTAACCGGTCAAACTCGGCGTCGTTTCGATGATCTCATAAAGCCCCATGGTTTCAATCCTCTGCGGACATAACTACACAAACTCTCTACTCCCAACCAATCATAACCTTTTTCACACATCGCACCAACGCCCACTTTACGACACGTGCGAGTGAACCACGATAAGTTCATACGCCGAAATGCACATGATCTCACGATATTTTCCCATAGCGTGAAGAGTCACGGAGCCTGGAATTGGAGCATTTTCAACATTCTTTCTCTCTCTTTGGAATCTTCCTTCTGCGTGGAACCCTAATTATTTAATAGGTTCGTTTTTTTAATTGGGGTTGGCGGCTAATCCAATCAATCATTTGGGGTTGGAGGAACAAGAGAAGTGAGAGTTTCAATTTTTTTTGGTTTTTAATTAGGGTTTTCTTCATCTGGCGCTGACCCTCTTGTTTTTTGGGGCTCTGAAATTGATGCAAATTTTGGGTGTTTTGGGTGGTTGCTGAATCAAATCAAGGGAAAAAAATTTGATTTTTTTTTTTTTCTTGTGGGGTGGTGTGAAATGGATTTGGGGGTTTCTGATGAGATGTTAGGCACTTTTGTGCCGATAGTAGTTTACTGGATTTATTCTGGGATTTACGTTGTTCTGGGGTTGTTTGCTGAGAATTATCGGTTACATTCTCAGCAGGAAGAGGATGAAAAAAATTTGGTGTCAAAGGGTGCTGTTGTTAAAGGTGTTCTTCTCCAACAGCTAGTTCAGGCTGTGGTTGCAACCCTCTTGTTTGCGGTGAGTTGAGGTCATAAGTTTCTAGTTTCTTTTTTTTTTTTTTTTTTTTTTCATGGTGTGTTTATATTTGAATGATTCCTGATGAGAAGATTTATTATGTAAGTGAGTTTTGCACGGGCAAAACAGCTTTTCAGATGTTTAATTGCCCAACACGTTTATATTTTGGCTTCTTTATTTCTTTTGTGGAATGATAGACCGTAGACTATACACCAAACAAAGTGCTTTTTGTTATTTTGCGTTATGTTGTGTTTATGGAGTATGTCACAAGTAACCCTCATTTTCAAATACTATGCGTGCTTTGCATAATTTGCTTAGTTGGTGTGTAATAATGCTCATTTTCTGTTGTTGATTCTGATAAGATTTTGTTGCTATTCGGTATATGTGAATTTAGTGCTCACTTCTTTATTAGGGGTTGAGAATTTAGTGCATGTGTGTGATTAAATTGCTGTTTGGCCTATGTTTCTATCACAGGCTACTTCATGTGGGAGAGTTTGTGGCTATAGATACTTTAATGGGTTATACTTATAGTCATTTCTTAGTATGTGTAGACTAAATAAGTATATTCTTTTCATAAAGGTTACGAGTTCTGAGCTCCAGTGCAGAAAGTTTCTTTTATTGTCTTCCAATCCCCCTAACTAAAGAGGATCTTTGGATTCATGAATTTGTCTGTCTTTATATTGTTTGAGTGCTCAGGGATGTTTAAAATTATGCCTGTGGTTGATGTATTAATAGTATTCTGTTTCCTTGATAAATGTTATTCTCAATGGATTGTCTGAAGGCCTTGTTAGCTGATTGAGTGAAGGAGTTGACTTTCAAAACCAAGAACTGACCTGACTCTTTTCTGAGCAGGGAAAAATTTAAAGAACCATAATCCAGTTTTGATGATAATGTGAAACTGTTTGCTTGATACTTATTAATTTTGGTTCAGGCTGTTGAATAGTTTTTCGAGGTAAACAAAGGGAGTTTAGTATTTAGTCAGACAGATGAATATTTCATAATTACAGCTAATAATTTTTTTATAGAAGAAATTCATTAAGACAGAAAAATTTATGGAGTGATTGGGCAATTAGGAATCCATGAGGATAATAAGAACATGATACAAAAACAATGAAAAAGTAGAATATCATTGGAGCAACCAAATTGTTTTATATCTTGTTAAGGAGACATGTCAAAAAGTCCATGGGCTTTACACCAAATCCTAAATCTTATACCAAATCTAATGCTACAGTGTTATACCATCGAGACCTTAAAAATGTTAGATTGACATTCATAAAGAAGACAAAAAGCAATGTGATTAAGGGATTTGGTTTTGGTTATAGCAAATTTGTTCTTTTGTTTTAAAAAAAAGTTGTGAATTGTTACCAACATTGACTGACTATGCAAACATTTAATCCAATTTAAAATTTTGCATATACTATGGAGTGTTGTCTTGCTAAATCTCGTGTCACATTTTGTCTGGTATTCACTGATCTAATTGTACCTTCTGTATCGATATGTTAAATTATTGCAAAATTAAGATTGGTTCTGGATAACAAAATTGTAATTGGGTCTGTTATTGTGTAGCTGACAGGAAGTGATAGCCAAGATACTACCAGCCAGAATACTTCTCTACTTGTTTTAGTAAGACAATTTGTCACTGCTATGCTTGTAATGGACGCATGGCAATACTTCATGCACAGATACATGCATCACAACAAGTTCCTATACAAACATATCCACTCTCTGCATCACAGACTCATTGTACCCTATTCGTACGGAGCTCTGTACAATCACCCTATTGAGGGGCTTCTGAATGACACTGTTGGTGGGGCTTTATCTTTCCTACTCTCCGGAATGAGTCCTCGAGTCTCAATCTTCTTCTTCTCCTTTGCCACCATCAAGACAGTGGATGATCACTGTGGTTTATTGCTCCCCGGAAATCTTTTCCATGTATTTTTTAAAAACAACTCAGCCTACCATGATGTACACCATCAACTCTATGGCAACAAGTACAACTTCTCACAACCATTCTTCATTATGTGGGACAAATTCTTGGGGACGTACATGCCATACACATTGGAGGAGAGAGCTGGTGGTGGTTTTGAAACTAGACCTTGCAAAGATTACAAGGATGATTGATTAACCTTTTTGCTTGATGAGCATTCTTTATCTGTACTAGTAATGTTTTTATTTGTTATGAGGAGCAACACTGCCTAAGTGATTATGTCTGTATATACATATGATGTGTCCTGTTCTATATATTTTTATTTTTGTTTCCCTTATGTCCATACTAGATAGACTTAATAAAGGAAATTGAGGAGCTACTCAGCTACCTATACCTTTTTCACCCTTGTATTGCTTGCTGCTACACTAAATCATACCTTGTATCCTCATGTCTTGCCTTGTTTAACTTGCTTGCACATGCAATCTTTGATATCCTAATACTGCATTTGTTTTGCTGATTTTGTATATCTGGTTTTATGGCCTAACTACAGTTATTTAATAAATGTTGTATGGACCTGTATCTAATCATGTACAGGGTGGACCCTATAATTTTTATAATTGAATGAGATAGATGTATGTATCTACTAACCATTTGTATTGTAGTGTACTCTTAATTGTTTGTGGGGAAGATGTGTGTATTATGATGAGATAAAAATGCCAAAATTGTCGAAGTTTTTTCTTTCCTTAGTAATTGAGCTGTCTGATTCTGTATAGGCACAAAATGGAACAGAAAATTGACGTGTTTTGTTGCCTTTCTTCTCATTTTTCATAAGAGACACCCTTTTGAATTCATAGAAAACGTTCAGGCTTAAAAATATTGATCTGATTAATCAATTTGTCATATATATTTGCTAACTATTTTTTTTTCAAGTCCCTACCTATCAAATTAATTATTTTTTTTTTGTATATATTTGCTCCATAATTTTCATTTTTATACTTTTACTTTTTATCATCTAATATTAATGGTGACTTGAAATGACATATCTAGTATTATTATATGTAATGTTAATTCTAAATTATAGGAACTAAGATCTAAAGTTTGCATTAAAGATTAAATGAGTAAAATTTCCAAAATTACAGGGCAATAGACAAGTGGCCTTGACTTCTGAATGGTGGTTATTTTATTTAGTTTTATAAGTAAAGCTCAAACTATGTTTGTGCTGTTTTAAGGAAATAAAAAAAAGTTTTCTATAACCCATTTTAAACGTGATTTTATATATATAAAAAAACTTATGTGTTACAAACTCGATCAGTTTTTTTATTTTGAAAAAAAAGTTTAAATAACTGTATAAAAATATTTTCTTAAATAATAGGTTGACAAAATATTTTAAATAAAAAAATAATTGTATAGGTTATAAAATTAGTTATGAGAAATATATATATATATATTTATATATATATATATATATATATATATATATATATATATTAAATAACAAGTTCAGAAAGTGGTTACAGGAGAAAATATTTTTTTTTCTTAACTTTTTTATTTTAAACACTATTTTCATAACCAATTTTGAAAAAAAAAATGATTTTCCTTGGTAATTGATTTTGTAATGTGTACAATTATCATAAAATCACATTTCAAAATAGGTAAGGGAGGGATAATTTTTTTCTATTTTTTATTTTTTCCATAATTGATTTTGTAAAAAAAAAATAGTGTTTTGCGTTTAGAATATTTATTACATACATATGACTTGCTCAGAGCATTAAACACAAATTCCTAAAATATTTCCAAAAAGACCTACTTAATTTTTTATTTTTTTTAAAAAAAACATTTTTAAGCTTTTTCCCAAAGTTTATTTATACTTAATGAAACAAACGGTGTCACATGTGCACGAAAATATAATTGCATTAGAAAAAATATAATTGCCCAAAGTTTATTTATTATTGTTATTGTTACACCTTATATAAACAAATTATTTGTATTAGAAAAAATAGTTTCTGGCACGTGTCTATATAAACAGTTCTGAAATGCAATTTGACTGCCGGAAGAGCTGGATCCCCAAAAAACAAAGATTTTCAGTCCTTTTCTTCTTTAAAAAAAAATGAAATTTAATGCTTTAAATAAGATTTTTTAATGGAAAAATACAAATTATACGTATGTATACACAAGACAATAAGTGGGAAGAAGGTAAAAGAAAAAGTTTATTTTGTGAGTGAATTGGTTGGTTAATTATTTATTGAAGACTATGAAATAAAGTTGTTTTTTAATTAATATTTTATGATAAAATGAAATTAAAATTTTATTTTGTTATTTGAAAAAAATAATAGAATATAAATAGATCAACAAATAATAATTTTTTATCCTATTAATACAGTAGAAGGATTTGAATTCTGAAAAAGTTTTATTATCATAATTATTATATTTAATAAAAGTATACTTTGTCCATGTAAAAGATAGTAGAGAGATATTACAGAGATTCAAATACATTTCTTTTATGTTATTTTTTTAAATTAATATGGGTATGAAATAATTAAAAAAATATTTTTTAAAAGTTAAAAATATATATATATTTTTAAAATATATTCTTTTACCTTTTTCAAAAGATGTGAAATATTGTGTAAATTAACTGATGAAAAAGTAATTTTAATTTTTAGATAAATAAATGAGAAGAAAAATACTGAAATACACCTTGTTTGGATTAAAATTAATGAAGATAAATCATAATTAATTTCTCCAGGCTTCCAGGAACATCTCAAGTCTTGTTATGATTTGGATTTCTCTAGACAGGATAGGACTGTTGATTTAATTTTATCCTTCATTTGCCATTAGTGACGTAATTGAGCACCAAATATCTTTTACCTTAAATGTGTAAAGAATAGTGTGTGGTTAGAATGATAAATCAACAGTGTTAGGTCGTATTCATCATCACTAACCACTAACATATATACCTTATTCACTGTCTTTTTGGCTTATGATAAAGATATCATTAGACACTACATGACTGCAATATGATCTCTAGACATATATATGTTTGTGTGGCGTTTTTCAAGTTTGGGAGGTTCTTTCATTACAAAAATGGAATATGAATTGTATTATTGAAAATCAAATCAATTGTGACTGACAATTTGCATTGTATCCTAACAGCAAAACTGACATAACACATTACTAACCCTTTGTTTTGCTATCTAACACTGTGAAGGTTAGTTGCTTCCAATTATATGTATTCAAGTTGGCCATATCCAAATGTGCATAGTCAACTGCTAATTCAAGAAATATACAATTCATATAAAAGATAAATAAAAATTCGGTTGGTTAGATGAATTAAATTGAGAAAAAATTATATTTATAAAAAGAAGTCTATTTAATTATATTGTGGATATATATCAATTATTCTGTAATAAAATTAAGGTAGATAGTGATAGTCGGCTCACTTAATTAATTACTATAATTTTTATCTAGTAATAATTAATAAAATATAAATAAAATATTAAAAAAATTAAAAGACTTGTTCTTTTAAGTTATTTTAATAAGTCAAGTAAAAAAAAATACAATTCTTTTACAATTTAATCTGATTTGGTCTATATTTTATTTCTTGATCCGATAATTAAATTAAATCAAATGTCATAATCTTATTAGTGGCACTTCAACATGACATATAGCCACAATAATCCTCTTTAATTAGTTGTATAGAAAAATAATAAAGCATAGATATTAAAAATGGCAATTGCATAATATTCTGTTTTATGATTGGAGTGGACAATTAATCTGTTAATTGACACCACATATAAGCTTGCATAAGCAATGAAGTTCCCAGAATAATATTATATCTTGCATTCAGATCTTCTCTTTTTGTTGCATTAATGTCTTATCTGCTTTTGCTTTTTCAGTAATAAATAATCAATTTGTAGTTTGTTGACCACATTATTACATGGCTGCATGCTTTACCATTGTCTATGGAGGCCTATGTTGAAAACCTTCATTAATTGCTGGATGGATAAGTTTGATATTTGTTACATTTTGAGGGAATGGAACTTGCAGGACTTAATCAATTATCATATACTATATGTGCTTTCATCTAATCCATGAATAAAATTCCATTTGATTGAGTAAGGATTGATTTCAGTAGAATCTCAAAATTGAATTGTGTTTAATTTATGATTGAGTTTAACATTTAATTAACTTTTAGTTAAAATAATATTTTAAAATTTAAACAAAATTTATATTGAAGTAAATTTAGAATGTGATTTTTGTTAGAACTCAACCTGAAAAAAAAAAAGTAAAAAAATAAACTTAATTGGTATCTCCAAATTTACTAGAATAAAATTTATTATTATTATTTTTGAATAAAAAATTATAAATTATTCTATAATTTTTTAACAGAAAAATTAAAAATTTATTTTGTTGTCACATTATTTAAAATTTAAAACATACATATTAATTCAAGGAATGATGCCATTAAAAAAATATTATTATTTTATCTTATATAAATTTTTCTCTTGTCTTTTTATTTAATACTTACTAATATAAAATTTTAAATTAACATATTACATGGTAATTTTAATTATAATTTAAATCTAATTATTCTGCTAACATGGTTTTAACTATACCTCTCACACGTACACACAAAGTAATTTTAGTTATATCTTATAAATTTCTGGATAATTGACACCAAAAAAATTAAAGAAAGATGAATAACTTGATGGACCACTTTATTTATGAATTAAAAGCAAGTAGCTAGCTTCATTCCTTGGTGGTCATATTAAGGTGTCGCTTTTGCCAGTTGAATGTTGCTGTAAGGACATTCTCTCCAATTGAGGTTTGAAAGTTACCTGTTGCACACTGAAACTTTTGATCACTGATAAGAACCTCCTCATTGGTAGCACCTTTTGTCTTTATTACAAGCTCTTAGTATCACATGATCAAAAAGTGTTTCTGCCATGAATTTTTTATGCATTGTTCAACAAAATGAGAAATGATTAGAATATTATTGCCTATCATTATCCCTTTATTATATTTGAAGGATGATTAACTTTACAATCATTTTTTTTTCCTATTATATTTGAAGACACTCTCACTTTTTTCCCCACCCCATAAGAAAATATCATGAAAATGAGAATTTTTAAAATCTAAATATAAGAAGAAGTCATAATTATATGATGAATGGTTTTTCAAATAGTTATAATAACCCGATAGAAGGGTTAATTAAGATTTTAATTTTTCATAATTAAAAGTTTTCTATTTTTGTTTTAATAAAATTTATTTTTTATTAATATTTTTAACAGTTAAATGTTGACATGAAAGTATTATGTGCTTTTTTATATAATTATGTGAGTCATTAATTGTTTTTAATTAATAATGTATATAAAAGATACTAATAAAAAAATAAAAAATATTATTAAAACTAAAATTTGAAATAATATAATTTAAGAAATTAAAAATTTAATTAATCTTAAAATATACCCAGAATATTTCCAAATGTTTTAACTCTCTTCTAAACTAAGAACATTTCGCACCTCAAACGGGTTAAACGGTTGATATTTTGTGTCTGACTTGTTTTATCACCCCTGGTGGCTGGTTTAAAGGTTTGATAACATTGTATCATGAAATGAGTCAAAATTAAGTTTTATAGAACATTGTTTTTTAAATAAAAAATGACTAATAAAACTTATGAAGATTTAATTGTGTTTTTGGTCATCCAGGCATTATAATTAATTATATGATTTTGATTTTTCGTGTCCTGATTGTGTGAACTGGATTTTTCAAATATCACAATTGTGCAATTTTAATCATTCGATCAAATTTTCATTTTAGTTAACTTGCTATTAGATGATGATACAATAATGTATTGTTTGACAATTATACTGACATGGCTTAATTACATTTTAGGTTTCATGCAATTACAATATTTAAGAGACTAAAAATGTAATTAACACACATCTAGGTAGCTAAGAAATATGTTAGTTGTCACATTAACACATCATCATCTCTTTCGACAACAAAATTAACTTTGCCTAATTGGAACCTAAAGATCAAAATTACACCATTAAAATACTGAAAAAAATAAAAAATTAATTAAGCCTAATATAATTTTTTCTTTTATATAAAATTAAAATATGGATACTCTTGACCTATCTTGTCTTGTTCCACTAGTATGACCCATGGATTTATATTTAAGAAATTATATTTTATATATTTTAAGGACCACTTGTATACTGAGTCATTTTAACTAAGTTCAATGTTATATATAAAAAATATAATTATTTTAAATATTTATATATTAATAATACGAATTCTTGAATTAATAGATAATGTTTTCTATGATATAACACTATATTTGTATTGATAATGTTTATCTTGAAATATACTTCAACCTTAGTTGTATACTTATTTAATTTTACAATTTAACTATATACAACATTAAAATTGATATATTATGTCAACAAATTTGGTTGGCCCAACTTTATTCTATATGTTATCTCAACAATTGTCAAGCCCTCTTGTGAATTGTGATTTCTTCAGACAGGACAGGACTGCTGGTTTTATCTTTTCTTTGTCATTATTGACATGAAAATTCATCTCAAAATCAACAAACTAAAACCCTTAAATGCAAAGAGAATGTGTGGTTAGAATCATAAATCAGCCATGTTAGGTCGTATTCATCATCTAACTACGAACAGATATACTCATATACCTTACTTGCACTCTTGGTTCATGATAAAGATATTAGACACTAGATCATGACTAGAATATGACCTCCAGACACAGGTTTTGGTGACATTTTTCAAGTTTAGAGGCTCTTTTTAGCTCCACGTGAAGGCTAGTGGGGCCCTATTTGAGAACTTAAATGCCATAATCTCTATCATGGCCCATGACAATCATATATGGTCACAATGATAATCTTTAGTCAGTGATACATAGAAAAACTAATGCATAGACATTTAAAATGACAACTGCTTAATATTCTGATTTATTTATTGAAGAGGACCATTAATCTGTTAACTTAATATGCACCACATACAAGGTTGCTCAAACAATAAAGTTCTAAGGATGACATTATATTTTCCACATAGATCTTCTCTCTTTGCGGCATTAATATCTTATCTGCTTTTGCTTTTTCAATAATAATTAAAAGCTTATTGACCACAGTATCACATGGCTGCATGCTTGGCCATTGTCTACAGGGCCTATGTGGAAAAACTTCATTAACTGCTGAATTGAAAAAGTTTCATTGTTGCATTTTAGAGGGAATGGAATATCCTTCTAGCAAATAAATACCTTACTCTTTTATTAAAGTTCTTTTAAAAAAAAATTTAGAAATGTAAGTTATGAGTTTAACTCAACCCTACAAAATTAATATATAAAGTGAGATTTACTCCCTACTTACTTATATATATATATATATATATATATATATATATATATATATAATAAGTTATGTCTCTAGGTAATGTAAGATCTCCAATAAATATGTAGATGCTAAACACGAGATCTTCTATACATTAGTAATGAAATTTTCATTTTATTTTCATAAATATATTCTTAATCATACACTATATGTGTTTGCATATGAGGAATGTGTCGTGTGTTAATTTAAAATTTTACTTCAGTGAGCATTAAAAATAGAGAAGACTGAACTATATAAAAGAGTATTAAGTTTTATTTATGCGCAGTATCCTTAAATCTAGTAAATACATGTATTAGATTTTAGGTAATGTGTATCTAACACTCTGGGTAGGGTAGGATAGGATGTAATAGTTTTTGTTCAAAATTTATATCCGGGAGAGTTTGTAGTTTTTTGATGAGGGTTTGTAGTTTTTTTTTCAAAAATTACAATTAGTAAATTTTATCCCAACAAAATGTGGATTAGGTCTCGAGACAACGGACCACATTAATTTATTCTTGTTAAACTCACCGAACCACGTTAATCATGTTAATTTTTTTACTGCCCTGAGGGTTCAGTTCCCAACAAAATGAATTGAATTTCATTTGAATGAATCAAACATTGATTTCAGAATAATGTCACAGTTGAATTGCAAGGGGTTCTAGTTAGTTAAACTAATTTCAATCTCCCTACCTGTATGGATTTTTGGATAATTGGCATGACAAGAAAGATGACTAACTTGATGGACCACATTATTTATGATATAGCTTTGGAATTAATTGCAGCTATCTTCATTCCTTGGTGATTGTGTTAAGGTGTCGGTTTTGCCAGTTGAATGTTGCTGTAAGGACATTCCCTCCAATTGAAGTTTGGAAGTTATCAGTTGGACACTGAAACTTTGGCTGATCAAAAGCTTCTCATTGGTAACACATTTATCAGTATTATTGGATATAAGCTCTTATTATCACATGATTAAAAAGTGCCCCTGGCATGATCTTTTCCTCCATTGGTCATTGCAAAACAAAAGGTGAGATGATTAGAACATAATTGCCTGTGATTGCCCCCTCATTGATGATTAGCTATACAATCATTTTTTTCTTCCTATCTATTGGTCAGATGAACTTATAGAAGATATATCTCACTTTTCCTCATCCCTTTTATTTCACTTGTGGTCCTATAAGAACAATATCATGAAAAGTGAAAAGTGAAAAGGCAAAGGTTCTGAAAACTATGCAAAGTCATTCTACTGCTATGGTCCTCAGGATCAGATGCAACAATGCATAAAAACAAAACGCTATGGAACAAGCACGAAATTTGATGAGAGAGCATTTAAAGAAGCGGTTTCCATTTCTTTGACAATACGAGGTCACCTTTTATATTACATCTTTCTTTATATGTGACCAAATGCATGAATACAAGGCATCAATTTTCATTGAGACTTTTCTACCAGAAAGTGCAAAGACTGAATGAAAGTGTACATAACAAAGCAAGTGGAAGAGTACATGAAGATCAGCAAGAGGGAAACATGAGACACTTATTTCCCATTTGAGATGGGGACTGTGGACTAAAAGCTTATCTACTTCTGCTACCATTATTGTTGGATAACACATGAACCAATAAAAATGAAACTCTATCACACAAATTCAAGATCCAAGATGCATAATTGAACAAAGAGTGAACCCTCACTTTAGTCTCTTATATTGTGTTTGTCAATCATTTTAGTCTTCACCTTCATTAAAATTTACTTTAGTCCCTAACTTCAGAAAATGTCATTCACATCCTTTTTCATTTTTATTCACTAATGTTAAGGACTAAAGTGAACAACATTTCTCTAAAGTCAATGACTAATGTAATATATTAGAGAAGTTAAGAGACTAAAATGAAAAATGCATACAAACTAAGTGAGGGTTTACTCATTGATCAAATTCCAAATACACAAATACGTACTCAAGCAAGAACCTAAATGTACAAGAGTTGTGAAGGATGTGGTGAGAGTGAGCGCTGAAGTGGCGGTGTAGCATAAATAGGTTGCTTAAGTCTTTCACCAAAACTTGCCTCCTTTGTTTCTGCCTTAAACTCTGTCACATGAGGGAAAGTGTCTGATCTGCGGCGAGTGTGAATGTTAGAACTTGATTTCTCATATGCTGTGAAGGCATCCACAGCAACTCCTACTGATTTCTGGCTCTTGCAACCCAACAGCATGCTAGGACGCCGCCTATGCATCTCCTTGATGGATTTTGGTTTAGAATTGGAGGGAACTAAGGATGTCCTAATTGGACTCCGTGTGGTTGCTATTGACCTTTGATCATCATAATCTGACATGGTTGAGTACTCTAAGGCACTGGCAGTGGCCACACTCCATTCTATGCTTGCTTCACTTGGTGCATAACAAGTCGCGGGGCTGGCACAAGTAGAAACAACATTGGATGTTGATCTAGCAATGAAGGAGATTGATTTTCCTGTGAGGCTTTCAATCTCAAATAAGTCAGAACTTGCATCACTATCAGCATCATTGTAGTTTCCACCAGAATTTGCTGAGAAGTCAGTTTCTTCAATTTTAGGAGCAGCTTCCCAAGATGTCTTGGCCAACCTTTTATCAAAGCTCATGGACTTGTGCCTGTGTTCCAATATTGGAGAGCCAAACACTTCCAATGATTTCCTTTGATTCTCGACTTGTTGAAGTTGCATTTTCACCAATTGATCTCCTGAGCTAGAATTCACAGCTGAGAGTGGTAAACTGTTTTCTCTGCTCAACCTCGCCCCTAACTTCTCTGACCTTTGCATGTAGACATCTTTGTTGTTCAAGAGTTCTGCATGAGGCTTAGTCATTTTGACAGAATGATTAGCATCTGGGTCAGCATTGAACATATTTCTTGAAGTTGTTTTTCCTTGAGCAGAATTTTTGTTAAAACTGATTTCACCTGCATGGTCACTAATATCAACAGAATTCTTGTCAGAACAATAGCATTTGCAACCAAGACTGGCTAGAAAACTCTTTCTTTGCAATTTGCTTTTCATGTTCTTTGAGGAATTCCTCACAGCACTTTGTAAAAGTGCACTTTGGCTGTTCAAACTTGATTCAGACCTTACACTTGGAGTTCCATACTGAACTTTGCACTTCCTAGTTACTAGAGTTGTTTGTCCATCTTTCTGGTGCTGTTGTTGTTGCTTATTTGCATCATTGTTAGTAACTCTTGGAGGGCTTTCCATCTCTTCTCCATTGAAGTACTTCTCAGCTTCAAATACTCCAATTTCTCCGTCATCTTCCTTCTTTACTCCTTGGTGAAGAGGCTCCTTTCCGTTGTTGACAAAGCCATGGCCTGATTCACCAAGGATCACTTCTTTGTTGTTCAAGTATGAAGAGAAGGAAGCATCACGGAGGTGATAGTTGTTATTCTGAGAGTTGAAACTTTGCAACTGATGGATGTTGTTATTGGAAGTGGCTGCTAAGATAACCATATTCAAGAGTATCAAAGCACTCACAGAAAATGGCCCAACAGAACCTGTTTGCACAGGAGCTGATACAAGAAAGACACAAAAAGAACTTGTTAAAAAAGAAAAAAAAATAGTGCGATAGACAATGATACTGTAACACTTTGAAGTAAAAGAACTAATATTGCGACAACTTTTGAGTGCTAAAAGGCCATAAGAATAAGGAAAGCTAGCGAGGTTGAAAGGAAAACTTTATTATGCGAAGAAAAGAAGGCTATAAACTAGATAGAGAGAAGAAAATGGATTCAGAAGAGAATTTAAAATGAATAGCTGAATAACTGCCTAGCACATTTAAGAGTGGTTCTATAAGTAGGCTACTGGAATATGCAAAACGTCAAATGAGTAGGGCCATGTGCTTGTGGCCTAATTGACACTTCATCAATAGTGTTAACACTGATGAAATTTCATTGAATTCTGATATATAATATCAAGGTATATTAACATTATGGCTAATAACATGCATTAGCATTAGCAAAGATTCTTCAATAAGTAATGTAGAAAGTTTAGTAGCCTATGTTAACAATGGTATGTTCATTATATTGGAAGTCCCTATGATTTGTCTCCTTTCAGGAGATAGGGTGATAACTACTAGAGAGAAACATGTTTTTATCCACTTTGATTGTATAATATATATGTAGCCCCATCATTTTAAAAGTATTGCTCTTTTTTCCTTTTCACTAGTGGATCTAACTCAGTGTATAGTCTATTCTAGTTTAATATACACCTTTAACTAAATCAATGTTGAATAATTAAACGCGCTAGTTAGATATAATTGTGACAAACACTGAAGAGAAGGGTCATCTCAGATATGACTTTTGCGATAACCACTACAAACCCTGACAGATGCTGAAGATTTAATTGGTCATTTGATAATTGATACACTTGTACAAAGGTTTTCACACTATTGACAAATTAGAAATCACTCTCGAAAGAACTTCAAAAGTAATTATTACAAGAGCTAATTATTTAATCATATATTGTAATTTAAAATTGAATGACTGTAAAAAAAGCTAAGAATTTGAAATTCAAGGAGCTTGTTGGTACTTGAATGCAGTTAATGTAATTAGACTGTATGGGATAGAATGATGCTTTGGAGATACTGATTCCTTGGCTACATTTTGGAAACGAGTAGTGTTATATTTTCCTACAGGTTTTTTTTAGTATTTTATGAAAAAGAATTTAATATTTCAAACTGTAAAATATATTCGATACTAATATAAAAAAATTTGAGATGTTCCGGAAGAATTTATTTTAACTTGTGATATTTTTGGCGATTAATCTTTTGGATTATGAAGATTTATTTAAGGAAATAAATCTGAATGTGCACACGATGGACGAAATCTTTAAGAGATGAAATTATTTATAACTATAAATTGATACACAAGAGGATTTATAATTATTTTATAAGAAAGAATAATATTATAAAGTGATAGATACGTTTATCTAAAAAAATTATACACAAAATTCTAAAAAAAAAAAATATAAATACAGATAAAAAGAACAGAGACAATCTCGATGAGAGGGATATACCAAAATTCAAGGACTTATTCCAGAAAAAACTCCACTGTAAAAGTATCAAAAAGTATAACAACATCGTTTCTACAACAAAATTCATAAAATAACGTTATACTCGGCACCAATCAATAGAAAATACAACGTTATATACGTTACTTAAAATCTTAATACACCCGTTATATAATATAGGTGTCTTGCTCCTCTCTCTTTTTGAAATATGCGGATGTAAAACTTTAAATTAACACAAAATCCTTCTCCTTAATTTTAATTTATAGTCCTACATTATTACAAACTCTTTTGTAGAGATATTTTCTCGTAGTAAAATCTTTTGTGTTATCCTTCTTCTTCTTCTCCATACTCTGTAAAATGTGAAACTATGATTGAATCCAAGAGTTATTCCAACTTTAGTAAGTAATCTTAGCTTGCTCAAAATTTGATTATGTAGTATTAGCCAACTTGAGCATGATTGATTACTTCTCATAGAAGATGCAAAAACAAAATAAATAGGAAGATCTTGTAAGAAGATTTAGAATTACAATGGTTCATGCTTGGAATGTCATAACCACAAAAAAAAAAAAATGTAGAAAATAAAAAAATTCTGCCATGAAGAATGACAAAGCAGCAAAAACTGGTCTGTTTGGTTAAGAGATATACATACACTGTCATCCACAAAAAATGGACAGTAAAAACAAAGCAAGCTTAGATTTCTTACCAATGGCAATAGTTAGGCTACAATATGAACCACATATATCCAAAGCAGACATAAAATATTGACAAGATTTCACAATGCTATTATACACCACACTCTAAGCTTAAACCAAACAAAGGATATATAACGAATAGTAACCGCGGACCCCGGTTACAGTGCAGTTCCTTTAATATAGACATCAAAGGCCCCTTTAAGTACCGTGACGCTAAATTTGAAAGAGTAATGCTAATCTTATCACCAATTCTCTCAACAATTTCTATATTAAGGAAGAGAATCCATAAAAATATATATACAATACCATAAGTGATGTGACAAAGATATTAACAACAATAAGTACATAAAAACATGATGTAATTCAATGGTAAGAATTTAGTCTTTATTCTTATTAAATGATATGTCTATATTCAGTGGTTGGAAAATTTTCAATAAGATTATTTTTAAAAGAAGAAATCTGTTAAAAACTAAAAAAAAATGTTATTCAAATGTGACTAATTAACAGCTGGCATTTAATCAATTCTTATAAGTGGTTATTCATCACTTAGATGACATTTTCGTTTTGAACAATGAGGACATTCTTGGATTAGAGTGTGTTATTTAAGATAATTATGTCTTTAGTTGAGCTTAAATAATTGGAAACAATCTTTGTATAACTCAGAAGTTCCTTTTTCTTTGTCTTAGCCATGCATTCTTCTGCCTAGCTGTGAGACTAACACCTGAGTTAGTACCTAAAGCCTTCTCCAAAGTGGTAATTCTAGGATTCAAGCCCTTAGAATTTGCCTGGGGTCAGTCAGATCCACTTCAAATATTACTATGATGTTTATTAAAATTGTCTTTAAGAAGCTGTTATTATACACGCATATACGTGTGTGCTTTATTAGGTTGCTTTTTATTTTTCTAAAACTTAAAATCACTGTTTTGATATATAAAAATAGTAAACCTTCACTTCGATCTCCATATAAATATGTATTTTATTAATTTTCTTTCTTTAAAATTCTAAATTACTACCGTGGATATTCTAACCTTTATTTTTGAGGTAGATAAATTATATTTTCAACTTTACTTTGTAACCTACTGCAATATAATATGTAACTATATCAACATAGAGTATATATATATTTCTTTCTCTTCATAATTTATATTCATATTATTTTTCTCTCTCTTCATATTTTATAACTATTTATTTATCTATTGCAATTGTCAATCAAATACATAGAATTAAAAACAAAATTGAGATATCACATGTATGCATGCTAGTATAAAGGGTGGAAAGGTCAATGACCTCAAACTCCGTTACTCACAAAAAATTAATAATTTACCACTAACATCCTCCAATTAAAAAAAAAAAAAAAAAGCTTTGGTGAGGAAAAAAATCAAAGAAAAAAATTACAATAATTAAAATAAAAAGATGCTGGTTTTATAGAAAAATGAAATTTTGAGGTGTCCTTTATTACTGGGGCAGACCCCCTTAGGCTATTTCCTGGTATCTCTGACTCAGCTGTTGTGTCCATTTCCAACATTGTAGCTTACCTCACGTTCAGGAATTTGGATGCAATTAATTTCACACCAACCTTCCATGCTAGTCCTATTGTGTTGTGTAGCATAAAAAACTTACAAGCAATTAGGAACCTCCAATGCACTAGCCTGGCTTGTCTTGGATTCACAATCACACCACTGTAGCTTCTTGTCTTGAATTGACATGTGAGCTATGCTGTCCACTTAGGTGAATATCATTCTCTTAGATTATTAGAACCAAGATGGGTACTGTATTGGAATGTTTCAGAACAACCTAGTCTTGTCTTGGGTTATGGCTACTATGCCTCTGATCCCACCACAGACTTGGCTATTTAGCACATATTTTTCATCTTTTAACTCCTATGTGTGTGTGCATCCACTTTCATGCTATTTTGACTATTTTCATTTCACTGCCATATATACATAAGAAAAGAGCAACAAACACCGGGGTACCACAATTGCTTAGGGGACCCCGTCACTCTCCAAATTAGATTTGTCAAAATCAAAGGCTTCTTGGTTGGTCATACTCTTAAAACTAAGTAACATTTTTTTCTTTTTTTATCAATATTGTAAAGAAAAGGTGTGTGTAAAAATGCCACTCGCCCAGTCCCCCACATGACAAGTTTTTGGCTTATCAAAATCAAAGTTTTATCTCAATAATTTACATATAATCAAAACAAATTATAAATATTACTAAAATAAACTTGTATTCTAATTGAAAAATAACATGAACAAATAAATACCTAAACTTTATCATGAAAAATAATGGCCCTGTTGATGGTTGATTATTGACTTTGGTAAAAATAATTGACGCATGCTGTGTTAACTTATAAAATAATTTTTAAAAATATAATATATTTATCATTTTAATTCTACAAAATATCTACTATTATTGTAATTCACAAATTTTATAACTTATTATTATTATTTTTTCTCTAAATTAGAGAGTAAAATAACCATAGATAAAAAACTTTAAGAATCAAAATGATAATAAATAATTAAATTTAAGAAATCTAGTTAACAATAAATATTTTTAAAAAATTATTTTTGTTATATTTCATCTTCTAAACACTAAATCACAAGATAGCACAATAAAAAAAGTTTTAAACTAGTAATTTTAAACATTTCAATTTTTTTTTTTTTTTCTAATTTTAGATCCTTAACCGGCATTTGCCATAAACAAAGTCAAAATCGTGGTTTCCAAGAACCATAAACTATGGTTGGTTACAAAAAGTAGACAAGTAATCACCAGTACAGTGGACCAATAGAGAGGCTGCAACTTCAAATTAAGAGAAAATGAGACAACTATTGAAAAAAGCCAGTCTTAGCTTGACTTTTGAATGTAACATGTATAATAAGAAAATTAAATTATGAAAAGGAAAAAAAAAAAAAAAGAAGCCTAATGCCATAAACCTTGAACTAAGTGACACAGTTGTGATGTTTTGTTAGACCAAATATCCACCCTCCTTGTGTCACAGTTGAGATGATTAGTTAAGCCAAAATGCTTTTGCAAAGCATTGTCAACTCTGCAAAGGTAATAGAAGTTCAAGGCCAAGCCTTTCAACTAGTCTCCAGTGATTATTGTGTAGAAGATGTGGCATTTGTAACCCAATACTGCTTGACAGCAATTAGTATCTTCTCAGGAACAAGTGGGCCATCCTCATGGTCAACCATTTTAGTATTCCATCTCATTCCTTCAACTAATTTCTTTACCTTAATCAAGATATCAACTTCATCGCGGAATATTACAGCACCTTCTGGACGTAAAATTCTGTCCATCTCCAGAAGAATGTCTTCTATATTACATCTGCATTTGATTATCATACAACATAATTTGGGGCACAAGAATGAACACAACTTTTAAAAAGTTAAAGAACTTCAACCATGTGGCTCTTCTAGTTAAATTTAAAATTCTTAGATAAATCAATATTCAAAAGGTTTGTTTAGACATCCACATATACTGAACAAGATCCCATGAAACAAAACTACCGTAGAAGCTGTTATAGCAATCTCACTGCAAGGGATAACCACTAGCTTATTCCACATGGAGAATCATAAAAAGATTAAGTCAAGGAAAAGAATTCATAACAACATACAATTTGAAAGTAAACGCAACACACTCTCAGTGTTTCATAAAATGATCACAGCCAAAATTACACATTAAAGGACAAGCAATGATGTTTTCAACCATACAGGATACACATGCCCACATTAGACTCAACCAAAGTCCTCAACAAACATGACCATTGCAGATTCCATTGCAACTCTAAAGGGAAGTTGTTTAGGTACGTTACACAGAAATCATTTTCATGGCAGCTAAACTATAAACTGCATGCTACGGAATCCCAAAAATATTGATTGTGAAATTGATATTGAATGAATTTAAAAATAACAGGAAGAAAAAATTGAATAACCATTTAACAAAAAGAATACTTACGTGTCCTTATAAAGACTGAAGACACCATGGCTATGAATGAGATCATATGTCCTTGGGTATGTGGAGAAGGCTTCACACCTGGATCATAAATGCACACATAAATAAATAAGGAAAAATTAGAGGAAGAAGTAAGCAGATTATAAAAAAATGTATGGCTAATCACATCACAATTCAATTCAAGATATCATAATATTTGGCAGACTAAATTTCTCTGTCAAATCATAATTTGGAAATTTGAAAATTTTATTCAACTATCAGTAAAAAATTTGTTTAGATACTACAAGTATTCGATTGCATAAGATCAAAGAAATGCCATGAAATAGATGAGGAAGAAGTTAGAAAACCATACCAATCATGATAGATACCAATAAGTCCTCGCTCATATATGACACCCAGTGTACTTTTCTCAGCTATGGTAGGCACAACATTCATGACCCATAACTTAGGTGATTGAATAGCAGCAGCAAAACTACCCAATCCAGCATTCATATCCATAATGTTGCGATACCTTCCAGTATCCAGGAGTTTGTTAATTTTCTTATAAGCATTTACATGCTTTTTCCACTTTTTATTATCATCTTCGTATGCCTCAACTGAAACTCCAGGAACAGAGCCACCAGCAATTCTAGGAGGGATGGCATATAGCCTATCTGGAAATGGCTTAAGATCACCAGAAACTTTAGGACTTGGAGTAACACAGACCTCCATTTTCTTATACCTGTAGCCACAAAACAAAATCATTCCAAGTCAGTACATCACTTGCTTCTGAACACAAATGCTCAAATTTTCAGGATATATAATATCCAAACAGACACCCTTATGTGAAATTAAAGAAAGGGATTGTGTTGTTAATATTTCATGACATAAAATAATGATAAATTGGAATCATCAAAGCTTTTCATAATTACATGGGCAAGCGTCAAAGAAGTAGCAACAGTAATTTGCCTACTTTGTTTCTATTGGCTACTCCACAACCATATGGAGCTTGGTGCTTGATTACCTTATTTCCTTTGAATAGAATGACAAGTTTTTTTTTACACCATTTTTCTTTTTCATTTTTCTCCACAACTTTTCTCCTAGCTTTGTGCACTCATGTACGTTTTGTGCTTATGGTTAGTTGAAAGAAATATAAGGAATAATTATATCAGGATGTTAAAATATACAAATTCTTTATCTCTAAATGAAGAGTCATACCAGACATCATTCACATCTGCCGATTCACAGAATTTTACACTAGAATCTTCTTGTCTGCTTCGACATGATTCAGAGTCTACAGTTTTTTGCCAAATGGCAATTTCAGAACTCTCAGACTTCTTCTCCCAGCAAAGGAGCTTAGCAACCTCTTCAATCTTTCTTTGTTCTTCTTCAAGATCCTCCTTAGGTCTCTGCCAGGCTTTGTAGTAAACCTTCCAATTGATTGGAGGACCCGAAAGCACCCAATAACCACCAGGTCTTAGAACTCGGTCAACTTCCATCATGTACATTCCATCTGCAAATAAATGACCCAGAATGCATTTTTAAACAGTGGCTATCACAAGTTATATAAGGTGCAAAATCTAAGAGAACAAGAATGAGCAAATAATCGTTGTGCTTTATTATTTACAACAACTACTTCCTATAAAAGACTACACTTAATAATGTAAATATCTCACCATTTGCTCCCCAAGGAATCAAGCAGCGGGAGCAATGTGCCATGTCAAATGCTGCAGATGGATAAGGCAATTTTATAGTTCCAAGAACACCAATGACAGCAGGTACACCCCTTTCAAGAGCAAATTGCACTTGTGCTTCATGAGAGTCCCTTGGGGCAAATGACATGGCAATAACATTTCTGCTCCAGAGATATGCACCCCAACTGGCAACCTGAGCAGAACAACCTTACATTAAGGACACAAACCTAAGGGCTAAAACAAATTAATTATGTTTTTAAACAAATTAACACACAGAACAATGAAAAGAGGTGTTAGATATAAGTCCTACGGGATTTCCAACAACAAACATACCCCGCAACCAGTGTCCAGTGCTGTCCTAACAGTCCCATCCTCTATAGGTATCACAGAAGCAAGCTGATCAATATATTTGTCTGCACCTTGAGGAAATTGGGTTCCACCACCAGGGAATCTAAACACATTTCCCTCATATTGGATCCAGTTCTGAATGGCCTTCTCAACTGTAAGACTCTTGTATGGTGCATTTGCGTATGGAACATAGTCACGGCTCTTCGGCCACGGAAATGGAGTTACATACCCCTTGGGTGCTGGGATCATACAGTGTAACTTTTCTTCCTGAGGGGGGCAATGCCTTTCACGATAGTTCATATTTTCTCTAGGAAAAGTCATGGCCCGCCGCTGATCTTGGCAGGGAGTGTAATCGGTGTACTTAGCACTGCAAGGCTCAAACACCTTGGGTTTTGACTCAAATTCATCAATTCTGCTAACTTCTCCACCATGATGAGAGTCAAAACTCAAATTGGGAACCAAATTACAGTCTGTCATGCCTTTCTTAGTAATCTCCACAGCTATGTTATCTCCCTTTCCAAAACCACTTCTCTGCCATGCACCCAATATATAGAAGAAACAGCACAAACCAACTACTATAAAGATCTGCACAGAGCTTCTAGTCCTACCATCAGTTGAATTTGGTTTTGCCATCTAGAACCTAAGAAAAACCAATTCTTATTCAGAATCACAGAAATAATAACTCATGATCAACAAAGCAGAATCCAGGACAAAAATCTTAAATCAAAGCAAGATCGTTGCTTCCAATAAACAAACTGACAACAATTAGCAAGCTCCAACAATGAATCATATAGGTGCACTTTCAATCAACGTTATGAAGCAATTATTAGTCTGCAACACATTGTAAAAGTTGAGAAGATGCAAATGGAACTTCAGATCTTCACAACAGCATGGAATTTAAGCTCCATTGGTATCACGTGTTTCTCTCAGATTATGCATTTGTGTACAACCCACAATAATACAAATATTAAAAGACAAGACAAAACAAAAACACGAAACACACTTATGAACTAACCACATACTAGGTGAATCATATGGATCTAGCTTTAGGAAAATGAAATGCAAGATGCACGCATAAACGATTTCAGAGTTATTATTTATAAAGGAAATGCAAGATACACGTATAAACCTTACTGAACAAAATTTACTTGGGCGGCACAATATGGATATAAAAAACCAAACTTTACAAAAACCCAGAAGGAAAAATAAACGAAAAAATGCAAGACAAAAATCGAAAACCAGAAAAATAAAAATTTGAAATGAAGGAAATATCTTACCAATCATAAGAAACTAGAAGAAGCAAGGATGGGAAGATCCGGGGTTTTCTTAAAACGAATGAGTTAAGAGAGAGAGAGAGAAAGAGAATCTGAGAGATGATTTTATAAATTTAGTGGGGAACGAAAGAATGATTTTGCTTAGTGCATGGGCAGTGAGAGGTGTGAATAAAAAATCTCTATATAAACCCTATCATCATTATTATGAGCTTGTAGCAGCATCAATCATGTTCACATGAATGAACAACAACTGAAAAGAAAAAGAAAAAGGAAAAGGAAAAGGAAAAGGGGACAGAAAATAAAATAGAAAAGGAAATGGAAAATCTATCAATTATTATGCGTCGTGCTGAGGACATTAAACGATTCAATAAATGTGTATGTTACGTTGTGTGATTGTGTTTCCTGTTTTTTTGTTTTTTTGTTATTGTTTTACTGTGAAACCAAATTTGAGGTGACTGGTTTATTAATTTGAAAAGCTTTATGTATTATGAACTATGAACTATGAACTATGAACTATGAACTATGCACTATGGTCTATAGATTCCTCCACGCACATTTCTTTCTCAGTAAATCTATTTGATGATTTTAATATTAATTGTTTGTGTTAAATTTAACTGCTCATATTTGGTGTGAAAATAATTAAGTTTATCTAAAAAACTAATATTTTTTTATTAAATTTTAGAAGGAACTTAAAATATCATTTCTTCCGGAGTAAAATTGAGCATCTACTACCACTGACTCTTTTTATACTTTTATTATTATATAGTTTTTTATATATATTTTATATATGAAATCTGATTTTAATTCATTTTATTGCTTCATATATTTTTTCATAAAAATAAATTCAAAATTTATCATTCAATTTCATTACTTCATATCTTTTGATAATATATATATATATATATATATATATATATAATGTTATAATTGATTTCTATTTCAATTTTAAAATTATATTATATTATTTATATTTTAAAAATATAATATATGTTAAAATAAAGTTATTTTATAAAATATTAAATGCATTTTAAATTAGATAAATTTAACATATTATTTTATTTGATAAAATAGTAATCTGATAATTATCTTGATTAAATTTATTTTATAAAACATTTTTAAATTATTTGATTTTTATTTTATTATTTTATATTTAATAGATATTTATTATTATCTTTTAAAAAATTGCAATTCTGCAAGTGTGATGGACCAGAATGAGAATGGCGAGGTGAGGGGCACGATTGACGGTGAACAGAATGTTGCCACGCGCCAGGAAAAAGTCGTTTCATTCGTGAAAATGTCACCGACTTTGAAGGAGTACAGGTATTATCTAGAATATAAAAATAGTAAAATAATTTTTTTAGGATATAATATTATTTTTCTAATTTTAATTAATAAATATTTATTATCATTTTGATGTTTGAATTATATCATTATTATATTTCTAAAATTATTAAGATAATAATAAACAATTTAATTTAAAATTTAAATAATAATAAATATTTTTCAAATACTAAAATTATATATATATATATATATTACATTTTAAGTTGATTTAATTTGCTAAAAATTAATATGCTATATAATTCTTTTTTGGTATTTGATAAAGATTACATGATAGCACAAATTAAATAAATAAAAAAGATAAAATTCAAAAATATTAAAAAATTATGTAACATATAAATTATTGAAAACATGCGTATCCTCGCTTATTTATTAATTTAAAACTATTTAATTATTAATTATATTTTAAGTTACCATTATCTATTGACTATTAACTATAATAACTTTATGGAATTATTTATATTCAATCATCACATTAATATATTCTGAGTTTAAATTCATATAATATATAATAATATTACAAATTAAATAAAAGTAATTAATAATGAATATGCTATTTTCATAAATTTTATATTATTTTATCATTGTAATCTCATTACAATATTATAATTTTTAGCAAATTAAATAAAAATAAGAATTATTTATTATATTTTATCTTAAAAAATTAAATGACTTAAGATATTAAATTTTCGTGAATAAAAATAAAAATTTACTCATAATAATAGTAATTATAATAACAATTTTGTCAAAAAATTTAGATATAAACAATATAAATACTCTAATTGGAATATAATTTTTTTCCTTTCTACAAATTATTTAAGATTATGTATTAATAAAATTTAAGATATAATTAAAATAAATTTAATATAGGTTTATAAATTTTAATTTAATATTATAAATTTCTTTTTAATAAATTGATATAAATTTAATTTCCTAATTATATATATGGAAAATATTTCCTCCCTTAACAAAACATTATTTTACTACACATTGATCGCAGCGCGTGGATCCCACTTCCTCACCCACAGGCTATCATAGACCATAGTCATGCATCCATCATGCTCCCCACTTCGTAATCACCACTCAACACTGATCTCGTTCATTATCACATTTTATTATTTTT
Organism: Hylodesmum podocarpum; assembly: GCA_026586105.1. Lineage (NCBI taxonomy): Eukaryota > Viridiplantae > Streptophyta > Magnoliopsida > Fabales > Fabaceae > Hylodesmum > Hylodesmum podocarpum. The sequence continues at coordinate 9,669,807 of JALJEV010000131.1, forward strand.
CAAATATTTGTCATTTCATAAAACTTCGTATTAATCTCTGTAAATAACATGATTGATTACTTTTACTTTTTATTATAGTTTTATTACCTTCAGTTACATATATAAGAAATAAGTACTTAATTTATAATATTCAATAAAATTAATTAATTTCAACTACTGATGTCATAACTTTAATTTTTTACTTCAAGTTTTTCATAAAATTAAATAATAATTATGTCTAATCGCAACTCTCATAATTCAATAAATAGTTTTTAAACTAATGAGCACGTCTTACAAAACTAATAGTTAATGAATAAAGGGTTCATCAATAGAGTATATACACAACAAACTAAGAATATAAAAAAAAATTGATTAATAACATTTTAAAGGAGATCTATATTTATTATATAAAAGACTAAACAATAATATTATTTTTTATCAAATAAATTTAATAATTTTACATATTCACTTTTTTGTCTATTTTCTTATTAGATATCTTATCTCATAATGCACTTGTGTACCAAAACCACTAGCTGAATGAATTATAAAATCATTTTTCCCTTTTTTACTAAAGCTTTTGTTTGACGCAAATTAAGAGCACACCAAATTCTAGATCTATTAATGAGTATCCTTCTTTGCTTTCCCACTGTTTTATGGTATCATACAAAAAGTGGAATTTCATTAAATATACGTTACTTTCTTTCATTTTCAAACCTTGAAATGGTTAGGTATACTTTGACAAATAAAATAAAGATTGAAAGACAGTGAAAACATTGGATATTGTACATTGACCAATGATCCATTGTAAATTGTAATCAAAGACAAGGACAAATTACTGTGTACTTAGTAATTACATAATGTATGTTTAATAATTGCATAATTTTTAAAAAAAATATAAACATAATTATATTTTTAGATAAATAAAATCAAATAAGAACCCACTATTGCCCATATAAAGAATTTATTGATAATACTATTTTGTCGGTGTACCATTGGCAATACACTGTGATTCCATATATTCTATATTCGTTATTCAATATAACAATGATGACGAAAATTATAATTATAACATCGCACTGATTATTTTCCTTCATCAATTTAATTTTAGTAACATCATCATATTTCTGATTGAGTAAGAAAAGAATTCAAATCATACATATTCTAATTTAGAGAGCAAGCGTTCATCTGTATAAGAATTAAAAAATTTAATGAAGAATTGAAGAGTATTGTTGAAAATAATAAAATATTTTGTTAGAAAGATTGATGATTATTAATTGATAAAAATTTCTGTATTTATTTCTCTTTTTTAAGAACTCTTCCGTATTTATTTCTCATATTTAAATAAATGCTAGTATAAATTGTATCTTCAGCCTAGCATTAAAACAAAGTAGTAGAAGAAAATGGACTTCATTAAAAAAATATTTTTATGGGAAGAAAAAAATAATATTTGATTTTGTATAAGTTAACATTAACTTTACTAACAAATTAGTTGAAAAACTCTCTTTTAATGTTTTAAAAAAATTACAAATAAATTAATAAAAAATATATTTTTCTGTAAATGCTTTACAGAAAAATATCTAAAAGATGGAGCATTATTTATGGTAAAAAATATCTTGTATATTAGGCCACCGACAGGAGTGGAACATGGTGTTGCAAGCAATAAAGAAGGTTTGAATAAATAAATAATAATAAAGAAGGTTCAAAGTTAGATGAAGGTTTTGTTTTGTTATGATATGATGTGCATAAGAACACAGATTTTTTGTGGTGCCCATGTCTCCCTTCTCTATTTAATTCCGTCTTTCTAGCTAACTATTTATTTTATTTTATTCTTCCCTATTTTTTTTTATTATTGATAATGTTATATTTTATTTTCATGTTCATCCTCAAATGTCACTCCCAATTTTGCTTAATATAAAATTGGGTTTTTTATTTTAATTTTTCTTGTTTAGATGTATGTGGATAAAAGTGTAATTAATACGTTGCATTTTCATGGGTTGACTGATGTTAGATTTCGAGATTCAGATCCAATCAAGCTGTTGTGCATCTTCACCGATTTTTCCTGGGGAGTTAAAACTAAAAATAATATTTAAATATTTAAAGTTATATACAATAATAATATATATTTTAAATTGAGTATGTAAAATAATAAAATTATGAATATAAAAAAATAAATTAGAAATTAGAAATTAAAGATGATAATTTTAATTAAAAATTTAACTTTAAAATCAATAGAAATAAAAGAAAAGAAGAATAGAAAAAGAAAGCTTACAATAGAAAAAGAGAATAGAAAAATCAACGCAGTATATAAAATATTATATACTAGGAAAGTGAGTTCTACTGTTTATAATATGAATTTTTTTTTTTAGATTCTTGAATTAATTTTTAAGTATATAAATTCTATATATACTATAATTAAGAATAACATGATATGATCAAATTTTGTATATTTTATATAAGTATAAATCAATAGTATTCCTAAATTTATATACTTTATATTAATTGATTTAATAAGAATGTCTCAACTATAATCGATAAAAAAGTTATCTAATGTTATTAAAGAATTTTATATTTTCTTAACGTGTCAATTCATTTAAAACTTATAACCTTTTTAACGAAAGATAATATTATTTATGAATAGTAGTTTAATCTAATTATATATTAACAAAATCTTATCTAATTTTTTCTGTAATTATGTACAATCAAATATAATAAGAATAGTATTTTTAATTATCAATTAATTATATACAATAATATCTTAATTTTAAATTTATATCGATCAATTATAAAGATATTTCATAAAGATTAAATATGGAAAGGTTTAATTCCTGAAATTTTAAATATTTATTTTAATTTTCATAAAATTTTAAATATTTATTTTATTAATATTTAATTTATTTAATTAAAGATTAAAAATAAGGTTTAAAACCTAACCATGATAAATCACTAGACTTGACCATTCATCCATATATTTTTTAAATATATTTTTTATATTATACATATAAATATTTTAAAAAAATACACATATGTATCAGTATATAAAATCACATCCATGTTTCTATTTTTTTTTGAAACATACACATACATAATTTTGGGGCAAGATAAACTGAATGTCTGCGACTGCAATCAAGGTCACATATCTTGAATATGATAATTAAAACCAAGTCAATAACGTTGGATTTCAAATTCTTTACTAAGAAAAAATATGAAACAAGTGGAAAAGGTGTAGATGACTATATGATAATAGAATGTAATAGTAGTAGAATAGAACTTAACTAACGTGGAAAATGAAATTGCAGGCTAACCTAATTAAATTAGAGCAAACTCAATCATAGTAATGCAAATGGAGCCGTATTTCAGAAGCTAAAAAATTAAATTATGACCGTTCAAGATTTCTCTCAACATCACTTATTCACCAAAGAAATCATGCTTTCTTTTAATCCAAAATATTCTCTGTAAAATTTTAAAGAACAATCTCCAAACAAACAAAATGCATGGATAGAAGTGCCCCTGATATTTAACTTCAAGTTTTTGAGATATAGAGATATGTTAAAGAAAAACCTAAAATTTTGAAAGGGGCACGAAAATTAGTGTTATAAATGCTTGGATTGAATTTATTATTTTTATAAGCAACCCAATCATGCTTAATTGGGTTAATTATTTTTTAAATTATAATTATGCTTGTAAATTATTTTTTAACAAAATTACATTATTTTTTTCTTGAGAATGGGTGATGATATGGTAATGAATAAATTGTTGAGTTGAATCGAGAACGCGTGATGATGTAGTGATGAATAAGTCGTTGAGTTGGACTCTATCGAGATGTCGTATGTTGTGCATTAGTTAAATCCGATCGGTTTAGATAGGATTCTTTGAGGTTGGTCATTGGTTGTTGGAGGATAGAGATATCTACAAAGATCCTCCGACACTTAAGTCAGTACAAGAATGAGGAAAAAGTTCTTGAGTGAGTATGAGAGTAATGAGAGTTTAGAGATACTTCCTGAGGGGTATTCTCCAATTTATAGGATGTGGATAGATAACATGTATCCTTGGTTAAGAAGTAATCATTTTGACTTCTGAGGCCGACCACACCAGGTAATGATTGTCGGGAGAGTGTTAGTGATATTGCAAGTTTGGCGACACTTATTCGTCTATGATTGACTGAGGTCCCTGAGAGTAGGTTAATCTTTGACGTAACATTGAGTGTATGCATGGTCAAATTGTCACATCATCTCGGTGCGACACGCTGCTTGAGGATGACTCGACTTGAGGTGACGTGGAAGCCACTTGGTGAAGTTATCGATTACTACTATCAAGAATTTAACCTGTCCTCATCCAACAGGGAAGGGGTCAAGGATCTCCCTCTCCCAAGTCATGAACGACCATGATGAAGATATGATGTGGAACTCTTTAGGGGAAGATTCGATAAGGGGTTGTGCTTTTGGCATTCAAGGCATCTCTGAATTAGTTAGGACATATCTTTTTTCACTGTTGGTCAATAATACCCAGCTTAGAGAACTCAGCTTGCCATGGTTCTAGCTCTAGACTATACTCCGCTTATTCCTTTATGTAACTCCTCCATGACATAAGCGGCTTGGATAGGGCCGTGACATTGGACCAATGGAGATGAGAAACCTAGTCAAAAAAGTTCGTCATTATGTAGGGTATGGAATGCGACTTGCCTTCTCAACCTTTTTGCTTCTTTCTCATCGGAGGGGAGGTCTTCGGTCTTCAAGTAACATACTATGGGATCCATCCAAGTTGGTTTCCCGTCACTGACATAGGGGACTTCCTCTTGGTCCCAACTTGGCGAAGACAATGTTTCTTGTATCAAGGTCCTATGTTGCTCGGTATTCTTCATACTTGCCAGCTTGGACAGAACGTCGGCTTGTTCATTGGTCGTCATCGACCCATGAAATATCTTGAATTTGTCGAACTGATCGGGCAATCCTTTAGCCAAATGATAATACTTTTGCAAAAGTGGTTCCTTGGCTTGGTATTCTTCCTGCAATTGCCCAGTTATTAGTTGGGAGTCACTCAAGCAATGTAAATTTTTTATGTCCATCTCCTTGGCTAACTGACCAAGAGAGCCTCATACTCTACTTGATTATTGGATGTGGGAAACTCGAACGTATAGCCTGTTCTAATATCAAATCCCTAAGGCCTTCGAGGATCACCCCGACACCACTACCTTTCTTGTTTAATGAACCATCCACACTAAGCGTCTACTTCTCACGCTTTTCTCCTTTCATCGACAACTCTGTCAAGAAATCGGCTAGAAATTGTGCTTTCATCGGACCCCTACTCTAGTATGTTAGGCTGAATTCTGATAATTCCATAGACCATGTTGTCATTCTCCTACCAAGTCTTGCTTTTGCGGCACTTAGTGTAACGGGAAGTCGGTTTTGACTACTATATCATGGCCCATGAAGTAATGCCTAAACTATCTTACCGAAAATACTAAGGCAAAGACCAACTTCTCATTTACTTGGTACCTTTCCTATGAAGGTCAAAGGGTCCGGCTGCTGAAATACACCAAACTCTATTTTTTGTCTTTCTCGGCCATCAACTAGACTTATTGTGGAAGGGGCAACAAATAAGTATAACTTTAATCAGGAGATCGACTCCGATTTCTTGAGAATATAAATAGTTGAAACTTGACTTTTTATTTCTTTAAATACTTTTTTATATTATTTACTCTATTTAAAAAGTTGAACTCCTTTTAATCGTTTAAAGAATAATTTTACTTCTCTGCCAACTTCAACAAGAATTTAAATAATTTTAGAAAGATAAATGGAAGTCATATTCCATTTTAATTCAAATTATTATTTTTAATTAATACATAGATTAATACATAATTAATACCATATATATATATATATATTTATATTTGTATTGTATCTTCAATATCATAATTAAAACCTAGTTAATAACGTTGGATTTCAAATTCTTTCCTAAGAAAAAATATGGAAAGGGGGAATGGTGTAGATGATATGATTATAAACAGTAGTAGAGTAGAACTTAACTAACGCGTAAAGTGAAATTGCAGGCCATTGGCCAACCTGATTAAATTAGAGGAAACTCAATCATAGTAATGCAAATGGAACCGTATTTCATACTGTACTGAATTAGTCAATTGGATGATAAGTCAAGCTAAGAAGCTGAAAAATTAAATTATGATCACTCTCATGACCATTCAAGATTTCTCTCAACATCACTTATTCACCAAACACATCAGAAGAAATCATGCTTTCTTTTAATCCAAAATATTCTCTGCAAAATCTAAAAGAAACAATATCTAAACAAACAAAATGCATGGATTGAATGATTACTTGGATTGTTGAATTTAGAGTAATTCAAGACCTAATAAAATCAAACAAATTTGGATTGAATTTTTTTTTAAGCAACCCAACCAACCTTATTTGGATTAATTATTTTTAAATTATAATTATAATGTACTAAAAATGATTTTTTAATAAAACCATATTAAAATATTAAAATAGCTTGGAAGATAAATAGACACTAAAAATTAAAGATAAACATAATAAAATCTCAAGCAAATTTAGAATATAAGCAAAATTATTCAAATCCAACATTAAAATTAAACTATATTACATCCATTACCTAAATATTGGGAATCAAATGCAAATTTTCGTATCATATTTTTGAAAATAATAAATTTTAAATAAACCATGAGTTTGGTTTACTAGAATTACAAATAATAGTAAATTGTAAAGTGTGAAAAGTAAAACATAATAATTTAAGTAAACCATTAATAAAAAAAATAACTTATTTATTTGTTTATTTTATAAACAAGTTGGGTTGAATTATGTATGTAAACTCCTAAATCTACTTACCCCCAATAAATTTATTAGAATAGTTTATATTAGTGTTGTTAAACCTGGATCAATTTAACTGGTGATCGGTTGGCCTAAGGATAGGAATTTTATATTAATTAAGTTTGTATTATGAAATTATTTTTAGTATTTATTTGAGAGTTTTTTTTTATATGTAGAACTTATGTCTTGACAATATATTTAAATGTGAAGAATGAACTTGTATAATTATGATCATTTAGATGGTAATTAAACTTGTAATTGATGTTAATTTATTTTTAATTTTAATACATTATTTTTATAAATTTTAAACTATTAAGTTTTATAACTTATAAATTTTTTTTAATTTTTTTAATATAGATCGGGTCAATATTGGTGACTCCTTAGATTGACTCTTGACCCATCATCCTAACGAGTTACTAGTAGAGTATAATACTGATTTATACCCATTATTTTAAGCACAAGTTAGAAATTAAAAACATAATTACACAATTATTCAATTATATATTATTATATAAGATAAATTTATTTATTTTTTATAATAAGTATTATTTATTTTGTGTATTACATATGTTATAACTATGTCATATAACTAAAAAAATAATATTATGTATTAAAAATATTATAATAAATTAAAAAATTACATAAAATTTATATTTTTATTTGTAGAACAATTTTTTTTGGAAAATTATTTTCATGAGACAAAAGCTAATTGAATTGAAAGAAAATATACTTTTCCTTAAAATTAATCTAAAATGATAAAAATATTTTTATTTGTAATTTTAAAGGAGTTTGAATAAAATAAAAGAGATAAATATTAAAAAAGGTTAAAACATCAGAAAAAAAAATAAGAATTATCCAAAAATAAAATAAATATTTAAATAAAAAATGAGAATTCAAGTCTTAACAAAACAATATATAATGCTTTACCAAAAGAAATTTGTTAAATAAGAATAAACGTGAGAGAGAATGAGAAGAGTAGAACGAAGATAGTTTTCTAATTTACATATAAAAAGTGATTATTTTAAAAATATTTTCAAATAAACACCCGTAAAAAAAGCCTTAATAAAAATATGTTTTGGTGAATTACCATACATACAATGCAGCAATTCGGCATCCTAATAAACTTTTCTCCCTAGGAAATTATTGGATGATTATCTGTATTATGATTTTAATCAATCTACACAGATAATATGTATTAAAAATTTTAAATTATGAGAAAAAAATTATTTATACTTAAATGCATGTTATATAAAAATTAAATAGAACTATAAATATAATCTCAGTCAATGGAAAATCAAATTAAAGATTTCTATGAAGCAATCAAATAAATTCAAGTTACCAGAGTGAAGCTTGCAATTGCCCCCACTAACATAGGATACCTTACAAGTTACAACACTTGCATGATTTGGGCTCTTGGATTCTAGCCCAGACCTAGAGAAATTTTGGACAAACAACCTCAACAGTGTATCTTGATGGGTGATCCATGTAATTCGTTACATCTCATTTTAGTTTCTAATTTGTGGAAATTAGTTAACATATCTCATTTTTAATTTTATTTGTTATTGTAAAATATTATTTAAATTATTTTGGTGATTAAATTGAATAAGAAATATAACAATTAGAGATTTTTTTGTCTGTTTAAAAGTCATGGACTAAAATGACAACATCCCAAAAAATAGCAATTGAAATAGTATTTAACTCATCTATTTATCTATTTAATGTATACATTATAGAAATAAATACAACTTCTAAGAAATACAATTATCATGTAATAATACTGTTTTGCATCATTACAATTTTTTCTTTTCATTTTTCTAACGAAATAAATAAGCGACAATTCAATATTTTTTCTTTCATTTTTCTCTTAAAATCAATATCACTCAATAGAGCTTCTCATCTTAAGTAGTTAGTAAGAGTTTGAATCTAAAATCCTGTATATGGAGAAAATCTAGTTGGTAGGAGACAATCCACCATCCGAATAAGTTCAAATTTATTGAAGAATATTAATTTGAGTGAACAATCGAAATACTCTTTACAATCATATGCACGTTAAAAAAAAAAAATTGGAGTATAATAAGCATATACTTGATGGTTATAGGGTTTTCCTTTTTTTCTCCACGGATAGATATTATTGAGTGAAGAGTTTTTGAGAAAGTGACTAAACATAAAGCAAATGAATTTATTGCTGTAAGTTGCATATATTTTTGTATAACTTTGATGTAAATATTTTATTAGGATACTTAAGATTAAAGTTGAATATTTGAATGGATCGTTATGATACATGAGTTTCATTTTCTTTAGTTTATTTAAATTGTGAGTTTTTAAATCCGATTGTGTTTAACCTATGGGTTGAATGGGCTTACCCACTGTACTTCACAGTTATTCATAAATAATTTAATATGAAAATATATTATTAGTTATTATCCAAGTAAATGTAAAATAATATTAAAAATGGTTTAAAAATTACTTATAATTTAATAGCGGTTTAAAAATGGCTTATATTTGACAATTATTTTCTTCAATTTTTTTTCAAAATAGTTTAAAATGATTTTATATTTTAGAATTTTTTTGCGAGTTCATTAAAATTAACTCAATTTAAATTGTGGATTTTGCAAGTTTTACTAGTGCAGATATGAATAAGTAGGTAAATCCATTTGCCCAACTCTACAGTAAAATTACATTGTCCAATCTTTTTTACACCAACCCACAATTCACACATTAAATATTTATTTTGATTTCTTAAAAAAAAGCCTTTACAATTGTAAAAAAAAAAAAAAAAAAAAACCTTTACAATGGTTAACTGCACCTAACTTTTAAGTGACTAGGCAACAAGTCATCATGGCCATGAGGCAACTCGGCATTAATTAACTCGTTTTTCATGAAACTTTACTAATTGGACTTTGCCCCTCTCTTGTTGAGAGGTTTATAGTGTGCACACGTAGAAAAAGAGGCATAGATGTTAGGGTTTTGAGAGTTTGACTCAGTTTTAAACTTTGGTTACACACTTGGGAACCCTAGGTCAAGGAACAGACAAAAATAGTTCCAACCGAGGGCTAGGCTTAGGGAGCTTCACTGAATTTGGAGTCCCAAGTTTGCCATTTGACTCTTCATTTCTTTTTCATTAATTATTGGTACGGTACTTGCCGTCCACCCCAAAGACATTTTTTTTGCAATGCCAAGTGCACGGGTGAGTTTTCAAAGAAAATTTAAGACCCTTTTTAAGTTCCATTGCTAAAACCTATAATTTGGTTTTACTAAAAGCAAGGAAATTGAGAAATCCCATACTTCGTATTCCCAAAGTTTACAATAATAGAGGATTATTTTGCCTTTCACAATTCTATTCCTACCAACCCCACGATAATACAACTTTTTCACTACACATGCGTTCGCATGGATCATGCATAGCAAATATTCATCACAATATTGGTTTTACGTGTCTCTTAATTTGTGTATTTTTTTTTTTGTTTACTCTTTTAGGAATTTTTATGTCCATGTGTGTGCTTTATTACTGAAATTCTTTAAATTTGATGCCCATAAAACACTGATAGTGTATAGAGGTGATGCGTGAATAGGACACCAAATCAAAATTGAAAATATTCAAATAACTTATCTCTTGATAATTGCAAGAGGTATTATCATGCACACCCTTTCTCTCTCTCCTCCTCTCTCTCTCTCTCTCTCTCTCTCTCTCTATATATATATATATATATATATATATATATATATATATAATTCACACATGCTAAATGAGCTCCATTCATATAGGTAAAATAAATTCATCTTAAAAAGACAATAGTGCAAGGCATATAAGGTATGCTCATTCTTCAACTTGATAATCTTTCAGTCAAGTTTAAACCAAATAGAACATAATCTCTGCTATGTATAACTTCTCATCTTGTCAAGTATATTAAATTATAAGAGACCTGAAAATACAAAATTCAAAGAGCCATAAATGACCATAATTAACTGAGATAAGGGATTTTAATTAAGTACTCTAGAAGTCAACTTGTGACTATATATATATATGTTGATATTTCCTACAAATATTAAAGGTTAAGTACATAATTGTTACACTTATGTTTATTTTTTCTTTTAAAATATTTGTGAAAAATCCCTTAAAGAAACTAACCAAAATAACCCTCTAATGAATTAATTTACAAATTTAATTTATGTAGTGAAGAAAGCTCAAAGAAAAACAAGGTGAAATATGGGTGAAGCACTGGTGGCAGTTAAATTGAACTAAATGTGATGTTTGATACATTTGTTGTAATAAACTAATAGATGGTGATTAATTAATTAATAGTAGCATAAGGTTTGCATAGGGTATTCAGAAAAATAGAAGGTTTCTATAAGGGCAAAGCGGTCCCCTCAAGAACAGTAGACTTTGGTCACACGCTTGCTTGTTTTTATTTGAAATTTGACACTAACCTTAAAAGTTAAAATGATTATTATTATTATTATTATTATTATTATTATTATTATTATTATTATTTAAATGTTTCAACCTGGCAAAATCAGTGGAATAGAAGCTCTGGTGGAATGGAATAGAAACGGGATTTTTTGAATTCCGAGAAACCTTCAATTATAAAATCCTTAATGGGTCTGACTGGAATTTAGTGTTGAATTATAAATTTGAGGTCTGTTTCGGAATCTGGTTCATGTCCACGTTTCCAAATGATATTTCAAAGTTTCAAACACCAAATTATGTTTAAATATCATTCACTACTTGGAACTTTGATCCGATGTCTTGGCCTGTAGCGTATGACCAAAACTTTCATGACATTAATGTGTTTAATGGGTAATTAAATATATAAGATTTGTACAATCCCCCGGAAGCTGCAAATTAGACGGTTTATTGAGATTCTACCATCAAGATCATAGTGTCAGACAAAATTTTGTATATTTCTTCAAAATATAAGAGTTGTTATAAGTTTTTCTAATTTACAGGAATCAAAGATAAATGTTAAATGATTTACAATAATTTAATAAGGATTAAAATCGACTAAGCTATTCTTAAATTTTGTAATATAGTTATATTTTTATAATCATAATATTGATATAGAAAATATATATTAGAAATTTTAATGAATGATGGTAAACTTAAAAATGTATAACTATAGTTGGTCAAAATTGTATATTAATTAAGAGATATAAATTGTTAAAAAATTATTATTTGTTCCCTATTGGTATGGGGTCACCTTGTTATATGGTAAAAGTAGTGTTTTGACTTGAATGCTAGAGGGTTTTAATTTGCTTCTCGGTAAACGTTGTGTATTAAGAGCCATGCTTTGCTCTTTGCTTGTTTTGATGAACCAAACCTAAGTGATCCTCGCAAAACACACACACTCCTTTAAAGTCACCAGAAAAGACGGCTGAACCTTCGGAGGCAGACACCTTCTCAGGAAGCATATAATCACTTCAAATTAACTACACTTCACTCACTCTCACTCTCACTCACTCTCTAACTCTTACCTCATTAAACTTTGTCTTTAAACTTTTCAATATATACTACTTCTCATTATTACCACTTCATGCACTTCTTCTAGGGTTCTTCTTTGTTGTTCTTCTAAACCTTTTTAGGCCATTATCTCTTTGAAACAATATTTCACTTTTCTAGTTGTGTGTTGTTGGTTGAAAAACAATCTTGAGGAGACAACACAAAGGATCTTGATCTCTTTCTTTTTTTCCATATTTGTTAAGTGGGGTTGGAGAAAATAGGTTGAGATATGATGGAAGAGAGAAATGATGCTGAGAAACTTGATGAAGTTATGCTACCAGGGTTTAGGTTTCATCCAACTGATGAAGAGCTTGTTGGGTTTTACCTCAAGAGAAAGATTCAGCAAAGGCCTTTAACCATTGAGCTCATCAAGCAGCTTGATATATATAAATTTGACCCTTGGGATCTTCCAAGTAAGACATATATCACTCTTGGTTCATATATAACTATAACAATGTCTTACACTATATGCACATGTTTAACCACTTTTTTCTTTTGTTATTAATATAAGGTCTCGTGTCTCTATAATGGTATATATTATCTAACAATTTTTTTTATGATTATAATGTGTGTAGAGTTGGCCACCACAGGAGAGAAAGAGTGGTATTTCTACTGTCCAAGGGACAGAAAATATAGAAACAGTGCAAGGCCTAACAGGGTAACTGGAGCAGGGTTTTGGAAAGCAACTGGAACTGATAGGCCAATCTACTCCTCAGAAGGTTCCAAGTGTATTGGCCTTAAGAAATCCCTAGTCTTTTACAAAGGTAGAGCTGCCAAAGGAGTCAAAACTGATTGGATGATGCATGAATTTAGACTACCTTCTCTCACTGACTCATTATCCCCAAAGTACATTGACAAGACCATTCCTGCTAATGTACGTTGTAAAACTTACCAAAACTTGCCTTCAGATCTATTTTCTTAGTAAAGTTGTTGTGTTTGTGAATATCATCATTTATGGAAAAATTAATAAATTATATGGCCTTGTACAGTTCCATATATAGCAAAAAAACCTACATTTCTTAAAATACAAAGAAGAACTAATAAACATATTACATGAAGATTGGTTGGAACCACATGATCTAAGACCATGTTATAATTTCTTTATTTATGATAGCTTTATTGTATATGTACCTTCCCTGTGTGAAGAGCCTTTGATACTGGAGTATTGTTATTATGAAAGTCTTAACTTGTTTTGTGAACTTGCAGGAATCATGGGCTATATGCAGGATATTCAAGAAAACAAATTCTACAGCTCAAAGAGCTTTGTCTCACTCTTGGGTCTCTACCCTACCTGAAACAAGAACCTCTGATATCCTAACCAAAGATCAAGACAATAGCACCCACTTTTGTTCAACCAACATGCAAATGACAAAGAAAACTAGCTTAGCCAGCCAGTTCTGCACTAACAATTACAATGATGCACAAAATTTAACCACTAATACTCCTCTTTGTCCTTTAGATGTTGCCTCATACAAATCCATCATTAACCCATTACTTTACAAAGCCTTTGACCATTTTCCACACATTTCAAATGAAGACCTTAGCACAAGCTTCCTTTTCTCATCTCCCTTTGAAACATCAGATACTAATTCCAAATCTACAATCGATGTTTCTTCCATGTTGTTGAACATGTCATCTTCTGTGCTTGGAGATTTTAATAACAAAACTTCAGAGGATACAAATGCATATATAACTACAAGTACTACAAACTTTGGTGGGTTAGAAGAGAATTGTAGTGATGGCTTCCCAATACCATTTCTACGTGAAGTGCAAACCACATATGGTAATTACCAACAATATGATAGTAGTAACATTAATGCATTGGTAAAGGTTCCTAATGTGAATGTGCCTCGTGTTGAAGACCAAGGGTTGGATATTGGCGATGCATGGAAGTCAAATCTGCTTTGGGATACTTCATATTTTGCCTGTGATGTGCCATCTAGTTATTCCACAACTAAGTGCTATACTTAGTTCATTATTTTATTTTAATTAGATAAATTAATTGGAAGCAGTTGTTTTTGTAGCTTCTAAGCTAGTAGCTAGGCTGTAACTACTAAGTCTGACTTTTTAGCTTAGATTTCTGTTCGATTTACATTAGCAAGTAGGATTTTTATTAATTACTGTCATTAGTATTATATTACTTTGAATTTTTTTGTAACTTGTGGCCACATGCCAATTCTCAAATGTCTAAGGATAGAAATTTGACGGCAATATTACGGGAGTTTCAAAACAAGAATGAAAAAGCATTAAGCAAATAAGGCCAAATGTGAAGCATAAGGTATTTTTTTTAATTAAAGTATTAATTATGTGTCGCTTTGCACCGTCAACGGATGAATTAGTATCTAATTGCTTAACACACATTTAAGATATACTTAATGAAAATGGTATAAATAATTATTAACGTATATGGTTAGGACTATTTCAAAGTTAGCCACATTATATTCTAACTACCCAAAATGAGGTTTCAGTTCATCAAATTGAGGTTTAAGACCAATAAATGTTAGCCGTCTGATTAATTAGTATAGATCATTTACAAATAGATTATAGAACAAAGCATAAGTTCAAGTCACAAAATGTGGACTATACCAGCCGTAAAATACGATTTTTGTAAATAATTAATTATTAAAATTAATGCATGTGATATTTTCCCAATTAAATACGTTAACTATATTTTTTTAATAAACTAAAAATATGCAATTACAATACTTCATTTAAAACACTGGACTTCATACGTTGCTTTAATTAGCAATAAAATTTTCTGTTGTCAGTTGTCACTAATGGAGTTATAACTAAAGTAAAGAATGAGAAGAGAATCCCTTGCGATCAATTCTTTTTCAATGGATCAAGTTGGTAATTTTTTTTTTACCAGGAGTTGGAGTTGGTATTTAATTTTTCAAAAACAATGAGATGAGAATCCCTTGTGTGACTAAAAATATTTTCCCTATCACTGTGAGTATACGTAGTTTAGTACATGACAGTAACACGATTGACAAGCAAGCTGGATCTTGTGTGTGGTAATGTGACCCATCTTATATCTAATTTTATACGTTTGGGTAAATTTTTTCATAAACATTTATAAAAAGTAAAATAGGATTTTAAAGTTGAAATTAACTTATATGTATGTTACAACTAATTTTTTTTTTTGGATAAACCAATCATTTAGTTTTCCCAAAACAATTAATTTTATCTTGTGTATAAACCAATTTTAATTTACAAAAATAATTATTTCATTTATGATTTTTATTTGTTTTTATTATTAATACTTATGTTCTTATCATATGTGAGTTTTGAATCATACATATTGTTTGGTTGAGCTGTTAAGGGCTGTTTGAATCATACATATTATATAACACCGATTTTCACATGTGTAAGAGAAAATGGGTATACATGCAAGAACACTTCCAAGTTCAAGTTAGTAAGAATAAGAGTTGAGAATGATTTAAGAGTAAGTGTATGAGAGGGTTCAAGTGAAATTACTATAAGAGTTTGAGAGAATAATTTCTGAGGTATTTATAGTTTGAAGTTGACATCAAAACCTTGTATAAGAGGTGAATATGCCAACCTTGTATCAAAACCTTGTATAGGAGGAGACAGTGGGATACTGATAAAAGTGATGAATGAAAATAGTGTTAGTTGATAGAATTAACGATGATGTTGAAATAATGACAATGGTAGTTGTGACATATTATAATAATGATGATTGTTGCGAGTGGTATAAGTCAAATTTATGTAATGACTTGTTTTTTTTAATAATAAAATTTTAAATTTTAAATCTCTTAACTGTTTTATGTGTAATTAAATTTTTTTTATATTAAACTTAAAAAAATAATTATTTTTTCCATGTATTGAAGTTTAATCATTTAAGATCATTGCTGAGATATTATTTTTGAATTAGGAGATAAAGATAAATTTTGTAATACTATTTTTTAAATAGACAAAATGACATCATTATCAAATATATTAATTGATTATTAAAAAATATACACAATCTTTTATATTTTAAAAATGCTTAAAATTTTAAAATATAACTAAAAATCCAAAACATACATACTTTCATGTAACCAACAACAAGATAATTTGTCAACAACAAGATACTTTCATAGTTTTATTTTTCTTAGAAAATAAACAGAAGGTGAATAGCAAAAAGGAAAAAGACGGTGCCAAGGTTAAAGCTTCTATTGGTATTTTATATTGGGCCGTGTTGCTTTGGAGGACACATCTATTTGCTTTTGACCCGACTTTAGTTTGACAGTGCTTTGGGTTGCTTCATTTTCTAATTACTTCTCAATGATTTTTTCTAATTACCAAATGGATTTTGCTTTTTACACTCCTCTTTTAATTGAGACAAGAAATTCTAGTTACAAGAATATTATTTTTCATCTTTCTCTCCTTTAAAATCACATTCCTCTCTTCAAAATTCATTAGAGAAAAACTTTTTATTCAAATTGATAAATAAGTTTAATAGAATAAGATATGTAACTTAACTTATAAATCCTCAAGAAAATAATAGAATAATAGAGTAATAAAATTCTATTAAAGACATATTAAATGACATATTAGAATAAATTAATTATAATATAAAATATCTGTACAAAATGATGAAGGATTCCCGGTTTATATTATTATGTATCTATCCGTCTGATCATTTTAAATATTTGAAAGTTTCAATCGTCTGTCTTATAAATATATAGATTTTTATTTTAATAATTTATAATTATCAAAATTATAAAATATAATTATTATCTAAACAAATTTGACTTAATAATTAAAACTTTTAAAATATATAAAATTATTAACAAAAAACCTTCACTGACTAAAAAAAATGTTAGATTTAATGATAATAAACATGATAAGATAAGGAATTATCAAATCTAAAAGAATTCTTTTGTAGATTTAAAGATGGAATATGATTTCAAGAAAAAAGAAACAAATTCATTAAATAAAGAAACAAGAAAATTTATCGGACGAAACCGACATATGAAAAAATATCATCCAGGTGAATAAGTCACTTGTAACATCAAAAACCTAGTTAAAATAAGAAGATATAATAAGTTATTCTCGTTTCTACGAACTTAAAAGAATGAAATGTCTAATTTTAATTAAAAGAGATTATAATTTCTAACGTCGTCTATGTATATTTATATATAAATTTTTCCTAACTTAGAATTTTTATTTTTTTTTGCTTAATTTTATTGTATAAATAAATAAGATGTTTGATACAATTTTATTATTATCATATTTAATTTCATTGAGGTAAAGCAAAATATTTAACATATTTTTATATTTAAATTTTATTATTGAAACAATTTTATTAATACGAAATAAAGCAAAATAATTAACTTATTTTTATAAAAAGAAATAGAATAAAGTAAAGTATTTGAGTTAAATTTATTTAGGAGTAAAATATTCAGTGGATACTTATCTTGGAAAATAAAAAATGGTGAATGAAAGAAGAAGAGAGGAAGCACGAATAGCAGGGGTGTGGGGCAACAAAAATGGAAGGGGAATGAATAGAAAGTTGATCTAGCATTGCAGATCTGAGGTTGAGGAGCTACATCAATCACACGGTAACTCTCCTTTCTTCTTTTCCCTATTCCTCACAGCTTCCTTTCATTTTGCGTTGACCTTCCTATTAAACGGGTATTGTGCTTTCCCTTCAATGCCTGGGTTTGGTGTTGTTCAATGACCGCGGCGGCACCATGTTCACTCAACGCCGAGAGAGAACCATCGAGTGACTTAGTCAGATCAGCGATCATATATATATTTTTTTTTTTTAAAACCATAACAGGATTATCACTCTGAGTGTTAGGTTTGATTTATGTTCCTTTTAGGATCATTTGCAGAAATTAATGAACAATTGACTTCGTTAAAAATGATACTACGACATGATAATCTATGTTGCGACGAGACAACAAATTATGATAACCCAAGTTGTGATAGTCGATGTTGTAGCGATGTTATAATGTGATAGTCAATGCTGTGATGTGATAACCAATATTGCTTCAACTTATACTACGGCTTCATAACCGATGTTACAGTGTAAGAACCTCCTATTGTTTCAGGATATAGATTTTGTATCATTTCTTCTCTTAATAACTCTTGTTTGAACCTTGTTCCTGTATTTTACTTGCTTTTTTTAAAAAAATTGTTTCAAATATTAAAATGATATCTTTTGAAAACATCGAGAATATAAATACAAGTTTTAAAACCTAAAGAACAAAAATAAAAAGTGTACACATTTAAAAGATTAAAATTTATATTTATTCTACTATTGAAGTTATGAATTATAAGTAAATGACTTATTTATTATTTTTAAATGTTTAAAAAATAGTCTCGTTTATAAAAAGATAAAATTTAGAGAAATTAATTTTTTTTAGAGTAATCTATATAAATATCTTTAAATTTTTTTGAAATTACATTGGATATTTCTTTATTTTATAATATTATGTTTGTCATTTTTATGAGATGTTCCAATGTAATTTTTTGAAATTAAGAGATATTAATTTAATTTTTTAAATTTAAAAATTATTAATGCAAGAGGTATTAATATAATATTTTTTAAATAATTAAGAGATTTTTTTTTCCTCGGATGAGGGTGAAAATTAGTTTGTGTAAACTCACGTTATCTAAGAGGTATTTGCAGTTTATTATTAATTTTTCCTTAGTTAACTCATTGGCATGAGTGTGAAAATTACTTCGGTTTTTTCTTCAAAGCATTGTAGTTGTCTAACTTTGTTTTTCGTGACTTAGTTGTTGCTTGCTCAAGCATCCCTCAAGATTCATTGTTGTGGCTACCATGGCTAATCCAACATCCTCGTCATCCTTTGCCTATGAATGGTCCTATGATGTTTTTCTCAGTTTTCGTGGCGAGGATACTCGCACCGGTTTTACTGGAAACCTTTACAGTGCTTTGTGTCAAAAGGGAGTCAAGACATTCATGGATGATCAAGAGCTGAAAAAGGGTGAAGAAATCACACCTGCTTTAATTAACGCAATTCAAGAATCTAGGATTGCCATTGTAATACTTTCAGAACACTATGCGTCATCAACCTTTTGTTTACAAGAACTTGTGATAATCATGGAGTTCTTAAAGCACAAGGGCAAGCTGGTTTTGCCTGTTTTTTATCAGGTGGATCCATCTGATGTGCGCCATCAGAAAGGAAGTTACGGTGATGCACTAGCCAAGCATGAAAAAAGAATCAATGACAAGGAAAAGTTGAAAATTTGGAGGTTAGCTTTGGAAGAAGCTGCAAATCTATCTGGTTGGCATTTCAAACAAGGGTGAGTACATCACAATTCACTTCCAATTAAGTATTCATTCTCCCAATTCTGCTGGGTTATTGAATGAAATTCTGCTAGTTACTATGAATGTTTTTGTCAGTTCTGATAACGTGAGAGTTAATATACTCAATCATGTATGTATTGATTTAACTTTTTAAGCCTTATTTCATAAGATGAACAACTTTTAGTCAAATTTATCTGCTTAATATATCCAACTTTTTATAATTTACGATGAATAAAAAAATATAAAATGAGATTAAAAAATAAATCAATATAATGACTTCTTACTCATTTTTTTTTCTCTGATGATTATAGATATTTAGAATTTTTTTTCTAAAAAGCAAAGTGAAAATATCTATTTGTTCCGGGGACTAATGACTTCTTACTCATTTTTTTTTTCTCTGAAAATGTATTTTAGAATTTCCATTGAGTGACATGATTCAATCTTTTTTCATTTGGGCAGGTACGAATATGAATTCATTGGGGAGATCATTGAAGAAGTATCTAAGAGGATCAATCGTATCCCTTTATATGTTGCTAATTACCCAGTTGGCTTAGAGTCTCGCGTGCACAAGATCAAGTCACTTCTTAATGTTGAATCAAATGATGGAGTCCACATGGTAGGTATTTATGGAATAGGAGGAATTGGAAAAACAACACTTGCATGCGCACTATACAATTTCATTGCTGATCAATTTGAAGGTCTCTCTTTTCTTGCCGACATTAGAGAAAATACAGTGAATCATGGGCTGGTACATCTTCAAGAGACACTTCTTTCTGATATTTTAGGGGAGAAAGACATTAAGTTGGGGACTGTAAATAAAGGAATTCCAATAATTAAAAGAAGGCTTTGTAAAAAGAAGATTCTTTTGATTTTGGATGATGTTGACAAAAAGAAGCAATTAGAAGTTCTTGCGGGTGGCCTCGATTGGTTTGGTTCTGGCAGCAGAATTATTATCACAACTAAAGATATACATTTGCTACATGATTGTGGTGTTGAAAGAACATATGAAGTAGAAGGATTAAATTTTGAAGAAGCCCTTGAATTGTTCAGCTGGAATGCTTTCAAAAGAAAACAAGTAGATCCCAGTTACCTGGATATTTCAAAGAGAGTAATAGTGCATTCTAATGGTCTTCCATTGTCTCTGGAAATAATAGGTTCTGACTTGTATGATAAAACAGAGTCGCAATGGAAGTCAGCATTAGATTCTTATGAAAAAATTCCACATGAAAATATTCAGCAAATCCTTAGAGTAAGCTATGATGGGTTAAAAGAATTTGAGAAGGAAACTTTTTTAGACATTTCTTGCTTCTTTAATGGATATGAATTAAGAGATCTCATGAACATACTGTGTAGTGCTCGTGGCTTTGTCCCAGACTACGTTATCCAGGTGTTGATTGATAAGTGTTTGATAAAAATTGTTCAATTTCGGGTGAAAATGCATAATCTGGTTGAGGATATGGGTAGAGAAATCGTGCGGCAGGAATCACCCTCAAAGCCCGGTGAACGCAGTAGATTATGGTTCTATAAAGATATTCTTCATGTTTTCAAAGAGAACAAGGTGTGTGAATTGTGTTGCACTCATTTGCCTTTATGATCCTTCGTTTTCCCTTTTTAGTCAAATGAAAAGTTGAAGACCTATTGTTAACCCTCTACATTTCAATTTTATGTTTACAAAACGAGTTACTGCTAAGATGATATGCTTTATAATTTGCAAACTTTATCTTAATTTACTTCTTTTGGCTTAAAGGGATCTGATAAAACTGAAACCATCGTGCTACACTTGCCCAAGGATAAAGAAGTGCGGTGGGATGGAACTGCATTGGAAAAGATGGAAAACCTTAAAATACTGGTGATAAAAAATGGTTGCTTTTCAAGAGGACCTACTGCTCTCCCAAAACGTTTAAGAGTGCTTAGATGGTGTGGATATCCTGAATCATCTCTTCCTACTGATTTTGATCCTAAGAAACTTGCCATATTGGACTTGTCTCAAAGTTCCTTTACATTCAAGAATCAACCCAAAATGGTATTATAGTAACTAACTATCTTGATGTTTATTTGGTCTAGAATATTGATAAGTCCACTCAAATTTCATATTAGTAACACGGTCATTTTTCATTTTGCAGAAATTTAAGTCTTTGATAGAAATGAATTTGAGTGAGTGTGAATTACTAAAAGAAGTACCTGACATGTCTGGAGCACCAAATTTGAAGATACTAGATCTTTATCGTTGTGAAAATTTAGTTACAGTTCATGATTCTGTTGGATTCCTTGATAAACTTGAATATTTGAACCTTCATTACTGCACAAGTCTTGTGAATCTTCCTCGTGGTATTAACATAACTTCTCTTGAAAGGATGTCCCTTAGGCAATGCACCAGTCTCATGAATTTTCCAGAAATTTTAGGGAAGATGGAAAACATAAGATACCTTGATTTGGCTGATAGTGCCATAAGTGGCCTGCCTTTTTCAATTAGAAATCTTGTTGGGCTCACAATCCTGAATGTGAATGGATGCCATGGACTCCTTGAACTACCAAGTAGTGTTTTTATGCTGCCAAAACTTGGGAACTTGGAAGCTGACAATTGTGAGCAGCTTGCACATGTAAATGGGGAAGGTCAAGATCAAGAAACAATGTCTTCAAGTGTTAGATATGCTAATTTTAACAATTGTTACCTGACAGACAAATGTCTGGCTACACTTCTTCCTTGGTTGCGCAATGTGTCATATTTATGCCTTGATCGGAGCAATATCACAATCCTTCCATCATCCATTAGTACCTGTTTCTCCTTGACAAGACTTTATTTGAATGAATGCCAGAAACTTCAAGAAATCAGAAGCCTGCCACCGAACATAGAATATCTTTCTGCTATCAACTGCTCATCATTGACCTCCAAGTCTAAGGAAATGTTACTGAAACAGGTATCTTATCCCTCTTTTGAATCTTCTTCCATATTCTTTAAACAAATGTGAAAGTAAAAGCACAAAACTATTGTCATGTTCATTACTTAACTAGGATCCTTAACTAAATGTGATTGACAGATACTATGTGAGACTGAGCATAAATATTTCACATTCCCAGCATCAACTATCCCATGTTGGTTGAATCACAGTAGCAGGGGTTCATCCTTGCGTTTCTGGTTTCGTGACAAGTTCCCAGCAATTAGTCTATGTGCCGTCGGAGATTTTGGCTGTTTCCATAACGTGGAGGTGATCATTAATGGCATGCGACAATTTTCATGGAAATATACTCGTATTTATTCAGACAAGACAAATCATACAATTGTGTGTGATCTGCTGCCCAAATTTACCAATGATAACTTTGAAAGACTGAATATTGAGAATGGATGGAACAGTGCTGAGATTTCATTTGTGAATTATGAAGGAAGAATAGATGTTGAATGGGTGGGAGTATATGTACAGGAACAAAAGACAAACATGGCAGATATTCAATTTATGAATCCTGATATTTCAGTGGCAGAAAAACAATTCCTGAATCAATTTAGTTCTGCAGACAGAGAAAGAGCAGGACCAAGTTTGCCAAGTGAACACATGGAACTAATACGGTGTTTAGAGAACAGCCCTGAAAGTGATTTTGAAGCCCACATTGCTTTATCAAATAAAAAACGAAAACGCAATATTCAATTTACAAATCCTGACATTTCAGTGGCAGAAAAACAATTCCTGAATCAATTTAGTACTGCAGACAGAGAAAGAGCAGGGCCAAGTTTGCCAAGTGAAAACATGGAACTACAATGATGTTTAGAGAACAGCCCCAGAAGAGATTTTGAAGCACACATTACTTTATCAAATAAAAAACGGAAAGTCTGATTATCTTCAATAGGTGACCTTGCCCAGATATAACTATAAAAGTTTGTCAAGTCTTTGTTTTTGTACGTTCATTCAGATTCTCTCTCTTGGAGTAACTTTCTGGACCAAAGTTGTTAGTTAAGCATACTGGTTTAGTTATTGATTTGTTCCTTTTGGATGTTGTGTGGTATGAGCCCGTTTAAATTGGAATCCTTTAAGAAGCTAATCAAATGTGTAGTAATCCACTGTAGAATGCTGTTTTGCTGTTTGATGATTGATAATGCAAACAAGTGGTGTCTAAACTAAACAGTTTATAGTAAGATGGAATGTGTCTACGAAGAGAAAAGGATACAGCAGGGTATGGTTTTAAACTGAATTTGTAATATTGTTCCCCCTTCGTGCAGAGATAAATAGAAAATAGTTTGCATCCAAAGTGAAAGATAGTTGCTGACAGACAGATCCATTCAAAATTGAAATTGCATCAGAGTAACCTTTTAAACTGCGAATTCATGGCAACCATTGCAGTTTAACATGGCGAGGGGTTTGCACAAGGTCAAATGCAAGAAACGATGTCTGACGGATGAATTTCTTGCTACATTTCTACCTTGTACAATCACAGCTATTTTTGGTAGTCCATATGATTGACAGCAAGGTACAGTTCACTATTATGATTGCTTCCTCTGTCTAAGTATATAATTCAATTTTGGGATCACGATTTATGTGTTTGTGGATCATCACATTGGATGGATGAGTGTTAAAAAATTGACTTTGAATTTAATTGATTTTATAAAATTCATTTTAAAGTGATATGGTTTATGTTTGAATTTTTTTATCATAAATTAAATTTAGAATACATTTTTTATCCAACATAAAAGTTATTCAAAGTCATTTTAATTACGCATAGTTAAAAGAAAATCACACACACACACACATATATATATATATATATATATATATATATATATATATAAACTCAAACAAACAAACAAATAAAAGTGCTTTTAAAGATGGAATGCCCATGTTAGTGCTGAGAAAGAGATAGATGGACTAAATGTTTCCAGTTATGGGAGAAACTAACTAAACAGACATGATAAAAGGTTAGAGACTAATTATTTCTTAATAGTTAAAAAAAAAAAAAGAAAAATAACTTGAGAATTAAGTTGACGGTTTCCTCACAAAAACAACATATTATTCCTCCCTACTCACAAAAAGGTTCCAGTGCTGCAGTATCCCGACTCCGATTTAGAATGACAACTCCATGAATCAGCTGTGAATATTTATAAATTATGAATAAATAAACTAATTAGTAAATAATAACAACGTTGATTTTTATGCTAATGTTCAAAACTTCACATCATGCCTTCGATGAGATGGAGTACATGTTTGGTTATACCTCAATTTATGCAAATACTTGTGTCCATTCCCCATATCCAAAGTAAAGTTACAAAGTTAGTCTATGCAGCTTTTCGTCCTCCGTCATACTTCATTTTTGGCCTGTTATCGTGAAAACTATCACATGGGTAGTGTATGAAAATATATCACCTGAAACTGAGCAATTCTATTTCTTCGACCCATGTACATTTCAAAACCGATTTGAATGCACCTCAACTTCCATTTTCTGTTTATACGACTACGAAGATTCCCTTGAGCTAATTTGTGACACAAGCACAAGCTAAATGCCCTGAAGATACATTGACCTGATAACCACCAAACATGTCCTGCAGACGTATAATGATTAGTGAACGTCTTAAGGCACTGCTTAGCACAGAATGCTGCTTTGATCAGTTATTAGAGGCAAAATAGAGTTTCACTTATTCACTGACTTTTAAATTTGTCCACAAGGTTCCCCGGGAAACACATGGAAAATATTGAAGTTACCCAACAACTATTTTGATAGCAGAATGGCAACAGTTAAGCCGTGAGGATTTCCACATCCCAATTCAAGTAAATTACGAAGTTCTATTTGAATATATAGAAACACATCAAAAGGAAAATTAAGACAAACAAAACTGTTTCACAATGGCATTGTCGACAAAGTAAACAATTGCTCTAGAATGAGTTCAAACAAGCCAAATAATAAAACCATGATTAACATGACAACAACTCTAATAAAATTTGTGATTTCCTATAACCACTCAAACTAACAGTCCTCCAAAAAGGTGTCTCATTTTGATGTCCAGACTTAATTAACCCTTCAAGGCCTGTTTTTCCTTTGTCTTCTGGATCTTCAAAACCTTCTTCACAATCTTTTGCTCTTCAACCAAGAAAGCTCGGATAATCCTGTAGACCCAGGGACAAATACAGGCAAAGTTATCCACCAACTTACACCAAAAACTTAAATCATACTGTGTTATTATAAATATATGGTTGTTAAAGTTGAGAACAAACCTTTCCCTCACAGCACTTCCAGACAAAACACCACCATATGCACGGTTCACAGTCCTACGGTTTCTAGGTAACCTTGACCTCTTGTATTCTGCAGGCCTCAAATGTGGAATCTGCAGTTGACAAGCAATAGATTTCGTTAACCATAGATATTGACACAATTATACAATTTCATCCGACTATAGGAAATATAACATGCCAAAGGTAAAGCAAAAAGCAACTGGCAAACCAGTAAAGCTTAGATATACTTAAATAGAACCATCACAAAGGGAAATCACACATCAAACAACAATCACATCATATATTCATTATATGCTGATAAACCAAGCAAACAATGATCCAAATATTTATATAGAAATCATCAATCAATGTTCAAATTATCTAAATTACAATAAAAGAAAAAGTATTAAGCAATCATTAATCAATGTTCAAATTATCTAAATTACAATAAAAGAAAAAGTATTAAGCACAAACAAGATACTAAGAGCATGCTTGTTGTAAGCTCATTCCAATTCACATTCAACATCAATCTTTCACTCGCAATGGATTGATGTTGAACAGGAACAAACAGCCTTTGAAATACAACCTAAAACTTTCATAACCCTATTCATAAGCTTGGAAGATAAAACATAAAACCTTAACCTTAATAACCAAACTGCTAAAGCTAAAAAGGGAAGGGAGAAGGTAGCAGGGACGAACAAAAATCCATCTAGCCACATAAAATATCTATCACATAACATAAACCTAAAAACAGCCCTTAACACATGTCAATTCATACTGTAATCAAACACAAATTACGACCTTGTAGAAGTTCCCACTTTCTTAACACGCAATAATGCTCCTTAGTCCGTAATTAATTTTAAGTCTCACACAGTTTCCATCACAAACTAGCAAGTTTCAATCTCAATACCATCCTTAACAATGCTCATAGCTACTCCCAACACAAAGTAACACAATCAATAGAACACTGGAAATCAATAAGAAAAAAAAAAACAAAAAATAGAATTTTTAATCAGTTACGCACCCCCTGAATCCTCTTGCCAGTGACGGGGCACTTGGGTCCGCTAGCCCTCTTCTTAGTGGTCTGATAAACAAGCTTCCCACCTGCATTATTTCCGCAGCACAAAACACAGACACATTACAATCAATAGAGATCGAAATTAAAAAAAAATTCGGATCAGAAACAAAAAGAGAATCAACAATGAGAGGAGTTGGGAAGAGTGAAAAATTACCAGGGGTCTTGACGACCCTGTGCTGGTTGGATTTGGTGGCATAGCTGTGACGCTTGCGATAGGTGAGACGCTGCACCATCTTGTTCGATCACGACGCTCTGCACCTTCGCCTCTGTTATTAGGGTTTTGGGAGGAACAAGAACATGCGCCGCAAGCACCTATAAAAGGGATGAGATTACAGGGTTTTCTTTTCATAGCCCTACATCTAACGGCTCTAAACACCCGCTCATCCACCACCGTTAGATCATGTTTCACTTCCTTAAACCAGTTTTTTTTTTTTTTTTTTTTTTTTTTTTTATCTATGTAAAAACTTATAGAAACAAAATAAAAAAAAAAATACATACATATCCAGTCGAGTAAGATCATACACGATCTTTCGAAAATTAAACTAAAAATTTTAAATTTATAATAGTCTTAATATAACCAAAGAAAAAAGTTATATTATTATTAACATAATAAATGAAGATATATTAACTTAGGATAAGTTAAATTGATAAATTAGAAAAAAAATTATAACTAGAAAAAAAATTAATTCTTAAAAATATCATGTATATTTTTTTAATAATATTTGAAGTTTAATTTTCATGTTTGTACGTCATCTACCACGTAGATATACCTTAAATTTAAATTATTAAAATAATTATTATAAAAGTAATGTACACAATAATTTATAATTAAATATAACATTTAAACTGAATTCTCACATTAAATATGATATCTCACTATGATCTTTATTTGTTTTAAATTTGATAAATTCAAATCCAAGTCCTTGCGTGACTAACTTTTGTTATTATACAAAATTTTATTAAATATTACATATAAATTAATATACATATATATATATATATATTATTTTTTTGTAATTTTATTTTATAACTTATTATTTTATTATAATCTTTATAGAAAAAAATAATGATAATGTAGTATTTTTATTTTTTATTTTATACTAAATAATATTTATTATGGATTTCACTCCAGAATATTGGATTGACTGGCGTTGTAGTACACTTCCTTCATGTATAATATTTTTGATGATTACAAAATTGTTTATGCGATTGTGCAGTGGTTTATGTAATATAACCATTTTTCCTTTTAGTTTTAATTGGACAGGCAAATTGCATTGATCTGAATGTTTTTAAATTGCAAAAGCAATAATTATATAGTTGCATATTGATTGAATGCATATTTTTTATCAGTACAAAATTGTTTATGTCGATTGTCTAATGGTTTGTGTAATATAAACCATTTTCCCTCTAGTTTTAATTGGACACATGGAAATTGCATTGATCCGAATGTTTTTAAATTGTAAAAGCAACAATCATATAGTTGCATATCAAGATCTCAATCCTAAATTGAATGCATTTAGTAAATATTTTGTTGTTATTTGTACCATAATCAATATATGATGTGAAGATTTTAATTGAGATTTTGTTAATAGATGATAATAGTTGCTGATGTGCACAACATTCCTTTATGCAGATTGTGTATTGCATTTATATGTATTGTAAACCCTTATTTTGATGTTTCATCATAACATGCACAATGTGTATTTTAGCAAATTTTCTTTCGGTAACTATCAATTATAGAATTTAAGTCTAGTTGTTACTCTTTTAATTTTGGTATAGAAAATTGATGATTTAGTCGGTTTGATATAACAATGAGTACATATTCTATATGAAGTTGTTAATGACACTTGTGTCTTAAGCTAACATTTTGCTACTAGAGAATAAATTTATGATTGTTTCGTAATGTATTAGAAATAAATGTTTCATGTGTACTATAAAGTTACTTTACTAGATTGTCACAAATATAAGTGACTGTAACAATAATTAAAAGTTATAAAGATTAAATTATAAAAACTATCTTATATATTTATAGAAGAAAACATTTTATATATTGCTCATATAAATGAAAAAGATAACACTATGAAATTACGATTAATTAATAAATATTGTCTTACTTGTATACTTGTTCACCTCATTGCAATAAAATGAGTAATATGACCTAATTATTTGTTAGTTGAATATACTTGTATATTATTGTGAAATAGATTTACTTATGGAAATGCTTATAAGTAATAAGGTCCATTTCATTTACTATATTAATTGAATGAAATGGTAAAACATTCGTCAGCAAGACAAATAGTATTATATATTTGTTTTAAGCACATAATTAATTCATTAGTATTAATGTTCACTCTTCAGTTGATTGTACCAGAATAAAAATACTTTATTAATAACAGGAAATATTTAATTCGTCGTGACCCAATTCAATTAACAAACACAATGAACAAAATAAAATACATTTGACAAAAAAAATATCAAAAGTACAACCCATGAAACACATTCATCAACTTACTATTGTAGTTTTTTTATGTGTTTCGTCAAAGTCATCGATGATGCACGCTTGGAGTTTCTTGTTAGCACGTGACATTGCATAACCAAATAAAGAATGTGTTTGTTAACTAAAATAGTCACTTAAACTTTAATGATTCATAAGTATACAAACTAGTTTAAACCAAAGATATCTACATATTTCCATGATAAAATCTTCAGCTAAAACACAATAAATGTTTATGAATACTCTTAGAACTATATGCCATGAAAGGGGAGTGTATAATTAAACAAAGAATAAATAAATAATATATACAAAACTTGAACTTATTATTGGACTATTATAATTGGAATATAATTCTTATGTTTTACAATTATATTTGTTGGAAGATATATACCATCTTTAATAAAGTGATTCTGCAAGAATTAGTATAAGAACACTTATTTTGACTCCTTATCTATAATTGTTATTAAGATTTGTCGACTCTAGAGTCTATGTAGACTCGTGACTAAGGTAAAAACTTGAATCGAATAATCAACTCGTGAACTCATAAGAGTCTACTTTTAAAAAAAATTAAAAGAGTCTTCCTTATAAAATAAAATTTTCATATAAACCTGTTACCTGTTCTCAATCAGATATACATCAAATTCATTAACATCAACAAAACCTTACATCAAGTTTATCAAATTCATCAAATTTATTAAGATGGTTATTTTACAAAATTTCAATCACTTGGTTATTTATAAGACAAATCAATTTTCTAACTATCCTCTAAAAGACTAGTATTGCCAGTTCTGTCACTAAAATCAAATCTCCACACCTAGACATACATTGCAATACAAAATTTGTGTTAAGTCAAGATGACTTAGCATCTTAGTTTTGTTAATTACAGAACACTGTTGTACCAACAGACTGAAGAATGATCAAACTGAAGAGTAGACTGATGAGCAGACTAAAGAGGCATCAGATGCAAATAGAGCAGACTGAAGAGACATCAGTTGGAAACTGAAAAGGCATCAGATGCAAACAGAGCAGATTAAAGAGACATCAGTTGGAAAATGAAGAGGCATCAGATGTAGACAGAAGAATGATCAGATAAATCATTAAGGAACATAGTCACGATGCACCTTCAAGCACAGACGCACAAGATAAAGTGTTCAAGTCATCAAGTCTTGAAACAACCACATCAGATGAAGAACCTTCATTGTTCAAGACAGAGAGCTCATCTCAACTTCAAGTCAAGTACTCAAGAAGGAAGACTTTGAAGACTGAAGTTGAAGACAAAGGAAGAAGAAAGACAGATGAATTCAACACACAACTTGTAAAATACAAAACATAAGAAGGGGGGTTGAATTGTGTTAATTTAAAATTTAAATCATTTCGTCTGTGGTTTTGAAAAGGGGTACAGACGAAACAGTGTTTTACTTCAAAAGTTGATTTTAGTGAACAAACGTTATGCTTTAAGTTATCCCCGTTAGTTCAACAATATTGATATATAACACGGATATTTTTATACTGATTCGTCTCTTCAAGACTACGTCCAGTTACTCAGAAACTACTGAGTTTTCACTACCAACCGTGAAAATGTTACAAGTATTCTTTGCACTCAGCCACTTCTGGCTATACACCGATATTCTTTGAACACAGCCTTCTCAGGCTAAACAGCAAAGGTATTCTTTGAACCCAGCCTCCACAGGCTAACACCACATAAGTGGATTTTAAAAAGATATTTTAAAACAGAAGGATTCCTCTACGCAGAGAGGGTTTTACAATGAGGTACAAACAAAAGTCTTGAGCGAAAATTTAGAAGATAGAATAAGAGAAGCGTTTTTCCCAACTGAAATCTGATGAAGTGAAGTCTTTAAATAGGCATCCTCTTCAAATGACCGTTAGACTCATATGAATGTCGTTGAAAAGTTTCTTGAAAGCTTTCCAAAAGGTGTCAGATTGTACTTGATTGATTGATGGAGTGCGCAGCAGATGCAGCAGATTTAGATTGCGTGCGCAATACCTTTTCTGACTTGTATAGAGACTTTGACAAAAGGTAAAGACCTTTTTGAGTTGCATGTGTAAGCACGAATCCCTATACTGATCTTGGATGCTTCTAATGAGTATTTCTTTAGATTTGAAATCTTGGGGCGATTGGCTTCACTTCTTGGACAGATGATATATATCTTCAGACTAAAGGAGTAAGCTTGAGGTTCCGTCTGAAGGTTTCGTCTGTAGTATCGTCTGATGACTTGGCTTTGAGACAGAAGCATAACTTCGTCTTTCATGGTCTTCGTTTCGTGCTAGTTTCGTCTTAGCAAGTCTTGAGAGCTTGGTTCCGTCTGTCTTGTAATTAATCAAAACTTAGAGTCGTTAATCATCTTGATCTAACAATCTCCCCTTTTTGATGATTACGACCATACCAAAAACATCCGCACAAGACATGGTTATTTAAACATAAAGTCTCAAATAGCATTAATTACATCAAGACGATGTTTTTCGAAAAAAAAATACCTCTTTATAATATATGTTACATCAATGTGATGTAATTCAGTTTTATACAAATATACATGGTACATTCAGAATGTTCAATTAAAGAATAAAATAATATAAATTACAAGAATAGTACAAGTAAAAAGATAAAACAATTTGCCTCTGCTCCCCCTCAGACGAAGCTCACCCTTGACTTGCATTTTGACCCTTTGTTCCCTTTCAGACGAAGACTCCCCCTTAGCATGACCTTTCTTCTTTTTCTTCTTTTCTTTCTCCTGGTCGAGAATCATCAAAAACACGATCAAGAAGAAGGTTTAGGCTTCTTTTGAAGAAGGCTCATAACAATGTCCTTCAGCTGTTGCACCTCAGATGAGAGAGAGGCTTGATTGTCCTCAAGCTCTTTATTCTTCAGCTTCAGATGCTCGCAATCCTCTTCTAAGGCATCATATTTACGCTTTAGAGTATTATACTCTTCAAACTTCTTTAAGATCACCTCGAACCTCAACTTTATCATTGACCTCCACCGTATCATCAATCTGTACTAGCGGTGTTTGAGGTTCTTCCACTATAGGTATAGTGTTATCTATGATGAACATTGTTGGTCTCCTCTTCAGACGCAGAGTGAAGAGTGGAAGTGTGAGGTATGTCGTGAAGTCTCTTTCCCATTGCCAAGAGTACAATTTTGAGGGAATAGAGAGTTCAAGATCCGGATGCTCCTGTGATGGATGAGTATAAGCGAAGGCTTCTCCAGGATACACCCTGCCACAGATGGTGGAATCTTCATCAAAGGAAGTTCCAGAACAGAACGCGGAGGTGGCTTCATGATCTTCTATCATCCTTTGAATCTTCGGATTGATAGGTCTTGAGGCATGAGTTTGAAGAGATTTGAGATGTGAGTATGCAGCAGATGAAAGTCGCCGGGGGATGTGCATTGCAAACTTGAACGTCTTGGGACAGACGAAATCTTCTTTTCCTTTCCCTTAGCCAAAAACTTGACCAAGCAAGGTCGTTTTCGATCTAAGGTTATGAAGAAATTCGTTTCTTCTGAGACGATAGAGGAAAATTGAGATCCCAACATAAAGGGGCAATCTCTCATTTCCTTTGTTGCTCTTCTACATATGTGATGGATAGATTCCATTCTAGCCTTTTCTTTTCTCCTGTAGCCACTGGCCATAAGCTTAAAAGCAGCATTATAGTCTTCAAGTAAGGCGTGAGCAAATTCTTCAGGGTCTTCAAATTCTTTGAGGAGGATAGAGTAGCGGGGGCAGATCCCTGAACAATGAGGATTTGTCCAAGGAAGTACAATTCCTAGAGTATGTCCTAGACCTACATACTCAGTTTGATTCATGGGAATTGTGAATGGTACCGAATCATGGCGGTCAATGGCATCGAGATGCCAATGTGAGCAATCCTTTGGCTCATAGATGGTGGAGCTAGAGTCTCCAAATCTGCAGTGGTGAAATGCAGGTGCGTTGATTTCGTGTTGAACCTTCCACTTGATGTTTTCTCTGAAAGGGATGTGGGGTTCATAGCCAAGAGCTGGTCCTTCAATCACCGACTCAGCTAGATGACCCTTGTACCTCTTTATACTTCTAAACCCTTGATGTCTAGGTGGCCAGTATGTCCCAGGGCAGACGCTTCAGCCATTCGCGTTGCTCTTCGGGAGTGTAGATGGAATCTTCTTTGAAATCCGCTAGCTTCAGGGGTTTATGGTAGATGATGGGATTGACAAATCTCCCCAGTTGAAAACCCTTTTTGCCTCTATAACGATAGGGGTTTCTCAACTCGATGTAGGGAGTGTCCTTTATAAAGCAGTCTTCATCGTCTACCAAGTGACCATCTTTAGCAGACTCAGACGGTTCACCATCTTTGGAGATATCTTCAATCTTCTCTCCAAGAATCCAAATGTTTGATCGGGTCTTTCAAAGACAAGTGCTTTCAAAGAAAGCGTCTCATGACTAATTCGTTGAGAAATGAATAGTTTGTCTTGTGCTTGGGTGGTAGATCTTCAGGATTGACAACTTCGGCGTGCGATCTCACCTTTGATGCATCCACCTTTATTACTTCCATATGTTCTTCATCAGACGAAGAACTTATGTCTTCAACGATTATTTCTTCGACTTAATCTCCATCGCCTGGTTGGTGGATGCTTCTTCGACGCAAAGCAGGTATCGTCTGTTCAAAGGCAGCGTTGAGAGGAGACGCAACAATAGGATCAAATACACTTGTCCTATGTTCGTCTTGGAGTGTTGATGGAGAAACCTCCATAGTGGAGACTTCATCATTGAGCATAGTCTCCAACTCCTCTGCTAACTGGGCATTATCCTTCTGGATCTGGGCAGTTTCTTCACTGTTCATGCCCTCTAAAGTTGCTGGAGCAGACGCACCTTCAGACGATCCAATGCCCCTAACGCTTTTGAGAAAAATTCTTTCTCGTTCAGCATGAAGCAGCATAGAGACCCTCATAGCCTCTTTCAATTGTTTTTCTTCGTCTGTTTCGCCAACAACTACAGACGCAAGCTTCTGCTTCATCTTTTCTTTGCTTTTGGCATCCTTTTGAAGAGCGATTTCTCTGGCTCTTGCTTTTTCTTTGGCTGCTTTCCTCTGCTTCTCTTCGTCTGAGAGTATTTTAACAGACGGAACTCCTTCAGACGATAGCTTAGCCCCTTCATCTTCACTCGGGGATATCGTCTTTTCTTGCGTCTTAGCCGCAACGTACTTTATTTTGATAGTCCTCTTTTTCTTCTTAAGAGGCTCCTCTAGAGCATCTTCAAAAGGGACTTCAGAAATAACCACGGGTGGAAGAGGTAAAGGTGTTTGGGTTTGTGTTTGGTCTGGTGTGTGAGATTGTGTTTGGGTTTGTGTTTGGGTTCTGACGCGTTTGATGCGAGCTCTGTGTGGGGGGTCTTTGGTGATTGGTGAAAGGGGAACTTCTTCTTCACTTGCAGAGTGTTGAAGGAAGCCGGGGTTCAGATGCATCTTGGCAAAGGTGCTTCCTTTGACTTCCTTGCCTTCTTTGTACCACTCGACGCCAGTGACATCAAAGCCTTGGTTGATGATTATTTTGGTGAAGAGGGTGGCGTAGGGAATGCGGCTCTTCCTACGTATGTTCCTATTCTTTAACGCACTTACCCAGTGGTCAAGAATGATGTGAGGGAGACTCATCCTCGCTTTCCTCAGACAGTAGAAGATGCAAAATCTGTCTCGAGTAATTCGAATTTTACTAGCTTTTGTTGCTCACAAGAATATCGTTCTATATCAAATGGATGTGAAAAGTGCTTTTTTAAATGGTTTTATTGAAGAAGAAGTGTATGTTAAACAACCTCCTGGTTTTGAGAGTCAATCTCAACCAGATCATGTTTTCAAATTTAAGAAAGCACTTTATGGTCTTAAACAAGCTCCTAGAGCTTGGTACGAAAGATTGAGTTTTTTTCTTATCAAAAATGGTTTTTTAAGAGGAAAGGTTGATACAACTCTCTTCAATAAAAGTGTTTTTAAGGACTTTATCATTGTTCAAATTTATGTAGACGATATAGTCTTTGGAGCAACTAACGAATTCCTGTGCAAGGATTTTTCTAAGATGATGTAGGATGAGTTTGAAATGAGTATGATGGGAGAATTAAAGTTCTTTCTAGGACTTTAAATCAAGCAAACGAAACAAGGCATCTACATTCATCAACAGAAGTACACCAAGGAGCTTCTAAAGAAGTTCAAAATGGAGAATGTTAAGCCTATGAAAACACCTATGCATTCGTCTGGTGCAAGCCTCAACAAGGATGAATCAGGTAAGACCGTGGATCAGACAGTATACAATGGTATGATTGGCTCTCTACTCTATCTCACTGCTAGTAGACCTGACATAATGTTTAGTGTCTGTCTATGTGCACGTTTCCAATTTGATCCTAGAGAATCTCATTTGCAAGCTGTAAAACGTATCTTAAGATATCTTATCGAAACTACTTATCTCTCTTTGTTTTATAAGAAAAACAGTGATTTCAATCTTAGTGGCTATTGTGATGCTGATTATGCTGGAGATAAAGTGGAAAGGAAAAGCACAAGTGGTGGATGTCATTTTCTTGGCACATCACTCATCTCTTGGTCAAGCAAAAAGCAAAACTCCATTGCACTCTTAACAACTGAAGCAAAGTATATTGTTGCAGCTGGATGTTGTTCACAATTACTTTGAGTAATACATCAACTTGAGGACTACTACAGGTTTGAGACCCAAATACCAGTATTTTGTGATAATACAAGTGCAATTAATCTCAGCAAAAACCTATTCAACATTCAAAAGCCAAACATATTGAAATCAAATTTCATTTCATAAGAGATTATGTTCAAAAAGGTATTTTTGATATACAGTTTGTTCAAATTGATTTTCAATGGACAGATATTTTCACAAAAGCTTTAGACGAAACTCGTTTTAACTTCATTAAAGAAAATTTGGGAATTGTTTCTTTAATTGACTAATTTATTTCGTCTGTACCTTTTAACTGTCTATTTCGTCTTGTTGGTCCCTATGTGTGAATCTAGAGGGGGGGGGGTGAATAGATTCTTGTTAAACTTTACCCCAAATTTGCGTGTTTCTAATTTCTTTTAATTACCTATCAATTACCTTTCAATTACAGATTCAATTACAGATTCTATTACTGATTCAATTACCGTATCTATTACTAAGTTGATTATCAATACAGTTACCAAACACACTGCAGAATTTAATCAATGATAATAGCAATATAAGGAAAACTGTAAAGAGGATAAGGAAGAGAAGAGTGCACAGCGATCTATACTGGTTCGACCAACTGCCTACGTCCAGTCCCAACCCAACAACTGTTGCGATTGGCTTTCCACTATCAAATGATCCCTTTTGTGTTCTTTTACATTCACTCTATAACAAGCAACACAAAAACGAAATCAAAACACCCAAAACTGTTCTTCAACCTGAAGAACAGAACTTCCAAGTTCTTGGCACCTCCAAGATCAACCTTTGAGAATCACTTCTCAAATACAATGCTCTATCTAGAGAGACCTCTCTCCTAGAGCAACAACCCAAAAATGGAAATACAAAAGATCAGTAAGGAATACACCTCAAGTGCAGAATCTGATCACAAATAATCTCTATGAAATCCATCCAACACAGGAGTGTATCAAGTTTGCCCTTTCTCTTTGAAAACCTTGATGAACTCTATTTACAGAGCATATGAAAGTGTAGAAGTAGTTGCAAATGGTTTGGTTTTCTCTACCTTCATATGTTTCATCAAGATTATACTTATAGAGCAAATTTGGAGGGAGAAAACGTGCAAATTGAGCTACAACTGGCCAATGTAATTGATCCCAAATGAATGTAATCGATTACACTAGCCGTTAGAACCCTCCAATTTGAATTTTCCATGCATGTAATCGATTACAACGAGATGTAATCGATTACATCAGTGTTCCCAGGCCATGTAATCGATTACATTGGAGATGTAATCGATTACATCAGTGAGAATGCTCCTGGTTGTGCCTGGGCGCACCTGCTTGAGCACTTTCACCAAAATTGGCATAACTTCTTCTACAGATATCATTTTGAGCTCTGGTTTTTTGCAAATGAAAGAGGATTGATAGAGCTACAAATATCATGAAGACACGAAGAGCCAATTCGGAGTGCATCTAGGGTGAAATCAAGCAGAGAGAGGATTCAAAATATTTTCTGCCATGGTAATCGATTACCTAGGGGATGTAATCGATTACACCAGATAGAATGATCAATGTAATCGATTACACCAAGCACGTAATCGATTACATCAGTGAAAAATGGATTTCCAAGGTTTTTAAATTGTTTTTCTAAAATGGAAATCAAACATTAGTCACATGATCAATCATATACAAGTTTAAAGCATCTCTAGGGCCTTAAGACAAAGAACTCAACACATATATGCCTAAACTCAACAAACAATACATATGAAAAACTCCTAGATACATTCAACTAAGAAAACCAAAATTACATTAACATCAAAATCAAAAACACCAAGAGAGACACCAAAGCATCATCAAGCTTTAGGTCCAACAATCTCCCCCTTTTTGGTTTTGATGTACCAAATCTCAACCAAGGTTTTCTTAGGAGTTTAGGATGTGTGTTGATCTTCTAAGAATCCCGCAATTGTTAGAGATTTCCAAATACTAAAGATATGCATTGCAGATTCACTATACATTTTATTTACTCCTTACTCCCCCTA
Source organism: Hylodesmum podocarpum (assembly GCA_026586105.1). NCBI lineage: Eukaryota > Viridiplantae > Streptophyta > Magnoliopsida > Fabales > Fabaceae > Hylodesmum > Hylodesmum podocarpum. The sequence goes on from JALJEV010000131.1 coordinate 9,707,860, forward strand.
TCAACAATATTCTATAAACTCTAGTAACTTATACTTCTCCCCCTATTTGGTATATCAAAATCAAAAACAGAGAAGAATTAAGATCAAATATAGAGAATAGAGATACTGATTTTCTACATGTTAAGCAATATGAGTTATCAAAGATAGAGGTATAAAAATTTCCCTTATGTTATCTCCATAAATTGCAGATCCAAATTCTATTGATTGAAAGGAGATAAGTTTTGATTTCTTCATCAATCACATGTCTTGAGCAGTCATTGTCCAGAATACCAATTGTTCCATGATTCCAATTGTTGATTGTTTGGCTCTCAAGCATATCTACACAAGAAAGTTTACTTTGATTTTGGTACCCAACTTCTCTTGGGTCCAGCCATGTTAGCATCATCAATTTTAACTTTCTTAACCCACTTAAACAAACCATAAGATATACCTTCCTTTCTAATCATGCAATTATAAGAATTATGACCAGGTTTCATGCAATAACTACATGTGAAGGTTCTATTTTTGCTAGTTTGTGTAAAGGATTTCATGTTATTTCTTTTTAAAGGGGCATCAAAGGATTTACATTTTAAACAGGGTAGTTTCAAGGCATCATTTTCCTTTTTCAAATTTTGAACATCAGTTTTTAAAACAGAAATTTCATTTTCCAAATCAGTGTTTTTGTTTTTCAAAACTTTGTTCAGTTTGCTTAATCTTTTGGCTTCTTTGTAAAGATCACAGAAAGCAGTATGTAACTCATCATAATCACAAGTAGATGAATCAGAATCACTTACCTCTTCATCCATTGTTGTTTTGACTATGAAGCAAAGATTTTCTTCCTCTGAATCACTCTCACTAGAGGTGGAGGAGTCATTCTCTTCCCAAGCAATGCAAGCTTTCTTCTTTCTAAATCTGTCCTTCTTGGACCTTTCCTCATGTTCAGATCTTCTAGGCTCATTAGTTGGCTTTCCTCATGTGGGGCACTCAAACTTGTAGTGACCAACCTTGCCACACTCATAACAAATCAACTTTGAAGACGAACTCTCACTTCTTTTGAAGCCCTTCTTAGAATTGTTGAACCTTTTCTTGTAATTGTTCTTTCTCATGAACTTCTTGAAATTTCTTACCATATGGTTCATGTTTTCTTCTTCAGAGGATTCAGATTCAGATTCAGTTTCAGTATGCTCCACTTTGAAAGAAATTCCTTTGGCTCCTTTGTCCTTCAGTTCCTCATCTGCCATGCGAGTCATATCCATCTCATACTCTCTAAGCTTGCCAAATAGTTCTGCACTTGTGATTGCAGCAAGATTCTTTGACTCGCTTATGGCATCTGATGGATTGCCATTTTCTATTTAGAGACTTTAGAATCTTGACATTCACTTCTTCTTCTACGAAGCTTTTGCCAAGTCCTCGAGATGATTGATGATGTGTATGAACCGTTTCTGCATCTCCATTATAGATTCTCCTTGCAACATTCTCGAAGGTTTCATACTCTTGGATCAAGGTATTCTTCCTTGCCCTTCGTACTTCTTCAGTTGTGCCTTCATGAGTTACCATTATGAGTTCCCAAGCTTCTTTTTGTTGTTGTCTGCAAGTAAATTCTAAAAAATTCATCAGAGTTAAGAGTAGAATGTATAATATTTAAAGCTTTAGAATCATTTTCAGCTCTCCTAATTTCTTCTGGTTCCCACTTCTCAAATGGTTTTTCTAATTCATTTCCATCAACTATATATGTGGGGATTTTGAAATCGATAACAGACTTGCCAAATACTTCTATGAATAGACTCCATAAAGATTTTCATTCTAACTTTCCAAAAAGGATAGTTATCACCACAAAACAGAGGAGGTCTATTAATAGAGGCACCTTCAAAGAAATGGTAATTGATTATGGCCATTATGGATCAAATTCTAGAGCAACTTACTAGAAGTAGCTCAGATACCAATTGTTGGTCCCTATGTGTGAATCTAGAGGGAGGGGTGAATAGATTCTTGTTAAACTTTACCCCAAATTTGCGTGTTTCTAATTTCTTTTAATTACCTATCAATTACCTTTCAATTACAGATTCAATTACAGATTCTATTACTGATTCAATTACCGTATCTATTACTAAGTTGATTATCAATACAGTTACCAAACACACTGCAGAATTTAATCAATGATAATAGCAATATAAGGAAAACTGTAAAGAGGATAAGGAAGAGAAGAGTGCACAGCGATCTATACTTGGTTCGATTAATCGCCTACGTTGGTCCCAACCCAACAACTGTTGCGATTGGCTTTCCACTATCAAATGATCCCTTTTGTGTTCTTTTACATTCACTCTGCAACAAGCAACACAAAAACGAAATCAAAACACCCAAAACTGTTTCTTCAACTCAAGAACAGAACTTCCAAGATCTTGGCACCTCCAAGATCAACCTTTGAGAATCACTTCTCAAATACAATGCTCTATCTAGAGAGACCTCTCTCCTAGAGCAACAACCCAAAAATGGAAATACAAAAGATCAGTAAAGAATACACCTCAAGTGCAGAATCTGATCACAAATAATCTCTATGAAATCCACCCAACACAGGAGTGTATCAAGTTTGCCCTTTCTCTTTGAAAACCTTGATGAACTCTATTTACAGAGCATATGAAAGTGTAGAAGTAGTTGCAAATGGTTTGGTTTTCTCTACCTTCATATGTTTCATCAAGATTATACTTATAGAGCAAATTTGGAGGGAGAAAACGTGCAAATCTGAGCTACAACGGTCAATGTAATTGATCCCAAATGAATGTAATCGATTACACTAGCCGTTAGAACCCTCCAATTTGAATTTTCCATGCATGTAATCGATTACAACGAGATATAATCGATTACATCAGTGTTCCCAGGCCATGTAATCGATTACATTGGAGATGTAATCGATTACATCAGTGAGAATGCTCCTGGTTGTGCTCGGGCGCACTGCTTGAGCACTTTCACCAAAATTGGCATAACTTCTTCTACAGATATCATTTTGAGCTCTGGTTTTTTGCAAATGAAAGAGGATTGATAGAGCTACAAATATCATGAAGACACGAAGAGCCAATTCGGAGTGCATCTAGGGTGAAATCAAGCAGAGAGAGGATTCAAAATATTTTCTGCCATGGTAATCGATTACCTAGGGGATGTAATCGATTACACCAGAGAGAATGATCAATGTAATCGATTACACCAAGCACGTAATCGATTACATCAGTGAAAAATGGATTTCCAAGGTTTTTAAATTGTTTTTCTAAAATGGAAATCAAACATTAGTCACATGATCAATCATATACAAGTTTAAAGCATCTCTAGGGCCTTAAGACAAAGAACTCAACACATATATGCCTAAACTCAACAAACAATACATATGAAAAACTCCTAGATACATTCAACTAAGAAAACCAAAATTACATTAACATCAAAATCAAAAACACCAAGAGAGACACCAAAGCATCATCAAGCTTTAGGTCCAACACGTCTGTCTAGTTTATTCGTGTTAAGACAAAACATTACGTCTGATCAAGTTGAATCAGTCTGAGGAAATTCAACAGACGCAAGGTTATTATTTAATTAATTTAAAGTTTAGTGTGCAGGGACAAAATAAATGCAACATTAAATATGTCTGTCATTTATTGCACTATTCTAGGACGTTAAGAAGCACCCGCAGTGAATTGCAGAGGTCAAATCAATCATTAAAAAGGCAATCATGAGGCCACGTCAAATCAGGGGCAGTTTCAAATTCTTTCGTCTGATAGATTATAATTGTTTTAATCTTTGACTATAAATACTGCAAAGCTTACTCTTTTAACTCTTTGCAGTACTTCTATTCTTTCGAAACTTTACCTTCTCTCTAAAAATCTAAAACTCACAAAAGTCTTTCTCTTTCAAACTTAGAAAATGGCTGCTAAGAAAACCAAGATTTCAGAAGAGACTTTCTTCATGAAAGATCTTTTCTTACCAAGCAAGTGGGTCACAAAATCCACACTCGAAAGTGTTTCAAACCGCGTGTCAAGAATGTTATCCTTCCATGGATGGATGGACTTAGTCGAATGGAAGGGTCCGTGGCTGATGGAGGCTTATGCTGAATTCTGGAGCGATGCCAAAGAATTCGATGATGGTATCGTTGGAACCATTGACAGCAAGGAGTACATCATCACCACTGAAACCATTGCAGAGGCTGGGAAGTGCAAAGCTAAAGGTCGCTTCTACAGTGCAGACTGGATGAAGATCGAATCTAAGGAACATGTTGAAAAAATGCTCTATGGAAAGATTCGCGACCCTGAAGATCCTAAGTTTTTGAGATCTGGAAACCTCTACCCAACGTGCAGAATCATCCACAATCTTCTTTACAACGTCTTCACACCTCGAACAGGTTTAAGAGACAATGTGAGCCATCGAGACCGTTTCTGCATGTACTATTTTCTCTGGAAGGTGAAGATGAGTCTACCTCGCATCATCCTAGATCATTGGGTGAGCTCTCTGAAGAATAGAAATATTCGAAGGAAGAGAAGCATTCCTTACGCTACTCTCTTCTCCCAAATCATCACCAATCAAGGTTTTGATGCCACTAGAGTAGTGTGGCACAGTGAAGGGAAAGAAGTTAAAGGAAGCACCTTTTCAAAGATGCATCTAGCTCCTGGTTTTCTTCATTTTAGAAGTGGAGAAGAAGAACCTTTCTCCTATAACCAAAGAACACCCTCACAGAGCTCGCATCAAGCGTGCCAGACCAAGCGGCTCTAAAGCCCAAACACAAGCCCAAACACCAATCCTATCATCTCAACCACCTATCTCCATAACAGAAATTCCTTTTGAGGATGTTGCCTGTTGAACCCCTCGAAGAAAAAGGAACATAAGAATCAAACATGCTACGTCTAAGACGCAAGAAAAAGAAGTTTCCCCGAGTGAAGATGAAGGGGTAACTAAAGCGTCTGAGGATGCTTCGTCTATTAGAATCTTGACAGACGAGGAGAATCAAAGGAAGATAGCTGAAGAAAAAGCTAGAGCAAGGGAGATTTCTCTACAAAAGGCTGCTAAAGACAAAGAAAAGTTGAAGCAGAAGCAGAGTCTTGCATCTGTCGTAGTTGGCGAGTTAGACGAAGCCAAGCAATTAAGAGAGGCTAGAAGAGTCTCTATCATGCTTGAAGTTGAAAGGGAACGTCTATTCCAAAAAAGTATTAGAGGCATTGGATTGTCTGGAGCTGCTCTTGCACCAGCAACTTCAGAGGGCATGAATAGTGAAGAAACCACCCAGATCTAAAAGGACAATGCTCAACTAGTAGAAGAATTGGAGACCATGTTAAATGAAGAGGCTCCAACCATGGAGGTTTTAGAATCCTTACTCCAAGATGAACATAGGAATACTAGCACTGATCCTATTGTTGCGTCTCCTCTTAATGCCACCTTTAATAAGACAATACCTGTTGCGTCTGAAGGAGTACCTTGTCATCAAATGATGGAAGCAGCGTCTGAAGAAACTTCCTGTTTTACGACGATGGAGATTTCGTTTGTAGTCATCACTGAAGATGACACATGTTCTTCGTTCGATGAGGAACATGTTGAAATAAAAAGGCTAGTTCAGCCTTTGGTAAGATCTCATGCTGAGTTACTGAATCCAGAAGATCTTCCACTGAAGCACAAGACAGACAATTCGTTTCTCAACGAATTAGTCATGAAGAGATTCGCTTAAAGCTCTTGTTGCAGAAAGACCAATCAAGCCAGATTGGTTAATAAAAGATCAAACTGAAGATGTCTCTGATCTTAGTGATGGAGAACCGTCTGAATCCGAAATTGATGACTATTCAGCGGATAATGAAGACTACTTTATTGAGGACACTCCCTAGATCGAATTGAAGAATCCCTATCGCTACAGAGAAAAGAAGGGATTTCAACTTGGGAGATTTGTCAATCCCATCTTCTTTCACTAACCCTTGAAGCTAAAGGACTTCAAAGATGATATCAAGTATTCCCCTGACAAGCAACACGACTGGCTGAAGCGTCTACCTTGGGACGAGCTGGCACAGCTGAACATCAAGGGTTTGGAAATATTGTTGGATACAAGGATCATCTTGCTGGGCTGTTAATTGAAAGACCAACACTTGGCTATGAACCACACATTCCATACAGAGAAAACATCAGCTGGAAGGTTCAACATGAGCTTAATGCACCTGCTTTTCACCATTGCAGATATGGAGACGCTACCTCCAAAGTATACGAGCCAAGAGACTGCGATCATTGGCACTTGGATGCCATTGATAATCATGATCCATTCACCTTCACAATCCCTATGAACCAAACAGAATATGTGGGACTAGGTCATACTCTAGGGATTGTTCTTCCTTGTACAAGACCACATTGTTCAGGGATTCATCCTCGCTACTCCCTCCTCATCGATGAATGTGAAGATCCTGAAGACTTCGCTCACTCTCTACCGGAAGACTATAACTTTGCCTTCAGAATGATGGCTAATGCTTATAGGAGAGAAAAACAAGGAAGGTTAGCCTCCTTTTCTCATATTTAGAGAAGAGCAAGGAAGGAACTCAGGCCCTATCCCTTCATGATGGGATCTTAGTTCTCATCCTTAGTCACAAACGAAACTAAGTACTTCATTGTCATGGATTGCTCAAGACCATGCTCGGTTAAGTTTTTTGTCAAAGGAAAGGAGAAGAAAACATTGTTTGCCCCCAAGCATTTCAAGTTTGCAAGACATATTCCCAAGCGTCTTTCCTCTGCTGCCTATGATCATCTCAAAGCTATTCAAGCTCATGCCTCAAAGCCTATCAATCCCAAGATTCAGAGGTTGATAAAGGATCATGAAACTACCTCAACATTTTGCTCAGGAACTTCATTTGATGAAGAGTCTGTTACTTGTGGCAAAGTCTATCCAGGAGGAGCTTTCGCCTACACTCTTCCTCCTCATGAACATCAGTACCTTCGACTTACTACCTTCAACAAATCATATTCTTGGCAATGGGAATATAACTTCAGCACTCACATTGAACTTCCTTTATTCTCTTTGCGTCTAAAGGGAACTCCAGTGATAGTCATTGAAGATGACTCAATGCCAACTGTTGAGGAACCTGTCACTAATGAGGAACCGCTTTCACCTGAAATCACCCGAAAATCATGCTAACAAGTATAACGCTTTGAAGCGCAAATATGATGCTCTTGAAGAGAATTGTGAGCACTTAAAGAAAAAGAACAAGGAACTTGAGGACAATCAAGTTTCTAAATCTACTGAGATGCAGCAGCTATAGAGTCTTGTCATGAATCTTGTACAGCATCAACTGCCGCCTCCACCCTCCTGATTTTGATGATTCTCAGACCAAGGGAGAGAATATTTTGAGGAAGAGATTAAGCTAAGGGGGAGCATGATAATAGAAGAGCATTCGTCTGAGGGGGAGACAAAGATGAAGGGAGGATGAAATTTATTTTATTGTAAAAATTTATTTTATTATACTCTGATTATTTGTTTGCACATTCTTTTTCGTATAATTCTTTTAATTGTTTTTCTGTTCTTCTGAAACTTGTAAGCTTGTAAATGGATTACATCACATTGATGTAACAATTCTTATAAAGAGGTATATTTAGAGAACATCGTCTTGATGTAACTTTAGCTGCTTGTTTTTATTCTGTTTTAGCTAACTTTGTCTTGTGCAAATGCTCTCTTTGAGATAGTTACTAGTATGGTCTGTAATCATCAAAAAGGGGGAGATTGTTAGATCAAGAGAGATTAACGACTCTAAGTTTTGATTTATTACAAGACAGATGGAACATCTCAAACAAAGTGTTACAAACAAAGTCAGACGGAACAAGCACAGACGAAAGATGACCCCTCAAAAGTAAGGTCATTCGTCTGTCACAAAGCCAAGTCTTCAGACGGAAGGTTAGACGAAATTTTTCAGACGGAACTTTCAAATCAATCTTAAGACTGAAGAACTGCATCGTCTGTCATAAGAGTGAAGTACAGTTGAGTAACTCGTGCCAAATTTTTAAATATGCTAAAGTACTCATCAAAGCTTCCAAGATCAGTGTGGGGATTCGAGCTTACCTATGCTACACAAAAAGAGTTCTCCTTTTCCAAGAAAATCTCTGTACAAGTCAGAAAAAGGACTGAGCATGCCATCTAATCCGCTGCACACGCTATCTATCACTTGATTGCACTCTGACACCTTTTTGGACTGCACTTAGAGAAAACTCAATGGAATTCTTCTGTCTTTAACGGATATATGAAGAATCTGCCTATATAAGGACCTCACTATCTCAATTTTTAGTTGGTGAACACGCTTAAATTTTCTAAGTCATTGTGATTTCGCTCACTGCTATTTTTGTGCTTTACTGTATATCCCTCTCTGCGAAGAGAAAAACTTTTCTTTCATAGAAAACCTTATAAATCCACTTGTGTGGTATTTTAGCCTGAGGAGGCTGTGTGTTCAAAAAATACCTGGTTGTTTAGCCTGAGAAGGTTGTGCTCAAAGAATATCCTGTAATAGCCAGAAGTGGCTGGGTTCAAATAATACTTGTAACCATTTCACGGTTCATAGTGAAAACTCAGTAGTTGTTGGGTAACTGGACGTAGTCTTGAATAAACGAACCAATATAAAAATACTTGTGTTTATCTGCTTTGAGCTTGTAACTAACAGGGGTAATCAACTTATAACGTTTATTCATTAAAACTAATCTTTAAAGATAAAGAATTGTTTCGTCTGAACCTGTTTTAAACTAACAGACGAAAAGACCAAATTTTTTAATAACACAATTCAACCCCCCTTCTTGTGTTTTATCTTTTACAGGGAAGAACCTCAATCGTCTGAAGACTCCACTAAGAAGTATAATGCTTTGAAGCGAAAGTATGACGCGTTGGAGGAAAATTGTGAACACTTAAAGAATAAGAACAAACAGCTTAAAGAGAATCAAGTGTCCATAAATGCTAAAGTACAGCAGCTACAAAGCCTTATCATGGGCATTGTACAACAACAACCTCAGCCTCCACCATCATGATTTTGATGATTTCCAGCCCAAGGGAGAGAATAATTTGAGGAGAAGGTTATGCTAAGGGGGAGTATGGTAAAATATTTTTGAAGCTAAGAGAAGAACATCGTCTGAGGGGGAGTCAAAAGACGAATGAAGGATGAAGACTATGTATTTTATTTTATATATATTCTTTTTGCTCTGATTCTTTTATTTGATTATTTTATTGTTTACTCTAATTATGTAATTCTTTACTCTGTGTAAACCTTGTAATATGTACAAATGGATTACATCACATTGATGTAACAATTCTTATAAAGAGGTATATTCAGAGAACATCGTCTTGATGTAATTCTGGCTGCTTGTTATAACTGCATTTTGGCTAACTTTGTCTTATGCAGATGCCTTCTTAAGAGAGTTTCCAGTATGGTCTGTAATCATCAAAAAATGGGAGATTGTTAGATCAAGATGATTAATGTCTCTAAGTTTTGATTAATTACAAGACAGACGGAACACATCAGATGATGGAAACATTGCAAGCAAAGTCAGACTGAACAAGCACAGACGGAAGATGACCCCTCAAAGTTGAAGTCATACGTATGTCTCAAGGCCAAGTCATCAAATGGAATATTAGACGATACTCTTCAGACGAAGCTTTCAAGTTAATCCTTAAGACTGAAGATATACATCGTCTGTCAAGGAAGTGAAGATCAGACGGAGTAACTCGCGCCAAATTTAAAATCCTAAGTTACTCTCAAGCGTTTCCAAGATCAGTATAGGGATTTGAGTTAACCTCTTCAACACGAAAAAGGCTTCGCCCTTTTTTGAGAAAATCTTTGTACAAGTCAGAAAAAGGTTCTGAGTAAGCCATCAAATCTGTTGTGCACGCTATCTTATCACTTGATTGCACTCTGACACCTTTTTGGGACTTCACTTGGAAAGTTCAACGACATTCTTCTGTCTCTAACGGATATCTGAAGACTTGCCTATAAAAGGACTTCACTCCCTCAAGTTTCAGTGGGCGAACATGCTTTAATCTCTAAGCACTTGTGATTTCGCTCACTGCTACTCTCGTACTTCATTGTATACCCCTCTCTACGAAGAGGAACTTTTCTTTCTAAGAGAACTCTTTTAAATCCACTTGTGTGGTACCTTAGCCTAAGGAGGTTGTGTTTCAAAGAATACCGTTTGTTTTAGCCTGGAGAGACTGTGTTTCAAATAATACTTAGTTGTTTAGCCTGGGAAGGCTGTGGCCAAAGAATATCTTGTATTAGCCAGAAATGGCTGGGTTCAGATAATACTTGTAACCATTTCACGGTTTGTAGTGAAAACTCAGTAGTTGCTGGGTAACTGGACGTAGTCTTGAATATACGAACCAATATAAAATTATATGTGTTTATTCTCTTTGAGCTTGTGACTAACGGGGATAACTAAAGTATAATGTCTGTCCATAAAATCAATCTTTGAAGATAAAAATTGTTTCGTCTGAATCTGTTTGAACCAACAGACGAAAGGACTAAAATTTTTAATTAACACAATTCAACCTCCCTTCTTATGTTTTATCTTTTACAACAGCAGACGCAAACGCATTGTCTTAGAGAAAAAGTTTTTTAAACAGTCTACACAATTCAACCCCCTTCTTGTGTGTTTTTTGTATTTTATAGTTTGGTATCAAAGCTCAACCTCTAAGGGTTAAGCGCTTATTAACTGCTAGAGGAAAAGATCCGGGATGGCGAACTCCTAGACGATGCTCATTGTAGAAGGCTCCTTCATGAATATTCCTCCAGCTTTCTCTGGAAATGATTACCCTTACTGGGCAAACCGGATGGAGATGTACATCAAGTCTACAAAATATAGACTTTGGAAGATCATAACAGAAGGAGACATTCCCCTGACCAAGCCTGAATCAGAGTGAGAAAATGAAGAATATACAATTGCGGAGCTCAATAACAAGGCCCGTTATGTCATATCGTGTGCTCTTTCTAGGACAGAATATAACAGATTCTATGCCTACAAAACAATCAAAGAGCTTTGGGATGCGTTGAAGATCTCTTATGAAGGAATTGAAGATGTCAGACTTAAGAAAGCTGCCACCCTTCAAAGAGAGTACGAAATGTTCTCCATGGAGAGAGGAGAATCAATAGACGGAATGTTTGGAAGATTCCAAACTATTCTGAATGGGATAGCTACATTGGAAATTACTTTCTCAAGAGCCCAAAACATCATGAAGATTTTGGACAACTTACCTGTACCATAGGAAGCTATGTGTAAAATATAAATACACAAGAAGGGGGATTGAATTGTGTTTATTAATTAAAAATTTTCCAGACGATGCGTTTTGCGTCTGTATAAAATCGTTTAGATCAGACACAAACTTAAACTTGTTCTTCAAAGATTGATTTTAATTAAATTCGCAGTTTAAGTTATTATCGATTGGGTTTCTCTACCAGGTGTTTTGCCTGTTGCTTCGGGAGGTATTCACGTTTGGCATATGCCTGCTTTTATTGAGATCTTTGGAGATGATTTCGTACTCCAATTTGGTGGAGGAACTTTAGGACACCCTTGGGGAAATGCACCAGGTGTTGTAGCTAATCGAGTAGCTCTTGAAGCATGTGTACAAGCTCGAAATGAAGGATGTGATCTTGCTCGCATCCAAAATGCCTATACGAACTCAATTCATTATTTCGGGATAATAATTCAAGATAATAATTAGAATAAAAGGAAAGAGGTCTTTAAGATGAAAACAAAAAAATGCAATTGCACAACTTATCAAAAATACCCAGAAAAAAGTAATGTTAATAGTAAACAATTAAAATAATCAAAGTAATAATATTTTTATATTGGTTCGTCTATTCAAGACTACGTCCACTTACCCAACAACTTGTTGAGGTTCCACTAAGAGTATTATTTGAATCCAACCACTCCTAGCTAACAATACAGATATTCTTTGAACACATCATTCTCAAGCTAAAGCGATATTCTTTGACTCCAGCCTCCGCAGGCTAAACCCAGGTATTCTTTGAACACAGCATCCACAAGCTAACTAAGGTATTCTTTCAACACTTAGCTTCCTTAGGCTAAAGAAGGTATTATTTAGACTTCAGCCTCCACAGGCTAGACTCACGGTATTATTTGGACATCAGCCTCCACGGGCTAGATTCAAGGTATTCTTTAAATACTTAGCCTCCTCATACTATAAAGATACCACAACCGCACAAATACGATGAAAGATAGGAAAATCACGAGCACCTTGAATGGAGCACGACCATCTCATGATAAGTTAGTAACTTAGAATAATTTACTTGCAACATCTCATGGTTGTGATCAACATTAAACAACATGACAAATTTAATGTACGTTTTGGATAAATTACATCTATTGATGACCAAAATTGATATTTTTTTTATGTAGATTCGATGACTAAAATTTACATATGCCCTTAGGAGACTTGATAAACTTGTACAATCTAAAATGTGTGTCTATTTTATTGTCAAGTTGCTTCTCAATAAAGTAATAGTACGCTATTATTTGTAGTAGTGATTTCTTTTTTTATACGTAACAATGGTGTGACAGTTTTACAAATGTTGATTTTTTTTAAAATTTTTTATTTGACCTTTACGATAAGTCTAGGCTATTATATTAGATTACTCAACTCAAACTTAAACTTAAATATAGGTAAAAATAATTAAATTCACATTTATTCAAAAAATTAATCAATATAATTCAATTTTACAAATATTAATGAAAAGTAATCCTTTTACTAAATTATATTTCATTACAATATCATCAACAAAAGAAAGTTATTAAAAAAATATATTTAAATGAAGAATGTTTTAAAATTTTATCATTAAATATTATAAAATTAGTTAGATTTGTTTATATTTAAATCTAACATAAATAAATTAGATTTTTTTATTTACATTTGAATCCAACATAAATGACAATTATATATATATATATATATATATATATATATATTTGAGTACAACATATATGACAATCTTTTTATATATATATATTTACTTAAGTCAAATAGAGTTTTTCAAGAAAAGGAGAACAAGAAAGAGTCTTGTAGAATCTAATTTCAACATCAAATATGAGTGTAACATTGGGTCTTAATACTTACGGAGATCAATTTGTACAGTGATCATTCAATGAATTTTTTTATTTTTTTTGGTGTTGTGTTGTTTGAGCAGTGGTTTTTTTGTTACGTGTTGCATGTATATCTTTTAGTGGTTCAAAATTATCATAAATTTAAATATATTTGTAATAATTAAAAATATGTTTTTTTTGGATAAGTTTTAATAAACAAATAATATCACGTTATCATTAAACGAAATAGTTTAGAAATAAGGACTAAAATTCGAGCATAATAAGGACAAGGAAGACCGACGAAATACATGAAAGGACATAAGCATTATAAGTATGGTTTCAAGTTAAGTTCATGAAATAAATACAAGAAAAATAATAATAATATTCTCTCTAATACTTTTTTACACAAATTTATTAGTTTCGGTGAATCTTTCTTCTCATTTGAGTTTTTTCTTATATTATAGTTTCATTAAATTTAAATTTATAATATTAAAATATTAAAAATATTATTACCGACACTATCTAAAATATATATATATATATATATATTATATACATTTTTTCAATTTCCAATCTCTTTCTTTTTCTACTTTATCTTATCATGCATCATAACTCTTACTTTTTTCCATGTGTATATTCCATGTGTATTCACCCATCAAAGAGATGTAAAAATAATAATAAATAAAAAAAAATCTTGTTCCTATTGAAATAATTTCAATTTTTTCTTTATACAGAGCTGCTTTCTATTTTAAAAACTTTTACTAATCATTGTTTGACCAATTCTTACTTATAAGTAAGTTTTAAGCATTAAGCTAAACAAAGGTAGATCAAACAAATTTGAAGTACATATTTGAATTAAAATTTATAAATTTAAGTTTAAATGAACTTTATTTTGTAACCGGATTTTGCAAAATAACATTGGAATCACTTTCAATTGAAACACAGTTTTAAGCTAAGAAAATCAAATATTATATTAAAAGATAGCTTAATCATGTCTTTAAACCAAAATGCGACAAAATGAATATTGCAAATTAATTAATAAATTAATAAAATAAATCATCACAAAGTTTCTGATTTTGATTTGTTCTTTTTTAAAAAATAAAAACAACCCATGTTTTGAGATCGATCTCTCTAGCATATAAATGCACATAAAATAGCTCATAGGTTTGTACACTAAGTCACTAACGAGTCTTACCTAATTAATATAATATCTTATTTTCTTAAAAATATTTTTTATTATTAAAACATCCTCGAACATAAACTCTACTTTTATATATTTTTTCATTCTCTTTCAAACAATTATTTTATACCTCCGTCTTATTATTCTTTAAACACTCTAATGCACTTACGTCTTCATTCTTCAACTTTATCTTTCATGACAATTTTATTGATTTATATATGATATTTTGATAGTAGTCTATATACTTTACTGCAATTTATACAAGGGATTATTATTTTTTATCATTTATTTTCATTAGTCATTTAGAGGTAACGACAAGTCTATTATCTCTTATTTTCATTAGTTGTTTAATATCATTTTGTTGTGAAATATGTTATCTTTTAAGCAAGAGTAGAATATCATTTTGTCAAATTTTAAGGGCATAAAATAGAAAAATTTACTCGAGAGGATCAAGCATATATTGAAGACCAAGCTTGCCATTTATTATATAATCATGATGTATAAGCAACATAACAAGCTTATATATAATTTATATATATACACTGAGGATACTATGACGTGTGTTCCAATTTTGGTGTAAGCTAGGATATCATTTTCTGTGGAAAAGGTGTGCCTATCTCTATTCCTCTAGCATTTTGTCTTCCTCTACAATTGACAACAAAATGACCTGATCAACATGGAAAAAGCAAGAAGGAAGGTTCCACCTGAACAATCTTCCTGCTCAAAAAATTGATTCGATGTAACTTTTCGTTGCACCATGTTAGTTGTTCTTTTCTCAGATTGGACATGTTTACCACCTTTGAAATCAATCTCAACCCCACCTGAGCAACAAGTTGCTCATGATCAAGTTGATCTTCATGGTGCTTTTGGAACTTCTTCACTATGCAATTCCCGGTTCTGACTATGTCCTTGAGCCTTTTGTCCTTCTGCAACATAAAAACACCAATATTGTAAACAATCTGAGAGCATTTTGATTAAATACTCACCTTGGTCCCTCATATATATTTTAATCCTGAGTTTACTAAAACTTCAGTTTAACCTCTTTGTAAGTTAGTTCTTAAAATTAATATTTTTTCATTTGAATCAATCATTAATTAATTTGTTCCTTAGATTATTATCTTCTCTTTTAAATAGTCCTTAAATATAAAAGATCTCTGAAGAACTAAAATCAAGTATTAAAAAAAAGTTTTAAATTAGTCTCTTAATGATATAACATAAAATAACTAATGCATGTAATTTCATGATTTAGAAACTAAGGAGTAAAGAGCATACTTTCTGTAGTTGTGTTCGAATTTCCAACATAAGACTAGAAATCAGAGGGTCTTTAAGATCAATTCTGTTGTACTGAGAAGCTTTAAGGATCACATTTCCATAATCTTTATCAGCCCGAATAAATTCCCAGAACACCCTCATTGATTCCTTGATGATCTCTGCTAACCTTCCACTTCCAATAGCATCCTCCTCCTCATCCTCTTTACTATCATCTGTAAAACATTCACAACAAAAAAGACTAAGCATCACTCAAGACGTGGTACTTTGTGAAAGAACTAAATTATGGTTCATTCTGTTCACCTTTAATGCCTGGAACTTGGAGCAAGTTGCGAATCACGCAACGGTTTTTGACATAGTTCTGTATCCTAGGACCTTGGAATGGCTCATTCTCTATGAATCTCTGAGCTAGGACTTGAAAAAGTTGAAACTCACCAGCCACATGATTATACCTATGACTATGAGACCCTTGTGAATCATATTGTTGTAACTCAAGGGCTTTCTTGTGTTGCCAACACAGAATTTCCCAAGATAGGCAAATTTGTCCAACATATACTAGTTCTAAATCTAGTTGCAATTCTTGAACAAACTTCGTCAATGGATCAGATGAGTTCTTCGATGGTTTGCGTGGCCATAAGTTTTGAGATATCACTGGCTTTACATTTTGGATAGTGGATTTTGGTATTGAAATTAATTTAAGAGGGTCTTTTAGTTGAAGAAGACCTGCAATTGATGACAAAGAAAATGATTTAGTCATAAACACACATGATCTTTGTTAAATAAACAAGTTTTCTTTGCTTAGAGTATAATATCAGTAACCATTAATTAAACCGAAGTTTCAAACATAGTCAAAGCTCTAAAAGTGATACTGAAGGTTCCTTAGTGGATGCTTTGTACAGTAGAACTAGGGGAATCAATTTCATGAGCTGATATTTTATTATGTATAAAGTAGACCCCAATGGAAAGTAGGAAAAAGATTGGTAGAGAATAGAATTGAAATTTATGATGCAGACTTGTCACTATCTTTGGCTTTATTATTGCAAAAATAAACAAGACATGAATAGCTTTGTGCGCACATAATTAGAAAAATATTATAGGTGTAAGATATCTAATGGCCCACCATGTCATGATTGTATCCAAGAGTGTTCATAAAAAAAATTCTACCAGCAGATTGAATGTAACAAAAAATTATCATAAAATATCATAAATCATAAATTATGAAATTAGAGCAAACTTGAATCTGCAGTTTTGTAATGTGAAAAATAGAACATCTAATTAAGCACACAGGATTAATATGGTAAAGATAGAAGACTCAAGACTTCATATTTTGATCTTTAAGCAACATGCTGGAAAATTTACCAAAAAACATTTATATTGTTCAAATCAGAAATGTTCTACTTCTACAGCAAGAGTTTAACATAGAAGAAGTTAATTTAGTTCTCACCTAATGCATGCATGGTCTGGTAATTCAAGATATCAAGTTTCTTCATCTTCTCTGCATAGCCCTTGTAAACTTTTTGAATTTCATCAATTTGATCCTTGTATTCAAGCTTCTCTTCAATATCCAGTGGCTTTAAATCCTCAACCACTCTTGGAGACACTCTTTCCTCCTCCACCACCACTTCCTCTTTCTCTTCCTCTTTCTCTTTCTCTTCCTCTTCCTCCTCCTCCTCTTCTTCTAAGATTGTGGCAAGTCCTCCTTGCCTTGAATTTTTCAACTCCAATTTCAGTTGTTCCACTAAATCATCATGCTCCCATTCAAAATCAGCCTCATCTGATTCTGATTCACTCAATTCATCTTCCCACCTAGTTTCTTCACTTTTCTTCAATACATTTTGTGAACCTTCTCTCTGATCTTTAACCGCAGCTTTTGCAGATTCTTTACCACCAAAACCATGTGCATTCAAGGGTTTCAAACCCTTCATACATGGTTCCATTTCCACATACTCATCTTCAGAATAAATGCCATGGTCACTAAATTCTGAAACTTTTGCATCACATGAAGATTGTTTCTCCATAACATCTTGTATTCTGTCCTCTCTCATCATCAGCTTCAGAATCTCAGATTCAAACCCTTCAACACTATTTTTACCACCCAAAAACTGGTATACTATTGAATCATCCATTTTGTTGCTGTTGCCCCAGACGAGACCACTTGAGGTAGATGACTCTGACTCTGAATCAGATGTGAGTGAGTTTTCATTGTAAAGAAAATAATCTTCGTCAGATGAATCAGTTCCACCAAACACCTCACTCTCAAAGTATGGAATATGGGTAGAAGGGGATGAAACCTCTTCTTGAACAGAGTCCTCTATTTGGGCTTGAGCTGATGGGTCTTTCTCTGAAAATTCCTTGTCAGCAATAATTCCAGTGCTTCCACATGCATTGTCAGAAGCGGTTGAAACATCTGGACTCATGTAAAATTCTCGAAAACTGAACCTAAATGTTGTTGGTTCTTCCATGAACCCACTGATATCTTTTCCTGACAAGTACTCACACTTACTTGTAGTTGTTACAGAGTTAGTGTTCACAAAAGCAGGGCCATCTGCTTCTTCTTCTTTTTCTTCTATGTCCATGCCATGACCATGAACATTAGTTTCTTCTTTACTCAAAATAAGACCCTCATTTTCATCTATTTTATCGCAATCTTCATCTAGAGAGACATTCTCCATTGAAACACTGCTCCATGAGTCATTTTCATCAATTTCCTTAACTTCTGAATGAAGAACAGGGTCAATATCCAGAGGAACAGATTCTTCTATTTCTTCTTCTCTCTTCATAATTTCGTAATGGTGATCAGAGTTAATCTGTGTGAAAACAGAAGTCTCTGTTTCATCTTCATCAATTCTTTTACTATCATGATGATCATCTGGGTCAGTCTCCGTGGAAACAAACTTTTCTATTTCTCTTTCTGTTTCCTTATTATCTTGATGAATAACAGAGTCGTCAGAGTCATTCTTCATAAAAACAGATCCATCTTCTTCTGTTCCTCTACTCATAGCATCTTCATAAATGTCAGATTCAATCTCTTTCAAAACAGAGGAATCTGTTTGAACCTCTGTTTTCACCCCATCTTCATGAACATCACAGCGGGTATCCATCAAAACAGAGCACTCTGTTTCTCCCTCTGTCTCTTTATGAACATCTTCACTCCAAAACAGAAAACTAACCAGCTCCTCGCGGAATCCATCAATCTCAGAATCAGAAACATGGTTCTTCTCAACATATGATGGTTTCAGAACAATGAACTCATCTTTTGCATCTTCCAAATGAAGAAACCTAAAACCAAAAAATAAATAAATAACAAAAATTTCTCATTTTCCATTCACTCATACACCATCACAAAAACACATAAAAATAGCAACAAGTTTTAACCAAACCTGAAGATATATCTGAGCACCAATCCAAACGCATAGAGAACATAGCTACAAATGAACACCCTGAGAGAACCAAAGGCCCACAACATGATCACACAAAGAAAATCATTCACAACTCGTAGGTTGAGGGAATCGATGTGGGACTTAACCATGAAGATGCTCTTAGTACCCATCCTTGGGAAAGAAAATGTCTTGTTTTCATGTGCAATAAAATTCCAAAACAAATTACAAAGTAAAGAAGACTTTGGTCATGGAAACTCCTCTGTTTCAAAGACTCATTGTTGGAGAGTGGACTCTTCTTACCACTTGTTGCCGAAATCAGTGGCAGAATAAGATCTAAGCATGATGATTTATTTTTAGACCAAAAGAGCGAGATTGTGGGAGAAGATTGTGCACATGTGTACAACAAAATAGAACTTTGATTGCACTTGTTTTGGTTGCATTAGCAGTTAAAGTAGTTTCCTTAACTGTAGTGTTTGTTTGTGGTGGTACGTGCTATTCTTCTTGACACGTTTGTAAGAGAGCTGAAGTAGACACTTTGCCTTCCTTTTTTGGTTCTATAAAACGAATCTGTAGGCTTTTAATTTTTTCAAAATTAACTTCAAATGTTAAAATAATACATAAACATTTCAATTTTTTTAATTTTTTATTAGATCTTGAAATTTATTAAAAATTGTGATAGTCTTTAATATTCAGAAAGACTTACCAAAATATTTAGACTAAATTACATTAACATCTTTCATATTTATTTTTGAGATTTCACATGGACCTCAAAACACTTTAATTGTTTAAATAAAGTTACATTAATATTATACTCACGCCTCTACAAGGGATGTACAAGTAATGTGTTGAAGGGATAGTAAGTATAATCTTATGAAAATATAGAAATTATGAATATAATTTACTCAAATATTTATAAATTATTTACCGACAAAATTTTCACATGGAAAACAAAATTTTAATTCAAGTTAATTGTTGGAATGAGTGGGTGATGTTTGCATTAAGAGGGTCAATGTCTTGCATGTTTGGCAACAATGAAAGGTTTTCCCTCTTTGATTTGGCAGGGATAGAAGGACCCAGAGTTTATTTTGTTTATTTATTTCAAAACTAGGTACAAGATCTGCTCCCACTAGCTACCACTGATTTGTTCTCAAGAAACCAAACCCACCTGCTAGGAGAAAAAAAAATGAATGATGAATCAATGTAAGAAGAAATATCTTATATCAATATCTGCACTCCTAATACATACATTTATATATCTAAATGAAGCATAAACTTTTAAATTTGCTTATTGTTTAAAAATGATTTGATAAACGAATCCAAATGTGAATGCAAATATTATATTGGGTTTATGTATATAATATTTAAGAGCAAAACAAACAACTATATATTGTGTCATATTCATGAGCATGGACATATATATATATATGTAATTCAATAAACATATATAGGCGATGATTTATGATTAGATGATCATGTAAAAATTATTTTTGTTATACATGCAACAATTTTAGTTAATTTTTATAATAACTAAAAGTAATATATGTGATAATTTATGATTAATTAATATTTAAAATTACATTGACTTTTTTTATGAACAAGTTACCACGACTTAAACAAATATAAGATATATTAAGAGTATTTATATTTCTAGATGTAAAGATGCAAAACTTAGAACATCTTTTGGGCTAGAACATCTTTGCCAATTTCTTAGAATTAACTTGCATGCAAAGGGCTATTACGTTTACTAAGTAGTGGTTAATAAGTAATTGTTTGTGGCGTCACCAAGGGAGATGTCACACAATAACTTTCTGAAAAGCTTATTCCACCTTAATATAATATACACTTCAACTACGCTATATCTCTACCTCTAGTGTTTTAATCGTGAAGGAAAACTCTAATTGATTAAATAGGGTTCTTAATTGTAGATTCTTCTTGATGTGAATATGGTGATAGAAACGTAGCCACTTGGAAATTTTCTAGGGTTCTTAGTCAATTTATTGCATAATTCATGCTATGTACATGCCGACTTTCGTCATCTTCTCCTCTTTGGACGGTGTTTTTTGGTTGGTGGTGCGTGTCATTTTCAAGTTCATCAAAACGTATAAGTGGTTTAACAATCATTTAATTTGTGAATAACATGAGATAGTGGTAAGCAATCACGTATTATCATGGCAGATGACAATATCCATCTACAAAAATTCATAGATTATAAGTATTTTAATCTTGTAAAATTGACTTATATGATGAAATAGTCCCTGTTTATATAAATCATTAACATCATAAGATTTCCACAAATCCAATTGTTTTAAAATTTGAATTAATATAAAGTTTTTTACTAACTTGTATTGTAAGTTTCACATGTTTATTAGAAATTCTTACCTACCAAGTTAATCACACCGTACTTTTTCTTAACCTATGATTATTGATGAGACTACCATTTTTCCAATTAATGTAAATTACAAACATTGATCAATAATCTCAAAATTGATTTTCTTTTTCAAACCCCACCCACCCCTTTAATGAATCCCCCTTGATCCCATCTCCATAGCAATACAAAAATTTAAAACACATATTTGTTAATCTATTAAAATTGAATTTCTAACAAACTCAACTTGTTCATAAACATTATTATCCTATGGTTTAAAGAAATCTATGATTTTGGACTACTAAAACTGGATGACTAATGCTGCCGACTCCACTAATAATCATGGCCTAATAATAAACCCAGATCTAAACGTGTTTCAGGGAAGTTTCATGGCTCATATGAGACATGAAGTCAATGGAAGAACTTTAGTTCCACTTCCATAATGTTCCATGCATACGACAAGGTTTGGCTGAATACACTTTAAAAAGGAAAAATAGGTTGCAATTAGATGACTTTTTCTTTTTCTTTTCCCATGTCTTCTACAGCTTTAAATTGGAAAGAAAAAGGTTTTCCAAACTCAAATGTAATGGGTTGACATGGAAAGCACGTAGATGCAATTCAATTCATGAGGTCTTACTATTAACACGCGTAAAGAAAAATAAGAGCATTTAGCTAAAATCATAAGTATCCGTTACGTTACTTTATAAAATTCTTACTTTATGTTTCCAATTTTACAAAGTTAAAATTAAAGTAAAAGAAAAGAAAAGGTACGAAAAAAATTATTTTTTGTTAAAAAAAAATAAATCAAAGTGAGTATTGTTACTTCTATGCAATATATTTGTAGAAAGAGATGAAACTTAAATGTAATTAAATTTCAACTAAATGTTTGAAATGAAATTTTGGGCCAGATTTAACTCATCTTATACAACAAGTCGCTGGCTCTTGCATGTAATTTTTTGAATAAATTATCGTGATATATTTATTTTCTCAGTAATTTTTTTTAAAAAAAAACATTGTATTTTTGTTTGGTCTGTTGCAGGTTAAAAAAAAAATTATATAGTGTATTCTTATAAAAGAGATTGTTGTAAATGTGAAGAAAAAAAATAGAAAGTTAGGTGCAGTCACAAAAAACATGTTATTATAAGTGTCGGAGAAACACATGCACATGATCTTGTTTTTTAACAGTTTCAAAGAGAAAATTTTGCTTGAAATTTTGAAATGAGAATATATTTTATTTAATAAAAGGTAGATTAGAAGTTTGAATATTATTAAGTGTGGCTGTGCTATTTAAGATTATAAATATTTTTAATGGGAGAAAATCATACTCGAACAAAAATATTCCTTTTTCTAGTAAAACTTTATATTCACAAAATTTGATTCAAAACATAAAGAGAGTCAATGCATCAAGTAAGCAAACTACTTGTAGGTTTGTGTGCATTAAAATTGTGGTTTAATATTCATTAAAATTGTTAATACTCATAAAAGTTTTAATATGAATATTAACATCAACTTAAATTTATATATTGTCATCCCTACTATTATAGAAGGAAAAGAATATTGAAGTACGGTCACCTCTCTAAGGATGGGACAAATCTAAATGTGAGTGCACGCAAGCTTTTGATCATTTTTCACGTGTTTAATTACTTGAGAATCCAAAATGTTTAATCTTTAAACAAACTGCACCAAGTTAATTATACTATCCTTGTATTCTATGAATTTTTTTGTTTGATATGACAAAAAGTCAATGAATGATTGCTCTTTCACAAAATTAAATGAATTATACAATGCCTTTTATAATACTTTTTTGCTAGCCGTTACAATTGTGTTATTCCATAGCCGTTTAAAATAGGAAATAAGAACAATCACACTCTTAAATAAATTAAATTTTGAAACACCATTGAGTATATGATAATGAGAGAGTAATGCTAGATAAAAAACTTAATAAGCAGTCACCATATTCTAAAATGTATATTCCATCTATAAGAAATTAAAATAATATATATATATATATATATATATATATATATATATTATAATTCAGAAAAGTAAACTTCTCACGTAAATATACACCATATTTTAGAAAAGTATATAATATTAAATTCATAAATATGTTATATTTTTTATTTTTTAAATGAAGTATACATTTTTATAATACAGTAACCCGGTTGATCTCATATTTAGGTTGTTTACCTGATTTGTTTAATAGAAAAATTTGTGCTCGATGTAAATTACGTCGGAAAAACTCAAACCCGTTGGTTAAGATATCCTTGACAGAATTAATATATATATATATATATATATATATATATATATAATTTCTATTAAAATTTTAATTAAAAAAAAAAAAAAGTGCTGTTTGTGTTCTCCGGAAACAGACTTTGCATTATTGCTTGATGAGGCCGGGCCACACAAATGATTCGCTGCTGATCTTTAAGCCAATGAATCTGTACTATGTATTAGCATTGCACTATTCACACTATTTGAAAGAAATCATAGCACAATTATTAATGAATCTTATTCCAAAATAAAATCCCCCTTTTCCACATAAAATGGTTTTTAACATCTAATTACTTAAATTCGTTAAAACAGAGTGAATAGTTAACAGTAGTCATAAAAAAGTAGATTAAAACACATGAAAAAAACTTGAATTTAAAGTTACCTATATATGTGGCCAAAATTAGAGAAATTTACCAGGCAGAGTTCAATCAGCTATTATGACAAAGTTGTTCAGTTCTCCTCCTTGCATGAGTGATCTTGTGGACTGAACTGCAAAACGAAATATAGACTAAATGAAATGTTCAAGAGAAGAATGGGGAAAGTGTAGCACAGAATAATGTGATGGCACTAACCGAGATCAAGAATCATGGGCATGGGCATGGGCATTTAGCATCATGGCTTGTGTTTGAGGCATGAATGAATGGTATCATATGATTCTGATTCATCACAGAAATTTGGTATACCATGAGTAATGTGGGCTCTTCATCGCTAAGTATTTAACCAAATGAGTGGTGTTTAAGTTGGAGTGGTTTTTTGGAAACAGAGTTTATGCAGGGCGTGGAGTTGGTTAAGGAGTCTGCCTGATGGATTTAACTACTCTTGGTATGCATGGCAATCTCAAGTTCTCAACCAATGTTTTGTATGTGATAATGGACTATGTACTGGATTTAAAATTGTCTTTGGAAATGTTGGCCTCGTTAGAATGATCACATGTTTTGCAGTCTTCTGTTGGAGGTTGTGTTATCCAGCACATGGTGTAGTAGTTAAAAGGGGTAACGTCAAGGGGTATAGTACTTTTTTTTAATATTGTTCAGGGCAGGGCATGAATTGTGAGGTGGATGACTTGTACAAATTTGTTTGGGACATTCTCGTACACATCATAAATGTAAATTATGTTACATCTATGAGGTGATATCTTTTATCCTCTTTTAATATATTTGAACTTTGTCTTAAAAAATTAGTAAATTACTGATATGTTCTATGGAAGTACTTAACTTAAGTAATTTAATGTTAGAATGAAAAATAATAAAATAGTCTCTAAAAGTATAATATATCTCTTAAAAGATATCTATTGTTATTCTACTCCTTGAATTATGTATTCTATTGTTATTTTAATTATTTAATTTGATCATTTACTCTTATTTTAATCTCATGAATAAAGGATTAAAATGATAATAAATAATATAATTTATGGACTAAAATAATAATAGATTTCTCCCGGTGACTAAAGTGATAAATATAGAATTATTTTACTATTTTTTATCCTTTAAAGACTAAATTGTCTCACCCACTTATTTTCAGGAATTAAAATGTTAATTTACTTGAAAAAAAATGAAATTACTTAACCTAGGCAATTCTTTGCCTTAAAGATGATCTTGCAACCACAATGGTTTCATCATGCCACTGTGATGATAAAAATACTTGTTAATACAAATAGTAGCAATTTATATCCCTTTAATTAAGGGGTTTATGTTAAGAATAAATTGTGGTAAAAAATATATATTGCTCTGTCATGATCAAGAGTTAGCTCATCTACAAGGACCGATTCCTTTTGCAACACATCTCCACGACCTGGAAGAGTTGGATCGAGAAGGTAAACGTTGGCCTTTTTGATACGTGAATCATCTGGGCCTATATATTAGGTTTTAGTTTAGTCATGGAACAAGTTCTTTCAATGGCCACTGGGCCAGAAAGAAGACAACCATGCAGAGGTATTTATTGTTTTCAGTTTTAGTTGTTTTTTATTCTGTTAATGAATCTCTAGTTCATAGAATAATGGGTTAATGGGTATTAGTGGTTCAAGTATTCTTCAAATGCTCACCACGTTAGGACATTTCAAATGTGGAGTTAGCGTCGTAATGTTGTTTTTGAATTTTAGACTTGTATAAAACTAGTTTTCCACCGACATCTATTTTAATTTTAATGTCTTTTCTAATGCCATGCCTATTAAGAAATCTTACTAGTATTCCCCGGTATAATATACTTATTTAATCATTTTTTTTAAAAAAAAAAATTCAGAGCATGAAACCAAGATCTAATCTACTATATTTGAACTCGATTTCATTCTGACAATGTTTATTATATAGTTGTGTTAAATAGTACACTGTTAATTAAAATCGATTTGCACAAGTACAAAATTTTGAAAATTAATATATTTAATATATTTTAGAGTAAATTACGCTTTGCACTATTTTTTGCAAAAATATAAAATGGGTTATTTTATAACTTAATTATAGATTTAGTTTGAGAAAGATATACATTTGAGATTTTACGGGCACCAATATATATTTTACACCACTTGAGACTAAGATGCAAGATAGGTCTACACTTCCCAACTTTAAAATTAAGCGACAAACTATCAAAAAACTAAAATGTAGACTCTCCTTAGTTCATACATATAATTAAGTTACAAACAATCTCATTTCAATAAATATATTAACAAAAGATATCATTATTATTTTTGTCTACTGTCTTATATACTTTTTAATAATGATTAGAAATATAAATTAATAATTTTATAGGTCAAATATAATTTAAATTATAATAATAATTAAAAATAAACTTTAAATCATAAATTTAACTAAAATATAATTTTATTTCAATTTCTAAATGTTATTTAAATTAAAATATAATGACTTAATATATAATTTGTTTAAAAAATTTATAAATAAATTAAAATTGAAAAGCGTAAAAACTTCGATGCCTTTAGGTTTGTTTAAATAAAATAAACTCCATGACACTCCACTCCAATTATCCTTTTTTTTTTTTTTTTAAAGATTGCATTTGATATTCCTGTAATTTTTTCTTAATATTATTTTTATACTCATGCAGGAAGTGTCAGTATAATATTTTTTAAAATGAAGGGACGTTGATGTAGTTTATATAAAGGTATAGTGTATTACATGTAGGATTATTAGTGTAACATTTCATAAACAATTAAAGGGTTCTGTGTAAGAATAAAAAAAAATAAGAAGTGTTCATGAAATCTCACAAAAACACGGGGGACATAAGTGTAATTGACTCTTATTCTTCTTTGTTGCTTTTTAAAATTTTATAAAATATAAATCTAACTTTTTTTTATCATGTTTGAAATAATCCATGGAGCATTTATCTCACTCTTTTAAAATTTAATTTATTTATATATTTTTAAATAAGTTATATATTAAGTTATTATAATTTAATTCAAATAATATACAAAATTCTAAAGTTAAATTATATTTTAGTTAAATTTATAATTATAACTTTATTTATAATAGTTTAACTTATTTAAATTGTAAAATAATTAATTTATATTTCCAATCGTGATGAAAAAAATTATAAATAATAATAATCCTGAGGTGAGTGTAATATTTTAATAAGGTTAGAGTTCAATGTCATTTACATATACTATGTACTATAAGGTAGTGAAATGTAATTTACTCCATATTTTAATTAAAAAAAATTATCAATCTAGTTGTTAAATCATATAATATTATCATGATAGTTAAGTCTGTAGATTAAAATTTCGATGATTTATACATTTACAAATATTTACTTAAAAAGACATTTATAAATATTTAATTTAATAATACGAATTTAGATTTATTTTAAACAAATTTATACCATGAATTAAAATAAAATGACAAGTAAAATATCAAATAATGTTTAGTTAAAGTATACTATCTTTGTTATTCTCATTCAAGATCTCATTTTATGTCGGAGACCTTACTTGTTAATATATTTTAGTTTAAGAATTTAATTAAAAATATTAGTAATTAATATTTATTAACTTATTACAATTAAATAATATTGAAAAATAATTAAATATTATTTATCTTAAAAAACAAGCTCTGTTCATTAAAATTCTCTCCATGTAAATATTAACTAATGAAATATTTTCTTTATTAATTTAAAATGCCTTATCATCTAAATATACACTAATCAAAAGTTACGTGATAATCTTAAACTGTGAATCAAGTTCCATTTCCAAGCCAACCCAAAAAGTTGGTAATACTAAAACTAGAAAAAAGCGAACGCCGACAACTTAAAGACACACATGTTACACAACATTTTGTAATCGTATCAAACTCTCAACCTAATTAATCAATTATTAATTAATCAAAACTTTTAAATGTCTTCACTTTCGATGTATCTTAGATGATAATTATCATAGCCATGTTATAAATAAAACAAAAGTTGTCGTTCCATTGAACCAAGCCCAAAATAGAAAGGTGACACTGTCACCACTCACCACTAAGCAAAGATACACCAAAGATTACGAATTTATGACAATTAATCACCAAAGCATGCTGCTTGCCTTCTAAGCACAGACACACAACACAGTTATATCGCAATTAAATAATGTTAAGTGGCTATTTGTAAACCCTAGAATAGATAAATGTGATCCTCAGTGCGAGTTCTAGTTCCAAAACAGATCTTCCGTGTTCCGTTTTTGTACCCGAATTGTCTAATAAAATATTCAAGAAATATTTTAAAATTTAGATTTATCTTAGTTTAAAAGTTGATCATATCTTGAAAAATAAGTCAGGCTAGTTCGATATTATAGTGTTTTAGATATAGAAGAATCACACTAATCCATCCTAAATTTAGTGATTAAATTTTATCGCAGTAAAGGGAGGTTATGTGGGAAAATAATTTGACATCAAGATAATAAAAAGCTTAATATGAGATTTATTTCCACTTATATACATGTAATAGGTCTTTATCTCTAAGTAATGTAGGATTTCTAGGTGACGTAGAATTTTAGACTCTTATAATATTAGACTTCCAACACATCTCTCTCATGTCATCTTTAGGTGATGTAAGATTTTACACCCTTTTAATATTGGACTTCCAACATATCTCTTCCACACTGAAGACTAGACTCCTCGAACGTAGAAACTATTCAAACGGGTGCTCTAATACGACCAGATATTCAACGGGTAGTCCAATATTGACCCTAACACACCCCTCCCACGTCATCTCTAGGTGATGTAGGATTTTACACCCTTCTAATATTGGACTTCCAACACATCTCTCCCACGTTGAGGACTAGACTCCTCGAACGTAGAAACTATTCAAACGGGTGCTCTAATACGACCCGATATTCAACAGGTAGTCCAATATTAGTCCTATAACGGGTAACCCAACATCTAAGATAGACTTTGGTACCATCTTGAAAAGTGAATTGGGCCTAATTCAATCCCATGAAATCGACTCATAAATAAAGTTTACCTCACTTATACACATGTAACAAGTCTCATCTCTAAATGACGTGAAACTTTACACCCCTCCAATATTGGACTTTCAAGATAACAGTTACCACATCACTTGTATAAACTTTTTCTTTTTTATATACTCAGTTTCTTGATAACTATTATCTTTGACATCAAGTTTACAAAATTGAACATTTATAGATTAATGATCAGATAATTATTCGATTACGAGGGATTTAAAATACTATAAAAACTTTTTATGTTATTTTAAAATTTAAATTAAGCTCTAATTTAACCTAAAAAAGTATAATGTATAAAGTGAAAGTTACTTTTTCCCTTGTTTATTCATATCATTAGTCATGACTAAAAGAAAAGACTAATTTTGAAGAGAAAAAAATAAATAAAGTATCCCAAATGCCAATGCCCTTCCCTTTGTAAATAATGGATCTTAAAACTTTCCGTAAACCCTAAAAAGAAACGAAGCCTAGGACCACTTATCTCTATCTCTATCAGAAATTCAACCAAGTATGATAGGTTTCAAGAGAAATGAATAAGAATAGAAAGATTAAATTTGAGACGTTTGCATCAAGCAACATTATCTCCAAGTCCAAACGGGATATCATCAAGACTGCCCCATAAATGAATTTGGACAAAACCGCAAATGACATAACATAAGGTATTCTTCCAAGATTGACGAAACTAGTGTTGGGACAAACAAGTATGGGCATTTGTGGATGGTGCACACTTTTAACAAAAGTAAATGAATATTAATTTAAACACAACAATACTATTTAAATTTCACCTGCTCTTATCAAGAGATAAACGTGACCACAATAAGAGCCATCAGCAGTAGAAGGTGAAATATTTATGGAATTAATTTCACAACTTATTATGAACAAAAACAAACAATCACATGACATTTTAATACTAGTAGTAAGTAAAACAACTAAATCTCTCTTCAACCTGAAATAATTAATAACCCAAAAAAATAGTTATTGAAAAATATATGATGAATTACTCTACCAGCCTTATTTCCCAATTCTAAGTTTGTCAAGGGATCAAGATGAAGACAATTAATTAATTAAATGAAATACACAACAAAAACAAGATCAATTAACTTGAGTGAGTGTTGTAAGGGTTATTACTAGTAGTATCACTAGCAGTGCCATTGATCTTTAATTCAACAGGTTCCAATGATCTCTTCCTTGAAAAATTGTTCTTGTTGTTGTGCATCCAAACCTTGAAGACCCCTTTTGTAACACCAATCTCATCACAGAATTCTTGCACCATTCCTTCATCTCCTTTCTGCATTCTCCACCCCAACTTCTCGGAGAATCTTTGCATCTTCTCTTTTTGTTCTGGACTAAACTTGGTCCTATGCCTCTTCTTAGAGGAGTTAAAGTTAAAACCCATGTGATGGTTCTCATTTCCAATGCCCAAGCCTTGGAAATTGTGAGAGAAAGGAGGGAAATGGTGAGAAATCGGTGGTGGGCTTGGGCTTGACATTGGGCTCGGACTTGGGCTTGGGCCTGGGCTCGGGCTCAGCCCGAGATGGGTTGGCGGTGGTGGGGAGTGGTAGAAGTTTATGAAATTGGGCTTTGGGTTGTTGGAGTGATGATAATCGTGTGTGTCGCGGCGGTGGAAGTTACGGTGGCATCCACACGCGGCGCACGTTAGTGAGCGTGGGTCGGTGGGGTTGGAGGAAGAGGTGGGCGTGTATTCACCGCACCCATCGAGCGCGTGACCACCTATGCTAGCTGCATGGTTTTTGAGACACTCTTTGTAGGCAACCACCGTGGACGGTGGTTGTGACGGCAGAGACACGGTGATGGATTGGTGGCGCTTGAGGGACCCGTTGGTTGTGGTGGTGGGGGGTTGTGGGGTTTGAGAATTTGTGTCCATGTATGTGAGTTTGTGTATGAGTTGAATATTGATGATTGATATATAAGAAAGAAAGAAATTAATTAAAAATGCGTTCTTTGAGGGTTGAACTGTGATGAGTAAAAAAAAAAATGAAAGTAAAGTTAAGAGTTTGAAAGAGGGATGGCGATGATGGAGGTGGACATGATGATGGTTTGTAATGTGAAGTGATGACAAAATCTGAGGTTTAAATGAATGGTGTGATGGGGATGGGAGATGCAGCCATCCAAAATGGTCCAAAAATCTTTAATAATGGTTTCAGATGAGAATGAAAACACAAGTCAAGTTAAGACATCATGGAAAAATCTAATTTGTTTTCTATAATTCCCATAATTAAATTAAATTCTTAGTTTTTAGTAAAAAAGTATATGCATTTTTCTTCTATAAGAGAATTATATGTAATTTTACTAGAAACAATCTTATTTAAGTTATTAATATATTTGATAAGAATGAAAAGAATAAGAAGAGAAAAACTTTAAATTTAAATGTGAAAGAAAATATAAAAATAATATTATACATATTTTTTCTTTCTCTATTTTATTTCTTTCTTTTCAAACACGCCATAAATTTATTATAAAATTTCATATTATTTTTATATATATTTAATATATCAATAATATGATAATTAATTGTGATGCAACTCAATCAATATGAGTTGGTGGAAAAGGATTTGAATTTAATTTGTATAAATTATAATCTTTAAGATGGATGATAAAATTAAAATGTGATTATTAAATCTAAATTACTTTATTGGTGAGTCCAATAAACTAGAACATGTGAAGAAGCTTAAAAGTTTTGGGAAGCAATAAAAACCCAAATTATAGTGATTAAAGAAAAGGAAATTTGGTGTTTAGTTTCAACTATATTAATGTGTTGAACATCACATGAGTTAGTTGGGG
Organism: Hylodesmum podocarpum; assembly: GCA_026586105.1. Classification (NCBI taxonomy): domain Eukaryota; kingdom Viridiplantae; phylum Streptophyta; class Magnoliopsida; order Fabales; family Fabaceae; genus Hylodesmum; species Hylodesmum podocarpum. The sequence continues at coordinate 9,739,611 of JALJEV010000131.1, forward strand.
ACAATAAATATGTTTGATCGGTATTGAAGGGACAGAGTTTGGTCTGAGACTTGAAGCAATACGTGGCAAAATTGTGGCAAGTGTTTTAATTAATGCACAGAACCAACCAATATTTGCACCTCTGCAGGGCCAGCTCATGCCACTGCAAAATACCAAATGAAATTTCATTTCATTCTTCGTGTCTTTGCCCAAAAACTTTTTCTTCAATTCCTCTAATCTAAACCCTTCAAATTGATTGAATCATTCGTTTCTTTTTTAACATTTTAAGTGTTTAGCCTTTGAATTTTGTTAACGATATGGATTTATAGGTCAATGTGGGGTACTTTGTCGACCAGTTTGTCTAGTGGGAGGATTAGGTTGTTAATACAACAGTGCCTTAATTTTATTTTATTTTATTTTTTTAGTCAAAGTAATCAAACAGACTTAATCCTAAACAATTTCAGCAGATCACGGTTTTTTTATTCAATAAATAGTAATTATTAGTAATTCCTTTTCACCTGGTAACTTAATTAATTCATTTAAGTAATATTAATTAAGGTTAACTGCTTTTACTAAAGCTGTTACAAAAAACTATTTGAACTTAAATTTAAAACAAACACTTTCTACATATGCGCAACTAAACAGTGAACTCTTTGAGACCGAAATTGAAAATTTTGTAGTAAAAGAATTCCCCTCTTTCGTTTTATCGACGCAACCTAGTTTAATTTTCGATACACTTTTATCAAATTTTAAGAAATTGTTAACTAATTTTTTAACCAATAACCTATTATTTTTTTCAGATTCAAATATAAGTAACAAAATATTTTAAATCTAAATATAAATGAATAAATATTAATTAAATTTATCTTATTTTAAGAGTATTTTGCTTTTAATTAATTTGTTATTTTTAATTACCTATTTTTATTTTTATTACAAGCTTTAATAAAAGATAATTTTAAAAAATATTTATCTCTAATTAAAATTAATAAAAAATAAATAACATAAACTAATTTTTAAAAAAATTATACAAATAAATTGAATTTACTCGTATTTAACTCCATATGCGTACACAAAATATTTGACATGCTAAATGCCGGTGTTTAAAGTCTTATATACCTTATCTCGAAGTGGTGCCAAGAAGATTAGAACAGAGATTAACGATTATGTGGTCGTCGTTTAAGCACATGATCAAAATTAATTTTTAGTTGGTGTGTGATAAAAAATATCTGTTAAAATAATTAATCTTTTAAAATAATTTTTATATTTTGAAGAATTAATCTTTAACCTTTGATTGAAGGAATGATGATGATATACATTTATCCAATGAATTCTAAACTTTTCTACTGTTTAATCTTATTAACTTTCTCTTTTTTATATTATAAATATTAAATTAATACGTTTTATAATTTTTAGATGATAAATATATTTTATTTTTATGTAATAATTTTCCTATGGGATGATAGAAAAATTGTTAGAGAATATAATATTGTTTAATATTCAATTATGAGACAGAAAATATCTAAATTTAATAAATAAATTGACACATAATAGAAATAACAATAAGATAAAATAAAAGAGAAAGTAATATTTTCTGCACAATAAAAAATTTCCCTCATTATTCCTTAGTTACATATTGGAAATGGGCGATTGTCGATGCTGTTATAATTAATTGAAGAAATCATTATTAGTATTTAATTAATTAGATTTTGTTAATCATGTCTTTTCTGTATCTTGAAGAAGAATTACGTATTATTTTTATTGAAATCTGACCAGAATGTGACGAGACATTGTAAAAGAAATGTGGGCTAGATTAGTATGAGTATTCCGCAAAATATTTACTATGTTGATCTCTTCATAGTATTTTGGTCTTCATAATATTTTGGTCTTCATAGTATTTTGATCTTCAAAGTATTTTGGAATAGAGTGTATATATAAAAAATATTTTTAGCAATCAAGTTAGGTGTTTAATCGTGTATTTAATAGATTAATATTGTATTAAAAAGTGAGATATTTTAAAATTTGAGATAAAATATTTCTTAAAGATATATATATATAGACTAGATGAGGTATTGTATTAGTGATATTATGTCTTTGTCATTTAAGTTAAATAAATGTAACCTACTATCAATGATTTGACTTCATCTTGATTCTAGTCATGTTGATGCATAATGATATTTTTTTTAAAAAAAAGAGATATTAACTTGATGACACTTTTACTCCTAGTAACTTTTCAAAATATAATATAATTAACAAAATATTTCATTAAGGCCTATTATAGGTCAATATACATATAAGATGAGAAATATTTATTTTTTATTTATCAAGAAAAATATATTCTTTTATATTATAGAATATGTATTATTAATTTTGTGGGTTGCAATTTTTAATTTTTTAATATAATAATTAAGTTAAAATGTGCTCAAAGATGAAATGTGTATGGAATAAATATGGAACATTTCTTGAAATTTCTTCAATGTTATAAGTCTAGTAGTTGATTAATGATGGAGCAGTGGTTGATGTGGTGTTAGTAACTACTTAGAAGAATCCATATATTGGAGTGGCTTTCTTAGATGTAGCAACAAATGAAGTTGACCGTAGGTTGGGAGAAGATGGTCCTACATGTGAAATCTGACATCTGGTCAGTATATGAACTAATTTAAAAATTGTAGGATGAAATACATATTAAACCCTATCATTTAATAACAAAAGTGTTGCAACAAAGTTCTTTTTAACACTCTTTTACTATCAATTAAAATTTAGGTTTAGTTACAATTTTTTCCATTGTAATTTTTTTAAGAAAATTCCTTTTAATTTTTACAATTCGTGAACAGTTATTTTTTTTAATTTATATTTATTTCACTTTAATTCCTGTCTTAAAATTTTTGATAATATAGTTAACAGTAGAGATTAAAGAAAAAAATATAAATTATAAAAATTAAAATATCTACTTAGAAACTAAAAAAAAATCTAAACCCGTAGCTACTAAAAGTGTAATTAAACTTTAATTTAATTAAAAATATCAACTTTATTTATATACAATTTTAAAAAATAATCATTAAAATTATATAATATAAATAAACTCTTATCAAGAATAATTAAGAAATCTAAAAAAAAAAAAAACTTTACTAGACACTACACCAGATATCATTATCTACCATATTTAGTAAAATATTACATATTTATTGTATAAAATGTCACAATATTCGAATCTTTTAGAAAAACTTATTTATAATATATAAATTTTCAGTCGCAAACAATACACTTATGTCAAATATTATATTTAATGTCATTTTTTATTATTATTTCTAATATATTTTATTCTTTTGTCATTGATCAATTCTCATTTAATATGCTAAAACATGTGTAACTTTCGTATCAACAATCAGTGTATTATTATTATTATTACATTTTATATTCTTAGAAGTTAACACTAAATGATAAAAGAAAGAATAATAATTAAAAGTAATTATTCTATAAAAATGTAGTTAAATAAACAAATTTTATTATATAAAATAAATGTCTATTATTTTTAAATTATTTTAAAATATATTTTATAAATAATATTAACTAAAAAATTATAAATACTATTCAAACTTAATTAATGTATATGAATAATAATAAAATAAAATAAAAATTAAATATTTTCAAATAAATATTTATAATTTTACCAATTTTATTTAAGATTAAATTACCTTTTCGGTCTTTATAGTTTTATAAACTTCCCCATATGAGTAATATTAGTTACTTTGATTTACATGTTAATATTTGATAACGTCATTGATAGATATTAAAGAAAAAGATATAAATTATAGGGAATAAATTAGTATTTCATAAATTATAAGGACGAAAATAAAAAGAAATTCTAAAATTATAGAGACAAAAATAATTGAACCTAATTTTTTTTAAAAAAATTATAATTTTTGAGGTTCTTTCTTTTCATGGCTAGTCTCTTTCATATTTTTGTAATTTTTTATTTGAACCAATAATAGGATGTGTCAGAAAGAATATGTTAAATAATATATTAGTAGCACTCGTCATTAATAAAAATTAGCTTAATAATTTCTCTGAAAATTAATTTCTTAACTGTTAAGTATTTTACGGAGCACATCTTTGATTAAATTACATTAAGAATATTTTAGTTTCTTTAATGATAGTAACGGGACATGAAAACTTCTTCTATCTCTAACCCATGTTTTATTGAGAAAATTCAAAAGTCAAGTCTTCTTTTCTTTAATGCGGTTCTATATTTGTGGTGATTATTAAGAATGGAAGTTCAAATCCAACAGTTCGTCTTTACTTTACGTGACGGTGATTAGTGATCGAATAACAATGTTCATCAATTCAAATCAAACTTTGACTAAACAAATGTGCAATTAGCTACCTAGGTCGTTGATAATTTGTGAAAACATTTTCAAATCATTAATTATCTTATCCTTGGAATTCATCTAAACAACTTTGCCACAGCAACACTTATGACTTTTATTTATATTGGATCCAATTGCATGATTTGATCAATCATAGTCATATGCTAATTAATTAATCTCCACACAAATACACTCCCACTCAACCTAGCTATACATTAATACTCTATCAAATCAAGCACAATGTGTGATCATAATCATATATGCTAAAATGCTAAATATAATCTTCTATCTCACTCAGCCGATTTAGCTAATCCTCAATCAAATCATGCATGCTACACTAGAATCCAAGGAACAAAATTGAAAAATGTGTTTTCTTATGGGTTATCGATTCTTTCTTAGAATTGACAAGACATGTTAAGATTAAAGCGTGCCTAGTTTGTTGGGATTATACAAGAGAAGTAGTTACTATATAGCTAAATGACACAACATTTAAAATCACTAATCAAATGAGTAGTGATTTATATTGCTATGGTATAGAGAGCATCCAAGCCATAAAATTTGGCTTTTTGTGTTTTGGGTTGGCTGAAAGAGTCAAAACAATCTTCAATTGAATGAATATGAAATAGTCTTCTGACATCTATGTCATCATCAAACAAAGCACGCGCGTAGTGAGTGACACAAAGTAACATAGGCACCGATTATTTGCCCTAATGAGTTAATTTCTGAAAACACAGCTTTCAATGGTGATACAAGTAATATTGTGATGGTTTCTCTATAAACCCCAAAAGGGGGAAATTGAAACCTGATCAAAACTGTGCATGGGGAACATTGATCTTTCTCCTTCTGAAACTTTGTCTAAAAGGAGAATACAAACGTGGGTTTTTTTGTTTGTACAATTGAATATGCGATAAGTGAAATGTGTTAATGTTATTATTACCATCCACCAAACTTTTCACATTTAGCTTCTTAAGGGTCTCAATAGGACAAGTTATTTTTTGCAACTTCAACATTTGAACATGATAATGTAGTTATAAGACGTGTTTATTCTTCTATCATCTTTTTTTCTCAAATGGGTGTACGCATTTAACACGTTATGAATGTACCTTGGAAATTATTAGGCCAACAAAGAAGTAATTGTTGAACCTCTCAAAAACTAAGGGGCAGTTGGATGGCATTGTGCGTTTCCTATTTTTTTTTTCTTAAATATGATTATATAAATAATATGAGGCTGAGTTGGTTTTACTTAATTTTAAAATATTTTTCATATAGTTTTTAAACAATATAAATAATTTTTGTAATTATTATATTTTATGTTTAAGATTTAATACTATCATTCATATGTTAATAATTATTACTGTTATCATTATCATATTTATTGTTACGTTTAAGAAATAAAACAGTGTGAATTAATTTATTTTACCTAATTGTATCAATAATGTAATAATTTAAACAAAAATAAAATTGAAAACTTATTTTGAAACCAAATTTAATAGGAAAAGAGTCGTTTTGGTAAATTTATTTACATCAACATGGATTGAGATCTAACATGTAATAGTGGATATCTCTTTATAAAAAAAATATTTTTTTCGAAAGGAGAGGGAGGATAATGCAATTTAAGTATGTGTAAAGATAGAAAAGTGAAATTCACTCTATTTTAGAATATTTTTTTATAAAAAAAACCATAAAGATTTTTTCACATTTTTGTCCGTTGACTATTATATAAGTAAGTTTGAAAAAAAAAAGTTATTATATAAGTCTTTAAAAATATATATATATATATATATATATATATATATATATATATATATATATAAGTTAGTTTTTCTTTTCACCAGTTACTTAATTTTTATGGCATCAAACTTGGGAATAAAACTTTGTTGAAATCAATTTTTGACTTGTTTATTTCATGGGTAGTTCACTTTGAATTATTAATATCATGTTTATTTTATGCATTTGAATTTAACCAAGACTTTTTTGTCATAATTGGTAAATAATTAAGTTGATTAAACGCGTTAATGATTTAGTTCCAACTGCATGTGTGTATAAATAGACTTTATTAGGTGAAAACAGATAAAATTCACTTAAATTGGAAACTTTGATCCACACCAACAATAGGAAACGAAAGAAAGATAGTACTTATGCAAAAAAATAAAATAAAATTGTCTATTAATTTTTATGGTTACAAGATACCTCATTTATTTATATAAGCACGTAAAAAAATAGTACTATACATGTATGAGATAAAAATTTATGAAAAAGTTAAAATTTATAAAAAAAATTATAAAATTAAGAGAGATGAATTTTAAATAAGATATAAGGCTTGTAATTTTTTTTTTCATTTTTAAGAAAATTAAAACAATCAGAGAGTGTATGTTTCGAACATTTCTTATGTAAATAAATAAGCTTGACAGAAAGAAAGAATTGTGAGAAAAACTCTTCAATAAGTAAGTAAAATTATCTCTGATTAAATAAGCTTTTACACTTTGAAAAAATTTATATTTCTATTTTTAATATCTCTTATTCATTTTTGGTCTCACATATTTTTATTTTTCATAATTAATCTTTTTGGCATTAAATTTTTACTCAGTTATTGCTTGTTTATAAGTCTCTATCTGGGACAAATTATGATTAATAAAAATAAATAACAGACTAAAAAGAGGAATTTTTTTTAATAACTAAAAACTTATTGAATTCCATTATGTCATTTTCATTTTCATTTTTTTTTTCAAAGCAAATGAGTTTCTTGTTTCTTCTCCCCTCCATGGGTCAAGAAGTGAAAGAAGCAATAATAAATCCAGCCCAGAGTTAGCCCAATTACGATTGTGGCCCAATGATTTTAGGGGACAGTAAAACGACGTCGTTTGCCTTAGCTTCTGCTTCGAGGTTTTGTTCCATTTTCTTTAGTCGACGTCACCTCAAAACGACGACGAAAACTAAAAACTTTACTAGCTGTTGATGATGGAATGTTATGGTGATGTCTTCTTCTGAATATTCTCTGTACACTTATTTACTGTGTTTTGATTTTATGAAAATCTATGATATTAAGTTGCTTTTGATTAGAAAAATAATTGATTCATTTGCTTAGAGATTGAATATTTATTACACTGCACTAGAAGACTGTATATTCCGAAATGCACTGCACTTAGGGATTGTAAGAAATGGTTGATGATGGAGAGTGAATTTTATAGATGCTAACAATCATGGCTTGATGGTGGTATCTGTATTTCACTTTTTAAAGAGTAATTTTCTGCTTGTTATTTTTACTTCTATTATGAACTGATTAGATTATTCTTAATAGATCAATTGTTGATGGAGAAATGTATGTTGTTTCTTGTGAATTGTAGCATTGTTTGATATATTTGGCAAACTGGGTATATGAACAAATGTCATTGCTTTACACTCCACACAGGTTTTAAGGGAATTTCAATTACTCCTCAATAAATGGCATTATATTGCATTACACTCCTCAATATATTGGATACTGATTTAAAGAGGTAATTCATTTTTTAAGGGAATTTCAAATACTCCCCTATAAATTCAGTTGTTTGGATGAAATTTTGAAAGGTTCCTATTACGACTTTAGGGTCGAAATTAGAAATAGTTACGCACTGCACACATTGTTTCCTCTAAGTTTATTTATGGGTCTGTTTGGTAGAGTAGAAGAAAATGGAATGAAATGAAGTAGAATAAAAATATTTGAATTAAAGTAGAGTGTAAATGTAAAATGGTGGGGACCCGTGTAAATTTTAAAAAATTTCCATTCCATTCTCTCTTATTTCATCTCATCCATGTAGGGCTTAACGTTTTTATAGTCAAACTCAGATGTTGGTACCTGTGTAATTGTGGTTCCAACAAATTATTTCAATAAGATCATCGTCCTAGTTATCAACCTTTTGAGTGTATTTACTTTTAGACTGTTACAATGAACTGATGACCAAGGAAGAAGGAAGAAAATATCATAATGTATCGGTCCAACTCCATCCAGAGAAAATTCGTGTACAAGTGTGTAGGTATCAAATAAATTTTGTTACTTTGGATCATACAGTGATGGACAGTTCTTCAGTCAAACCCCTATGTCGAATTGGAGCGAAGGAAACAGAAAGATTTGGAAGAAATAAAATGAATTTGCTTTAGTGTGAATAGGTGAAAAATAGTACTGATATAGAACTTTTAGTTCAATCATGCTTCCTAATCCTTATCTGATATGGGCTGACCATTCTTCAATCCCAATGTTATGCTTTTGACTAATGTCTTCTGATTTGTTGAACCGTATTTTACCCAAAAAAACAATATTAATAGCTATTGTTTTTGTACTTATACTGTTCACACCCGCATTAGTCATTGCTGTCTATCATATCCAACTCCAAGGAACATCATCAAGGATCTTAGTGTTTGTCAATTAAGAAAAGGATATTTACTTTCATTTTTCTGTTCTCATTGTTCCCCACATCGAACATTCAATGGATGTTGAAGCAAATCTTTCTTAAGTTTGCATCTTGTATGGTACAATATTAAAGCTTGCATCAACTTTGATGATCCAGGAGAGGGTGACTTTATGTTGAATGATATTTTAGTATTCCATTATGATTATAAAAAAAATGACGTACCATGAATATGAAACTATTCATTATATTTTTGGAAGGGTTAACGGCTTGCTTTTGGAAGTTACTTGTCATCTCGTTTCCTGTGTACTTATGAGTCTAGCTCTAGCATCTTCTTTTTAGATGTATCCTGTATGGTTTATCTTATTTTGTTTGTTATTCTTACTGGTATTGTTGTTTCTGTTTTTCCTGATCAAACCATTTTTCTTGTTCACCAAGCACATGCACCCCCACAAGGCCACAATTCCCAGAAACAGGTAAAATAAAAGGAAAAAGACTATAACGAAAAATCGTATCCCGTAATTCTCTACATGATGTGACAATACAGGTGTCTAGAATTCTGTGATTAATCAATAATGCTCATCAACTACAATTTTGATGGTTAAGAGATGGGAGTATTGCGTCCAAAAACTGAAGATATGAAAGATCATTACATTTGAGATACTTCTGAAAGAAGATAGCATTACAAAAGAATTTCATTGTAATCTTGCTGAAAATGTAATACTAGTGAATATGGGTATTTTCTTTCACTGGACGAAACTAAAAGCATTTTCTGTTGGAGGAGCTGGGATCATCATCTATACTGTCTTTTTAGATGATGCTGGTTCACTGAATTGCTATCTATAGAAATTATGCAGTAGCTTGACTGTACAAAATACATGCCTCTTTGACAAAACTATTAAAATTAGATTGAAACAGAAGGGAAAACCAAACAACTGTTGTGGAGATCTTTCGAGAATGCAGGTTCTGTTCAACTTAATTGCTAACCTGCTCTGCATTTTCAAGCTTCCAAATTTCGTCTCTCGCTCTTAGATGTCAGCTTAGTGTTGCTTTCTTTCCTAGTCAAATGAACAAGATGAATGTGTTAAGTCCTGTTGTGGATAGGATCTGATCCTCTTGGCACTCTTCTTTTGCTTGACTGATTTGGATCAAACTCATTGATGACATTTGCTGAATTCTTCTTTGTGCTATCAAGCCCATTGTTGGCCCTTGCTGAATTCTTCTTTGTGTTCAATACTTCCTTCTCTATGGCTTCCAGTGTATCTTGATTCTGCAGCAGCATTCTTTGGTCTTTTTGGCTTTGTCTTAGTGCAAATTTTGAACTTCTCAGGCCTAACACATTCTCTGGTTGAATTGTTATTAAGAACCCCAAGAAGAGAAGAAGCACAACTGTTCTAGAAGGATGAAACACCATATTCTCTTCACCCTGAATCAAGAAGAATAGAAGGTGTGTTCTTTTGTTCAGAGTGACAGGAGAATAAGCAGCTCTCTCCTACTAATATTTGTGTTCTTATGGTCCATTCCTGTAGACACAACCTTGTTATATATGTCCTACTGGATTTGGAGGGTGCTTTAAAGCTTAAAGCAAGGAGGGCCTACAGGAATTTTTGATTCATCTCGAATCACAAGCCTGAAATATTAGCAAATTAAGGCTGTTATTGAAGAATCTGACTAGGATAAAGGGGGTTGGGACAATGTCCTTGAGAGGCCAAGTATATTTCTTTTTTCCATTTCTTTCCCTACATGTCTATGATATGCCTGCTTTTTTTCACCAAAAGAAGCCAAACACCGTTGCCTAGATTGCTGTCCTATTTGTCACATCATACTCATGTACCTGTATATGGATAAATAGGTCTTGCATTCTCTGGTGGTTATGCTTGGTATTGGCTCACTAGGATACTTCAAAGTTGTTATCATTCTCGTATCCCATATGTATCTATTGAATTCTTTTGCATACTTTTAGCCTATGTGTTCTAATTATTTTTTAAATTTGTGTATCAATGTAAGTGGAACACCACAATGATTAGATGATAGTATTTTATTATAATGACTAAATCTAACTGATAATATGTTAATGCCTTCATTCTCGTGTAGAATTGGTGTTTTATGTTATCAGGGAAAATTATGTATTTAGTTCCTAAATTTATGGCAATTTTTTAATTTTGTCCCTGAACTAAAAATTGATTGGTTGTAGTCTCTAAATTTGGCCTCTATTATGTTTCTAATCATTACCGTTAAAGTGATGATATGTTAATGTTTTTCATTATTATTTTATAATGTGTTGCAGCCAGAAATTATCACATTATTACTTAATAATGATTTTTAATGTCAGAGACTAAAAACATAACAAAAATAAAGTTCAGATATTAAAATCAATCAATTTTCAATTTAGGAACTAAATTTAGAAATTGTTGAAAGTTAGGAATTAAATACATAGTTTTCTCTTTGCATTGTTTTATATGTTGAATCTTAATATCTATAAGTGCGTGTGTTGAAAATATGTTATCCCAAAACAATTTACATCATACATTTGCAAAAAGTGAAGGTTTTCTCCTTATAAAACTCTAATCTTATAGGGGTTAATAAAGTAAATTACAATTCCTTTGTTATTAAGAAAGGGTTATGTTAAACACTAGTTGCTTTTAATTAGAATGACTCAGACAGTAACGATGGGCCAGGCTGAAGCAGGAGATTGCAACAGTGCAAGCAGGTTATATAAAGAATAGATGAGGGAATAGAACAGTCCCCAAAAGAAACAAACTCTTGCTTTATGCACTTTTCTAACTTCTCTAAGATCTCCAAGTAACTTTAGAATTCCAAGCTCACTTCCCAAGGTAACAAAAACAACAACACTAGATTTCTTGGGCTCAATGTTGTTACCTTTATGCTTTGTTCTACTTTTAGATTAGTAGATGGGTTGCCAAACTCTATTTGTCCCTTCAAAATTTCATGTCCTCTCTCTCTTATTTTACTTTAACATAAAATATCACATGCAACTAGGAACTGTCCAAAGCATAAATTCCTTGGTTTATTCTTAATATGAAGAGGGGTGACTGGTCATGGTCCAAGTGAAACAACCAGCGCATGGACATTTATGTCTTCTTTTCTACATTTTTTTTCTTTTATATTCCAATTAAAGTGAGAGTTAAAATGACTCGTTGCTTTCTATTTTTGTTTTTTCTTCCTATGGTTTGAAACTACCTTTTGAGAGTTTCACCTCGTTGCAAATCACGTCCTTAGAAGAATATGCTTTTTATTCTGTTATGGTTATTTATTCCATTGATATGCCTAAGGCCTACTATGTTGTGACATGTTAATCTTGGGGTTGAATGGTTAAGTTAGACAAAGGTTATTATTTTTAGAAAAATATTTGGTAGACAACTGCAATATGCAGACAAACAAACAACTAGTTATAAAATGTAGAGAGAGAGAAATACATATATGTTCCGTGAGTGAATTAGCTGGTTGGCTGCGTATTGCAGTTAGCTGCAAAGTAAAATTGTTTTTCGTGGTACACGACCATACCATCAAATTAAGAGAGAAGCATAAGCTTCTTTTCTTCGAATTATATTTTGCTGATGGTTTCTAAGAGCATTTCTAATGCGAATATTCAATTTGAGTTTGGAATTCTTCCTTTTATTGTGATATAGGATTTAAGATCATTTAGTGATTTTCACTTCAAAAGTAAAATTCAACTTTGAATTCTTAACCTTTTTTACTAAGTCCTATTTTATCTTTTAACTCACAAGAATGGTGAAGCAAATCTGGCTATAGTTATTTGTTAAGTAATTTCTATAAAAACTCTTCAAGAAGTCTTTTATTTCAATGATATTCTCAAATTGCTTAATTTTAAGAATTAATATAAGCAACTTCATTGGCATTGACCTAAGGGGTCCAAATGGCTTTCCTTTTGTTTTTGGAGGGCAAACTATTTCATTAGAAAGATTATGAAAATAATTTTGCTGCTCGGGTCCCAAAAAAGTCTTATTTATTTATTGATCTTGCATTAAGCACAACAATACCTTCGTTGATCCCTAGAGGAGGCCCGATGCCTAAAATACTTTTTACATGTACGTCAATGTACATATGAATATCAATATGATATCATATTCCTAAATTGCAATTGTTCTAATACTTTTGCTACCATCATATACATATTATGAATTGATGTGTGATTGTTCTAGTATAAATTTTTAATAACGACTCAAAATCAAATATTTTCACCATAATGGTAAGTACAATACTTAAGGGTAACTTGTTAGGTACGCATGTTTTCCGTTAAAGAATATGTGACACTATCTATCTAAACATTAATTGTGCTGGCACAATGAGTTCCTAATCTTAATTTTTGTTTTTTCAGTCAGTAACTTAAAACAAAGATGAAAATTTTACACATTGAGGCTTTCTTAGATTCTGAAGACTGGTCTTAAAGTTGTAGGCTCTTTGTGAAATTGTTTTGAACCAAAGTGTGCCCCATAAGGCTCAGCATGAGCACTGACTGAATAAGGCCACCACAAAACCACGAAAGACACAAAAAGAAGAATAGCAAAGCAACTTAAAGAAGATAAAAGCAAAAAACGAGTTGTAATTGTTACAAATAGCATCCCCCCATCTTTGAATAGTTTGTTGCTTAGTTATTTGCTTTATATTCTTTTGGATTCAAGATACTAAATATTGAATAACCACATAATCAATTCGGCTTTGATTAATCAATTTATTTATTTTTATCACAAATACACACAGAAAGAAAAAATTGCTACTAAAGATTATGTAGGAATTTTTAATATGAAGAATGAATTGCAAGTTTGGAACATATTTTGATTCACGTTTGATAGGCAGGACCAAAGTTGGTGATAAGACTCGTTGGCTGTTATAAATTCTTTAGAAAAGAAAGGAAAAAAAGTTGAGCTACAAAGAGAATGTCACCTAAACATAAGCTAAAGTGAGATGCTTCTTTGCTCTACCTTTGATTTAAAATTTGTGGCCATCTTGAGTTATAATCATAACTAGGGTGTGTTAGAATATATGCTTATCTACTTTGTTCAAAAGAGATACAAAAACAAAAAAATAATAATAATGAAAATCTAATCAGATGCTAATTAACCAATTTCCCTGTTGCCCCCACTTGGGGTCCCTATCTATAAGTTTTTTTATTTCTCAAATTTAGCTATTACGTCTGATTAACAAATCTGAACCATTTGGTGGATTTACATGACATGCAAAATAAGCCTCTAGCCATGTTTAGCATTTCAATAATGTTCAGTAGAAGAGCTCAATTTATATTGCAAATTTTCCATTTCTTAATTACATTTGTTCTGTTTGATTCTTGGATTGGTTAATGGTGCGAAGCAACAAAATCGAACTTTGCACATTCTAATTGCAGTATATCTCCAGTCATTATAGCTTAAAATGTACAGGTTAACAAAATGGTCATTCTCTCAGGTTCTCAATCAAAAGGACACACGAGAAAGGAAGAGCACACTTATTTTATGGTCTTATTAAACAAATTTTACTATTTATAATTTTTACATAAAAAATTATAAACTCTCTCACACGTATTTAATACACTATTTAAAATTTATTACACTACTCACCACCATTAATATAAAACTTTAAATTAACATAATATACAACATTCTCCTTATTTCCTTTTTAACATTAACTTTGTTCCCTCCATCACAGAAGATTTATCCTTTTCTTCTCTATAGAAATGTATAACATATACTAACTTGTTTACCTTGACACAAAAAAAGTTTAGCATAATTGATTAAACATGGGATATAAGTTATCCTAATACTTGTATTAGATTATTACATATTCAAAAATATATATTTATACAATCTTAATGCCGGTTAAAAAAGCATTTCTTTTAAGCATTTAAATTAGGTAAATATTAATTAATTTCCTACAAAGAGAAAGAAAATGAGTTTAAATTGGACTGTGTAAAATTATGTTCTTCAAGATTTTTTTTACCATCACCCATAATTTATATATTGAATAAATTTTCCTTTTAATTTCTTAACTAGGTTCACATGGTCTTTTAAATTATTCTCCATTTATCGTAATAAGCATAGCAATTGTCTCTAAAAATTTTTTAAAAATGAAAAATAAACAAAAAGAGAGAATAAGGAAGTGAAATAAAATACACAAAAAAGTGAAGTTAAATAAAAAATAAGATTTTGTAGTTTATGGGTAAAACTTGTAAAAGACAAACACAATAAGGGGGGATTGAATTGTGTTAATTAAAAATTTTAATATATTGTTTTTAAGATCTTTTAGACGAAACTTTGTTTTTCTTTAACTGTTGATTTTAAATATCAGACGTTTAAATTCAGTTATTCCCGTTAGTGTAAAAGATAAACACAAGAAGGGAGGTTGAATTGTGTTAATTAAAATTTTAGCCCTTTCGTCTGTTGGTTCAAACAGGTCACAACGAAACAGTTCTTATTTTTAAAGATTGATTTTAAGGATAGACGTTGTACTTTAGTTATTCCCGTTAGTTGTAAGTTCAAGGAAAATAAACAGAGTTATTTTTATACTGGTTCGTCTATTCAAGACTACGTCCAGTTACCCAGCAACTACTGAGTTTTCACTACAAACTGTGAAATGATTACAAGTATTGTTTGAACCCAGCCACTTCTGGCTAATACAAGATATTCTTTGAACACAACCTAAACAACAAGGTATAAACAAAGGTATTCTTTGAACAACCAACCTCCTCAGGCTAAAGCACCACACAATTGGATTTAAAGAGTTTTCTTAAAAAGAAAAGTTCCTCTTCGTATACAATGAAGTTCAAATGTAGCAGTGAGCGAAATCACAAATACTTAGAGATTGAAGCGTGTTCGTTAACTGAAACTTGAAGGAGTGAAGTCCTTTTATATGCAAGTCTTCATAGATCCGTTAGAGACGAGAAGAATGTCGTTGAGCTTTCCAAGTGAAGTCCTCAAAAAGGTGTCAGAGTGCAATCAATTGAAAGGATGACGTGCACAGTGGATTTGATGGCGTGCTCAGAACCTTTTTCTGACTTGTACAAAGATCTTCTAAAAAAGGACGTAGCCTTTTCGTGTAGAAGAAGTTATCTCAAATCCCTATACTGATCTTGAAAACACTTGAGAGTAACACTGAATTTTTGAACTTGGCGCGAGTTACTCCGTCTGAGCTTCACTTCCTTGACAAACGATGTGCTTCTTCAGTCTTAAGAGATGACTTGAATGTTTCGTCTGAAGAGTATCGTCAAATTTTCCATCTGATGACTTGGCTTTGAGACAGACGGATGACTTTAACTTTGAGGGATCATCTTCCGTCTGTGCTTGTTTAGTCTGACTTTGTTTTTAATGCTTCCGTCTGATGTGTTTCGTCTATCTTGTAATTAATCAAAACTTTGAGACGTTAATCATCTTGATCTAACAGTTAGTCAACAAGTAGAATAAAATAAACATAGTTATTTTTATACCGATTCGTCTATTCAAGACTACGTCTAGTTACCCAGCAACAACTGAATTTTCACTACAAACTGTGAAATGGTTACAAGTATTCTTTGAACCCAGCCACTTCTGACTAACATGATATTCTTTGTCCACAACCTTCTCAGGCTAAACTACTAGGTATTCTTTGGAACGCGGCCTCCCAGGTTAATACAAGAGGTATTCTTTGGAACGCAGCCTCCTCAGGCTAAGGCATCACACAAGTGGATTTAAAAAGAGTTTCTAAGAAACAAGTTCCTCTTCGCAAAGAGGGGTATACAATTTAAGTACTGTTGGGATTCAAACAAAGTCCCACATCTTGTAGAATATGTAATAGTATTAGACTTTAAATTAAGGGAGGATTTGTTGAGTTTTTTTGTAATTCAAAGTCCCACATCGGCAGAGGTTAGAAAGAGAGAGGAATTAAACACTTATATAAGAGAGAGTGATTGTTTTATTCTCTCGCACCACACCTTAGAGTGTGTGTCCATCGGTGTGTTTTTCCACATATGGTCCCGAGTATACCGTTTTTGTTATCCCTCTTGGAAGAGTTGTTTTGCTGTACTAGTGGATATTTTTCTGGACTTGGTCCCGAGGTTTTTGTCCCTCTCATTGGGGGTTTCCACGTTAAAATTTTAGTGTTCCTCTTGCTCTTACATTTTTATTTTCCCTGCTCCCTGGGATTTTATATTGCCGTTTATTACAGTTCTCTTGTTTCCCCCTCAAGGGAAAGGTTTTATTTTTACATGCAGGCTTCCAGGTTCTGTGTGTAAGTTTTTCCGTTGCGCCTTTCCCAACAAGTGGTATCAGAGCCGATAGTTCGACTTGGTGACCGGCTCAGATTTGTGTGCAATGATTGAAGTGGATCTAAGTGGTCAGGTGGACCTACTTTTGGGGATCCCTTGTGTCGAAAGTCTCCCTAGCAGGTTTGGCTAGGCTGCGTGTTTCGTTGATGTGAGCTATCAAGACGGCGGTACAAGAACTAGGGCATATCGACGACAATGTGAAGCTGCTCAAGAATTGTCGCGGCGATGGAAGCTCTAATGGCCATCATTGATTGTAGGGAAGGATGTTTTGTGATCCTTTGTTTGAGGGGAGGTTTGTTGGGATTCAAACAAAGTCCCACATTTTGTAGAATATGTAATAGTGTTAGACTTTGAATTAAGGGAGGATTTGTTGAGTTTTTTTGTAATTCAAAGTCCCACATCGGCAGAGGTTAGAAAGAGAGAGGAGTTAAACACTTATATAAGAAAGAGTGATTGTTTTATTCTCTCGCACCACACCTTAAAGTATGTGTCCACCGGTGTGTTTTTCCACATAAGGTCCCGAGTATAGCGTTTTTGTTATCCCTCTTGGAGGAGTTGTTTTGCTGTACTCTTTGATATAGTGGATATTTTTCTGGACTTGGTCTTGTGGTTTTTGTCCCTCTCATTGGGGATTTCCACGTTAAAATTTTAGTGTTCCTCTTGCTCTTACATTTTTATTTTCCCTGCTCCCTGGGATTTAATATTGTCGTTTATTACAGTTCTCTTGTTTCCCCCTCTAGGGAAAGGTTTTATTTTTACATGCAGGCTTCCAGGTTCTGTGTGTAAGTTTTTCTGCTGCGCCTTTCCCAACAAGTACAAAGCTTAATGCAAGTGAGCGAAATCACAAATGAATAGCTTTTGCAGAGTGTTCGCCAACTTGAATAAGAACAAGAGAAGTCTTTATATAGACAACGTCTTGAGAGATCCGTTAGACTCACTTTGGTGACCGTTTTCCTTTTCCATAAGATTTCCCATCATATGACAGAGGTCAATCAGAATAATTATTGATGAGCAGTGGAGTCCGCGCACGTTAAGTACCTTTTTCTGATTTGATCAAAGGGGATAACAAAAACATAATTTATTTTTCGTGTTGCAGAGGTTTTGCATAGTATCTAACCACTTTTGGAAGCTTCTTCAAGTAACAAAAATATTTGAAATTGGCGCGCGTTACTTAGATAAAAAAGCTTGGACTTCTTCAAACATCATATACGATTTGGTTTTCATATACTTCATTTTAAAATGACTTTGTTAAGCTTGATCTAAAGACTTCGTCTTAAGCATATCGTCTAATGCTTTCATTTTGAGGCATGGATAGTGACAAACGAATGACTTGAACTAAGATGAACTTTGATGGTCATCTTCTATCCATTCTTATTTTGTCTTTTAATTAGTTATAATTTAGAAATAGTGGATTAATTATTACCAGAGTAATAAAGCTATTCAAAGAAAATTGCATACTAAAACAACCTATCATTATGTATTGTTATACATGTTTAACTTTTTTAATCACGTTTTTTAATCTAATATCTTTTATATATTTCTCTAAATTTAATTTAAATAGTTATTCTAAAGAAGTTGTCATTAATAAAAAAATAACTATATAATAATTTAATCTGCTCCATGCAAATTTTAAATATAATTCATATACTCAATACTAAAATGATTTATATATTAAAAATAAATGATTTATTAAAAATAAATATGATTTATCATGAATTTTAATTATATATAAAAAAATATTTATCCTATATAATATACATGCTAAAAATGATTTAAGAAATGATTTATCCATGCAAATTTCTTCCATACTATTATTTACGTATTAAAATATGACTTATTATAAGTTTTAATTGCATATAAAAAAAAATTTATCCTATAAAATATACATGCTAAAATGCTGATACAAACTAAGTAGGAAAATTAAATTGAGCTGCAATTATATTTCTCAATCAATTATGTCTCCGAGAGAACTGGGAATGATGCCCAGGATATTTTTCTCTTATATAGTGTGGTATGAATGAAGTAAAGAATGCACCAAACAAAATTGAAGAATCAAATTATCATTTATTTTTATACAGTTGAGCACACAATTTCTTTAAATATAATGCTAAATTAAATAAAACATTTGTGTTGATAGTTATGTAGGACAACTCAATCCCACGTTCATCCACAGCATCATGGTACCAACTTTCAATTACGTGTCTCCAACTTACTTTCATTAATCATGTTTGACAAATGAGTAAATAATATTTTTTTAAGAGAAATAAGCAAATAAATTAGTAATTTTTTATTTTTAATATTTAATGCACTTAATAAATATTATTTAAATTATTTTAAGAATTAAATTAAATAATGAAATTAAAAGTAAAAATTTTAATTACTCATTCATAAATTTCAGAGATTAAAATTACATCATTTCTAAGAATAAAAATCAAATATTAAAATATATTTTACTTTTAACAAATATCTTTCAAAACATGTTTTTTTGTTTTTTTTTTCATTTCATTTCATTGACACATGTTCTAAAGCATCATTTTGAGAGAAGTAACAAATTCTTCGATTTGAACGTCCATTTGGTGGATCTTTAATGGAAAAACAAACACATCATTTGGTGGATCATTTCATTGACACATGTTCTAAAGCATCATTCTGTCTCTAGCGTGACTCAACTCTACTAATTAAAGGCATTCATCACTCCTACTAAAGTTAAGTTTCAAAGTTCAAATGTTATTCAATTCAACTCCTAAATCCATTAACTTTATGACCGTTTTCAAGATGTAACGTCTGTTGAGTTGATTTTTTTAAAATATTTTCTTGAAAATATTTTTAAAATTGGGTGAAAATAAATAAATACTATGACTCTATTTTTACTATTTTCAGAAAATTATTTTTAGAAAATAAAAATTAAAAATAAAAACAGAAAATAGTTCTTTGAACTAAACACCACCTAAATTTCTCGAGTTCAGAATAAAATTTATGAGAAATTATTTAAAATACTTTGATTTTAGTTAATTTTACATTATTTTTCAGCTTTTGATTATTTTGAAAATTTGGGAATTTGAAATAAACACATGAAGAACTAAAGATAATTAAAAAGAAAAACTATTTTACAATTAAAAAAAGCTGCAATAAAAATTTAATCAACAAAGAAATTATTAAAATTAACAGACTCGGAAATAATTTGCACATGAAAGCTCTCTTATTGACGAAAGCAACTAAAGAACTTTGGAACAAAACTATATATTATTTATCCTAAACTTCCTGACTACACAGTCATCTAACATTTTTTTTTATATAAAATGTTAACATTTATAAAAAAAAAAGTAAAAAATGTAACTTCATTTAGTTATATTTATTGCGAAATCTTTCCAAAACTACATATTTATCGGGAATTATTTCTAAAACTATATATTTATTAGAAATTACTCCTAATGGGTATATTGAGAGTTTAAGCTTAATAATACAATCACACACGAATAGCAAAATTTCCTTCTCATCTCTCACATGCCTCATACACGTCCTGTTTACTCAATTCCATTTTAGCCCACATTAAAATGCAAGCACCAAATAAATATGCTCCTTCAAGCATCAAATCATAAGTAATCGTCATTTTCCAGATAAATCACTTGCTATATAGTAATTGGATGGATTCAATTACATTCATAGATAGATGAATTGAATGGATACCAATGGAATTCATGTATAGTATTACCACCCTCTAGTATGTACATACAACATCACAGCTGCGAAAATCAAGAGTATTTAATATGGCGCACAAGCCATGGCGATTCAACATAAAAACATACAAATTATTAAACTTGTTCCTGGTTTACTGTGGGTGGCCCTGGTGCTATTGCAAACTGTAGACCTCTACGTTGCCCAGATTGTAGAACAAAAGCAACTTGAGTTGCCGCAAGTGCTGCAGCTTCCTGTTTCACCATAATGCAAATTCATATGAAAATCATGTGAAAGGCGAAAAATTCCTGCAAGTATTGCAGTTTCCCAGATGCACTAGCAAGAGATTTGTATGTATACAGCCTAAAATGAAACTACATACGCATGGTTATTTTGAAAATGATGGACTGACTAAGAAACTGTATTCAATATTAATAGCTAAAATGAAAACTGACTTGTCTTTGTCGCCGACGTTGCAGGATACTGATTGCCCAAGCCATGATGTAGCAAGGTAATAAAAATCCAGCAGCTCGAAGCAAGAAAAGCTGCAGAAAATATGAGCTGATTAGGTCAGTTCTACATTGCATTTGAAATCAATATAAAGTTGGACATAGGAACAGGTTATAATTAGTTGAGTAAAAGAGCCTCAAATCTTACGGAGAAAAAATTGGATGGATCATCATCAGAATTATCACCATCTGAGACAGAAAGTGCATGCCGCAAGAGTAAAAGGGCCATCAACTGCACCAAAAAATACAAATTAGGCTTAAAATCACACCTACTATCTAGGTTGTTAAAGTACAAGCTGTGCCAAAGACAATTCTGCAAAAGCTCTTAGCACATGATTGGGTCTCAGTATCTGGGATGCTCAACATTCGTTGATGGAAGTAAACTCTTTTGTTACTTTTGGATTAAGTGTGCTTTTACAGGTCGGGTAAGGTTTCCAATTTCCAAATGTACCTTTAAAAATGAAAGGACCATTTCTTCAATGAAGAAAACAAAAAGAAAAGCTTTCAAATAAACTAATTTAGGAACTTCTCTTGATTCCAAATCTCAAATCTCAAGACCCAAGAACACATCACCAGTTGGTTCTTAATTTAGAAGTAACTTTTGAGGCTAAGCAATTATAAAATTATCAAACAGCTTTCACTTAAATTTTATCTTTGAAGTAGCTTTTAAGATCCAAAAAAAGCTTGGTCAAACAATACCTAAGCCGATATCCTATTGTCCAATACCATGGCCACAATTATAATTGGTGAAAATAAAGAAATGCAAGGTAAATGACTTACAATTAAAGCAGCTGAGCGGCAAAATGCAGCTCCACTGGCATTGGAAGCAGCATACTCATCATATTCGGCATCCAAGAATTGGCGTTCAGCCTCTGCAATTGCTAAGAGTCGAGGATCACGCAAGTCCAAAGGCGTACCAGATATTGTCCAGCCACCTCTGCAAGAATGGTGGTCATAACTCATTAAGCAAATGAGTTTCAAATGTCTATATGTGTGTGTGTGTGTGTGTGCATATATATATATATACACTAAAACATAATTGGATACCATTTTAAAATAAAAATTTCAGCTTACCCTATATCAATTGTAGTTTCTTCAGGATTAGGACGAGGTGGTGGGGCAGTATACCCAGGTTGATAAGGCTGCAAGTTGCATGCATTAAAGGGAAAAAACTCCCATTAAAATAAGCACAAAGTTAATATAATTTTTGAACACTTGATAATGAGTATTTGGTTCAATCCAAAAGGTAAAAGTTACACAAGCAACCTGAGCAGCGGGTACAGTTACAAAATCCTTAAATCCCCAACTAAATTTAAGAATCAAGACGACTTTGTTTTTTAATAGATTGCCAGGTTAATCATTCATATTTCACATTGGCATCACATATAGAATAATTTCAGCCCAACTTTATATGATGGAAGTTCTAATGTAACTGAAGGAAGGTCATAACAAATAGAAAGGCTTGCTTATTTGATAAGGAAAAAGGGAAGGGTATAAGGGAGAGGAGTTAGAAGGAAGTGTGATTGTTCTGAAATCAGTAGCGCAAGGGACCTAGAATTCTGTTCAAGGAGGATGAGTATGGAGAGTTACAGGCAGGACAGCAAGAGGATGTAAATATGGGTGTTAAGGTTGGAGGTTATAACTATTTTCTACTGAATTCTGGCTATAGCTTGGGGCAAGATCTTGCAAAGGAGTTGTCCTGGTTATCTTTTACTTCATTTCCACACTATCGAATGTCTAAGGGAATTCCAATTGTGACTACTTTTGCACTGAGAGTATTTAAGCAAGATGCATATAGTTTTTCAACCAGTCACTATACCTTCATGGGCAGAAAAATAATCTCTTGTGTAGAAGTACTAACATAGAACAAAGAAAAAGCACACAACCATTATGGGGGAGCAACTAACGCCCCATCTGATCCATCCCAGCTATACCCAGGCATCCAAGACTCTGATGTGCCCAAATTATAGCCCAATAAAGCTAGAAACTTATGAAATAAGTATTCACACCATCATTTAACCTTACAATAACCAAAAGTAATGAAATATGAAAACAATTGTACAAGAGGCATACCTGATGACATATCTCACAAGTAATGTCTCCTTTCTCATCACACCAATGCTGGACACACTTCCTGTGAGCATACTGCACAAAACAAAATGCAAACAGTTCAAGAATTAAGAATACTGAAATAGAGATGAAAGAAACGAAAATCAACATGACACAACAATATTCCTCCATTCTCTTTTTTCATTCCTTCATCTAAAGCACTGGCCAATTGATATCATTAACGCATTTATCAGCTCAATAGAGGGTATCAAGAAGCAGTTTCTTATGATGAAAACTATTTAGCAGTCATTTCTCAATTTAAAAGTGGATCTAATTCTTAACTCGTGTGGAGTAATAAATTAGGGGCATGTTTGGTTTTCAATTGGAAGCCCCCCCAATGTATGTTCAATAAGTAAAACTGAAAAAGCCTCTTTTTTTCCAGTTGAATCCAATTGTAAACTGAGTTTTGCTTCAATTTGCCTTGAAACTAAATTCGCAGAATGAAGCTCATTTAAACTCAAGTTTGGAAACTTTAATCCAAACCTGCACTAAGAATGCGAAAATATCCCACATAAAATTTCATAAACATTCCAACCATGGTAGCATGTAGAAACCAAAACAGTGCCCACACACTCAAAGTCACAAAACTCAACCTTCCCACCCGAGCCAAAGTATAATCCGGTTCAGTAACTACCATCATCACTGACAATAGGAAATTAAATACCCCACATAAAAAAAAAACACAAAGCAATTTTCCACCCATCGCTCCACACACAACAAAAAAACCCTAAAAGAAAAGAAGCAATTTTCCACATTGGCCGATCATTTCAAATAAAACAAAATTCATAATCCAAAACGCATAAATCATTATATCAAACAAAAAAAAAAGATACCTCCTTTCAATTTCTAACTAACAAAATTGAACCTCAAATTTATTCATAACTGAAAAACAATAATCAAAAGACGCGAATTGATACCTTAAGACTGCCGCTACAGGCACATGGAGTCTCCAAATTGGAAACACCATCCTCCTCCTGGCAGATACGGCACTCCGCCATCTGGATCAGCGGCTCCTCCTCATCGCCACCGTCTCCGGCATGGTCCGCCTCGGCGGAATCAGCTGTGCCGGAGCTCTCGGCGGTGGCATCCACGGCGGCCGGCGGCGGAGAGGGTTCGGAAGGGAGCTGCGCCGGCTGCGCCACCGGGTCAACAGGGACAGGGCGCGCAAGACGGTCAACGAACAGTACCAAGTGATCGCTCATTGGAACAAACGAATCTCAAATCAAAACCCTAACGACAAAAAATAAAAAAGATGAAAAAATTAACAAATCGAAATTAGAAACCGAAAACCGCAAACAAATTGGAAAAATTAGGAGGAAAGATGGAATTGTTAGAGACGGAGAGCAGATCTGAGAGTTTCCCGAGAAAGCGAGAGAAAATGTTACCGGAAAAATGGAAATTGCGAGAAAGAGAGAGAAATGCAATTGAAAGTGTGTGTTGTGTGTTGCGCGTTTTCTTCTGTTTTGTGTTTTTATTTTTAAATATTTAATAATAATAATAATTTTTGGGTTTGAAAAGTTTGTTTGCTTAGAAAATGGATAAAGGAAAGTGATTACGGGCTCGTTGTCACGCTTTGAGAAGTTCAACGTTATCATAGCACGTGCCAAGGGTCACTTTCGTCATTTGATGTGTCCTATGCGTTGCCGCGTAAACGACCGTTTCGTCCGTTTTACCAAACCTTTATTCATTGTGTCGTTGTTTTCACCGTTACAAACATTTTTTTTTTAAGTTATAGTATTTTTTTTAATGAGTAAATTTCGTTAGATTCAACGAGATTTTCCTTTTTTTGTAATGTTTATATTTCTAATAATCTTTTGACAAGTAGTTGTCTTGACCATTTAAATGGTGTGATTTTAATTCGGTTTGCGTAATCCACAGATTAAATGAGTATCAAATAATTTAATAAGAAATTATTAATTATTATTTTGCCTAAATAAATGTAAAATAATATTAAAAATTAAAGTTAATTTTTTGATTACATGAACAAGTGAATTTGTGATTTTTTTAGAGAGATTTATTATTTTTTTTTTAAAGATGGTAGATATCTTTTGAAAAAATTGTGAGGTGTGAGATTGTCTAATTTAATCTTAGACTTTTCCTTTGTTGACTTAGCTACTATGCATATGATTCTGTATGAAACTTACTTTCCCGTGTTCTTTCTGATTTTGTTTTTAATTGTAAATTCTGATTATTTTTTTAAAAATATTAAAAATGTATTTTAAAATTAGTAATTATTTCAAACTTTATTTTAAAATAAGAATATATATTCTATATCAATTATTGTTTTAATATTGTTTAAGAAAAATCTTGATTTAATCATTATGTTTTTTTATTGATTGTTTCGGCTTGACATGGGAGACTTTTTCATTGAATTCGGAATGGGACGGGATCACCCATGACAAATACAAGTTCCAGGAAATGACTAAAAATAACAAGATATACTTTTATATTGAATAGGGTTTTTTTCAATTCAATTTTATTTTTTCTTTTAATTTTTTTGAGTACAGTAATTTTTTTAATGAGATTTAAAAAAATTTAAAGAAAGTTAAAATTTATGTTACAAAAATTTTTGTAGATTTTGTTTAGAAATCAAACTAGGAATAGAATTTCCTAAAGAAGAAAAAACAAAACCACCACAAATTGATAAAACTAGATTAAGTAGAATAAGTAATCTTGAAATTAGATTAAATAAAATTGAAGAAATGATAAATAATCTATATGAAAATTACTATCATGAAGAAGAAAACCTTACCCAACCCAGTGCTAGTCAAATAAATAATAATTTAATGGCTATAAACGAATGTATCCCTATAGTCTGTAATAAAAAAGAAAAAACAGTATACATATCTTGGTAAAATTAACTTTCTCAAAAATAAATAACCATAATAAGACTGAAAAAATATTTCAAGCCCTTATTGATACTGGTAATACAAAATCAATTTTATGTAAGACAGAAACTCCCTTACATAATATTATAATAAATAAAAAAATGACAAGAACTAGAACAATGTCAGGAGATCTGATATTGAATAATCAAGAAGTTCAAAACATAGAAATACAACTAGCCACTAATTGTGATAAATTTGGAAAAAAAATACATATTCCAAAATTAGAAGTAGTAAACTTAATCCCAGCAAAAGAAAGTTTAATCCTAGGATTAGATTTTATAATTGCTGAAAATAGGTCTATAACAATTACAAAAGATTATTTATTAATTTCAAATAATACACAAATGTCGCCAATAATAGACGAACTCCCATCAAAGTTGCTAGCTGAGCGTGGTGATACCCATAACAACAAAAATGAAAAAGATCTTATTAATAAAGACAACTGTGAATGTCCAAAAACAAACAATGATCATGATCATTGTGAATGTAAAAACTATAAACTAGAAGATATCCAACAAAAAGATGATATCCAACAAAATTATTAACTATCTTTTTCAAACACAGAAGAAAATTATAGTTTCATAAGAATTAATAAAACAATTACCTATGATAATATCCAACAAATCATAGATAGATTGAATAAAATTAGCATAATAGGAGAAGATCCTACAAAATATTGGGAAAAAGATCCAGTAATCTGTAAACTAGACATAATAAACACAGATTTGATTATCAAAACTAAAGATATCCCATTTAGTAATTTTGAGCAAGAAGAATGCAAGATGCATATAAAAGCTTTACTAGATTTAAAGGTAATAAATCCCAGTACTAGCCCCCATAGAAGCCCGGCTTTTATTGTAAATAAACATAGCGAATAAAAAAGAGGTAAATCTAGAATGGTTTACAATTATAAAAGATTAAATGATAATACAAACATTGATGGTTATACCATCCCCTCTAAAGATGTTTTAATAAATAGAATTCAGAAATCCAAATGGTTTTCAAAATTTGATTTAAAATCAGGATTTCATCAAGTAAAAATGGATCCAGAATAAATAAAATGGACAACATTTTCATGTTCTGAAGGACTATTTGAATGGCGGGTAATGTCATTTGGTTTAAAAAATGCACCACAAATATTCCAAAGAAAAATGGACAACATTTTTGGTGAATGTAAAGATTTTTCATGTACTTATATAGATGATGTGTTAGTCTTTTCTAAAACAAAAGAAGAGCACTATCTACATCTAAAACAAATTTTGTATTAATTTGAAAAACACAGTCTTATAATTTCCAAATCTAAAATGGAAATTTGCAAAAACTTTATTTCTTTCTTAGGAACAGAAATAGGAAATGGAAAAATAAAACTTCAACCTCACATAGCAAAAAAAATTCTAGAATTTCCTGATAAAATGGAAGACTTAAAAACTTTGAGAGCATTCCTAGGATTATTAAACTATGCTAGAAATTTTATAAAAAATTTAGGAAAATATACTTCTCCTTTATACAACAAAACTTCAATAACAGGACAAAGAAAATTTAATTCAGAAGATATTAAATTAGTCCAAGAAATAAAAACAATGGTAAAAAATTTACCTTCATTAAGTCTCCCATTAGATTGTGATTATTTAGTAATAGAGTGTGATGGAAGTGAATTAGGATGGGGAGCCATTCTCAAGAAAAAAAAAGAATAAATATGAAAATATTTCATCAGAAGAAATATGCAAATATGCTTCTGGAAAATTTCACACAAATCCACAAGTTTACTCAATATCAACAGATTATGAAGTAAATGCTGTAATACACGCAATAAATAGTTTTAAGCTATTTTTGATAAACAAAATTGAAATAACTATAAGAACTGATTGCGAAGCCATAGTTGCCTATGCAAATCACCAAGTTTTTAATGATAAAAAACCACATAAAAGATGGATTCTTTTTCAAGAAATGGTTCATCATGATGGAATAAAAATAAATTTTGAACATATCAAAGGTGTTAAAAATGTGGCAGCTGACATTTTGTCTCGATATGCAGGAAATAATGAAACCCTCCAAGTTTCATTATCCCAATATAAAAGAGAAAATGAAGTTCGGTAACCAAGAACTTCAGATTCTTACAAACAACTTCTTCTATCCAGGAAGAGAACAAATGAATGATAAATTTAATGTTATCATTGACCACATATGGAACATTCCAAAGGCTACAGACACAAATGAGTCTTTCATAGTCTCAATAAAAAGAGGCATAATTGTGCCTTATACAATTTTTGCAATGCAGATAATCAGGGAGTTCCTCTCCTTACAAAAGCCTCTCCCTCTGGGAAAGGTTTTACATATTTTACACTTCTTACTGGACCACATAAAGGAGTGTTTACAAACATGCATGACCTTATGGTTGCAAAAGAAAGGATTATAAGTCCCAGATATAAAGGGTTTTATTCAAAAGAAGAAGCTGATAAGGCTTTAGAATTGAATACTACCGATATGAAAGTAATAAAAGCAACATTAGCTCCTGAGCCAGATGTAGTTATTGCTGATAAAATCAATACTTAAAAAAGTTACAAAGAGACTTTGTCCCAAATTTCCTCTTCTTACCAAGATTTTGAATTTAAAAAATTCTTGGTAATTCAAAAATTCCTTCTAAAAATCCATTTAGAAAAAATCCCAGTACCAGGTATTTTTATTAAAATACATGCCTACTTCAATAAAAGAATACCATGTACAAAAACAAACCCTCTATGCCAAAATACCAAAAACACAGATTGCCCTTGCCAGGTAAAATTTCTGTTCAGAAAAAACAAAAATAGATTTGGAAATATTCAAACAAGTTAGTTTTGAAGATTTTCCAATAAACCCAAAAAATCTTCTTGATTATGGTTGTTTAAACACAATCTTAATCCCCCCTCAGAAAAAATTCGAAGGTTTTTACCCCTCCGAAAATGATACCATAAATTT
This sequence comes from Hylodesmum podocarpum, assembly GCA_026586105.1. Taxonomy (NCBI): domain Eukaryota; kingdom Viridiplantae; phylum Streptophyta; class Magnoliopsida; order Fabales; family Fabaceae; genus Hylodesmum; species Hylodesmum podocarpum. Next base: position 9,768,744 of record JALJEV010000131.1, read on the forward strand.
CTTACAGGCAGACACTATGAGTCACATTTCTATAAACATAGAAACCTGCCCAACAAACTTCAAAAGTTCATATTCAACTCATGTGATGAAAATTTTCTTTGAAGAAGACCCCCAGTTCGCCTCAATTTACAATGATGGATTCGACACATGGGATGTCCAAGGAAACCTAGAATACCAGTACAATCTTCTCAGAGCGCAATTAATGGGAAATAACTGGTTCTTTAGTGAATTTGATGAGAAAAATTTTAATCTCATTAAAGAAACACTAAGTACAAAGATTTATTTACCAACATATAATGGTAAATTTTTCATTACTTTTCCTATGGAAAATAATAATAAATTGGTTCATGATACGAGGTCGCACTCGCACAAATTAATACAATTAAGTATGTAGTACTAGGAAGTGACTCCTAGATCGTCTCTCTCAAGGACCATCATTCAAATTTCTATCAAGTGTAGAACAAAAGTGGGGGGGTTTGGTTGGATAGTTCAAAACAGAATTTGTCAAAACAGATTTACTAAACAAGTTCAATTGATAAAAATAGGTTAACCTCTTGATTGGATTGCAATTTACTTATCCTTGATAATAGAAAATCATGCTCAAATTACTGATGTTCTTAATCAAACCAAAATCAATCAACTAAGCGAAAATTAATTATGGTTTTCCTTATGTGAATTAAGCAAACACATACATCATTCATTCTAGTTATAACAACTTATACTTCACTTCATTAAGCATGAAACCAAGGTATAAGTTGTTACCAAATCTGGAATATTAAGCATAAACCAAATCATAAAGAACTAGCATGAATGATAAAGAACAATCAACAATTACAGCAGAAACTAAGTTATACAGAATCTCAAAGCATCATTACAATCCTTAATCAAGAGATTAACCTTTTGATATTTAACCTTCCATCTTATTTAAAAACGAAATTGCAAGCAAGAAATTGAAATTATAGCAAGTTAAGATCAAGGTGAGATGATTATAAACGAAAATTGAAAGCTAGAAAAATAGAACAAAGTGCAGATTGGAAAAATGCAGAGAAAACAGATTGAATAAAAACAGATTTTCATACAAGAACCAAGTCTCTTCTCCAACGAAAATTACAATCTGAATTCCCAGGAAAACTCTCACTACCAATCCCTAATAGCTGGACATGCCCCACACACTACATAATAAGTCAATATGACAAGAGAAGGTGGGGAGAAAAAGCCCTAAAATCAGCCCAAAGTTTCTCCCTAAAACGGAATGTCCCCCCACCAAGTCTTGGAATGTACCCCACCAATTGTCCAATGTGCTCCAGCTTGCCTCTCACTTTCTCTTCACTTTGGCAGCCACCTTTCACGTGTTAAAATAGAGTGTAAGGTCCAGGGCTCAAATCCTTATGTAGGCATTACAAAGTGATCAATTAAATGCATCTAAATTCAGTCCAATTTCGCTGGAATTCTGTTACTGGAACCATGGTTTACGTTCAAGGCTAAATTCACCCCAGATGCAATCCGAATTGGATCTTCATGCCTTCACAACTTTTGTAGATCTATCTCTCTTCTTTAAGAGGCAATTAATCGCTCATCAATTGGACATCTGTGGAGGGAGTTATGCCTATTTTACCGAGACTAGTCAAATCCTTAAATGCTGGAATTTTCAGAACAGTTCATATGCTGCATTCAAAGACATTTTCACACTAGATGCACTCCGACTGGGAATTTTATGTCTTCATAGAAGTTGTAGATCTTTGAGTCCTCTTTAATTTGACATAAAATTCAGCTAAATCAGAGGTCTGTAGTGAAAGTTATGCTCAGTTTTGTAAACCTTGTCAAATCTGGATAAAAATAACGAATTAGACCAAATTTATCATTTAAAGCCAAAATGAGTATAAACTCATAAATACATTAAATCATACTAATTGACCACTAATAATGCTATTTTAGGATATAAATAATGTAGAGAAAGTAATCAAAATATTGACTTATCAGTTCACCACTTCCAAAAAGAAAAAAGATACAGAGACTATGTTAATGCCAGTGGTGGCCACTTCCAAAAAGAAAAAAGATACAGAGACTATGTTAATGCCAGTGGTGGGTGTTATAGTCAAAAATCTCCTACAGAAGACTTAACCATGTCTTAGACTTCTGAAGCACAAACCAACCCAGCTGAAGAAGAAGATGAAATAGTCTCTCTCTCCAGATGAGAAGAAAACTGTCGGCAACAATCAGCCAAAAACAGTAGAAAAGTAGTTTCCTGTAGAACTACAGTAAAAGGCAACAGTACTCTGTCGGCCATAAATGTAATTTATTATTTGCTTCTACTGTTTTCTTTTGACTTTTGTTTTTACTATTATTGTTTGTATTTGCCTAGTTTTTCTATAAATACCAAGTTGTAAGAGTTGGGGAAACACACACAAAACCCCCAACATAGTATTCTCTCTCAAGTAATAAAATTTCCAAGTTCTTTAGAGATTTGTTCTTCTTTTCAAAGTAAGTAAGCTTTAATTATGAGATCTGAGTAGTTTTTTTTTGTGTCTTATTACATGCCTTAGGTAGATTTTTAAAGATATGCGAATATGATTTAGAAATAATTATTATTTGTGTAATCAGAATTTGATTCCTGAAAACAAAGAAAAGAATAATAACATTAATCTAAAGGCAGGCTGATGGATTGATGAAAATAAGGTCAAGTGTAAGTCCTCAAGGAGGAGGCTGAGTGTAAATCCTTAAGTAATCTCCAGTAAATCCAGAAGATTTAAATTAATATTATTAGATCTTATCTAAAGTTTCTGGAATCCAAATTAGTTACATAAATAAGCTTATTTCATCATAGTCTATATTATCTTTATCAATCTTACCTTATAGTGTATTGTAATAAGATACTTCTGATCCAGAAAGTTTATTTCGATCCTTAATTTTCCGCTGCAATATTATCTTGATATCTAAGTATGCTCTGTGGTTGCAGTTTCAACGATCTTCCACATCAGAAATACTCTTTTAAGAATTCTTCAGTAAATAAACTTAAAGGAGGCTCTGCCACCTGACTAATAAATATTGTTTTGTTTCTGAACTCTATTGAAGAGTTTATTATTTTTTGTTTTGTTTCTAAACTCTATTGAAGAGTTTATTATTTTTTATAAACTGTACTTCTGTCTTCGGACAGAATAAAGGTTCTTGGTGCTGTTTTCCCCTGCAGGTACGCCACCCTTATAAAAATTTAACCCCAGACCCAACTAAAATAATAAAATTATCAACAAATTTTTTTTTTTTTTTGGTAGACTTCCCTTATCTCCCCTTAAAACTCTGAATCTGATACCCTATTGGTATCAGAGCAATAATAAACACTGGACGGAAAAATAAAATATAAATTTTCAATAAATAATATTGAAGAACTTATAGAACATATTGATTCTATAAACAAATCTCAAAACTTAATCTTAAATAAAATTAAAAATCTTGAAAAAACTCAAGAGAAAAATTTAATAAAAATATTAAATAAAATACAAATTTTTGAAGAAAAAATTGAACAAAAATATAAACAAAATTCAGATTTAGACAAATTAAGTAACCAACTTTCTAGATTAAGTTTAGGAACTATTGGAACCTCAAACTCCACAAACAACAAGAGCAACAAATACGTTGTAATAAAACCAAAATCAAAATGAGTAGGACAAATACCATACCGTTTACTGGAACTTCACAAACCATAGGTCATACACCTATTAATGAATCTATAACACAAAGTCCTGGTATCTTAGATAGACTACTAAGACAAACAAATAGAAATTCTAGGAGACTAGAAGAAATAGTTGATATAAACTCTAACATAGATGTTAGTACAAACTCTAGGATTGATTCTCTAAACCCTAGGCAATTATACAGATTAAACTGGTTTAATACCGATAGAACTAGTTTATACAAATATAGGAGGATAGATGATTTCCATCTTCCTGATAACCAATATGAAATTATTAGTTTAATTTCAGAACAAACTGGTAGACAACTACTAAGAACAAATAGAAGATATATTCATTTAGGATTAATCACTATCTGCATAAGAGCATTAACCAAAGCCCTAGTAGGAGCTAGAGCCTTTTTAGTGCTATACATTCAAAGATTCAGAGATAATAACTCTCAAGCAATATTAGGAATAATAGAAGTAGATTTGAACCAAACAGTCTCATTAATCTATATAATTCCTAATTATACAATGAATCTTTCAGATTTTATAAATAATATAAGCTTAGAAGTACAAACCCAAGGATTTGGAGAAAATTTTGTAGGAAATAATCTTCACTTGGATACAACATTTATAGGTAAGATTAGTGATCAAATATCACCAAGATACACTATAAATACAAATCCCATCATAACTTCATTAAGTTCTAATGGTATACAATTTTTGCCTCCACAAGTTTTTGAATCAAGAAGAAACCAAGGACATAATTGGCAGACACATATAAATACAAATCCTACAAATACCAACATAACAATTCCCCAGACAGGAATATTAACAAACAGAAGGCATAGCTTATCTGTAAGATTTGCGGACTATGAAGAAGTAGCAAATACAAACTCTAATGAATTAGAAGAGGAAGAACCCTCTAGAAACTCATTCATGAACATATTGGAATATGATTCAGAGGAGGAAGAAAATGATGAATTTTTGTTTAATCAAAAATTATATTTATTCGAAAAAGATTCAGAAAATGAAATAATAAATGAATTTTTAGATCAAAATAAAGAAACAATTTTAGAAGAAGAAAATTGTAATTTTGAAACAGAATCTAATTTTTCAATAAAAACTGATAAAGTATTAATGGCAGGAAATGATGAAGAATCTTCAACAAATCCAACCATTAATGACCATAATTTTGAATATGGATCACAAATTTATAATTAAGGATTTCCACCTAGAGAGAACGTGATAAGTCCTTATAATTATAATATTGGAGACAATATAAAATCAAGAGGTAAAAGATTACCAATTGAACCAAATTTTAATATGCCTTCATTATTACTAAACATAGGTAGTATTGACCCTCAATTATTACCTAATTATATAGAACAGTGAACAACCGCCGTAATAAGAGATTATAAACTGAAACACGAAAATAGTGTTGAAAATGCAAATGAAATGATAACAAGAGCAGAAACCTATTTAGGAGATATTGCTAGAGCTTGTTGGGAATCATTTAAGAAAACATACCCGGAAGAGGTTAAAACAAATTTAATAGACCCATGGCATAATATATATAATTTCTGTGGTTTAATACAAAGAATATTTACTACTCAATCAGTAAATGATGGTAATACCATAAGACAAAAAATTGCCCTAGGTAATTTAGAAAGATTATCCATAAGTTATTTTGGGAAAATCAAAGAATTTACCCAAGACTATTTGCATTACGCATCTATAGCAGGGGGATTCATGGATAAAAATTTAGGAGAAAAATTATTCCTGAAACTTCCTGGTAAATTAGGACAAAAAATTAGAGATAGCTGGAAAGACGATTTAGTTCATCCAGTAATGAATAACCTAGCAGTTAGAATCCAACACATTATGAATGTAATGGAAGAAACATGCACAAATATCTCAATTAATAAACAATTAAAAGTGGCAGACACAGATGTTTGCAGACAAATTTATACTCCCCAACAATATCATAAACAAATAAGGAAAAAGAAACAACCTTATAAACCTATAAAAAAGAAACATCAAACTCGAAGATACACCTTAAGAAGGTCAGATGCTAGAAAACCAACTCTTAACAAAGACAAACATGTTAAAAAAATTAAGAGTGAAAAAACTTATAAAAACCAACTAGAATGTTATGCTTGTAGACAATCAGGCCATTATTCTAGAGATTGCCCAAACAAAACAAATCTGTTTACAAAAGAAGCAGAATTAATAAAAAATTGTAGAATGAATTTAATATCTGTAGATGATACAGTCTCAACTGACTCAGAAATATATTCTATAGTAAGTTGGACAGACTATTCTTCTGAAGAAGAAACAGAAACAAAAGATTATAGACTCATCAATGAATTTTCAAAAGATGAATGTAATAATCTTAATGAAGATAAATATATAAAATATGGAGAAACATTAGATAATTTAGGATATTGTTTAATGAATATAAATCTAGAAGATTGTTAGCATGAAATACAATTTTTCTTAGGACCAGAACATGTAGAATGTTTCTACTGTAAAAGATATCCTAATAAAAATCTTAGATCACATTGTGGTTTATGTTACAAAAATTTTTGTAGATTTTGTTTAGAAATCAAACTAGGAATAGAATTTCCTAGAGAATCAATCCTAGAGTTTGTACTAACATCTATGTTAGAGTTTATATCAACTATTTCTTCTAGTCTCGTAGAATTTCTATTTGTTTGTCTTAGTAGTCTATCTAAGATACCAGGACTTTGTGTTATAGATTCATTAATAGGTGTATGACCTATGGTTTGTGAAGTTCCCGTAAACGGTATGGTATTTGTCCTACTCATTTTGATTTTGGTTTTATTACAACGTATTTGTTGCTCTTGTTGTTTGTGGAGTTTGAGGTTCCAATAGTTCCTAAACTTAATCTAGAAAGTTGGTTACTTAATTTGTCTAAATCTGAATTTAGTTTATATTTTTGTTCAATTTTTTCTTCAAAAATTTGTATTTTATTTAATATTTTTATTAAATTTTTCTCTTGAGTTTCTTCAATATTTTTAATTTTATTTAAGATTAAGTTTTGAGTTTTGTTTATAGAATCAATATGTTCTATAAGTTCTTCAATATTATTTATTGAAAATTTATATTTTGTTTTTCCGTCTAGTGTTTATTATTGCTCTGATACCAATAGGGTATCAGATTTAGAGTTTTAAGGGGATATAAGGGAAGTCTACCAAAAAAAAATTTTGTAAATGGAAATTTATCTTGATAATTTTATTATTTTAGTTGGGTCTGGGCTTAAATTTTTATAAGGGTGGCGTACTGCATAGGGGAAAAACAAAGACCAAGAACCTTTATTTAAATCGGGAAGACAAGTACGCTTTATAAAGAATAATAAACTCTTCAATAGAGTTTAGAAACAAAACAATATTTATTATTCAGGTGGCAGAGCCTCCTTTAAGTTTATTTACTGAAGAATTCTTAAAAGAGTATTTCTGATGTGGAAGATCAGTTGAAACTGCAACCACAGAGCATACTTAGATATCAAGATAATATTGCAGCGGAAAATTAAGGATCGAAATAAACTTTCTGGATCAAAAGTATCTTATTACAATACACTATAAGGTAAGATTGATAAAGATAATATAGACTATGATGAAATAAGCTTATTTATGTAACTAATTTGGATTCCAGAAACTTTAGATAAGATCTAATAATATTAATTTAAATATTCTGGATTTACTGGAGATTACTTAAGGATTTACACTCAGCCTCCTCCTTGAGGACTTACACTTGACCTTATTTTCATCAATCCACCAGCCTGCCTTTAGATTAATGTTATTATTCTTTTCTTAGTTTTTAGGAATCAAATTCTGGTTACACAAATAATAACTATTTCTAAATCATATTCGCATATCTTTAAAAATCTACCTAAGGCATGTAATAAGACACAAAAAAACTACTCAGATCTCATAATTAAAGCTTACTTACTTTGAAAAGAAGAACAAATCTCTGAAGAACTTGGAAATTTGATTACTTGAGAGAGAATACTATGTTGGGGGTTCTGTGTGTGTTTCCCCAATTCTTACAACTTGGTATTTATAGAAAAACTAGGCAAATACAAACAATAATAGTAAAAACAAAAGTCAAAAGAAAACAATAGAAGCAAATAATAAATTACATTTATGGCCGACAGAGTACTGTTGCCTTTTACTGTAGTTCTACAGGAAACTACTTTTCTATTGTTTTTGGCTGATTGTTGCCGACAGTTTTCTTCTCATCTGGAGAGAGAGACTATTTCATCTTCTTCTTCAGCTGGGTTGGTTTGTGCTTCAGAAGTCTCAGACATGGTTAAGTCTTCTGTAGGAGATTTTTGACTATAACACCCACCACTGGCATTAACATAGTCTCTGTATCTTTTTTCTTTTTGGAAGTGGTGAACCAATTTATTATTATTTTCCATAGGAAAAGGAATGAAAAATTTACCATTATATGTTGGTAAATAAATCTTTGTACTTGGTGTTTCTTTAATGAGATTAAAATTTTTCTTATCAAATTCACTAAAGAACCAGTTATTTCCCATTACTTGCGCTTTGAGAAGATTGTACTGGTATTCTAGGTTTCCTTGGACATCCCATGTGTCGAATCCATCATTGTAAATTGAGGCAAAATGGGGTCTTCTTCAAAGAAAATTTTCATCACATGAGTTGAATATGAAGTTTTGAAGTTTGTTGGGCAGGTTTCTATGTTTATAGAAATGTGACTCATAGTGTCTGCCTGTAAGAAATTTATGGTATCATTTTCGGAGGGGTAAAAACCTTCGAATTTTTCTGAGGGGGGAATTAAGATTGTGTTTAAACAACCATAATCAAGAAGATTTTTTGGGTTTATTGGAAAATCTTCAAAACTAACTTGTTTGAATATTTCCAAATCTATTTTTGCTTTTCTGAACAGAAATTTTACCTGGCAAGGGCAATCTATGTTTTTGGTATTTTGGCATAGGGGGTTTGTTTTTGTACATGGTATTCTTTTATTGAAGTAGGCATGTATTTTGATAAAAATACCTGGTACTGGGATTTTTTTCTAAATGGATTTTTAGAAGGAATTTTTGAATTACCAAGAATTTTTTAAATTCAAAATCTTGGTAAGAAGAGGAAATTTGGGACAAAGTCTCTTTATAACTTTTTTGAGTATTGATTTTATCAGCAATAACTACATCTGGCTCAGGAGCTAATGCTGCTTTTATTATTTTCATATCGGTAGTATTCAATTCTAAAGCCTTATCAGCTTCTTCTTTTGAATAAAACCCTTTATATCTGGGACTTATAATCCCTTCTTTTGCAACCATAAGGTCATGCATGTTTGTAAACACTCCTTTATGTGATCCAGTAAGAAGTGTAAAATATGTAAAACCTTTCCCAGAGGGAGAGGCTTTTGTAAGGAGAGGAACTCCCTGATTATCTGCATTGCAGAAATTGTATAAGGCACAAATTATGCCTCTTTTTATTGAGACTATGAAAGACTCATTTGTGTCTGTAGCCTTTGGAATGTTCCAGATGTGGTCAATGATAACATTAAATTTGTCATTCATTTGTTCTCTTCCTGGATAGAAGAAGTTGTTTGTAAGAATCTGAAGTTCTTGGTTACCGAACTTCATTTTCTCTTTTATATTGGGATAATGAAACTTGGAGGGTTTCATTATTTCCTGCATATCGAGACAAAATGTCAGCTGCCACATTTTTAACACCTTTGATATGTTCAAAATTTATTTTTATTCCATCATGATGAACCATTTCTTGAAAAAGAATCCATCTTTTATGTGGTTTTTTATCATTAAAAACTTGGTGATTTGCATAGGAAACTATGGCTTCGCAATCAGTTCTTATAGTTATTTCAATTTTGTTTATCAAAAATAGCTTAAAACTATTTATTGCGTTTATTACAGCATTTACTTCATAATCTGTTGATGTTGAGTAAACTTGTTGTTGGAACTAAAGCTTGATGAGGTTTTGGTGTCTCTCTTGGTGTTTTTGATTTTGATGTAATGTAATTTTGGTTTTCTTAGATGAATGTATTTAGGAGTTTTTCATGTGTATTGATTGGTTAGAATAGGAATCTGTGTTGTTCTTTGTTTGAAAATTCATCAGACGATACATCAGACGATAGGTATCAGACGATACATCAGACGATAGGTATCAGACGATACATATCAGACGATACACATCAGACGATAGGTATCAGACGATAGGTATCAGACGATACACATCAGACGATAGGTATCAAACGATAGGTATAAGACGATAGGTATCAGACGATAAGTATCAGACGATACATATCAGACGATACATATCAGATGATATATATCAGACGATACATATCAGACGATACATATCAGATGATATATATCAGACGATACATATCAGACGATACATATCAGACGATATATATCAGACGATACATATCAGACGATATACATCAGATGATAGACTTCAAAGTTTACTCATTCGGATCGAAGAATTGCATCGTCTGTCCTGGGAAGTGAAGATCAGACGATACATCCACAAGACTACTCAAGCTAAAGTCTTCGTCTTACCATAAAGTGAAATCTAAGATGGAAGGATAAGACGAAACTTCAAGACTACTCATGCAGTCTTAATAAACTACATCGTCGACTGGGAAGTAAAAGAACAGGACGAAAGTAACTCCAACATTTCAAAATCTAAGAGTTACAATGGAGTAATCGATTACCATAAGGCATAATCGATTACCACGAGCGATGTCGATTACCATAAGGTCATGTCGATTACCATGTGAAGAAAATCACCGAATGAATTTCATCTTGGCGATGTCGATTACCACGATCATGTAATCGATTACCACCATAGAAGAAAAGATTAAAAGTTGCCTAAAATGATTTTTCTAACATCCCACTTGATTCCCCAATTATTCCAATCAATTTTAAACTTCATAAAAGTCAATTTTTGAGGCTCAACGTTCTAAAATTTAATGCCCTAACGTTCGAAAACATAGGCTCCAATTGTTTGAAATTTGAGACATCAAATTGTCAACAATTGAGGCTTCATCTTACTCTATAAAAGGAGGCTATTTTGAAAACCAAAAACAGAGTTTTGGTATAGAGTTTTTGTACAGATTTGAAAACACTCTTGAAAGACTTGAAATCCATTTTCAGAAAAGTATATACACTTTCAAATCCTCTCTAAGAGAGCTTATCATTTTTCTTCAAGAGAAATCACTAAGAACTTCAAGAGTTCTTGAAAGAGTTTTGAGAAAAAGGCAACTATAGTCATTGGGTGATATTCAAAGTTCTATTAAATTGTGATCGAATCTACACTCGGTGTTTTCTAAACTGATCTTTTGTTTGTCAATTTGATTGTTGAGTTATTACTCTAGGAGAGAGGTCTCTCTGGATAGAGTAAGAGTTTGAGAAGTGTTTTCTCAAAGGTTTGATTTTGGGTGTTCCAAAATCAGTGAAGGACAGTTCTTTGGGTTAAAGAACTGGTTTGGGTGTTTTGATTTCGTTTTTGTGTTGCTAGTTGCAAAGTGAATGTAATAGAACACAAAAGGGATCATTTGATAGTGGAAAACCAATTGCAATAGTTGTTGGATTGGGACTGGATGTAGGCAGTTGGCTGAACCAGTATAAATCACTGTGCACTCTTCTTCTTCCTTACACTCTTTATCATTTACCATATATTGCTGCTATCATTGTTTAATTTCTGCAATTTGTTTGGTAAATTGGTAATTAACTCAGTAATTAACTTGGTAATCAACTTCAACTGGAAAGGGTAGATACACATTGTATAAACTGAATATTGATTACATATTTGCTATTGATAATTCCTTTGATATTTCTGCTGCAACTTGAATATACTCTGTTTGAATTAAAAGGAATTTGTAACTCACGAAAAAATAGGCCAAAGTGAACTAGAATCTATTCACCCCCCCTCTAGATTCACCCAAAGGGACCATCACTTGTGGATTTGTGTGAAATTTTTCAGAAGCATATCTGCATATTTCTTCTGATGAAATATTTTCATATTTATTCTTTTTTTTCTTGAGAATGGCTCCCCATCCTAATTCACTTCCATCACACTCTATTACTAAATAATCAGAATCTAATGGGAGACTTAATGAAGGTAAATTTTTTACCATTGTTTTTATTTCTTGGACTAATTTAATATCTTCTGAATTAAATTTTCTTTGTCCTGTTATTGAAGTTTTGTTGTATAAAGGAGAAGTATATTTTCCTAAATTTTTTATAAAATTTCTAGCATAGTTTAATAATCCTAGGAATACTCTCAAAGTTTTTAAGTCTTCCATTTTATCAGGAAATTCTAGAATTTTTTTGCTATGTGAGGTTGAAATTTTATTTTTCCATTTCCTATTTCTGTTCCTAAGAAAGAAATAAAGTTTTTACAAATTTCCATTTTAGATTTGGAAATGATAAGACCATGTTTTTCAAATTTATACAAAATTTGTTTTGGATGTAGATAATGCTCTTCTTTTGTTTTAGAAAAGACTAACACATCATCTATATAAGTACATGAAAAATCTTTACATTCACCAAAAATGTTGTCCATTTTTCTTTGGAATATTTGTGGTGTATTTTTTAAACCAAATGGCATTATCCGTCATTTAAATAGTCCTTCAGAACAAGAAAATGTTGTACATTTTATTGATTCTGGATCCATTTTTACTTGATGAAATCCTGATTTTAAATCAAATTTAAAAAATATAAAAAAGTAACTTTTTAAGTAATTTCCATAACTTGGATATTTGACTTTCAATATATCTATTATTTATTATTTATTGTATTTATTAACCTTTTGTTGATTAAAAATAGTGCAGTGTTTTTATCTTGAGTTTTAAAAGTTAAACTATTTGGATTGGATTGAAAATAAAGTTATCACTGTTTCTAAAATAATTTATTTTCTCATATGTTTTAGGTAAAAATTGGTGCTCGAGACGAAATGTAAAAACTAACCATTACAAAAGCAACTTTATATTATTTGTTTTATTTATTTCATATAAAATCATAATATTCTACTCTAAATACAAAGAAAAAGTTAGTACAATAGTATTGATTAGTAATGATAAAGTGTATAAAAAGATATCATGAATATTATAAGTTTCAAACAGTTATCTAATTTGTTATTGTATTGACTTCGGTCAGTGTGAATATTTTTTTCTTTACACGGCACCTGATTAATTTAAATTCAATTACATAATAATATATTAAAATAAATTTATGTGTATAATTATATGTTCTATATATCAGTTTAATTTTGAGTATACATTATTTTTAATTTACTTTTATGATAGTATATTAGAAATTTTTTATATCTACGTCTCCAATAGAAATATATGTTTAATTTAATTATTATTTTAACATTTTATTCAATAAAACCAATCAAAAGTTAATATATACTTCACTTATTTCTACCATTTTTTCTTCGTATTTTTCTTTTATGAAAATCAATATAATATAACAAAAGAAAGCACAAAATTTATAACTTTGTACCCTTTTCTTTTGCATTTTCTAAGATCACACGTAAGATCTCTAAAATCAAAATTTTTGTTTTCAAGTTCTTTTATAAACGATATTTTTAATTTGAGATCATTAATTGAATACTTTTAATTTCAAAATCATATCGCAAATTTGACGCTTTAGAAAATTATAGATATTTACTGCAATTTCATATTTTTTTTAACTAAATCTTTGAAAAATATTATAAATTTTTTATGTTGACAAAAAATTAAGATAAATAAAATAAACTAGATTTCACTTTATTAAAGAAAATTAAAATTTTATCCCATTTTTACGCAGCAGATTATGAAAATTCACGAGAATCAACCGGTCGTATTGTCTGTGTCAATTGCCATTTAGCTAATAAGCCCGTGGATATAAAGGTTCCCCAAGCGGTACTTCCAGATACTGTATTTGAAGCAGTTGTTCGAATTTCTTATGATATGCAAGTTAAACAAGTTCTTGTTAATGGTAAAAAAGGGGCTTTAAATGTAGGGGCTGTTCTTATTTTACTAGAAGGTTTTGAATTGGCACCCACCGATCGTATTTTTGAATTTTGTAAATAATATTCATCTAGTATATTATTATTTTTAGTTTTTAACTGTGGATTAAGTTTTCCGATAATGGTGAAGAGTCTAGCACATTTAAAGTATATTATGCTCTATGAGTTTATATTTTTTTATTTAAGTTATTGTGATGTTAGTTAATATTTTTGCAAGTTTCGAGATTAATTAAAAAAAATTGAGATAGTTTGTGAATTTTCTTTTTATTTAGGTTTGGGATTGGACTAATCGACTAAGTCATTAAGAGGGTGAACTAGAAAAAATTAGGAAGGCTTTGCTAATGAATCCTTCAATCGACATATGTTGTCAGATGTGCTTGGTCGGTTCTGGACTATAACGACACATAACCCCCAATGTCAATCTTAAGAAGCGTCAAGACTAGAGCAATATGTTGTAAGGAATGTACTTGGTCAGCCTTAGACCATGACAACACACAATCTCCAGACTCGATCTCAAGGAACGTCGATGCTAAAGGGATGTACAAATCAATCGTCGGGCATGATCAGGGTTTCTATACTCGTTATTGATGTGCGAATGCCAACTTACGTATTTGGTCAGTCTTGATTGACACCAGAATTTGAGCTCTTCATCTAGCTGCATTAATTGCCATTACATTGAGTGGGAAATTCAAACCTAGCCAATGCCATGTCTCATGCTAGGGGCTTTTGGCTTCCAAAGCATGCCTCACGTGTGTGAATCACTCATATGGGAGTTCGACAATGGCGTCTTTTCCCACTTTCAATTTTTGCACTTCTACAATGCTTAACTTTTCACTAAAGCCCTACCCACACCACGATCCTACTCATTATAAATATTCTCTATGAAATCCAATTATAGGAACCATCTTGGATTTTCATGGAATAATAATTCCCAAGTGCAAAGACCACCATATCAGCCCCCTCAAGAGAAGAAAACAGATCTAAACTTGTTAATGAAGCAAATTATTGAAAGCCAGAAGTTTATGGTTGACACACAAAAAACCTTAGTTTATTCTCAGAAAGCCTTATTAGATTCTCATAGAGTCTTCATGGATGAAGTAAAAACAAATTCATAGAAACCGACCCTTTCCTGAGAAATCAAGAGGAAGCTATTAGAAATATGGGGCACCAAGTCGGCCAACTTTCCCAACAACTTTCTAACCGTAACCCAGGAGCACGTCCAAGGGTACCACAACTAACCCTCGGGAATATGCCAAAGCTATCACATTGAGAGGTTGAGGCAACAAAAAAATCTAAAAGCTACACCATTCCCCAAAAGTGTGGGGAAAAAGATAAAACCATTCAGGAGGAAACACCCACTGAAACTCCAACTGCACATGTATTCCTTACACCTTTCCTGAACAGACTCGAAAAGGGTAAGAAAGACACTCAAGAGAAGAAATATGCCAAATTTTTAGAGCTCTTCAAGAAGCTGGAACTCAATATACCCTTCCTAGAAGCCTTGCAACAAATGTCAACTTACTCTAAGTTAATGAAAAACATATGCACAAGAAAGAGGAAGCTTCCAGAAACTGATGTGGTAACACTTAATGAAGAGTGCAACACCATCCTAACCAATAAGTTGCCACCTAAAAAAGAAGGATCTAGGTAGCTTCACCATACCTTGTCACAATGGAACTAAATACTTCCACAAATCTTTGCTAAACCTTGGTGCAAGCATTAATCTCATTCTTCTACCCATCTTTCAAAAGTTGGGGGTGGGAGAATTGAAGCCCACAAGAGTTCCCTCACAGCTAGCTGATAGATCCTTGACATTCCCAATAGGCCTACTTGAAGATGTCCTAATCAAAGGGGACAAATTATACATATTGGCTAATTTTATTGTTCTAAATATGGAAGAAGATTGGGAGGTACTGTTGATTTTGGGGAGACCATTCTTAGCCGCAATAAGAGTGTTGATTGATGTGGAGAAAAGAGAATTAGCTTTAAGAGTACTTGGCCAGTAAGTTACAGTCAACGTCTTTGAGGCAAACAAGCATCCTATGGACGACGACACATGTAACATGATTGATTCCACATATGCTCTCACAACTTAAACTATCTTGGATTTATCTAAAGCACCCTTGACAGCTCACATGACGAAACCTAAACAATTAGATGAAGTTGGGGGTGAACAACTTGAAGACAAACACAACATCATGGAAGCAAGAGGCCATGAATCACGTTTCGCTCTCTGCCATTCTAACTCTAGCGAGTTGTAGAACAACTCGCGTGAACTGCACTCACAAAAACCGAGAATTGCTCTTGGCCACTCCAACTCGCGCGAGTTACCTTACAACTCACGTGAGTTGAGCTTCCTGAGAAGAAAAGTTGCACTTTGTCCACCTAACTTGCGAGTTAGAGAATATGTAGCCACAACTTGTGCGAATTGACCTCTCAACTGAGATATACCTTCTGCAGCACCATCAACATCACCATCGGTCGACCTCACCACCTTGCTGGCTCACCTAGACATCATGCAGCAGAGCCGGGAGCAGCTGGCAGCTTTTGCCCACGCTCAGGCAGAGTTCCACCGCCACCACTTCCTATCTATGGGCCAGTACATGACCCATCAGATGCAGGACTGACAACATCTGTTTCGTGCCATCCACAACCTCTCCCTTCAGGAGTAGAGTCATCTGCCACCACCCCTTAAGCGTCCGACCTATGAGGAGTTCTTCACAGCCTAGTGGGGCTATCCCCATCAGGACCTCAGTAGCGTCGGCGGATCATCCCTTTGAGCTACCATTGCTTATGCTGAGGACAACACAAATATGAAGTTGGGGTGAATCTTTATCAAATCCTCCGCTCAAATATGGCAAATTGCTCAGTCGAGAATCTCTGCCATGTTGGCCACTTCATGCTGGAAGA
Source organism: Hylodesmum podocarpum (assembly GCA_026586105.1). Classification (NCBI taxonomy): domain Eukaryota; kingdom Viridiplantae; phylum Streptophyta; class Magnoliopsida; order Fabales; family Fabaceae; genus Hylodesmum; species Hylodesmum podocarpum. The sequence goes on from JALJEV010000131.1 coordinate 9,785,358, forward strand.
GTGACTCATTAAATTTCATTGCTATTAACCCTTTGACAAAGGCTTAATGTCAATCAAATTTGCCACTAAAAGTAATATTTCCTTATTGGCAGCAAATTGAGTAACAAACACCCTCGAGAAATCATTAAACATCGCGATGGACGGGCTAGGGATGGGATTCAACCAATCCAATGCAATTCCCTTTAGAGTATTGACAAACATCTTGTATCTTGTAGCGTCACTACCTTCATTGATTAACATCTGGGCCCTAAAATTCTTCAAGTGAATGTCATGGTCTTGGTTTCCACTCAAAGCCTCCACCTTTGTGTTGGGAAAGGCGCAAGTGCGTAGTAGAAAAATTATACATAAAACCTTGAAAGTCTGTGTGTAAAATAAAAACTTTTCCCTTGAGGGGGAAAACAAGAGAACTGAAATATACGACATTATAAAATTCTAAGAGAACAAGGAAAACAAAATGCAGAGGAGCAAAAAGAACACCAACAATTTTTAACGTGGAAACCCCCAATGAGAGGGACAAAAACCACGAGACCTAATCCAGAAAAATATTCATTATGAGTCAAAGAGTACAACAAAAGAGCTTCTACAAGAGAACTCACAAATCACAAAAAATGTTATACTCGGGACTTAATAGTGAAAAAACACATCGGTGGTCACACACTACCTATAATCCAAATACAAACATTATATATATCTATGGAGTGGTAAGAGTGAATAAAACATATTTCTCTCTTTATACAAGTGTTCAACTCCTCTCTCTTTCTTGTAAAAGATAAACACAAGAAGGGGGGTTGAATTGTGCTAATTAAAAAATTTTATCCCTTTCGTCTGTGGGTTTCAAAACGGTTCAGACGAAACAACGTTTATATTGAAAGATTGATTTTAATAAACAAACGTTAGATTATGATTATCCCCAGTTAGTCAATCAGACAAAACAAATAAACACAAGTATTTTTATACTGGTTCGTCTATTCAAGACTACGTCCAGTTACCCAGCAACAACTGAGTTTTCACTACAAACCGTGAAAAGGTTTACAAGTATTGTTTAAACCCTGCCACTTCTGGCTATTACAAGATATTCTTTGCTCCCAGCCTTCTCAGGCTAAACAACCAAGGTATTCTTTGAACCCAGCCTCCACAGGCTAATACAAAAGGTATTCTTTGAAACACAGCCTCCTCAGACTAAAGTACCACACAAGTGGATTTGAATAAGATGTTTGAAAACAAAGATTTTCCTCTTCGCAGAGAGGGTTTTACAATAAAGTTCTTAGCACAGAATTGAACGAGTTATCAGAAGATGGGATAAGAGAAGCATATTCGTCAACTGATTCTTGATGCTGTGAAGTCCTTTTATAGGCATCTTCTTCAAATAGCCGTTAGACTCATTTGAATGTCGTTGAGAGTCGTTGAGAAATCTTCTTGAGAGCTTTCCAAAAGTTTGTCAGTTGTACTTGATTGATTGATGAAGAGTCGCAGCGGATATAGCAGACTAGATTGTGCGCAGTACTTTTTCTGACTTGTACAGAGATGTGACAAAAGGTGAAGACCTTTTTGACTTTGGTGTGTAAGCTCGAATCCCTATACTGATCTTGGATGCTTCTCATGAGTACTTCTTCAGATTTGAAATCTTGGCGCGAATGACTCAACTTGATTTCACTTTTGAACAGATGATGTATTTCTTCAGTCTTCAGTTGTTGTTGTTTCGTCTCATCTTATCGTCTTAAGACTTCACTCTTTGGACAGAAGAAGGGCTTTAGCTTGAGTAGTCTTCTTCCGTCTGTGCATGTATCGTCTGATGGCTTGGCTTTTGGACAGACGCAGAACTTCACTTTTGAAGGGTCATTTTCGTTTGTGCTGGTTTCGTCTTAGCAAGTCTTGGGTAGCTTGGTTTCGTCTGTCTTGTAATTAATCAAAATCTTGAGACATTAATCATCCTTGATCTAACATTTCTACAACATGCCGATGTGGGACTTTGAATTAACAAAATACACAACAAATCCTCTTTTAATTCAAAGTCCTACATTATTATAAATTCTTTTGCAACAATAAAATCTTCTGGGTTCTCCTTCAGACTCTGCCAAAAATGTGGGACATTGTTTGAATCCCAACAAACCTCCCCTCAAACAAAGGACCACAAAACTTCCTTCCTTAGGCGGAAGTCATTGTCAATGACGGCCATTAGAGCTTTCATGCTCTAGTCTTGTACCGCTGTACTGATAACTCACATCAATGGGACATGCAACCTAGCCACCCACCAGACATATCTTGTCTAGCCTTACACCGCTAGGAAGACTTTCGACACAAGGGATCCCAAAAAGTAGGTCCACCTGACCACTTAGATCCACTTCAATCATTGCACACAAGTCTGAGCCGGTCACCAAATCGAACCATCAGCTCTGATACCACTTGTTGGGAAAGGCGTGAGTGCGCAACGGAAAAATTACACACAAAACCCTGAAAGCCTGCGTGTAAAATAAAAACCTTTCCCTTGAAGGGGAAAACAATAAAATTGTTAATTCAAAGTCTCACATCGACATGTTTTAGAAGGAGAGAGGAGTTGAATACTTATATAAAGAGAGTGATATGTTTTATTCACTCGTACCACACCTTAGATCTATATAATGTTTGTATTTGAATTATAAGTAGTGTGTGACCATCGATGTGTTTTTCCACTAGTTTATGAGTAGAGCGTTTTGTGAGTTCTTTTGTATAAGGACATTTGTTGTACTCTTTATAGTGGATATTTTTCTGGACTAGGTCCCATTTGTTGGGATTCAAACAATGTCCTACATTTTTTGCAGAGTCCGAAGGAGAATCTAAAAGATTTTGTTGTTGCAGAAGAATTTGTAATAATGTAGGACTTTGAATTAAGGAAGGATTTGTTGTGTATTTTGCTAATTCAAAGTCCCACATCAGCATGTTTTAGAAAGAGAGAGGAGTTGAACACTTACATAAAGAGAGTGATATGTTTTATTCACTCGTATCACACCTTAGATCTATATAACGTTTGTATTTGGATTATACGTAGTGTGTGACAACCGATATGTTTTTTCACTATTAGGTCCTGAGTATAACGTTTTTTGTGATTTGTGAATTCTCTTGTAGAAGTTCTTTTGCTTACTCTTTGACTCATAGTAGATATTTTTTTAGACTAGGTTCCGTGAATTTTTATCTTTCTCACTGGGGTTTACACGTTAAAATTTGTTGGTTTCTTTTTACTCTACATTTACATTTTTATTGTTCTTCGTAATTTTTGAATTATCATATATTACGCTCCTCTTGTTTTAATTAAGGGGAAAAAATTTTATATTTTGATGTGCAATCTTTTGCTACCTTTCCCGACACTTTAGGACATATACATTATGGGACATTGCTTCTCTCTCTATTGCCTCCGTGAAAGGACATAGCTTGTTAGGCAAATTCGCCATTGCCTCTCCTTTCAGCATCTTCAGTTGCACTACATGTGCCCACAACGCTTAGTGCATCTCCTTGCTCTCCCTCCTTGCTGCTTCTTGTCGTTCCCTCATTTACTCCATCATTGTCAATAACTGTTTGTTACTAAGCATCTGATTTGTCATTTCCTCCTCATTGGTTCAAATACTATTATCCTTTTGAGGCAGCATTTAAGTTGTCCGCCTTCAATAACTAAGATTGTCGAAAGAATTTCAAATGTTTAAATATAAACTAAATCCCATTAGCCTTGAAGAATCTAACCCAAGAAAAAGCGTATTCAAAGTGTATTATGCCTTTCTTTTAAGATTTATTTTTCTCTGTTTAAATCATCACACTGTAAATTAATACTTCCGAACATTTCACGATTAAGTAGGGAAATCCAGGATAGTTCGTGGATTTAACTTCTCCTTACACTTGAAACCGAACTGATCGACCAAGCCATTAAAAGGTGAGCTAGAAAGTCATTCTAATGAACAATTTGATCGACATATACTGAAACATGACAACACAATTTTAAATAAATTTTTTAAAATAATAAAATTATAATTCATTCATACATCATTTTCACGTACATCACACAAATATATATTTTAGTTAAAATTTAATTGCTACGTAATTATAATATAAAGTATTTTACCCTGTTAATATAATTTATAAGATATTTACTATAAAAGTTATTAAAAAAAATTTGTCGTATAAGCCTGGTTTACCCTTTTTAATACATACCTCTTTCCTTAGGAAAGAAAAAAGAATACATATATTTTTCTCTGTATATAATCTCAAAGTGTCCCAGTAAATTTTTATCTTATCGGTTATTTTCTTTATTCTCGCTCCAACACTTAATTATATTCAAAGAAAAGTTGTATATCTACAATATAAAGAAAATATTAGTGTAATTCTGCCAAATCTTAAGAATATCTACGTAATTTTATTTTCTAACATTTAAATCTGCGCATGTTCCTATTTCCTAAACTTTTAATATTTTCAAACAAGTATTAACTAATATTGATGGATATGTGGAACGAATATGTTGACCAAAGAATAGATATTTAATAAACGTCAAAGGACCGATTTATTTGATGGCTATACAATTACTACCCGTCGTTAGTTTTAGACTTGTACTTATACTCTATGCACTTCTAAACTTCTATGAAAATTAATAGTTAATAATAATAATAATAATAATAATAATAATAATATGATATATAGTACTATGTAGAACAATTCATAGACCATTTGAAAAAATAATTAAGCGCATAAATATCTGACATTTTTTTTCATTATTAGTTGTATTCTTAATTATCAACAACGTCTATCCTCCTTAAAAAAATATAAAAAATTATACTAGAAATTATTTAATGTGATTAGACTTTTTTTGTTATTATTTAACGTGATTAGACTTTTTTTGTTATTATTTAATGTGATTAGACTTTTTGTGTTATTAATAGCTTTCTCAAATCTCATTTTCTGTGGCCATGTTTAGTTTTGAAATTTTTTTATTTTTAGTATTTTAAGTTTGGTATTTTTTTTTATTTTGGTACTTAAATTTAAATTTTTTTAATTTGATTGTTTATGTTTTTAAAGTGTCATATTTTTTATCTTTTAAATAATTTTTTGTTAAAAGAATTAATTTATATTAATATTGTTATAATTTAAAATTTAAAATTATTAATTTAAAATTACAATAACTTTTAACTATTATCATATCTGTGTAAGAACAGAAAATAATATATTTTAAGAACATAAAATATTAAAATGGTACATTTTTAATAAAAAATTATCAAAAGAATCCATTTCGAATAAATTAAATAAAACTAAAAGGATCAATCAAACTTTTAAAAAAATAAAAGCCAGATTTAATCATTAATTTTTTAATTAACTTTTACAGAGTTGTACTTGGTAGGTAGTTAGATCCTAAGTGGATGATAAAGTCAAATTGTTTGTTTGGAAACCTTCTAGGAATATTAACAATGCAATTTTAATATAGTTAGGCACCCAACAAGTCAATTCAAATAATGTTTTTGTGAATTCAACCATAGTATTAAAAACAGGCAACAAGATATGAACATTTCACTGTCTTTTTATACAAATTTTGATAATTTTTGTTGAGTGAACAATAATTGCTTTTTATTGTTGCCAGTTGTCTCTCGAGAAACTTCTTTTATTCAAGGATTAATTAATTAAACAGATAAAATTTTTCATGAACATTGAAGACTGGGACCTTTATGATATTGAAAACCATCTTGAACTGTAAGTGTATGGCTAACTAATAGCATTTGGTCCTAAAAAAGATCACACCAATGATATATCAATGATTTTTCAGTGGATCCTCTAAGACACGTGCAATTGTTAAGTTGAAGCCTTAACAACAAAAATGAGATCATGGGTGCATGACATGTGTGGGTCACGTTAGGTGTAATAATTATTTCGGTAATTGGTGTTAGATATTTTTGAGAAAAATTATTTAAGATGTAGATCATAACTCACGTGTAAATATAAAATAAAATAGTAAAAAAAAGTAATTTTATATGTTTTTTTTCTTACCTATACTATACTATATTAATTACATGTATTAAAATTTTTTAGTATTGTGACAGGTTATTTAGGTGATGACATGTATTTTGAACAATTGTTCAAAAATATTGGGTAGTTATCATTGTGAGTAAGTCAATATAGTTTAATGGGAATGTACATATCTCATTAGTGAAAGCTCGGTTGATGAGTTCTATTTAATTTATAAAGATTACTGAGAAATATTTTTTAATAATTTTTGTACTTTTATACTTTTATATTTATTTTCTTCTTTTCTTTTTTCTCTTAATGTTACTAGATTGGTTGTATCTTAATTTAAATATGAGAATGTTTTTCGTAAGTCTACTCTTTATCTCTACAATAAAAATATATCAATCACACTACAAAATCATCTAATCGAGTTGAATCAGTACTTTATTTCATCACTGTGTTTCTACATGTATCTTTTGATTTTTAGGAAAAATAATTTTAATAATTTTTTTTATCTTTTTAATTAATGTCTTTAAAACTCTGGTTTACTTTTTTCCCGTAATAGTAACGAAAATGATTGATCCTTGTTTTAGTATCCATAATTAAACTTGTGCATAAAATGAAAAGATGTGGCAGACAAGGAATCTTGTTGCTAGTGGTTCTGATTTTTTAAGTTTTTCATTGTTACACGGATCTAATTAGTCTCTTACAATTTACTCTAGTAATACAAACATTGTTAGATAATTTGCTGGAGGTATTATTCAGTTTTAGTGGAATAATGGCATATATTTTGTGTAAAACGACTCTTGGTAATTTATTTTGTTCTTTTTTGTTTTCTTTTCAACATATATTTTTATTAGTATTAGAAGTTATGCTTGATTCAACTAGTAATTAATTATTTATTTATCTTGCTATGATAAGCAATTATTGATTTATTCGTCATAATGTTAGAGTTTGTGACTAAAGTAGAAACATTGGTGAAGGCATGAGCCCAAATACCATCCTCGCCTTTGTGGCTTGCTCAAAAACCTCAACCCAATAAATTTTTGTAGGTGACCCATTTCATTTTTCCCTTTGTGAAGTTAAAATATAATAGGTATCTTCCAAAAGAATGAGGTAAAAAAATTGTAATAAAACATGTTCTTCTTATGTTGGCTATTTGACCTTGAATTATAGACAAAAGAATGGGTAAAAATAAAATAAGGTGGAAATAGAAACAATGAGAAAATGTACATAAACAATTAATGTACAATATTTTACACAGTTAATCAATTACAACTTATCATATATAATAAATTTATTTTAAATTATGACAAAATTTCTAAAATTCATACAAAATTTAATTTAAAATTTATTAATCCTATATTTTTATTTAATATTGTCGATGGATAATTTTTAATTTTTTTTGTTAAATATGATGATGAAAAAATTGAAATAGAAATATCTTTATTAGCTATACATAGGATTAAATTTACATAAAATCAATGTAACTGAAACAAGAATCCATAACTATGAAAAACATAAATTTCAATTGTGGAAGAGAAAGCAAGTAAAATGATTAAACATGAAAGAAAGTCGTGATTACATAGCTATGGGAATGAAGGAAACAATACAATTTCTTGCTCACACTTTTTACATAGAAAAATATTAGGAATTTCTTCATTATTTGGAATTCGAAGACACCTAGTGTGTTGCCAAATTTCACAAATATCACACGAGACCATCCTCTCACCATCATCTTCTATAGTTCCACAAGTGCAGTCCACTAGTCCATTGTTAGGATCACTTTCACATATTTGCTCAATCATGTTGATTCTTTTGTCACCATGCCAACCCTCAAGTACAACTTTTCCACCTACTTCAATTAGCCCAAAAACCATCTGTAACCCATTATTGACATTCAAATTCCCAATTGATTCCACCACAAAACTCCTTAACCCCCAATAGATTTCTCTGAAATTCCTTTCAACTTCTTTCTTCAAGTCATCAATAGTAGCATCACTTTTCAATGTGATACATTCATGGGGTGGCATAATAGCCTTGTTTAAGTACTCATCAGGGCCAACATTGTTGTTCCTCAACAAAATTGTATAATAAAGGTTAAGTTTCCCTTCCAAGCCTAATTCAACTTGGTAAGGAACATCTCCAATGTAATCTTTTATAAAATACTTGGTGTCAAGAATTATCCTAGCTGCCAATGATATAGCCGAGAGAAATTCTGACCCTAGCATTGGTTTTGGGTTAGTAAGAATATACTTGTACAAATAAATCATATCCTTCATTAATTGGGCCCTTGTGATCTTATACTTATCCATCACTTTGTTACTCATCACCAACCCTTCATTACAAGGGTACAAATTAGAAATGTCCTCTAAGCAATATTCCAAGACTTTGGTCACGGGGTTCAAGCTTCGACGTACTAAGTAGTTTCCTACAACATGGTTTCCTAGTGACTTCAACACAAAATCTAGCAAACCAGTGTCACCAATGTATGCACGTGCTGTATCTCTAACTTCTTGTCTTGAAACCCATCTAAACTCGGTTCTTTTCAAGGCCTCAACAATGACCCTTGTTGCCATTTCAATTCTTTTAGGGGACCATCTACAATTGGTCTCAACCAAGGCACTAGTGTTGTAGGAACCAATACAAGTTTCTCTAGGAAGGCGTGATTTAAGGTCTAACATGTAATGAAAAAGATCACCAAGGGTCACTAGGGACTGATCTGAAAGGGTTTGATACCTTGAGAAAATTAGGGGAATGTCATGGTTGGAATTTCCAATGTGGTGTATGATCAAGTATAGGGGCATGCTTCTTATTGCCTCTATGGCCTTGTGGTACATGGATTGAGTCACACCAAAGCATCCTCTACCAAATTTGTAACCCCAACGACCGAACCATGGTTCATTGTATGCTATTCCATTCACAAGCCTTAGATCCATCCCTCTTTTTTGTGATATGTCATTCAAACTTACTTTCCTATTATTTAAGGTACAAATTCATTAGTTTTACTTACCCAAAAATGAGTTATAAAATCTTTACATATCACTTTCTTTTTCTTTTTCTTTTTTGCACAATTTTTGTGTTTTTTTTTTTTTCAAAAAGTTTCAATTCTTACAGTTACAACCTAGGAGTATCACCGGCACTCCATGAAATTCAATTAGTATTGTGATATTAAAAAGAATAACAATCGTTTGAATAATTTTCTTTTACATTCTTTTTACATGTTACATTCTAGTCACTTGGACAAATAGATAACTTAGCATAGTAATGTTATTTCTTCATATTTTTTTTATGCCATTCATATAAAAAAAAAAAAAAATCTTGGAAGGAGAGGAACAAATACAAATGTGAGAGATTATAATCTAAAATATTCAAAATAAAATATAAGACAATATAAATGGTTATGTTTGGAGGTTCAATGAATGCGAGACCATATAAATTGTTAAATTTGGAGGTTCAATAATATTTCACAGATAGATAGATCATAGAGATGAAATGAAACGCAAGATAAAATTTGTATCCATTAATTACTCATGAACAAATAGGTGAATTAATAGTTTCTAAGTTAAGTTTAATGGTATACAATGACAAATTTTTATTTATTATTCAATTACACATCATTGTTGTTATGATTTTCAATAAAATTTTATAAAAAATAACAATCTTTCAATATATGATAATTTATAATCTAAAAAAAAAAGATAATAATGTAAAATTATTTTACATTGTCTACTAGAAGTATTTTTTAGTTTGACTAAAATGTCAATATTGTCCAGTGGTTGATCTCAAAACATATGAACAAGTTTAAAACAAAAACCAAAAATAAAACAGTTATAGCAATCTAAAAAATTTCGCATATAAGTTTTGCTCATGTAATTATTTATAAAAGAAGAAAATAAAAAAAAGTAATTAAAATGAATTAAGTTTTTTTTTATAAAAAAATCAATAGCAATTATTGAACAACAACTAACTTCAATAGAAGTTATTTCATCTACCTTCTCCAAATATATATTGAAATTTATAAATTAATTTAGTTTACGAGAGAAAATTGATTTGACCTTTTTCTGTAAAGTAAGAATTTAGAAAGAAATTGTTTAAAGAAAGTGATAAAAAGGGAATAACCTTGCTTGCAATCCAATGCACAAACGATTCCAAAAGTCCATGATCTGGTTTCCAGCCAAATTGGAACCCATTTCCAATCCATTGACACAAAGCAAATGTCCGAATCCATTAGAGTGAAAAACACCATGCATCATATGACCCTGTAATTCAATTAATCTTGACTTACCATTATTATTATTATTATTTGTTCTACCAATTGCATCACAGCACCCTTCACAGCTCGTGCATGTTGTCAGTGCCTCCTTTGATGGTAACACGAAGTGGTACTTCTTATTGCAAATGAAATGGTGCCCCCAGCCTTTGCAATTTTGGAATTCAGTGAAATTGATTATATAAGTGAGTAAAACACATATATGTGAAGTCATATATCATCATGTCACTAGTTCATTGTTCCTTATCACAAATGAATGTTATAAAGGAAGATGTTAATATCTCCATCGCTAAATTATGCAAATTTCCTATTAAACTTATTCATTATTGATTAAAAAGGGGAAATCACAATTTTAGTTTCTAAAAATATGTAAAACGAATAATTTAGTTCTTAAAAGATGAAAAATAGTAAAATAACATTTGAAATTATAATACATTTATCATTTTAGTTGAAAGATATTTACCGTCATTTTAGTCCCAAAATTATGAACTAAAATAACAATAAATGACACAATTTTGATATTTTTTTCTTGATTAAACGTGATAAACACAATATATTTTTAGATATTATTTTGTTATTTTTCATTAATTAAAGATTAAATTAATAGACACTTTCAAAAATCAAAATGGCAGTTTCGTAAATTATGAGACCTTTTTCTATTTAGCAAATTTTACTCATGCTTTCCTATGTCTTCTATGAATTTCAATTGATAGTAGATGATATTTCTAGCACAAGAAGTATTCATAAAATAAAATTTATTAAAAAATTATGAAATTACGTTTGACATTTATTAAATATGAACTAAAACTTAATTATTTTATATGCATGAATAAATTTCAACTAATATATAATGAGTTTAATTATCACACATTTTTAATGTAAAATATTTTATGGCTTTTAAAGTATTTACACAGTGAATATATATCAATTAAACCCGTAATTAATAATGTATTTAAAGAATTTGTTAAAAAGTATGTCATCATATTTCTCTTTTAAAATTCTTATTCCCCCATGTCATTTTATTATCTTTGACATCATATTTTCTCATGCTACATTATTTATAAGAATTTAAAGATTATGTGTTGACAGTATAAAATAATTTTACATAATCATCATATTACATGTCAGATTTTATATAAATTGTGGGGATTTTATTGTCAAAGTTAACAAAGCTACCATATATGATGAATTGTGATTGATTGACTAAATAAAATATTTTGCACTAAATTTTTTTTCTACTTATAATTATAATTTTATAGTTATAATTTTAGTACTATAGGGCGGTGAGAAATAAGCCATGTCTTGTGATTTATTCTGAACTACTTATTCTTCAATATAACTTTTTTGGCCTTAAAAAATTATAATTGGAAAATAAAATATTAAAACATTACCTACGTATTGACAATGCTTGCAGTGACGATTTAGTGCTGCCTCAATAGGCTCTTCAATGACAAACAACAAGATGTGTAAAGGTGGGTGGTGATGAACTTCAAGTTGAAAAGACCACATTGGCATTCCCTTGCTTACATTACTCTCCAAATTTGCATATTCAAGTAATGCATTCACATTCTCACGAAATGGTCCTGTGAACATAATAGGGTATCCAGGTTCACCAAAATTCTTGAACCTAAAAACCCTCCCACACCTCTTCCTTTTTTTGTTGCCAATTACATCAACATTCAACATGATCTATGCTTTTATGAAGCTAACAAGTAGTGGGAACCAAAGAACCAAAAAAGGTTTTAAGGGGTGATGTTTTGTTTCTAGAATTTCAAGCATGATGTAACGAAAGAAACTCATATATACACGTTGTTATACTCACACTCACACCCTTAGTGCCTTGAAATAAAATTGGACATGTTGCACTGACTTTTGTTGCTTCTATTTGCATGATCTGTTTCAAAAATGAGTTTCTTTGAAAAATTATCGCACTAACATACGAAATGGTTGGTGATTTGAAGTAAACTATAGGTACCATGCAATTATAGCCTCTCCGTTTCCTACAAATTCTATGTTGAAATTGAGTAGTTGATTCCTATCTTGTAGGCCAAGAGGCAAATGCAACATTTCTTGTCTAACTACCGTAAGGGGCATATTTTGTTAAATCAAACTTGCATTTCATGCATCACTGCTTACTTCCATTACATTGTTATTATAAAAGTGATCAATTGCTACTTGGCGTGCCAAAAGTATAATTTCTTTTACTCCATTTTCAGCTTTTTTTTAATTCTTCTCCTATATGTCATATGATATATCTTACTATTTCTTAGATTACTTAGCAGAGTAATTTTGTAAGAATATATAGTAATGGAAAGAATAAAAAGAGAAATAAAACTTTTTTATGACACTAGGAAAAGTTAGGTACCACACAAGATTTACAATGAAACAGAAAAGAAATTTTTAAGTTGTGCCTTAGGTCCGTTACTACTCTCAAGTCACAACTCACAAGCAATATGTGACACTGGTGCAATCAACAAAATAAAAAAAATAAAATAAAGAAACCTCCACCATGGCATGTATGTTAGCATATGTTAATTGGATTGTCTCCTATTAGTTTTATTACCCAATTCATGGGAAAAATGTAAAGATTTTATTGACAGACAATCACTATTGTTTTTAAGATGTTTGTTGAAAAAACTGTTTTTAAGACACATCTTTCTTATCATTAATTAGAAAGTAGATTAAATTTGTTATTAAGAAAATGTCAAATTTTAATGTGATTTAAGCTAAATTACATATCCTGTGGGTTAATTTTAAATTTGTCTTCATATTTTCCGGCCAATAACGTGAATTTCTACAAAGCACCATATTGGTATTTTACACCACAAACTAATGACATATTTTTTAACTAATCTAATTATTAAACTCCAAAGCCATGGTAAAATTATCATGTACACCACATTAAGATTTCGGTTTCATTGGCCTCAATTTATATTTAGAACAAAACTTAAATACAGTTCTCTAAATACTGTTTAAATTATTCACTGATCAAAATTATAATTCCGACTCCGTAATTTACGTAATAAAATCTTGTATTAAAATATAGTGCAAATTACCAAAATAGAATTATAATTGGTTGATAGAAAGCACAAACTGCACTCAAGGATATATATAAATTCTGTCCTTATATTTATCTCCAGAATAAGAGTTCCAAACTTTGCAGTCAAGTTCTAGGTATGGAGAAAATTTTCTTTTGTATCTAGCAATTGGCAAACAAACATGAATTCAATAATTTTTTATGCAGCGTTTGGTACAAAAACCACAAAACAAGGTGTGTTCTGTTGAAGGATGCAGTATTCAGTTCCCCCTAGGCTGATCTGCTCCACTTCTTGCCTTACTGTTATCTACAACCAGTAAAGCGAGTGGCATAATACTCAATTCCTGGATTCCCCCTAAACACATAGAAATGTGCAACTCTACCCTAGTTCCTCAGCAAGAGTAACTCCACATACTGCACCCAATCAAATGATATACAATTTGAGCCCCCCGCTGGCATGGCCTTCAATACTATGACGTGGTCATCAAGTCAGAAAGGATAAATATTTTCATCATAATCACAACAGTGCCTCCACATATGTAAACCAAGACCTGCTTTCTACCATCAAGCATTATCTACCAACACGCGTGATTATGTATCGTCCTTTTTCTAGATCATAAATTGTCTTCAACTGAGGTTTCCTCCATCTAGATATATACCATACTGTTAACAACATTATAAAAATTCCAATAATTGAGAGTAGAGTAGGTGATTCATCACTGAAAATGGCGGCAATCCAGTTATGGCTCTGTATATCTACATCAGCTGTTGTTTGCAGAATAAAAGCTCCCAATGCCCAATCGAGTGGAATACTTCCCACCTGATTAGCAACCTTGACCCTGGTCAACATCAATTCCAGCCATTGAGATTCAGCCAATGAGAACACACAAATCATTGACATAAACAGAAAATATACATGCGATCCCAAAGAGAAATAGATAAGATCAAGTGCAAGCACGAAAACAAATGAAAATATTGTGTTACCAATTGAACCAGGAAAATATATAGACACCCAAATCCAAAAATGCCATCAGAGATCTAATACCTCTTGGACCCGCAATGATTTCTATTTCAATATACATATAAGCATGGGTGCATGACAAGACAGCAGAGGAGACCTAATGGTAAATGAGTAGTGAGGTGCTAAATGTGGCAACATAGATCGAATAATAACAACAGTGGAGATCTAATGTGAATGTCTTGATTAGGCATAGGATTGGTGGAATCGCCACACCCACCATGTTGATGCCTGCTTTAAGAACCTAAGAGCCTACATAACTTGAGCCCTATCTTGCTTTCTTCAATTTCAACATGATCTCTGTTTTGTGATTCAACCTGTGGCTTATGTTCATTTTATTTCCACAGTGGGAAAAGGGGGTTCTTGCTAACAACTGGGTCATCAATTGCTCGGCAGTTGGTTTAAACTTGTTTCCAGCTGCGGTTGTGGTTGAGCTCTTCGTCAAACTTGGTTGTGGCTAGCAGTTGGGTGTTATTACTTGCTGCTTTGTTTCTAAATTTAGTCAAACACTTATCTGTCATTTTAGTTGCTTGCAGGTCTGGTGGTACCCTCAAACTATATTACGCGTATGTCAAGTGTATCTTAAAAGCAGACAGTATTTTTAAAAAAAAAAATGTTTACCCCCTTTTTCTTTTCAATAGTAAACCTAATGACTTGTAACTTTCTTATGCGTTTTTAATTGAAGATTGACTAAATGTTAGTTTTGGTTTCGAGGTTGTTTGGTTACTTTGCTTATTTATGTTATTTCATGTATTTATATTTGTTTGAATATAATTGTACATTTCAAGTAGGATCCAATGATCCATGTTACGATCATGTTTTGACTTTCTCCATCTCAAATCTAATTTAGGACCTCAATTTTGGCAAACCATGCTCACTTGCCGTGTTTTAAAAAAATTTCGCGCAATACCTTCTTAGTTGGCACACGTACTCTGCATTTTATTAATTTGTGCATTTTGACATCATTGCACAATTAATCAATTTGTCCAATGCAAAGCACCCAAACATCACCAGAAATCATTACCAGACTCAACCACCTCATTACCAGACTCAACCACCATGTGCAAGCTTCCATTGAGCCAACCCCAAAAGAACTCTGACTTCCTTCAAGCCAATAAGTCCCTCATTACAATATTCAACTAGGAAGATGGGGAAGCAAGAGATGCAGGACGTGCCCAACTTCCCATGGCGTTGGCTACTGCCTACTGGCATTTGACGCCAATAAATTATCAGGCCACAAACCCACAGCAGCTCCTAGCAAAGTCCCTGAATTGAACAACTTCCTCCACTCAGCAAACAACCCATTTGGTCAATCACCAACCACAATCCAGCCCTGATCCACTTGCATTGCAATCCATGGACAGAAACCAGTAAATCTTGAGCTCTAGTTATTAAAAAAAAAAAAACAGTGCCCTCTCCCTCCCTCTCCCTTCCAAACAGCCCAGCAAACCTACCATGAATTTCTTTTCCTTGCAAAGAAAACTTAGGACACCAGCAATTGCCTTGATGGTCATCATCCATTCCATAGCTCTCTAATGGGTTTGTTGAATCACCTTGTTTTACACTTCGATCAATTTTCCCCACAGATTTGGTTTTGAAAGAGAGGAGATAATAGGTAGATGGTTTCATTGGAGATTCAAGAAAGTGGTTTCTAGGGATTTTCTTCAGCCTTGAATAACAACGGTAATAAGGAAATTTATAATTTATAATATTTTGCAAGTGGAAGCTAATGCAATTCACATTAAGGGATGTCGCTGCATGGCTACTACAAACAAGTTTGATTTCACCAAACTGCTGGAAGTTACTGGGGTTTGCCCTAAAATATTTGTTTGATGCATGGATGGGACTAAATGTTCAACATCAATAATATTAAGCACCTATATATATATTTTAAAGACCTTAAATAAAAAACAAGCAGAAATACCTCTCATCATCCAAAGCAATTCCAAGACTGTCATGAAGCAGAGCAACAATGTATGCTGAAGAGAAGCAATATCGAAGTAAATCTTCCTCATCATGGGAGACATATTTTTCCTTCAGCCTTAACCAATCCTCTCCACAGAACTTTTGCCCAGCATTCATCAACTCGGGCATATAGGCCCTTGTCCCCAATCCAAAAAACTAAAACAAACAAAGAATCACGGATCAGTGTGATGATGATGTATCAATAATCAAAATAGGAAAAATAGAACTGAGCATGCTCCATGTCAGCTATCAGAGAAATAATACTAATATCTCCATTCTTCAATGCATTCGGCAACAAAAAATGCACATTTATGCTTGACAAGAGTAAGGGAAGCATATATAAGTATAAAAAGAACCTTTGATGTGTGGAAGAAATTTTCTGTGGCCAAAAATTTCCCCTGAAGCTTTGGTATGAAAGTTGATCCTATGTCACAACGCTGATAGGAACATGATTCTGCATCAACGGCAACAAAAAATGAAATAATCAATTTCAATAAAAAAAAGTGAAAAAAAAAATTCTCATTTTAAAGGGAACCTAACAATACAAAATTGTAGAAAATATGACCTTTCCCTTCTTGTAGCAGCGTAAGTGCTGTGGATCTGCATTCTGAAAAGTTTCCCCTTGTCTGGACAGTGGACTGATACTGATTTTTCTCACTCTCTGAGCTTGGAGGGAACTTCCATGACTCAACATTATAAGAGTATCCTGTAGGAGTACAAGGATCTATCCGCAACCCTTCTTGAAGAGATTGAGAAGCTGCACTGAGGAGAGTAAAGAATCAATACCAAACCATTTTACCATCTGAAGAGATTATGCAATTCTGCTTCATGCCTACAAATAGTAGTTAAACAAGAGAAAAAGGAAGGCAGGCAGCCAAATCCTAGTGAAAACTGGAAAAGGAAAAAATACATGGCACATGGCAAAGATAAGGGAATGCATAAATATTGCCACCAAGTTGTTCAATAATTTTTGCCAAAAGATCTTTAACAAATTAATGTTTCAAAGAAATTTTTTTCTTGCCTTCAATTATAAAGAGAAGCTAGTACTTCATATACAGGATTTGAATTGCAACACCACAGTGATGAGAAGATAGCCCAGCATGAACTTAGAATGAGTGCTGTATCACTCACTGCATTCAAATTTAAGGTATAATCATTCATTTGGTCTCTATAATTTCACAAACTTTACCTTTTAGTCCCTATTGTTTAATAGTCACCTTTTTAGTTTTAAAAGTTTATGTTTCAGAAGATGTTTATTGCATGAATAATATTGTTATATTTTTTAAAGAATGTTGTTAGTATAAATGTCTTAGAAGAAGTACCTGCTTCATAACTGAAAAAATCACTGCCAACCATCATATATACAGTATGGTAATTAAGTTCGAAGATATATTTAATCGAGTCAAGAATATAAAGAAATCAGTACAACAATGTCACACATGTAATTACCCAAGTTATGTTTTCCCAATAAAAGTGCTTCTTTCCATGATTCATGAGCAGCATTCTGCAAAATGAATAGCAATCAGAAAGTGTACAACACTGGTATCATTCTGAGTGTATAGAACAACACATGATCAGCCATGTGACTTGCAAAGAGAATCGCATTGAACAGAAATGGACTAATCAAAACCATTGAACTTTTCACAAGGGCAGGAACGTAAAGAAATAAAGTTAAGGTCATATTATCCCAACTAAAAAGCATCAAAATAAAATTTTCAATTATTGTGAATATTTTATTAAATTTAAAATTCAGGCCCTATGCACCATTTTTTAAATTTGGTCCCCACATGAAAAAATGTTAATTATCAGTCCCTATTGTTATAACACTTATGAATTTTCGAAGAGTATTATCACTAGGGAAAACAGAAGAAACTGATATTAAGATCTTCCTCTGTAGTCAATTGTGGCACTATTGCAGCGATTAGCAGATAGCTGTCATGTTTTCAGACTCTCCACAATGCAGCAAGGGGGTAGGTAGGTTGCAGACTCAACATCACGCCTGTTGCAGGTGCATTTCACGCGGAAATAGCGGCAGTTCTGCCACACCGCACTGTACCCACCTATTGTAGTCCGATAAGTTTTTTAATTTTTAACATTTTAATTTAATGCCCACCTCTTCCACTTCTTTGATTAATTAAAACATCACAGAAAGTTATTTTTAGTGTACCCCACTTAAATTCTCACAACTTGACAGAGACATCAAGACCCACTCTTCATTCTATTTAGCCCCATTCTGTTTTCAAAGCCAAATACTGGTACCCAGTTTCAGAATTTCAGAATTCACTACTTGTTTGTTCCTTTTTCATCTTCTTCATTATTTTCTATTCACTATGGCATCATCCCAGCAGCCAAGTGAAGTTCCTAACCAACCCAATCCTGTTTCTCCCTTAGTGAAGCCTACAGGTGACAACCTTGATATGACTTGGGAATGGAATTCATAGAAGGACATTAACAACCAAAAGGATTTGGTTGACTATGTTTTCTCTCTATAATTGTATACTTTACTATTTTTCAGTACTTGTGTATTTTGTATGACATGAAATTATAGCTTGTATATACTGTTTTCTCTACTTCGCAGTAGCAGTCATCCTGCGATAGCAGTTTTGTGCGTGACCACTCTGCGACCCTATCTGGGATCGACTACATAGAGATCTTCTCATGTATGACTGAAATGTAGGTATTTTTTGTGCAGGGACCAAATTGGATGTCAAGCATAGGTACCAAAATTTTAACTTAACCTTTTTTGTTTAGTAAACATCATTTGTGAATTGTGACTTAGGATGCAGAACATCTACAGATAGAACATTCTATCAAGCCTAAAGAACACAGCAAAGAAAGAGAACAATCACCAGGCCAAAATGAAGAAAGCTGTGGCTGTAAAGGTTGTAAGTGGTATTCCCAAATTTAACTGTCCGCAAGAATGAAGACGGCACCGCATCTCTTGATAAAAAGGTCACCTAGAATAAGGTAGAAATTCATCATGTTTCCCAACAGTATGAACCTAGCTAGAAAGGTGGAGCTTTCTTCGTAAAACATTGGCTTTAAAACATACTGAGTAATTGCAGTCTAATCGTATACAACTTTACAGTATAAAATGATTTGGACACAACATCAAGTAATCAGCAACTATAAAGTTTGTACCTGAGCAGAAGCACCACCAAGTTCAATAATCCCAGTTGTATCAAAAGGATCACCTCCAAGAGTGCCAAGTGCATAATTAGCAACAACCCAAGCATACACTCCTTCATCAGAACCTTTACAAACCACAATAATAGCATAAGCAAAGAAGCCAACAATCATGTCAATAAATTATGATAATTCTTAAAATTACTAACAAATTACTGCAAAATTAAGGAGATGGAGAAAACAAAAGAAGTATCAAATTTATACTTCATGACTTTGCTGACACCAAGAACATTGGCATGATTGCAAGCCAATTGAAAGATATGTGACCAATTGGGTTTATTACATTGTAAATCACTGTGTGCGTGTCTGGTTTGATGGTGAAATCACGGTGAGTTAAATCAAACTTGATTTGACTCAATTGTCATGTTTGGTAAAATAAAATCATGGTGGGGTTGAAAAATCATGGTGAGATCTAAAAAAAATCATGATGGAGTCAAAACAATTATTTGTTGTTTCACTCTTACCATGAATCTAAACAAAACACACTAAATACTTGAGACATCAAAACTCTAAAATATGCTCTTTCACCACTCAGTTTCATGCAAATATTTTTCCTTCATTAGTTTCATCAAAAGCATATTCCCTATTATCACTGCTCTCTCTTGGCCTTTCACATTCTTTCTTCTAAAATATGTCCTCATCCTGCTTCTATCTTTGCAATCAACATCATCAATAACACCTCAGATTTCACAATGATCACCAAGGGAAGTTCACCATAAAGCTACAACATCATAACAAACACCAAGCTAGAACTTCAATCAAACCCCTATATTCCCCTAACTTGCATGCCCACAACACAGCTACTCCCTGTCTATACCAAGTAAGCTAAACAACATGATTGCAGTTGAAAGATTAAAAACATGCACAAAAACAAAGAAAATTCACATAAAAATCCTTCTCACCAACACCAGCAAAACACTCATTCCATCAACAAAGCTCTCATGTGAGGTTCCGTCCCCATCCCAACTATTCATCTAATATTCTAATAATAAAAACAACTCAATACCAGTCCAACTCCAAACAAAAACAGCACATTCTACCCTTCTACTCTATTCCATGCAAAACCCCTCAGGCAAAGTAACGACTAACAGCCCATTCAGTGGGACAAACCATTCACATTCCCTGTTTCCCCTCAACATTTCCTACACAGACTATACAAAATCCACAAAAACATAAAAGCACAACAGCAGCATGTTACTTTCATAATCAACCTGCATCTCATATAATTTCGTACACAAGGTGCACATCCTCACTGCCCTATTTTATTTTATTCTTTTGAAAGGAAAATCTTAATTTTGGCGGGAGAGTTTGAACCCATAACCTTCCCCTAATTACTACCCTCACAAACAAACAGTCCCTCTGTTAGAGGTTATGGACCTAACTCAATCCTATAAAAAACCCCAACTATGTTAAAAAGGTTAAAGGTCTAACTCAAATGTGACTTGTAAGTTGAAAATTGTTCCGCACTTATATACATGCATCATGTTATAGTTATAATAGTTATATCTCTAGGCAAAGTGTGATCTGCAGCACCCTCAATCCATCCAAAACCCTACAAAACACAAAATAAACACAGCTAGCATTGCTCCAAACAGACACACACATACATGTATGCAACTGCATTGCATCAAATATACAGAAATAGCTTTATCGCCCATAGCGATCTTACCGAATCCCTACATCATTGTCACCTTGAAGAATACTTGTCATCTGAAAAAAAAAAAAAAAAAAAAAGAAAAGAAAAGAAAACAGAAAGAAAGAAAAGAGAGAGAAGCAAAACCTGTGATAACCGAAGCCCACTCGTCCCTAAACTTGAACCCAGAGACCCTAAGCACCTTCCTACACGCCTGTAGAATCTTCTCCTGAACCTGTGTATCAAGCAACCTCAAACCCGCCGTAGCCATCAACCGAATCTCAGTCTCTCCCCAATTCTCTTTCGGGATCCGCCCCTTCGCAAACTCAACCAACTCCCTCACCGACCCGGCCGCAGAATCCGGATCCTCCGCGAAAGCCGACAGTCCCGGGTTGACCCGCATGGACGCCAGGCCGTCGGTCCCGAACTCCAAGGCCTTCCCCAATCGGTACTTGAACACGTGGACGCGCGTGCCGGTGCTGCCGCCGTCGACGATGATGCGGTAGCGGGAATGGGAGGAGGAGGAGGAGGAGAAGGTGTAGTAGGAGAGTAAGAGGAGGAAGAACAGAGAGAGAGGGATGAGGATTGTGGTGGAACATAGAGAGCGCGGTGGAGAGGGTTTGGGGTTGCGCGCGAAGAGGTTGGTGGAACGGGTTTTGATCGGATCCATTTGGTTCTTTTTGTGATTGGAAATGGCGCGAGTGCGGGCGGTGGATCGGCGCATCAAACAAGGGTGTAGGGGATAAGGAGGGAGGTGGCGCTCATGTCATCGCCGGAGAAGTGCCGGCGGGAAGATTCTCTCTCTAGGTGCAAGAGAGAGAAAGAGAGAGAGAAATGGAAAAGGAGATTGTGATGCACGCGTTTTGTTAATTCGATTCAACACGTTCCCGGTATTCGGTTCGGTTTTGTTAGCCTTGGATGATGGGTCTTAAGCTTCTCATTGGTGGTATCAAAATTACAGAAAAATTATTAATTAAAATAGTTTTTGCATAAAAATTTATATTATTTAGATGGATAAATTATAAATAATTAAAGTAGGATAAAGTTTATTTTTGTTGATCGATGCTGGGATTTTGACACTGGATGATTTTAATAAGATTTTTATTTTTTTCATTTTTTCTTGATTAAATATATTTATATTTTTTTTTACATTTGATTATTAAAATATTTATTTTATCATTTTCTATTTCATTTATTATTTCTTACAAACCTAAATATAAATAATATAAAAATTAAATATAGATAAATGTTAATTAACTTTATCATATTTAATTACAGTATTTTTTTGGAATTTTCTTCGTTGGAGTTCTATTTCAATAAAAAAAAAATTTCTTCTCTGTATGATTTTTAATAAAGAGTGACATGGTAAACAAGTTATTTATAATTAAAACTTCTAAAATTAATATAAACTAACCATTATAGGAAATGCACAAATTAATTAACTTTGATTATACTAAAATGGGAGAGAATATATTTTTCATGCCTTATTTTATCTTCTAAAATCAATTTATATTATATTTTTTTATCTCTTTTACAAATTACAATACACTTTCTTTTTAAGATAATCTTTTTTCGTAATTATTAATATTAATTCTCTTTTCAAGTCACTTATTGATATAATGTTTTTCTCTTATCATTTGGTCAGCCTAATTTTCTAACTGTTATGTGTCAACTTCTTCTTCATTTCTAGACCTTGACATAGTCACTTAAGAGAATTTCATTCCATAATAATGTTTTGTATTTTTAAATTTTAAAAATTTAAAAAAGTGGTATAAAAGAGAGAAGTGTTGACACCAAAGGAGAGAAAATGTTATATGAAACAAGAAAAAAGTATAATTTTGAGAGACAAGTGAAAGATAAAAAAATATATAACAAATCAATATATAACAAATCAAGTTAAAAATTATAAATGAATAATTGGTAATTAGAAAAATAAATAAATCTAGTCAAGAGACTCTATAGTACACTCGGCATAAATTCATCTCAAATGATCTTGCTTTCAACTAACTCCTCGAACGTTCATTTTAGTAAGTGAATTTAACAAAGTAAAAAACATAATTTTAAATGAGTAATTTATCATTAAGGTTTTCTATGTGTTAATACTAAATTTTATAGCCTAAATTCTTCAATTTAATTTTTAAATTTCACCCTCTTATAGTAATAGTTCTTAAATTCAGCATTTATCACTATATCAGTTTCAAATTTATATTTTATTATTCACCTTTGATTACATTTTAACAAGTGAATATAAATTCGATATAACATCTTTTATGTTAGGTGTTTGTGATTTAATTTCTGAGTAAACATTGCTCAAATTAGTTTATAAATATGATAAAAGCTACCGTTTCATTATTTAAATATAACATGATAAAAAAATTATAAAATGACAATTATATATTGGATTGATAAATGTCACATTATTATAAATGCATAGAGCTATACTTTTATATCTTTTACATTTAGACATAGAATTAGACAAATGGATTATTCTTCTATCTGTACATGCAAAATAGACTCAATTTGAATAAATGTAGATTTAAAAGACGAGGGATCATTTCTTTAATTTATTCGAACTCACCGAAATGATGATGAAGAGGCAGTCTGACTCATATTTTCGAACTCACCGAAATGATGATGAAGAGGCAGTCTGACTCATATTTGTCTGTCATGATTAATAATTTTCTTATTATATCATAAAGATTTTTGTGATTTTTTTTTTTATAAAATATTATAATAAAATATTGGTATCAGATACACCAAAATAATTTTAACCTAATGGGAATAAATTTAATTTAGAATTTAGACTTTCTATCACTAAATTAAATAAATTTATACTACTAATATTTTTAATTTTAAAATAATTTTATAAATAAATTAAATACGTAAAAATAAATTTGACTTACTGATAATAAAAAAATTTAAAAAAATTTTATAATATTAAATGCGGATAAATTTATAAAAATATATTAAATGTGTAAAAATATATTTAAATTTAAATAATAAGTATTACATAAAAAATTAAACATTGCATAAAAATAAAAATTGTAAAAGATAAACACAAGAAGGGGGGTTGAATTGTGTTAATTATAAAATTTTATCCCTTTCGTGTGTGAGTTTCCAAAGGGTTCAGACGAAACAACGTTTGTATTGAAAGATTGATTTTAATATGCAAACGTTAGAGTACGATTATCCCCAGTTAGTTAAACAGACGAAACAAATAAAAATGAGTATTTTTATACTGGTTCGTTTATTCAAGACTACGTCCAGTTACCCAGCAACCACTGAGTTTTCACTACAAACCGTGAAAAGGTTTACAAGTATTGTTTGAACCCAGCCACTTCTGGCTATTACAAGATATTCTTTGCTCCCAGCCTTCTCAGGTTAAACTACCTAGGTATTCTTTGAACCCAACCTCCACAGGCTAATACAAAGGTATTCTTTGGAACACTGATCTCCTTAGGCTAAAAAGCGCCACACAAGTGGACTTTGAAAGATGTTTGAAAAACAAGTATTTTCTTCTTTGTAGAGAGGGTTTTACAATGAAGTTCTTAGTTCAAATTTGAGCGAATTCTCAGACGATGAAAAAGATAAGCGTATTCGCCAATTGATTCTTGATGTTGTGAAGTCCTTTTATAGGCATCTTCTTCAAATAGTCGTTAGACTCATTTGAATGTCGTTGAGAGTCGTTGAGAAATCTTCTAGAGAGCTTTCCAAAAAGGTTGTCAATTGTACTTGATTGATTGATACAGAGTCGCAGCGGATATAGCGGACTAGGTTGTGCGCAGTACTATTTCTGACTTGTACAGAGATGTGACAAAAGGTGAGGACCTTTTTGACTTTGGTGTGTAAGCTCGAATCCCTATACTGATCTTGGATGCTTCTCGTGAGTACTTCTTCAGATTTGAAATCTTGGTGCGAATGACTCAACTTGACTTCAGCTTTTAGATAGACGATATGTTTATTCAGTCTTCAGTTGTTGTTTTGTCTTATCCTATCGTCTTAAGACTTCACTCTTTGGACAGACGAAGGGCTTTAGCTTGAGTAGTCCTCTTTCGTCTGTGCATGTATCGTCTGATGGCTTGTCTTTTGGATAGATGTAGAATTTCATCTTTGAAGGGTCTCGTTCCGTCTGTGCTGGTTTCGTCTTAGCAAGTCTTGGGTAGCTTGGTTTCGTCTGTCTTGTAATTAATCAAAATCTTGAGACGTTAATCATCCTTGATCTAACAATCTCCCCCTTTTTGATGATTACAGACCATACCACGAAAATCTGCACAAGACATGGTTAGACAGAAACAAACAGTCTTAAAAAGTCAGATTGACATCAAGACGATGTTTTCTGAATAATACCTCTTTATAAAGGATTGTTACATCAATGCGATGTAATCTTTGTACATTATTACATTGGTATAGACAGAAAACCAATAAAGAATAACCAATAAAGATTTACAATGTATTTTCTATACTAAAAGGAATAAATAAATAAAATATATTGATACAAGTATAATTGAGTCCCCTTCAGACGATGCTCCTTGCTCTTGCTTGCTCGCTCCCCCTCAGACGAAGCGCTTTATCCTGTTTGCTCCCCCTCAGACAATGCTTTCCCCTTGTACCATTCTTCTTTCCCTTGGGTTATCTTCTTTTCTCTCCCCCTTGGGCTGTGAATCATCAAAACATGTTCATTAAGAAGGTTTTGGCTTCTTGTTAAGCGGGGTCATCACAATGTCCTTTTAGCCGCACTTAGGACGATAGAGAAGCTTGATTTTCTTCAAGTTCCGGTTCTTTGCTTTTCAAGTGCCCGCAATCCTCTTCTAAGGCATCATACTTGCGCTTCAGAGTCTTATACTCCTCAGCTTCTTGAATATCAGCCTCAGCAACCTCAACTTTGCAATCAACCTCCACCATATCATCAAAATGTACCATTGGTGTTTGAGGTTCTTCCATGATAGGTGTAGTGTCATCAATGATGAGCCTTTGTTGGAGTCTTCTTCAGACACAATGTGAAAAGTGGAAGAGTGAGGTAAGCCGTGAAGTTCCGTTCCCATTGCCATGAGTAGATGTTTGTTGGAACAGAGACTTCAAGATCTGGATGTTGCTCAGAAGGAAGTGTATAAGCGAAAGCTCCACCAGGAAACACCCTGCCACATATGGTAGAATCCTCATCAAATGAGGTTCCAGAGCAAAACTGTGAAGTGGCTTCATGATCTTCTATCATCCGTTGTATCTTTGGATTGATAGGGCTTGAGGCTTGAGCTTGTATTGCCTTGAGGTGCGCATAAGCAGCAGACGGAAGGAGTTTGGAGACGTGCCTTGCATATTTGAAGGTTCTGGGGACAGACGGTACTTTCTTCTCTTTGCCCTTAGCTAAAAACTTGACCAAACATGGTCGTTTTCAGTCTAAGATGATTGTGTACTTTGTTTTGTCTGACACCAGCGAAGAGAACTATGATCCCACCATGAAGGGACAATATCTCTTATCCTTCTTAGCTTGACGATCAATATGATAGAAGGAAACCTCTCTTTCCTTGGCTTCCCTTCTATAAGCACCAGCTAACAACTTGAAGGTCAAGTTGTAGTCTTCCGGTAGAGCGTGAGCGAACTCTTCAGGGTCTTCATATTCGTTGAGGAGGATGGAGTAACGAAGGTTGATCCTGGAGCAGTGGGGTCTCGTCCAAGGGAGCACAATTCCTAGAGAATGTCCTAGACCGACATACTCTGTTTGGTTGAGTAGAATTGTGAAAGGCATTGGATCATGGCGATCTATGGCGTCAAGATGCCAATGTGTGCACTCTTTCGGCTCATAGATGGTAGAGTGTGCGTCTCCATATCTACAGTGATGGAATACAGGCGCATTGATCTCATACCGAACCTTCCACTTGGTGTTTTCTCTATGTGGGATGTGAGGTTCATAGCCAAGTGCTGGTCCTTCAATCACCGACGCAACAATATGATCCTTGTATGCTTGAATATTTTCTAAACCCTTGATGTCTAGGTTGGCCAGTATGTCCCAAGGCAGACGCTTCAGCCAATTGCGTTGCTCCTCTGGGGTGTAGATGGTGTCTTCGTTGAAATCCACCGGCTTCAAGGATTTGTTGTGTAGAAAGGGATTTACAAATCTCCTTAGTTGAAAACCCTTCTTTCCTCTATACAGATATGGGTTCTTCAACTCTATGTAAGGAGTATCCCTTATGTATAGGTCTTCATTGTCGCCAAGATTTTTTTGTTGCGGGACTCGGACGATTCACTTCAGTGGAGAATTCTTCAATCTTCTCTCCAAAGATCCGATCAGGTTTGACCGGTTTTCGGCCAAAGACAGTGCTTAAAGCAAAGTTCCTCATGACTAATCCGTTTAGGAACGAATAGTCCACCTTGTGCTTTGGGGGTAAATCTTCTGGATTAATCACCTCGGCGTGTGATCTTCCCCATGTGGCATCCACCTTTATAATTTCAAGTTGTTCTTCATCAGACGAAGAATCAACTTCTTCAATCAGCACATAGTTTTCAGACGGAATCTCCTTCGTCTGTTGGTGGAATGTTTCCTCGGACGCAGCAGGTAGCGTCTGTGCAAGAGATGCGTTCAGCGGAGACGCAACTATAGGATCAGACGCAATTGTCCTATGTTGGTCTTGGAGTGTTGATGGAGATACTTCCATAGTAGAAACTTCTTCATTCAGTATAGTTTCCAACTCCTCGCAAGTTGGGCATTATCTTTCGGATAAAGGCGCGTTTCTTCACTATTCATGCCCTCCGAGGTTCTTTGGAGCGGATGCAGCCTCTCGACGATCCAATGCCACGAACGCTATCGAGAAAGATTCTTTCTCTCTCGGCATGAAGCAGTATGGAGACTCTCTTGGCCTCTTTCAACATTCTTTCTTCGTCTGTCTCACCAACTATGACAGATGCAAGTTTCTGCTTCATCTTTTCCTTGCCCTTAGCAGCCTTTTCAAGAGCAAGTTTTCTAGCTCTTGCCTTTTCCTCTGCTTCTTTCTTCTGCTTCTCTTCGTCTGTGAATATCTTCTCAGACAGAACATGTTCAGACGATATGTTGACCCCTTCATCTTCACTAGGGGATATCGTCTGACTTTTTGACTTGGCACCAATGTGCTTGATTCTGATTGTTCTTTTCTTCTTCTTGAGCGGTTCCTCAGGAACGTCTTCGAAGGGGACATCAGTGACAGTTACTGGTGGAGGAGGAGGTGGAAGTGTTTGGATTTATTTTTGGGGTTCTGTTTGGGATGGTGTTTCGACTTGTGTTTGGGGTTGTGTTTTGGTTTGTGTTTCGGACGGTGTTTGGGCTTGTGTTTGTGGCTTAGCACGCTTGATGCGAGCTCTGTGAGGAGGGTCTTTGGTGATGGGTGAGAGAGGTACAACCTCTTTTTGTGAATGGAGGAGGGAGCCGGCGTTAGATACATCTTCGCAAAGGTGCTGGCTTTAACCTCCTTTCTCTCAGGGTGATAAACCACACCAGCAGTATCAAACCCTTGATTGATGATGATCTTTGTGAAGAGGGTGGCATAGGGAATGCTGCTCTTCCTTCGTATGTTGCGGTTCTTCAACGCACTTATCCAGTGGTCAAGGATAATGTGCGGAAGGCTCATCCTTGCTTTCCTCAGACAGTAAAAGATACAAAATCTGTCTCGAGTACTCACATTGTCCCTTGAGCCAGTCCTTGGCGTGAAGACATTGAAGAGAAGATTGTGGATGATTCTGGCGGTTGGACAGAGGTTCCCTGACCTGAAGAACTTGGGGTCTTCAGTGTCATGGATCTTCGCGTAGATGAGTTTATTCACATGCTCCTCGGACTTAATCTTCATCCAATCAGGGCTATAGAAACGCCCCTCGGCCTTGTAGTTGCCAGCCTCAGCAATGGAGTCTACCGTGATGATGTACTGTTTGTTGTCTATGGTACCAACAATACCATCTTCGAATTCTTTGGCGTCGCTCCAGAATTCGGCATAAGCCTCCATCAGCCATGGGCCTCTCATCTCAGCAAAACCCATCCATCCAGTGTGGGTCAGAATCTTGGCAACTCTTTCAGAGATGCCTTCAACAGTTTCCCTTGATATCCACTTGCTCGGCAAGAACAAGTCTTGAGCGAAGAAAGTGGCTTCAGTAGCTTTGGTAGCTTTGGTGTTCTTGGCGGCCATTGTCGATATTTGAAAAAAAAAAGAATAAGAACTTAGTGAGTATTTAGGTTTGGAAAGTTCAAAAGATTGCAAATTGTGGTAAAGAATAAAAGAGTGAACTTTCAAGAGTATTTATAGGCAAAGATAAAAACGGTTGTGATTCTTCAGACGAAAGAGATTTTGGAAACTGCCCCTGATTTGACGTGTCCACATCATTGCCTTTTCAATAATTGATTTGACCTCTGCAATTCACGGCGCGTGCCTATCAATGTCCTAGAATAGTGCAATAAATGACAGACACATTTATTACTTCTTTTAATTTGTCCCTGCACACTTGAGATAAACTTGTTAAACAGTAACAGTTGCGTCTGTTGAATTTTACCACAGTAACTATTTGTAAAAGATAAACACAAGAAGGGGGGTTGAATTGTGTTAATTAAAAAAAAATTATTCCTTTCGTCTGTGGGTTTTAAATCTGTTCAGACGAAACAATGTTTGTATTGAAATTTTGATTTTAATAAACAAATGTTATATTATGATTATCCCCTGTTAGTTGAGCAGACGAAACATATAAACACAGATATTTTTACACTGGTTCGTCTATTCTAGACTACGTCCAGTTACTCAGCAAACACTGAGTTTTCACTACAAACCGTGAAAAGGTTACAAGTATTATTTGAACCCAGCCACTTCTGGCTATTACAAGATATTTTTTGCTCTCAGCCTTCTCAGGCTAAACTAACAAGGTATTCTTTGAACCCAGCCTCCACAGGCTAAAACAAGAGGTATTCTTTGGAACACAGCCTCCTCAGGCTAAAATGCCACACAAGTGGACTTTGAAAGGTGTTTTAAAAACAAAGATTTATCCTCTTCGCAGAGAGGGTTTTACAATGGAGTTCTAATATCAGACTTGAGCGAATTCTTAGATGAAGGATAAAGATAAGCGTATTCGCCAACTGATTCTTGAAGCTGTGAAGTCCTTTTATAGGCATCTTCTTCAAATAGCCGTTAGACTCATTTGAATGCCGTTGAGAGTCGTTGAGAAATCTTCTAGAGAGCTTTCCAAAAAGGTTGTCAGTTGTACTTGATTGATTGATGAGAGTCGCAGCGGATATAGCGGACTAGGTTGTGTGCAGTACTACTTCTGACTTGTACAGAGATGTGACAAAAAGATGAATACCTTTTTGACTTGGGTGTGTAAGCTCGAATCCCCATACTGATCTTGGATGCTTCTCATGAGTATATCTTTAGATTTCAAAACTTGACGCGAAAGACTCAACTTGACTTCAGCTTTTGGATAGACGATATGATTCTTCGTCTCTTTAGTTGTTGTTGTTTCGTCTCATCCTATCGTCTTAGACTTCGTTCTTTGGACAGATGAAGGACTTAAGCTTGAGTAGTCCTCTTCCATCTGTGCATGTATCGTCTGATGACTTGGCTTTTTGACAGACGCAGAAATTCTTCTTTGAAGGGTCTCGTTCCGTCTGTGCTGGTTCCGTCTTAGCAAGTCTTGGGTAGCTTGGTTTCGTCTGTCTTGTAATTAATCAAAATCTTGAGACGTTAATCATTCTTGATCTAACAATCTCCCCCTTTTTGATGATTACAGACCATACCACGAAAATTTGCACAAGACATGGTTATTTAAACAAACATGATCTTAAAAAGCAGATTGACATCAAGACGATGTTTTCTGAATAATACCTCTTTATAATAGATTGTTACATCAATGTGATGTAATCTTTATACATTATTACATTGGTATAAACAGAAAACCAATAAAGAGTTACATTTGTAAGCTGTACTAAAGAATTACAAGTATAAGTTAAAAAAAATGACTCCCCCTCAGACGATGCTTGCTCTTTGAATGCTTGCTCCTTGAACGCTTGCTTCCCCTCAGACGAAGCTTTTTCTTATACTCTGTTCGCTCTGTTCGCTCCACCTTAAACGTTGCTTTCCCCTTGTACCTATCTTCTTTCCCTTGGGCTCTTCTATTCTCCCCTCATTTGTAAATCATCAAAAGATGATCAAGAAGAAGGCTTTTGCTTTTGTTGAAAGGGGTCATCACAATGTCTCGTTAGTTTTGCACTTGAGACGATAGAGAAGCTTGATTTTCTTCAAGTTCTCTGTTCTTTGCTTTCAAGTGCCCTTAATCCTCTTCCAAAGCATCATATTTACGTTTCAGAGTTTTATACTCCTCAGCTTCTTGAATATTAGCCTCAGCATCCTCAACTTTGTCATCAACCTCTACCATATCATCAAAGTGTACCATTGGTGTTTGAGGTTCTTCCACTATAGGAGTAGTGTCATCAATGATGAGCACTGTTGGAGTCTTCTTCAGACGCAATGTGAAATATGGAAGAGTGAGGTAAGCCGTGAAGTTCCGTTCCCATTGCCATGTGTAATGCTTTGCTGGAACAGAAACTTCCAGATCTGGATGCTCCTGGGATGGGTGAGTGTATGCATAAGCTTCACCAGGAAACACCCTGCCACAGACGGTAGAATCTTCATCAAATGAAGCTCCAGAGCAAAACTGTGAAGTGGCTTCATGATCTTCTATCATCCGTTGTATCTTTGGATTGATAGGACTTGAGGCTTGAGCTTGGATTGCTTTGAGGTGCGCATCTACAGCAGACGGAAGGAGTTTGGAGATATGCCTTGCGAATTTGAAGGTCCTGGGTACAGACGGTACTTTCTTTTCTTTTCCCTTAGCCAAAAACTTGACCAGGCATGGTCTTTTTCGGTCTAAGACTATTGTGTACTTTGTTTCATCTGACACCAGTGAAGAGAACTGTGAACCCACCATGACAGGGCAGTATCTCTTGTCCTTCTTAACATGACGAACAATATGAAAGAAAGAGGCTTCTCTTCCCTTAACTTCCCTTCTGTAGGCATCAGCTATCATCCTGAAAGTTATGTTGTAGTCTTCTGGGAGGGCGTGAGCAAATTCTTCAGCGTCTTCATACTCGTTGAGGAGGATGGAGTAACGAGGATTGATCCGGAGCGGTGGGGCCTCGTCCACGGAAGCACAATTCCCGAGAGAATGTCTAGACCGACATACTGTTTTGTTGAGTGGAATTGTGAAAGGCATAGGATCATGGCGATCTATGATGTCAAGATGCCAATGAGTGCATTCTTTAGGCTCATAGATGGTAGAGTGTGCGTCTCCATATCTACAATGGTGGAAGACAAAGCGCATTCACCTCATACCGAACCTTCCATCTTGGATTTTCTCTATGTGGAATGTGAGGTTCATAGCCAAGTCTTGATCGGTCCTTCAATCACCGACGCAAAGAATATGATCCTTGAAGGTTTGAATATCTTTAACCCTTTGATGTCTAGGTTGGCGAGTGTATCCCGGTGCGACGCTTCAACCAATCGCATTGCTCTTCCGGGGTGTAGACGATGTTTTCATTGAAATGGCTTCAAGGGTTTGTTGTAGATGATGGGATTGACAAATCTCCTAATTGAAAACCCTTCTTGCCTCTTGTACTCGTATGGGTTCTTCAATTCAATGTGGAGTGTTCTTGATATAGCGATCTTCATCGTCTCGCTAAGATATCATTTTGAGCGGACTCGGACGGTTCACCATCGGTGGAGAATTCTTCATACTTCTTTCCAAAGATCCAATCGGGTTTGATTGGTCTTTCAAATACAGTACTCTCGGCAAATCGCCTCATGACTAATTCATTTAGGAATGAATACTCCACCTTGTGCTTTGAGGGTAAGTCTTCGAATTAATCACTTCAAAGATGTGACCTTCCCCATGTAGCATCCACTTTGATTATTTCAAGTTGTTCTTCATCGACGAAGAATCAACTTCTTCAATAAGCACAAAGTCTTCGAGACGGAAACTCCTTCGTCTGTTGGTGGGATGCTTCTTCGGACGTTAGCAGATATCGTCTTGCTAATGCAAGATTCGGAGGAGACGCAACAATAGGTTCGGACGCGGTAGTCCTATGTTGGTCTTGGAGAGTTGATGGTGACATCTCCATAGTTGAGACTTCTTCACTTAACATTGTCTCCAACTCCTCCGCAAGCCGGGCATTGTCTTTCGAATCGCGGGCGTTTCTTCTTTGTTCATGCCCTCTGAAGTAGCTTGAGTAGATGCTCCTTTAGACGATCCAATGCCCTTTAAGCTTTCAAGAAGGATCCTTTCTCTTTCAGCATGAAGAAAAATAGAGACCCTCTTAGCCTCTTTCAGCGCTTTCTCATCGTCTGTCTCACTAATAATCACCGACGCAAGTTTTTGCTTCATTTTCTCCTTGCCTTTATGACCTTTTTAAGCGCAAGCTTTCTAGCTTTTGCCTTTTCTTTCGCTTCTCTTCGTCGTAAAGTATCTTCCACGGATTTGAACAGTTCAGACGATATATTCACCCCTTCATCTTCACTAGTGGATATCGTCTCGTCCTTTTATCTTAGCACTGATGTGCTTGATTCGATGGTCCTTTTCTTCTTCTTGAGGGGTTTTTCAAGATCATCCTCAAAAGGAACCTCAGAGATGATCACAGAAGGAGGAGGCTGAGGTTGGTTTAGTGTTTGGGCTTGTATTTGGGGTTCAGTTTGGGATTATGTTTTGGCTTGTGTTTCGGATGATGTTTGGGCTTGGGTTTGTGGCTTAGCAAGCTTGATGCGAGCTCTGTGTGGAGGGTCTTTAGTGATGGGTGAGAGAGGTATATCCTCTTTTTGTGAGTGAAGAAAGCCTGGTGCTAGATGCATCTTCGCAAAGGTGCTGGCTTTAACTTCCTTTCCCTCAGGGTGCCAAACAACATCAGTGGTGTCAAACCCCTGATTGATGATGATCTTCGAGAAGAGGGTGGCGTAGGGAATGCTACTCTTCCTACGAATATTGCGATTCTTCAGAACACTTATCCAATGATCAAGGATAAGGTGAGGAAGAATTTTCCTTGCTTTCCTCAGACAGTAGAAGATGCAAAATCTGTCTCGTAAACTTACATTGTCCCTCGAACCAGTCCTTGGTGTGAAGACATTGTAGAGGAGGTTATGGATAACTCTTCCAGAAGGAGCAAGATTTCCCGATCTGAAAGACTTGGGGTCTTCAGAGTTGGGTATCTTTACATAGAGCGTCTTATCTATGTGCTTCTCAGATTCATTCTTCATCCAGTTGGGGCTGTAGAAGCGCCTCTCGGCTTTGCAGTTTCCAGCCTCAGCAATAGAGTCCACCATGATGATGTACTCTTTGTTGTCTATGGTTCCAACGATACCATCATCAAACTCCTTGGCATCGCTCCAGAACTCGGCGTATGCCTCCATTAGCCATGGACCTCTCATCTCAGCAAACCCCATCCATCCGGTGTGGTCCAAAACCTTCACTATCCTTTCAGAGACACTTTCAAGAGCTTCCCTTGAAATCCACTTGCTTGGCAAGAACAGGTCTTGAGCGAAGAATGTGGTTTCATCAACTTTGGTAGGTTTGGTGTTCTTGGCGGCCATTGATATTTTGAAAATAGAGAATAAGCACTTAGTGAGTATTAAGGTTTAAAAAGTTCAAACAGTTGCAAATAGCAGTAAAGAATAAAAGAGTGAACTTTCAAGAGTATTTATAAAAAAAATAAAAATGGTTGTGATTCATCAGACGAAAGAGATTTCGAGAACTGCCCCTGATTTGACGTGTCCACATCATTGCCTTTTTAATGATTGATTTGACCTCTACAATTCGCGGCGCGTGCTTATCAATGTCCTAGAATAGTACAATAAATGATGGGCACATTTATTACTTCTTTTAATTTGTCCCTGCACACTTGAGATAAACTTATTAAACAGTAATAGTTGCGTCTGTTGAATTTTACCACAGTAACTATTCAACTTGATCAGACGCAATGTTTCGTCTTAACACGAAATAAAAATGCTGAGACGGAACAAACTTAACAACTTGCTCGAGGCGGAACAATTTTCAATCATTTAAAGAAATAATCCCAAGATTTTCCTTAATTAAATTGAAACGTGTTTAAATCTAATGCTTTAGTAAATATAACTGCCCATTGATAATCTGTTTTTACAAACTGTATATTGAAAATACCTTTTTGGACATAGCCTCTTATAAAATGAAAACGAATTTCAATATGTTTAGCTTTTGAATGCTGAATAGGATTTTTGCTAAGATTAATTGCCGGTGTTATCACAAAAATCTTGGTATATGATTTTCAAACTGGAGTAATCTTCAAGTTGATGTTTTATCCATAGTAATTGTGAGCAACACCCTGCCGCAACAATATACTCTGCTTCAGTTGTTGAGAGTGCAATGGAATTTTGTTTCTTGCTTGACCAAGAAATTAGTGATGATCCAAGGAATTGGCATCCACCACTTGTGCTTTTTCTCTCCACCTTGTCTCCAGCATAATCCGCATCACATAAGCCTCTCAAACTAAAATCATTATTTTTCTTATAAAACAAAGAGAGATCAGTTGTTCCAACAAGATATCTAAGAATTCTCTTTACAGCTTGTAAGTGAGATTCTTTAGGGTCGATTGAAATCTAGCACATGAGACAGACACTAAACATAATGTCAGGTCCTTTAGTTAAATAAAGGAGTGAGCCAATCATACCTCGTATACCGTCGATTAACAGACTTACCCGACTAAATCCTTGTTGAGATTTGCTCAGACGAATGCATTGGTGTCTTCATAGGCTTGACATTCTCCATCTTGAACTTCTTAATAAGCTCCTTTGTGTATTTTCGGTGATGGATGTAGATTCCTTCTTTAAATCGCTTGATTTGAAGTCTAGAAAGAACTTCAATTCTCCCATCATGCTCATTTCAAACTCATCTGCATTATCTTTGAAAAATCCTTGCATAGAGAATCATTAGTAGCTCCAAAGCCTATATCGTCTACATAAATTTGGATTATAATAAAGTCTTTTGAAACACTTTTCTTGAAGAGAGTTGTATCAACCTTTCCTCTTGAAAAACCATTTTTAAGAAGAAAGGAACTGAGTCTATCGTACCAAGCTCTAGGAGCTTGTTTAAGACCATACAATGCTTTCTTGAGTTTAAAAACATGATCTGGTTGAGACAAACTTTCAAAGCCAGGAGGTTGTTTTACATACACTTCTTCTTCAATAAAACCATTTAGAAAAGCACTTTTTACATCCATTTGATATAGGACGATATTCTTGTGAGCAGCAAAAGCAAGTAATATTCTAATAGCTTCTAATCTAGCTACAGGAGCAAAGGTTTCTGTAAAATCAATACCTTCTTGTTGATTATACCTTTGTGCTACTAACCTTGCTTTGTTTCTTACTACTTTTCCGAACTTCATCAAGCTTATTTTCGAACACCCATCTGGTTCCAATGATGCTTTTGTTCTTTGGTCTTTCGACTAGTGTCCACACATCATTTCTTGTGAACTGATTGAGTTCTTCTTCCATAGCCAAGATCAATCGTTGTCTTGAAGAGCATCTTCAACATTCTTTGGTTCTATGCTTGATACAAGAGCATATCCAGACGATTCCTTTAGCCTTGATCTAGTTACAACACCTTGATTCCTATCTCCAATGATGAGATCTTGATTGTGGTTAGATGCAAACTTCCATGATCTTGTAGGTGCTTCATCACTTTGTTGATGAGACTGAGACGAAGAGGGTTAAATGCGTGTGTCTATCGTCTGTTCTTGTTTGTCGACCTTTGTTTATCATTTTGACCAGAAGGGTTAACCTGCAAATTTTCAAACAAGTTTTCTAGGTCTGATATTTCTTTATCAGCCTTTGAGTTATCTTGGAACTTTATATGAATTGATTCCTCTACAACTTGCTTCTTAGAGTTAAAAACTCTATAAGCTTTAGATGTGTTGGAATATCCAAGAAAGATTCCTTTTACCACCTTTGAATTAAACTTGCCAAGTTGATCTTTGGTGTTCAAGATAAAGCATTCGCATCAAAAGGATGGAAATAAGAGATGTTGGGTCTTCTTCCTTTCCATAGTTCATATGAAGTCTTAGTCAATATTGGTCTTATCAATATTCTATTTTGAATATAGCAGGAAGTATTAACTGCTTTTGCCCAATAATATTTAGGGAGAGAGCTTTCATGCAACATTGTTCTAGCCATTTCTTGTAAAGTACGATTTTTCCTTTCCACAACTCCATTTTGTTGAGGAGTTCTTGGAGGCGAAAAATTGTGAAATATACCATTTTCAAAACAAAAGGCTTTGAACTCAGAATTTTCAAATTGTTCCATGATCGCTCTTTAGGAGCCTTGCAATACATATTCCTTTTTCTTTTTGAACACGTTTATAGAATATTTCAAAGACCTTGAATGACTCATGTTTATGGTCTAGGAAGTATACCCATGTGAATCTCGTATAATCATCTACAATGACAAATCCATATCTCTTCCCTCCAAGACTTTCAGTCTGAGTGGGTCCAAAGAGATTAATGTGTAACAGTTCTAATGGTCTTGTCGTGGAAACAACATTTTTTGATTTGAAAGAATCTTTGAGTTGTTTCCCATGCTGACAAGATTCACACAGACGATTGGTTTTCCAAGATATTTTTGGCAAACCTTTTACGAGATCCTTTTTAGAAATTTTTGAAATATACTTGAGACTTAAATGTCCAAGCTTTTTGTACCAAATATCTCGTTCATCGTCTGCTGAAATCAAACATGTTACATTTTGATCACTCAGGTCAGAAAGGCAAACCTCATAAAGGTTATTCTTTCTTTTCCCAATAAAAAGAATGGTTTTATCTTTGTTTCTGACTATACATTCATCAGAGTTAAAGGCTACTTCATATTCACTGTCACAAAATTGACTTATGCTAAGTAGATTAAAGTTAAGACCTTTAACATATGATACGTTCTGGATAAGAGTATTGGGTGTCTTACCAACAGTCCCAATGCCAAGAATTTTACCTTTTCCAGAACCGTATGAGACAGACCCTTTACTTGGTCTGAGATCTTGGAACATAGACAGGTCTCCCGTCATGTGTCGTGAGCAACCACTGTCCAGGCACCAGCTGGAAGTCTTGTCTCTTCCCATTAAGGATATCTGCAACAGGAACAATAAGTGACTTTGGTACCCAAATCTTTTTGGGTCCTTTCTTGTTAGTTACAAAAGGCTTCTTTTTGTTTTTAGCCTTTTTGTAGTTATTTGGAACCTTGTTGTAGTTCCTCTTCTTTTTATCAAACGAAACAGGTTTGTTTTTATTTTAAATCTCATCTCCTTAATATAACCAAGTCCACTTTTATCATTGGGTGATCTCCCATATTTTAAGATATTTTCAAGAATGGAGGATCCCTTTGTAAACTTGATTAGATCATTAAGAAGGGACTCATTTTCTTTCTTTAATCTTTCGATTTCAAGAATGAAAATGTCCTTTTCAGACTCAGACGAAACATCACTTGATACTTTCTTATCTAGAAACTCTATTTCAGTTTTCAAAACTGCATTTTCTTTCAAAGCTTGTCTCAGCTTGGTTTTGCAAGTTTTGTATTGCTTAGCAATAAAATGAGAGTGAGCTAGAAGAGTATCGTATGATATTTCTTCTGATTCTGATTCAGATTCAAAAAGAGAAGAGGATGAAGAAGTTTCATTGAGATCTACCTCTGTTGAGACATCGTCTCCAGCCATGAGACAGATATTTGCTGTTTCTTCTTCTTCAGATGATTCCTCTGGACTTTCACTGTCAAGATCTTCCCAAGTCAGTAAGCTCTTTTTCTTTTTGTCTTTTCTAGAGCTCCACCTCTTTTCAATCTGGGACATTCTGATCTCATATGTCCCGGTTTTCTACATTCATAGCACACTATCTCTGTGCTTTCTTCTTTGGTTGATGACTTCTCAGGGAACTTCTTCTCCTTTTTCTTGAAGAAGCGCTGGCCTCTGCCTTTCTTCATCATCATCCTTTTAAATCGTCTGGCCATGAGAGAGATTTCGTCTTCAGACGAATCATCAGACGATTCAGATTCGGTTGAATCTGCCTTCAGAATCTTCATTTTCTTTTTACTGTCCTTCTTGACAAAATCTTCTTTAGGAGTGGTGTCTACAGACGAGAGAGCTATAGGCTCTTGAACTTTGATCTTGTCTCTTTTGCACAAGAGTACCTCATGTACTCTCAAAGCTCCTATCAACTCGTCAAGAGTCAACGTCTTCATATCACGACCGACTGAGATGGCAGTGGACAAAGCTTCCCATGGAGGAGGAAGACTATCCAATATCTTCATGTTATTTTGAGCTTTGGTGAAGGTAATATCCGGTATGAGTGAGTCCATTCAATATTGTTTGGAATCTACCAAACATCATATCGATTGATTCTCCTTTCTTCATAGAGAACATCTCATATTCTCTTTGAAGTGTAGCGGCTGCCCTCATGCGCACATCCTCTGTTCCTTCATAGGAAATTTTGAGGGCATCCCAAAGTTCTTTAGCTGTTTTATAAGCACAGAACCTGTTGTATTCTGTTCTAGATAATGCACACATGATAGCATATCTAGCTTTGTTATTGAGTTCCATAACAGAGAATTCTTCATTACCCCATTCAACCTCAGGTTTGACAATAGGGATGTTTCCTTGGATTATGATGTTCCACAACTTTGTACTATGTGGATTTGATGTACATCTCCATACGATCTCGCTTGATAAGGGTAGTCATCACTAGAAACGTCGGTGGCTTGTTCATGGATGATCCTCCAGATAAGAACGAAGGTCCTTGAGACTCCATCTAGGATCTTTTCCTCTAGCAGCTGTAAAGCGCTCAACCCTTAGAGGCTGAGCTCTGATACCAAACTGTAAAAGATAAACATAAGAAGGGGGGTTGAATTGTGTTAATTAAAAAAAAATTATTCCTTTCGTCTGTGGGTTTTAAATCTGTTCAGACGAAACAATGTTTGTGTTGAAATTTTGATTTTAATAAACAAATGTTATATTATGATTATCCCCTGTTAGTTGAGCAGACGAAACATATAAACACAGATCTTTTTATACTGGTTTGTCTATTCTAGACTACGTCCAGTTACTCAGCAAACACTGAGTTTTCACTACAAACCGTGAAAAGGTTACAAGTATTATTTGAACCCAGCCACTTCTGGCTATTACAAGATATTCTTTGCTCTGACCTTCTCGAGGCTAAACTAACAAGGTATTCTTTGAACCCGTCCTCCTGAGGCTAAAACAAGAGGTATTCTTTGGAACACAGCCTCCTCAAGCTAAAATGCCACACAAGTGGACTTTGAAAGGTGTTTTAAAAACAAAGATTTATCCTCTTCGCAGAGAGGGTTTTACAATGGAGTTCTAATATCAGACTTGAGCGAATTCTTAGATGAAGGATAGAGATAAGCGTATTCGCCAACTGATTCTTGAAGCTGTGAAGTCCTTTTATAGGCATCTTCTTCAAATAACCGTTAGACTCATTTGAATGTCGTTGAGAGTCGTTGAGAAATCTTCTAGAGAGCTTTCCAAAAAGGTTGTCAGTTATACTTGATTGATTGATGAGAGTCGCAGCGGATATAACGGACTAGGTTGTGTGCAGTACTACTTCTGACTTGTACAGAGATGTGACAAAAAGATGAATACCTTTTTGACTTGGGTGTGTAAGCTCGAATCCCCATACTGATCTTGGATGCTTCTCATGAGTATATCTTTAGATTTCAAAACTTGGCGCGAAAGACTCAACTTGACTTCAGCTTTTGGATAGACGATATGATTCTTGATCTTGATTGTTGTTGTTTCGTCTCATCTATCGTCTTAGACTTCGTTCTTTGGAAAGACGAAAGACTTAAGCTTGAGTAGTCCTCTTCCGTCTGTGCATGTATCGTCTGATGACTTGGCTTTTTGACTGACGCAGAAATTCTTCTTTGAAGGATCTCGTTCCGTCTGTGATGGTTTCATCTTAGCAAGTCTTAGGTAGCTTGGTTTCGTCTGTCTTGTAATTAATCAAAATCTTGAGACGTTAATCATTCTTGATCTAACACTATTCAACTTGATCAGCTTGATGTTTCGTCTTAACACGAAATAATGTACGAGACGGAACAAATTTAACAAAACGCTCAAGACGAACAATTTTCAATCATTTAAAGAAATAATTCCAAGATTTTCCTTAATGAAATTGAAACGTGTTTCGTCTAATGCTTTAGTAAATATATCTGCCCATTGAAAATCTGTTTTCACAAACTGTATATTGAAAATACCTTTTTGTACATAGTCTCTTATAAAATGAAAACGAATTTCAATATGTTTAGCTTTTGAATGCTGAATAGGATTTTTGCTAAGATTGATTGCACTAGTGTTATCACAAAATACTGGTATATGATTTTCAAACTTGGAGTAATCTTCAAGTTGATG
The DNA here is from genome assembly GCA_026586105.1 of Hylodesmum podocarpum. NCBI lineage: Eukaryota > Viridiplantae > Streptophyta > Magnoliopsida > Fabales > Fabaceae > Hylodesmum > Hylodesmum podocarpum. Next base: position 9,826,837 of record JALJEV010000131.1, read on the forward strand.
TTTTATCCATAGTAATTGTGAGCAACACCTGCCGCAGCAATATACTCTGCTTCGGTTGTTGAGAGTGCAATGGAGTTTTGTTTCTTGCTTGACCAAGATATTAGTGATGATCCAAGAAATTGGCATCCACCACTTGTGCTTTTTCTCTCCACTTTGTCTCCAGCATAATCCGCATCACAAAAGCCTCTTAAACTGAAATCACTATTTTTCTTATAAAATAAAGAGAGATCAGTTGTACCAACAAGATATCTAAGAATTCTCTTTATAGGTGAGATGCTTTAGGGTCAGATTGAAATCTAGCACATAGACAGACACTAAACATAATGTCGTCTGCTGCATGATTAAATAAAGGAGTGAGCCAATCATACCTCATATCTTGTCGATCAGAGACTTACGACTAAATCCTTGTTAAGATTTGCTCCAGACAAATGCATTGGGGTCTTCATAGGCTTGACATTCTCCATCTTGAACTTCTTAATAAGTTCCTTTGTGTATTTTTGTTGATGAATGTAGATTCCTTCTTTCGTCCGCTTGATTTGAAGTCCTAGAAAGAACTTCAATTCTCCCATCATGCTCATTTCAAACTCATCCTGCATTATCTTTGAAAAATCCTTGCACAGAGAATCATTAGTAGCTCTAAAGACTATATCGTCTACATAAATCTGGACTATAATAAAGTCTTTAGAAACGCTTTTCTTGAAGAGAGTTGTATCAACCTTTCCTCTTGAAAAACCATTTTTAAGAAGAAAAGTTCTGAGTCTATCATACCAAGCTCTGGGAGCTTGTTTAAAACCATACAGTGCTTTCTTAAGTTTGAAAATGTGATTAGGTTGAGATGAACTTTCAAAACCAGGAGGTTGTTTTACATAAACTTCTTCTTCAATGAAACCGTTTAGAAAAACACTTTTTACATCCATTTGATATAGGACGATATTCTTGTGAGCAGCAAGAGCAAGTAATATTCGATTGCTTCTAATCTAGCTACAGGTGCAAAAGTTTTACGTAAAATCAATACCTTCTTGTTGATTATACCCTTGTGCTACTAACCTTGCTTTGTTTCTTACCACTTTTCAGCTTCATCAAGCTTGATTTGAACACCCATCTGGTTCCAATGATGTTTTTATTCTTTGGTCTTTCAACTAGAGGTCCATACATCATTCCTTGTGAACTGATTAAGTTCTTCTTCCATAGCAAGATCCAATCGTTATCTTGAAGAGCATCTTAAACATTCTTTGGCTCTATGTTTGATACAGAGAGCATATCCAGGCGATTCCTTTAGCTTTGATCTAGTTAGAACACCTTGATTCCTATCTCCAATGATAAGATCTTGAGTGTGATTAGATGCAAACTTCCATGATCTTGCAGGTGCTTGATCTCTTTTTCTTGATGAGTATTAGGACGAAGAGGGTTAAAGTCTGTGCTCCTATCGTTTGCTCTTGTTTAAAGTCGACCCTTGTTTATCATGTTGACCAGAAGGGTTAATCTGCAAATTATCAAACAAGTTTTCTAGGTCTGATATTTCTTTATCAGCCTTTGAGTTATCTTGGAACTTTACATGAATTGATTCCTCTACAACTTGCGTCTTAGAGTTAAAAACTCTATAGGCCTTAGATGTGTTGGAATATCCAAGAAAGATTCCTTTTACCACCTTTGAATCAAACTTGCCAAGTTGATCTTTGGTGTTTAAGATAAAGCATTCGCATCCAAAAGGATGGAAATAAGAAATGTTGGGTCTTCTTCCTTTCCATAGTTCATATGGAGTCTTATTCAATATTGGTCTTATCAATATTTGTTTTGAATATAAGAAGGAAGTATTAGCTATTACTTGCCCAATAATATTTAGGGAGAGAGCTTTCATGCAACATAGTTCTAGCCATTTCTTGTAAAGTACGATTTTTCCTTTCCACAACTCCATTTTGTTGAGGAGTTCTTGGAGATGAAAAATTGTGAAATATATTGTTTTCAAAACAAAAGGCTTTGAACTCAGAATTTTCAAGTTTCGTTCCATGATCACTCTTCTGAGACACAATACATATTCCTTTTTCTTTTTGAACACGTTTATAGAATATTTCAAAAACCCTGAATGATTCATGTTTATGGGCTAGGAAGTATACCCATGCAAATCTAGTATAGTCATCTACAATGACAAATCCATATCTCTTCCCTCCAAGACTTTCAGTCTGAGTGGGTCCAAAGAGATCAATGTGTAACAGTTCTAGCGGTCTAGTCGTGGAAACAACATTTTTTGATTTGAAAGAAGCTTTGAGTTGTTTCCCATGCTGACAAGATTCACATGAGACGATTGGTTTTCCAAGATATTTTTGGCAAACCTTTTACGAGATCCTTTTTAGAAATTTTTGAAATATACTTGAGACTTAAATGTCAAGCTTTTTGTGCTAAATATCTCGTTTCATCTCGAAATCAAACATGTTACATTCGATCACTTAGGACAGAAAGACAAACCTCATAAAGGTTATTCTTTCTTTTCCCAATAAAAAGAATGGATTTATCTTTGTTTTTGATTATACATTCATCAGAGTTAAAAGCTACTTCATATCCACTATCACAAAATTGACTTATGCTAAGTAGATTGAAGTTAAGACCTTTAACATATGATACGTTGTGGATAAATGTATTGGGTGTCTTACCAACAGTCCCAATGCCAAGAATTTTACCTTTTCCAGAACCGTATGAGACAGACCCTTTACTTGGTCTGAGGTCTTGGAACATAGACAGGTTTCCCGTCATGTGTCGTGAGCAACCACCTTTGTCCAGTGCCGAACTTGAAGTCTTGTCTCTTCCCATTATGGATATCTACAACAGGAACAATAAGTGACTTTGGTACCCAAATCTTTTTGGGTCCTTTCTTGTTAGTTATAAAAGACTTCTTTTTGTTTTTATCCTTTTTGTAGTTATTGGGAACTTTGTTGTAATTCCTCTTCTTTTTATCAGACGAAACAGGTTTGTTTTTATTTTCATCTGTCTCCTTAACATAACCAAGTCCACTTTTATCATTAGGTGATCTCCTATATTTTAAAATATTTTCAAGAATGGAGGATCCCTTTGTAAACTTGGTTAAGTCATTGAGTAAGGACTCATTCTCTTTCTTTAATCTTTCGATTTCAAGAATGAAAATGTCCTTTTCAGACTCAGACGAAACATCATTTGATACTTTCTTGTCTAGTAACTCAATTTCAGATTTCAAAACTGCATTTTCTTCCAAGGTTTGTCTCAGCTTGGTTTTGCAAGTTTTGTATTGCTGAGCAATAAAGTGGGAGTGAGCTAGAAGAGTATCATATGACATTTCTTCTGATTCTGACTCAGACTCAGAAGAAGAGGATGAAGAAGTTTCATTGTAACTTACCTCTGTTGAGACATGGTCTCTAGCCATGAAGCAGATGTTTGCTGTTTCTTCTCCTTCAGAGGATTCCTCTGAGCTTTCACTGTCAAGGTCTTCCCAAGTCAGTAAGCTCTTCTTTCCTTTATCTTTTCTAGAGCTCCACCTCTTTTTCAGTCTAGGACATTCTGACCTCATATGTCCCGGTTTCCTGCATTCATAGCACACAATCTCTGTGCTTTCTTCTTTGGTTGATGACTTCTTTGGTTGATGACTTCTTAGGGATAAAAATTGTAAAAGATAAACACAAGAAGGGGGGTTGAATTGTGTTAATTATAAAATTTTATCCCTTTCGTGTGTGAGTTTCCAAAGGGTTCAGACGAAACAACGTTTGTATTGAAAGATTGATTTTAATATGCAAACGTTAGAGTACGATTATCCCCAGTTAGTTAAACAGACGAAACAAATAAAAATGAGTATTTTTATACTGGTTCGTTTATTCAAGACTACGTCCAGTTACCCAGCAACCACTGAGTTTTCACTACAAACCGTGAAAAGGTTTACAAGTATTGTTTGAACCCAGCCACTTCTGGCTATTACAAGATATTCTTTGCTCCCAGCCTTCTCAGGTTAAACTACCTAGGTATTCTTTGAACCCAACCTCCACAGGCTAATACAAAGGTATTCTTTGGAACACAGTCTCCTTAGGCTAAAACTGCCACACAAGTGGACTTTGAAAGATGTTTGAAAAACAAGTATTTTCTTCTTTGTAGAGAGGGTTTTACAATGAAGTTCTTAGTTCAAATTTGAGCGAATTCTCAGACGATGAAAAAGATAAGCGTATTCGCCAATTGATTCTTGATGTTGTGAAGTCCTTTTATAGGCATCTTCTTCAAATAGTCGTTAGACTCATTTGAATGTCGTTGAGAGTCGTTGAGAAATCTTCTAGAGAGCTTTCCAAAAAGGTTGTCAATTGTACTTGATTGATTGATACGAGTCGCGAGCGGATATAGCGGACTAGGTTGTGCGCAGTACTATTTCTGACTTGTACAGAGATGTGACAAAAGGTGAGGACCTTTTTGACTTTGGTGTGTAAGCTCGAATCCCTATACTGATCTTGGATGCTTCTCGTGAGTACTTCTTCAGATTTGAAATCTTGGTGCGAATGACTCAACTTGACTTCAGCTTTTAGATAGACGATATGTTTATTCAGTCTTCAGTTGTTGTTTTGTCTTATCCTATCGTCTTAAGACTTCACTCTTTGGACAGACGAAGGGCTTTAGCTTGAGTAGTCCTCTTTCGTCTGTGCATGTATCGTCTGATGGCTTGTCTTTTGGATGAGATGTAGAATTTCATCTTTGAAGGGTCTCGTTCGTTCGTCTTTGGTTTCGTCTTAGCAAGTCTTGGGTAGCTTGGTTTCGTCTGTCTTGTAATTAATCAAAATCTTGAGACGTTAATCATCCTTGATCTAACAATCTCCCCCTTTTGATGATTACGAGACCATACCACGAAAATCTGCACAAGACATGGTTAGACAGAAACAAACAGTCTTAAAAAGTCAGATTGACATCAAGACGATGTTTTCTGAATAATACCTCTTTATAAAGGATTGTTACATCAATGCGATGTAATCTTTGTACATTATTACATTGGTATAGACAGAAAACCAATAAAGAATAACCAATAAAGATTTACAATGTATTTTCTATACTAAAAGGAATAAATAAATAAAATATATTGATACAAGTATAATTGAGTCCCCTTCAGACGATGCTCCTTGCTCTTGCTTGCTCGCTCCCCCTCAGACGAAGCGCTTTATCCTGTTTGCTCCCCCTCAGACAATGCTTTCCCCTTGTACCATTCTTCTTTCCCTTGGGTTATCTTCTTTTCTCTCCCCCTTGGGCTGTGAATCATCAAAACATGTTCATTAAGAAGGTTTTGGCTTCTTGTTAAGCAGGGTCATCACAATGTCCTTTAGCTGCTGCACTTCAGACGATAGAGAAGCTTGATTTTCTTCAAGTTCCCGGTTCTTTGCTTTCAAGTGCCCGCAATCCTCTTCTAAGGCATCATACTTGCGCTTCAGAGTCTTATACTCCTCAGCTTCTTGAATATCAGCCTCAGCAACCTCAACTTTGCAATCAACCTCCACCATATCATCAAAATGTACCATTGGTGTTTGAGGTTCTTCCATGATAGGTGTAGTGTCATCAATGATGAGCACTGTTGGAGTCTTCTTCAGACACAATGTGAAAAGTGGAAGAGTGAGGTAAGCCGTGAAGTTCCGTTCCCATTGCCATGAGTAGATGTTTGTTGGAACAGAGACTTCAAGATCTGGATGTTGCTCAGAAGGAAGTGTATAAGCGAAAGCTCCACCAGGAAACACCCTGCCACATATGGTAGAATCCTCATCAAATGAGGTTCCAGAGCAAAACTGTGAAGTGGCTTCATGATCTTCTATCATCCGTTGTATCTTTGGATTGATAGGGCTTGAGGCTTGAGCTTGTATTGCCTTGAGGTGCGCATAAGCAGCAGACGGAAGGAGTTTGGAGACGTGCCTTGCATATTTGAAGGTTCTGGGGACAGACGGTACTTTCTTCTCTTTGCCCTTAGCTAAAAACTTGACCAAACATGGTCGTTTTCAGTCTAAGATGATTGTGTACTTTGTTTTGTCTGACACCAGCGAAGAGAACTATGATCCCACCATGAAGGGACAATATCTCTTATCCTTCTTAGCTTGACGATCAATATGATAGAAGGAAACCTCTCTTTCCTTGGCTTCCCTTCTATAAGCACCAGCTAACAACTTGAAGGTCAAGTTGTAGTCTTCCGGTAGAGCGTGAGCGAACTCTTCAGGGTCTTCATATTCGTTGAGGAGGATGGAGTAACGAGGGTTGATCCTGGAGCAGTGGGGTCTCGTCCAAGGGAGCACAATTCCTAGAGAATGTCCTAGACCGACATACTCTGTTTGGTTGAGTAGAATTGTGAAAGGCATTGGATCATGGCGATCTATGGCGTCAAGATGCCAATGTGTGCACTCTTTCGGCTCATAGATGGTAGAGTGTGCGTCTCCATATCTACAGTGATGGAATACAGGCGCATTGATCTCATACCGAACCTTCCACTTGGTGTTTTCTCTATGTGGGATGTGAGGTTCATAGCCAAGTGCTGGTCCTTCAATCACCGACGCAACAATATGATCCTTGTATGCTTGAATATTTTCTAAACCCTTGATGTCTAGGTTGGCCAGTATGTCCCAAAGGCGTACGCCGGACCAATTGCGTTGCTCTGCAGGGTGTAGATGGTGTCTTCGTTGAAATCCACCGGCTTCAAGGATTTGTTGTGTAGAAAGGGATTTACAAATCTCCTTAGTTGAAAACCCTTCTTTCCTCTATACAGATATGGGTTCTTCAACTCTATGTAAGGAGTATCCCTTATGTATAGGTCTTCATTGTCTGCCAAGATTTTTGTTGCAGACTCAGACGATTCAGCTTCAGTGGAGAATTCTTCAATCTTCTCTCCAAAGATCCAGTCAGGTTTGACCGGTTTCTCAGCACAGGTGCTTGCAGCAAAGTTCCTCATGACTAATCCGTTTAGGAACGAATAGTCCACCTTGTGCTTTGGGGGTAAATCTTCTGGATTAATCACCTCGGCGTGTGATCTTCCCCATGTGGCATCCACCTTTATAATTTCAAGTTGTTCTTCATCAGACGAAGAATCAACTTCTTCAATCAGCACATAGTTTTCAGACGGAATCTCCTTCGTCTGTTGGTGGAATGTTTCCTCGGACGCTTGACGAGTAGCGTCGTGCGAAGATGCGTTCAGCGGAGACGCAACTATAGGATCAGACGCAATTGTCCTATGTTGGTCTTGGAGTGTTGATGGAGATACTTCCATAGTAGAAACTTCTTCATTCAGTATAGTTTCCAACTCCTCCGCAAGTTGGGCATTATCTTTCTGGATCTGGGCAGTTTCTTCACTATTCATGCCCTCTGAGGTTGCTGGAGCAGATGCAGCCTCAGACGATCCAATGCCACGAACGCTATCGAGAAAGATTCTTTCTCTCTCGGCATGAAGCAGTATGGAGACTCTCTTGGCCTCTTTCAACATTCTTTCTTCGTCTGTCTCACCAACTATGACAGATGCAAGTTTCTGCTTCATCTTTTCCTTGCCCTTAGCAGCCTTTTCAAGAGCAAGTTTTCTAGCTCTTGCCTTTTCCTCTGCTTCTTTCTTCTGCTTCTCTTCGTCTGTGAATATCTTCTCAGACAGAACATGTTCAGACGATATGTTGACCCCTTCATCTTCACTAGGGGATATCATCTGACTTTTTGACTTGGCACCAATGTGCTTGATTCTGATTGTTCTTTTCTTCTTCTTGAGCGGTTCCTCAGGAACGTCTTCGAAGGGGACATCAGTGACAGTTACTGGTGGAGGAGGAGGTGGAAGTGTTTGGATTTATTTTTGGGGTTCTGTTTGGGATGGTGTTTCGACTTGTGTTTGGGGTTGTGTTTTGGTTTGTGTTTCGGACGGTGTTTGGGCTTGTGTTTGTGGCTTAGCACGCTTGATGCGAGCTCTGTGAGGAGGGTCTTTGGTGATGGGTGAGAGAGGTACAACCTCTTTTTGTGAATGGAGGAGGGAGCCTGGCGTTAGATACATCTTCGCAAAGGTGCTGGCTTTAACCTCCTTTCTCTCAGGGTGATAAACCACACCAGCAGTATCAAACCCTTGATTGATGATGATCTTTGTGAAGAGGGTGGCATAGGGAATGCTGCTCTTCCTTCGTATGTTGCGGTTCTTCAACGCACTTATCCAGTGGTCAAGGATAATGTGCGGAAGGCTCATCCTTGCTTTCCTCAGACAGTAAAAGATACAAAATCTGTCTCGAGTACTCACATTGTCCCTTGAGCCAGTCCTTGGCGTGAAGACATTGAAGAGAAGATTGTGGATGATTCTGGCGGTTGGACAGAGGTTCCCTGACCTGAAGAACTTGGGGTCTTCAGTGTCATGGATCTTCGCGTAGATGAGTTTATTCACATGCTCCTCGGACTTAATCTTCATCCAATCAGGGCTATAGAAACGCCCCTCGGCCTTGTAGTTGCCAGCCTCAGCAATGGAGTCTACCGTGATGATGTACTGTTTGTTGTCTATGGTACCAACAATACCATCTTCGAATTCTTTGGCGTCGCTCCAGAATTCGGCATAGGCCTCCATCAGCCATGGGCCTCTCATCTCAGCAAAACCCATCCATCCAGTGTGGGTCAGAATCTTGGCAACTCTTTCAGAGATGCCTTCAACAGTTTCCCTTGATATCCACTTGCTCGGCAAGAACAAGTCTTGAGCGAAGAAAGTGGCTTCAGTAGCTTTGGTAGCTTTGGTGTTCTTGGCGGCCATTGTCGATATTTGAAAAAAAAAAGAATAAGAACTTAGTGAGTATTTAGGTTTGGAAAGTTCAAAAGATTGCAAATTGTGGTAAAGAATAAAAAGAGTGAACTTTCAAGAGTATTTATAGGCAAAGATAAAAACGGTTGTGATTCTTGACGAAAGAGATTTTGGAAACTGCCCCTGATTTGACGTGTCCACATCATTGCCTTTTCAATAATTGATTTGACCTCTGCAATTCACGGCGCGTGCCTATCAATGTCCTAGAATAGTGCAATAAATGACAGACACATTTATTACTTCTTTTAATTTGTCCCTGCACACTTGAGATAAACTTGTTAAACAAGATACTTGATTAAATCTGTTGAATTTTACCACAGTAACTATTTGTAAAAGATAAACACAAGAAGGGGGGTTGAATTGTGTTAATTAAAAAAAAATTATTCCTTTCGTCTGTGGGTTTTAAATCTGTTCAGACGAAACAATGTTTGTATTGAAATTTTGATTTTAATAAACAAATGTTATATTATGATTATCCCCTGTTAGTTGAGCAGACGAAACATATAAACACAGATATTTTTACACTGGTTCGTCTATTCTAGACTACGTCCAGTTACTCAGCAAACACTGAGTTTTCACTACAAACCGTGAAAAGGTTACAAGTATTATTTGAACCCAGCCACTTCTGGCTATTACAAGATATTTTTTGCTCTCAGCCTTCTCAGGCTAAACTAACAAGGTATTCTTTGAACCCAGCCTCCACAGGCTAAAACAAGAGGTATTCTTTGGAACACAGCCTCCTCAGGCTAAAATGCCACACAAGTGGACTTTGAAAGGTGTTTTAAAAACAAAGATTTATCCTCTTCGCAGAGAGGGTTTTACAATGGAGTTCTAATATCAGACTTGAGCGAATTCTTAGATGAAGGATAAAGATAAGCGTATTCGCCAACTGATTCTTGAAGCTGTGAAGTCCTTTTATAGGCATCTTCTTCAAATAGCCGTTAGACTCATTTGAATGCCGTTGAGAGTCGTTGAGAAATCTTCTAGAGAGCTTTCCAAAAAGGTTGTCAGTTGTACTTGATTGATTGATGAGAGTCGCAGCGGATATAGCGGACTAGGTTGTGTGCAGTACTACTTCTGACTTGTACAGAGATGTGACAAAAAGATGAATACCTTTTTGACTTGGGTGTGTAAGCTCGAATCCCCATACTGATCTTGGATGCTTCTCATGAGTATATCTTTAGATTTCAAAACTTGACGCGAAAGACTCAACTTGACTTCAGCTTTTGGATAGACGATATGATTCTTCAGTCTTTAGTTGTTGTTGTTTCGTCTCATCCTATCGTCTTAGACTTCGTTCTTTGGACAGATGAAGGACTTAAGCTTGAGTAGTCCTCTTCCATCTGTGCATGTATCGTCTGATGACTTGGCTTTTTGACAGACGCAGAAATTCTTCTTTGAAGGGTCTCGTTCCGTCTGTGCTGGTTCCGTCTTAGCAAGTCTTGGGTAGCTTGGTTTCGTCTGTCTTGTAATTAATCAAAATCTTGAGACGTTAATCATTCTTGATCTAACAATCTCCCCCTTTTTGATGATTACAGACCATACCACGAAAATTTGCACAAGACATGGTTAGACAGAAACAAACAGTCTTAAAAAGCCAGATTGACATCAAGACGATGTTTTCTGAATAATACCTCTTTATAATAGATTGTTACATCAATGTGATGTAATCTTTATACATTATTACATTGGTATAAACAGAAAACCAATAAAGAGTTACATTTGTAAGCTGTACTAAAGAATTACAAGTATAAGTTAAAAAAAATGACTCCCCCTCAGACGATGCTTGCTCTTTGAATGCTTGCTCCTTGAACGCTTGCTTCCCCTCAGACGAAGCTTTTTCTTATACTCTGTTCGCTCTGTTCGCTCCACCTTAAACGTTGCTTTCCCCTTGTACCTATCTTCTTTCCCTTGGGCTCTTCTATTCTCCCCCTTGGGCTGTAAATCATCAAAAGATGATCAAGAAGAAGGCTTTTGCTTTTTGTTGAGCAGGGTCATCACAATGTCTGTTAGCTGCTGCACTTGAGACGATAGAGAAGCTTGATTTTCTTCAAGTTCTCTGTTCTTTGCTTTCAAGTGCCCTTAATCCTCTTCCAAAGCATCATATTTACGTTTCAGAGTTTTATACTCCTCAGCTTCTTGAATATTAGCCTCAGCATCCTCAACTTTGTCATCAACCTCTACCATATCATCAAAGTGTACCATTGGTGTTTGAGGTTCTTCCACTATAGGAGTAGTGTCATCAATGATGAGCACTGTTGGAGTCTTCTTCAGACGCAATGTGAAATATGGAAGAGTGAGGTAAGCCGTGAAGTTCCGTTCCCATTGCCATGTGTAATGCTTTGCTGGAACAGAAACTTCCAGATCTGGATGCTCCTGGGATGGGTGAGTGTATGCATAAGCTTCACCAGGAAACACCCTGCCACAGACGGTAGAATCTTCATCAAATGAAGCTCCAGAGCAAAACTGTGAAGTGGCTTCATGATCTTCTATCATCCGTTGTATCTTTGGATTGATAGGACTTGAGGCTTGAGCTTGGATTGCTTTGAGGTGCGCATCTACAGCAGACGGAAGGAGTTTGGAGATATGCCTTGCGAATTTGAAGGTCCTGGGTACAGACGGTACTTTCTTTTCTTTTCCCTTAGCCAAAAACTTGACCAGGCATGGTCTTTTTCGGTCTAAGACTATTGTGTACTTTGTTTCATCTGACACCAGTGAAGAGAACTGTGAACCCACCATGACAGGGCAGTATCTCTTGTCCTTCTTAACATGACGAACAATATGAAAGAAAGAGGCTTCTCTTCCCTTAACTTCCCTTCTGTAGGCATCAGCTATCATCCTGAAAGTTATGTTGTAGTCTTCTGGGAGGGCGTGAGCAAATTCTTCAGCGTCTTCATACTCGTTGAGGAGGATGGAGTAACGAGGATTGATCCCGGAGCAGTGGGGCCTCGTCCCTGGAAGCACAATTCCCAGAGAATGTCCTAGACCGACATACTCTGTTTTGTTGAGTGGAATTGTGAAAGGCATAGGATCATGGCGATCTATGATGTCAAGATGCCAATGAGTGCATTCTTTAGGCTCATAGATGGTAGAGTGTGCGTCTCCATATCTACAATGGTGGAAGACAGGCGCATTCACCTCATACCGAACCTTCCATCTTGGATTTTCTCTATGTGGAATGTGAGGTTCATAGCCAAGTGCTGGTCCTTCAATCACCGACGCAGCAATATGATCCTTGAAGGTTTGAATATCTTCTAACCCTTTGATGTCTAGGTTGGCCAGTGTATCCCAGGGCAGACGCTTCAACCAATCGCATTGCTCTTCTAGGGTGTAGACGATGTTTTCATTGAAATCTACTGGCTTCAAGGGTTTGTTGTAGATGATGGGATTGACAAATCTCCCTAATTGAAAACCCTTCTTGCCTCTGTACTCGTATGGGTTCTTCAATTCAATGTAGGGAGTGTTCTTGATATAGCGATCTTCATCGTCTGCTAAGATATCATTTTGAGCAGACTCAGACGGTTCACCATCAGTGGAGAATTCTTCATACTTCTTTCCAAAGATCCAATCAGGTTTGATTGGTCTTTCAGCACAGGTACTCTCGGCAAATCGCCTCATGACTAATTCATTTAGGAATGAATACTCCACCTTGTGCTTTGAGGGTAAGTCTTCTGAATTAATCACTTCAGCATGTGACCTTCCCCATGTAGCATCCACTTTGATTATTTCAAGTTGTTCTTCATCAGACGAAGAATCAACTTCTTCAATAAGCACAAAGTCTTCAGACGGAAACTCCTTCGTCTGTTGGTGGGATGCTTCTTCAGACGCAGCAGATATCGTCTGTGCTAATGCAGCATTCAGAGGAGACGCAACAATAGGTTCAGACGCAGTAGTCCTATGTTGGTCTTGGAGAGTTGATGGTGACATCTCCATAGTTGAGACTTCTTCACTTAACATTGTCTCCAACTCCTCTGCAAGCTGGGCATTGTCTTTCTGAATCTGGGCAGTTTCTTCACTGTTCATGCCCTCTGAAGTAGCTTGAGTAGATGCTCCTTTAGACGATCCAATGCCCTTTAAGCTTTCAAGAAGGATCCTTTCTCTTTCAGCATGAAGAAAAATAGAGACCCTCTTAGCCTCTTTCAGCGCTTTCTCATCGTCTGTCTCACTAATAATCACCGACGCAAGTTTTTGCTTCATTTTCTCCTTGCCTTTAGCAGCCTTTTTAAGCGCAAGCTTTCTAGCTTTTGCCTTTTCTTCTGCTTCTCTTCGTCTGTAAGTATCTTCACAGACGGAACAGGTTCAGACGATATATTCACCCCTTCATCTTCACTAGTGGATATCGTCTGTCCTTTTATCTTAGCACCAATGTGCTTGATTCTGATGGTCCTTTTCTTCTTCTTGAGGGGTTTTTCAAGATCATCCTCAAAAGGAACCTCAGAGATGATCACAGAAGGAGGAGGCTGAGGTTGGTTTAGTGTTTGGGCTTGTATTTGGGGTTCAGTTTGGGATTATGTTTTGGCTTGTGTTTCGGATGATGTTTGGGCTTGGGTTTGTGGCTTAGCAAGCTTGATGCGAGCTCTGTGTGGAGGGTCTTTAGTGATGGGTGAGAGAGGTATATCCTCTTTTTGTGAGTGAAGAAAGCCTGGTGCTAGATGCATCTTCGCAAAGGTGCTGGCTTTAACTTCCTTTCCCTCAGGGTGCCAAACAACATCAGTGGTGTCAAACCCCTGATTGATGATGATCTTCGAGAAGAGGGTGGCGTAGGGAATGCTACTCTTCCTACGAATATTGCGATTCTTCAGAACACTTATCCAATGATCAAGGATAAGGTGAGGAAGAATTTTCCTTGCTTTCCTCAGACAGTAGAAGATGCAAAATCTGTCTCGTAAACTTACATTGTCCCTCGAACCAGTCCTTGGTGTGAAGACATTGTAGAGGAGGTTATGGATAACTCTTCCAGAAGGAGCAAGATTTCCCGATCTGAAAGACTTGGGGTCTTCAGAGTTGGGTATCTTTACATAGAGCGTCTTATCTATGTGCTTCTCGCATTCATTCTTCATCCGGTTGGGGTGTAGAAGCGCCCTCGGCCATAGTTTCCGGCCTCAAGAATAGAGTCCACCATGATGATGTACTCTTTGTTGTCTATGGTTCCAACGATACCATCATCAAACTCCTTGGCATCGCTCCAGAACTCGGCGTATGCCTCCATTAGCCATGGACCTCTCATCTCAGCAAACCCCATCCATCCGGTGTGGTCCAAAACCTTCACTATCCTTTCAGAGACACTTTCAAGAGCTTCCCTTGAAATCCACTTGCTTGGCAAGAACAGGTCTTGAGCGAAGAATGTGGTTTCATCAACTTTGGTAGGTTTGGTGTTCTTGGCGGCCATTGATATTTTGAAAATAGAGAATAAGCACTTAGTGAGTATTAAGGTTTAAAAAGTTCAAACAGTTGCAAATAGCAGTAAAGAATAAAAGAGTGAACTTTCAAGAGTATTTATAAAAAAAATAAAAATGGTTGTGATTCATCAGACGAAAGAGATTTCGAGAACTGCCCCTGATTTGACGTGTCCACATCATTGCCTTTTTAATGATTGATTTGACCTCTACAATTCGCGGCGCGTGCTTATCAATGTCCTAGAATAGTACAATAAATGATGGGCACATTTATTACTTCTTTTAATTTGTCCCTGCACACTTGAGATAAACTTATTAAACAGTAATAGTTGCGTCTGTTGAATTTTACCACAGTAACTATTCAACTTGATCAGACGCAATGTTTCGTCTTAACACGAAATAAAGTACAGACGGAACAAACTTAACAACTTGCTCAGACGGAACAATTTTCAATCATTTAAAGAAATAATCCCAAGATTTTCCTTAATTAAATTGAAACGTGTTTCGTCTAATGCTTTAGTAAATATAACTGCCCATTGATAATCTGTTTTTACAAACTGTATATTGAAAATACCTTTTTGGACATAGCCTCTTATAAAATGAAAACGAATTTCAATATGTTTAGCTTTTGAATGCTGAATAGGATTTTTGCTAAGATTAATTGCACTGGTGTTATCACAAAATACTGGTATATGATTTTCAAACCTGGAGTAATCTTCAAGTTGATGTTTTATCCATAGTAATTGTGAGCAACACCCTGCCGCAACAATATACTCTGCTTCAGTTGTTGAGAGTGCAATGGAATTTTGTTTCTTGCTTGACCAAGAAATTAGTGATGATCCAAGGAATTGGCATCCACCACTTGTGCTTTTTCTCTCCACCTTGTCTCCAGCATAATCCGCATCACATAAGCCTCTCAAACTAAAATCATTATTTTTCTTATAAAACAAAGAGAGATCAGTTGTTCCAACAAGATATCTAAGAATTCTCTTTACAGCTTGTAAGTGAGATTCTTTAGGGTCAGATTGAAATCTAGCACATAGACAGACACTAAACATAATGTCAGGTCTGCTTGCAGTTAAATAAAGGAGTGAGCCAATCATACCTCTGTATACCGTCTGATTAACAGACTTACCTGACTCATCCTTGTTGAGATTTGCTCCAGACGAATGCATTGGTGTCTTCATAGGCTTGACATTCTCCATCTTGAACTTCTTAATAAGCTCCTTTGTGTATTTCTGGTGATGGATGTAGATTCCTTCTTTCGTCTGCTTGATTTGAAGTCCTAGAAAGAACTTCAATTCTCCCATCATGCTCATTTCAAACTCATCCTGCATTATCTTTGAAAAATCCTTGCATAGAGAATCATTAGTAGCTCCAAAGACTATATCGTCTACATAAATTTGGATTATAATAAAGTCTTTTGAAACACTTTTCTTGAAGAGAGTTGTATCAACCTTTCCTCTTGAAAAACCATTTTTAAGAAGAAAGGAACTGAGTCTATCGTACCAAGCTCTAGGAGCTTGTTTAAGACCATACAATGCTTTCTTGAGTTTAAAAACATGATCTGGTTGAGACAAACTTTCAAAGCCAGGAGGTTGTTTTACATACACTTCTTCTTCAATAAAACCATTTAGAAAAGCACTTTTTACATCCATTTGATATAGGACGATATTCTTGTGAGCAGCAAAAGCAAGTAATATTCTAATAGCTTCTAATCTAGCTACAGGAGCAAAGGTTTCTGTAAAATCAATACCTTCTTGTTGATTATACCTTTGTGCTACTAACCTTGCTTTGTTTCTTACTACTTTTCCAGCTTCATCAAGCTTATTTCTGAACACCCATCTGGTTCCAATGATGCTTTTGTTCTTTGGTCTTTCGACTAGTGTCCACACATCATTTCTTGTGAACTGATTGAGTTCTTCTTCCATAGCCAAGATCCAATCGTTGTCTTGAAGAGCATCTTCAACATTCTTTGGTTCTATGCTTGATACAAGAGCATATCCAGACGATTCCTTTAGCCTTGATCTAGTTACAACACCTTGATTCCTATCTCCAATGATGAGATCTTCAGTGTGGTTAGATGCAAACTTCCATGATCTTGTAGGTGCTTCATCACTTTGTTGATGAGACTCAGACGAAGAGGGTTCGTCTGTGTGTCTATCGTCTGTTCTTGTTTCGTCTGACCTTTGTTTATCATTTTGACCAGAAGGGTTAACCTGCAAATTTTCAAACAAGTTTTCTAGGTCTGATATTTCTTTATCAGCCTTTGAGTTATCTTGGAACTTTATATGAATTGATTCCTCTACAACTTGCTTCTTAGAGTTAAAAACTCTATAAGCTTTAGATGTGTTGGAATATCCAAGAAAGATTCCTTTTACCACCTTTGAATTAAACTTGCCAAGTTGATCTTTGGTGTTCAAGATAAAGCATTCGCATCCAAAAGGATGGAAATAAGAGATGTTGGGTCTTCTTCCTTTCCATAGTTCATATGAAGTCTTAGTCAATATTGGTCTTATCAATATTCTATTTTGAATATAGCAGGAAGTATTAACTGCTTTTGCCCAATAATATTTAGGGAGAGAGCTTTCATGCAACATTGTTCTAGCCATTTCTTGTAAAGTACGATTTTTCCTTTCCACAACTCCATTTTGTTGAGGAGTTCTTGGAGACGAAAAATTGTGAAATATACCATTTTCAAAACAAAAGGCTTTGAACTCAGAATTTTCAAATTCTGTTCCATGATCGCTCCTTACAGACGCAATACATATTCCTTTTTCTTTTTGAACACGTTTATAGAATATTTCAAAGACCTTGAATGACTCATGTTTATGGTCTAGGAAGTATACCCATGTGAATCTCGTATAATCATCTACAATGACAAATCCATATCTCTTCCCTCCAAGACTTTCAGTCTGAGTGGGTCCAAAGAGATTAATGTGTAACAGTTCTAATGGTCTTGTCGTGGAAACAACATTTTTTGATTTGAAAGAATCTTTGAGTTGTTTCCCATGCTGACAAGATTCACACAGACGATTGGTTTTCCAAGATATTTTTGGCAAACCTTTTACGAGATCCTTTTTAGAAATTTTTGAAATATACTTGAGACTTAAATGTCCAAGCTTTTTGTACCAAATATCTCGTTCATCGTCTGCTGAAATCAAACATGTTACATTTTGATCACTCAGGTCAGAAAGGCAAACCTCATAAAGGTTATTCTTTCTTTTCCCAATAAAAAGAATGGTTTTATCTTTGTTTCTGACTATACATTCATCAGAGTTAAAGGCTACTTCATATTCACTGTCACAAAATTGACTTATGCTAAGTAGATTAAAGTTAAGACCTTTAACATATGATACGTTCTGGATAAGAGTATTGGGTGTCTTACCAACAGTCCCAATGCCAAGAATTTTACCTTTTCCAGAACCGTATGAGACAGACCCTTTACTTGGTCTGAGATCTTGGAACATAGACAGGTCTTCCGTCATGTGTCGTGAGCAACCACTGTCCAGGCACCAGCTGGAAGTCTTGTCTCTTCCCATTAAGGATATCTGCAACAGGAACAATAAGTGACTTTGGTACCCAAATCTTTTTGGGTCCTTTCTTGTTAGTTACAAAAGGCTTCTTTTTGTTTTTAGCCTTTTTGTAGTTATTTGGAACCTTGTTGTAGTTCCTCTTCTTTTTATCAAACGAAACAGGTTTGTTTTTATTTTCGTCTGTCTCCTTAATATAACCAAGTCCACTTTTATCATTGGGTGATCTCCCATATTTTAAGATATTTTCAAGAATGGAGGATCCCTTTGTAAACTTGATTAGATCATTAAGAAGGGACTCATTTTCTTTCTTTAATCTTTCGATTTCAAGAATGAAAATGTCCTTTTCAGACTCAGACGAAACATCACTTGATACTTTCTTATCCAGAAACTCTATTTCAGTTTTCAAAACTGCATTTTCTTTCAAAGCTTGTCTCAGCTTGGTTTTGCAAGTTTTGTATTGCTTAGCAATAAAATGAGAGTGAGCTAGAAGAGTATCGTATGATATTTCTTCTGATTCTGATTCAGATTCAAAAAGAGAAGAGGATGAAGAAGTTTCATTGAGATCTACCTCTGTTGAGACATCGTCTCCAGCCATGAGACAGATATTTGCTGTTTCTTCTTCTTCAGATGATTCCTCTGGACTTTCACTGTCAAGATCTTCCCAAGTCAGTAAGCTCTTTTTCTTTTTGTCTTTTCTAGAGCTCCACCTCTTTTCAATCTGGGACATTCTGATCTCATATGTCCCGGTTTTCTACATTCATAGCACACTATCTCTGTGCTTTCTTCTTTGGTTGATGACTTCTCAGGGAACTTCTTCTCCTTTTTCTTGAAGAAGCGCTGGCCTCTGCCTTTCTTCATCATCATCCTTTTAAATCGTCTGGCCATGAGAGAGATTTCGTCGGACGAATCATCGACGATTCGATTCGGTTGAATCGCCTTCGAATCTTCATTTTCTTTTCTTGTCCTTCTTGACAAAATCTTCTTTAGGAGTGGTGTCTACAGACGAGAGAGCTATAGGATCTTGAACTTTGATCTTGTCTCTTTTGCACAAGAGTACCTCATGTACTCTCAAAGCTCCTATCAACTCGTCAAGAGTCAACGTCTTCATATCACGACCGACTGAGATGGCAGTGGACAAAGCTTCCCATGGAGGAGGAAGACTATCCAATATCTTCATGTTATTTTGAGCTTTGGTGAAGGTAATATCCAGCGCAGTGAGTCCATTCAATATTGTTTGGAATCTACCAAACATCATATCGATTGATTCTCCTTTCTTCATAGAGAACATCTCATATTCTCTTTGAAGTGTAGCGGCTGCCCTCATGCGCACATCCTCTGTTCCTTCATAGGAAATTTTGAGGGCATCCCAGAAGTTCTTTAGCTGTTTTATAAGCACAGAACCTGTTGTATTCTGTTCTAGATAATGCACACATGATAGCATATCTAGCTTTGTTATTGAGTTCCATAACAGAGAATTCTTCATTACCCCATTCAACCTCAGGTTTGACAATAGGGATGTTTCCTTGGATTATGATGTTCCACAACCTGTACTATGTGGATTTGATGTACATCTCCATACGATCTGCCCAGTAAGGGTAGTCATCACTAGAGAACGTCGGTGGCTTGTTCATGGATGATCCTCCAGATAAGAACGAAGGTCCTTGAGACTCCATCTAGGATCTTTTCCTCTAGCAGCTGTAAAGCACTCAACCCTTAGAGGCTGAGCTCTGATACCAAACTGTAAAAGATAAACATAAGAAGGGGGGTTGAATTGTGTTAATTAAAAAAAAATTATTCCTTTCGTCTGTGGGTTTTAAATCTGTTCAGACGAAACAATGTTTGTGTTGAAATTTTGATTTTAATAAACAAATGTTATATTATGATTATCCCCTGTTAGTTGAGCAGACGAAACATATAAACACAGATCTTTTTATACTGGTTTGTCTATTCTAGACTACGTCCAGTTACTCAGCAAACACTGAGTTTTCACTACAAACTGTGAAAAGGTTATAAGTATTATTTGAACCCAGCCACTTCTGGCTATTACAAGATATTCTTTGCTCCCAGCCTTCTCAGGCTAAACTAACAAGGTATTCTTTGAACCCATCCTCCACAGGCTAAAACAAGAGGTATTCTTTGGAACACAGCCTCCTCAAGCTAAAATGCCACACAAGTGGACTTTGAAAGGTGTTTTAAAAACAAAGATTTATCCTCTTCGCAGAGAGGGTTTTACAATGGAGTTCTAATATCAGACTTGAGCGAATTCTTAGATGAAGGATAGAGATAAGCGTATTCGCCAACTGATTCTTGAAGCTGTGAAGTCCTTTTATAGGCATCTTCTTCAAATAACCGTTAGACTCATTTGAATGTCGTTGAGAGTCGTTGAGAAATCTTCTAGAGAGCTTTCCAAAAAGGTTGTCAGTTATACTTGATTGATTGATGAGAGTCGCAGCGGATATAATGGACTAGGTTGTGTGCAGTACTACTTCTGACTTGTACAGAGATGTGACAAAAAGATGAATACCTTTTTGACTTGGGTGTGTAAGCTCGAATCCCCATACTGATCTTGGATGCTTCTCATGAGTATATCTTTAGATTTCAAAACTTGGCGCGAAAGACTCAACTTGACTTCAGCTTTTGGATAGACGATATGATTCTTCAGTCTTCAGTTGTTGTTGTTTCGTCTCATCCTATCGTCTTAGACTTCGTTCTTTGGACAGACGAAAGACTTAAGCTTGAGTAGTCCTCTTCCGTCTGTGCATGTATCGTCTGATGACTTGGCTTTTTGACAGACGCAGAAATTCTTCTTTGAAGGATCTCGTTCCGTCTGTGATGGTTTCATCTTAGCAAGTCTTAGGTAGCTTGGTTTCGTCTGTCTTGTAATTAATCAAAATCTTGAGACGTTAATCATTCTTGATCTAACACTATTCAACTTGATCAGACGCAATGTTTCGTCTTAACACGAAATAATGTACAGACGGAACAAATTTAACAAAACGCTCAGACGGAACAATTTTCAATCATTTAAAGAAATAATTCCAAGATTTTCCTTAATGAAATTGAAACGTGTTTCGTCTAATGCTTTAGTAAATATATCTGCCCATTGAAAATCTGTTTTCACAAACTGTATATTGAAAATACCTTTTTGTACATAGTCTCTTATAAAATGAAAACGAATTTCAATATGTTTAGCTTTTGAATGCTGAATAGGATTTTTGCTAAGATTGATTGCACTAGTGTTATCACAAAATACTGGTATATGATTTTCAAACTTGGAGTAATCTTCAAGTTGATGTTTTATCCATAGTAATTGTGAGCAACACCCTGCCGCAGCAATATACTCTGCTTCAGTTGTTGAGAGTGCAATGGAGTTTTGTTTCTTGCTTGACCAAGATATTAGTGATGATCCAAGATATTGACATCCACCACTTGTGCTTTTTCTCTCCACTTTGTCTCCAGCATAATCCGCATCACAAAAGCCTCTTAAACTGAAATCACTATTTTTCTTATAAAATAAAGAGAGATCAGTTGTACCAACAAGATATCTAAGAATTCTCTTTATAGGTGAGATGCTTTAGGGTCAGATTGAAATCTAGCACATAGACAGACACTAAACATAATGTCAGGTCTGCTCGCAGTTAAATAAAGGAGTGAGCCAATCATACCTCTATATACTGTCTGATCAACAGACTTACCTGACTCATCCTTGTTAAGATTTGCTCCAGACAAATGCATTGGGGTCTTCATAGGCTTGACATTCTCCATCTTGAACTTCTTAATAAGTTCCTTTGTGTATTTTTGTTGATGAATGTAGATTCCTTCTTTCGTCCGCTTGATTTGAAGTCCTAGAAAGAACTTCAATTCTCCCATCATGCTCATTTCAAACTCATCCTGCATTATCTTTGAAAAATCCTTGCACAGAGAATCATTAGTAGCTCTAAAGACTATATCGTCTACATAAATCTGGACTATAATAAAGTCTTTTGAAACGCTTTTCTTGAAGAGAGTTGTATCAACCTTTCCTCTTGAAAAACCATTTTTAAGAAGAAAAGTACTGAGTCTATCATACCAAGCTCTGGGAGCTTGTTTAAGACCATACAGTGCTTTCTTAAGTTTGAAAATGTGATTAGGTTGAGATGAACTTTCAAAACCAGGAGGTTGTTTTACATAAACTTCTTCTTCAATGAAACCGTTTAGAAAAACACTTTTTACATCCATTTGATATAGGACGATATTCTTGTGAGCAGCAAGAGCAAGTAATATTCTGATTGCTTCTAATCTAGCTACAGGTGCAAAAGTTTCTGTAAAATCAATACCTTCTTGTTGATTATACCCTTGTGCTACTAACCTTGCTTTGTTTCTTACCACTTTTCCAGCTTCATCAAGCTTGATTCTGAACACCCATCTGGTTCCAATGATGTTTTTATTCTTTGGTCTTTCAACTAGGGTCCATACATCATTCCTTGTGAACTGATTAAGTTCTTCTTCCATAGCCAAGATCCAATCGTTATCTTGAAGAGCATCTTAAACATTCTTTGGCTCTATGTTTGATACAAGAGCATATCCAGACGATTCCTTTAGCTTTGATCTAGTTAGAACACCTTGATTCCTATCTCCAATGATAAGATCTTCAGTGTGATTAGATGCAAACTTCCATGATCTTGCAGGTGCTTGATCTCTTTGCTGATGAGTATTAGACGAAGAGGGTTCATCTGTGCTCCTATCGTTTGCTCTTGTTTCGTCTGACCCTTGTTTATCATGTTGACCAGAAGGGTTAATCTGCAAATTATCAAACAAGTTTTCTAGGTCTGATATTTCTTTATCAGCCTTTGAGTTATCTTGGAACTTTACATGAATTGATTCCTCTACAACTTGCGTCTTAGAGTTAAAAACTCTATAGGCCTTAGATGTGTTGGAATATCCAAGAAAGATTCCTTTTACCACCTTTGAATCAAACTTGCCAAGTTGATCTTTGGTGTTTAAGATAAAGCATTCGCATCCAAAAGGATGGAAATAAGAAATGTTGGGTCTTCTTCCTTTCCATAGTTCATATGGAGTCTTATTCAATATTGGTCTTATCAATATTCTGTTTTGAATATAACAGGAAGTATTAATCGCTTCTGCCCAATAATATTTAGGGAGAGAGCTTTCATGCAACATAGTTCTAGCCATTTCTTGTAAAGTACGATTTTTCCTTTCCACAACTCCATTTTGTTGAGGAGTTCTTGGAGATGAAAAATTGTGAAATATATTGTTTTCAAAACAAAAGGCTTTGAACTCAGAATTTTCAAATTCTGTTCCATGATCACTCCTTACAGACACAATACATATTCCTTTTTCTTTTTGAACACGTTTATAGAATATTTCAAAAACCCTGAATGATTCATGTTTATGGGCTAGGAAGTATACCCATGCAAATCTAGTATAGTCATCTACAATGACAAATCCATATCTCTTCCCTCCAAGACTTTCAGTCTGAGTGGGTCCAAAGAGATCAATGTGTAACAGTTCTAGCGGTCTAGTCGTGGAAACAACATTTTTTGATTTGAAAGAAGCTTTGAGTTGTTTCCCATGCTGACAAGATTCACACAGACGATTGGTTTTCCAAGATATTTTTGGCAAACCTTTTACGAGATCCTTTTTAGAAATTTTTGAAATATACTTGAGACTTAAATGTCCAAGCTTTTTGTGCTAAATATCTCGTTCATCGTCTACTGAAATCAAACATGTTACATTCTGATCACTTAGGACAGAAAGACAAACCTCATAAAGGTTATTCTTTCTTTTCCCAATAAAAAGAATGGATTTATCTTTGTTTTTGATTATACATTCATCAGAGTTAAAAGCTACTTCATATCCACTATCACAAAATTGACTTATGCTAAGTAGATTGAAGTTAAGACCTTTAACATATGATACGTTGTGGATAAATGTATTGGGTGTCTTACCAACAGTCCCAATGCCAAGAATTTTACCTTTTCAGAATCAGTATGAGATTTGACCCTTTACTTGGTCTGAGGTCTTGGAACATAGACAGGTTTCCCGTCATGTGTCGTGAGCAACCACTGTCCAGGTACCAGCTTGAAGTCTTGTCTCTTCCCATTATGGATATCTACAACAGGAACAATAAGTGACTTTGGTACCCAAATCTTTTTGGGTCCTTTCTTGTTAGTTATAAAAGACTTCTTTTTGTTTTTATCCTTTTTGTAGTTATTGGGAACTTTGTTGTAATTCCTCTTCTTTTTATCAGACGAAACAGGTTTGTTTTTATTTTCATCTGTCTCCTTAACATAACCAAGTCCACTTTTATCATTAGGTGATCTCCTATATTTTAAAATATTTTCAAGAATGGAGGATCCCTTTGTAAACTTGGTTAAGTCATTGAGTAAGGACTCATTCTCTTTCTTTAATCTTTCGATTTCAAGAATGAAAATGTCCTTTTTAGACTCGTACGAAACATCATTTGATACTTTCTTGTCTAGTAACTCAATTTCGATTTCAAACCGCATTTTCTTCCAAGGTTTGTCTCAGCTTGGTTTTGCAAGTTTTGTATTGCTGAGCAATAAAGTGGGAGTGAGCTAGAAGAGTATCATATGACATTTCTTCTGATTCTGACTCAGACTCAGAAGAAGAGGATGAAGAAGTTTCATTGTAACTTACCTCTGTTGAGACATGGTCTCTAGCCATGAAGCAGATGTTTGCTGTTTCTTCTCCTTCAGAGGATTCCTCTGAGCTTTCACTGTCAAGGTCTTCCCAAGTCAGTAAGCTCTTCTTTCCTTTATCTTTTCTAGAGCTCCACCTCTTTTTCAGTCTGGGACATTCTGACCTCATATGTCCCGGTTTCCTGCATTCATAGCACACAATCTCTGTGCTTTCTTCTTTGGTTGATGACTTCTTAGGGAGCTTCTTCTCCTTTTTCCTGAAGAAGCGTTGGCCTCTGCCTTTCTTCATCATCATCCTTTTGAATCATCTTGCCATGAGAGAGACTTCGTCTTCAGACGAACCATCAAACGATTCTGATTCGGTTGAATCAACCTTCAAAATCTTTGTTTTCTTTTTACTGTCCTTCTTGACAGAATCTTCTTTAGGGATGTTATTAACTGATGGAAGAGCTATAGGTTCTTGAACCTTGATCTTCTCCCTTTTACATAAGAGTACCTCATGTACCCTTAGAGCTCCAATTAACTCGTCTAGAGTTAATGTCTTCATATCTCTTCCAACAGAGATGGCTGTGGACATGGCTTCCCAAGGAGGTGGGAGACTATCCAAGATCTTCATGTTATTCTGGGCCTTTGTGAAGGTGATTCCCAGAGCCGTGAGTCCATTCAATATTGTTTGGAATCTTCAAAACATCATATCGATTGACTCTCCTTTCTTCATAGAGAACATTTCATATTCTCTTTGAAGAGTAGCTGCCTTCCTCATTCTGACATCTTCAGTGCTTCATATGAGATTTTGAGAGCATCCCATAGTTCTTTAGCGGTTTTGTAGGCACCGAATCTGTTGTACTCAGTTCTGGAGAGAGCACACATAAGAGCATATCTTGCTTTGTTGTTCAGCTCCATCATAGATTATTCTTCATTTCCCCATTCTCCTTCAGGCTTTACAATAGGGATATCTTCTGTGGTGATTATATTCCATAATCTGTATTGGGTTGACTTGATGTACATCTCCATCCTGTCAGCCCAGTAGGGATAATCATCTCCAGAGAACGCTGGAAGTTTGTTCATTGAGGCTCCTCCGGATAGGAATGACGGTCCTTGTGAATCCATGATGGATCTTTTCCTCTAGCAGCTGTTAAGCGCTCAACCCTTAGAGGCTGAGCTCTGATACCAAACTGTAAAAGATAAACACAAGAAGGGGGGTTGAATTGTGTTAATTATAAAATTTTATCCCTTTCGTCTGTGAGTTTCCAAAGGGTTCAGATGAAACAACGTTTGTATTGAAAGATTGATTTTAATATGCAAACGTTAGAGTACTATTATCCCCAGTTAGTTAAACAGATGAAACAAATAAACATGAGTATTTTTATACTGGTTTGTCTATTCAAGACTACGTCTAGTTACCCAGCAACCACTGAGTTTTCACTACAAACCGTGAAAAGGTTTACAAGTATTATTTGAACCCAGCCACTTCTGGCTATTACAAGATATTCTTTGCTCCCAGCCTTCTCAGGCTAAACTACCAAGGTATTCTTTGAACCCAGCCTCCACAGGCTAATACAAAGGTATTCTTTGGAACACAGCCTCCTCAGGCTAAAACTGCCACACAAGTGGACTTTGAAAGATGTTTGAAAAACAAGTATTTTCCTCTTTGCAGAGAGGGTTTTACAATGAAGTTCTTAGTTCAGATTTGAGCGAATTCTCAGACGATGAAAAAGATAAGCGTATTCGCCAACTGATTCTTGATGCTGTGAAGTCCTTTTATAGGCATCTTCTTCAAATAGCCGTTAGACTCATTTGAATGCCGTTGAGAGTCGTTGAGAAATCTTCTAGAGAGCTTTCCAAAAAGGTTGTCAGTTGTACTTGATTGATTGATACAGAGTCGCAACGGATATAATGGACTAGGTTGTTCGCAATACTATTTCTGACTTGTATAGAGATGTGACAAAAGGTGAGGACCTTTTTGACTTTGGTGTGTAAGCTCGAATCCCTATACTGATCTTGGATGCTTCTCATGAGTACTTCTTCAAATTTTAAATCTTAGCGCGAATGACTCAACTTGACTTCAGCTTTTAGATAGACGATATGTTTCTTCAGTCTTCAGTTGTTGTTTTGTCTTATCCTATCGTCTTAAGACTTCACTCTTTGGACAGACGAAGGACTTTAGCTTGAGTAGTCCTCTTTCGTCTGTGCATGTATCGTCTGATGGCTTGACTTTTGGACAGACGCAGAATTTTATCTTTGAAGAGTCTCGTTCCGTCTGTGCTGGTTTCGTCTTAGCAAGTCTTGGGTAGCTTGGTTTCGTCTGTCTTGTAATTAATCAAAATCTTGAGACATTAATCATCCTTGATCTAACAAAAATAAAACTATCAAATTAAACATCTAGGTGAAACATTACGCTCAGACCCGTAACTTAACCTTCCACATTGGACATAATGACCCAAAGCGCTGTAAATAATTTGAAATCTGTCCCAATTGCGTATAGAAAAATAACTGACCCATATGGGTCAAACTGCCCGATGAAGAGGATTGGACGACGTTGTGGCAACACATGTTGTGAAGGATGGAGGTTGTAAATAGTAGAGATCGCGTGACTCAGATCTTGCTCAATCATCTTCTCCATTCTACAGTCCTGGATAGAAATGGAAGTGGAAGTAAATTAAGTTGTCTTGACTGCCACTTTTCTGATAACCATGCCCTACCTTAAGTTTATGATCATTAGATTACTTGATATTGGCTAATTTTTCTAGGAAACCATACAAAAATTAACACTTATCTTGGGTATGACAAACACACACTTGCAATATGAGCAATGTGGATGTCTATCACGATCACTGTGCCCACAACATCATCCTCAATAGTTTGTCGAGTTAGAAACAAAGGCTAATGATTCAAAAGTTGTATAAGAGCTATTCGTAGAAAGACGATCAGTGAGTTCTTCACCAGTGGTTCTTCCACCGTGAGCCGACAACAAGCATATAGAAGGATCTTAAAAAGGTGATCGGGTACAGTAGAATTTCAGAGAAAGAGAGTCCAAGAGACAGAACTACAAGCAACTACACTTTCATTTTTTCATTCATCAGAAATTAATACAAACTACAAAGGAGAGATCAGCCTAGCATATCTTTTAATAATAGAGATTCTAATCTGGGAGAGGGAGTATTCCATAGGACCCAACATTGGGGCTGCCTAAACCCATGGTTAGCAAGATAGTCTGCCACACCATTAGCCTCCATTCCAATATGAGACAGAGTAATAAACCAACTCCTATTTAACAATTCAAGGATAGTAAACAACAACGAAGCATGCTTAAAATGAGGCGGAACTAAACCCATCTGCAATATTTCCACTATAGCAAGATTTTCCATCTCGCAGATAATATTCCTATACCCTTTATCCCAGAGAAAGTGAAGACCATGAAATATAGTCATGAGTTCTGCTAAAATACAGTCACCGCACCCATCATTAGTTGAGAACCCAATTATCCATGCTCCCAAATGATCACGCAACACACCTCCAGACCCAATACGATTTGAAGAAGCACGAAAGGTGCCAGCTACATTGATCTTATACACACCAGGTGGTGGAGCATACCATCGTCGAATGAAAATAGGAGTGTTGTAGACTTTACCAAGCTCTTTAGAATAAATTACCATGGCATCATGGAGAAGCATGGCGTTTCGAACAACATAGACAATGTCCCAGTGGTTCACATTGAAAAGACGATTATTACGCCACATCCAAATCCACCAAAGGATGGCAACAAAAATGAAGCATTTCTTAGACCTGACTTGGGTTGCAATCCAATCCTGCACATCATCAGTGAGGAAACCGGGTAGAGAGAAAAAACCCGTTCTAATCCAAACTTCACGTGCATGGGGGCAATCTCTCAAGCAATGTAGGATGTCTTCCCTAGAGTGTGAGCATGAGTCACAACCTGCTTTCTGTGTATTCCTCTTGTGGCAATGATAATTGGTTGGAAGAGAGTAATGGAGGATTAGCAACAAGAGAAAGTTGATTTTCTTTGGGATGTGAAGCTTCTTGACCCATATGAAAGCTAAACATGTACAATCAATCAAAATGTGACAAGGTAGCCACTTGTAAGTTGACAACATTGTATAAGGACACAATGACCATTGTCTTTCAATGTCTATACTAAAACGAATCAAGAATTTATAGTCTACCATGTTTAACTCGGGCTTGGTGAATTGAATATCAGCCATGCTTGTTTTATGTTCCTGTACATGTACTCCCATCCATTCTCTGTCTTCCTCAAATGAAATCTCAGCACTGTACCATTTATCCTCAATAAGGGATGTTTTAAATTTATTATTACCACCAAATTTGATCAGCAGATCACACAATATTGTATGATTTGTCTGAACTGAATAATTTCTACTACCAAATGGAGTAGTGAATGGGACCAATACCTCAGAAGTTAAGAGTGGGTCCATCTTACATTTAACGTGCCAACCAACAACTCCAACAACACAGATTGTAAATGCTGGGAACTCGTTACGAAACCAGAAACGTAGGGATGGAGCCTTTGTACTGTAATTCAACCAACTTGGGATGGCTGATCCTGGGAAATAGAAATTTGTATTCCCATTCTGATGAAGTGTCTGTCAATCACATTTAATTATAAAATGTTAATTAAGTATCTTAGATAAGTTCAATAAAGTAGACTTCTAATTTTTAGTTTTTCTGAAACAATATGAGAAAATATTCTAAAACGTAAATAATATACCTGACTCAATAACATTTCCTTTGACTCGAAAGTCAAGGATGTGCAATTGATAGCAGAAAGATCTTTTATGTTTGGTGGCAAGGCTCTGATTTCTCGAAGCTCCTTGCATTCATTCAATAAAAGTGTTTTCAAGAAGAAACAGGAACTGATAGAAGATGGAAGGATTGTCATATTGCTATAATCAAGGCATAAGGATGTCACATTACGCAAGCAAAGAACAACTGCATCAAGAAATTTATCTGCCAGATGACAACATTTAAAACTAGCATCTGTATCACAAGAGTCATCTTCGAAGATCTGAAATTTTGATGCAGGAAGAAAACTAAATGGTGTCCTGTTCCCGAGCCCAACAAATTTTCCAATTGAAAAAGGCAAGCAACTTATGGCACTACTAGTCAACTGAATCTCTTCAATGTTTTCCATCTTACCTAAAATTTCTGGAAAACTCATGAGACCAGTGCAATTCACAAGGGACATGGTTTTAAGAGAAGTTAATTCAAGGCCACAAGGAAGAACACTGAGACTAGTCCAGTGATCAAGGCTCAAATGTTCAAGTTTATAAAGGAATCCAACAGAATCATGAACTTCAACTAAATTTTTGCAATGATTAAGTTGCAGTTTCTTCAAACTAGGTGCTCCAGACAAGTCAGGTACTTGTGTTAGTAATTCGCAACGACTCAAATTCATTTCCGTCAAAGACATAAATTCCTGCAAAATACAAAATTGACCTAGTAACTAATTTGTGAATTTTCAAATAGACTTGTCAATATTCAAGTACAAATAGACATCAAGACAATTAGCTACTATAATACCATGTTCTGTTGATTCTTGAATGTAAAGAAACTCAGGGACAAGTCCAATATGACAAGTTCTTCTGGATCAAAATCAGCAGGCAGCGATGATCCAGGATATTCAGGCCATTGAAGCACTCTTAAACATTTTGGGAGAGAACTAGGACCTCTAGAAAAGTGAGCCTTTTTTAGCACCAGTATTTTAAGGTTTTCCATCTGCTTCAATGCATTTCCATCCCATTGCACTTCTTTATCTTCAAGCAAATGTAGCATGATGATCTCGATTTTATCCGATCCCTTCAAACCAAAAGAATTAAATCAGGAAAAAATTGCAGATTATAAAGTACATTATCTCAGCACTGACAAATTTTGTCAAACATAAAATTGAAATGTAGAAGGTTACCGATTAGATCTTTCACTATTCATTTGGTCTAAAAATACTGAAGAATCAAAGAGACAAATTAGAGCTGCACAACGCACATACCTTGTTCTCTTTGAAAACATGAAGAATATCTTGAGAGAACCATAATCTACTGCGTTCACCGGGCTTTAAGGGTGATTCCTGCCTTACAATTTCTCTGCCCATATCCTCAATCAAATCATGCATTCTCACACAATCATCAATTTTTATGAGACATTTATCAACCAACACCCGGATAGCATACTCGGGGGTGTAGCCACGACCACTGTATAGGATGTTTATGACATCTCTCAAAACATGTCCTTTAAAGAAGCAAGCAATATCTAAAAATATTTTCTTCTCAAATTCCTTTAAGCCATCGTAGCTTACTCTTAGGATCTCCTGAATATTTTCATGAGGAATTCTTTCATAAGTACCTAATGCCGATTCCCATTCTAACTGAGTTTTACCAAATAAATCAGAACCTATTATTTCTAGAAACAATGGAAGGCCATTAGAACTCAGTATTAGTCTCTCTGAAATGTCAACATAACTTGGATTAACTTCATTTCTTTTGAAAGCATTCCAGCTGAACAATTCAAGGGCTTCTTTCTGATTTAATCCTTCTACTTCGTAGGTTCTTTTAACACCATGAACACTTAGCAGATGTACATCTCTAGTAGTTATAATAATTCTGCTGCCAAAACCAAACCAATCAAGTCCACCTGCAAGTTTTTCTAACTGCCCCTTATTGTTAACATCATCCAAAATCAAAAGTATTTTCTTTTTACAGAGCCTACTTTTAATTATTGGAATTCCTTTCCTTACATTCCCCAATTTAATGTCTTTGTCCCCTAAAATATCAGAAAGAAGTGTCTCCTGAAGATGTAGCAGCCCATGTTTCACTGAATTTTCTCTAATATCAAAAAGAAAAGAGTGGCCTTCAAAATGATCAGCAATGGAATTGAACAATGCACATGCAAGTGTTGTCTTTCCAATTCCACCGATTCCATAAATCCCAACCAAGTGGACTCCATCATTTGATTCAACATCAACAAGTGACTTGACCTTGTGCAAGCGAGACTCTAGGCCAACTGAGTAATCAGAAACATGTAAAGGGATACGATTGATCTTTTTAGAGACCTCTTCAATGATCTCTCCAATCACTTCATATTCGTATTGGCCTCTGCCCAAGTGTAAATATTTTAACTATATTCATAATGAAACTCCAATATGTAAGATCCTTACGCGATAAATTAATAATATAAGGATGAATCTATAATAATTTGCTAATGAATCTCTTAATTAATTAGTTCATATTTATGATTATTAATTTTATTTTAAGTGCTTGTCAAGTATCTTCTCTTGTGGAAGTATGTTTATTTATAATTATTAAAGTTCTTTTTGTCAAGCATCCTTAGTATATATAATTCTCTTTAAAAGAAGAAAAAAAATTTGTATTTTATCTCATGTAACATTTTCATTAAAAATGTAAAAACAATTTATATCATGAATTAGAATAAATAAATATTATATTCCAAAAAGTATTTGGACAACATGTACGAAAAAAAATATCTAAAGATCTAGATAAATTTTTAATCAGTTTCTTTACAGAATAACAATCTATCTTAGAAAATATGTTTTAATATACTTATTACTTTCAAATAATTTAGTAATAATGGTTAAAAATGAAAATAAATATACAAAATGATAAACACACATAAAATTAAAATCGCATATGAACTTGGCTTGAATAATAAAATAAAAATAAAAAAAATAATAGAATTAACATTTTCACTTAAAAAATTTATGTAAAAGAATGAAAATATAGCTATTATTTATTTCAATTTATGTTAAGGATATATTCTTATTTTCATATTATATATCTTTTACTTTAAAATATTTTAATAGCAATTAAGCACACTAGTAAGATAAAAGAAATATAAATTAGAAGAAGTTGAGAAATTTTGGAAAAAATAAAAGCTGCCCATAGAAAAAGGTAATTTCTATGGTGTAATTACTGATTGGAATATGGTGTAATCATATATTGGAAGGGTTTGGCTGTTGTCGTGTGTATGTAAATTTCATATAATTAGTTAATTTTATGTGGCTGTTTTAAATAAAAATGATAATAATGATATTTGAATTTAAGGTTTTATATAAAAAATTCTAATATTTTTTTAGTGTTAATTAAGATTTTAGTCCCTCCAAAATATGAATAATTTCGACTTTTAATCCTCTTAATTACTTTTTTAGGTTTTTGGTCCTTTAAATTTTTTCTATTAGATATTTTAGTCCATGTCATTAATTATTTAGTATTAAGTGGTGATTTGTTATTCTTAGACATGATAAAACAAGTACATGAAACAACAAAAGAAATACTTAATAATAATCTCGTGAAGATTACAGGGGAGAAAAATATATTAGGTTATACAATATACTTTAACAGAAATATTTAATGAAAAGGACTAAATTATACAACGAAAAAGTTTTTTTAATGATTAAGTTCTAAAAAATTATTTTAGAAGGATTAATTCTAAAATTAGAAATTTAGGTGAGATTAAAAACTTATGTAACTCTTTTCTTTATTAAGCTAATACAGTAATTATCTATTGAATTAGTTCTATGCAATTTTATTATGGAAACTATGTTTTATACAAGTTTTAATTGATCACGAATTACATGTACAATGACATTTTTTCATGAAAAATAAAAGTTGTCATTATTTAAAGTTTTGCTTAGATGAAGTTGTGATTGTTTTGTAAAATATTTAAAATTGAAAATTATTTTAAACAATATCAAACCGTTCAATTTGAATATTGAGTCCTTCTCTTGTGCAAAATAGTTATTCCAAGTCATATACACAGGAAAAGAATGGTGACGTACTTACCCTTGTTGTTTGACATGCCAACCAGATAGATTTGCAGCTTCTTTCAAAGCTAACCTCCATTTTTTCAACTTGTTCTTCAGACTCATTCTTGTTTCATGCTTTGCTAGTGCTTCACCATAACTTCCTTTCTGATGACGCACATCAGATGGGTCCACCTCATAAAAAATAGGCCAAACCAGCCTGCCCTTGTGCTTTAAGCACTCCATGATCATCACAAGTTCTTGTAAACAAAATGTTGATGATGCATAGTTTTCTGAAAGTATCACAATGGCAATCATAGATTCTTGAATTGCCTTCATTAAAGCTGGTGTGATCTCTTCTCCCTTTCTCAGTTTTTGATCATCCATGAAGGTGTTGACTCCCTTTTCACATAGAGCATGAAAAAGGTTTCCTGTAAAACTTGTGCGGGTATCCTGACCACAAAAACTGAGAAAAACATCATAAGACCATTCATAGGCAAAGGATGGCGAGGATGTTGGATTAGGCATGGTAGTGATTCTTGAACAACAACAGTTAAGTCAGAGGAAAAAGAAAGTGACAGTTGCAAATATCATAGATTTGAAGGGAGGTATGTAAGGAGGGAAATGAAAAGTGAAGCAATGGAATATAAAAAACGAAAGAACTGCTGAGGATTTATAAGTTTGATTGCGCAGTGAAAACATTAAACAAGGGAAGAAAGAAAGACTCGGTGGAAACTTCATAGGATTTTTCTTACCCTGTGCAGGAAATGTTGTTGTATGTATACTTGTATTTATTAAGATTTACTCGATCTTAAAAATTAATATAATTTATTGTTTCATTCATTTTTTTCACATAAAATATTATATTTATATTATTATAAATTATAAATTAAATAAAAAAAATATAAAATCTTAATTAATAAAATATTTTTTTGTCTAATTATATTTGATTATGTAATATTTATTTTTTATATTTTAATTAATCAGATAATATTTATAATCTTAATTAATAAGATTTTTTTTTTTAATATAAGATGTCGTCACCATATAAATTAACTCAGTATTTAAATATAATTAATAATTATGTTTAGAAAAAATAACTTAAACAGTTAATAATTATAATTAAAGATGTGAAGTTATTTATAAGAATCATAAAATAATATTTTTAGAAATGGTGAATTGAAAGAGTGAAGCATTTATCAGTAATGTATATAAATGGATTACTATTATATTATTATTATTTGTGTGAAG
This sequence comes from Hylodesmum podocarpum, assembly GCA_026586105.1. Taxonomy (NCBI): domain Eukaryota; kingdom Viridiplantae; phylum Streptophyta; class Magnoliopsida; order Fabales; family Fabaceae; genus Hylodesmum; species Hylodesmum podocarpum. The sequence continues at coordinate 9,861,243 of JALJEV010000131.1, forward strand.
TAAACTTGTGGACCTAACACGGAGAAGTGGAGAAATTAAAATCCGGGAATTGTGGAGTTCTATCAATAATCAAGTCAAAGTGCCTGATAGCGAAAAAAAGAGAGAGACAATTAAGGATGGCCCCATGCTACAATAATTTAACAAACTCTTGATAGTTGATCGTTCAAAACAAAAATATGTATCCATAGTCTTGTGCCGTGACTGTTACTCACATATAATCAAAAACTGTGGAACAAAACTAGATGTCACTATTATAAAATGATCTATTATTAAAGGGAATGAGATAAGGGTATTCATAGAATTTAAACTTGGATCTAATTCAATCTAAAAAGTTAAATTTTATGTCATAACCACTGTCCATAGATTTTTTTTTTCTTCATTGTTTGATTTGTTGCAGCAGTTGTGACTAATATCATCCACAGTATTACATGTTGGCCCACCATATCTATCTATCCATGCTGTCACCCCCTTTCTTACGTGAAATTAGAGTATTACATCCTTACACAAGTTATCATTTTCCTTTAGTTCCTACACTACCCTTTGACCTTCTGAACATACGTGCAGTGTTTGTTTCTGAGATACCAGACTAATTCTAACTTTCAGACACACAATTAGTGTCACAACAATGTCAACACCCATTCTCCAATGCATTTCACATCCTCCCACAAAGCTCAACGTTGAAACTCCAAGACACAAATCCACTTCTTTTGCACTTGAACCTTCTTCACCTTCCGTTCTTTCTCTCATACCCAAATGCACCTCTCTCAGAGAGCTCAAGCAAATCCAAGCCTACACCATCAAAACCCACCTCCACAACAACACCAACGTTGTCACAAAGCTCATAAATTTCTGCACTTCCAACCCCACAACCGATTCCATGGACTATGCCCACCACCTGTTCGACCAAATTCCCCAACCAGACATTGTTCTTTTCAACACCATGGCACGTGGGTATGCACGCTTTCATGACCCTCTCAGAGCAATCCTTTTGTTTTCTCAGGTATTGTGCTCTGGCCTTCTTCCAGATGATTACACTTTCTCTTCTCTTCTCAAGGCTTGTGCAAGGCTCAAGGCACTTGAGGAAGGTAAACAACTTCATTGCATTGCTATTAAACTTGGGGTCTGTGAGAACATGTATGTGTCTCCAACTCTCATTAACATGTACACTGCCTGCCGTGACATTGATGCTGCTAGGAGGGTCTTTGACAAGATTGATGAACCGTGTGTTGTTGCATATAATGCTGTCATCACAAGTTGCGCTAGGAATAGCCAGCCTAATGAGGCACTGGCTTTGTTTAGAGAACTGCAGGAGAGTGGTCTCAAGCCAACTGATGTTACCATGCTTGTTGCACTTTCATCGTGTGCTTTGTTAGGGGCTTTGGACTTAGGGAGGTGGATCCATGAGTATGTCAATAAGAATGGTTTTGATCGGTATGTTAAGGTGAATACTGCACTTATTGATATGTATGCTAAATGTGGGAGTTTGGATGATGCGGTTTCTGTGTTCAGAGACATGCCTAGGAGAGACACACCGGCGTGGTCGGCAATGATTGTTGCTTATGCAACACATGGGCATGGCTCCCTTTCTGATGAAGTGTCTGTCAATCACATTTAATTATAAAATGTTAATTAAGTATCTTAGATAAGTTCAATAAAGTAGACTTCTAATTTTTAGTTTTTCTGAAAGAATATGAGAAAATATTCTAAAACGCAAATAATATACCTGACTCAGTAACATTTCCTTTGACTCGAAAGTCAAGGATGTGCAATTGATAGCAGAAAGATCTTTTATGTTTGGTGGCAAGGCTCTGATTTCTCGAAGCTCCTTGCATTCATTCAATAAAAGTGTTTTCAAGAAGAAACAGGAACTGATAGAAGATGGAAGGATTGTCATATTGCTATAATCAAGGCATAAAGATGTCGCATTACGCAAGCAAAGAACAACTGCATCAAGAAATTTATCTGCCAGATGACAACATTTAAAACTAGCATCTGTATCACAAGAGTCATCTTCGAAGATTCGAAATGTTGACGCAGGAAGAAAACTAAATGGTGTCCTGTTCCCGAGCCCAACAAATTTTCCAATTGAAAAAGGCAAGCAACTTATGGCACTACTAGTCAACTGAAGCTCTTCAATGTTTTCCATCTTACCTAAAATTTTTGGAAAACTCATGAGACCAGTGCAATTCACAAGGGACATAGTTTTAAGAGAAGTTAATTCAAGGCCACGGGGAAGAACACTGAGACTGGCGCAGAGATCAAGGCTCCAATGTTCAAGTTTATAAAAGAATCCAACAGAATCATGAACTTCAACTAAATTTTTGCAGTAATCAAGTTGCAATTTCTTCAAACTAAGTGCTCCAGACAAAGACATAAATTCCTGCAACATGCAAAATTGACCAAGTAACTAATTTGTGAATTTTCAAATAGACTTGTCAATAGTACAAATAGATATCAAGACAATTAACTACTATAATACCATGTTCTGTTGATTATTGAACGTAAAGAAACTCAGAGACAAATCCAATATGACAAGTTCCTCTGGATTCAAAATCAGCAAACGGCGATGATCAAGGATATCCCTGCCATTGAAGCACTTTTAAACTTTTTGGGAGAGAACTAGGACCTCTAGAAAAGTGAGCCTTTTTTAGCCCTGGTTTTTTAAGGTTTTCCATCTGCTTCAATGCATTTCCATCCCATTGCACTTTATCTTCAGGCAAGTGTAGCATGATGATCTCAATTTTATTCGATCCCTTCAAATCAAAAGAATTAAATCAGGGAAAATTTGCAGATTATAGAGTATATTATCTCATAACTGACAAATTTTGTCAAACATAAAATTGAAATGCAGAAGGTTACTTTTAGGTCTTTCACTATTCACTTGTCTAAAAATAATGAAGGGTCAAAGAGACAAATTAGTGTTGCACAATGCACATACCTTATTCTCTATGAAAACAGGAAGAATATCTTAAGAGAACCATATTTACTGTGTTCACCAGGCTTTAAAGGTGAATTTATACAAGTTTGCCCACTAAAGCTTAATTATATTGCCCAATTTTCAATTTGTCAGATTTCCTATAGGGTTTAGCAATTGGATTTTCGTCAAGTAAAGCGAATAGAATGAAAATTTAAAATGGAATAAATGAGAAGGTGAAAAATGTTATGATCATGATCAATAAGTTAAGATATAACTGTGTGACACACCCCAACATGCAGGGGCAGTATAGAGAAATAACCCCTTTCAAATACACATATAGGAGGAGAGGAAAGAAAAATAACGGAAAGAGGACACCGTAAATTTAGGAGTTGGTTAGAAGAGAATGATATAAATAGAAAGTAAGTAGCATTTGGGGGTAGGGAAGAATTTAGGGAAGTGAAATCACAGGAGAGAGTTGGCCTCTCGAAAGCCAAGTGCTTATTGTGTACTCTTTTCCATACTCTTTTAATAACATACTCATTACACTTACTGCTATACATTGTTTGGTTCTGCTACATAAAATCTGTTACAGTTTAGACCCTTACAAACTGTTTCTGGGTTCACTCAAGAAATGCCTATGAGAGAAAAATATTTTCACCGTGGAAAAATTCTAATTTCTATCATTCCCCATTTATCTACAAAAGTTTTAACCAAAGAATGTAAAACAAGACTAAATAAGAGTTAACCAATTTTAGGATGGTCAAGAAAACATGAGCAATAAAAGGTTAAGATAATTAAGTTAATTAAGGGTGTACCTCACCCCTTAAATTAAGTTGAGAGTTAAGGGTTTTGATTCATTCCTGGGACATGAATTAAAAATACATTCTTATCCCATGAATTATTTTATTATGGCTAGGATTTACTCATTCTCCTTACTCTCTTTTGATTGCAAAATGTGACCAAATTCAACAAGTTCTTCACAAAAATTATGAATAAGTCTAAACAAAAGGAAAATTAAAAGCTTTGAATGAATTACAAGGCCTAAATGATTCTAGAATAAAATCTTTGATACTTGATCGAATCTTAAAAAGTTTTTTCTGTAACTCTTCCTTAAACATGTAACCTTATCATTCTTTTACAGAGAGAAGTCTCTTGAGATGGATCGTCATCCATGGACACAATTTCTCTACCCATATCCTCGATCAAATCATGCATTCTCACACAGTCATCAATTTTTGTGAGATAGCCACGACCACTGTACAGGATGTTTATGCCATCTCTCAAAACATTGCTTACTTTTTTAGGATCTCCTGAATATTTTCATGAGGAATTCTTTCATAAGTACCTAATTCCGACTCCCATTCTAACTGTGTTTTACCAAATAAATCAGAACCTATTATTTCTAGAGATAATGGAAGGCCATTAGAACGCATTATTATTCTCTCTGAAATGTCAACATAACTAGGATTAACTTCATTTCTTTTGAAAGCATTCCAGCTGAACAATTCCAGGGCTTCATTGTGATTTAATCCTTCTACTTGGTAGGTTCTTTTAACACCATGAACACCGAGCAGTTGTACATCTCTAGTGGTTATAATAATTCTGCTTCCAGAACCAAACCAATCAACTCCACCTGCAAGTTTTTCTAATTGCTCCTTATTGCTAACATCATCCAAAATCAATAGTATTTTCTTTCTTCGGAGCCTACTTTTAATTGTTGGAATTCCTTTCCTTACATTCCCCAATTTAATGTCTTTGTCCCCTAAAATATCAGAAAGAAGTGTCTCCTGAAGATGTACCAGCCCATGTTTCACTGAATTTTCTCTAATATCAAAAAGAAAAGAGTGGCCTTCAAAATGATCAGCAATGGAGTTGTACAATGCACATGCAAGTGTTGTCTTTCCAATTCCACCGGTTCCATAAATCCCAACCATGTGGACTCCAACATTTGATTCAACATCAACAAGTGACTTGACCTTGTGCACGCGAGACTCTAAGCCAACTGGGTAATCAGCAACATGTAAAGGGATATGATTGATCTCTTTGGAGACCTTTTCAATGATCTCTCCAATCAATTCATATTCGAATTGGTATCTGCAAGTGTAAATATTTGAACTATTTTTCATGTTGAAATGAATAAAAGTAATTTAATGATAGCAGAGTTAGAGTATACATGTATTTACAAATTAAGCATATCAATTATGCAAGATTATTTTGTTAAATAACTTTTTATTGGTTTCACATGAATCTTTTAAACTAATTAACTTATATTTATAATTATTAATTTTATTTTAAAGTTTTATTTAATGAGTGCTTGTGAAAACATCCTTTCTTCTTAAGGAGAAGCACCTCTCTTGATCAGAGTTTGTCTGCCTAAGCACACTGCACTGTGGTGTAAGGTTTTTAAGAGATGTGCTTATTACAAATTTTTGTATTAAATATCCTTAATTTACCTGATCTTTAAAAGAAATAAAAAAATAATATTACTAATATCTTATCTCATGTAACATTATCATTAAAAATGTAAAAAATAATTTATATCATGAAATTAAAGTACCAAAAAGTAGTTGGACAATGTGTACCAAAAAATATCTAAAGATCTAGATAAATTTTAGTCAATTTAGTTATAGAATAACACTTAATCTTGGAATTTTTTTTATGTAAAATACTTATTTATTTTTGAATAATTTAATAATAATTGTTAAAAATGAAAATAAATATACAAAATGATAAGAAAACATAAACTAAAACCACATATGAATTTGTCTTGAATAATAAAATAAAAATGAAAATAAAATAATAAAATTAAATTTTCACTTTAAAAATTTACGTTAAAAATGAACATAAATCTATTATTCATTTTAATTTATGTTAAGGATAAATATATTCTTATTTTCATATTAAAAATATTTTACTTTAAAATATTTTAATAACAAATAAGCGTATTGGTAAAATAAAAGAAATATATAATACAAGTAGTTGAGAAATTTTAGAAAAAATAAAAGTTGCCCATAAAAAATAAGTAATTTCTATGGTGTGTAATCTAATTGGAAATGTTTGGTGTTGTCACGTGTCTATAAATTTTATATAAATAATCAATTTTATGTAGTTGTTTTAATATAAAAATGATAATAATGATTTTTAAACATAAGGTTTTATATAAGCCATTTAAATCTTTTTTTATAGTTAATTAAGATTTTAATCCCTCTAAAATATATAATTTTGACTTTTGATTCTTTTAATTTTGTTTTTTAGTTTATGGTCCTTACAAAATTTTCTATTAGATGATTTATTAGGCTGAGACGTAACTAAACAAATATATAAGACAGAATAAACATACACTGAAATCCCATGAATATTATAAGAGAAAGTAAACATATTAACATTCAACATAACATATCATAATTTAGTTGAAACATTTAATGAGAAGGACTAAATTATATAACGAAAAATAATTTTAAGGATTAAATTCTGAAAATTATTTTAAGGATTAAATTCTAAAATTACAAATTTTTAGTGATATTAAAAACTTATTTAACCCTTTTCTTTATTAGGCTCATACAGTAATAGATCTATTGAATTAGTTTTATGCAATTTTATTCTAGAAACTATGTTTTATAGAAATTTTAATTGATCAAGAATTACATGTACAATGACATTTTATGATGAAAAATAGAAGTTGTCATTATTTAAAGTTTTTCTCAGATGAAGTTGTGATTGTTTTTTAAAAGATTTTAAAAATGAAAATGATTTTAAACAGTATCAAACCTTTCAATTTAGAATACCCAAATGAGTCCTCCTCTTGTGCAAAATGTTATTCCAAGTCATATACACAGAGACGAGTAATAGGAAATGAATGGTGACGTACTTACCCTTGTTGTTTGACATGCCAACCATATAGATTTGCAGCTTCTTCCAAAGCTAACCTCCAACTTTTCAACTTTTCCTCGTCATTGATTCTTGTTTCATGCTTGACAAGTGCATCACCGTAACTTCCTTTCTGATGGCGCACATCAGATGGATCCACCTGATAAAAAACAGGCAAAACCAGCTTGCCCTTGTGCTTTAAGCACTCCATGATCATCACAAGTTCTTGTAAACAAAAAGTTGATGATGCATAATTTTGTGAAAGTATCACAATGGCAATCCTAGACTCTTGAATTGCCTTCATTAAAGCTGGTGTGATTTCTTCTCCCTTTCTCAGTTTTTGATTATCCATGAAGGTGTTGACTCCCTTTTCACGTAGAGCATGAAAAAGGTTTCCTGTAAAACTTGTGCGGGTATCCTGACCACAAAAACTGAGAAAAACATCATAAGACCATTCATAGGCAAAGGATGGCGAGGATGTTGGATTAGACATGGTTGTGGTTCTTGAACAGCAACAGTTAAGTCAGAGGAAAAATAAAGTGACAGTTGCAGATAAAATAGAAATATAATTGGCTAAATTGAAGGGTGGTTTGGAAGGACTAAAATCAGAAGTGAAGCAATGGAATATAAAAAAAATGAAAGAATTGAGAAGGGATTTATAATTTTTGAAGAAAGATACCGGCGGAATGAGAAATTCAGCCAGCAGAAACTTCCGTTGATTTTTCTTTTCCTTCCCGAACTTCAACTATCTTTATATATAAATAGAATTCTATTTTTTTCTTTAATCTTATTTACTAAAGGTTAAAGAAAAAAAAGTCCGAGATTCTTATTTTTCATTTTTTGGGTATTAATTGGGACCATCTGTTTTTGGGTGTTTGGGGTGGGGGGAGTTTGGTCTTTTTACATAAGATTATAAATTAATTTATTATTGTATTTAATTTTTATATCTTATTAGTAATTTATTAATAAAATACATTTTCTAGATATTATAATAAGAAAAACGTTTATAAATTTTATAGGATGTTGTGTCTACACGTGATGAAGACATTACAGATGTCTAAAACTGTTTATAAAGGGATATTTAAATCCAAATAACATATGAAAATAGATCAAATTTATCGTATGCAACTGTTTGTTTGGAAATAGAGATATCAAAACTTAAATAATACATAAAAAATGAATTTATATAAAATACTTAATCTAATAAATTAGATTTATATCATATTAATGTGGATATAGATAAATATAAGTAAAATGGATTTTTTTTCTCGTATCTATCTAAAACCAATTAAATGATCTCAATTTTAAATTAATCTAATTTTTTTTTACCAATATTCAATTTGGACGTTTTAAAATCAGTATGAAACTGGTTTTATATTTCAAAAAACAAAAGATTTTCATTTTTGAAAATTAGTTTTAAAATCAGTTTTTATTTCTAAAACTAGTTTGGAACTGATAATTAGTTATTGTAATATTATTTTAAAAAAATATTTCTTATATTAATTTTTTTTTATTATTAAAACTAATTAAAGTATTCAATTCTTGTCTGTTTTAAAAGACTAATTATTTTATTATAAGTATCTAATTTCATATCATGTGTAAAAAATTGACAAAAAAATCTTAAACTAACTTTTTTCCATCTTTAAACAAGTTTTAAAACATTTTTTTTTCTAAAATTAGTTTTAAAATAGTAGTTTCATATAAGATATCTTACTTTGATGTTTAGTATATTAATCTATTTTCAATTAAATTAGTTTTATAAATAAAATTGATAAATATTTAATTTTAATGAGAAGTGAAGCAATGGAATATAAAAAAAAGAAAGATCAGCGAAGGATTTTTATACTTTTGAAACACAACTTTAGGATTTTTATACTTTTGAAACACAACTTTATTATATAAAAACTTTTGAAAAACAACTTTATTATATAAAAACTTTTGAAACACAACTTTATTGTATAAAAACAGGTGTGTAACGTACTGTTGGGTTTGTGGTTTCGTGGTGCATGTTTGTGTTACATGTTATCTAATCATCTTGGCTGGTGACGTATATTAGAAATTAAAATCAGACAAAAATTCTAAGCATTCTATTACAATTGTGTTTGAGTGTGTCATAGGTGTTTCCAAAAAATTTTCCAAAATTTAAATATATAATATTTTAATTTTTTTTATTTAATTTTTTTTATTTTATAAAAATTTTGATTGTAAATAATTTAATTTTTTATTTTAATTTTCAGATAAAGTAATTTAATTTTTAATAAATTTAAATTTTATTTTTAAATATTTATTTCAAAATTATATTTTCAATAATTAATAAAAATAAATATAATCGTACAAGATCAACTAGGAGTTATAAGAAGGAAGAGAAAAATTAAAATTTTTACATTTTATGTGAAATTTCAAAATTTTCAATTTTATATCATTAAAATCCTTTTTGACATAATTTTAAATATTCCTAAATGTTTTATGTAAATGAGTCAATTAAAATATGATAATTCAAATTCACTAATAAAGAGATGGAATTCAAATTCAATATTGTGGATTTCTTAAAATTAATTTAAATTAATTTAAAATCAACTTTTAGTTTAAAATATTTTTATAAAATGAATAAATTTTACATTATAAATTTTTATTTAAATTGAAAAATAATTTTTAAAGATATTTTTTTACAACATAAAAAAGTTGTCAAAAAGATGCGCATATACGGGAGAAATTAAACTTGGAACAAAAATTCAAGCATTTTATTACAATTGTGTTTGAAAGGTGTCTTTCAAAACTTTTAAGAAATTTAAATATATAATATTTTAATTTTTTTATTTAAATTTTTTTATTTTGTAAAAAATTTGTTTGTATGAAATAATTTAATTTTTTTATTTTAATTTCATTTTTTTAGATAAAGTAATTTAATTTTTAAGAAATTTTAATTTTTAAATATTTATTTAAAAATTAATTTTTTAATAATAAATAAAAATAAATATTAATTATTAAAATTTAAAGTGCAATTATGCAAGAGCACCGATGAGTTGCAAAGAGGAAAGAAAAAATTAAAAATTTTTACATTTTAGGTGAAATTTCAAAATTTTCAATTTTATATCATTGAAATCCTTCTTAAAGATGATATAATTTCAATTTTCTTAAAATATTTTATCCAAACGATTCAATTAAAAAATGATCATTCAAAATTACATAATAAAAAGATGGAATTCAAATTCAATATTTCTTAAAATTGGTTTAAAATTAATTTAAAATCAACTTTTAGTTTAAAATTAATTTTAAAAGATAAATAAATTTTACATTATAAATTTTTATTTAAATTGAAAAATAATTTTTGAAGATACTTTTTTAGAACATAAAAAATTTTCTTTAAAAATAATATTTTCAAAGAAAAAAATATGTTTACTTTATTAAAGTAATATTATTTATCAAATAATTACTATCATTTTGTAAGTTTTATAATACTATTTTCACATTAGATTATATAATTAATTTACTATTATATTTAATTTTTATATCTTATTAGTAATTTAAAATCAAGATTGTATTAAAATACATGGGAGACGAGAAATTTAAATCCGGACGAAAAAGTCAAGCATTCTATTACAATGGTGTTTGGCCAAATTAATCTTTAGAGCATCCCAAAGCTCTTTATTTATTTTGTAGACACAGAATCTGTTGTATTTTGTTCTTAAAAGCGCACAGATTATAATGTATCTTGCTTTGTTGTTCAACTTCATGATGGAGTACTCCTCATTCCCTCATTCAAACTCAGGTTTGACCAAAGAAATGTCTCCATCTGTGATGATCTTTCATAGTCTGTACTAAGTTGATTTGATATACATCTCCATCATGTCAGCCCAGTATGAATAATCAACTCCAACGAATGTTAGAGGTTTATTCATGGATGATCCTCCCGTAATGAACATCGGCCCCGTGGTCTTCATACTTGATCTTTTCCTCTAGCAGTTGTTAGCGCTCAACCGTCAGAGGTTGAGCTCTGATACCAAACTGTAAAAGATAAAACACAAGAAGGGGGTTAAATTGTGTTAATTAAAAATTTGTGCGTTTGCGTCGGTTAAGTTTAAAAGCAGACATATGCAATCTTCTTTCTTCAACTGTTAATTTTAATCAATAATAGTTTAAATGATTAATCTCCGTTAGTTAAAGACAAAGATATTTTTATACTGGTTCGTCTTAAACAGACTACGTTCAGTTACTTAGCAACATGTTAAGTTTTCACTACAAACCATGAAAATGTTACAAGTATTCTTTGCACCTAGCCACTTCTGGCTAAAACGATATTGTTTAATCCCAACCTTCTCAGGCTATACACAAGGTATTGTTTGAAACACAACCTCCTCAAGGTAGGACAAAGGTATTCTTTGAAAAACACAGTCTCCTCAGGCTAAGGCACTATAAAAGTGGATTTGAGAAATATAGAAAGAAAGATTATCCTCTACGTAGAGAGGTATTTACAATGAAGAACAAATTGATAAAGAGTGAAATTTAGAGTAAGAGTTTTTCAAGCGTAATTTTGTCAACTTGAGTCTGTGAATGTGAAGTCCTTTTATAGACAAGATCCTCGAGATAGTCATTAGACTCAATCAATTTTGATCGTTGTCCTTTTCTTGAAGTCTTCGAACGTAACAGAGTGAGCAATCAGAATAATAAATATTTGCACAGTGGAGTCAGCATGAGATCTGACCATTGATTGATTTGCTCAAAGATATCCCGAAAGGTACCCTATACTTTCGTGTTACAAGGGTTTTGCACAGTATCTCTTTCTGTCTTTAGAAGCTTCTTCAAGTAACTACTTGATTTAAAATGTAGCGCGAGTTACTTCGTCTGACTTCACTAATTTCCAATAGACGAAGGGTCTTCATAAGAACTTGTTTGTCTTCTTTCATCAATACTTCCTCTTGAGGCATGTACTCTAGTCTGATACACTAGAAGATGACTTTCATAAAGGTTGACTTTTGATAGTTTCATCTTCGTCATCTATGTTGACTTCATTTGTCTTGAACATTATGTTTCAGTTTGATGGCTTGATCCGTCCGTTTTGTAATTAATCAAGATGTTAATCATCTTGACTTATCATGGATTTCTTAAAATTGGTTTAAAAGTAATTTAAAATCAACTTTTAGTTTAAAATTAATTTTAAAAGATAATTAAATTTTACATTATGAATTTTTATTTAAATTAAAAAATAATTTTTTGAAGATAGTTTTTTTACAACATAAAAAAGTTTCTTTAAAAATAATATTTTAAAAGAAAAAAATATATTTACTTTATTAAAGTAATATTATTTATCAAATAATTACTATCATTTTGTTTAAGTTTTATAATACTATTTTCACATTAGATTATATAATTAATTTACTATTATATTTAATTTTTATATCTTATTAGTAATTTACTAATAAAATACATTTTCTAGGTATTATAATAAGAAAAACGTTTTGAAATTTTATAATATGCCGTGTCTACAAGTAACATACTACATAAGTCCAAATAATATTACATAATTCCAAAACTGTTTCTACGTAAAAGGGACGTCTAAATCAAAATAATATATTAAAAATGGATCAAATTTATTGTCTGTGACTATTTGTTTTGAAAAGGAAATATCAAAATTTAAATAATACATATAAAATGGACTTAGATAAAATATTTAATCTAATAAATTGGATTTAAATTATATCATATTAATGTAAATATAGATAAGTTTAAGTAAAATAATTTTTTTTTGTTTATATCTATCTAAAACCAATTAAACGATATGGAATTTAAATCTAAAATCTAATTTTGTTTTAAAATTCAATTTGGATTTTTTAAAACCAGTATGAAACTGGTTCTTAGTTTAAAACTAGTTTTATATTAAAAAACAGATTTTTTTTTTAAAACTAATTTTAAAATCAATTTTTATTTCTAAAACTAGTTCGGAACCAATAATTGGTTATTGTAATATTAGTTTAAACAAAAAAAGGAAAATTATTTCTTATATTAATTTTCTTCATAAAACTAATTAAAGTATCCAATTCTTCTCTATTTCTATAGACTAATTATTTTAAGTATCTAATTTCATATCATGTGTAAAAAATTGACAAAGAAAATTTAAATCAACTTTTCTCCTTCTTCAAACAAGTTTCAAAACATTTTTTTTTCTTCTAAAATTAGTTTTAAAATAGTAGTTTCATTGAAGATATCTTAATTTGGTGTTTAATATAATAATCTATTTTCAATTAAATTAATTTTATAAATAAAATTGATAAATATTATTTCTTAAGAAAATTTATATAATATAATATTTATCATTTGAATTTTATAGAAATAAAATTTATAATTTATAATTAATGATTATACATTATTATTTTATAATAGTTTTTATAATTAATTTAAAAAATAATATATTTATACGTACAAGCGAAACCACATATGAAAGTGGCTTGAATAATAAAATTAAAATATAAGAATTAACAATTTCACTTTAAAAATTTATGTTAAAAAATAAAATATATCTATAATTTAATTTATTTTATGATAAATGTATTATTATTTTCGTATTAAATATTTTTTATTTTTTATTTTTTATTTTTTTAACAATTAAGCATATTAGAAAACTGAAAGAAATATAAATTACAGGAGGTTGAGAAATTTTGGAAAAAAAAAACTGCCCATGAAAAATAAGTAATTTCTGTGGTGTTGTCACCAATGGGAAGGTTTTGGCGTTGTCATGTATGTAAATATTATATAAATAATCAATTTTATGTAGTTGCTTTAATATGAAAAAATACAACTATTAGCAAAGGGATTTTTCTTCTTTTTTCTTATGAAATTATTTGTCACATTTTTATATTTTAATTTTTTTTACCTCCATATTATCCTTAATAAAATTTAAAAATTAATTTAATTTTATGTCTATGTTTATAGAATATTTTATTCCGCACAACTCAGGTATTAATTTATTATAATTTTTTTTTGTTTATTTAAAAAATGAAATCACCCTTTCAATCCTTTTTTTAATTATTATTTTTTTTCTCTTTATTCTTTCAATTTTTTTTTAGCAAAATTTAGTCCTATGAAAATACAAATACGCCGGTAATAATAACTATACTTAAATTAAGGTTGTATAAACTATTCAAATATTTTCTTTATTAGGCTAACATGGTAATGATCTATTGAATTAGTTTTATGCAATTTCATTTTAGAAACTATTTTATACAAATTTTAATTAATCCTGAATTACATGTACACGTATTGCTCAAATGAAGTTGTTTTTCAAAATATTTAAAAATTAAAAATTATTTTGAACAATATTAAACCATTCAATTTAGAATAGTTAAGGATATATTTGATTCCTGTCATGAGTTTTTATTTATCGAAATATAAAAACAGGAATATTTATTGCCATGTTTTCTTAGAGGATATTGAATAAATATTCCGGGTAAATGGACTTCCTATCGCTACTGTTTGAGGGTGGAAGTTTGATTAGGCTATGGCGTACAAGTTATTATTGCCCATTACACATGGCTCTTATTTTATTTGATTTTTTATTTTAACTTTTAAAATATATTAATATGGATACTAAAATGTTACTGTATTTTTCTTAGAATATAACCAAAAAAATGTTATTATGGTATTATATTTCCAGGAATGGAAAAAAATTCGTAAACGTAATGGTGCAAGATATTCAAGTCATATACATACAGAGGATTAATAGGAAAAGAATGGCAATGTACTTACCCTTGTTTGACATGCCAACCAGATAGATTTGCAGCTTCTTTCAAAGCTAACCTCCATTTTTCAACTTGTTCTTCAGTCTTATTCTTGTTTCATGCTTTGCTAGTGCTTCACCATAACTTCCTTTCTGATGGCGCTCATCAGATGGGTCCACCTCATAAAAAATAGGCCAAACCAGCCTGCCCTTGTGCTTTAAGCACTCCATGATCATCACAACTTCACCAGTTCTTGTAAACAAAAATTTGATGATGCATAGTTTTGTGAGAATATCACTGTCGCAATCCTAGATTCTTTGAATTGGATTTATTAAAGCAGGTGTAATTTCTTCTCCATTTCTCAGCTTTTGTGTTGAAAAAGGAGAATATCTTATTAGTTAAGATTATAGATATTATTTTATTAGTCAAGATATAGAGAATATCGCATAATCAGATATAGTTAGAGGGAGATTATCTGATGAGATAAGATTCTATCTTTTCCTATATGATTAGATAAGATTCTATCTTTTTCTTTATCTTTTTATTATCTAGTCCTTGATTTGTAATACTATAAATATAGTATTTTGTATACAAGAATGAATGAATGAAATAGTAAATTATATTAGTTTTTCAATTTACAACTTGGTATCAGAGCTCCCGATCTTGGGAGATTTTGCTTCCGCATTTCATTCCGAGTTGATGGTTCGACTTGGTGAGAGATGAATCCATGAAGGTCAGGTGGACCTATCTTGTGATGATTCCCTCTGTCGAAAGTCTTCCGCTACAGGGAGAGAAAAAGTATAGTGGTCCTTTGTTTGAAGGGAGGATTGTTGGGATGCAATCAAAGTCCCATATTACAAGAACAATGCAAGGCTTGAAGGAGGAAAAGAATTTTGCCCATCGAAAATTCCTGCTGCAAGTGAGAAGTGCTCCAAAAGTTAGAAGATTTTGTTGCTGTAAGAGAAGATCGTTCCAGAAGAGTTTTGCTAGTTTTTGATGTAAATAAGGATCATTGTAGAAGTGTAGGACTTTGAATTAAGGGAAGATTTGTTGTGTCTTGTGTTAATTCAAAGTCACACATTAGAGAGTATCAGAAAGAGAGAAGGGTGAATGACTTATATATATATATATATATGGTAGAGTGATAGGTTTTTCACTTGCACCACATCCTTGAATCTATAATGGATGTTTTAGATTTTAGGTAGTGTTTGTCAAACAATTTGGGGAGAGTTTGTAATTTTTACCACAAAAAAATTACACATTGAAGGGTTTATAATTTTTTCCATAAAAATTACATCATATTGAAGGGTTTGTAATTTTTCCAGAAAAATTACATATTGAAAGGTTTGTAATTTTTGTCAGAAAAAATTACATCATATTGAAGGGTTTGTAATTTTTTCCATAAAAATTACATCATATTAAAGGGTTTGTAATTTTTTGCCATAAAAATTACTTCATATGGGTTTGTAATTTTTCCAGAAAAATTACACATTGAAAGGTTTGTAATTTTTTGCCAGAAAAAATTACACGTGTAAGGTTTTATAATTTTTTCCAGAAAAAATTATATGTAAGGAGGGTTTGTAATTTTTCCATTAAAAAATTACAAGTGGTGAATTTTATCCCAACGGGATCGTGGACTAAAAAAAATAAAAGGGAGGAAACTCGGATGACATTATGCAAACTAACAAATTCTCCAATCGAAAGGGGATTGCAGTTGTGTATTGAAGAAGATCAAACTCCGGCCAAAAAAGGAAGATATCAGAGACTTGTAGGGAGATTGATGTATCTCGCACACACCAGACCAGATTTAGTGTTCTTAACGTGGTGAGTCAGTTCATGCACAATCCTGGTGCACAACACATGGATGCTCTTGATGATAGGAGGTAATCTCGTCACATGGAGAAACAAGAAGAAGAATGTTGTAGCTCGTTCCAGCGCTAAAGTTGAACTCAGAGGAATGGTTCTTGGACTCTGTGTATGTGGCTTAGACTACTTCTATAGGACTTAGGATATATACATACACGTCTCAATCAGTTGTATTGTGATAACAAAGCTGCGTGTGACATTGCTCGCAACCCTATCCAACATGATCGTATAAAACATGTGGAAGTTGAAGATCAATTAGCAGTTATTATTAACAAGACTATTACAAGTCAGATTTTTGGGAAACTATTAGACAAGTTGGGAATGGGTGACATCCATTTACCAACTTGAGGGAGAGTGTTAAAAAAGGAGAATATCTTATTAGTTAAGATTATAGATATTATTTGATTAGTCAAGATATAGAGAATATCGTATAATCAGATATAGAGGGAGATTATCTGATTAGATAAGATTCTATCTTTTCCTATCTGATTAGATAAGATTTTATCTTTTTCCTTATCTTTTTATTATCTAGTCCTTGATTTATAATATTATAAATATAGTATCTTGAATGAATGAAATAATAAATTATATTAGTTTTTCAATTTACAACTTTTTGATCGTCCATGAAGGTGATGCCTAGTTCTAAGGTAAGAATATGCAACATACCTTATTTTTAGGTGACACGGTAAATCTCACAATAATAGAGAATCTCCTACAATAGAGTGTAAAAGAAAAAATTCTGATAATGGGGTGCAAATGATACTAGAATAAATGTGGTTAAAGAGTCTAATTCTACCTTACAAATTAATTTATAAGGTGAAGATATACAACAGGCCTAATCTCTAAGTAATGTGGGATTTCCATCGATGAAAATATTGGATTAGCCATCCTAGTGATTCTTAAGTCAGACGAAAGAATAAAGTCACAATAGTTGTAAGTATCATAGAAATATAGTTAGTTAAATTGAAGGAAGGTAAGGAGGGAAATGAAAAGTAAAGCAATGTAATATAAAAAATTAAAGAACTGGTGAGGATTTATAAGTTTGATTGCGCAGTGAGAAGTTGGACACATACAAGAAAGATGGGAAACTTCATAGGATTTTTATTACCCGAGGATTTGTGGTAGGAAATGTCGTATGTATACTTATCTTTTATCAAGGTTTACTCAAGATTTTTTAATTTTAAAGTTCTTTATAATTATAATTAAAGATGTGAAGTTATTTATAAGAATCATAAAATAATATTTTTGGAAATGCTGAATTGAAAGAGTGAAGCATTTATCAGTAATGTATATAAATGGATTACTATTATTAATTTGTGTGAAGTAAACTTGCGGACCTGACATGGAGATGGAGAAACTAAAATCTGGGAATTGTGGAGTTCTATTAATGATCAAGTCAAAGTGCCTGATAGCCAAAAAAACCAGAAAGACAATTAAGGATGATCCCATGCTACAATTATTTAACAAACTCTTGATAGTTGATTGTCCAAAACAAAAATATGTATCTCTAGTCTTGTGCAGTGACTAGTGACTGTTACTCACATGTAATTTAAATTTGGATCTAATTCAATCTAAAAAGTTAAATTTTATGTCATAATCAATGTTCATAGATTTTTTTTTCTTCATTGTTTGATTTGTTGCAGCAGTTGTGACTAATATCATCCACAGTATTGAATGTTGGCCCACCATCTATCTATCTATCCATGCTGTCACCCCCTTTTTTAAGAAATTAGAGTGTTACATCCTTACACAACTTATCATTTTCCTTTAGTCCCTACACTACCCTTTGACCATCTGAACATACGTGCCGTGTTTGTTTCTGAGATACCAGACTAATTCTAACTTTCAGACACGCAATTAGTGTCACAACAATGTCAACACCCATTCTCCAATGCATTTCACATCCTCCCACAAAGATCAACGTTGAAACTCCAAGACACAAATCCACTTCTTCTGCACTTGAACCTTCTTCACCTTCCCTTCTTTCTCTCATACCCAAATGCACCTCTCTCAGTGAGCTCAAGCAAATCCAAGCCTACACCATCAAAACCCACCTCCACAACAACACCAACGTTGTCACAAAGCTCATAAATTTCTGCACTTCCAACCCCACAACCGATTCCATGGACTATGCCCACCACCTGTTCGACCAAATTCCCCAACCAGACATTGTTCTTTTCAACACCATGGCACGTGGGTATGCACGCTTTCATGACCCTCTCAGAGCAATCCTTTTGTTTTCTCAGGTATTGTGCTCTGGCCTTCTTCCAGATGATTACACTTTCTCTTCTCTTCTCAAGGCTTGTGCAAGGCTCAAGGCACTTGAGGAAGGTAAACAACTTCATTGCATTGCTATTAAACTTGGGGTCTGTGAGAACATGTATGTGTCTCCAACTCTCATTAACATGTACACTGCCTGCCGTGACATTGATGCTGCTAGGAGGGTCTTTGACAAGATTGATGAACCGTGTGTTGTTGCATATAATGCTGTCATCACAAGTTGCGCTAGGAATAGCCAGCCTAATGAGGCACTGGCTTTGTTTAGAGAACTGCAGGAGAGTGGTCTCAAGCCAACTGATGTTACCATGCTTGTTGCACTTTCATCGTGTGCTTTGTTAGGGGCTTTGGACTTAGGGAGGTGGATCCATGAGTATGTCAATAAGAATGGTTTTGATCGGTATGTTAAGGTGAATACTGCACTTATTGATATGTATGCTAAATGTGGGAGTTTGGATGATGCGGTTTCTGTGTTCAGAGACATGCCTAGGAGAGACACACCGGCGTGGTCGGCAATGATTGTTGCTTATGCAACACATGGGCATGGCTCCCTTGCCATATCAATGTTGGAGGAAATGAAGAAGGCAAAAGTGCAGCCTGATGAAATAACCTTTTTAGGTATATTATATGCCTGTAGTCACAATGGATTGGTTGATGAAGGTTATGAGTACTTCCATAGTATGACTCATGAGTATGGGATTGTTCCAAGTATCAAGCATTATGGATGTATGGTGGATTTGCTTGGTCGTGCCGGACGCTTGGAAGAAGCCTATAAGTTCTTAGATGAGTTGCCAATCAAGCCGACGCCAATTCTGTGGCGGACATTGCTGTCTTCTTGCAGCAGTCATGGCAATGTTGAAATGGCACAGCAAGTAATTCAGAGAATCTTTGAGTTGGATGATTCACATGGTGGGGATTATGTTATTTTGTCAAACTTGTTTGCTAGAAATGGAAAATGGGATGATGTGAATTACTTAAGGAAAAGGATGGTAGACAAAGGAGCAGTGAAAGTCCCTGGTTGTAGCTCAATAGAGGTCAACAATGTTGTACATGAATTCTTCTCTGGAGATGGAGTTCATTCCACTTCTACTGTGTTGCTCCGTACACTCGATGAATTGGTGAAGGAATTGAAGCTGGCAGGGTATGTGCCTGACACATCTGTGGTCAGTTATGCAGACATAGAAGATGAAGAGAAAGAAATTGTTCTTAGATATCACAGTGAGAAACTGGCCATTACTTATGGGCTCCTGAATACTCCCCCTGGAACAACAATTCGTGTGGTCAAGAACCTTAGAGTCTGTGTTGATTGCCATAATGCTGCTAAATTTATATCATTGATCTTTGGTAGGCAAATTATTATGAGAGATGTCCAACGATTTCATCATTTCAAAGATGGGAAATGCTCATGTGGGGATTACTGGTAGTGGAGTTTGTTGAGTGTATCTTCAATTTTTCTTCTATCAAAATTCTAAAAAATTAGTTTATTCACAGCCACAGAATTTTGTGTTTGGAAGGAATAGCCACAATATGTGTATGCAACCCATGAAGTACAGTGATCAAGGCTCAAATGTTCAAATTTATAAAGGAATCCAACAGAATCATGAACTTTAACTAAATTTTTGCAATGATCAAGTTGCAGTTTCTTCAAACTAGGTGCTCCAGACAAGTCAGGTACTTTTGTTAGTAATTCGCAGCGACTCAAATTCATTTCCGAAGACATTCCTGCAAAATGCAAAATTGGCCTAGTAACTAATTTATGAATTTCCAAGTAGACTTATCAATATTCAAGTCCAAATAGACATCAAGAAAAATGGCTACTATAATACCATATTCTGGTGATTCTTGAATGCAAAGAAACTCAGAGACAAGTCCAATTTGACAAGTTCCTCTGGATCAAAACCAGCAGGCAGTGATGATCCAGGATATCCCGGCCATTGAAGTACTCTTAAAACATTTTGGAAGAGAACTAGGACCTCTAGAAAAGTGAGCCTTTTTTAGCACCATTATTTTAAGGTTTTCCATCTGCTTCAATGCATTTCCATCCCATTGCATTTCTTTATCTTCAAGCAAGTGTAGCATGATGATCTCAATTTTATCCGATCCCTTCAAACCAGAAGAATTAAATCAGGGAAAAATTTGCAGATTATAGAGTATATTATCTCAGCACTGACAAATTTTGTCAAACATAAAACTGAAATGTAGAAGGTTACCAATTAGGTCTTTCATTATTCATTTGTCTAAAAATAATGAAGGATCAAAGAGACAAACTGGCGCTGCACAATGCTCATACCTTGTTCTCTTTGAAAACATGAAGAATATCTTGAGAGAACCATAATCTGCATTCACCGGGCTTTAAGGATGATTCCTGCCGCACAATTTCTCTGTCCGTATCCTCAATCAAATCTTGCATTCTCACACAGCATTGAACAATTTTAATCAGACACTTATCAACCAACACCTGGATAGCATACTCTGGGGTGTAGCCACGATCACATGTGCAGCAATCAGCTGCAGTCCGCATTAATCCCAAGTTGGTCCCTAAATATTATGGACCTTACCAGATCCTGGAAAGTGTAAGCGCAAAACTACAGCTTCCAGATTCAGCAAGGATTCATCCTACATTTCATGTTTCCTTGCTAAAAAAGGCAATTGGTAATTACAATGTTGAGAAGGAGCTGCCCATTGGCCTGGAAGGGGATAACTCATCAATTTGGGAGCCTGGTACCGTTTTGGCTACTCGAGTGATCAATATAGGGGACGAAACTGCCAAACAATTGCTGATTCAGTGGAGGGGTCGAGTTTTGGAAGAGGCCACAGGGGAGGAGGAATTCACTATTCGTAACCAATTTCCATCACTGCGACTTGAGGACAAGTCAACTCTTCAAGGAGATGGCACTGTTAGGATCCTGCAGGAACATATGGGCTTGGTAGATCAATATAAGAGGCACCAAGTGTGGATAGCGTACACAAGAAAAAATAGGAAGGAAGAAAAGAGGACGTGGCAGAGAGAGAGAGAGAGAGAGTTTGTGTATGAAGTTTGGCTAAGGGAATGCTGTTACAGAATGAGTGTGGGTGGGGTGAGAGGGCATCAGGGATGATCAATTTAGCCAGGGGTCAGAGAATGTCTATTCTCTGTAAGAGCTAAGCTTTTGGGCAGTGGGAATATCAATGTTACCATATCATTTCCATTATTGTTATTCCTTATTTGCTTTGGTTGATGTTGCGTAAGATTGTGGTTCCTAACACACTCTGTCCTCAACAGGTGCCTCAGTTTCTTAGTCTCGAATGCCCTTAATCGCCTTGCAGTACGTTGACGTCCCTTTAACATTATCAATATCCCACTGTACTTTAGCAGATTGATGAAGGATCACTTATTATTTTAGTCTCCCAAAAACTGTGTGCTTATAGAAAATGTCAATCTTATTATCAATATATTAGTCACACCACAACAGATAAAAAAGAAGAAGCAGAAAGCAGATTAAAAAATAACAGTCACACACACACTACTTAAGAACTAGATGCATAGAGATGTTGATGACCTAGTATTTCACATAGGACAATGACTAGTACATTAAGAGATTTAAGTACAGATGCATTGGAAGTTAGAGTAAAACAGGAACTGCTAGTGGTTTATTTTTGTATATTATGTAAGAATATCATAACTCTACCAAATCATCCCCTAATTTCTTTATGACGAAATTCATTTAAATCCAGATTTTAAGAGTTTTTTAAATATGAAATCAACAATATATAGAAGGTTAGAAACCATATGAAACTTTTCAACAAATGATTGATCGGCTCCTCTGTCAAAATTATGTGTAGGTACACCTTCAACAGGATTATTAGAAACTGAAAGATAAATTCAAGTAGCTTGAAAGTCAATACCAGTTGCTAAATTGAAAGGTAAAGATGAATAAATAGATTAACATAACATCAAGTCAGCACAAGATTGTGTTGACTTAACATTTTCCAGAAGCTACTTCAATCTATTTACCAGCTCCAACCTAAAGTTCGTCAAAAACTAATAACTAATAAATGCACATTTTATATTAAGTTTGATACTGATTTGCGCAACACAACTTGTGTAAATTTAATTAATTAATTAAAGAAAATTATAATAAGCTATAAATGGTCAAAAATACCCTGAATAATGTAATGTGTGAGCGGTTACTGTATTTACCTTATCGCACCATATCAAATATTAGTGTCTTTCCCTCTCCTTTCCCAATTTTCAAGAAAAGGAGATTTAGGTTTATTGACAGTGACTGTGATCCTGCTCCTTCTGAAATTTTCCTTATACTTAATTGTCTCAAAGGTCAGAGTAATTCTCATTAATTTTAATGATAACGATGGATTCTTCCTCTTTTCTTGTTTTTGTTTATTAGGTCGATAATCTTTTTTGGCTAAACGATCTCCTTGATTCTCAGTTTCTCGGCCGTGGGTGTGGGGGTTTATTATTGCAGTGGGATTGTTTGGTGTTGTTTCCCCGTTGCCGGTTGGTGTGTGTTGTTGTCGGTACTTGGTGGTGGGGTTTACAGTTTTTGTTTTGATGATTAAAAGCACAAATAAAAAAAAATGTAAAAGTTACTATGGAGTGGAAAAAGAGTTTAATTTCTTTTTTCCAAGGGTTTCTAATTTTCACGTGTGATTGTCTTTTTTTTTTTTTTTTAAATTTACAGGTGCAGTGTTTCCCTTAGAGCTATCTTTTCATTTTTTTCTTTTTCCCTTTTGAACTGTTTAGAACATGTTTCCGTGGTTTTCACTTTCAACTGTTTGTTTACCACCACGGGGTTTGAAAACTTTGAGGCTAATCATGGGGTTTTGTTTCATGCCTCGTTTGATGTTTTGTTTGGTTTTTCAGGTTTGGTTGTTTGCATCGTTTTCTGCTGCCTCGTACCTTCGTTTTGACTTGCAATATGAAAAAAAAAAAAAAAAAAACAAAAGAAAGAAAGAAAGAAGATTCAAATTCAATCTGGAAGTTAATATTTTTAAAATTTGTTTTTAGAAATTAGGATTAACTATTTAAAAGTTATTTGCTTAATCCATATTCAGCAGTATTTAATGACTCGCACTTTGTTCTACTTAGTAGACTGCGTGGTTTACGATAATTCTATTTTGTAAGTAGAATGCGTGGTTTAAAATAATTCTATTTTGTGCTATTTATTGGTGTTATTCTTTTTTTATATCTTAATTCTTTTCTTGCATTTCTATCTAAATTGTTTGTTTAAATTTTTAGTGTATTATTTTATTAACAATTATGCAGTCATAATTATTTATTTTTTCTATTATTATTTCTTTTAATTATATTATCCTGGTTAGATCATCAAATCCTCTTGAGTTTAATCTATTTTCCTACTTATTAAGTTAATATCAATTTTTTTGCATTCTTATTCTTTTATTGTTTCACTTATGCACACATTTGGTTTAATTTATTTTGTTATATTAAGTATTCTATTACAGGAAAAAGAGTAGAGGTTAAATTAACAGGCATGTTATATAGTTGTTGAGATCTATGATAATCTATTGTGTTAATTAAAGAGATGGATTACTACTAGGAATAGTAAAGTTGTCTTTGAAGGACATGTTTCTCATACTTAGTGTTCCAAGAAAATAGTGAAGGTTATCATGAATGCAAGTGAACCAAAAATGTTTTTGAAAAGGAAATAGGACAGTTGGTCGCTAACAACAAATGACCTAGGACTTGAGGGTTATTGCGGCAAAATTGATTATCCTAACTGTAATTGTCTAGTATTTATAGTGAGAGAGTTTGAGGTGACATGTATTCTTAGTAGAACTCCTGGTCATCAAGATGTTGATGGGCCTAATATGCTTGAACAGACTCTGATATACTTGAAAAAATTGAAAGACCCAGAGTATGGAAAGTCTACACTAGGAGAAAGAAAGTGGGGTCAAGTAGTGAAGAGAATGAGAGTTAGTGAGTTAGTAACGATAGAATAACGGTAGAGGAGAGTTTGGGTATTTGAATAGTAGTTAATAAATGTGTGAGGTTGCATGAATAATAACGATAGAGGAGAGTTTGAGTATTTGACGAGGTAAGAGAGTAGAGAGAGGATATGGAAAATTATTGTTAGAATTCTATCAGGAGAGTTTTCTCGAGTCTTGAACTCTATTTCTTATTTGTTATTTTCTGGAATTTACTGATTAATACAACTTTGATTTTCTAGTTTCTATCAGCATTTCTTAGTATGATTTAATGGTATCACATGTTATGAAAGTGAATTGTGAGTTGCATGTATCATTTTGTATTACATAGTATGATTGGTTACTTTGTATGTAGTTGCTGTTATTTTTCGTCATTATCATGAATTTGTGAATTAACACTTTGGTTGTATCTATGATTACCCCGTAAAGGGAATCACTGAGCAAGTAGTTAGCAAGTTGGTGGTCGAACAACTTTAGAGTATAGAGCTTTCGAAATAAAACAACTCTATTTTGTTGAAGACACTTTGTTTTATTGTTTTTTAGTTACCTTTAGTCATGAATGTTAATAGTCTTGAATTTTATATTAGTTCATTTGATCTTCAAAAATAATTGATTATTTTTTATATGTTAAATGGTTGTAGAGATAAAATTTATTTTAATGAAATTCAGTTTCCGTTATTCAATGGTGTACTTATTGCTTCTCAAGATGTAAAAATTAGGGTGTTATAATTGTGGTATAGAACTAGGTTTAATTTCCTCGACTACTGTGTTATATGGATTACCTTGTTTTTGACGTGCACTCTGATAATGAATGACTTGCTTTGAATGATGAGATAGGAAAATGTAAACTGTTTGGTATGCTTCTCTAAGTCTGCTGTTTTTGTGTGAATAGTGAGAGATGGCTAACAGGGTGGCAAGAATGACCAGGGTGGTAGGATTGACCAAGCTATAGCTGACACCCTACAGGCCTTAGCCCAGGCGATAGAGGAGCAGAACCAGAACCAGCAGCAGGCTAATGTTGTAGGACCCACTCAATACCAGGGATTGGATAGTTTCCGACAGAATACTCCCCCTACTTTCCGTGGAAGAAACGATCCAGATGGTGCTCAAGATTGGTTGAAGGAGTTGGAGAAGATCTTTGAGATCATGATCTGCCCAGAGGAGCAGAAGGTGGTCTTTGCCACCTTCATGTTGAAGGAGGAAGCTGAGCATTGGTGGAGCAACGCTCGTAGATATGTGGAGGTTGCGGGGCATGTTGTGGAGTGGGAGGCCTTCAAGGCGGTGTTCTTGGAGGAATACTTCCCAGAAGATGTCAAAAATCGGAAAGAGATGGAGTTCCTAGAGTTGAAGCATGGTAACATGTCAGTGACTTAGTATGCAACTAAGTTTGATGATTTGGTGAGGTACTTTCCGTATTACCTGAGACCAGATGGGGAGAGGTCTAAGTGTGTCAAGTTCACCCATGGTTTGCATCCTGATGTGACGAGGGTGGTGAACTACCATGGTATCCGCCAGTTCTCTAGACTAGTAAACATGTGCAGCATTTATGACAAGGATGTTTGGGAGGAGATGGCACAACAGAGGAGTGCTGGTCCAATAAGACACCTGAAGTCCAACAACACGCACCGATATCAGCCTTACAAACCATCCCCTCGCCGACAAGAAGCTCCTTCACACGGTACCAACCACCCACCGCAACAAACTGTTCGCAGTCGTGATGGTAGAGGCAACGACTCATTTTTTCTCGTACTATCAAGTGTTTTAGATGTGGTCAACAGGGTCACATAACTTTGAGGTGTCCTAGCAATGATAACAACAATGTCAACTCCGGTCTCACTTGCTTTGGATGTGGCCAGAAGGGCCATAAACGGAGGGATTGCCCTAACCAAAGGAAGTAAAGGAGTGGTAGTCTGAATGCTTCGGCAAAAGAGGATGTGGCAGAGAGAGAGTTTGTGTATGAGGTTTGGCTAAGGGAATTCTGTTACAGAATGAGTGTGGGTGGGGTGAGAGGGCATCAGGGATGATCAATTTGGCTAAGGTTCAGAGAATGATGATCAATTTGGCTAGGGGTCAGAGAATGTCTATCACTGTGAGAGCTAAGCTTTTGGGCAGTGGGAATATTCATTCCTCTGTTATTTTACTTTTATTATCAATATTACCATATCATTTCCATTATTGTTATTCCTTATTTGCTTTGGTTGATCTTGTGTAAGATTGTGGTTCCTAACACACTCTGTCCTCAACAGGTGCCTCAGGTTTTTAGACTTGAATGCCCTTAATCGCCTTGCAGTAAGTTGACGTTCCTTTAACATTATCAATATCCCACTGTACTGTAGCAGATTGATGAAGGATCATTTATTATTTTAGTCTCCCAAAAACTGTTCTTATAGAAAATGTCAATCTTACTATCAATATAATAGTCACACTACAACAGATAAAAAATGAAGCAGAAAGCAAGAAAATAACAGTCACACACACACTACACTTAAGAAGAACTAGACGCATAGAGATGGTTTATTTTTGTATATTAGGTAAGAATATCATAACTCTACCAAATCATCCCCTAATTTCTCTATGATGAAATTCATTTTAATCCAGATTTTAAGAGTTTTTTTTAATATGAAATGTAAAATATGTAGAAGGTTAGGAACCATACGAAACATACCAACAAATGATTGATTGGCTCCTCTGTCAAAATTATGTGTAGGCACACCTTCAACAGGATTATTAGAAACTGAAAGATAAATTCAAGTAGCTTGAAAGTCAATACCAGTTGCTAAATTGAAAGGTAAAGATGAATAAATAGAGTAACATAACATGAAGTCAGCACAAGACTGTGTTGACTTGACATTTTCCAGAAGCTACTTCAATCTATTTACCAGCTCCAACCTAAAGTTCTTAAAAAACTAATAACTAATAAGTGCACATTTTGTATTAAGTTTGGTTGATGAGGTTTCTGTGTCCAGAGAGATGCCTAAGAGAGACACGAAGGCTTGGTCAGTGATGATTGTTGCTTATGCAACTCATGAGTATGGGATTATTCCAGGTATCAAGCATTATGGGTGTATGGGAAGCCTATAAGTTCCTGGATGAGTTGCCTAAAGCTGAAGCCAATTCTATGGCAGACAATAGAATTATAATAGTTTTGAATTTGATCTTCTTAAATAGCCCTGAATGTGAATCATAACACAGTGACTTAAATAATTCAATTTCTTATATTTTAATTTTTTTATTTAGATAAAATAATTCAATTTTTTAAAAATTTAAATTTTTATTTTTAAATATTTATTTAAAAATTGAATTTTTAATATTGAATAAAAATAAATATTAATAATTTTTAAATATTTAAATATTCAAAATAATTTTAATGCTATACATGTATTTTAATGTTACAAAATATTTAATAATTAATTTTTCGTTATTGAAAAATTAAAAATATAATAAATAATTAATTATAATAAAATTAAAAAAAATTAAATTATGTAATCTCACACCAATTTTAAAAACGTATCAGGAATAAAAATTACATAACTTATTTATAAGAATTTAAATGAACTTTAAAAACGACTATTAGAATGTTTTATTGAAATATTAAAAAGTATAAAAAGATAAAATATTAAAAGAGGAAGTAATAAAAAAAAATTAGCTATAAAAAATTATATTTATTTAATCACTTAACAAAAGATTAATAAGATAAATTAAAAATAATGATAATATTTACCCAAAGCTAAATTTTAAAAAAATATAAATTATCATTTTGTGACCACTTTTCATTGTAAAAATAATTGTTTAAGCTATATAAAATTAAATGTACTTATTTAATCACTTAATAATAAATTTAATATGATAAATTTAAAATAATGACAAAATTTACAAAAATTTAATTAACCTATTTCATTTGTTTAAAATAAAATTTAATTAATTCATGTATTTTTAAATAAACAATACATTATTTCATTAAATATATATTAATTTTAATAATATAAAAAATTATAAATAAATTTTAATTTTATGTATAATTTTTTATTTTTATTTTTAATTATTATTAAAAACTTAATTAAATAAATATTAAAATATTTTTTTATATCATTAAAAAATATAAAAATAATATAAATGTGACAAATTTTAATATTTAAATAAATATTTTTTAAAGAAACTATAAAATAATGCAGTTTAATTAATTTATACATCAGGAGGAAAAGTAGAATAGTAGAGTTTTAAATTCTTCAAATTGAAATTCTATTTTAAAATAATATAATTTTAAATTCTTTAAAATATTTTATCCAGTTAAATGACAAGACCGTAATTCAATTTCACACTGTAAATACTCACTGAAAATTTTCAATGTTAATAATCTTATCCTAATTGAGTTTCTCATATTTTATAGAAAACACTCCTAATCTATATAGAAAAAAAAAATTGATTTTCTGTAACTAAAATATACACTCCATTCCTTCTCCTGTAAAATTTAACGTGATACTTATTTTTTTTTCTTTAATTTTTGTTGAATATGGATATTAGGATATTTTCTCTAGTATGTTTATACTAGATTTTATTCTATTTATAATTTTTCAACGAAAACTCATTTTAAAACTAAAATATTTTTACAGTATCGTGCCATTGGATATTTAAATATTTTTTTAAACTTAAAATATTAAAATATAAGATAAAATATTTTTAAAAATTATGTATTTTTTACATGATTCTCTATGAGATATTTGAATATTATATAATTTAAAAATAAATTGTAAAATATCCTATCATTTATTTCAATTTATAAAACGAAAGTATAATGTTTAAATATTCTATGAGAATGTAAAAAATATTTTAGTTAAAAAATTACTTTTCAATTAAAAGATTATAGCAGTAAAATATAATATATTTGTATTTGAGAAGAGAACGAAACACGAGTACATTTTAATATTTATCTTTATTACGAGTGATAGTGTGGATGATATTTTTGTAATGTTTAACATAATTAGTATATTCTATGGGAGAATTTATATTCTAAAGGTTGTATATTCTATCATTCAAAAATAAAAAACTCAAATTTATAATATAAAAATACAGTGTGAAAAACATCCCTCTTAGACCCTTTAATATTATGAGTGTTCCATATGAACACATTCGCAAATCATGATTAAAGATTGAAAAGAAAAAAAATTAAAGAATCGAATTGAAAGAGACAGATAAGAATAAACATTTCCATTTCATGAACTTGCCGTGTAAACAAAATAGGCTCCTAATATGAAACATACACTGTTCTTCACGCCAATCTACCAACCTTATTGACCCCCTAATATGAAAGCTCCCCAAAAAAACCAAACAAAATCAAATAATGGTTATAATAAAAAATTGTAACTTAAATTCCATTATAAAAGTTGAAAGAATTCTATCATTTTCTTTAAAAACAAAACAACATCAATTATTTTAGGAGTTGGAAATATAAATATTCCTTTGAATCAAGAAACGTTAAATCCTCTTACAAGAAACATAAAAGTTCCGGGAAGTATGTGTTCAATCCAACAAAACATGACAATGTGATTGTGAAAGTGACAATGTTGATAATTAGTTATAGCTAAAACGTTACCTGTGCCATTTGTTAAAGAACAAAAATCAAAGCTATTTGCTAATAGATGACAACCACACACAATTGCTTGAGTATAAGCAACTTTATTCCTAGCTTGGATCAATATCATCAGAAAACCACATTATAACATTTTCATCCTAAATGAAACTGGATATCTCTCTTTATCTGCTCACATATATAGACGACAAACTTTATAAAGAACTTCCATGCATGCTCTTGGAAGAACTTTTTTCTTATATATATATATCGTGTGATGGTTATTATATTACTAGGAAAATATTCAAATTCTATATCGGTTAGAGATAAGGTTAAAACGAAGTGTATTACAATGTCAGAATATTATAAAATTCAATTAGACTTATAATTCATATTTATTAAAAACTTAGTGACTCCATAAGTTACGGAAAGAAGGTTTACGCATCTCCTGACCTATACTCCAACCTATGACATTATCAATTGGGATTAGATAAATTAACATAAATAATGAAATTTGAGATTTAACATGAAAAAAAAAATTCTTAATGAAAAAGGAATAGTTTTAAATTTGTGAATAAGAAATTATATATTTATTTTAAGAAGAACTTAAATTTGAGATTTGACAGGAAAAAAAAATCTTAATGAAAAAGGAAATTTTAAAATAATAAATAATTTTAAACTATTAAAATATAAAATTAAATGTGAAGTCATACTTCACATACTAAAGAACGCATAGATGAACTCTGTAAGTTGTTTAGGTTTACTTATTGGTCATGAATTTGAGTCTCTGTTATAAAATTACGTTACTGTTAAATATTTGGAAGGATAAACTTTTTATCAATAATAAAAAGACGCCTCACACATAAAGGTAAAAATTCAGACATAAGAGTGCAGAATAAAAAAATATCTTCACATTTAAATATGAAGATTCATAGTTACAATATAAAGGTTGATTATTATATATATATATATAATAATTTTTCTTTTTAATCTCTTAATTAATATAGTAAGGACATTGATTACTAAGGTTTTTAAAAATAATAAAATACATTCAATTCAAAGATAATAAAAAATATGTCACTTACTAGTATTCTGCAACCGTTACACACTTGAACAAGGTAATCGACAAATAAGACAAAGGCAATGAGAATATACTGTTCGGATACGCTACCTTTTCAGTTCATACTATCCTTTTCTGTCTATAAATTCATCAATTCACGATTCCATTCCATAATTGTGTCACTCAAAGTTCAAACCATTTAAATCACACTCCTTAGTAATCCCATCAATTCCGTGGAGAAGAAAAGAGAGGCCAAAATGGAGTCTAAGGGATCAACTATGATTAAACTTCTTCTGCTCCTACACTATTTATCAGTTCTCTGTGTTTCACAGGACTTTGATTTCTTCTACTTTGTTCAGCAGGTAATATATGTATATATCATTATTTCATTGAAACTTGAAAGATCATGTTTTGAGTTACAAGGAATTTCTTAGTCAAATCATTCTTTGAAAATTTTGATTTTTTGCAGTGGCCAGGTTCATACTGTGACACACAGAAGAGTTGTTGCTACCCCTCAACTGGAAAGCCTGCTGCAGATTTCGGAATTCATGGTCTGTGGCCTAATTACAATGATGGCTCATACCCATCTAATTGTGATCCTAACAACCCTTTCAAACAATCTGAGGTACTTCATTGATTCTGCACCAATTGAGCTTTTTCATTTGATCTTGTACTCTCCAAAATTGTTATTTTGTTAACCCGTCATTCTCATATCTCAATTTCATCATTTATAAATCCTATGATTGGACAAGATACATGATGGGGCTCGTCCATGAACTGTTAAGATAAATTTAAGAAAATTACAAGTTGCAAGTTCTTTTTCTATCTTTTTCTTCTGTTTGTTACATTTGAATCAGAAGGGCTTTTGGCCCCATAATCATTGTATACAATTTAAAAGGCAAAATATGTTTACCTTTTTATCCCCTCATAAAACAAACGTTTTCTGATGCTGGTCCACTTTTTTCCATGGTGGAACCCACCCAATAACAAGGAGTATTTTAAGAATATTTTGGCATTAAGTGTATTGTTAGAACCCTCTATTATTTGTATGTCTTGATTGAAACTTTTCAAGTTTATAGTAAATTTTAAATCAGATAGTCATAGTCATGCCATAACTACTACGTAGAGAAAAGCTTTAATAATAATAATAATAATAAAAAAAAGACTTGTTCTAAACCTGAAATCAATATCTCAATATATTTTAATCCTGAAATGTATTCAGTTTCTATGATATGATTAATTTGCCACTAATTTGTCTTTATATACATGATGATGACAGATATCAGATCTCATTAGCAGTATGCAAAGTAATTGGCCCACATTGTCATGTCCAAGCAACAATGGGATAGAATTCTGGAGCCATGAATGGGACAAACATGGCACATGCTCAGAGTCAGCTCTTAAGCAACATGACTATTTTGATGCAGCTCTCAACCTTAAACCAAAGGCCAACCTCCTCCAAGCTCTTACAACTGCAGGTACATATTAATACTGCATTAATCTTTTGAATAAACAGTATATATACTGAGGTTGATCTAATAACAAATTTTTTATGTATGATAAATTTGATTATTTTTTATAGTTATTTACTTTCATGACCTGTTTGGATTGAGGGATAAAAGTAAGGAAAAAAGAAAACATTATAATTTTAATTGAAGCGATTTGATTTTTTGTCTCAAAAAATTACTTTCATAATAAATTACAAATGGTTATTCTGATAAATTTGTTCTTTTTTTTTTTAATTAACTAGTTTCATGATCTATTTTACTATTTGGAATAAGAGATAAAAACGAAAGAAGATAAAATTTTGATATTGAAATAGAAGGGAAAGTAGAAGGAATACAAATTTTGATTTTTTATCTTTAAATCAAACACATTTTTAATGCATATTTTTGAGATCTGAAAGCCATATGCTTTTACCAAATGATTGTGAAACATGCATTTTGTGTCAGGAATACAACCAAATGGAGAATCATACAGCTTGAGCAGCATCAAAGGGGCAATAAAGGATGGAATTGGGTATACTCCATTCATTGAGTGCAATGTGGACTCATCTGGCAACAGCCAGCTATATCAAGTATACTTGTGTGTGAACACTTCAGGGTCAGACTTCATTGAGTGCCCTGTGTTCCCCAGGGGCAAATGTGACTCAAGCATTCAGTTTCCATCTTTTTAGTTTCCAAGAATGACTGGAAAAGTTTCTAAGAAAACCTTTCTTCTCTTCAAGTTAATTTACTAATATTTCAATATGTGGTGTGTCCTTTCATATCCAATAGTGATCAAATCGCCATAGTGGTCAATATAAAGTGCTTTGTGATCAATAACATGGTATATGTAATGTAACAAAGTCAACAGTTGTGCAACTTCTTTTTCTAAGTTGAGTTAAAATATGCAGCAGAGAACCAATGGGAGGAAATAGGAACTAACAATTGGTTTTTATCTTAATTCTCACATCATGAAAATAAAAATGTTGAAATCACACCATGTTATTTTAAATTCAATTGAAATAATCAATTCAAACACTTTTGTTTTCTAGGAATTGTATTTTTCTCATTAACATTTCCCAATCTCTCTATTCTCCTCCAACGTTTTGTAAGCCTTGGCTTAAATGAATAGACCGATCAATATGCGGATATATACTACTTTATTAATCCCACGACAGACTCATATCAACAAATAAATTCATAATCTTTAGTTTATGAAGTGAAATTTTCAACACTTTGAATATCAAAGTTTTCGCAAACATTTTAATTGTATACTTGGTCTAATAGTAAGCAAGGTCTATATTCTATTAACTTTTATTTTTTATTTAAATAGAATAGAGATATATATTGATTTTTTTTTTTTTACTTTTTGTTAATATGTGTTGCCTTTATTTATTTTTATAAAATTTAATAAAAAAAAATAAGTTTTTTCACAACAAAAAAATAATTTATGGTTAGAAACAGAACAATTTTTATTAATTTCTGTCACACCCGTTACACTCTCTAATTTTCCTAACAAAGGGAAACAGTTGTCCCAACATTGGGAAATAATAAGAAAATAAAATATTTCTTTAATTGGTAAATGAATATTAGACATTATGCATCCTCAAGTAACTTGCTCTTAAGTCCGTGGAATCTATCTATTAGTAGAACATCAACTACCTAAAGTTCTGTAGGGCCTAATTTCTCTATAATAAAATGCATATCATTCTCAACATTTTTAGTCCTTTCATGTTGAACAGGAACTTAAGCAATGTTGATGGCTAAATCAAGAATGATCTTCAACCATAGGCATTTACAAATGCCTTGAGCCATAGCTCAAAATTCAGCCTCCACACAAGATTGAGCCACCGTATTCTAATTCTTTTGCATCTCCAAATCACCAAATCTCCCCGAGAACATACAATACCCCAGAGTCGACCATCTTCCTATAATTTATCCGGCATCAATATACATCTTAATAGATTACGTGCCTTCACTCTTAAATAATAAGCTATTAAATCTAAAATAATTAAAAATAAATTATAACTTTTAATTTTGATAATTATAATTAATTTTTTTTTCATAAAATTCATCATAATGGAATGGACTAATATATTATACACAACTTTTGTCTAATGATCAAATAAATAATAATTTTTTATAGTTCAGTCCGATGAAATGGACTAATAAAGAGTATGATAAAATAGATTATAAATTAC
This sequence comes from Hylodesmum podocarpum, assembly GCA_026586105.1. Lineage (NCBI taxonomy): Eukaryota > Viridiplantae > Streptophyta > Magnoliopsida > Fabales > Fabaceae > Hylodesmum > Hylodesmum podocarpum. The sequence continues at coordinate 9,896,136 of JALJEV010000131.1, forward strand.
ATAAACAAAATAAAGAGTTTAGTCATTTTGTCTTGTAGAGGTTGATTTGATGTGCATACAATGAACCTACTTACTTCACTCTTAAAAAAGAAGAGACAAATCAAATAAAAAGAGGGGTTTTCTTTGACTAGAAGATTTGCAGTAGAAAAGTAGTTACTCATTTAAGCATTTCTCAACTATCAAAATATAAAATTGTCAACTCTGGTAAAATAGTTCATGCAGAAGCCTTTAATGCAAATGGATGAACAATAACGTCCTTCCAACAAAGCTAATGATTCAAGATTGATGTTAGAGATTACATTACAATAGCTGAAACTCTTGATGTTTAATTTCTCACACTCTCTAATCCTTTTATTGTCCTTTATTAAGTTAATCTTTGCTAGATAAAGACATTTATGTAAATTGTGTACCATCACCAATAAGTATTAACTTAAAGAGATTGTATTTAAAGAATATTTGAAGTGTTTAAGCTGAAGAAACTGAGCTCAAAGAATACTTATAGGTGTTTAGCCTGAAGTGTGTATGCTCAAAGAATATTTTTAAAATTTTGGAGAAGCTGAAATCAAAGGATCTTATATCAATTTCTGATATAATGAAATCTTAGTATTTATTAAGGAACTAAATGTAGTCTTAAGTTAAGATGAATTAGTATAAAATTATTTATAATTAATTATCATTTAAAAATCAAGCTTTAGAAAAATTAAATATGATTAATCAGACTTCATCTATTTAGGAAAAATCTTTTGAAAATATAATTCAACTCATTTTTTTTTTCTTCCTCGTTCTTGCATTAACCTTTCCCTACACTTCCTTTCAAGTGTTGAAGGATAATGTCAACTGTGTCTCGGTATATCTTTCTTGGAATTCATGCATAAATTGAATAAAAACTTAATTAACCCATAATTTTACTATAAAGTATAACAGGTTTGAATATAATATATATATATATATATATATATGTATATATATATATATATATATGAAAGAATAATACATTTCTGCCCATTTAAAGTATCTTTTATATTATCATGCCATCGACTCTCATGGTAGCTATCCAAAGCCACTACAAAACACTTATTTAAAACGCTATGTTAGTTTTTTCATGAAAAGTGTTGTGAATTGTTTGCTTTATTTTCTTTTTCTAGCATACTAGCTAATCCAAAATCATCGTTATGGCACTGCAATCCTAATAAAGACAAAAGATAACAAGTCAAAATGCACCTTAAAGAGTATAAACGTTTGATCTGAGTTGATATCAATGAAAACCAAAAAGAAAAAACAAGTTAGAGATCATCTCAACCAACAACCGTATCCACCATCCCCTAAGACATGGCGGCCTCAAATAATTAAGAACACGATGCTTTTCTGATATAGCTTCATCACTTCCTCCCGTCAAAATGAAACCATCATCACAATTAAACAAAATGTAAGAATAAATTCATTCAAAATATATAACATACCACCATAATAGTGAACATAATAATAATAATAATAATAATTTTAATGATAATAATAATAGTAGTGTCTCAAGAGTGATTCACTTGGCAAAGTTGAAGTACAAGACCATTGGCAAAGTTGAAGTACAAGACCAGTCCAATATTAAGAGAAATATTTTACTTTAACTAAAAGTTATATATTAAGTCTTTGAAGAATAATCTTTGTGTAAATGAATGTAATTTTTTATTTTATAAAATTGATAATAAATAAATTTTTTTGTTAATAAACTTAAAATTTGAACTTTAATTATTTTATTTTAGACAGACACTATTGAGATGTTAAGCACCTTAAACTCTAAGGGACCTTTGTTCCCTCACCAAATTTTGTCCAAAGTTTTTGCTAAGAAATTAGTGTGACCTGGCATGTTAGTCCAGTGTTCGACAAATAGGATAGATTGGATTAAAAAAAAATATATATATATATATATATAAGAATTGAGTTAAAATAAGTTGATCCCAACATAATATAATATTGAAATGGAACAGAAAATATAAAATTCGTTTTGCAGTTCTAACATGTAAGCATTGGTAAAATTCTATTTTATTTGCTTTTATTTTTTTAAAAAAAAACAACTTTTTACTTACTGTTCATTTACCATAAAAATTATAACTCAAAATGGGTTTTACTTGTGATTAATTTATTCTCACTATATAATTATGGCAGGCATGAACAAAATTTGTTGTAGTGTCTCACAAGTTATTTCTTGTAGATAATGTAAGTGGATGAATAACATCTAACATGAAGCTCTCATAAGTTGAACCTTGCATATGAACACAGAAGCATTCAATTGGAACACGTCAATCTCCTTCAATTAAACTATTTAACTACACATAATATCATTTTAACTAATATAGTAGATGATCTTGTGGTCCACTCACATTAATCGATGAAATATTCCAATTTATATATATTTTCATGTATTTGACATTTTTTATTTCAATTAAACGTTTTAATAAGAACGTTTCCCAAATCAATGGTTGGTGGTGCAATTAACGTGGACAGATCAGAACACATAATTGAGAATAATCCAATATTAGTTTTAACGAGTAAATAATTATTACAACATATACAAGAGGAACAGATTGTGATAAGGACTGACAAGAAGTTGTATAATCCAATGGTGATAAGTTTGGAAAACAAAACCATGCTTTATTTAAATGGAAAAATAGAATTATTCTCAAAGGATTAAAATAAAATTAACTTTTTGCAAATGGTCACATGTTTATTTTCAAGTTGAATAGTATGAAATAGCATTGAAATCTCAGTCAATATGATTTTAGATAAACATTTGTGTTTTTAGGTGAGAAGTATTGGAAAAAATAATTTTAAATAAAATCAATTCTAATTATAACGTAACGTGAGTCTTTATATTTGATAGATTTTATTCCAAAAACTGAGTTAATGGGAAAATTCATTGTAAATTTTTTTTATCTAACATAAAAATTGTTCAACTTAAAATTAATTATTCAACGTGATGTGATACTAAATGTATAAATATTACCCAAAATTAATTATGTTAGTCAGTATTTCAATTTAATTTCAGACAACCTAAGAAATTACATGGAGAAATATTTACTATAATTTCACAAAATATCGATATATATATATATATATATATATATATTTCTAATTTGCATAATTTCATTTTCCTTCAAGTTTATTTGCAGAAATGTGTTTAAATTTTTGTATTCAACTTAAAGCTTTGACAATTTAGAATTTATTTTAATGGATTAAAGGCCTATAAAACACATATGAACAAGAAATATTTCAATAATGTAAACAATTAAATTAAATGAATTGGAAATAAAGTCATCTTATCTACCTCTAGGATTCTAGTAAAGAGGCAGGGATACTAGTTTTACACTTTTATTCTTACTGCGAAAAGTACTTATCCAACAATCCATGATGATTAATTCTTGTCCTTCCTCAAGTGCTCACACAAGTTTGATTATGATGTTTAATTTTTAATTTTTTATAATTTTTTTCTCATTAGAGTTTTGGTAATTGATTCTCAGTTAAATAAGAAAAGAAGAATGAAAATTCAAAATTAGAATAATTGAGAAGACAAAAGATATCGTGATCATTATTAATGATGTGGAATGATTATAAATAATGTGATCCTTTTATAATATTCTGTTTACTTAAGAAACTTTAAGAGAGAATAGAAAATTTTTAAATTTTGTTATTCTAAATCTATTTACAAAAGTTTTAGTTAAAATATATAAAGCAAAATTAAATGAGAATAATCTAATGTAAAGGTGGTCAAACAAACATAAATAATCAAATGTTAAAATAATTTACTTAAAAAAGAGTATACCTCATCTTTTAGATTAAGTTAAGAATTATAGATCTTGATTCATTCTTGGAACATAAATTAAAAATACTTTCATGACATATGAATTGTTATCTAATCTCATGATTAAGATTTATTCAATTTAATTATTCACTTTTACTTGCAAAATGTAATCAAATTCAACAAATTCTTGATGAAAATTTGACCGGTCATAAACTACAAATACTCATACAAAATGGCCTAAACACAAAGGATCAGATAAAATATATATATATATATATATATATATATATATATATATATAATAAGATTTTCTTAAATATTTAGATTTAAGTTCTTGACTATTAAATTTTATAAATTTAATATTCATATTAAAGTAGAATTAAATACGAATGTTAAATAAGAAAGTTATTTATAATATAAATTCTAAATCAAATATTATTACATTGAGACATCGTAGTTTTATTTTTTATTTATGAAAACTTTTCACTTGCTTATTATATATATTCGCTCTCTTATCTTTTCTTTTCTTGCTTTAATTTGGGATTTAATGATTCATTTTATTCTAAGAAAGAGAATTATAAATCTTATGTGAAATTAAATTTTGGTAATAAATGATAAAGTTTATTATTAATTTCTTAATATTTTTATTTGTATTTTAATTTTAAAATAAAAGAAATCAAAATATAATAATATAATATTAATATATACCTAATGATTATAGTCTAATTAGCGACTAAATTTGTAGAAGAGGGATGGAAGTCTTAAACTAAGTCTCGTGACAAGTTGTTGTGCTAATTTTAGTAATAAAAAATATATAATAATGTATGTCTTAGTTATTTTTAATAATTTTATAGTTAATTAAGTTTTTCCAACTCTTAATTTTTAAGATTTTTACTTTTAGTTTGTGTAAAAATTTTAATAAATTTTAATTTTTTGTTTATTTCTTTCTGCATTTCTAGAATTATTAAGTGTCATAATGGCATGAGAAAGGATTATACTTTTATGTTGATATTTAATAATTAGTTTAATGTTAACGACTATTTTCATTGAAAAATGTTTTTCACAAACCGAATATACAATCCTATAAATTAAAGAAATATAAAACTTAATTAACCCACATATATATATATATATATATATATATATATATATATATATATATATATATATATATTCGTGAAAATATATTCGTGAAAGAATAATACACCATTTAAAGTAGGGGTAGAGCCAGAATTTTAGGGAGAGAAAGACTGAAAAAAAAATTTATTATTATTTTATTTCATTTTTTTTTCATTTTAATTTATTAATTTATATATTTTTTATTTAATTTTTTTAGAATAAGATAATACGTTTATGAAATTTTTTTAAAATAAATATATAATATAACAGTAAAATTTTAAAATTAAAGATAAATGTTAAAAAATTTAGATTTAATTTCTGAGTAATGTAATAAAAGATATATCATTAAAACTTGTTGCTATAATTAAGAATTTTTGAAATAAATATATAATATAACAGTAAATTTTAAAATTAAAGATGAATATTAAAAAATTTAAAATTAAAATTCATTTAGATAAAATTTTAGAATTAAAGATGAATATTAAAAATTTTAAAATTAAATTAAATTGAAATTTTAAATATGTATGTTTTCAAAAAAAAAAAATCATCAAAAATTAAAATTTATTATTATTATATATAATATTTATTATTTATTATTATAAATTATTATTTAAAATAATTATTTTAGAAATATTATAACTATAATTATTTATTTAAAATAATTATTATATATATGTGAAAAAAAATTTGAAAAATTTTGGGGGCCATGCCCCCTTCCCTTAAACCTGGCTCCGCCAGTGAATTTTAAAGTATCTTATATCATCATGCCATCGGAAAGACTCTGATCGTAGCTATCAAAAGTTACGACAAAACACTTATTTAAGTTTTTTCATGGAAAGTGTTGTTAAATTTTTGCTTTATTTTCTTTTTCTAGCATACTAGTTAATCCAACATAATCGTTATTTCATTGCAATTTTAATAAAAACAAAAGATAACAAGTCAAAATGCACCTTAAAATGTATAAACGTTTAATATGAGCTGATCTCAATGAAAACCGAAAAGATAAAACAAAGTCAGAGATCATCTCAACCAACAACCGTCCCACTATACTCTAAGGTATGCTCTGCCTCAAATAATTAAGAACACCATGCTTTTCCGATATATAGCTTCATCACTTCCTCTAATCAAAATGACACAATCATCACAATTAAACAAAATGTAAGGATAAATTCATTCAAAATATATAGCATAATAATAATAATAATAATAATAATAATAATAATAATAATAATAATAATTATAATAATAATAATAATAATGTCTCAAGAGTAATTCACTTGGCAAAGTTGAAGTATAAGACCTAAACTAAAAGTTATATACTAAGTCTTTGAAGATTAATCTTTCTGTGAGCAAATGTAATTTTTTATTTTATAAAAATTGATAATAAATCATTTTTTGCTTTTATTTTTTTAAAAAATATAACTTTTTACTTTCTGTTCATTTACCGTAAAAATTATAACTCAACATGGGTTTTACTTGTGATTAATTTATTCTCACTATATTATTATGGCGGGCAGGTAACAAAATTTGTCGTAGTGTCTCACAAGTTATTCCTTGTAGATAATGTAAGTGGATGAATAACATCTAACATGAAGCTCTCATAAGTTGAACCTTGCATATGAACACAGAAGCATTCAATTGGAACACGTCAATCTCCTTCAATTAAACTATTTAACTAAACATTATATCATTTTAACTAATATAGTAGATTATCTTGTGGTCCACTCACATTAATCAATGAAATATTCCAATTTATATATATTTTCAAGTATTTGACATTTTTTATTTCAATTAAGCGTTTTAATAAGAACGTTTCCCAAATCAATGGTTGGTGGTGCTATTAACGTGGACAGATCAGAACACATAATTGAGAATAATCCAATATTAGTTTTAACGAGTAAATAATTATTAAAACATATACAAGAGGAACAAATTGTGATAAGGACTGACAAGAAGTTGTAAAATCCAATGTGATAAGTTTGGAAAACAAAACCATGCTTTATTTAAATGGAAAAATAGAATTATTCTCAAAGGATTAAAATAAAATTAACTTTTTGCAAATGGTCACATGTTTATTTTCAAGTTGAATAGTATAAAATAGCATTGAAATCTCAGTCAATATGATTTTAGATAAACATTTGTGTTTTTAGGTGAGAAGTATTGGAAAAAATAATTTAAAATAAAATCGATTTTAATTATAAGTAATTTTAAAGTAACGTGAGTCTTTATATTTGATAGATTTTATTCTAAAAACTGAGTTAATAGGGAAATTCATTATAAAAAATTTTATCTAACATAAAAATTGTTCGACTTAAAATTAATTATTCAACGTGATATGATACTAAATGTATAAATATACCTAAATTAATTATCTTAGTTAGTATTTCAGTTTAATTTTAGACAACCTAACATGAAACTAAACATGCAAGTAGATGTTTGCATGGTATCAAATTAAAGGATTGACTTTAAGTTCACATCGAAATTGATTTTGATTTGAAGACTTTAATAATCTAATTAAATTAATATTCAATTCTATTAAAATTAATTTCAAAATCACATTAAAAGTTAAAGTAAATAGATACTACAACTGTATCGATTTTTATGATAATTTTAAGAGCTAGATTTAATTCTAGTAACTATCAAAATATACTAATAGTTTCGATCGATGGTGGATAAAAATTAAAGTTTATACTAAATTATATTATTAACTTACATTTATATCAAAAACACTCATCGTTTCAAATTCACTTAAAAATAAATAGTAATTAGAATCAGTTTTACAAATTCTCACTCTTTTCTTAGAGACAAATTAATACTTCTAAATACATATAGAATCTTGATGTGGGGAAAGCTAGATGATATATTTGTCACTAGCTGCTAAAAAGTAAGGATGTGCAAACACTATTTATCAAAATATTACTAAAATTAATAAGTAACACACCTTTATATATTTTTACAATAATTCTTAAATGTTATGAATAATATATATATATATATATTAAACATAAACGTAAATCTCTTTAGCTTATATCTTTTATCTTTTTATCACATTATATATCATATATATCATCCATCATATACATGCTTCTCTCACTTTTTGTTAATAGGTGTCGATTATTAGCACATCCATGAATGAACTTCGTTTCTAAAATCACGATCGGCACGCCAAAGCAACCCCTCAAATTGACTTACTTGCACGCAAGCCATTAAACTTCCCTTGCCATAAAGCACCACCATATACAAACAGATCTATAGTACACTTTACGTCATAATGTTCTTAGAGTAGTTACTAAAATTAATTTTCTTATTTTAATTTTGCTAGTAAGATTCCAAGTTTTTCACCCATAAAATGATAGGTTCTAAGACTTGCCACGTTGAAGCTGAAAAGAAAAAACAAACAGACTGGATAGATATGGGATTATAGGTACATTAGGTGCCTTACAAAGTTGACTCTTTAAAATTAATTAAATTTTCTTAATACATGTGGTTGAGTATGAGATATGAGATAACTATATATGTACTTGTTTTTCATTAGAGTTACAGACTTGGTCCTTAGAACTATAAGTATCGGTCAATTTAATCTTTAATGTTATGAAAATATATATTATCTAAGTATTGAAATTGTAACAATCTAACAAAGACTAAAATTGTGGAGTGTGAAGGAGTTGATATGGATAATCAAATAACTTACCCTCATTTTTTTATTTTTTTATTTTTTTTTTTTGTCTATTTTCGTGTTCCTCCAATTCGAAAATGACATATCAGCTAAAAAATTAACCAACTGAAAGTCTTAATTTTTAAACACTTGTTATTTTCTAGTTGATTAGTAAGATTTATGTCAGGTTTGAATCTTGGAAGTTTGTTAATAAATATATTTGATGACTTGTTACTATTGGTAGGTACAAAATAAAATAGTACAAGATATATTATTTTAGTACATGAAAAACCACAATTAAGTAGTTAATTAATTATATAAAATGGTAACATGAAGGGCACGTTGTGGTTTTGGCCATGGATTAAAGTACTTGACAAGTTATTACTAATTAGAGAAAGAGTATGATATTCGTTCGCATATTCCACTAACATGCCTTATAAGCTCAAATATCATTTCATACGTAAACACATATCACTTTCAGGCCTATAAAAGGATCACTTTATCATCATTCATTATATCCCTAAATTTTCTTGTGAAGTGCCAAAAATTCAAATTCATTAGAAAGAGAGAGATAGAGAGGAAGGAAACACCAAAGATGAAACACAAGTTTTCCTTATTGTCTAAGCTTTTGATACTGCAATATCTATCAGTTTTATGTCTTTCTCAGGAATTTGATTTCTTCTACTTTGTTCAGCAGGTAATAATAAGTCATTAATTTGTTCTACTATTAATAATGTTGATTAGTTAAATTAATGTTCATTTTCCTTCTTCTTTTTTCTTGTGTGATTCGTTTATATATATATATGACTTTAATGTGTATATTCACATTTTAATGATTTTATTGTGATTCTTCACATATATATTATGCAGTGGCCAGGAGCATACTGTGACACAAGGCAGAGCTGCTGTTATCCCAAGACAGGAAAACCTGCAGCAGATTTCAGCATTCATGGACTCTGGCCAAACTACAAGGATGGCTCATGGCCCTCAAACTGTGATCCTGATAGTGTCTTTGATAAATCTCAGGTACCTTTATATTCGAAAGGAATATATATTAAGAGGGTCTAGTTTATGTTACAAATTAACCTGGTGATATTAGTACATATAAAGTGAAAATTAACAATTTTTATTTTTAAAATGTGATGATGGCTATAAGCTGAGTCATACAACTATATGTGGATGATCAAGATTAAGAATTACATAGAGATCAAATGACCACTTAACAAAAAGTGATGAAATTAGTTAGTATGTGCCAAAGAGTATATATTATTTTGATAAGTTAAAGGTTCAAAGGAAGGAACCTAATCAATGAGTATATGTAATAAGTTAATTTATTAATTGGTGTTGTGATATTTGTGAAACACTCATTAATGAGCCAAATTTGGTGTAGATCTCAGACCTTATTAGCAGTATGGAGAAGAATTGGCCATCACTGAGCTGCCCAAGTAGCAATGGCATGAGGTTCTGGTCATATGAATGGGAAAAACATGGTACTTGTGCTGAATCTGAGCTTGATCAGCGTGAGTACTTTGAAGCAACTCTCAAATTGAAGCAAAAGGCAAACCTCCTTAAGACCCTCACGAATGCAGGTACGCAACACTTCATCTAGCCCCCAATACAGAGTGTAAAAATAATGACAAACTTTTCAGTGCATAAGTTCTCTAATACTTTAAGTTTTAACTAACCTGCCTTAACTTTCACTTCTCTGTTTCTTTTTCCTTTGTTGTTTAACGTTATAACATAGATTAATAAAAGTAATTTAATCATCTCCTTTATATTTAAAGAAAAATTAGTTTATTTATTCTAACAGTGTAAACAATTTTACATGAAAAATTATAGATTTAAATCCATATTATAGCAAATCATTTTTCTCGTAAATATATTATTTTGACATTTAATATTAGAATTGCTAAATGGGTCAATCTAGTTAAGAGGTGAAGAGTGGATTGGGTCAGTTCAGGTTAATTTTTAAAGAGATTATACTTTCTTTGACCCAGACTAATTATTTTCATTTTTATAAAAATATAGTAAATAGAATGAAACATTTTTCTGAGAAAATGATAGATAAAAAGAAGAAGGAAATAATGACAGCAAGTAACCAATCATTCTAATAGCAATGAATGAATGAATGAATTTCAGGGATTGAAGCAGATGATGGATTTTACAGCCTAGACAACATTTCAGATGCTATAAAAGAGGGTACTGGGTTTACACCAGGGATTGAATGTAACAGGGATTCAGCTGGTAATAGTCAACTTTACCAAGTGTACATGTGCGTGGACACTTCTGCCTCAGATTTCATCGACTGTCCTGTGCTTCCAAGGACCAAATGTGGTTCAAAAATTCAATTCCCCAAGTTTTAACATAATTCAGTTTAGTTGAACATTTGTTTTTCTTTTTATTCTTATCTATCATCACATGGTGATTATGTATGTTTCTTCAAAGTAATTAATAAATTGATCTATATTGCATTTCGAGGACTGAACGACTTCAACTTTTTTAAGTCGTTGATTTATGTATTAATACAAAATTTGGTGGTTGAGATCAACTTGAGAAATTCAAAATCGAGGTGAATTTTAATTACAAGGTATAGTGTCTTTAACCAGGTAACAACATTTAATGAGATCGAAAATAAATTTAATTTTTTAATTTAAAATAAAAGAATTATGTTACATTTTTTTGGGATATTTTTATTAAGTTACGAGAATACATTGAAGATCTTTTATTTTTAAAAAATAAATACCATCATATTTTATTGATAATAATATGAATCTAAACTGTGGATCGTCACGAAATTAAGTCATAAACAGAAAAAGAACTTGATAAGGTAGAACTAAAATTATTAAGAAAGTCCCTACCTACTACTACCTATTGATAGACCAACTCGGTAAAATTCTTAACCCCAACAGTAAAAGGAGAAACTTTTAAGAATAGAGAAATATTCAATTTTGATTTGTCTTATGAACTTACAAGAGATTCTAACTTATAAGCTAAGCAAAATATCTTAGTACATGTACTACATCCTATTCTGCATTAATTTTTTATTAAATATTTATTTTCTATTACTTCCCTGTACGCATTAATGTTTCATTAGGAATTATCCATCACTAATTATCACACTGACTTATTAAATCCTACTAGACATCATAATACATTAGAAAGTTATATGATATAAAAATTTAACCTAAACAAGATGTGAAAAGTCATCTCAACTCATTACAATCAATTTAAACACGAAAATACAAGGAAAACAGGAAACTGAACCAAAATTAACAATTTAGCTCAAAACTCCTACCTATAAACACTTCTTGTCTTGTGAATTTGAACATTAATCATCTTATTTTACGTTAGACTTAAATCTTCATGAACTTATAAAAAATTTATCAACCTTATACGGGTTTGTGATGCATTTTAAGTTAGACTTTATTTGATCTCCATAATTAGACTTTGTCATCTTATTTTATCTTTCTAGCCTTGAACATAGTCAGAAGACCTCCAATTTCACATAAAATATTTTTTGATTGATTTGTTAGTTTTCAATAAGATAAACCTAAAATATTAACTTTAATTACTTTATCCTTACATAATTTGATCAGTTTTACCTTTTATATATTTTTTTATTTCCAAATGGTTATTATATTGTGGGAGATTTTATGAGATTTTAAAGTGTTTTATTTATAGAGCTTTTTCTAACAAATTATAACTAATGGATAATATTAAATTCAACAAGTATCCTTTATTACTCACTCCTACTCATTAAACAGTGTGTTATATCTACTAATTTTATCATCGGTGGACTAAAGCCTCACCCAAATTAAGAATTAATGATAACAATTTTCCATGTGCCCATTAAGACAACAAAATATTTTAGAATAGAGTTCCGAGTTTTCAGGACGAATATATTCCATACAGTAATTTATTCCTAACAGATTTTCCACCAAACCAATCAATCATTCAGTAACATCACAAAGCACCCAATTATCAAGTATCAACCAATATCTTATACTGCCAAACACCCAAAGCAACAAATTTATGGATTGATAATTCCCAAAATGCAACCATTACCAACACAAATTGATGCAACCAATATGACCATTTAACCCGAAATGCATCCCAATGATACATCACCTTTTTTTATACTTTTCATTCTCTCAAGCCCCTGAGGTTTCGCATAAAACTTAATTATTAATTTTATCCTTAAATTATATATCTCTTTTTTCAATAATCCTTAAACTATTGAAATTATACAAATAATCTCAAGTATTGAAAACTCGTTCATTTAATTTCTACGAAAAATTAATTTTAAAGATTATGCACAATAATTTTAAATATGTGAAGGATTATTTATTGTTGAGATATAATTAAAGTTTCATATCAAAATAATAATATAAAGTTTGATGGAAAAGAAGAATTTGGTATATCAGAAGATTTTATTTTAAGGAAAAGATTACCATAGAAGTTAGAAGATTTGGCATCTTCGTTTTAAGGAAAAGATTACACTAGAAGTTAGAAGATTTGGCTTCGGTGTTAGGAAGGATTGCTCTAAAAAAGTTTTGTTAGAAGATTTTAATGCAAGAAAGGATCTTGCAAAAGTATAGGATTTTGAATTAAAGGGATATTTATTGTATCTTGTGTTATTTCAAAATCTCACATCGATGAACATTAAATAGAGAAAGGAGTGAAAAAACTATATAAGAGAGAGTGATAGGTTTTATTCACTTGCATCACATCCTTAAATCTAACAGGAGTTTATTAGGTTTTAGGCAGTGTGTCAAACATGTAGGAGAGTTTGTAATTTTTCTGCGGAAAAATTATATTTGAGATGGTTTGTAATTTTTCCTTGCAAAAATTATATGTGGCGAGAGTTTGTAATTTTTCTTTGTTGTGTCTTGTGTTAATTCAAAGTCACATCGGTAACCACCACTAGAAAGAAAGAGTAATGAAAGACCTATATAAGAGAGACTGATAGATTTTAGTCACTTGCATCATATCCTTAAATCTATAAAAGGAATGTGGAATATATTAAAGTGTTAAAGACTTTGAAGAGTATTTGTAATTTTTTCATACAAAAACTATATGTGAGAGGGTTTGTGATTTTTTTATGCAAAAATTATACGTGAGAGGATTTGTAACTTTTTCATGCCAAAAATACAAGTAGTGAAATTTGTCCTAGTGGAATCATAGTAGGTCTTGAGACATCGAACCATGTTAATTTTATTTATGCATATGTTTTTACTTTCTCCCTTGTACTTTTTGTTTCAAAACCCAATAGTGGTATTGGAACTGATTGTTCAAGGAATGGATCCATGTAAAGGTTAGGTGGACCATCTTGAGGGATTCCAAAACAATGCAAAGCTTGAAGGAGAAGAAAAAATTTGTCAGTCAAATAATTTTGTTGCAAGGGAATTGTTGCAACGAAGAATCGCTTCAAAAAAGTCTTACTAGAAGATTCTAGTGCAAAGAATGATCATTGTAAAAGTATAAGATTTTGAATTAAAGAGGGATTTGTTATGTCTTGTGTTAATTTAAAGTCTCACATCGTGAGCATTAGAAAACGAGATAAGTGAAAGAGAGATAATAAGTTTTATTCACTTACACCACATCATTAATCTATTACAGGACTGTATTAGATTTTAGGTAATGTGTCAAACATGTGGGAGAGTTTGTCATTTTTTCATGCAAAATTTATATGTGAGATAGTTTTGTAATTTTTTTATGTAAAAATTATATGTAAAAGATTTGTAATTTTTTCATAAAAAATTAAAAGTAGTAAATTTTGTCTCAATGAAACCAAGATCATCTATCACTAAATCACATTAATTTTTTATTTTTTTTTAATATACGTTATCTTACTTTCTCCTTCTACTTTTCGTTTCAAAATCCAACATTATCATTTCTAATATCCTAAAGATTATTTACTATGTCACACATGTATACTATCACTCTTGAAGCCATGTAACAAGCAAAGCCCATTTTCTCCATATTTTGGGCCTCCAGCAACCTAAAAAATGAAGAAAACAAACTAGTGAAGAGAAAAGACTAAAATATCTAAAAATGACGTTAGAAAATGATAAGATGGAGTCAAGGTTTGTGGAAAGATGGCATCACAAAGCGTTTTGGGTGACAACGAGAATCAGAGGAAGATCAAAGTTTGAATGATGAGGATGAACAACAACAATGGCAATAACTGAAGGAGCAAAAGTGAAACAATGAAAATAAAAGGAAATCAAAGGAACAAGAAGGATTTTGTGATTATATCATAAGATTTAAGAAAAAAATCTTATAATATTACTCATCAAGAAACTTCGCCAAAATTTTTTTAAAATGTCAGACTTTTAGTTCGATTATACTTTAAACAATTCAGAAGAGCATTTTAACATTATATTAGACAAAAAAAAACAGAAAAGAAAAGAAAGAAATAGGGTAGAAGAAAAAATAATAAGAAGTGGGTGAATTTTTAAAATGTTCGGATTAAAGGAATAAAGAAAATAAGTAGAAGAAAAAGAAGTTTAATTTTGTTTTCATTTGTTTTGTAAAATATAATAGAAATAATAAATTTTTATGTGGATTTTTTTTCCTTCATTTTCTTCTCATAGATGAAGCAACGTGGATGTAACCCAAAACTTTTCCCTCCCTCCTTCTTACTTTTCTTAAAACAAATAACATAAAATTATATATTTTCTCACTTCTTTCAGCTCTATTTTCCTCTTCTTTTTCTATTGAAACAAATGAAGGCTAAAAATTAATTTATAGCGACTAATTTTAAATAATTTCGACGTCGATTATAATATAATTGATCAAGAAATTTATACAAAAAATTAAGCAAAAAGGTCGCTATAACATTTTTTACGTGAGTATGAGCCCACATACACAATTGATCCAGAAAGTTTATGTAAATTGGGTTGGGCCTAACAGTTGAATAATATACTTAAGCTTTCAAACTCAACACACATACTAGGAATATATTCTTTTTAATTAATTAAAATTTATGAAGAATTATAAAATTAAAATAGCGAATCATTGATGTAGAAAGACAGTGAACCATTAACTAAGATATGAAATTTATAAAATATTTGTATTTTTAATAAAATTTAAACAAGAAGATAAGATATATTTAAAATAGTTAGGAAAGTGTGTACGCAGATAAATTAAATAACATAAGGAGATTTTCATATTGACGGTGTAACGTATAACTCAATGTTAGGAAAGAATTTTTTAGATGAAAAGAATGTATTATTTATTTTGAGGCTAAAGTGTGAAATTGGTCCATTGGGCTGATATCAATTAGTTTTTAAAAATCAAAAATCATTTTTTAATTCATTAAAGTCGTTTTCATTATTTATGTTGTTTTTTTAGTATGTTTTTTCATTTCCTTTTTTTTTTTTTTGTTAAGGTGGTTAGAATGGATGATATAGCAATACTTAATTATGCACAAGGATTAATAAGAATGTAACACATGTTGAAGGATTAATTTAAAATTGACACGTAATAATAGGTCTACGAGTAAAAGATTGAATTAAAGTTTATTATAAAAGTGTTTAATCGTGCGGAGAATCAAGTTGTATCATATTTTAACGGCTGCAAAATTTTTGTGTTTTATAAGATCATTTGTACTTTTCTGTTAATCATTTTTCTAATGCTATTAAAGAATATCGTTTTTAACAAACCCCGTTGAAGAATCTCTCTTCTCCATTTTTCTATGTTTTATGTGGGTGGGTGTGGACCAAATAGCATTTGGGGAGAAAATTTATTTGACCAAACAAAGAAAAAATAGGACATAAAAATATACCTCTCATCAAGATAAACAAAATAATGGAGGAGGGAAGAAGGTAATGAAGGTCTTTAATAAATGAGAAAAAAAGAGAATCAATGATAAAAAAAACTTGAGACTAAATATTGAATGAAACTTGAGAGTAATGCTAAAAAAAAAGGAGATTTTAGAGGGTTATAAATTTCGATATGAGCAATTTTAGTTTTATTTTTGCGTGAAATAATATTGTTTAGCCATTTCATTTTAGTTCTCAGACTATGTAATTATCTTTTATTTTAGTCCTTTACTTCACAAACATAACACTTTATATAACTAGGTGTGTTACAATAGATATTTTACCATTTTGTTAGAGGTCCTATGCCCAAATTGTTGATTTTTATTTCTAGTTTTTTCGCGATAGTCGAGTTACAGGTAGAAACTAAACATTGATGTCTTGCAACAAGGATTTGAATCTTGATTATCTCACAAGGAACTAGCTCTTCCTGTTAGACCTAACTCGTGTTAGTAAAATTGTTGATATTAAATCTTTTTTCTGAAATATTTTTTTTTATTTTGTTACTGCTAGTTAGATAAACATATTTTATTTTAATTATGGTTTGCTTAGTTTTTTTAAAAAAAAAAGTAAAAGAAGGAAGGAATTTTAAAGAAAAAAAAAGAAAAAAAATTCTTTTCTTGTTTGGTTTATAAGGAAGAATAAGGATTTTAGCTAAGAAAAAAAGTAATTGTTCTTTTCCTATTTGATCTAATAGAGAAAGAGAGATTTTAAAAATTAATTAACTTTTATGTCTTATAATTTTAATTTTATAATATAAGTATGAAATATTTTAAGTCAATTAATGTAAAATATTTTAAATATTTCCCCTTTATGAACCTCCCAATACTAAATGGGAGAAAAATTAAATAATGAAAAATTTTACTCCTCCTTATTCTTCTTCTACTTTCTAAGTGTTTTAATATAGCAACTATTGTCATTGCATCCCACTTTCTAATTGTTTTAATATAACAACTATTACCATTGCTTCCTACTTTCTAAGTGTTTTAATATAACAACTATTACCATTGCTTAAAAAACTGTAGTGCATAATATTGTTGTTATAGTCTTCATCGTAAATGCAAAATTTATTATTATTATTATTATAATTACTACAATTATTTTTATGAATGAAACTCATTTTATCTAATATTAAAATTAATTAAACAATACTACTTAAATTTACGAAGTGAAAATAAAAAAATCAGATTAGAGATACTTTAAAATTAATTTCTTCCACAAATAGGAAGGCAAACAAAATATAATTTTAGATGAGTTAGACATATGATCTTTAGACGGACATTTGCGAGTCTTTTAAATTGAAAATAATTTTAAAATATCTAACTATTTTAGTTTAAAATAATATTAATTTGAATTGAATTATATGATTTTATAATCAATTTAAATTTTCAAATCATCATAATCATAATTACCACTTAGTGTATGTTTGAACCAACATACATTAAAATTGATGCACATCCTCTGAAACATATTATTGTAGCTTCTTCGTTAATTAGAATTGTTTGACGTGATTTTCTTATTCATTGTAGTGTTAAGATCTAGTTACAAAGATGCTAAACGTAAATAAACTTTTTAAAAGTAAAAATAAGAAGTTATTATATTTCAACGAAAAATAATAAACATAAGATAAAAGAAAAAAAGTCTTTGAATTTTTACACATTTTGATTATACTCTTCATTTAACTTTGACAGAATTTTTTTAAAAAAAATATTTAAAGACATTTAAATATAAAGAGTTATTTAATCTCTGTCTTTGTCTCAAAAGTCATATTTTTGTATAAGTAGAACAAACATGCTAAAAATTCAAAATAGTTTTTATTAATATATAGATTTTCTTCCTTTTCTCATACAATCAATATACAATGAAACAAAGATAATCAGATTGCCTTATCATCCCTTTCAGAGACATATCTTGCAAAAGTATTAAATATTAAAATAGATAGTTCTTTATTTATACTTCCAATAAATGAAGAAACTTAAAAGATGAGTCTTAATAGTTTTTTTAAGTGGAAGTCTATATATAAGTCAGAAGTTTCAAGATTTGAATACAAGAAATAAATTAAAAAAAAAAAAAACAAACATTACA
The DNA here is from genome assembly GCA_026586105.1 of Hylodesmum podocarpum. Classification (NCBI taxonomy): domain Eukaryota; kingdom Viridiplantae; phylum Streptophyta; class Magnoliopsida; order Fabales; family Fabaceae; genus Hylodesmum; species Hylodesmum podocarpum. Next base: position 9,914,611 of record JALJEV010000131.1, read on the forward strand.
TGTATAAAGTATTGGATTATAACTGGTTTTCAATCCTTGTTTTAAAATAATTAAGTAAACTTGTTTAGTTCAAGAGCCTAAATATATAGGTAAATTCCAAAATTTTCTTCTAACTTGTAAACACAACTAGTTAAGAATCTCAAGACAATCATCTTATGCATGATTTCTAAAAGTTCTTTTACTTTCTCAAACACATTTTTATATGCAGGGTAACGTTAAATTAGACACAATGGACATTTTAAAAAAATTATGTATATAATCATAAACATAGGCAACATACATGTCAAGAGATAACACATAACTACATGGAAAACATAGGGAAAAAAGGCTAGACTATCCAAGCACAAATCTACCTCGATACATAAATGACAAAAGATACATAAAATGATGCTCAGAGTAGAAAGCATCAAAACACTCTTCCCCAAACACTAACCACCAATGCAATAGTGCATGGGTGACTCTTCTCTCAAAAGGACATATAGATCAAAAGTATATAAATGTAAATACATACCAAACAAGACATCACCGTAGATATTTTTAGCTACCACAATAGTCTTCATGTACCATTATCTCATTCCACAAACCACAATCAATTATAACCATAGAGCATGATTGTTTGACTATTACTCTCACAAGTCTTAATCTTTTGTCTTTTATAACTCATTAAAGTTTATACTAGTCAACTACTACATAAACTTCAATGTTTTGTAATTTTACGATATTTACTTTTTGGTTGAATGCGAAGAGTACATCTAAACAAACATATTATTAGAAATATACGAAGAATATTTTTATATACATGATTTTTCAATGAACCTTCGTACATAGAATAGAATTGAAATATATAATTTTTTAATCAATTTAAATATTCACATCACATAAATCAATCATGGTTAAGTGTGTATTTGCATTGACGTAAATTGATATACTTCTTCTTAATATATATTATTATAATTTTTGCATTAATTTACATTTTTTATTGATTTTCTTATGGATTAAGGTGATATCAAAATAAAATAGTTTCAACCATGTTATTAATTGATATAATTTTATTAATTAAAAATAAAATGTTATTACTTTTCATTGAGAAAAATAAGATAGAAAAAAGTCATATATTATAAAAATAACATTTCACTTTTTTTTCTTTATTGCCTTTAATAATAAAATTTTTAAAAATTTTATGAAATTTAATTTATAATTGATTTGTAATATAAAATCACTTTATACTTGTAAGAAATTATATTATGTCTCATGTGTAGTGTGTCTTATTTTATAGGTTTAATAAATATATTTAATATAATTAAGGGAAGTTGTTGGTAGTTTATAAAATACAAATACACAAGAAGGGGGGTTGAATTGTGTTTATCAATTAAAATTCTTTTAGAAGATCGTTTCTTGCGTATATATAAAACAATTTTGATTAGGTGCAAACTTAAATTTATTCTTCAAAGATTGTTTTTAATTAAATCTATAGTTTAAGTTATTATCCTCAATTAGTAAGCAATTAAAAAATAATCAAAGCAATAATATTTTTATACTGATTCGTCTTATGAAAGACTACGTCCAGTTATCCAACAACTTGTTGAGGTTCCACTAAGAGTATTCTTTGAACCCAACCACTCCTGGATAACAATACAGATATTCTTTGAACATAACATTCTCAGACTAAAGTGATATTCTTTTTCCCCAGCCTCCATAGGCTAAACCCAGGTATTATTTGAACACAACTTCCACATGCTAACCAAGGTATTCTTTCAACACTTGGCCTCCTCAGGATAAAGAAGGTATTGTTTGGACTTCAACCTCCACAGGCTAGACTCACGGTATTCTTTAGACTACCAGCCTCCGCAGGCTTGATGCAAGGTATTCTTTAAACACTTAGCTTCCTCAGGCTACAATATCACCACAATAGTGGCTTACAATAAGTTCAAATAGAAAATATCTTATACGTAGAGAGAGATTTTACAATGTGAATTCTATTCTAAGTTTGTAGCGAGCAAACTTGTTTTCTTGAGAGCTTGAGCGAGTATGAATATATCTTTGATCAGAGTAGTTCGCCAACTTGAACTCACAGAGATGAACTCCTTTTATAGGTGGTTGTGTGAAGTAACCTTTAGACCGTAGAAGTTAACGTTAGTCCTTGTCTTGAGTACTTTCACATCTGACAGAGTGAGCAATTAGAACATTTAATGGAAAGTCAACGATTGTCAGCGTGAGATCTGCCTTTGACTTGATTTGCTCAGAGATTTCACCAAAACGTACAACTTCTTTTCTGGTTGTAGAGGTTTATTTTGAAATCCCTTTTCACCTTTAGAACATTTTGAGTAACGGTTGAATAAAGATGTATGCACGTGTTACTCAGAGTCTTGGACTTCAAAAGGAGTAAACGAATGAATAATTATAATGTGTTGAGTGTTGAACTCATTCGTCTGTCTTCATCCTTCGTCTTCAACCTTAGTCTTCAAATCTTCACACTTGAACTCATGACTTGAAGTTGAGACGCGTTCTCCGTTTGATCTTCAAAGTTCTTCGTCTGATAACAAAATCTTAGAGAATGACGACTTGAACTTTGTGTCTGGAACTTCTAATGTTTTTAGGGTGCATCTTTCGTCTATGCAAGTAATGATCCATCTGATCATTGTTATCCGTTTGTCTTATAATTATCAAAATTAAGATGCTAAGTCATTTTGACTTAACATAGTTATTTCTAGAAAATAACCAGCTTGATGGAAGTTGGCTTTAAAAAGGAGAAAATGACTAAAAGGATTCCAACATCTTTTCCCTGCCTATGAATGTTCTTCTTCTCCACTCACACCATCAATAAAGTCTTGAAGAGGAAATAGAAAAAGGCCAAAGAATAGACAAGTGAATTCTTGAAGAGTAACTTTTATCAATGGATCAAGGTTAGTAACTCTATCTATGTCTACTATGAAAAATCATAAATTTCAAGATCTTTATGAATCAATGTTAGTATCAAATCACTACATTGAAATTAAAATTAAACTTACAAGTGGTATCAGAGCATCGTTGTGAGATTCATGATTTTCCATAATGATATTTAAGTATTTCCGTGAATATGTTTCTAAAATGATAAAAGTTCATGTTGTTATATATTGCATTGAAATTGTTGTGTATGGTGTTTAAATATATACTTCCACCGTGATATTGGTCATCTATGTCATGCAATATATATTTATGTGTGGCCATAAACTTATGAAACAAGGAAAATATAAAAGTGTACATATGACATAATTCCTTGTATTATGTGTGTATGATTGATCATGTTATATACATAATTTGTGAATCGTATAACTTGCGCGCTTGACGTATTGATGATCACAATTATGATTTTTTTAATCATTATGATAATGTTTCTTTCTATTACAAGAGACTAATATATGAAATCACTTTAATGTGAAATTTGAAGCATTTTCATTTTATTTTGTTCTGCAAAAATACGAATTTTGGAATTATTGTATGTAAGATTTGTTAATCACCAAAGTAGTCAAATCTATTTTTTTCTTTAATTCCAAACTTATGTCATTTATCAATTGTCCATAGAATGGATACTAAATATTGATTGTTTTATATGGGCAAATTGAAGTTCATTGTTATAAGGCATTCAAGGGTTGCCCAAAGGTTGACTAGTTATTCTTGTAATTATTAGACATGATTGTTGGTATGTAAATGCACTATTAGTTATGTTTAAATATCCAAAGATATTAGGTATTTCTAATAAATGCATGTATCATGCCAAATAAAGTTAAAATTATTAGTATCATTATGTTATAGTGTATTAATGTATCACCCAAAGGAGAATATTAATATACTTTGAATAATTACATGAATGTTCTTTGAATTTGAATATGATGTTATTTTACTTTCAAAGTTATAATGTCAAGCATGTGTTAATTACAGTAATCCCCTTTGTTACATTGCATTCGCAAGCGACGTCTGTTATAACATTTAATGGTTTGAATTTCTCTGATTGGTCTGAACAAGTCCAATATCATCTTGGTTTATCAAATCTTGACTTAGCAATTTAAGTTGAGAAACCTACTGCAATTACTGATCTTAGTAGCAATGAAGAGAAATCCCATTATGAGGTTTGGGAAAAGTCAAACAGACTTAGTCTTATATTCATGCGGATGAATGTAGCAAATAATATCAAATCAGCTTTTCCCAAGATTGATAGTGCTAAAGAATTTATGAAACTTGTGGAAGAGCGCTCCCAAACTACAGATAAGTCTCTTGCTGGGACATTAATGAGTACTTTAACCACCATGAAATTTGATGGTTCTCGTACTATGCATGAGCATGTCATTGAAATGACAAATATTGCAGCAAGACTTAAGTCCTTGGGAATGGAAATGGATGAAAATTTCCTTGTGTAGTTCATTTTGAACTCATTACCGTCTGAGTATGGTCCTTTCCAAATGAACTACAACATTATGAAAGATAAGTGGAATGTGCATGAATTGCATAATATGTTAGTTCAGGAGGAGACTAGACTTAAGAATCAAGGAAACCATTCCATTCATCACATAAATCATCAAGGAGTTGGAAAGAAACATGGAAAGGGAAAGGGACCTCTAAAGATTGCTGAGTCCTCTTCTAAAATCCAGAAGAAAGAAAAGTGTCATTTCTGTAAGAAATCTGGACATTTTCAAAATGAATGTCCTAAGAGGAAGGCTTGGTTTGAAAAGAAAGGTAAACTTAATTTTGCTTATATATGTATTGAATCAAACTTAATTGAAGTTCCTCGTAATACATGGTGGATTGATTCTAGAGGTACAACTCATGTTTCTAAAACGATGCAGGGATTCCTTACAACCCGAACCATAAGGCCAAATGAAAAGTTTGTCTACATGAGAAATAAAGATAAAGCTCTAGTGGAAGCCGTCGGGACTTATCGTTTAATCCTTGACACTGAACATCATTTAGATTTGTTTGATACTTTTTATGTACCTAGTATTCCTAGGAATTTAGTTTCTCTATCTAAACTTGATGTTGATGGATACTCTTTTAATTTCAGGAATAAGTGTTTCAGTTTATTTAAGCATACATGTATGATTAGATCTGGTATACTTTCTGATGGTTTGTATAAATTCAATCTTAATGATTTATATGTTGAATCACTTATGACCTTGCATCATAATATTGGCACTAAACGTGGTTTAGTGAATGAACGTTCTGCTTACTTGTGGCATAAACGTTTGGGTCACATTTCCAAAGAAAGAATGGATAGATTAATAAAGTATAACATTCTTCCAGATTTGGATTTCACTTATCTTAATGTTTATGTGAATTGTATTAAAAGAAAACAAACAAGACACTCAAAGAAAGGAGCCACAAGAAGCACACAACTTCTTGAAATTATATACACTGATATTTGTGGACCCTTTGATGTAATTTCTTTCAATAAAGAAAAATATTTTATTACATTTATTGATGATTATTCACGTTATGGTTATGTCTATCTGCTTCATGATAAGTCTCAAGCAATAAATGCCTTAGAGATATATATATAAATGAAGTTGAGAGGCAGTTAGATAAAAAGGTGAAAATTGTTAGATCTGATAAGGGTGGTGAATATTATGGAAGATATGATGAATCTGGACAACACCCAGGTCCATTTGCTAAATTCCTTGAAAGGCGTGACATATGTGCTCAATACACAATGTCAGGTACACCACAACAAAATGGTGTATCAGAAAGGCGAAATCGTACATTAATGGAGATGGTTAGGATAATGATGAGTAATGTATCTTTACCCATGTCTTTATGGATGTATGCTTTAAAGACTGTCATGTATTTGTTAAACAAGGTTCCTAGTAAGGTAATTCCTAAAACTCCATTTGAATTATGGACAGGAAGGAAACCTAGTTTAAGGCATTTGCATGTTTGGGGGTGCCAGACAGAAGTTAGAGTTTATTATCCGCAAGAAAAGAAACTGGATGCAAGAATAATCAATGGATATTTTATTGGTTATCCAGAAAAGTCAAAAAGGGTATAGATTTTATTGTCCTACCCATAGTACAAGAATAGTTGAAACTGAAAATGCACGGTTATTGAAAATGGTGAGACCAGTGGGAGTATGACTTCACAAATTGTGGAGATTAAGGAAGTTAGAGCACATGTTCCTTTAAATAGTGTTTCTACTTCTAGATTCGTCGTTCCTCTTGTTGTTGAACAAAATAACAATCAAATGGAACAACAAATTGTTGATCCAATAGAACAAGAAATTAATGATCCCGTGGTTAATGATGAACCAATAATAGAACAACCACAAGAAATAACACTAAGAAGGTCTCAAAGAGAAAGAAGATTAGTTATTCCTAATTATTATGTGGTATATTTACAAGAGTCTGAAAATGACTTAAGTATTTATAACGATCAAGTTTCTTTCTCACAAGCCACTAATTGTGATAATGCTGATAAATGGTTAGATGCCATGAAAGATGAGCTTAAATCGATGGAACAAAATAATGTATGGGACCTTGTGGAATTATCGGCAGGGTGTAAGAGAGTTGGTTGCAAATGGGTTTTTTAAACCAAACATGACTCTCACAACAACCTTGAACGTTACAAGACTCGTCTCATTGCCAAAGGTTTACTCAGAAAAATGGTATTGATTATAAAGAGACATTCTCATCATTTTCTAGAAAAGACTCCTTTAGAATTATCATGGCTTTGGTGGCTCATTATGACTTAGAGTTATACTAAATGGATGTAAAAACTGTCTTCCTTAATGGGGATTTAGAGGAAGATGTTTATATGGACCAACCTATGGGATTTTCAGTTGAAGGGAAAGAACACATGGTGTGTAAACTTAAGAAATCAATATATGGTCTTAAATAAGCATCTCGTCAATGGCATCTTAAGTTTAATGATACTATTATGTCCTTTGGATTTAAGGAAAACACTGTTGACAAGTGTTTATATCTTAAGATCAGTGGGAGTAAGTTTGTTATCCTAGTTCTATATGTTGATGACATCTTACTTGCATCTAATGATTTTGGTCTATTACATGAGACTAAGAAATTTCTCTCCAATAGTTTTGAAATGAAAGATATGGGTAAGGCAAGTTATGTGATTGGAATAAAAATATTTTGAAATAGATCACAAGAATTGTTAGGCTTGTCTCAAAAAGCATATATCAATAAAATATTGGAGAGATTTAAAATGGAACAATGGTCAACATCACCTGTTCCAATTCAGAAAGGAGACAAATTTAGTCTCATGCAATGTCCAAAGAATGATTTGGAACGAAAGCATATGGAAGGAATTTCATATGCATCTATTGTTGGAAGTTTGATGTATGCTCAAACTTGTACAAGACCAAGATATCACTTTGTAGTTGGTATGCTTGGTAGTTACCAAAGTAATCCAGGATTAGATCATTGGAAAGCTGCAAAGAAAGTTTTAAGGTATCTACAAGGGACAAAAGATCACATGCTTACTTATAGGAGATGTGATCACCTTGAGTTGATTGGATATTCAGATTCAGATTTTGCTGGTTGTGTAGATACAAGAAAGTTCACTTTTGATTATTTGTATCTTTTAGCTAGAGGAGCTATATCATGGAAAAGTGCGAAGCAGTCAATAATTGCTACTTCCACTATGGAAGCTGAATTTGTGGCATGCTTTGAGGCTATTGTTTAGGCTAAATGGTTGCAGAACTTTATTTCAAGGCTTAGAATTATTGATAGTATTGTCAGGCCGTTGAAAATTTATTGTGATAATTCCGCAACAGTCTTCTTTTCTAAAAACGACAAGTATTCCAAAGGTGCTAAACATATGGAATTGAAATACTTTGTTGTTAAAGAAGAAGTTCAGAAACATAGAGTGTCAATAGAGCACATTAGCACCGATATTATGGTTGTTGATCCTTTGACCAAAGGGTTACCGCCTAAAACATTTATTAGCCATGTTGAAAGGATGGGCATTATAGGTTTGTCAGGATTAGTATATGTGATGATGAAATTTGTGTTTATGTAGATTGACATTTTGAGCTCAAATATATGAATGTTTCTGTATTACTTGTTTTTCCAAACTTGTATACATGATGGGATCAGAATAATGCTAACAGATTGTCTTATAATGAAGACATTATTGTTGGACTAATTGTGTTATATACTTCCCAATTATAGATCATGTTAAAGATGTAACTGACTTTGTAGTACATGGAAGAGACTATGTCGACAAATTGACATACAACCACCATGACTCATGTTAGTTCTATTTTTATCATGATAGATTAAGTTATGAATGTAATTATATGATGCGCATTATGATAGATGTATTTGCTAAACCATAAAGTGAAATAATGACACACATGAGTAAAGTGAGAGAATGTAAGAAATTATATTATGTCTCATGTGTAGTGTATCTTATTTTATAGGTTTAATAAATATATTTAATATAATTAAGGGAAGTTGTTGGTAATTATTTCTAGAAAATAACTAACTTGATGGAAGTTGGCTTTAAAAAGGAGAAAATGACTAAAAAAATTTCAAACATTTTTTCCTGCCTATAAATGTTCTTCTTCTCTACTCACACCATCAATAAAAGTCTTGAAGAGGAAATAGAGAAAAACCAAAGAATAGATAAGTAAATTTTTAAAAAATAATTTTTATCAATAGATCAAAGTTAGTGACTCTATCTATGCCTCCCGTGAAAATCATAAATTTCAAGATCTTTATGAAATCAATGTTAATATCAAATCACTACATTGAAATTAAAATTAATTCATATCATATATTATAAAAATAACATTTAACTTTTTTTTTACTTTATTACCTTTAATAATAAAATTCTTAAAAATTTTATGAAATTTAATTTATAATTGATTTGTAATATAAAATCATTTTATACTTTCTTAAAGTAACCTTTGAATTAATCAAATATTAGCACATGACTGATTCAAACGTTACAAAGACAATTAAATTTAAAGACGAATGAAGATTCTTTGATCTTGCACGCCACATGGCACCTATGATAGGACCAAGTCAAAATTCCAAATTTGATAAAAGTTGGGACACCTCACGCATTTAGATTTGTTGCAACACTTTCATTCTTAGGTGCCATGTCTATGACAATTGACAAACGGCAATGCTTGTATTCTCATGCAACCATCCATTCATAACATACACATTATACAATCATGAAAGGTACCAACAATTAATTAACATCGCATAACTCAATATAAAATTCAAAGAAATCTTCCACCAAAACGAAAAGCCCATTCATTGTGTTCGGTTGTAACTTATAATGTCTGCCATTGTTCCTGTTTCACCCGAAAAAGAAAATCAATATATCAACAACCTCAACCCCGATTTTTTAAATATATAATTATTATTATTATGAGATTTAAATTTTTATTCACTCACTTGTATAGTTGTATGCAAGAAAAAAATGGTTGAAAAGACAGTTTATTCAAAAATGTCATCAAATTTTTTTAAAAAATAATAATAAAATCTCAATATCCCGAACAAAATATTTTTAAAATTGTATATATAGAAATATATAAAGAAAAAATAGAAAGAAAATGAGTGAGTGTTGGCCGATTGTGAAAGTTACATTTCACCTGGTGCTTAAACGACGCTTTCGCTTTGAAATAAAGATAAAGACAAGTCCATCAAGGGCATTTCTGTAATTGATCCACACGCCGGCCTCGCCTGCTTCAAAAACCACCAACAACATACATGATTCGGAAATCACAATTGTACTCTTTTCGTACAGTTTATATGTCCAATTCAATTATTATTATTATTATTATTATTATTATTATTATTATTATTATTATTATTATTATTATTATTATTATTATTATTATTATTATTATTATTATTATGACTGATCTTCAGTTTAAAAAATTTCTGGCGATAATATAGATTTTGTATGATAAAAAAATCATGCAATTAGTACAATCAAACATAAAGTACCAGTACTTTACGTGTGCACAAACAAGATTTTCGATTAAAGATTCAATGTTGGGGTCATAGTGAATTTACATTTCTCATCAATCATTACCAGCTGGTGACTTAGCACGCAACGAAACTTTGTCATATATTTTGTTTGAGTCCAGGTTAATTAATTTATTTTTGTATGAATCGTTTCTTGCTGATTTTGTAATAAAATAGAAAAAGATTTGTTTGTTGTCATAGTAATAAAAATTACAAAATAGCTGTCACATTGTCATTGGGAATTCCAATTATATATATAGTTATTATTAGTTATGTAAATACAACAAAAGAAGTCTCACAAATTAAAGTTTGAAAATCCATGTTTTAGTAGATTGTAGTGTTCTTACGTTGAAAACTTATCAGAAATATTCGAAATAAGTGAATTTTTGTTAAAAAAAATAATTTCTTAACGATGGTTTAGTAATAAATAGAATTTAAGCTTCAGGTGTAGTAATTCTTTAAACTTAAATTATGACAGATAATTAAGCTTCAATTATATACTTCAACTAAAAATGGTTTGCAGTTGTTTAGATACAATTGGTCGAATCTATTTAAGCAAATAGTAACTTGTAGATTAACGGTGGATTAGACCCTTCATGTAATTAATTTTAGCAATTCTTTTTAACTTGTGATAAATGAACCTTTCGAATTTCAATATACATGAATTAATAAATTCTTGTGTAGGAATTTAGCCATACCCTTGTATTATATTTATATTATAATTAAATAAAAATGGGAGTAAGGAAAATATGTATATATTATTTATAATATTTCGTAAAAAGAATATAGTAATATTCTCAGTTTTAAAAGAATTTATTATTTTTAAGAAAATAATATAATTACTTAATATTCAAATAACTACTTTAAAAAAAAAAAATTATTGAAATTTGTAAACCCAATTTGTAATACCAAAGTTACAAACTTAATTTATAAAATATTAAAAAATTATAATACATTTGTATATAAGCATAATTATTTAATCTCAAAATTATAATTAAGTATGTTTAATTTTTTATTTTTATATAAATATTGAATTACATATCTTATACTATTTTTAACCAATACTTATCAAAAATAAAATTTACATTAAAAATTAAATTAATTTAAGGATATTAAAATAAAATATTAAAATAGAATTAAATTAATTAAATTTTATTTTAAGTATAAAAATTTAAATTTTTTTATATGAATCTAAATGAAGCAATAAAAAAAGAAAAAAAAACGAGCGTGAGTGACTGGGATTTTTCTACCACAAACCGACAAAGTAACAGGGTCAAGAACTCAAAGGGTGTTAATGGAAGAAAAAAATAATGGGTAGTGTTTGCGACGTGGACCAGGTCAATAAAAGGAAAAACAAAATAAAGGTAGGTGTTATTAACATTCTAGTTATGGAATTTTTTAAGAAAAAACAAAATTATCCATAATGCATTTTTATCGTAATTTCTAATATCATAACATATTTTTCAATTTTTTTAATTTAATTATTTTTTATTACTACAATTTTATAGTTAATATATGATTATTTTAATTTATATCACTCCGTTTGAACCGCTATCAATAAATGTTAGTTTTGTTATTTGAATTTTGACATATTACAATCTTTTTCATGTCAATTTTCATTATTGTTCTTTCTATCTTATCATCTTCATCTCTATTTCATATTTTACTTTATTAAAATTTGTGTAAAATTTGTGTATGCTTGTGGGACTGCACAACGTAAGCTTTTCTCTTTTTCTCAAGAAAGGACAAAACAATTTTATTGATAATTGGACAAATCTATTAATAACAAATTTACGTGCTCGTCTAGAGAGATCAAAGATATTTATGCCTTAATTTTAATTACTTTTAAGCTGAATTCTGATAATAATTCATTCTATAAAATATTTTGCTTCCCTAATCTTTACATTTAAGAAAATGAAACTTCATTCTCTTCCAAGACAAAATAATCTATGATAAAACATCATGTGAATTAAAAATCTTAAATAATCAATAACATTATATAAAATTAATTGTTAAGATAATTGAATCTATTAGTTTAATAACATTATATAAAATTAATCAATGGGAAGTAAAGTGGCTTAAAATACAAACTTAAAAAAGTTATTTATGAAGACTACAATGAGAAAAAAAATAATTACATAAAAATATTTCTATTTGTAAAAGTTTGACTCTGACTTTTCCTTTTCTACTTTTTTGTTTTGTTGTGATTATTTTTCCTCTCTTCTAGTATCGATCGCTTTCACCTGCCATGATTTTATTTTATTTTTTTAGTTTTACTTTTCAAATCCACAGAGGAACCGCCAACGCAACCCATGACTCAAATGAAAATGAATCGTTATTTTAAAATAAGAGACTATACACTATACATTATTTTATAGTGTTTTATTACAATACGCGATAGCATGTATTTCATTTTTTTTATTTAAAATAATTTTGTGTCAATTTGTTCTTATTTTAAATAAATATTGGTTGTCATTTTAATTCCTTTGATTTGAGTTATGTTGATGTTCAACTTTAATTTTTCAAGGTTTTTTAAACTAATTAGGTCGTTATATTTTAAGTTTTATTTTCATTAAAAAGTCACTAATTTGGTTTTGCGGTGAATTGTCTTTCACCTAAAATTAAAATTATTAGTTATACTTAAATCTTTATAAATTGAATGTTTTACTTATTTAAAACCCTTTTGTGCTAAAACCTTAACAACCAAAGCATTTATTTTAAATTAATGTTTTTCAATTTTTTTCTCTTTAAACTCCAGTCTCATATCTTATATTTTCTTTCAATTTTTATTAAAATTTACCACACTTTTAGCTTCGTAATTGTAGATTTATTTCATAACTATAAATCATGGAGTATTTAAATAGAAAATAATAATTTAAAATTTATATTTAGAATAAAATTTACATCAGGAATAGTTTTTTTTATGGATCATGTACATCTTCTAGATAATAATTTTATTCAAGAAGAATAATTATTAATGATAATTTTTTTAATATTTAATATAATTATATATATAGCGTTTAAATTCAAGTTTAAATTTAAGAAGGTTTATTAAATTTGAGTAAGTTTATGTTAATTGATACATCTCCTCGAGGTTTCTTTTTAAAAATAAAAGAGACTTAATTAATTAAATAATTAAAAAAATCAAAATAAAAAGTATTATGAATTAAAAATTAAAAAATAGTAAGAAATTGTTGCTAAAAAATTCCATTGAAACAAAAGTGAGTTGTTAAGAATTTAAAAAGGATAAGATGACACTTTGTAAAATCTAATATGGATTAAGTATAAAAATAGTAGAAGAATTAAGAGAATTTGATCAGAAAAGATTTTAAATAAAGAAATTGTAAGATTTAATTAAATTTAATTCATATATATATATATATATATATATATATATTATTGTGTTTATCTTTGAATATTTTAGATTATTTAACTCTAATGTTATAAATGGGAGAATTTAAGTTATTTGTTTAAAATCTCAATATCTTAGTAGATTTACAATAAATAACTAACATTATCATGAATAACTCTATTCTGGAGGCTCAATCAATGTTGACTTATACCTAGAGTCTACTTTAATCGAGGGTTCTCTTCCGGGTTTAAGGGTAATTTACTAATATTAAATAATCTTTTGATTGAATTATGAGATGATCAGTTTCATAAAGCATTAAGAGAAAAAAGAAGATAATAAACTAAATAACATGATATTAATAAAAGAGAAAGTTTATATGAAATTGACTTTGCTATGTTCAACCCCGACAATAGAGGGATTAATTACACATACTAATACTAAATGAAAAATCTCAATCAGTTAGATATTAAATCCTTGAAATTTTCTTCTAATGTTTTTAATTGCTTTCCTTATTAGGTTTCTCGTGTAGGGTGTGATACAACTATATCTGTTTCTTTTTTCTTTTTAAACCATTTAAAATTACGTTTAAATATTGATTCTATTGTGACTTCTCACTTAAACAAGATAAGTACTTAGATTAACCGAGAGGTTTATTTGACTTTTCACTAAAATGGGAGGCTCGCTTAAACAAGATGAGTAATCACTTAAGCAAGCATTTGTGGTTGATTCTTCATTGTTGAAGGATCTTGCTTAAGCAAGATAAACATTTACTTATGTAAGTGACACAAGCCAAGTCATGACTTAATTGAGTTCCCAATCTTCATTCCTTAATTTATACAATTTATACAATAATTGATCACAATTTTGAAAAAAAATAAGAAGAAAAGATGAAAATGGATTAAGATAAGAAGATGGAAGACACCATAATCAAGAATCAATAAGTCAAAGGAAGAATTTTCACTATGATAATTGATACCATTGATAAGATTCTATGTTTCAATCAAGAAACCTAAGAGAGAACTCTTTCTATTTCAAATAGGAATTTTTAATTTAAAATGACTAAAAATGTCTACAATGAATGAAAAATGTTTTATAGAAGCAAGGAGACAGAACAACACTAATAGATATGAGTTGACTTGATTTTAGATGTCCAATTGATCACAAGTGATCATTTAATTAAGATAGAAGCCTAACCCTTTAATGAGTTTCCATCTTAGGGTGAGAAATGAGTTCTCTTAATTTTAAATCCTATTCATTGGATGAGGATTTAATTGTAAAGTGAAGTTCTATTTTCTCTCTCGGGGGAGAAAAGTATGAGTAATTATGTATCACTATTGCCTTTTCATGTGACATTACATAGCCTTGCCAAGTTGGCAAGATTTCATTTAATAACACATGCCACATGTATGTCCACTCTAGTCAAACTCATGGAATTAAACTAACTATAGAATTAATTCTAATTTTATAAGTCAACTCATGAAATTAAAATTAATTATGAAATTAAATTTAATTATGTGGCTTCACAAAACCTTTTTGACCCAAATGCACCAAGTGATCAAGGATACCAAAATCAATCAACAAGCTACATAACTAAGCTAAGCCAAACATTTAAACTAAAGACAAATAGAAGTCTTGACCTAAAAGCACAAATGACTTGAAAACAAATGGTCGAAAACAAACAAAAACTTACAAGATTTGATACAAGTTGTTAGATCTAGGTGATTAACGTCTCTAAGTTTTGATTTATTACAAGACAGACGGAACCTCTCAGACAAAGCATTGCAAGCAAAGTCAGACGGAACAAGCACGAACGGAAGATGACCCCTCAAAGTTGAAGTCATTCATTTATCTCAAAGCTAAGACTTCAGACAGAAGGATGGGTGATATTCTTCAGACGAAGCTTACAAGTCAACCTTAAGACTGGAGATTCACACCGTCTGTCAAGGAAGTGAAGTAAAGTCTGAGTAACTCGCGCCAAGTTCAAATCTTCTAAGTTACTCATAAGAGCTTCTAAGATCAGTATGTGGATTCGAGCTTTCATATGCAACACGATAAGGTTTCACCCTTTTCCTAGGAAATCTCTGTACAAGTCAAAAAAAGGATTGAGCACGCCATCAAATCTGCTGCACACGCTTTCTATCACTTGATTGCACTCTGACACCTTTTTGGACTGTACTTGGAAAAAGCTTAACAACATTCTTCTGTTTCTAACGGACATTTGAAGACTCTGCCTATAAAAGGACTTTACTTCTTCAAGTTTCAGTTGGCGAACACGCTTCAAATTTCTAAGCTATTATGATTTCGCTCACTGCTACTCTTGCACTTTATTGCATACCCCTCTCTACGAAGAGGAACTTTTCTTTCTAGAAAACTCTTTCAAATCCACTTGTGTGGTGCTTTAGCCTGAGGAGGCCGTGTGTTCAAAGAATACCTAGTTGTTTAGCCTGAGAAGGCTGTGTTCAAAGAATATCTTGTAATAGCCAGAAGTGACTGGGTTCAAACAATATTTGTAACCATTTCACGGTTTGTAGTGAAAACTCAATAGTTGCTGGGTAACTGGACATAGTCTTGAATAGACGAACCGAACCAGTATAAAAATACCTGCGTTTACTCTTGTTGAGTTTGTGACTAACGGGGATAATCAATTTGTAACATCTGTTCGTTAAAATTAACATTCATTTGAAGATAAGATATGTTTCGTCTGAATTCTTTTAAACTAACAGACGAAAAAAATTAAATTTTTAATTAACATAATTCAATCCCCTCTTCTTGTGTTTTATCTTTTACACAAGTCTAATTATCAGTCTAATATAAAACATTACAAGTCTTGAAATGATCTTCAAAAGAGCAAGTCTTATTCCGAGCCTCAGATATTACCAAAACTTGATCTCCAATATCTATTTTGAGTCTCTTTATCATTGTCTCGTTTATTCTGGTCCATATTTTTTTTCAATTCTTAATCAAATCAGGACATACAGAAAAATAATCTATAAACATAACTCATCATCTTCTTTTCGTAGAAATTATGAAATAATTAAAAAATGATTTTTTCTTATGTAATTAAAATTATATTTATATGTACTCTCAAATATATAATTTGCTTTGTTTTTTCATCAAAGCATTAAAATCAAATTATTAAATCATAAAAAAAAAATTTAGAACCAACACGGATTGACAAAATGATAAAATTTTTGATATAGATTCTCCCTTTTTCATGTGATGGAATTGTTTTCAAATCTGCACATTAATAAGCTTCTAGTAATAGTCCCGACGTTCTTTAAAACTTTTAAAGTGATGCTGTGTTTAACCACTAATTACATTTTTGAAATATAGTTAGAAATATGGTTTGTATTATTTCAATGTAAATATCAAACATAACAGTATCCCAAACACTCATTCTAACAGCATCCAATCTTTTGGGGAAAAATACTTTCATGCGCGACAAATTAATCTTTGATAATATCTACACACAAATGTATATACACTTATTTAAACACAGATTAAAAAGAATACCATCATTTACATATTTACCCTTGACGCAAGAATCGAGAACTTCAAATTCCAGTTATACCGTCATCGAACCGTAGAACACGGTAGCAAATGTCTCGTTGTTTTACTTTTCTGTCCCTTTTCTTTTTTTATCTTTTTGAAATTGCTTTCTTCTTTTTAATTTCTTTATTTATTTTCTGTCTGTCAACCTCTTTGAATCTTTGTACTATTAAGACTCGAAGAAGAAACCTCACACACACGGGGAAGAAAAACGAAGACGACACAAACAACACCGAAACTTCACTTCGCCACACAGAAAACAAACACACACGAAAACTAAACCCTTTCTCTCTTTCTTTCTTTTCTTTTTCTTCACTTTCTCTCTCTTTCTCGCTCTACATTTTCCGCCATTTTCCCAGAAAATCTCGCCAGGTAAAACCGACGCTCTCACGATCCTCACTTCGCTTAACTCTTACTCCTCGCACTTCAACATTACGACTCTCATCGATTTTCACACGCTTCACGCTTTTTCTTTTCGCATTGATTCTTTTCCTTTTCGCTTTTTTCTGTTCGAGATTCCGTGTTGACGCCGTTCGATCTGTCCGATTCTGTGTTTACTTGCTTTGTACTCGGATTCCACGCTGTAAAATTCTTTCCGAAGTTGATCAACAATTTTAGTGTTCAGTGCTTATGATTGTTTCTAATTTCGTTTAGTTTTTTTGTTTACCGCTAATTTTTTTTTGTTCTTGTAATTTTTGTTATGATGGATGCTTTTAATTTTTCGGCGGTTAATTTGGGGAACAGGGACTTGTTGTGGTAGAAGCTGAAACACTAACGCGTTTGGTGCTTTTTTTTTTAATTTTTCGTAATTTTTCTTTTCTTTTTGTTGTTTTGGTTATCTATGTAGATTTAACTTTTTAGTTGATATAAAAGCGAGATGGAGGATGGAGTATGATCTAGGTTTAAATTTATGATAATTGATCTGAAGATGCGTCGGGTTTTTGGTTATTTAATTGTAATTAATGCGTCATTTGCGATGTCACTTGAATTTCCATGTTCTCCGTGTTTATTGTTAGGAACCGTTTAGTGTGGTCCTTGGTGTTCTGATTTTTCTTGTTTCCCCTTGATTATAATTTATGGGGTCAATTGTTGCGCTAATGGGCTTACTTTTATATAAATATTATAATTATATTGCTAATTGCTATGTTGACCAAGTGGTGGTTTGTTTGCGTAGGTAAGGCATTTGACCCTTGAACACCTGTTGATTGCTACAATACTTTATTTATTTGAAGTGGAAGCGTTTTTTTCTTCGATAAAATGTTTTATAGAGTTGCATGACAAACATTTTCCATAGGTGATACTAGTAAAGGAAAGTGATAAATCTGAAGTTTGTGTTGCAAAGAAAACTTCATGGGGGTGTGAAAATTCAATGGTTCTTTAGATGATGTCTGAATCCACTTATTTTTGATGGGCTTGTTATAAGTGATATTATATATCTTACATAGTACGAGATTCTCTCCCTATAAATTTTACGTTATACATGTATAGCTTAAAAATATTGCAGTATCTGTGCGTGGTGTCTGCCTTCTATTGCAAGTGTTAGTTTCCTAGCAAATAGGTGTTAATTTTCTTCAAGTGAGAATAGATCACGTGTTTGCCATGTTCTGCATTAATCATCGACAGAAGATATTGCATGAGTTGTTTTTACTTTTTTGCAAGCATATTAACTATATTATTTAAAAGCAGAATTTTGTTTTGCTCTGATTACAGGATTGCTGGTCCAGCATGCTAGCTAAATCTCATAATATGATTTCCAAGTAATTAAAATGGTGGATTTCTCTTCTTTCAACACATGCTTCCAAGGGCGCTGATAGTTGATATTCATATTTGATTAGACTAAAAGAAAGAAGTGAATCTTTCCCCACTATCCGGTGAAGATTTCTTAAATGATATTTCTTTGAATCTGATAGGAACCTATACATTCCTTATTTTCTTCGTCTTTTTGCGGCAGGGACTTGTATGAAAGTTAATGACCAATTTAGTAGTACTTTGGCATACTTAAGATCTAGTACCATGAAGATTCAGGAATATAGTTTCATTCATAGGGTCATCAAAATGAAAAAGTTGTATGGGGGAGTTCTGGTTGCCTCAGTGTTTATGTTGTTTATGCTTATGATCCTGCGGAAAGGGGTCATGAAAAATCCAATTGGTCAAGGTTATCTGACTATTCCTGTCCTTGTTAATGGTACCAATCCTTTAGAATGGATAAATCCCACAGTCCCGGCTGCTATTCAAAAACATCCAGATGGTCATTCTCAAGTTATTCCTTCTGATATTTTAGTATCTAGCCTCTTCACCGGAAGCAACATTTCCAAAGAAGAGCAACAAGCTCTGCAGACATGGAACCAATTGAACCACTTAATTGATCATGTTCAGGGTTTACCCAATGCAGCAGAAGCTATCAAGGAGGCTGGCAGTGCATGGAATAGCCTTATGTCCTCAATTGAAGAGCAAAAACAAGGCCATGCAAATGATAGTTCAAGAAATAAAGAGAAGCAATGTCCCCATTTTCTTGATAAAATGAATTCCACTGAACTTGGTAATGGTAGTTACAAACTCCAAGTACCTTGTGGCCTGACACAAGGTTCTGCCATCACTGTAATTGGCATTCCAAATGGTCTTCTAGGTAATTTTCGGATTGACTTGACTGGAGAACCACTTCCTGGAGAGCCCGATCCTCCAATTATTTTACACTATAATGTGCGGCTTCATGGGGATAAAATCACTGAAGACCCAGTAATTGTCCAAAACACCTGGACTATAGCTCATGATTGGGGTGAAGAGGTTCGTTGTCCATCCCCATCTCCTGAAAAGGTTGAGAAAGGTGAAAATACTACTCCCATTTTTTGGTTTAGCATCCTTAGTAATTTTTGTTCATTATTGAAATGGAAGTTCCTTTCACTACTCTGAAATCAGATTTCTTAAAATTTGAACCCCCATGACTACTAAAGTGTGTTTGTTTTATAACAGAGTTGGCAATATGGAATTCTTGAGTCAAAGATAATTCTTTTTGTTTAGTTTTCATATGCTGTAGATGCTGGAAATAGATGCAACAGAATTGAATCCTATCCACGTGAAAATCAATTGTTTGTGAATATATATCTTATATCTTCTAAGCTTCTCCTGTTCTTCTGTTGATCTGTTCTATTAAATTGTAGTGCTAAAGCTTTATCTGTGGTTTTCCTGATCCAGAAGTTGTGCAGAATTCGCTGACCTGCTTTTGCATAACTACTTGACTTCCTTTGATTAATATTGCTGTTTCTTTTGTCAGTTGATGATTTGGAGCAGTGCAATAAGATTGTAGGGAAAAACATTAGCCGACTGCACACAGCCGGCATACATTCCCACACTTCAAGACAATCTTCAACAGCTGAACAACAGTCAATAAATAGGAAATACTTCCCTTTTAAGCAAGGATACCCATTTGTAGCAACTCTTAGAGTGGGATCTGAAGGAATCCAGATGACAGTTGATGGAAAACACATAACATCATTTGCTTTCCGTGAAGTACTTTCTTTCTCTCTTGTTTTGATATTTTTTTAACATTAAAATATCAAATACTTTTGTGTTTTAGTATGTTGACTGATTCAGCTGGTTATGTCAGACTTTGGAACCATGGCTTGTTAGTGAAATAAAAATCTCCGGGGACCTCAAATTAATATCTATTCTTGCCAGTGGTCTGCCCACATCAGAGGATTCAGAGCATATTATTGACCTAGAATCATTGAAATCAAGTCCTATATCTGCACAGACCCCTTTGGATCTCTTCATTGGTGTTTTCTCTACTGCAAACAATTTTAAGCGTCGGATGGCTGTTAGAAGAACCTGGATGCAGTACAATGCAGTTCGATCAAATACGACAGCTGTGCGCTTCTTTGTTGGTTTGGTGGGTATTGTTTGATTTTCTCGCATGATTCTAAAATATTAGTATAATTGGAAAAAATAATCTCTTTATTAAATCATTACATAAAACTACCTCCGGTCCTTTTTATAAGAGAAAATTTTTAGTGTAAATTGGTTCTTACAAAGAGGACCAGAGGTAGTATTAAATTTCTGTCTTTTCATAAATTGGAGCTCTTAAAATTTATCTCATTAATCATTATGTAGTTAAATTGTTGCTCTTGTAAACTGTGTTCAGTATCTTTGCTTAGCCTTATCATTCTGATAAAAGATCAAGACGCACATGATATTTTGCTACTTCTTGAAATTCTCTGTTAATATAGTGTTACAATGCAGCATAAGAGCCAAGTAGTTAATGAGGAGTTGTGGAGAGAAGCTCAAACTTATGGAGACGTGCAGCTGATGCCATTTGTTGACTACTACAGCCTCATCACCTGGAAATCTTTAGCAATCTGCATTTTTGGGGTAATGTCTTGTCACTTGCTTTGATTTAGGGAATCTTTCCACGGCCTCATTCAAATGATCTCTTCAACAGACACAAGTTGCGGCGAAGTTTGTCATGAAGACTGATGATGATGCATTTGTCCGGGTAGATGAAGTGCTAGACACTTTGCATAGGATCAATGTGGATCATGGGGTACTATATGGACTCATCAATTCAGATTCCCGACCTCATCGAAGTACAGACAGCAAATGGTACATCAGCCCAGAGGTAGAGATGTTTCTCCCATTTAATAATTAAATATCTCTTGCTTCATGTGTTGTTTATGTTGTTAGTTTCTGATTAAAATTTTATTATTACAGATAATTTTAAAAATGGTTATTATTAGCTAATTTGATATGCCACTCTGTTAATAAGGCTTTCTTGTAAACTGGACATCGGTTGAAAGTGATTAAATATATATATTGCCTCTTGTTTTTGTTGTCTTTTCTTAGCTACCTGCGTTGAACTAATTATTATTTTATTGTTGCTACTTCAAAGGAATGGAGCGAAGGAACTTATCCTCCTTGGGCACATGGTCCCGGCTATGTGGTCTCACAGGATATAGCAAGGACGGTGTCCAAGAAATTCAGAGAGCACAATTTGAAGGTATATAATAAAAACCCTTACTTTTTGATAACTGTTTGTTTATTTGCAATTGCAAGTGTGCTAAACTAGGGAGGGAGCATGAACACTTCTCTTGTTCAAAGTGTTGCCATGTCTGACAAGTTTCCAACACCAATGGTGTCCGACATATGTCCAGCACTTCCAATTAGGTGTCTAATTCAAAAATTATTTTTTAACTTGGACATTTAGGCAAACTCCTTTATACAAATCTAATACTTGAATCAATACTTTATAGACAACCACTAACATTGAGAAAAAAATGTTATTTTCTTAAGTTTTAGATAAGTCAGCTTGAAATATAATATAAAATCTTAAAACGTATTTTCTTTTGTCTTTTCTTGAGAGACTTGTTATCATAGAAAAAAACCTAGATGGTTGGTTTTAAAAAGATGAATATGCCAGTAATTTAGAATTTCGTTATGTCATTCGAATTTCATTTTATTAGTCTTTTTATGTTTGTGTATGTGGTATCCGTGTTTGACTCTGCTTCATAGGTGCTAAATGTGTGAATTTTAACACTGTCTGGCAGATGTTTAAATTAGAAGATGTTGCAATGGGTATCTGGATCGCAGACATGACGAAGGAAGGTGTAGAGGTGCGGTATGAGAATGATGGAAGAATCTTTCCTGAAGGTTGCAAGGATGGTTATGTGGTTGCCCATTACCAAGGTCCTAGGGAGATGCTATGTTTGTGGCAGAAACTTCAGGAAGGAAAACGTGCAAAATGCTGTGGTGATAGGAGATGATCACTCACTGACCAGGTTACAAGTTACCACTTCTGAAAAAATTATTCCCCCTTTTGAATGGTTGGGGAGCTTTGTATAATGTTTAGAATTGTTAGCTTAGCTAGAAGTTATTAGAAATCAAATGGTTAATAGTAGGGCATATTCTTAATCCTAAATTTGTTCTGATGATTGTTATGTGTAGAGAGAGGGTGAGAGATTGTATAGAGCCACGGATCAGAAATAGGTTATCAAATTTTCTGCCACCTGATCAATTCTTTGATTGACCACGTCGTTATAGAAAGAAACCTCAATTTTTAATCTTCATAGGTGATGCACTCACGTTGTCATGCATGACCCTTTTTTCTATACCTTTTGTAATAAATAATCTTGTTTAAATTGAATACGACCATTACCACTGACAACTTTTCTGAATGTTTAAAGCAAATACATAATTAGAGTAAGTTATGTTTTAGTGCCTATTTTTGTTGGAGGTGGTGTTAGTTCTTGAATTTTAGAAATTGTTAAATAAATTTCTAACTTAACCAATTTTTTTTTTATTTGATCGTGTTCTGAGGATGATTTTGATATTTTATAATTACTAATAAATGTTATTTGAACTAGTTTAAGGATTAAATTGGTTAATAAATGTAGAAGTTAAAAATTTATGTGGTCAATTTTAAAAATCAGATACTAAAGTATGTAGTCTCTAAAAATTATGGATTAAAATTATTATACCCATAATTATGATTCAAACTTGATTGAGAAAGGTGGCCAAGGTTTGCTGGAACTAATGAAGTGAGTACAAACAAGAACACATCTCAACTTTTAACGATGCTAACATTAAGCTAAAATAACAGATCAAAGCCAAAGGTAATAAAGTGCTCCCTAAAAAATTCAGTACCAAAATGTTGTTTTGATTAAGTTTTTGTTTGTGTTGGCGAGAGAAATGAAGTAATGGGAAAAGAATAGAAGAAAATAAAAGAAAATAAAATTGAAATAAAGTATAAATAAAAGTTATTTGGATTGAGTGAAATATGATAAAATGAAAAATAAATATTATTAAAATATGTGTATGATTGAATTGAAAAATAATATAAAAATATTTTATCCTTTCTATTATTCCTATTTTAATTTGTCTTATACTTTGTGTTTTACTTTTTAATGATCGATTAACTTTTCATTCTTTATATTCTTTATTTTTATATTTAATTAATAAATATAACGTGCCAAAAATTTTATTAAATAAATATTTTAGGGTTCAAAACCCATGAGTATGAAATAATAAAAGTTAACAAAATGAACTTAAGTGGAAATAAAAATTATTTATATAAAATTACATGAAAATCATCACATTCATATTTAAGTTACGTTGTAGTGTGTATATTTATAAATTCTATAAATTCTGAATACTTTGTAACTATAACATTAATTATATTAGTATAAATTATTATTATGAATTTAATTATTTATTTTTACATTATGTGATTACCTTAATTGATTATTGCCTTACTTGATTAAATTCTCTTTACAATTAAGCGGACTAGTCGGTTTGAAGGAAAAAAAATTGATATCAATTAATTTTCATTAGTTTTGTTCAGATTCGGGATTTGTTTTTAGCTAAACCAAAATAGCTCAATCAAGAATAAGTTGGTTTGGTTCGATTTCTAGATATTCTAAAAATACAAACTTTTATTATATTTTAAGTAATTTATATTATTTTTTAACATACTCATATGAACCAAATAATAATAAAAAATACAATATTATTTCATAAAACTCCATTAATAATAATAATATATTAAGTAATATATATTTTTGGATTGATTCATATTTATAAATCACAAATCTAATACTTAAACTAATAATTGTCGAATTTGATTAATTTGATTCGTATTAGAATTCATCGAATAAAAAATATAAACCAATTTAATAAATTTGATTTGAATATTTGATACCTATTAGATTGTTATAACCGATAAACATTCCTACCGTGTCCAAGGAACTTAATCAAGCATATCTTGTGCAAAGAGCTTAATCAATTAAGTAGGACATTTCAAGAGATAAATAAATAAATTTTTGCCTGTACCTTCATTTGTTATTTCTTTACGTGATTTTTGAATGTTGTTATATTTTTGAATGTAAAGGAAATGACGTGGTGGGCCAGCCAGACATACAATTTTAAAAAATTTAGAAAATATTAAAATATTTACCATCCTGGATGGACAGTTTGACTCATCTGTTTTTTTTTTTTCTTTTTCTTTTTATTTACCTAAATGAGATAGTTTAAAAAATATTTATCATTATGTGTGGTTATATCCAGGTTATGAACGTAACTAATTTTATATTATGAGTGATTATGTTTAGGATATGAGTATAACCTTGATTACGTCTAACTCAGTAACATTTTATTTAAAAAAATTTATTTATTTATTTTTTAATATAAAATTTTATTTAAAAAATATATATTAAAATATTGACATAGACGAAATAATTTTAACCTAATGAAATAAATTAATTTAAAATTTTTATAATCATATTAAATAAATTTATAATATTAAATATTTATATTTTTTATTTCTGTTATAGATTGTGGAAAAATAATTTATGTAATTATTACTTAAAAATATATTTAAATTTAAAATAAGTAATACGCAAAGAAAAATATATTTAAATTTAAAATAAATAGTACGTAAAGAAAATATAATACATAAAATTTTATTTTTATTAATGTTTACTTCTTTTTTTTTACGTATAATTTATTATTTAAATTTAAATATTATAAATTTATTTAATTTAATAATAAAAAATTTTAAATTATATGTTAAATTTATTCTCATTTAAATTAAAATTATTTTAATCTAATTAATGTCAATATTTTAATATATCTTTTAAACCAAAACTACGTTGATTACGCTCACTTTTACAACTTGGACATAATCAGCCAAAATGATAAATATTTCTTAAACTATACCATTTAAATAATAAAAACAAAAAAGAAAACCAAATGCGTCAAACCATACTTTTTATTGCATTCAGAGAGATTACTCATCACGTTTATGTCAATGAAACAGGGCACAAGAGAACTATACTTCAGAGAAGTGTTATCACTTTGATTACCTTAAAAAAATTGATCCTTGTAGCACGTGTTTGGTTCCTTGTTATGTCAATCTCTATACGCGCATAATTAACGGGGAAAACCAGAAGTTGTACAAAGAAGCTTCTGCGTAATGTGAGTTTCGATGTACATCTGTACATCGAGGATTTGATGTTGTAACAAATACGCAACTAATTTTACTTTTTGAATACCATTTCCAACTTCAAATTTTTCAATTCAAACTTTCAAAATCAATTATATCAAAACTGACTCTCGCGTTCTCGCGTTGAATCAAATCACACAAAAACAAGTACATGATGTTCTGCACAAGTATCTGTTTCATTATTTAAACAGAAAAATAAAATATCATGCGATGCAATATATATATATATATATATATATATATAATTTATTAGGGTGTTTGTCCAGAACATTTAGGTCCTAAATAATTTATAATTGGGTTGTTTAATATTGAAGTAGATGAGACGACTGCATAAGGTTAAAATTACGTGAAGTTATTGAGCCAGACAAATTCATAAAATAATTAAAGAAATAAAGAAGAAGAGAAAAAAATATTCAAAAAATTTAACGTGATTTGTCAATTTACCTATGTCCATAATTATACTAAGAATAATTTATTCTTGATATGTATTTTAAAGTTTCACAGGAGTTGTTTATATAGAAACAAAAGATAGTCTTTCTCATTTTTCTACATGATGTGGGACTAAGTCTAATGACATCTTTTACATGATGTGAGACTAATCAAACTACATATACTCTTAACAATTCTCTCACTTAGAGTTTGATCCATATCACCACCTAGTGTAGTGCCTTCATCATCAATCATTCTCGAAGGCCAGTTGAGGTAATACAAAACCTCAACTTATCAGTTGTAACTGTTTTGGTCAACATATCAGTTGAATTCTTTGACCCTGGGATCTTTAACAAAGATAGCTCTCCATTAGTGATCAAGTCTCTGATAAAATGATACTTTATCTCAATATGCTTGCATCTAGAATGAAGGATTGAATTTTTAGCAAGGTATACTGCACTCTGGTTATCACTAAATAACGGAGCATCATTTTGTTCTTTTCCTAGTCCTTTGAGAAGATTCTTCAAGCCATATCATCTCCTTGGTTGCTTCTGAAATCGCCACATATTCAGCTTCAGTGGTTGAAAGAGAAACTCTACCTTGAAGTTTAGACTTCCAACTGGTAGCAGTACCGCCCAACAAAGATATGTAGCCTGTTGTGCTCTTTCTACCATCTAGATCTTCCCCTAAGTCTGCATCAGAAAAACCTTGTAAAGTGAGATTACTTCTTCTAAAAGATAAATGCATCCTTGAAGTACCCTTCAAATATCTCAATATCCACTTCATAGCCTCCCAATGCTCCTTTCCAGGACTGGATATAAACCTGCTCACAACTCCCACTACATGTGCTATGTCTGGTCTGGTACACACCATAACATACATCAAGCTCCCTACTTCAGAAGTGTATGATATTTTAGACATGTAATATGTTAGATTAAGGATGATTAACGTCTCAAGATTTTGATTAATTACAAGACAGACGAAACCAAGCTACCCAAGACTTGCTAAGACGAAACCAGCACAGACGAAACATGACCCTTCAAAAGTGAAGTTCTGCGTCTGTCCAAAAGCCAAGCCATCAGACGATACATGCACAGGCGGAAGAAGACTACTCAAGCTAAAACCCTTCGTCTGTCCAAAGAGTGAAGTCTTAAGACGATAGGATGAGACGAAACAACAACAACTGAAGACTGAAGAAATACATCGTCTATCCAAAAGCTGAAGTTAAGTTGAGTCATTCGCGCCAAGATTTCAAATCTGAAGAAGTACTCATGAGAAGCATCCAAGATCAGTATAGGGATTCGAGCTTACACACCAAAGTCAAAAAGGTCTTCACCTTTTGTCACATCTCTGTACAAGTCAGAAAAAGTACTGCGCACAATCTAGTCCGCTATATCCGCTGCGACTCTTCATCAATCAATCAAGTACAACTGACAAAATTTTGGAAAGCTCTCAAGAAGATTTCTCAACGACTTTCAACGGCATTCAAATGAGTCTAACGGCTATTTGAAGAAGATGCCTATAAAAGGACTTCATAGCATCAAGAATCAGTTGGCGAATACGCTTCTCTTATCCCATCTTCTGAGAATTCGCTCAATTCTATGCTAAGAACTTTATTGTAAAACCCTCTCTGCGAAGAGGAAAATCTTTGTTTTCAAACATTTTATTCAAAATCCACTTGTGTGGTACTTTAGCCTGAGGAGGCTGTGTTTCAAAGAATACCTTTTGTATTAGCCTGTGGAGGCTGGGTTCAAAGAATACCTTGGTTGTTTAGCCTGAGAAGGTTGGGAGCAAAGAATATCTTGTAATAGCTAGAAGTGGCTGGGTTCAAACAATACTTGTAAACCTTTTCACGGTTTGTAGTGAAAACTCAGTTGTTGCTGGGTAACTGGACGTAGTCTTGAATAGACGAACCAGTATAAAAATACTTGTGTTTATTTGTTTCGTCTGATTGACTAACTGGGGATAATCATAATCTAACGTTTGTTTATTAAAATCAATCTTTCAATATAAAAGTTGTTTCGTCTGAACCGTTTTGAAACCCACAGACGAAAGGGATAAAATTTTTTAATTAACACAATTCAACCCCCCTTCTTGTGTTTATCTTTTACAGTTTGGTATCAGAGCTCAGCCTCTAAGGGTTGAGCGCTTAACAGCTGCTAGAGGAAAAGATCCAACATGGACTCACAAGGACCATCTTTTCTATCCGGATGAGCTTCAATGAACAAACCTCCAGCATTCTCTAGAGATGATTATTCATACTGGGCTGACAGGATGGAGATGTACATCAAGTCAACCCAATACAGATTATGGAATATAATCACCACAGGAGATATCCCCATTGTAAAGCATGAAGGAGAATGGGGAAACAAAGAATACTCTATGATGGAGCTGAACAACAAAGCAAGATATACTCTTATGTGTGCTCTCTCCAGAACTGAGTACAACAGATTCTGTGCCTACAAAACTGCTAAAGAACTATGGGATGCTCTCAAAATCTCATATGAAGACACTGAAGATGTCAGAATGAGGAAGGCCGCTACTTTTCAAAGAGAATATGAAATGTTTTCTATGAAGAAAGGAGAGTCAATCGATATGATGTTTGGAAGATTCCAAACAATATTGAATGGACTCACTGCTTTAGGAATCACTTTCACAAAGGCCCAGAAAAACATGAAGATCTTGGACAGTCTCCCACCTCCTTGGGAAGCCATGTCCACAGCTATCTCTGTTGGAAGAGATATGAAGACATTAACTCTAGACGAGTTAATTGGAGCACTAAGGGTACATGAGGTACTCTTATGTAAAAGGGAGAAGATCAAGGTTCAAGAACCTATAGCTCTTCCATCCGTCAATAACATCCCTAAAGAAGATTCTGTCAAGAAGGACAGTAAAAAGAAAATAAAGATTTTGAAGGCTGATTCAACCGAATCAGAATCGTCTGATGGTTCGTCTAAAGACGAAGTCTCCCTCATGGCAAGACGATTCAAAAGAATGATGATGAAGAAAGGCAGAGGCCAACGCTTCTTCAAGAAAAAGGAGATGAAGCTCCTTGAGAAGTCATCAACCAAAGAAGAAAGCACAGAGGTTGTGTGCTATGAATGCAGAAAACAGGGACATATGAGGTCAGAATGTCCCAGACTGAAAAAGAGGTGGAGCTCTAGAAAAGATAAAGGAAAGAAGATCTTACTGACTTGGGAAGACCTTGACAGTGAAAGCTCAGAGGAATCCTCTGAAGAAGAAGAAACAACAAACATCTGCCTCATGGCTGGAGCCCATGTCTCAACAGAGGTAAATTACAATGAAACTTCTTCATCCTCTTCTTCTGAGTCTGAGTCAGAATCAGAAGAAATGTCATATGATACTCTTCTAGCTCACTCTCACTTTATTGCTCAGCAATACAAAACTTGCAAAACCAAGCTGAGACAAGCCTTGGAAGAAAATGCGGTTTTGAAATCTGAAATTGAGTTACTAGACAAGAAAGTATCAAATGATGTTTCGTCTGAAGTCGAAAAGGACATTTTCATTCTTGAAATCGAAAGATTAAAGAAAGAAAATGAGTTCTTACTCAATGACTTAACCAAGTTTACAAAGGGATCCTCCATTCTTGAAAATATTTTAAAATATAGGAGGTCACCTAATGATAAAAGTGGACTTGGTTATGTTAAGGAGACAGACGAAAAGAAAAACAAACCTGTTTCGTCTGCTCAAAAGAAGAGGAATCACAACAAGGTTCCTAATAACTACAAAAAGGCTAAAAACAAAAAGAAGCCTTTTGTAACAAACAAAAAAGGACCCAAAAAGATTTGGGTACCAAAGTCACTTATTGTTCCTGTTGCAGATATCCTTAATGGGAAGAGACAAGACTTCAAGCTGGTACCTGGATAGTGGTTGCTCACGACACATGACGGGAGACCTGTCTATGTTCCAAGACCTCAGACCAAGTAAAGGGTCTGTCTCCTACGGTTCTGGAAAAGGTAAAATTCTTGGCATTGAGACTGTTGGTAAGACACCCAATACACTTATCTAGAACGTATCATATGTTAAAGACCTTAACTTCAATCTACTTAGCATAAGTCAATTTTGTGATAGTGGATATGAAGTAACTTTTAACTCTGATGAGTGTATAGTCAGAAACAAAGATAAATCTATTCTTTTTATTGGGAAAAGAAAGAATAACCTTTATGAGGTTTGTCTTTCTGACCTGAGTGATCAGAATGTAACATGTTTGATTTCAGCAGACGATGAACGAGATATTTGACACAAAAAGCTTGGACATTTAAGTCTCATGTATATTTCAAAAATTTCTAAAAAGGATCTCGTAAAAGGTTTGCCAAAAATATCTTGGAAAACCAATCGTTTGTGTGAATCTTGTCAGCATGGGAAACAACTCAAAGCTTCTTTCAAATCAAAAAATGTTGTTTCCACGACAAGACCGTTAGAACTGTTTACACATTGATCTCTTTGGACCCACTCAGACTGAAAGTCTTGGAGGGAAGAGATATGGACTTGTCATTGTAGATGACTATACTAGATTCACATGGGTATACTTCCTAGTCCATAGACATGAGTCATTCAAGGTTTTTGAAATATTCTGTAAACGTGTTCAAAAAGAAAAAGGAATATGTATTGCGTCTGTAAGGAGTGATCATGGAACAAAATTTGAAAATTCTGAGTTCAAAGCCTTTTGTTTTGAAAATGGTATATTTCACAATTTTTCGTCTCTAAGAACTCCTCAACAAAATGGAGTTGTGGAAAGGAAAAATCGTACTTTACAAGAAATGGCTAGAACTGTGTTGCATGAAAGCTCTCTCCCTAAATATTATTGGGCAGAAGATTGATAAGACCAATATTGAATAAGACTCCATATGAACTATGGAAAGAAAGAAGACCCAACATTTCTTATTTCCATCCTTTTGGATGCGAATGCTTTATCTTAAACACCAAAGATCAACTTGGCAAGTTTGATTCAAAGGTGGTAAAAGGAATCTTTCTTGGATATTCCAACACATCTAAGGCCTATAGAGTTTTTAACTCTAAGACGCAAGTTGTAGAGGAATCAATTCATGTAAAGTTCCAAGATAACTCAAAGGCTGATAAAGAAATATCAGACCTAGAAAACTTGTTTGATAATTTGCAGATTAACCCTTCTGGTCAAAATGATAAACAAGGGTCAGACGAAACAAGAGCAGACGATAGAAGCTTTAGATTTAACCCTCTTCGTCGATACTCATCAACAAAGAGATCAAGCCCCTGTAAGATCATGGAAGTTTGCGTCTAACCACACTGAAGATCTTATCATTAGAGATAGGAATCAAGGTGTTCTAACTAGATCGAAGCTAAAGGAATCGTCTGGATATGCTCTTGTATCAAACATAGAGCCAAAGAATGTTGAAGATGCTCTTCAAGATAATAATTGGATCTTGGCTATGGAAGAAGAACTTAATCAGTTCACAAGGAATGATGTATGGACCCTAGTTGAAAGACCAAAGAAGAAAAGCATCATTGAGACCAGATGGGTGTTCAGAAACAAGCTTGATGAAGCTGGAAAAGTGGTAAGAAACAAAGCAAGGTTAGTAGCACAAGGGTATAATCAACAAGAAGGTATTGATTTTACAGAAACTTTTGCACCTGTAGCTAGATTAGAAGCAATCAGAATATTACTTGCTTTTGCTGCTCACAAGAATATCGTCCTATATCAAATGGATGTAAAAAGTGCTTTTCTAAATGGTTTCATTGAAGAAGAAGTGTATGTAAAACAACCTCCTGGTTTTGAAAGTTTATCTCAATTTGATCATGTTTCCAAACTTAAGAAAGCACTGTATGGTCTTAAACAAGCTCCCAGAGCTTGGTATGATAGACTCAGTTCTTTTCTTCTTAAAAATGGTTTATCAAGAGGAAAGGTTGATACAACTCTCTTCAAGAAAAACATTTCAAAAGACTTTATTATAGTCCAGATTTATGTAGACGATATAGTCTTTGGAGCTACTAATGATTCTCTGTGCAAGGATTTTTCAAAGCTAATGCAGGATGAGTTTGAAATGAGCATGATGGGAGAATTGAAGTTCTTTCTAGGACTTCAAATTAAGCAGACGAAAGAAGGAATCTACATCCATCAACAGAAATACACAAAGGAACTTATCAAGAAGTTCAAGATGGAGAATGCCAAGCCTATGAAGACCCCAATGCATTCG
Organism: Hylodesmum podocarpum; assembly: GCA_026586105.1. NCBI lineage: Eukaryota > Viridiplantae > Streptophyta > Magnoliopsida > Fabales > Fabaceae > Hylodesmum > Hylodesmum podocarpum. The sequence continues at coordinate 9,947,092 of JALJEV010000131.1, forward strand.
TCTGGAGCAAATCTCAACAAGGATGAGTCAGGTAAGTCCGTTGATCAGACGGTATACAGAGATATGATTGGCTCACTCCTTTATTTAACTGCGAGCAGACCTGACATTATGTTTAGTATCTGTCTATGTGCTAGATTTCAATCTGACCCTAAAGAATCTCACTTACAAGCTGTAAAGAGAATTCTTAGATATCTTGTTGGAACAACTGATCTCTCTTTGTTTTATAAGAAAAATAGTGATTTCAGTTTAAGAGGCTTACGTGATCTTGATTATCTTTGGAGACAAAGTAGAGAGAAAAAGCACAAGTGGCGGATGCCAATTTCTTGGATCATCACTAATATCTTGGTCAAGCAAGAAACAAAACTCCATTGCACTCTCAACAACTCAAGAGAGTATATTGTCTTTTAGAAAGGTGTTGCTCACAATTATGTGGATAAAACATCAAGTTGAAGATTACTCCAGGTTTGAAAATCATATACCAGTATTTTGTGATAATACAATTGCAATTAATCTTAGCAAAAATCCTATTCAACATTCGAAAGCCAAACACATTGAAATCCGTTTTCATTTTATAAGAGACTATGTCCAAAAAGGTATTTTCAATATACGGTTTATCAGGTAAAACGATTTTCAATGGGCGAGATATATTTACTAAAGCATTAGACGAAACACGTTTCAATTTCATTAAGGAAAATCTTGGAATTATTTCTTTAAATGATTGAAAATTGTTCCGTCTGAGCTATTTGTTAAATTTGTTCCGTCTGTACATTATTTCGTGTTAAGACGAAACATTGCGTCTGATCAAGTTGAATAGTTACTGTGGTAAAATTCAACATACGCAACTGTTACTGTTTAACAAATTTATCTCAAGTGTGCAAGGACAAATTAAAAGAAGCAATAAATGTGTCTGACATTTATTGCACTATTCTAGGACATTGATAGGCACGCGCCGTGAATTGCAGAGGTCAAATCAATCATTGAAAAGGCAATGATGTGGACACGTCAAATCAGGGGCGGTTTTCGAAATCTCTTTCGTCTGATGAATCACAACCATTTTTATCTATGCCTATAAATACTCTTGAAAGTTCACTCTTTTACTCTTTACCGCAATTTGCAATCCTTTGAACTTTCCCAAACCTAATACTCACTAAGTTCTTATTCTCTCTTTTTCAAATATTAACAATGGCCGCCAAGAACACCAAAGCTACCAAAACTGCTGAAGCCACCTTCTTCGCTCAAGACCTGTTCTTGCCTAGCAAGTGGATTTCTAGAGAAACTGTGGAGAGCATCTTTAACAGAGTTGCTAAGATCTTGGACCACAATGGCTGGATGGGGTTTGCTGAATTAAGAGGGGAATGGCTAATGGAGGCTTACGCCGAATTCTGGAGCGACGCAAAAGAGTTCGAAGATGGTATCGTTGGTACCATTGATAACAAGGAATACATCATCACGGTGGACGCTATTGCTGAGGCTGGTAACTGCAAAGCCGAAGGACGCTTCTATAGCGCCGATTGGATGAAGATTGAATCCGAGGAGCACGTGGACAAAATCATCTACGCAAAAATTCGTAACACTGAAGACCCCAAATTCTTCAGATCAGGAAATCTCTGCCCCACCGGAAGAATCATCCATAACTTGCTCTACAACATCTTCATGCCGAGGACTGGTTCTCGTGACAATGTGAGTACTCGAGACAGGTTTTGTATCTTCTACTGTCTGAGGAAAGCAAGGATGAGCCTTCCGCATATTATCCTTGATCACTGGATAAGTGCGCTGAAAAACAGAAACATTCGTAGGAAGAACAACATTCCGTACGCCACCCTCTTCACCAAGATCATCATCAACCAGGGCTTTGATGTCACCGGCGTGACGTGGCACAAAGAAGGAAAAGAAGTCAAAGCCAGCACCTTTGCAAAGATGCATCTGACGTCAGGCTTCCTCCTCCATTCACAAAAAGAGGATGTACCCTTTTCACCAATAACCAAGGACCCCCCACACAGAGCCCGTATCAAGCGTGCTAAAGCCAAAACACAAACCAAAACACAACCCCAAACACAAACCAAAACACAACCCCAAACACAAACCGAAACACCATCCCAAACAACATCCCAAACACTAAACCAACCCCAACCTCTTCCTCCCGTGATTATTTCTGAGGTTCCTTTTGAGGACGTTCTTGAAGAACCTCTCAAGAAGAAGAAAAGGACCATCAGAATTAAGCACATTGGTGCCAAGCCAAAGGGTCAGACGATATCCCCTAGTGAAGATGAAGGGGTTAACATATCGTCTGAAGGTGTTCCGTCTGTGAAGATTCTCACAGACGAAGAAAAGCAGAAGAAAGCAGCAGAGGAAAAAGCAAGAGCCAAAAAGATTGCTCTTGAAAAGGCTGCAAAAGGCAAGGAGAAGATGAAGCAAAAACTTGCGTCTGTCATAGTTGGTGAGACAGACGAAGAAAGAGCGCTGAAAGAGGCCAAAAGGGTTTCCATATTGCTTCATGCTGAAAGAGAAAGGATCTTTCTCGATAGCGTTTGTGGCATTGGATCGTCTGAGGCTGCATCTGCTCCAGCAATCTCAGAGGGCATGAATAGTGAAGAAACGACCCAGATCCAGTAGGATAATGCCCAGCTTGCGGAGGAGTTGGAAACTATGCTGTGTGAGGAAGTCTCCACAATGGAGGTCTCTCCATCACCTTTACTCCAAGACGAAGATAGGGCAACCCCTATTGTTGCGTCTCTGCTAAACGCATTCCTTGCACAGACGCTACCTGCTGCGTCTGAGGAAGCATCCTACCACCAGATGAAGGAGATTCCGTCTGAAGACTATGTGCTTATTGAAGAAGTTAGTTCTTCGTCTGATGAAGAACAACTTGAAGTTATAAAGGTGGATGCTACATGGGGGAGATCACATGCTGAGGTGATCAATCTAGAAGACTTACCCCTAAAGCACAAGGTGGACTATTCGTTTCTAAACGAATTAGTCACGAGGAGCTTCGCTGAGAGCACCTGTGCTGAGAAACCGGTCAAACCTGACTGGATCATTGGAGAGAAGATTAAAGAATTCTCCACTGAAGCTGAATCGTCTGAGTCTGCTACAAAAGACATCTTAGCAGACGATGAAGACCTGTACATAAGGGATACTCCTTACATAGAGTTGAAGAACCCATACCAATACAGAGGGAAGAAGGGTTTTCAACTAGGGAGATTTGTAAATCCCATTCTATACAATAAACCCTTGAAGCCGGTGAATTTCAATGAAGACACCATCTACACCCTAGAGGAGCAACTCAATTGGCTGAAGCGTCTGCCCTGGGACACACTGGCCAACCTAGACATCAAGGGCTTAGAAAACATACAAGCATACAAGGATCATCTTGCTGCGTCTGTGATTGAAGGACCAGCACTTGGCTATGAACCTCATATCCCACACAGAGAAAACACAAAGTGGAAGGTTCGGTATGAGATAAATGCGCCTGTATTCCATCATTGTAGATATGGAGACGCAAACTCTACCAACTATGAGCCGAAAGATTGCACACATTGGCATCTCGACGCCACAGATCGCCATGATCCAATGCCTTTCACAATTCCACTCAATAAAACAGAGTATGTCGGTCTAGGACATTCTCTAGGAATTGTGCTCCCATGGGCGAGACCTCACTGCTCTGGGATCAACCCTCACTACTCCATCCTCCTCAACGAATATGAAGACCCTGAGAAGTTCGCTCACGCCCTACCGGAAGACTACAACTTGACCTCCAAGTTGATAGCTGGTGCCTATAGAAGGGAAGCCAAGGAAAGAGAAGTTTCCTTCTATCACATTGATCGTCAAGCTAAGAAGGATAAGAGATACTACACCTTCATGGTGGGTTCACAATTCTCTTCGCTGGTGTCAGACGAAACTAAGTACACAATCGTCTTAGACCGAAAACGACCATGCTTGGTCAAGTTTTTGGCTAAGGGTAAAGAGAAGAAAGTACCGTCTGTCCCCAGAACCTTCAAATATGCAAGGCACATCTCCAAACTTCTTCCGTCTGCTGTTTATACGCACCTCAAGGCAATACAATCACAAGCCTCAAGCCCCATCAATCCAAAGATACAACAGATGATAGAAGATCATGAAGCCACTTCAAAGTTTTGCTCTAGAACCTCATTTGATGAGGATTCTACCGTATGTGGCAGGGTGTTTCCTGGTGGAGCTTTTTCATATACACACCCATCTCAGGAGCATCCGGATCTTGAAGTCTCTGTTCCAACAAAGATGTACTCATGGCAATGGGAACAGAACTTCACGGCTGACCTTATCTTTCCACTCTTCACACTGCGTCTGAAGAAGACTCCATCAGTGCTCATTATTGATGACACTGTACCTATAGTGGAAGAACCTCAAACACCACAAGTGCAAGTTGATGATGTGGTGGAGGTTGCTGAGGCAGTTGAGGCTGCTGAGGCTGATATTCAAGAAGCTGAGGAGTATAAGACTCTGAAGCGTAAATATGATGCCTTGGAGGAGAATTGTGAGCACTTGAAGTTAAAGAACAAAGAACTTGAAGAAAATCAAGCTTCTCTATCGTCGAAGAGAAAGCAATTGAAGGACATTGTGATGACCTCGCTTAACAAGAAGCCAAAGCCTTCTTCGTGATCATGTTTTGATGATTCACAGCCCAAGGGGGAGACAAAGAGAAAAGAGATATCCTAAGGGAAAGGAGAAAGGTACAAGGGGAAAACATTGTCTGAGGGGGAGTAAACAAATAAAGCTTCGTCTGAGGGGGAGCGACCAAGAGCAAGCAAGCAAGGAGCATCGTCTGAGGGGGAGTCTTAAACAATAAGGGAGCCATGTATTATACTTGTATCAATGTTGTTTTTATTCTTTTATTATAGAAAATACATTGTAATTCTTTATTGGTTATTCTTTATTGGTTTTCTGTCTATACTAGTGTAATAATGTACAAAGATTACATCGCATTGATGTAACAACCTTTTATAAAGAGGTATTATTCAGAAAACATCGTCTTGATGTCAATCTGGCTTTTTGAGACTGTTTGTTTCTGTCTAACCATGTCTTGTGCATATTTTCTTGGTTTGGTCTGTAATCATCAAAAAGGGGGAGATTGTTAGATTAAGGATGATTAACGTCTCAAGATTTTGATTAATTACAAGACAGACGAAACCAAGCTACCCAAGACTTGCTAAGACGAAACCAGCACAGACGAAACATGACCCTTCAAAAGTGAAGTTCTGCGTCTGTCCAAAAGCCAAGCCATCAGACGATACATGCACAGACGGAAGAAGACTACTCAAGCTAAAGCCCTTCGTCTGTCCAAAGAGTGAAGTCTTAAGACGATAGGATGAGACGAAACAACAACAACTGAAGACTGAAGAAATACATCGTCTATCCAAAAGCTGAAGTCAAGTTGAGTCATTCGCGCCAAGATTTCAAATCTGAAGAAGTACTCATGAGAAGCATCCAAGATCAGTATAGGGATTCGAGCTTACACAACAAAGTCAAAAAGGTCTTCACCTTTTGTCACATCTCTGTACAAGTCAGAAAAAGTACTGCGCACAATCTAGTCCGCTATATCCGCTGCGACTCTTCATCAATCAATCAAGTACAACTGACAAACTTTTGGAAAGCTCTCAAGAAAATTTCTCAACGACTCTCAACGGCATTCAAATGAGTCTAACGGCTATTTGAAGAAGATTCCTATAAAAGGACTTCATAGCATCAAGAATCAGTTGGCGAATACGCTTCTTTATTATCCCATCTTCTGAGAATTCGCTCAATTTTGTGCTAAGAACTTTATTGTAAAACCCTCTCTGCGAAGAGGAAAATCTTTGTTTTCAAACATCTTATACAAAATCCACTTGTGTGGTACTTTAGCCTGAGGAGGCTGTGTTTCAAAGAATACCTTTTGTATTAGCCTGTGGAGGCTGGGTTCAAAGAATACCTTGGTTGTTTAGCCTGAGAAGGCTGGGAGCAAAGAATATCTTGTAATAGCCAGAAGTGGCTGGGTTCAAACAATACTTGTAAACCTTTTCACGGTTTGTAGTGAAAACTCAGTTGTTGCTGGGTAACTGGACATAGTCTTGAATAGACGAACCAGTATAAAAATACTTGTGTTTATTTGTTTCGTCTGATTGACTAACTTGTACAAAGATTTTCTTGGAAAAGGAGAACTCTTTTGGTGTAGCATAGGTAAGCTCGAATCCCCATACTGATCTTGGAAGCTTTAATGAGTACTTTAGCAGATTTGAAAATTGGCGCGAGTTACTCAGACTGTACTTCACTCTTGTGACAGACGATGTAGATCTTTAGTCTTAAGATTGGTTTGTAAGTTCCAACTGAAGAGTTTCGTCTATCCTTTCGTCTGAAGACTTGGCTTTGTGACAAACGAATGACCTTACATTTGAGGGGTCATCTTCCATCTGTGCTTGTTCCGTCTGACTTTGCGTGTAACACTTTGTCTGAGATGTTTCGTATGTCTTATAATAAATCAAAACTTAGAGTCATTAATCTCTCTTGATCTAACAATCTCCCCCTTTTTGATGATTACAGACCATACTAGTAACTATATCAAAAAGAGCATCTGCACAAGACAAAGTTAGCTAAAACAAAATAATAACAAGCAGCCAAAGTTACATCAAGACGATGTTCTCTTAATATACCTCTTTATAAGAATTGTTACATCAATGTGATGTAATCCATTTACAAGCTTACAAGTTTCAGAAGAACAAAAAAAAAAAAAACAGATCAAAACAATTAAAAGAATTATACGAAAAAGAATGTGCAAACAAATAATCAGAGTAAAAAAAAAAACTTCATCCTTTCTTCGTCTTTGTCTCCCCCTCAGACGAATGCTCTTCTATTACCATTACCGTGCTCCCCCTTAGCTTAACCTTTTCCTCAAAATATTCTCCCCCTTGGGCTAAGAATCATCAAAATCAGGATGGTGGAGGCTGTGGTTGATGCTGTACAAGATTCATGACGATACTCCATAGCTGCTGCATCTCAGTAGATATAGAAACTTAATTGTCTTCAAGCTCTTTGTTCTTTTTCTTTAAGTGCTCACAGTTCTCTTCAAGAGTATCATATTTGTGCTTCAAAGCATTATACTTGTCAGTGGGATCTTCTGGTGATCCAGGTTCCTTAGCAATTGTAGGTGATTGCGGTTCCTCATCAGTGACAAGTTCCTCAACAATTGGCACTGAGTCATCTTCAATGACTACCACTAGAGTTTCCTTCAGACGCAAGGAGAATAAAGGAAGTTCCATGCAGGTGCTAAAGTTATATTCCCATTGCTAAGAATATGATTTGTTGAAGGTGGTAAGTTGAAGGTACTGATGTTCATGAGGAGGAAGAGTGTAGGCGAAAGCTCCTCCTGGATAGACTTTGCCACAAGTAACAGACTCTTCATCAAATGAAGTTCCTGAGCAGAGTGCTGAGGTAGCTTCATGATCCTTTATCATCCTCTGAATCTTGGGATTAATAGGCTTTGAGGCATGAGCTTGAATAGCCTTGAGATGATCATAGGCAACAGACGGAAGTCGCTTGGGAATGTGTCTTGCAAACTTGAAGTGCTTGGGGGCAGACGATGTCTTCTTCTCCTTTCCTTTGGCCAAAAACTTAAGCAAGCATAGTCTTGAGTGATCCATGACAATGAAATACTTGGTTTTGTTTGTGACTAAGGATGAGAACTAAGATCCCATCATGAAAGGATAGGGCCTGAGTTCCTTCCTTGCTCTCCTTTGAATGTCAGAAAAGGAGGCTATCCTTCCTTGTTCTTCTCTCCTATAAGCATTAGCCATCATTCTGAAGGCAATGTTATAGTCTTCTAGTAGAGAGTGATCAAAGTCTTTAGGATCTTCACATTCATCGATGAGGAAGGAGTAACGAGGATGAATTCCTGAACACTGTGGTCTTGTCCATGGAAGAAAAATCCCTAGAGTATGGCCTAGTCCCACATACTTTGTTTGGTTCAAAGGGATTGTGAAGGTGAACGGATCATGACTATCAATGGCATCCAAGTGCCAATGATCGCAGTCTCTTGGCTCATATACTTTGGAGGTAGCGTCTCCATATCTGCAATGGTGAAAGGCAGGTGCATTAAGCTCATGTTGAACCTTCCATTTGATGTTTTCCCTGTATGGAATGTATGGTTCATAGCCAAGTGCTGGTCCTTCAATCAACAGTCCAACAAGATGATCCTTGTATCTAGCAATATTCTCCAAACCCTTGATGTTCAGCTGTGCCAGCTCATCCCAAGGCAGACGCTTCAGTCAATCGCGTTGCTCGTCAGGGGAATATTTTATATCATCTTTGAAGTCCTTTGGCTTCAAGGGTTGGTGAAAAAGGATGGGATTGACAGATCTCCCAAGTTGAAATCCCTTCTTTCCTCTGTAGCGATAGGGATTCATCAATTCGATGTAGGGAGTGTCCTCAATAAAGTAGTCTTCATTATCCGCAAAATAGCCATCAGTTACGGATTCAGACGGTTCTTCATCACTAAGATCAGAGACATCTTCAGTCTGATCTTTTATTAACGAATCTGGCTTGATTGGTCTTTCTGCACAAGAGCTTTTAGCAAATCTCTTCATGACCAATTCGTTGAGAAACAAATAGTCTGTCTTATGCTTCAGTGGAAGATCTTCTGGATTCAGCAACTCAGCATGTGATCTTACCATAGGCTGAACTAGCCTTTTTATTTCCACATGCTCCTCATCAGACGAAGAACATGTGTCATCTTCAATGATGACCACAGACGGAATCTTCATCGTCTGTAAGCAGGAAGTTTCTTCAGACGCTGCTTCCATCATCTGATGACAAGGTACTTCTTCAAACGCAGCAGGTATCGTCTGATTAAAGGCAGCATTGAGAGGAGACGCAACAATAGGATCAGTGCTAGCACTCCTATGTTCATCTTGGAGTAAGGATTCTGAAACCTCCATGGTTGGAGCCTCTTCATTTAACATGGTCTCCAATTCCTTTACAAGTTGAGCATTGTCCTTCTGAATTTGGGCGGTTTCGTCACTATTCATGTCCTCTGATGTTGCTGGTGCAGGAGCAGCTCCAGACAATTCAATGCCTCTGATGCTTTCTTGGAACAGATGTTCCCTTTCAACTTCAAGCATAATAGAGACTCTTCTAACCTCTCTTAATTTCTTAGCTTCGTCTAACTTGCCAACAATGACAGACGCAAGCCTCTGCTTCTGCTTCAACTTTTCCTTGCCTTTAGCAGCCTTTTGTAGAGTAATCTCCCTTGCTCTAGCTTTCTCTTCAGCTATCTTCCTTTGATTTTCCTTGTCTGTCAAGATTCTAACAGACGGAGCATCCTTAGACGCTCTAGTTACCCCTTCATCTTCACTCGGGGAAACTTCTTTTTCTTGCGTCTTAAACGCATCATGTTTGATTCTTATGTTCCTTTTTCTTCTGAGGGGTTCAACAACAAAATCCTCAAAAGGAACTTCTGTTATGAAGACAGGTGGTTGAGACGATGGGATTGGTGTTTGGATTTGTGTTTGAGCTTCAGAGTCGCTTGGTCTGGCATGCTTGATGCGAGCTCTGTGAGGTTGTTCTTGGGTCATAGGAGAGAGAGGTTCTTCTTTTTCACTTTTAAAATGAAGAAAACCAGGAGCCAGACGCATCTTCACAAAGGTGCTTCCTTTAACTTCTTGCCCTTCACTGTGCCACACTACTCCAGTGGCATCAAAACCTTGATTGATGATGATTTGGGAGAAGAGAGTAGCGTAAGGAATGCTGCTCTTCCTTCAAATATTTCTATTCTTCAGAGCGCTCACCCAATGATCTAGGATGATGTGAGGTAGACTCATCTTCACCTTCCTGAGAAAGTAGTACATCCAGAAGCGGTCTTGATGGCTCACATTGTCCGTTGAGCCTGTTCGAAGCGTGAAGACGTTGTAAAGGAAATTGTGAATGACTCTACATGTTGGGTAGAGGTTTCAAGATCTCAAAAACTTTGGATTTTCAAGGTCGCGAATCTTTCCATAGAGCATTTTATCAACATGCTCCTCAGCCTCGATCTTCATCCAGTCTACACTATAGAAGCGACCTTCAGCTTTGCACTTCCCAGCCTCAGCGATGGTTTCAGCAGTGATGATGTACTCCTTGCTATCAATGGTGCCAATGATACCATCATCAAATTCTTTGGCATCGCTCCAGAATTCAGCATAAGCCTCCATCAGCCATGGACCCTTCCATTCAGCGAAGTCCATCAATCCATTGAAAGATAACATTCTTGACACATGGTTTGAAATGTTGGACTTAAAGCTTGAAGGTGCTTTGGTGTCTCTCTTGGTGTTTTGCTTTTGATGTTATGTAATTTTGGTTTTCTTAGATGAAATGTAATTAGGAGTTTCCTATGTATTGATTGTTTAGTTTAGGCATGTATGTGATTGTTCTTTGTTTGAATTCCCTGGAGAGCTTGGCAATCTTGTGTGATTTCTCATGTGTCAAATGTTTGATTTCCCTCTCTAAGATATTTTGAAAATGTCTTTGGTAACCAACTAAGGTAATAGATTACCAACAGAAGGTAGTTAACTACCGACAGCAGGTAATCAACTACCAACAATAGGTAACAGAGTGTGGGAATGCATTTGCCACTGGAGTAATCGATTACCCCCTCGGGTTAATCGATTACCATGAGCCAAAATCACCCTGGAAATCCTTGCTCACTGGTTTAATCGATTACCAGCCTTTGGCAGTCGATTACCCCTATCAGAAAATCATTAAGTTGCCTAAATTGAGTTTTTAATTGAACCTACAAATACTCTTTTCTCGAAAATTAACATAAGATCTTGGAACATAAGTTTTAGAAAAGTTCATACACTTTCATATTCTCTCTAAACTGAGTTCATCATCTTTTCCAAGAAACCCATAAAGAACTTCAAGAGTTCATCAAGTTTTCATAAAGAAAAGGCAAACTTGATCTTTTCTCTGATTGGGTGGCATTCATAGTGTTATCTTTTGTGATCAGATCTACACTCCAGGTGTTTTCTAAACTGATCTTTTGTTTACCTTTTTGGTTTCTGGGTTTTTACTCTAGGAGAGAGGTCTCTCTGGATAGAGTAAAGGTCTTTGAGAAGTGTGTTCTCAAAGGTTTGATCTTGGGTGTTCCAAGGTCAGGGAAGAACTGTTCTTTGGGTTAAAGGACAGGTTTTTGGGTGTTTTGATTTTGTTTTTGTGTTGCTTGTTGCAGAGTGAATGTAAAAGAACACAAAAGGGATCATTTGATAGTGGAAAACCGATCACAACAGTTGTTGGGTTGGGACTGGATGAAGGCAGTGGGCCGAACCAGTATAAATCACTGTGCACTCTTCTTCTTTCTTATACTCTTTACCGTTTACCTTACATTGCTGTTATCACTGTTTAATTTCTGCAATTTGTTCGGTAATTAACTCGGTAATCAACTAAAACTGGAACAGTTAGATACTGATATTGATTACGACGCATATTGATTACTAACGTGTTTCTGATTATTCCTTTTGGTGTTTCCGTTGTATATCTTTGATATTTCCTGTTTATCTGTCTCATCTATTGATAGGTAATCAAGAGTAGTTTTGTTTGAATTAAAAGGAATTAGAAACTCGCGAAATTGGGCTATAGTGGAACTAGAATCTATTCACCCCCCCTCTAGATTCACACATAGGGACCATCAATTGGTACCAGAGCTTTATCTAGTAGGTTGCTCTAGATTTTGATCCATAGTTCCTTAGAATGGCCGGTAATCAATTACCATTCGCTGAAGGTGCCTCTATTAACAGACCTCCTCTGTTTTGTGGTGATAACTATCCTCTTTGGAAAGTGAGGATGAAAATCTTTATGGAGTCTGTACATAGAAGCATTTGGCAAGCGATTGTGACTGATTTCAAGGTCCCCACATACATAGAAAATGGGAATGAGATTGAAAAACCATTTGAGAGATGGGAAAAAGAAGAAATTAGGAGAGTTGAAAACGATGCTAAGGCTTTAAACATCATACATTCTGCTTTGAATTCAGATGAATTTTTCAGAATTTCAGCTTGCAACACAGCCAAAGAAGCTTGGGATCTAATAAGAGTCACACACAAAGGAACCGCTGAAGTACGAAGGGCAAGGAAGAATACCTTGATCCAATAGTACGAAACCTTTAGAATGGGACAAGGTGAGTTCGTGATGGATATGCAGAAACGTTTCACACACATCGTGAATCATCTCAAAGGACTTGGTAAGATCTTCGTTGAGGAAGAAGTCAATGTGAAGGTGCTGAAATCCTTGAGCAGAAAATGACAACCAATGTCACAAAGAATCACTTGAATCAAAGAACCTAGCCTTGATGACAAGTGCAGAGTTATTTGGTAAGTTGAGGGAGTATGAAATGGATATGTCCCATATTGCTGATGAGGAACAAAAAGATAAGAAAGCCAAAGGTCTAGCACTCAAGATGGAAGACACAGCTAGTGAGAGCGACGTGTCAAGTTGTGGTAGTGAATCTGAACAGGAAAATATGAATCTCATGGTAAGGAAATTCAAAAAGTTCATGAAGAGGAACAACGATAAAAGGAGATTCAACAATCCCAGAAAAGGCTTCAAGAGGTATGAGAGTTCATCTTCAAAGGTCACTTGTTATGAGTGTGGAAAGGTGGGTCACTACAAATCGGAGTGCCCCAACATGAAGAAAAGTAACAGCAGTGAGCCTAGAAGAGTAGAACATGAGGAACGGTCCAAGAAAGACAGATTTCGCAAGAAAAAGGCATACATAGTTTGGGAAGAGAATGATTCCTCAACCTCTAGTGGGAGTGATAATGAAGAAGTAAATTTGTGTCTCATGGCTAATCCAACATCCGATGATGAGGTAAGTGATTCCAATTCATCTACTTTTGACTATGATGAGCTGCAAACTGCTTTTTGTGAACTTTACAAGGAAGCGGAAAAACTAGGCAAGTTGAACAAGGCTTTGAAAAACAAAATTACTGATTTGGAAAATGATATTTCTGTTTTGAAAACTGATGTTCAAAGTTTGGAAAAGGAAAATGATGCCTTGAAACTACCCTGTTCAAAGTGTAAGTCTTTTGATGCCTCCTTGAAAAAGAATAATATGAATTTCTTTACATTTAAACAAACCAGCAAAAACAGAACTTTCCCATGTAGTTATTGTATGAAATCTGGACATAACTCTTATAATTGCATGATTAGGAAGGAAGGAATAACTAGTGGGTTGTTTAAATGGATTAGGAAAGATAGTCACAACTCTAACACTAATGGACCCAACAAGTCTTGGGTACCAAAAACAAAGTGATATCTTTTTCTGTGTAGGTATGCTTGAGAGCCGAACACTCAACTTGGTATTTGGATAGCGGCTGCTCAAGACATATGACTGGTGACAAGAGCAATTTTATCTCCTTCAAATCAAAAGAATCTGGTTCAGTAGTGTATGGAGATAACAACAAAGGGAAAATACTGGGTATAGGTGCTGTTGGAGACAAATCCAACACTGTGATTGAAGATGTTTTGCTAGTGGAAGGTTTGAAATTCAATCTTCTAAGTATTAGCCAACTATGCGACAAAGGTTATCAAGTATCATTCGATAATGGTTGCTGCAAGATCAATAACAGTGACTCGAGTAAGGTATTAATGGTCGGTAAGAGACATGGTAATATCTACATCCTTGAACTTGATCATTCATCATCATATCATGCATGTCTTACGTCAAACGATGATTTGTCATGGCTTTGGCATAGACGTATAGCTCATATTGATGTTCATCAGCTGAATAAGCTTTCATCTAAGAATCTAGTACAAGGGTTACCTGACTTGAGGTTCAAAAGAGAAGGCCTATGTGATGCATGCCAGAAGGGCAAGCAGTCTAGAAGCTCCTTTAAAACCAAAAATGTTGTTTCAACTTCTAGACCATTTGAGCTACTGCACATGGATCTCTTTGGCCCCTCTAGAACTGCTAGTTTGGGTGGAAACCTATATGGACTGGTTTTGGTAGATGACTACTCTCGTTTTGCTTGGGTTGCATTTATACCAAGTAAAGACAACACCTTCAAAGTTTTTAAAATTCTTGCCAAAAGGATACAAAACGAAAAAGATTTGAAAATCAAGTCCCTTAGGAGTGATCATGGAGGTGAATTTGAAAATGAACCTTTTGAAAAATTTTGTGAAAAATATGGAATCGATCACAACTTTTCCGCTCCAAGAACTTCGCAACAAAACGGGGTTGTTGAGAGGAAAAACAGATCTTTAATAGAACTAGCTAGAGCTATGTTAAGTGAGAGTGCTCGCTAAACACTTTTGGGCTGATGCGTTTCCATGCTGCTATGTTCTAAACAGAATTGTGATTCGTCCTATTTTAAAGAAAACCCCCTATGAACTCTATAAGGACAAGAAGTCCAATATCTCTCATTTTAGGGTATTCGGGTGCAAGTGTTTTTAACTGAATAACGGCAAAGAGCCTCTTGGTAAGTTTGACGCCAAGGCGGATGAGGGTGTGTTTATTGGGTATTCATCAACAAGTAAAGCATACAGAGTTTTCAATAAAAGGAGAATGTGCATTGAGGAATTTGTGCATGTAAAGTTTGATGAATCTAACGATCCCCAAAAGGGAAGTGTTTTTGTTGATGATGATGAGAATACAGGTGAAGACAGCAACAGTAAACCACAAGTACAGCAAGATCCACCAACCATTTCTCATGATCTGCCAAGAGAATGGAGGAAACCAAGGGATTTATCTCTTGACAACATCATTGGTGACATCCATAAAGGAGTATCCACTAGATCCTCTTATAATATGTTCTGTGATGATTATGCCTTTGTATCTCAATTTGAACCCTCTTGTGTTGATGATGCTATAAATGATGAATTTTGGATGAATGTTATGCATGAGGAGTTAAATCAATTTAAAAGGAATGACGGTTGGGAGTTAGTACCTTTTAATAGAGATATGAATCTAATTGGAACAAAATGGGTGTTTAAGAATAAGCTAGATGAAAATGGAATTGTGGTTAGGAATAAGGCAAGACTAGTAGCTAAGGGTTATAATCAACAAGAAGGAATAGACTTTGATGAAACATATGCCCCAGTTGCTAGATTAGAAGCTGTAAGAGTATTACTTGCTTTTGTCTGCATTCATGATTTTAAGCTGTTTCAGATGGATGTTAAAGGTGCATTCTTAAATGGCTACATCAATGAGGAAGTCTTTGTTTCACAACCTCCTGGTTTCACTGACTTCAGTTACCCTGAGCATGTGTACAAGCTAAAGAAGGCCCTCTATGGTCTGAAGCAAGCCCTCAGACAATGGTATGAAAGGTTAAGTAAATTTCTTTTGTCAAAAGGGTTCAACAGAGGTAATGTTGACAAAAGTCTTTTCATTAGGAGGAAGTCTAATAGTATTTTATTGGTCCAAGTGTATGTTGATGATATCATTTTTGGATCAACTAATCAATCGTTGTGTGAAGAATTTGTGGCTAGCATGCAGGGTGAGTTTGATATCCACCACTTGTGCTTTTCCTTTCCACTTTATCTCCAGCATAATCAACATCGCAATAGCCATTAAGATTGAAATCACTGTTTTTCTTATAAAACAAGGAGAGATTAGTAGTTCCAATAAGATATCTCAAGATACGTTTTACAGCATACAAATGAGATTCCCTAGGATCAGATTCAAAACGTGCACATAGACAGACACTAAATATAATGTCAAGTCTACTAGCAGTGAGATAGAGTAGAGAGCCAATCATACCTCTGTATACCGTCTGATCCACGGTCTTACCTGATTCATCTTTGTTGAGGCTTGCACCAAACAAATGCATTGGTGTTTTCATAGGCTTAACATTCTCCATTTTGAACTTCTTTAGAAGCTCCTTGGTGTACTTCTGTTGATGAATGTAGATGCCTTGTTTCGTTTGCTTGATTTGAAGTCCTAGGAAGAACTTTAATTCTCCCATCATACTCATTTCAAACTCATCCTGCATCATCTTAGAAAAATCCTTGCACAAGAATTCATTAGTTGCTTCAAAGACTATATCGTCTACATAAATTTAAACAATGATAAAGTCCTTAGAAACACTTTTCTTGAAGAGAGCTGTATAAATCTTTCCTCTTGAAAAATCATTTTTAATAAGAAAAGAACTCAGTCTTTCATACCAAACTCTAGGAGCTTGTTTAAGAGCATAAAGTGTTTTCTTCAATTTGAAAACATGATCCGGTTGAGATTGACTCTCAAAATCAAGAGGTTGTTTAACATACACTTCTTCTTCAATAAAACCATTTAGAAAGGCACTTTTCACATCCATTTGATATAGAACGATATTCTTGTGAGCAGCAAAAGCAAGTAAAATTCTAATTGCTTCTAATCTAGCTACAGGTACAAATGTTTCAGTAAAATCAATACCTTCTTGTTGGTTATAGCCTTGAGCTACTAACCTGGCCTTGTTTCTTACAACTTTTCCAGCTTTATCAAGCTTATTTCTGAATACCCATCTCGTTTCAATGATGCTTTTATTCCTTGGTCTTTTTACAAGAGTCCATACATCATTCCTTGTGAACTGGTTCAGCTCTTCTTCCATAGCTAAGATCCAGTCATTATCTTATAGAGCTTCTTCAATATCTTTGGGCTTTATATTAGACACAAGAGCGTATCTAGAAACATCTCTCAGTCTAGATCTAGTTTGAACTCTTTGATACCTATCTCCAATGATCAGATCTTCGGTGTAGTTTGAGGCAAACTTCCAAGTTCTGACAGGGACATGATCATCTTGATGTTGAGCAGACGATGAGGGTTCGTCTGTGCTGGGAGATGTCCTTTCGTCTGTGCTTGTGTCTGAGCAAGGTTGGACAGACGGATCAGCATCTTGACCAGAGGGAGTTATCTGCAAGTTATCAAATAAATTTTCCAGGTCTGATATTTCTTTATCAGCCTTTGAGTTATCTTGGAATTTTACATGAATAGATTTCTCCACAACTTGTGTTTTAGAGTTGAAAACTCTATAGGCTTTAGAAGTATTAGAGTATCCAAGTAAAAATCCTTTCACAACCTTTGAATCAAACTTGTCAAGTTGATCCTTAGTATTTAAAATAAAACATTCACATCCAAAAGGATGGAAGTATGAAATGTTGGGTCTTCTTCCTTTCCATAGTTCATATGGAGTCTTATTCAATATTGGTCTTATTAATATTCTGTTTTGAATATAACAAGAAGTATTAATTGCTTCTGCCCAATAATATTTTAGAAGAGAGCTTTCATGCAACAAAGTTCTAGCCATGTAAGGTACGATTTTTCCTTTACACAACCCCATTTTGTTGAGGAGTTCTTGAAGACGAAAAATTGTGAAAGATACCATTTTCAAAACAGAAGGCATTGAACTCAGAATTTTCAAATTCTGTCCCATGATCACTCCTAACAGACGTAATGCAAATTCCTTTTTCTTTTTAAACACGTTTGCAGAATATTTCAAAGACACTGAATGACTCATGTTTATGGGTTAGGAAGTATACCCTTGTGAATCTAGTATAATCATCCACAATTACAAAATCATATCTCTTTCCACCAAGACTTTCTGTTTGAGTGGGTCCGAAAAGATCTATATGTAACAGTTCTAAGGGTCTTGTCGTGGAAACAACATTTTTAGATTTAAAAGAATCTTTAAGTTGTTTCCTATGCTGACAAGATTCACACAGACGATTGGATTTCTAAGATAATTTTGGCAAACCTTTCACAAGATCCTTTTTAGAAATTTTCGAAATGTACTTGAGACTAAGATGTCCAAGCTTTTTGTGCCAAATATCTCGTTCATTGTCTGCTGAAATTAAACATGTTACATTCTGATAACTAAGGTCAGAGAGGCAAACCTCATAAAGATTTTTCTTTCTTTTCCCAACAAACAGAATGTATTTGTCTTTGTTCTTGACTATACACTCATCAGAGTTAAAAGCTACTTCATATCCACTGTCACAAAATTGACTTATGCTAAGTAGATTGAAGTTAAGACCTTTAACATAAGACACATTTTGGATAAGAGGATTGGGTGTCTTACCAACAGTCCCAATACCAAGAATTTTACCTTTCCCTGAACCATATGATACAGACCCTTTACTTGATCTGAGATCTTGGAACATAGACAGGTCTCCCGTCATGTGTCGTGAGCACCAACTGTCTAGGTACCAGCTTGAAGTCTTCTCTTTTCCTATTGAGGATATCTACGATAGGAATAATGAGTGACTTTGGTACCCAAATCTTTTTGGGTCCTCCTTTGTTAGTTGAAGAAGGTTTCTTTTTATTTAAGGTTCTTGTGTTCTTTCTATAATCATTTGGAACCTTACTGTAGCTTTTGTTCTTCTTTTTATGAGCAGACGAAACAAATTAATTTTTCTTTTCGTCTGACTCTTCAACATAACCAAGTCCACTTTTGTCAGACGGAGACCTCCTATATTTTAAAATATTTTCAAGCATGGAGGATCCTTTAGTGAACTTTGTTTAGTCTTTGAGTAAAGATTCATTTTCTTTCTTTAATCTTCTGATTTCAAGAATGAAAATGTTCTTCTCAGATTCAGATGATACTTCATCTTATACTTTCTTTTGAACCACTTTTTTTCAGATCTCAAAGTAGCATTTTCTTCCAAAGTTTGTTTTAACTTTGCTTTGCATACTTTGTATTGCTCAGCAATAAAATGTGAGTTTGCTAAAACTGTATCATATGACATCTCTTCTGTTTCTGACTAAGACTCAGACAAAGAGGATGAGAAAGTTTGAGACTCAATTACCTCAGATGAAACAACATCTCCGGCCATGAGACGAATGTTTGTTGTTTCTTCTTCTTCTGTGGATTCCTCTTAACTTTCACTGTCAAGGTCTTCCCAAGTCAGCAAGCTCTTCTTACCCTTGTATTTGCGAGGATTTCATTTCTTCTTCAACCTTGGACATTCAGATCTCATGTGTCTAGGTTTTCTGCATTTATAGCAGACAATCTCTAAGCTTTCCTCCTTGCTTGAGGGCTTCTCGGGGAACTTCTTTTCCTTCTTCTTGAAGAAGCGTTGACTTCTTCATCATCATCTTCTTGAAGCGTCTAGCCATGAGAGAAATCTCATCGTTAGACGATCCATCAAACGAATCAGACTCAGTGGTGTCAGCTTTCAAAACTTTATGTTTCTTCTTTCTTTCTTTCTTTCTTGGTAGACTCCTCCTTTGGAGCTATGTTGACAGACGGAAGAGCTATGAGCTCTTGAACCTTGATTTTGTCTCTTTTACAAAGAAGTACCTCATGTACTCTCAAGGCACCGATTAACTCATCAAGAGTTAATGTCTTCATATCACGTCCAACTGAAATGGCAGTGGACATAGCTTCCCATGGAGGAGGAAGACTGTCCAGAATCTTCATATTGTTCTGGGCTTTGCTAAATGTGATTCCCAATGAAGTAAGTCCATTTAATATGGTTTGGATTCTTCCAAACATCATATCAATAGATTCTCCTTTCTTCATAGAGAATATCTCATATTCTCTTTGAAGAGTGACAGCTTTTCCTCATTCGACATCTTCAGTTCTTTCATAGGAAATCTTGAGGGCGTCCTAGAGCTCCTTTGCAGTTTTGTAGGCACAGAATTTGTTGTATTCTGTCCTTGAAAGAGCACACATAAGGGCATATATGGCTTTGTTATTGAGCTCCATAAGTGAATATTCTTCATTTCCCCATTCAACTTCAGGTTTAACAATAGGGATATCTCCTTGGGTAATGATGTTCCACAATCTGTACTAGGTAGACTTGATGTACATCTCCATTCTGTCAGTCCAATAACGATAGTCATCACTAGAGAATGTCGACGGCTTGTTCATGGATGACCCACCAGACAAGAACGAGGGTCCTTGCGACTCCATCTCGGATATTTTCCTCTAGCAACTGTTAAACGCTCAACCCTTAGAGGCTGAGATCTGATACCAAATTGTAAAAGATAAAACACAAGAAGGGGGTTTGAATTGTGTTAATAAAAATTTTGGTCTTTTCGTCTGTTGGTTTAAAACAGGTTCAGACGAAACAATTCTTTATCTTCAAAGATCAGTTTTAATGAACAGATGTTATAAGTTAATTACCCCTGTTAGTTGCAAACTTAAAGAAGATAAACACAAGTATTTTTATATTGGTTCGTCTATTCAAGACTACGTCCAATTACCCAGCAACTACTATGTTTTCACTACGAACCGTGAAATGGTTACAAGTATTGTTTGAACCCAGCTACTTCTGGCTATTACAAGATATTCTTTGAGCACAGCCTTCTCAGGCTAAACAACCAGGTATTATTTGAACACACAACCTCCTCAGGCTAAAGCACCACACAAGTGGATTTACGAGGTTTTCTATGAAAGAAAAGTTCATCTTTGCAGAGAGGGGTATACAATGAAGTTCAACAGTAGTAGTGAGCGAAAGCACAAAGTCTTAGCAATATAAGCGTGTTCGCCAACTGAAACTTGAGAGAGTGAGGTCCTTATATAGGCAGATTCTTCAGATATCCGTTAGAGACAGAAGAATGTCATTGAGCTTTCTCCAAGTACAGTCTACAAAGGTGTCAGAGTGTAATCAAGTGATAGATAGCGTGTGCAACGGATTAGATGACATGCTCAGTCTTTTTTCTGACTTGTATAGAGATTTTCTTGGAAAAGGAGAACTCTTTTCGTGTAGAATAGGTATGCTCGAATCCCCATACTGATCTTGGAAGCTCTGATGAGTACTTTAGCAGATTTGAAAATTGGCACAAGTTACTCAGACTGTACTTCACTCTTGTGACAGACGATGTAGATCTTCAGTCTTAAGATTGGTTTGTAAGTTCCGTCTGAAGAGTTTTGTCTATCCTTTCGTTTGAAGACTTGGCTTTGTGACAGACGAATGACCTTACTTTTGAGGGGTCATCTTCCGTCTGTGCTTGTTCCGTCTGACTTTGCTTGTAACACTTTGTTTGAGATGTTCCATCTATCTTGTAATAAATCAAAACTTAGAGTCGTTTATCTCTCTTGATCTAACAATCCCCAAATGTAGAGTAATGCCCCTCGTTGTCCAACTGTCCCACAGATATTAAGTTTCTTTTTAAGGCGGGAATATGTCTAACATTGTGCAGAGTCCATAGGACACCATTAGAGGTTTGGATGTCAACATCACCTCTTCCCATAATATCAAGGGATTTTCCATGTGCAAGGTAAACCTTCCCAAATTCCCCTGAAACACAGTTATAGAATAGTTCTAAGGAAGGTGTAGTGTGAAATGACGCACCTGAGTCCATAATCCATAAATCAACAGGACTATCTAAACTGCATATTAATGCATCTCTAGTCTCATCTGCTGCAGCATTTGCAGATTCATCATCATGTTTATTCTTTTTGTTCTTCTATTTTGGAGCCCTACATTGATAAGCAAGATGACCTTTTTCTGGCAGTTCCAACAAGCAAATTTTACCTGTGTTCTCCCTCTAGATTTTAACCTGCCTCGTCCTTGATTCTAACCTTTCTGACTACTTCTTCCTCTAGTCTCAATACTCAACGCTGAGCTGGAATCAGAATTAGAACACTCACTTGAACCTCTCTTGTGAACGTCTTTGCTTAGGATCAAGTCCCGTATGTCATCAAGCTTCAACTTATTATTACTTGCAGAACTACTGACTGTAGTAACAGTTACACTCCAACTTTCCGGAAGGGATGATAATAGAATCCATGCTTTTACCTCATCATCAAAGTTGATCTGCACTGAGGCCAACTGGGCAAAGATTGCGTTAAATTCATTAATGTGATTAGTAACAGAATTACCTTCACCCATTTTAAGGTTGACTAGCCTCCGTATCAGATACACTTTGTTGGCTGCAGATGGCTTTTCGTACATATTTGATAATGCATTCATCAGACCTACAATTTTCTTCTCGTTCATAATGTTGAACGCGACATTTTTGGCTAACGTCAAACGGATCACACCAAGCGTCTGCCGATCTAGCAGCTCCCAGTCTAACTTCTCCATGTCTTTTGGCTTCTCACCCGTCAAGGGCTGATACATCTTCTTTTGGTACAGGTAGTCTTCTATTTGCATCTTTCAGAATCCAAAGTCTCTTCCATCAAACTTCTCGATCTTCACCTTTCCTTCTTCTAATGTCATGTTCTTGCCGCTTTCCAAGAAAGCTCCCACTGCTTCTCTACCCTGAGGATAAACCAATCTTTTCTGATGTGGAAGGTCAGAGAAAGCCGCAACCACAAAGCATACTAAGAAATTGGCTCTTGATACCAATTATTAAGAACAAAGCAATAATAAAATAAATAAGGAAATAAAGAAGAGAGAAAAAAACTCAAGAAATTTAACGTGGTTTAGAAATTTGCCTACGTCCACGACTACACTAGGAACAATTTATTCTTAGTGTGTATTTCAAAGCTTTACAAGAGTTTTTCATATAGAGACAAAAGATTGTCTCTCTCATTTTTCTACATGATGTGAGACTAAGTCTAACTGCATCTTTTACATGGTGTGGGACTAATCAAACGTGTGGGACTAATCAAACTACATATACTCCTAACACTTTACCCTCCCTCAACCTGTAATGACTTCATAGTGATTTCTACCAGTTAGGGCCTTTCTCGTTTTAATGTAAAATAACTTCAGAAGTATATATATAATCCCCTTCCCAGTTTCAACACACATCAGTAGAAAACATTTCATTGTTGAAGAAATTTCATTGTTACAGAGGTATAATATTTTTTTTCTTTGATAATTTTGTTATTATTTGATTTATATTGTATATTTTTGTTAAAAAAATTTGTATTCATTGTAGATAAACTGAAAAGAGATGACGCCTATCGTGGTTATTGTTATATACATTAATGATAGAATTATCAATGGTGATGAAGGAATAATGTTTGAAGGATCTAAAAGAGTTTTACAAATTGAATGAAGATTAACTTTAAACAGTTAAAAAAACAATATATTATAAATTTAAGTTACATTCTGATCAAGTTATACGATCTATTACTACTAGATATTTTGTAAGAAATAAATATGTGGCATTACAAATAGTTGATAACGATGACGTTAATCTTATGATTACTCATTTTGAACAACATGGCATGAGCCCTATAAAATTATGTGCAGAAGTAGTTGTTGCAGGTAGTGCGTCTTCGTATAATGTTCACAGTGCATTTGAGTCTAATGTTCTTGGCCTGTACGAAATTACATTCTAGCAATGATGATGAATACTATATCGTTTTAGATTCATACGTTGATTCATCTTCCGATTTAGAAGATTTTGATGGAAATTTACCTGATGATGATGAAAGAAATGTTGATAATAACAATTTAAGTTTTAATGTCTAACCAAATGTGGTAACTCAAATAGAAACAAGTTAGTATGAATATAAATTTATTATACATTTTAAAATGAATAGATAAACAATATATATTTCATGATACTGCATGAGAAAGCCAACAACCGCTTTGGCAAAATACGCCACATTATACAGACATAAATTGGATCAACCTGATTAATAAAAGTTGTGGGGTCTAAGTGTTCCTTCAAACTAGGAATCTGGTCAAGAATTATTTGTTGGTTTGGAATTTGACGATGAGAACAGTGTGCAAACGAGTCTTAAATGGTATGTGATGAATGTTCATCAAACATCGAAAGTGGTCGAATCCAAATCAAATAGGTAAGTTGTTCGATGCCCTCAAAGTAGTACTGATTTTGCATGTCCTTTTTATATGCAGGCTATTCAATCGAAAATGACAGATATATTGAAAGTCACGCAATAGGGAGGACCACATACTTTTCTTAATGTTAGTTTGACCCAATACCACATAAATCTCGATTCAGACTTGATCAATATATGCATATTGGGTGTGAATTTTTTATTTATGAATTTACCCAAACTTTAATATTTTGTTTATGTATTAAATTTGGTTGACACTTTGAATTTTAAACAGGAATGATTAGGGAAGATCCATCAATAAAAATTGGATTGGTTCAAGAGAGAGTTGCAAGTATTTTTAATTATAAAATTTCATATAGGAAGACATGGTTAAGGAAGTAAAAAGTAATGACCATGGTGTATGGTGATAGGGCTAAGTCATACGCTTTACTTCCTGTGTGACTTTAATACATGAAAATGCATTCTCCTAGTTCATACTATCAAATTTGTGATGAGGATTATTTCATTGGTAACACCCAAAGTAGTGAATTCATAAAATTTCAATGAGTGTTTTTGATGTACAAGCAATGTGTTGATACATTTTAATTTTATAAGCCTATTATACAGGTAGATGTGATGCACTTGTACGAGAGATATCACGGAACCTTGTTAATTGCAACAACACAAGATGAAAATGGTAGTGTTTAACCTCTTGCATTTGCTGTTGTTGAAGGTGAAATGTAATTAACTTAATTGTGGTTTCTCTCGCATTTGCTGTTGTTGAAGGGATTTACCTAATTTCTGATAAACATTAGAGCATTAAGTTGGTTATTGATAATGAAGCTATTGGATAGAGTCGACCTTAGACACATGTTTATTGCATTAGATACATTATTTCAAATTTTGATCACAAATTCCAGAGCTCCAAACAAAAGAGCATGTTGGATAAGTTATGTAATTATTTCCAAATCATCATTTGATTATCATTAAATCATGTTAAAATTTCTAGTTGTGTGAATTTTAATGTTTTGTATGGTATGCTCCTTGCAAACATATATTTGATAGAAATATGGAGAAATTTAGTGGTTTGAATAACCAGTAGCCACCTACAAAACAATCAAATTAAATAATCACCCATCAATAAATTAATTAAAATGAATAGTAAAAAAAATAATACAAATTTAAATCTATTGACTAACGTAATTGAACATCTAAAAAAATTAAAGATCAACGTAATGTATAAAAAAATTAATTACATCTGACCAAACGGTGTTTACTCCTGCTGAGACACAATGACGCATGACACAATGCATAAAAACCTCTCCCATGCTCATAACTACACTAATAATGTCATACCACTAATAGACATAGCATCAACATTGGTGGTGTTGCATATCTCTTAGTAGAGATTGTCGAGAACAACACTACCTCAAGCATAAGTACTATTCTCCTTAAGATCCATCAGAAACAGTAATCACTTCATCGATACTCGTGACTCACTCTTATCAGCGAACATGACGCCACCAATAAAACGTAAAATCCACGCTCAGGTATATTGGCACAAAACCTCGACATCCTCCAAATATGGTGTAATGTCACCGAATGTATCGACGAACCAACTAATTATTGTGGACCCCTTCATGACATTTGGTGTCGGTCTAACATCTAATAAAGCCTCCACCAAATCTACCCATTGTCCATGAGTCTCCATAATCAAAGATTTACCATTAACTGGTAAACCAACCAACATCGCCACGTTATGGACAATAATGATGCATTTTTACATAATAGGTGAAACATGTGTGTAACGAGTCTCCATCTCTCAATAAATGTATTAAGTATCCCATGGTACATTGTCGTATAACAAATTACACATAATTAAATCTATAAAATTATTTAAACATTAGTAACAAATTTTAACTAATTAAATTTATTAAAAAAAGTTAACAATCTAATGAATTATCTACAATTAAATCTATAAAATAAATTAACTACGTAACATTTCTAATATATTAAATTTATAAAAAAACTTAATATCTATCAAATTATCTACAATTAAATCTATTACAAATTTTACTATGTAAAAGTTTCTAATATATGCAATTTATATAAAAAACATTACACTCTAAAAAATAATAACAATTAAATTCATAAAAAAATTAACTACCTAACTATTTCTAATAAATGAAATTTATATAAAAAAAAATTAACAATCTAACAAATTATCAACAATTAAATCTATAAAATAAATTAACTACATAACAATTTCTAATATATTCAATTTATAATTTTCTTTTACATTAAATCTATAAAACAAATTAACTAAATAACAACTCCTAATAAATGCAATTTATATAAAATAAAATAACAATTTAACAAATTATCAACAATTAAATCTATAAAAAAATTAATTATATAACAATTTCTAATAAATGCAGTTTATAAATAAAATTAACAATCTAAAAAATTATCAAAAATTAAATCTATAAAAAAAAAAAAAAAAATTACCACGTGATAATTTATAATATATTCATTTTATAAAAAAAAAATAACTACCGTAACAATTTCTAATATATTCAATTTATAAAAAAAATTTATGGGTTAAGAAATAATCAACAATTAAATTTATAACAAAAATTAACTATGTAACAATTTCTAATAAATGTAATTTATAAAAAAAAAAATTAACAATCTAACAAATTATCAACAATTAAATCTATATAAAAAAATTAACTACTTAGCAATTTCTAATATATTCAATTTTAAAAAAAATAAGAGCTAAGAAATAATCAACAATAAAAGTATAAAAAAAATTAATTACATAACAATTTATAATAAATATAATTTACACAAAGTCCACCATTTTGATAAATAGTTTCTTACTAGTACCATTTTGGTATATAATTTTTTTTTTTGAAAGTCCTGTATAGGACAATTACCCAATTTATCTCTATTTCTTGTTTAGTCTATATTTTTCACATTGAAAATATATCACAAATGGAAAGGAAACAACTTTTTGTTATCGTATTTTAATGTTTACAAAACATTTTCCATATATATTTTATTTGATAACCACTTCATGATCTTTATAAATGTATCCTTTGATTTGTGGATCTTTTGATTATTGATCAAATTCAGAATAATAACTTTCGCATGTATATTTTCATCATCATATCTGTCCCTTTCCAAAAGTAAAAATGGGTAGCTGCACCCCTACACAAATCATTGATGTATAACAAGCAACTACTCATAGCAGTGTGTATGTCCAGATTGGGATTCAAATCAATGTTTACTATTATGCCATAAAGAATGTCAACATTGGATTTCTTAGTGTGTGATTTACAAAAGAACAGCACATTCTTATCTTGGCAAGAATCCAAAACTTGAAATGGCAATCTCAAAGGCTTGTAACTTCTCTCCACGGTGGAGGCCATTGCGATCATAGGATGATATTTCATTTATCTTGAGATCAACACAAGCTTTGATAAGTGCCTCCCCAACACGTTGAGCAGCTTCCTAGAATCATGTTATGCCAAAACAGGGACAAAAAGATAGTCAAAGCCTAATGAGACCTTAAATAGCAGAGGAAATGGAAAAAGTTGCATTCCCTGTCTGGCAATGTTTGTCTGTAAGAGGTGGACTACTTACAAGATTGCTACAAGGTGGATCTTGTCGGATTGATTTTTGGAGTGTGCTTCCATAGAACAAACACTTTTTATTTTTGTCATCTACTAGCATTGCATAAAGTTGCTTATCTGAGCAAAATACTGAAAGCCTTGGATGTGTAGCCGATCCATTATACTGAAAAAAAGAAGGGTAAAATCATGGTGTTAATTGCAGATGAGGGTCATACTCAGTACTTGGAAGCTAATAGTGCAGAAGCATAAACTGATGGAACTCAAAAACCTAATATGGTATGTGTTGGAGATCTCATATCGCCTAGAAATATGACCTGTTGCATGTATATAAGTGGAGAACAATCTTCACCTTACAAGCCGGTTTTGTAAGGTTGAGTTAGACTCAACCCACCTTTATAACATCACATCCGAATATATCTTAGGATTATTGCCCCGTTGTCCGGGAGGGAAGTGTGTTGAAGATCCCACGTATCAAAGGACTTATGGGAAAGAGACTGAGCTCACGGAAAGAATATACTGAATTTGCAGCTGACTAGAAAAAAATATGGAATGACATGTTTTACTAATGGTTTGATGGAATGAGGTAAAAGCCATGTCATACATGTCCTCTATATTGACTATAAAATGTGTCTGCAGAACATCTTAATGATGCAGGGGTTTGGTTGCGGTTGAAAATCATATTATTATATCTGATTAATTAATTAATTAATAATTACAGTTTATAGACACATTATCTTTGATTTAGAGGAAACAAATTATCCTCTATTTATGTATAATTAATCAGTCAATATAAACATGCATTCCGTTCGTACTCTGATACACAGTTTTGCCCATCATGTCTCTATATTAACAGTTATAATAGATACAACGGAGCTAAAAAGTGAAGATATAACAAAGAAACCTTTTTCTGCATCCTTCTGATCCGAATTTTTGCACTTTCTTTTCTAGTATTTGCCCTAGCTTGAATCACAAATGGCTTCTTAGTCATTATACCTGTAGGAAATTCAAAGTTCACACTAATCAATATCCAAAGTCTCATTCAACGTTATATCCAATTATACATGAATAGATGTTATGTGACTAATTCTATAAGCATAGACATCCACATTATGAAGTAAATTGATGCTAACATATTTCATTGGACCAGCTAAGAGACAAAAGTCTTAAACACAAAACTAAAATCCCAAAAGAACAAACTGGGCAAGATTAATTTCTACTGAACTTACTTATACTTTGTGTCTGAAAGAAAACAAAAGATTTTGGAGGCATTCCAAAGATAGCAGAATTCTTAAACTGTAGCACAGGAGCATTGATTTGAGCCATATTATGCATGTCTCAAGCACCGCGTGAACTGCAAAAACACCAAAACATGTGTTACAAATACATATGCACAATAAGTTCCTCACAGGAATTTTAACAAACAGTTAATGTGCAGGTTCATAAAAGCCGCCGTGTCATTCATTTTGATTAGCCATCGAAGAAAACATGGACCTATGTTGAATTCATAAAACAGCAAGTAAAGATCAACAGTAAGGGATCAATTTTATGTTTGTAACTTCAAATGGGTCTTGAGATGGAGGTACTATTGTATTTCTAATAACACTGAAATCACTGAGTAGGGTGTTACAAGTTGCGAGTAGATTCCCTGAGTTTAGGCACGAACGTTACCATGTTATTGCTGCTATTTGGACCGTTTGATTAATGCATTGTCCAGATTTTGACACGTGCTCCTTTTCTGTGTGATTAGACTGGAATTGTAACTCAACTAGATTTAAACCCTAGGTATGTTTTGTATTTAAAATATACAAAAATATATAAAAAAAATTAATTGAATCTAATTAAAATAGATGTATCAGAATTTAATCAAATTTTAAATTTAATAAAATGATTTTTTATTAAAAAAACAAAGAGAAAGTAACTTCATATTATAAAAATATCTAATAAGAAATTAAACAAAGAATCTAATATAAAATCATGCAACGCAGGGGATGATTATTATTATTTTATAAAAAATTATAAATATTTGAAATAAAAAATAATTAATTAATTTTAATATTTTTAAAAATTTTCTAAAAATAAAAACTGAACTTATCTTAAAACACATAATTAGAACATATGTATCATACATTATAGATAATTTATATGTCATAAAGGTCTTTATTTGATTTGAAACGGAATGCTTTTGTTATAAATGTTATAAACAGTATAATTCTATTGAGATATTTTATTGTACACCAAGATGTTTTAATTTTAACATATACGTGTAAAAAAATTACATTTTATTTAATTTAGTGTGATAAGTGAAATTTGTTAATTAAATATATATTAATAAGATTAAAAAATAACTATTTTTCATTTTATTTTAGATATTAAATTTATGTAGAAAATATGATGATGATTAAATAAATTAAATTTTAATTTTAAAATTAAATATATGTTAACTATATCTAAAAATATATATTAATTAGATAAAATAAAGTGATTTTTGATTTGGAAAAAATAATATTTAACTAAAAAACCTATGCGTGAATTCGTATAAAATTTAGCATCTACATTAACAAAATAAAATGTTTATCCCGTGTTTCGAAATTTTTACGTTATATTTTATAAGTTAAGACAAATTTGTCGATATAATTTGGTGAATACATTCATTCTCATTTGTTGAGTAAAATAAAATATTTAATAAATTAATTAAGCCAGAAAGAATAAGAATAAACTAATCTTTGTTTAAAATATATCTTTATCAAGATTAATTAAAAAAATTAAAGTTATTTTTAGAAGGATTTGACGTAATGTTAGATCTTTATTATAGTGTAATTTATAAAAGAATATTCATTGTTAATATCAAAATTGATTAGAAAAAGAAAATATTTTTAAATTAGTTATTTAAGAAGATAATAAGCAAGAGAATAATTTTATACCAAAATTATTATGACAATTGAAAAATTATAAGATCATAATGTTATTTTAATAAACATAGTAGCATATTGTAGATAAAGATCTATTATCGGCTAATTGTTAATTTTATAACTAACAATTTAAAAGTGATGAAATTTTTTGTTCACTTATCATTTATGGATTAAGAAAAGAATTTACTTTATTGTAAATTATAAAAAAAGAAAGGTTAAAATATATTTTTATTCCTACAATTTTTCACAAATTGTTTTTACTCTCTTTGGCATATTTTTTCTTGTGTGTATTAATTATAATGGGAGTAATTAGTTAAATTTAAACATCAAAACTATAATATCTTAATTATGTGATATATACATAAAATTCATTTTAATTTCTAAAAAAATTCAATTAACTTAATTAATAAAATCATGATAAACAATGATCAAGTGGAAATAATACAAATACGATTCCAAGCGTAAGTTATGATATTAAATATAAAATCGATGATAATTACAAGTTTATTATTTATTAATCTATCCTAATTACATCATTAGTTAAAAACAAAAAAAAAAAACTTATCCTATATTGTTGTACAAAAAGAAGAGAAGGCAAAAGATGTTCAGTTACAATTTTTAGAAAAAAATGAATGTTGCAGCCTAGAGTACCTTACATAGAACATCTATTCCTATTGGTTATCTGTACATCTAACACCTATGAACAGCGCGGAGCCAGAAAAAATACGGGAGGGGTAAATTTTTATTTTTATTTTTTTAAAAATAATTGATTGATTACAAATACACTAATTACATAATAATTTTTATTTTTATTTTTTTTATTAGAGACTAAAATAAATTTGGAAGAGATTAAAATTTATTATTAATATATATATAAATTTATTAGTCATATATATATATATATATATATATAAATTTATTATTAATATTTTTTTAATGTATAATTTTAAATTTATTATTACTAATATATATATATATATATAAATGTATGTTTTTAAAAATAGAAAATTATCAAAAATTAAAATTTATTATTATTATTATTATATATTATATATATATTATAAATTATTACTTATATATATATATATATTATTATTTTAGGAATATTATAATCATAATTATTTATTTAAAATTATAAAACTAAAATTATTATTATTTATATATAAATTATATATATATATATAAACAGAAAAAGTTTAGGGGGAGGGGGCGTTGCCCCTGCCTCCTGCCTCCTAACGTGACGGAAAACAGATGTCATCAAGAAATGCAAAGAGGATTAGCTCACATGAATACAAATCTTCAAATGATGTATGAAATTTCGCTACATTTAATGTCACGTGGTAGCATCCAAAACTATGGAATGATGTTTAGGAGTATAATGGTCATAGATGCCCTCTCTAGAAAATACTACACAATAACAATTAAAGTCACTAGTATTACAACGGGACTCACAACCCACCTCTAGTGTCAGCTAAAGTGGATGCTTTCCCACCAAGTGAAACACCCCCAAGTTTTAGAAATCACTTAGAAATCAATTAGGGATATACTATGATAGTTGTTGAGTAAAATTTGCTTAAGACAAAATTTTATCCCTAAATTTCGATAACTATATCAAATCTGATAAAAATCAAAACTTAAGATGATTGAGTTGTGAAACTTATTAGACGAAGAAAGTTTCAGGCCAGACAAAGCCAATGCTTCATCAGAAGAAGTTAACTATCAGATGCTTCCAGAC
This sequence comes from Hylodesmum podocarpum, assembly GCA_026586105.1. Lineage (NCBI taxonomy): Eukaryota > Viridiplantae > Streptophyta > Magnoliopsida > Fabales > Fabaceae > Hylodesmum > Hylodesmum podocarpum. Next base: position 9,979,007 of record JALJEV010000131.1, read on the forward strand.
AAACTAATGAAAGGACAAATGCATGACAAGGCAAAAGATAAGTATTAATCTTTTTTTTTTCCCTGTTATACACAAACTCTAATGCATTAGTGTTTTCCATGCAAAATCTAAGTATTTAACAACGTAAGATAACGTTCAAGTCAACAAATCTCCTTTGGAAACTGTGCCTAACAAGTCAAATAGGATATTTTCTGACACAAGAGATTTGTAGCACAAAGAGAGCCTACTTTTCAAAATCTCTGGTCCTAGTATTAGAATAGCTTTCTGCATTGATGTTGACAATTTTAAGCATCATTTAATGTTGAAGAACGTTGAGTTGTTGTTGTCAATTCTTTTAGAAAAATTCAAAGCTATATGTCTAATAACTATTGTAAATTTACATTTATAAAAAGATTGAAGTTTGAAAATTCAAGATGGCGAACACATTGTAACTCTTATAATCTTAGAATATTTCTTTCGCTTTTATCTTTTTGTATAAAGCTTTAAGTTTTGCTTATCTTTGTAAATCCCTCTCTGCATAGAGGTTGATCCTATCAAAAGTTAGACAACCATTTTTTTTTTATCTAAATCCACCTTTTGTGGTACTTAACCTGAGGAGGTTGTGCTCAAAAAATACTTGGAGTTGATAGATTGAAGAGACCCTGTTCAAAGAATACTTGGATTTTGATAGCTTGAAGAGACTTTTTTCCAAAGAATACTTGAGTTAGTCAAGAGTGGCTAGGATCAAAGAATACTTTATTATATCACTCGTTAATAGTAAAAACTTAGCTTATGTTAAGAACTTAATGTAGTCTTTTTTTAAGACAAACTAGTATAAATTCCTTGAACGTCTCTTTATCTTGCTTGTAGTTTTATCTTTAACTAGCAAGAGTTGTATTGATCTTATATATTTTTTCTGATCAAAATTTTCTTTTATCGTCTGGTTCTTTTAATGCTTACTTTGTTTCCTTACGAAAAATGCGCGTTTGAATATTAACAGATCCAGATTTATAAAAATATTCAAAAAGTTTGCAATTTTTTTATAAAACATAATTTGACCATTTTCTTGTATTTTTCATCTATACAATAGTTTCATTCATCCTCATTTTCGAAAGCATTTAACTCCTATGGAACAATTATGATAATCCTCAAATGTCTCCCAACTATGTCCCAAGAATATGCCCACAACCGGACAACTAATCTAACCTTAGGCAACTTGTGTTTGCCCCTATTAATTTAGAAAAAGTGATTATCATAGTTCCCCTATGATTCTTTATATACAAACATGTTCCCTCAACAACACATTATAGGCTTAACTCATTCATTTAAGTCAAACATGCGTATAACCATCTGATAAAGGCCTCCTTGGAGAGATTCCAAAGAGTCATTGAAGTTCCCGATCTAGCTTCTTCAACTATCTTCAAACAAGCTTCAATGGAACTCAAAGAATTAACTAAAAAAGAAAGTGGAAGGGGAGAAGAGAAATGGTTTAGAAAGGCGTCATGACATGACCAATAAGCCTAGGAGGAACCGCCACAATGGAGATGAGGATCCATTGATAAGATTCAAGAAACCTTCCTAAGGAAAACAAGAGACTTATCTCTCACAAAACTCAAATTGTTATTCAATTGGTCAAAAGTTTTCTTACAATTTCATTTTTGGCTTTATATAAGCTTAGGAAGACTTGAAGAGGAAGCTAAACAACTTTAGAGTACTTTACAAGTCAATGAATAAGAGTCACAAGTTCAAAGGTTCAAGTACATGTCACTTTCAAGAGTGTTTCATGTCACTTTCAAAGGTTACATATCACTTTCCACTTAATTATCATCCATTGGATGAATGCATCTAATCAAGGGTTAAGATTTGCTCTTGGATTAGGCATGGATCCTAATCCAAGAGAAAGTCTACTTGAACCAAAACCACTTAGATTCACAATTTGTAATTCAAACTTAAACCAAATTAAATTTAAATTTCAAATGAGAATTTAATATGAACTTGAACTTAAATTCATTCACCCTATTAAGCTTCACTCTTTAAGCTTACTAGCCTTTTAAGCACAATGTTAAGCAAACACTTAAAAGAAAATACACTTTTGGCCGAAAACTTACAGGGGCATCAAAATCATTTACAAGTACATTACAAAAATCAAATCCTAACTAAGGTAGCTTGATTGAGTGTGTGCTTGGTATTGGAGCTTCTAGTAACTCTTCTAGTAATGGATGTTCCTACATCACCATCACACCATATAAAAAAGAGACTAAACAAGGGATACAACCCAAGAACACAAAATTTTGAACCAATTGAAATAGAACAAAGAATAGAGAGCTCACACTATGTTTGAACTAATAACTTATGAATGAGAGTTATCGAATTTTGTTCTTATAATAGGATTTGTCCATTAAATGGCACTAAGCAAACCAAAACATTGTTTAAATAAGCTAAAATGTAATATCATGTTATAGAACTTTCTGATGGTTTTAAGTGTTTCAGGGCTCAGAAGCGGTAAAAATTGGAAGAGATTAGTGCAGAAGAGACACCTAACGAGTGTTGCATATTAGCCCGTGCGAGTTGAAGCTCTAGAGTTAAAGATTTTGTCTCTGCTACTACACCTCACGTGACTTAAAGCATAGCTCGCGCGAGCTGCCTTCCATGCAAGGTTATATTCTTCTTCGTCAACACAACTCGTGCGAGTTGAGCCTCTAGTGCTGCCAGAGATGTTCTCTATATGCCTAGCTCGCAGGAATTAGCCTCCAACTAGCACAAGCTGAGTTTGCAAGCCCAAGCCCAACACATTAATTGTTATATCAAGATGATTAACGTCTCAAGTTTTGATTAATTACAGAACAGACAGAACATATTAGACTGAAGTATTGCAAGCCAAAGTCAGACTGAACAAGCACAGACAGAAGATGACTCCTCAAAGATTACTCATGATCAAGTCATTCGTCTATCCCAAAGCCACGTCATCAGACGAAAGATAAGACGATATTATCTTCAGACGAAGCGTAAAGACATTTCTCAAGACTGAAGATTGTAAAACACATTGTCTATCAAGAAAGTGAAGTCTAAACGGAGTAAAGCGCGCAAATTTCAAAATCCAACTGTTACTCTCAAAAGTTTCCAAGATCAGTATGGGGATTTGAAATAACCTCTTCAACACGAAAAGGCAATACCCTTTTCTGATGTGATCTCTGTACAAGTCAGAAAAAGGTTCTGAGCGACACCGAATCCGCTGTGCAAGAAATCATTTCATTGATTGCACTCTGACACCTTTTGAAGACTTTTGCTTGGGAAGCTCAAAGACATTCTTCATGTCTCTAACGGATCTTTGAAGACTTGCCTATATAAGGACTTCACTTACTCAATATCAAGTTGGCGAATATGCTATAATCTTTATCATTCTATGATTTCGCTCACTTGCTATTTGAACTTCATTGTATATACCTTTCTGCGAAGAGGAACTTACTTTCTTTGAAAAATCTTTTTAAATCTACTTGTGTTGTGCTTTAGCCTGAGGAGGCTGGGTTTCAAAGAATACCTTGCTGTTTAGCCTAGGAAGGCTGTGACCAAAGAATATCTTGTATTAGCCAGAAGTGGCTGGGTGCAAACAATACTTGTAACCATTTCACGGTTGGTAGTGAAATCTCAGTGGTTGCTGGGTAACTGGACATAGTTTTGGATAGACGAACCAGTATAAAAATACTTGTGATCATTTTTAGTACTTGTTATCTAATGGGGATAATCAAAGTTAAACATCTATAATTAAAATCAATCTTTGAAGAAGAACTAAGTTTCGACTAACCGTATTTAAATTCACAGACGAAAGAACTAAATTTTTAATTAACACAATTCAACCTCCCCTTCTTGTGTTTTATCTTTTACATTAATTATAAAATGGAAACATGTGTACTAAGAAACACATCCAAAGATAGAGGTTGAAATCTAAAGAATGATAGTATGCATAGGAAAGTGGAGAGCAAGGGACGACTCGAATTCTTCATTCCTTTTGGGGGAAATTGATTGTCTATATATTTTTCTTCTTTTAGTTATTCTTTAATTGTGATCTTGATTATCATGAACTAAATCCCTTTTTATTTGAGAGTACAATTTAACCCTAATCTATTCTAATATAATTCTCAATGTTATTCAGTTATATTATTGCGAGTTATTTCTTCTAAACTTAATGTTTTTCATTAATTGTTTATTAATGAATTGAACTTAAACATAAGGAAACTTTAAGAAAAGAAACTTAAGTGGTGTTGGAGAAATAGCCATCACTTAGCTAGAGTCTTAGAGATAAGAGTAGAAGGTGGTGTGAACATATAATGTCACAATTATCATAGATTCACGGATCATAAATCTTAATTGGGTTAGTTTAACTTAAGTGATTAATTAATTAGGTCAATTTAGATGGCGTAATTGATCTTGAGAGGGACGATTACGAGAATAAGAATTTGTTTCATCCAATAATACAATTTCAATAATAAGGAAAGGATACTAAGAGGATTAGTGGTGAAATCAGGACCCCACTTGCTTTTATTAAATTGAATTAAAAACAACTTTTGAAATTCGGTTACTTATAACACACTCAATTACTTTGAAAATTACAGTCAATCTTATAATTTATACAATTTGATTACTTGTCCTCGTGGGAACGATAACTCGTGTTCTTGAATACTTATTACTTGACATTTGTAGTATTCTTGTCACGCCTGTGTGAGAATATTTCTCGTTCTCGCACATAACGCATCATGAACCTTCCATCACGCATAGTGTGGAACTATAAAGACTTCCCCCTTGTCTATGTGACTTCACGCTCAACGTCACAATAGGTCGACGCTTCTAAAAACACCCTCATCCTCTCTATGCTTTTACACTAAGCATGGATATCAGCCCATGCTCGATGTGCCTGCACGACACAACTAGGACCATGAAGTCTCTCGCATTGAGTGTTAGTTGATGCTCATGCTCGACATGGGATAATAATAACTCTATACATAGTTTTTTGCATTTCTCTGAGTTTGGAATCCAATCCAAACACTTCCACTCTTATCATAAACCAAAACTAAGAATCCTAACAAGTCTAATAACCCATTCTAAAAGTGTTTCAAGGTTCAATATCAATCTAAATAGACTAATTCAAAATATAAATACCTAAATCTCAAAATCACTGAAATGCTAGATCTATTGTGCTCTAAAGGTTGAAAAACTGATTTAAGGCATTATTGACTCAACTAAAAGTGTTATTAAATCTAAAATAATCTAACTTAGTTATCTAAGTAAACTTTTAGGTTCAATTATATTTAAAACTAGAAGTCAACTCCTAAAACCCTAAAAGTCTAATTGAATGACTTCCTTTCCTTTCTACTCTAACTTCTATACATATATTCAAACATTAGAACACTCCTCATAGCATATTCCACTCAAATCGACCCATATTAGTCCACTTTATACACAACACAACCAAGGTTTTTATCCAATACATGAATAATAGAAATGAAATCTTCATGGAACATCATGAATATGTATATATACTACAAACCAAAGTCAAATAACAATTCATCACAAGGAACATGATAACATAAAAATAGAGCATTTTCATTATTACTAAAATAATGAACTATACCTTACTTAAAAGAGAAGTAAAGCTAGCCAAAGGAAGGGATATAGGGACGTGTAGAGGAGAAAGGTTCCAAAACCTCAATCGAAGCTTCAAAGAGCTTGGAATGAACTTGGAGGAAACAGAAGAGAATGAAATTTCTAGCTATTTTGAGATGTTCTTGAACAAATGATGAAGAAGAACATGATGGGTTGCAACAGAAAAGTAAAAGAAAAGAGTGAATGACACTTACGATGGTTGTATGGAAGAAGAGTAAGACAAAGTGTGTGAGTGAAGTAAGAAAGAATAAGAGAATTTTTGCTTATTCGAAAACCAGATTCAACATAACAAAAATTCACCCATGTGACAAAAATTTTGTGCTACTATCAGAATTCCCATTACCTCAAATCGGTTGCAAAACATGATAAAACTGTTAAAACACTCCAAAAACACTATATGTAGCACATGGAATTTCGACTATCCACTAGCTACTGCATTTGAGAAAAAAAATTGGTCAAAAATGAAGAGAACAAAGAGTAGCTTAGTTTAGTTAGTTCAAAATTTCAATTTGAAGTCCAGAAATTATATTTTTGTCAAAACACTATATATTGAAACATAATTGAGGGATAAAAAAAATAGCTAAAGGTCGTCATTTTAATAACTCAACCACGTATTCGTGATTAAGACAATGCCAGGATAACAATGTTGTAGTCATTTTGAAAAGGGGGAATTTCTTGTGACCATCAATTATAAAATGACAAAATTTGATCGAGTAAAGGACGATGAGTTACCAAAAAGATAACGTAGACGTGTTGTTGATAGAGGAAGAGCCAAAAAAGTGTATTTGAGTGTGAAAACGGGTAAGGTCTCAACAGGGTCAAAAAATGTATGTAAATCAACCCTCGAGCTCTTGTATATAAAGCCATTCCGACAAATCTCTCACTTAAGCGAGGGTGTGAGGTGGTGGCTTCCTCAAGAAGCCATTATCTCGTTTGAGCGAGAGAGCAGCAAGAAGCTTCCTCAAGAGTCCAATCTCTTACTTGAGTGAGGGACTTGAAACAACAACTATACAAAAGGTGTTTTAAACTTGTTTTCTTCATGTATAAATACTCTTACACTCCCGAATTGACACAAAGACACATTATTGAGTTTCAAATTTGTCGCCCCACAAACTTAAACACCCTTGCACATACATACACATCGCCAAAGACAAATGGATTTTGAATCCGAAATTTCGTGGTGCTACGTTCACTACTCATCATCAAACCATTGCTCAATAAAATCATCACATACATCATTAAGGAAGCATATTCAAACCAACACTCAATTACATCAAGTCTTTGTGAACTTGCGTTGAGCGTCACCAGAAATTACACTCGGTGTCAGACTCTAGACAACAACTCCTTCTTTGAATGTCCACGTTGAGCAAAGGCACAACCTTACGCTATGCATGGTGACATGACTCACCTGACCCCACCTCTAATCTCTCACATTGAGCGTTAGATTGTGCTTGCACTCGACGTGAGATGACAACAAAGTGTAGTACATTATGCATTTGTCGTATGTTTAGGATCCATTCCAAAAATTTCTCACAATAGTAAGTCCTATTCTAAGCATTCTAACACATTTAGATACCCATCCTAAGGGTTCTTCAAGTTTCAATTTGGATCATAATGAATTAGCTTTGAATTTGACCATTTGAACCTTGAAATCACTAAAATGGCTAAGTTAATAAGATCTAAAGCTAAACTAGAGGTTCTCACAAGTCTAACATGCACAAACTATTCTGTCCAAATGCTTAAGTGGATTTGAATCCTCTTAAATCACAAAATCAACCCCCAAAACCCCCCAAAAATCAAACCTTACCTAAATATTTGATTTCACTCTTGGTCTCTTCCATTCACATTCATTCTTTCACTCACCCATATCCCATAAAACCAAAATAGAGCATTTAGTCACTTGTCAACACATCAACAACAACAATGCTCTTTTCAAAAGCATCCATACCCATATACAAACAAATTACAATCTCATCACAAAACTACAATTACATCACTATAATCTGACTTGATCACTCACAATAGTTATATAACAATAATAATTCAGAGAAAACGATCATTCCAGCAAATAGGTACTCATCATTATCATCAATTTAAGAACAACCATAACTTGAATTAAGGGGGAAGGAATCAATGGCGTAGAGTTGCGGAGAGAGTAGGAGTAAGGATTCTAAAATCCACACTAACCACCCAGGCTTCTGGCAAAAATTGAAGGAAGGGTGAAAGATGATGATGACTACGCCAATCTTCCGTTTTGTGAACGTAGACCAACAAGAGGGGTAAAGGAAAATGGTCAATGTGCGAAGAAGAAATAATGAAAGGATTTTAGAAAGAGGGCCATAAAATATTGAATGAATGGAAAAAAAAGAGACTGATGACTATTTTTGAAACTTGTACGGAGCCTATTAAATTTGAATAATTATTGTAGAAGTGGCATAAAAGATAAAAAATAGCACTTAGAAATATTATTAATAATTTCAAAAAAAATCTCGGGACTATTTTCTTATTAAGACTTTATCTTAAGTTCGAAAATATACACCAAACTTTAAAATATTTAATATTAGTTTTCTAGGACTTTGTTACTTAAATTAAAATGAAGTTTCATGCCAATTTGTTAAATTTTAAATTCCAAAACTCATAAAATTTCAAAATTTAAGATTAATAATTAAATCAACAAATTTTAAAAGTTTTAAAAAATTTAAACTTTTTTTTTCAAATTAAATTCTTAACTCAAAATAAATCACAAATTTAATAAAAAATAATTAATTAGTTCCCTAGTACCATACTTATTTCTGCGTATATAATTCATATAAATAAACATTGATTAGGGAAGGAAAATCGATGATGATGTTAGATAGAATAGAGAAAGGAACAATTGTTTGAGATGATGTAAGGAACTTTTGACTTAATTTTTCTCCCATAACAACTACTCAACTACGCATATATAGTAGTGTAATTGTTTGGCTTTTTGACCTAATTGATATTTTTTAAAATATTATTTATATATTTGGTATTGGTTACAAATTATTTACGTGTTTAGTGTTGTTTTGTGAAATCACAAACTAGATTGCGACATTGAAACCACAAGAATCCTTGCGACACTACTAGATTGTGATACGTGTAACAAATTGCTTCGGTGGCATGCTTATGTGCACTGAAACCGCAACTTTTTTTGCGGCTTCACTAGATGGCGACACGTAGCAAAATAGGGCTTACATGACTGATGATATGGCCTGGACTGTGACACGTGGCGAAACCACAAATCCTGCTGCGGCTTCACTTACGCTCGCCACCTGTCACAAATCTGTTGGCCCTTTTGCTGTTAAGCGGTGTCGCAAGTCAGATTGCGATTTCAGTGAAACCGCAAATCTGCTTGCAGGACCACTATAAAGTGGCGAAAGAAGTAAAAAAAAATAATTAATTACCTAAATTAAATATTTCAATCAATCAAATTAAACTAAACAAAATATTAACTAACAATACGAGATAATAGTAACTATCTAAATCACTTTCTATCTATTTAACTATATTCTAACCACCTACCTAATTCTAACCACCTACCTAATTTTAAAGTTTAAAATTTTAAGGCTCTAATTTAACTTACTCCAAATTAACTTACTCTGAAAATTTAAGGCTACCTAACAAAATATAAAATTATAAAATTTAAACAATTCAAAAAACTTAAAATAATTTTTTTTAAATAAATACCTTCATGAAGCCTATTTTGCACACCCACATGAAACTCGCTTCTTGCAGAAGGTCAACAATGCCATCTGGAATCACTTGTAGTCCTAAGTAAGTTGGAACCGTCCTTCTCAATTGTAACTTTCGGGTTTCTCCGGTATTCCAAATATGCTGGTGAAATATGGGTTTTTGAAGCCATAAAACATCATCTTCCACGGGCTCACAGTCTATTCTCGCCCCACTTGTAGAAGAAGAAGAAACCATTGTGAAAGAAAATAATAGACAGCTACTGTAAAAGAAGAGAGGGAGACAACAAAACAAAGGAAGTAAAATTATTTTACATCCTTCGCCACTTTATAGTGGTACCAGGAAGGAGGAGCGCCAAATTTTTTTAAAGGAAGCCGCAAGCAGATTTGTGGTTTCACTGAAACCGCAATCTGACTTGGGACACTGCTTGACAACAAAAGGGCCAACAGATTTGTGACACGTGGTGAGCATAGGTGAAACCGCAACAGGATTTGCGGTTTTGCCACATGTCACAGCCTAGGCCATGTCATCAACCACGCAAGCCTTATTTTGCCACGTGTCGCCACCTGGTGAAGTCACAAAAAAAGTTGCGGTTTCAGTCTACATCAGCATGCCAGCGAAGCAATTTGTGACACGTGTCACAATCTGGTGGTGTCGCAAGAATTCTTGCGGTTTCATTGTTGCAAGAATTCTTGCGGTTTCATTGTTGCAAGAATTCTTGCGGTTTCATTGTCGCAATCTAGTTTGCGGTTTCACAAAACAACATCAAACATGTAAATAATTTGTAACTAACACCAAATGCGTAAATAATATTTTAGAAAACACCAATTAGATCAAAAAACCTAATTGTTTACTTTCAAGTGTAACACAAAGGTGCTTCCACCAATAAGTATTCAACACATATGGCTAATCTCTTTATCAAAAATGGAATAAAGAAATATGGATAAGAGAAATGACAATTGCTTTGTTATATGTGATAACTATGACTATTATTAGACGAAAAATGTTTAATAGACAATTATAATACATATATAATTAACGGATATTTAATTATAAAATGTCAAGAGAGAGAAAAACATATATATTTTATAAAAAAATTAACAGATTGATTACATATTTTAATTCACTACAAAATGAAATTATTACTAGATACAATGAAAATGTAATAGTTTCCTAGCCCCGGTGAAAGTGTTTACCTTGCTATATCTTTGAAGTGAGAATGCGTCAACCATAATGGTTTTGTGCAACTCTCCAACAGAAAACGTACAAGTCGTAAAACCTTAAAACAATAATGTTATATCCTCTTCTTAATCTTCCTATGGACCCTACTTTTTATATTAATAATATCTCAAAAGTACAACAAATTAATATTTACCAAATAAGTAAGAAACTCGGTAAAATGTGATTGGAGAATGACTAGAAACAAGTCATTGGAAGATTTTGGAATTATTCAACCTGAAAATCTAAACCGGCCAGTCACGCAAGTCCCTTCGATTTAATCAAATTTTATCAAGTTAATAGAAAGTGAATAAAAGAAATGTTTGAATATAAAAGTAAACAGGAAGTCATGTCACGAACAATAAGCTAATCAAATGTAAAAATGGATTGAAATTGATACTCAAATAATATGAATTCACTAAAACAAAACGAAGGTAAAAACAACTCAAAATTTCCCAACTTCTTCCCAATCAAATGTATTTAAATATTTGAGTCATGTTGAAAGTCATAATTGTCTATTGCTTTTCACGTCAACTTCCACAAATTTACCTCATCTGGACAGTTCCAACGCTTATAGGCTTTCGGAGATATTGTTCCTCTTCATAGGATTCTTCGCGTGTTCCTATGAAGCCTTGGTATTTTCCTTGAAATTGATCAATACCTACATACATAGAGCACATGTAACTCTAATTAACGAACTTCATACTTGTTTCGCAATCACCAATATTCAATCCAAAAGGACAAACCTTTCTCATAACAGGGTCTTGGAGGATGTTCTGAATTTCTGGTCCTTGAATAAATTTTTTAAAAATTAACATAATTTCTAGTAGCAATGTAAATTTAGACAATAAAGACTAAAATTTATAACATTGTGCCATACCTGTCTCTCCTTAGCTTTATTAATTTGTTATATACATACATCTGAGATGGATATTAAGATTATTAGACACACCTTATTGCATTCAATAAAAGAACCAAAATGGACCAATATCATAAGTTCTAATGCCTTCAAGCAAAACTCCTGGTTGCTAGCATCATATTTTAGGCACTTTGACCTGTATGGTGTTTTTACGTAAAATATTTACGCATTTGGGGTCAACCGAGAAATATTTACGCATATGGGGTTGTTTTCGCCGGTTACGTCCAAGCTGAGAGCGTAACCGAAGTAGGTTACGTCCAAGCTTGGAGCGTAACCTTTAGGAAAGAGGTTACGTCCAGCTGCTGGACGTAACCTAAGTGGGTTACGTCCAAGCTTGGAGCGTAACCTTCATAATATGGGTTACGTCCAACTTTTGGACGTAACCTTTATGGTGGGCCTTGGGTCAATTCCAGTGCAGGCCCAAGCGTAACCAATCTCTATTTATATCTCCCTTTCCTCCATCCACAGCACAACAGGTAAAATATAATTTAATTATTTATTTATTTATTTATTTACTTATTTATTTATTGGTTTTAATTTTTTCTGTTTGTGGTTATATTTTTGTAGGAACATTTGAAAAATTTTGTCTACGCAAAAAGGGTGAGGTTGATAAATTAATTGAATTAAATTGGTTTGTATATTATGATTTATTAATATTTAATAATGATATTTTTTTTTGTAGAAAAATTGTTAAGAAATGAATTCTTCAATTATAATCATTGTGTATTTGAATGGTAGAATACATGAAGATGATGAAGGTGTCGTGTTTGAAGGATCAAGAAGAGCCATGCAAATAAATAGAGGAATAAATTTGGAATTGTTACAAAATAGTATTCGTGAAAAATTTAAGTTAAATTATAATGAAGTAATTAGTTCTATCGTTACTAGATATTACGTTAAAAGTAAGTTTGTTCTAGTACAAATAGCTGATGATGGTGATGTTGAGTGTATGATTAATAATTACTTGAGAGAAGACATTGGTCCTATTGAATTGTGCGTACAAGTAATTTTAGCAGGTGGTTCATCTTTGATGCATAATGTGGGGCCAACAAATGTTGATATGTCGTATGAGGGACATTGTGAAAGTCTAAACTGTAGTTCGGATGATGATGATGACTACATGGTATCTGATTCGTATGGTGATACATCTACTGATGAAGAAGATGTGGATTGTAATTTTTCTGAGTTGGATGATGAGGAAAGAAACGATCCTAATCGCAGTTTAAGTGGTAACCTCCAACATGATGTTTACGGTTAGTTTGAAAAATTACAATTGTTATTATTTATTTGAATATGATTTAGTATTATATTTTTTGGGATTATGAATTTGTTAATGTGTGTTTTATGAAGGGGGTGGGCAACAACCATTCTGGCAAACGACACCACATTATACCAACGTTAATTGGGAGCATCCCGATCAAGAAGACGGTTGGGGTTTAACTACTGAAGATGACTGGAAAGAGGGCCAAGAACTATTTGTTGGATTACAGTTCGACAGCAAGAAGGATGTTCAAAATGCTGTTAATCGGTATTTGATGAATGTGCATCAAACAATGTCGGTCAATGAGTCAAAACCAACAAAGTATGTTGTTCATTGTCTGAAGAGTAATGCAGGTTCCCGGTGTCCTTTCTATATGCGTGCAATAAAATCAAAGAGAAGTGAAAGATAGAAAGTTACCCAATGGGGTGGCCCTCATACCTGTGTAAACCCTAGTATGACTCAAGATCATGTTCATCTTACATCTCATATGATCAGTATGTGCATTGTGGGTAAGTTGTACACGCTGTAATAATTATCCCATTTTTATAATTATTATAGTATTCTCCAACTATAACTATTTAATGTTTTATATTTACAGGTATGATTAGGGAAGACCCTTCAATTAAAATATCACTAGTTCAAGAAAGAATATCAAGTGAGCTAAATTATAAGATATCATATCAGAAGGCTTGGTTAGGCAAACAGAAGGCAATGACCATGGTCTACGGTGATTGGGAGGATTCCTATTCTGAGCTCCCTGTTTGCCTTAGATACATGCAGATTTACTCACCTGGTTCTTTTTATGAGATTGTTGACGAAGATTATTATGTCGGAGACAGTCTTATCCCTCAATATCGACAATTCAAACGTGTGTTTTGGACATTTCGACAATGTTGTCAGGCTTTCAATTATTGTAAACCAATCATACAGATTGATGGTACGCATTTGTACGACAGATATCGTGGGACATTGTTAATGGCAACCACTCAAGATGGGAATGGAAACGTGTTGCCTATAGCATTCGCTGTTGTGGAAGGTGAAACCTTATCTGCGTGGTCCTGGTTTCTGTGTCATTTGCGTCAACATGTAACAGATAAGAATGATATTTGCATAATTTTCGATTGTCACCGTAGCATTAAATCCGCAATCGACAACGAGGCAAATGGATGGAGTAGAAATCAAGCATACCATGTATATTGCATTAGACACATTGCTTCAAATTTCAATCATAAATTCAAAAATCAAAAACAAAAACAACAGTTGGTGAAGTTAGGTAATTTTTATTTTTATTTTTAGTACTGTAATTGTCTTTGTTACTTATAGTATAATAGTAACCTTCTGATATTACATTGGTTCATCGTAGGTTACACTCCGTGCAAGCATATTTTTGACAGGAATCTTCAAAAATTTTGTGAGCAAGATCCTGCTATTGCCAATTGGATTGAAGGGATCCCTAAAGAAAAGTGGAGTATGACATATGATAAGGATGGTCGTCGATATGGACACATGACAACAAACTTATTTGAATGCATTAATAAGGTTTTCAAGGGATGTCGGAATCTTCCTATAACTGCTTTGGTGAAGTCCACATACAGTCGATGTCGGGAATATTTTGTTGAAAGAGGACAACGCACCCAACAAGAATACAGTGAAGGTCACTTTTATAGCTCCAAAATTATACAGGCTATTAAAAGAAATCAAGCTGAAGCAAATACCCACATTGTTCGTGTATATGACATACAACAAACACGATTTGAAGTTGAAAAGGCGTTCAATCATTTGACACAGCGTGGGGGTACCAAATGGACTGTAAAGTTAAATGAAAAATATTGTCAGTGTGGTCGGATGTCAGCATTTCACTACCCTTGTTCACATGTAATTGTTGTTTGTGGACATGTTAGTATTGATTTCTTTCACTTTGTGGACGATGTTTTCAAGAATGAAAACATCTTGAAAGCTTATTCAGCTGAGTGGTGGCCTTTGGGAAACGAGGATGCATTCGACCCAGTTCAACAACCGACAAAACTAGTCCCTGATGCATCAAGTATTCGAGGTAAAGGTAGACCGAAGTCGACCGGGATTCATAACGAAATGGATTGGATTGAATCATCGCAGAGGAGAGTCAAATGTGGTTTATGTGGTCAAATGAGACATAATCAACGTCATTGTCCATGTAACTCACGCACATGAAAGTATATGTAACATGTATCAAATAATATGTCTAATTTTGTATCAAATATTAAACAACATAATATATAGATTATATCCAACATGTTCATGATACAAATATTAAATAAATTGTTCACATAATAAAAAAGTAAATACATCAATGGTCATGACGACCTGCATGAAATCTACCACCAGTACCACATGGCCTACCCCCTCGACGTGTATCTCTGGCAGGGTTCCTTCGGGGACGCTGCTGTCTACTGCTGGCTACATCATCAAACTGAGCCTGCAAATCTCCCCCTAATAAGTCATCCATCAGTCCCACATCATCGGGGTGCTAAGGTCAACAGCCCCTCCCGTTGCGGGGGAGTCGCCAAATATAGTGTCAAACATCTGACCAAAGGTATGCTCTGGCTGTGACGAAGTGTCGGTCGGTGGATAACTGTATACCGGTGGCATCTGAGTAGGGGGCTGTGTAAAATACTCGGGAGTGTAATACGTCCTGTGACCTCTCTCAGGCATAGGTGGTAACTGATAAGGATCTGCAACAAAGGATGCTCTACGACGTGTCAAACCACGTGTCTCCCTACTCTGAGGGAGGTTATTAGTATCCTCCACAGATCCTACATCATGTCGGGGTGGCGCACTGGTAACAGGCTGTGTAACTCTATCGGTCTGACATGTCAACACGGCCAGCCTGTTACCAAGATCATATACTACATCTAGTGACATATGCTGATATCCATCAGGTGTAGATAAGTACATACACATATCAATCAAGTTACCCTGCATTAATAAAACAGTGTATGTAAGTAATTAGTTACAAACATAGATAGAATAGAACATAATAACAAAACTTACGATGCCACCATCTGTTGCGTTCTTCTTGTCAATGTAAAGCTTAGATTTCTTCCTGTACCACACTAAGTAATCATCATTATAGCTCATAGACCCAATGAGAGGTTCTCCTTCAACCTGAAGTTGTGCGCGGTTCTCCCAATGAACCAAATAAGGCTGAAGGAGATTCATCCAGTTGTTGTCCTCCTTACCTCTTAGGGTCAACTGATGTAAAGTATCAGGCTGCAGTGGAACACCGGGCACAAACTGTCGTAATCCAAACTGTCTCATAACTCTGTCTGGCTGATACCACTCAATAATATGGAAACACACAAGTGGTATCACGCTGCGCCATATCTCATGCCCAACGATACATATAGGTGGTACAAGACTCATAACTCCTCCAGAATATGGTTGCCAAAGAAACTGCATTCAAATAATATTAATTCTATCAAGTTAAGTCTACGAATCAACAAATAATGTTAATTGACAATATAAACCAATGTTACCTCATGTGATTTCAGCAAGTCCAACTTCTTCCTTATATCATCTACTTCGTCATCAAAAGTAATCGTCAGTAGAACTGGTAGCCATCTAAAAAAAATTGAAGGGATCAAGATTTAATTATTATTAAAAAATATAATAAATTAAATAATAGTTGCAAATAAATTATATTACCTGTGACCAAAAGGAAGACCCTGATCACGTGTAGTGAAAACTGGTGGTGCTAAACATGTAAATCTTTCCCATGCCCAAAGCTGTATAACTCCCACCATCCCACCAATCGAAGCCACTTCAGCACTAGTGGCATTACACATCTCCCGATATAAGTAACTTAGGAGTGCGCTACCCCATGCAAATTGTCTCGTCTCTGATAAGTCCGCTAAGAACTGCAGATATCTAAGAGACACTCTAGAGCTCGTTTATCCACTAGCAGACTCCCCAATGAATCATAAAATCCATGCTCGAGTAAACCTCCGCATGGCCTCAACATCCCCAAGGAATGGAGTGATATCAGAAAACTGATCGTGTAACCAGGACAACTTTAAAAATGATCCTCTCATGTCATCCTGGCCAGGTCTAACACCCAATAGCTGCTCACACATCAATCCCCAATCACCGGTGGTAGGTCCTAATAGCGGCCTACCATCAACGGGTATACCAACTAACAAGGACACGTCCTCTAGTGTAATGGTACACTCCCCCACCGGCATGTGGAAAGTGTGGGTCTCAGGTCGCCACCTCTCTATAAGTGCACTGATCAATGCCGCATCAAACTTCATATACCCAATCCGACAAGCCCAATAAAATCCCTCGTGCAAAAGTACTCGAAATCTCATCAGAATACTATGGCGACCCGATACATAGGCACAAAGACGTCGGATCTTCAACTTCCTACTATCTCGGTATTCCATATATGCTCGGATATATGGTAAGATCGCATCCACAAAAACGTCCTCTCAACGGACCGGACTCGATCCTAATCTCTGTCGGTGTAGATGAGGAAGTCATCATATATACCTGATATGCACATAAATTTTTAAAATAATTAATTATGTTAACATATTTACACTACAAAAAAATAATGATGATTATTTTATTTCATCTACTATACAAACTTAAATTTTATCTATTCTATTTTAATTAAATAAAATTACGCTTAAAACAATTTATCTAGTCTAAAAAATAATCTAAAAAAAATTTATCTATTCTAAAAATTAATTTAAAATAAAAATTAATTACCTACACAAACTTACATTTAGTGTAATATATTTTTATTTAAAAACATTACACTAAAAAAATTATCTATTAAATTATCTATTAAATTATATACTAAAAAAATTATCTATTAAATTATCTACTAAAAAAATTATCTATTAAATTTT
The DNA here is from genome assembly GCA_026586105.1 of Hylodesmum podocarpum. Classification (NCBI taxonomy): domain Eukaryota; kingdom Viridiplantae; phylum Streptophyta; class Magnoliopsida; order Fabales; family Fabaceae; genus Hylodesmum; species Hylodesmum podocarpum. Next base: position 9,996,645 of record JALJEV010000131.1, read on the forward strand.
TATTTAATTTAATCTATTTTAAAAAATAATCTAGAAAAACATTATTTACCTACACAAACTTAAATTTAATCTATTCAATTTTTTATTATATAAATATTACACTAAAAAAAATTTATTCATTATATTTATATTTAAATTAATCAATTATAAATATTAATTACCAACAACTAATCTTAACTACACAATTTAAATTTAATATATTAAATTTTACTTTAAATTAAATTATGCTTAAAAGAATTATCGAATTACGTGAAAAACAATTATTCTATATACTTTAAATTATTACTTATAGCTAAATATTACATAAGAGGCTACATAAATTAATTTTTATAATATTCTGTTAGGATATTCTAATAATTTTTCTAATAAATCTATTAATAACCTTAATTTTTATAATATTCTACATACCTATATTTTTTCTAACAACCTAAAATCTTTTAAATTCTACTTGCCTATATTTTTCCTAACAACCTAAAATCTTTTAAATTCTATTTTCTTATATTTTTCCTAACAACCTAAACTATAACCAAATCTAGTAACTAATTTTTCTTAACAACCTAAATTATACTTAACATAATATATTATTGCACAACAAAGTAAAAATATTTCAATTTCAAAAATCTTACAAGGTGCAGAATAAACTACTGCAAAGTTGGGAATAAACTACTCCAAAGTAGCTTCAAATGTGAAAATGCAGTGGGGACCGTCCAAATTCTTCAAATCACAAAATGCAGTGAGGGACCAATGCAGAAAAAAAAATTATGGTTGTTGAGGGAAGAGATGAAAAGGAAAGGAGAAGAGATGAAAATGGTGTTTACGGTGAGAGTGAAAGGGGAAGGGGCAGTAAAAGGTGAAAAGGGTTACGTCCAGGGTTGGGACGTAACCGCTACAGGTTACGTCCCACTCTGGAGCGTAACCAGTTACGCTCAACAGCTGAGCGTAACCGACCCAGGGATTGACACGTGGCCGGTTACGCTCGCTCTCTGGACGTAACATGTTTCTACATGTTACGTGCATGGGCTCAGCGTAACCTGTTTCTACATGTTACGTGCATGGGCTCAGCGTAACCGCTTGCCTCTTGGTTACGTCCAGTAGCTTAGCATAATGACTCATTTTTACGTAATAAAAAACATAAATGGGTCCATACAAGTCAAAGTACCCATATTTTACTTTACAGCAGTTAATCAGTCTACTTTTTTATATAAATATTTTTCTATTTCAAACCCTCCTTCTTTATTTCCAAAACCTTGCCATGCACATTCCTTTATGAAAAACCGCATTGCACACCTTTCTTAGTATAACCCAGGACAAAGTTCAATGCACTTCTTTAAACAGCCTTGTCACAATCTTTTATGCATTCCTCACACTAGAAAAAATTAACCCAAGAATAGTTGTAAGGATGCAAAAACTCATGGAAAAGTCATTATACTTCAATAAACTTTTGTTACCTACGTATCAATTTTTTCACTTTGCATAACCTCTTTTACTCAGAGTTGCAAATTCACTTCCAATGAGTTAAATTAGTTGAATCCTTGGTAATCTGACATTTTAAACACAATTGTAAAACAATGTGGTTAATCCCTCAATGTGTTTCAATCAACGAATAATAAATAATTCTAATATCCACTAATCCATGCTAATAGACTATTTGAAGGCACATATCAGCTCAACAACATTCAAACCAAAATGAATTAAAAGAGAAAAATTTGTATTGATGATTATATTAGATAAATTAATAAAAAAGAAAAAATGTTTTTAATTGCTCTAAAATTTTAAAATTATAATTTTAGTTTTTAATTATTTTTCTCAATATAATCAATTTAATAATATTATTAATAATAAAGTATATCTATAATTTTTTTCAAAACTCAAAAAAAAAACTTTACATAATAATACAAATATTTTAGAAGTACTAAAATTATACTTCAAAATTTTAGAGGAGAAGTAAAATATTTTAGACTTACTAAAAATAATTATATTATTAGATACAAGTAACAATAATTTAGCCATGGATTCAAACTAGAAATTTCATGAATCTTACATTAAAAAATCTTGTTGACCAAGTTGTCAATGTAAACCTCAACCACTCATTATTTTATAGTCAAGCCAATGGCATATGGCTAAAAAAGTTTTCATGACCATTAAAAGAATTTCCGACAAATTTAGATAATTAACAACTTTTATACAATTTATATTTTATACTATCCAGATATTGTTGGCACTTTACGATTCTTTTTCATCCAAATTTCCTGTAAGTTACTACACCTGGATGAGATGCAGCACTCAAATTCTATTTTAAAAATTTCGAACGTGTCTGGGAAGTTGATTGGATAATTGTTTTCAGAAAAAAATTTAGGAAAAAAATTAAGAGAAGAAAATAATAAAGGATGACACATTAAATATATTTTGTAAGTATTAAAATTTAATTTTTAATTAATTAATTTGCAAAAAGAATTTATATTTTTCTATTGATTAGTTTTTTTTTTCTCAATATATCCTTACCTAGTACCTAATTACCGAAACTTCCAGACAAAACTAGATTTTCGTAGTATGCTTGCCAAATCGAATATTAAACTGAACCATGACAAGTTGCAATCAGTGATTGTTTCGGAGAAATTTTTCTATATTAAGCATACGTCATGTACATATGGCTATTGTTTTATTTTCAAGATATTTGTTACATTTTGGAATATTAAATATCATAATTTGCCACCAGCTGTCGGAAGAATAATAATTGATTAATTGTGTGTTAATTAGGAACTTAGAAGCATTTAATATGCAACAAAAACAACATCAACATATCTTATTTATCACAGATGATGATGAGACTATTGCCATTGAAATACACAAATGTTTCATTCCAAGGTATTTTTATAATAGCTAAATTATTAGTGAATTCATCTAAGAAAAATTCTCAACTTATTAAGAAGTTTATTGATCTAAAATTCAATTAAATGGATAGAAACTTCATAAATACTACAACAGAAAAACATATTTTAATAAGACAAAATTAAAATACATACTTTTGGTAATTTTAATATTATTCTCTAATCAAAATAATAATTTCATTTTAATAATTTATATGGCTTCCAATTTTATGTATAAATAGTGGAAAGTATTTTCACATGCTCAATAAATAAAAATTTTGTGATAAGTATAATTTGTATATTTATATATATTATTTAAATTAAAATTTACTATTCTCTATGGGGACAAAAAAAATTAATATTACTTAAAAAATTCCACTTGAATTTAGTCTTTTTTTATAAATTAATTAAAATATCATAATAATTCTAGAAAGATTAGTTTAATTATTATACATATTTTTACACTATCAATTGCTCACACAATATAATATTTAAATAATTTTTTCTAGAAGTCAATTATTTTATAATATATAATTTTTTTAATTAAATGATACTATAAAATACAAATATGTCTTGATTTATAGTACATATACTACTTTATCAAAAAAAATCTATTACTTTATTTCCCAGCAAATGTGAACTATACAATCTCACTTATTTATTGATATAAAATTATTTAAGATAAACATTTTATGACATCTATGAATATAAAAAAACTGAATTTACCTTCTTTATTTACCCTCACAACACACATTGGGGAATCCATATTCCTGACCCCAAAAGATTATCAGAATCAAATTAGAGATCATATCATAACATAATTGGTATGTTTACTCTACAATACCAAGCATGTGCACAATGGTACCCAATGAGTCCCTTAAATATCTTAGGTATAATTAATAAAAGATAGATAGTGACTATAATTTCAAGATAAACATTAACAATACAAAACAGCACAACGATGTATCAACCCAAAACAAAATAATGTTCCAGATCCTTCCACAACATTCTCTCTGTTTCCGTGGGCACACCACACCTACTCTGTTTCCCCGCCTTATATTCACTCCTCTTTTCATCCAATTTTCCATTCTCACTACAATTATTCAAAAGTTTCACTCAATTATTCCACCCCTTCTCTCTCACGTTAACTTTTTCATTCTTCTGAATCAAAACCAATGGCATCAGATGCAGATGTAGATATTTCCTCTGTTTTTGAAAGGTTTGAGCGAAACAGAGACATGTCTCTGTTTCTGCCCTTCCTCTTCGGCTTCTCTGACGCTACCCCACGAAGAGATAGCGACGACCCAGATCAGGAAACGGGGAGCACAGAACGTTCATCGCGTCAAAGAATAATCTTGGTGAACCCCTTCACTCAGGGCATGGTTGTCATCGACGGTGCTTCGAGTCTCGAAGCTCTGTTTCGCGAACTAGGGAGTGTGAAAGGTGGTAGACCACCGGCTTCAAAAGAATCCATTGATGCCATGGAAAGTGTGGAAATTGGAGAGGGGTGTGAGGGTTTAGAGTGTGTGGTTTGTTTGGAGGAGTTTGAGGTTGGTGGGGTGGCAAAAGAGATGCCTTGTAAGCATAGGTTTCACGAAAATTGCATCGAGAAGTGGTTGGGAATTCATGGGTCTTGCCCTGTTTGTAGATACGAGATGCCTGTGGAGAAAGATAAGAAGAGGGAAGAAGAAGGTGGAGAGAGGAGGGGTGGTGGTGGTGGTGAAGTTTGGGTTAGTTTTTCTTTTAATAGAAGTAGGAGAGGTCAGGGTAATGATGATGATCATGCTGCTTCTGGTGATTCAAATGAGGATTCTTCATCAGGTCATGAAGGAGGTGATGCAGTGATAGAGAGTTAGAGAGGGTTTTGGTTTTTTGGTTGGAGTGGTTTTTTTTTTTTTTTTTGGTTTTGAAGTTGGAGAAAATGGCGAATATGTACAGGGACAAATGCACAAATTGTTATTATATATTGTTGCAATAAATAAAATGATTTATTTTTTCTCTTCTCATATATTTCTTTTCTCTTATCAGTTTTTAATTATGGTTGCATTGATGTTGGTAATTGTAACACAATAATCTTGGCTGGAATTGCAATATAAACTTGTTGAAGTGAGAAATTTACAATATTTTTTTAGGACTGAAAAGAAATAGGAAGGGTTTAATTTGCAATATTTACTAACATTTCTTTTATTTTATTTTTCTACCATTTAGAATTATGGTTGCGTTGATGTGGATAATTGCAAAACGATTTTAACTGGAATTGCTACTTTTAACCTGTTGAAGTTGGAAGTTTATAACATTTTAGGACTGAGAAGGAATCTGAGGGGTTCATGAAGTTCCTTTTACATTTTCTGGTTTAAAGTTAAATGAATTGGATATGAGGGAATGAAATGAAATAAATTTACATGGTAAAAGTAGAATTGTGATTTTTCATAGTGCACACTGTTAGGCTCCTAAGCGCTGCCTTATTCTTTTTACACACTGATTTTGTTTAACAGATAATCGAGAAACTCATCTGGTGTGATCTTTGACATTTAAGCTAGAAGCTTCTTGTCTTTCTCCTAGAATCTTGAGTCCTTGGTATCTTCCTAGCATAAGAAGGGTAGCCATTGGATTTGTGCCTGGTGACTCTGAAAAAGTTGACCCATCCAATATTCTCAACCCCTTTATTCCATAAACTTTGTATTGCTCATCCACCACCGATCCAACAGCGCAACCTCCATGATAATGATAGATTGTTCTCACATTTTTCTTGCAGAAGTTTCTTAGATCAACACCAACAGATGTCAGTTTTTCTTGCTTTGACTCACCAAGGAAAAATGCGATAGACTTCGACCTTGCAATTTTATCAAGCAGTTTTGTCATCTTGACACATTCTTCCATGTCATCTTCACTTGCTAGATAGTTGAACCTCACAGAAGGATTCAGCCTGGGGTCTGTGTTGTTCAGTTCAAGCACCCCTTTTGAAGTAGGCATTGCTATCTTAGCAGCAACGTTAACCCTCGAAGTATTGGAACTTAGAGGGAGTATTGATGCTTCAACTATGATTTTGAAGTCATCTGTTATGCCAGCAATTTGGGGTGGATCAGGAAGCCTATTTTGTGGCTTAGAATCCACCAAAACTGCTATGCAAGGGTTGTCTTGCATTCCTTCCCCAACCCCTTTCATGTCATGCACTACTGGAATGTTGAACCTCCTCAGCTGTTCTTTTGGCCCTATGCCACTTAGTAGCAGAAGTTGAGGGCTACCCAATGCGCCTGCTGCCAATATGACATCACCCCTTGAACTACAATTCTGGACTTTTTTTATGTAGGCTTCATGTGTTTCATCCAATGTGCCATTACTCTGGATGAACCTTATGCCCTTAGCTCTGGTCTCATTCCTGTGATCTACAACATTTGAGTTGTCAAAATTTGAGATTGAGTACTGAATTAGTGGCTGTAAAATGCTAGTGTTAAACCACCTATTATAATAGAAAGGAAATAACTTAAATGTAGTTCTTTGTGGGTGTTCATGCTACTATTCTCTAATTAGAATTGAAATTTACCTTAATAATTTGCATAATAAGAGTTTTCATTTAATGTCAACATAGATGATCAGGGTATAATTCTAACTTTGATAGGAGAACATCACCAAAAACACTTATGAAACTGCTTACAGAAAAAGGTTTCATTCTTGTTTCTGTTTTACTTACTACTGTGATGAAAGATGATACTCTTGACAGTGGCATTTAGGAGGACTGTGAGGTTCTTTGGGTTCCCTGCATTTAGAAGGTCAGCTGAGGTGTGTCTCTTTCCAAATTCATCAAACACACTTCCAGAAATCTTGGTTCCCTGGATATGTTCCAAGTTGAAGCCATTGTATGGTAAGATTCCTGCTTCAAGAAGGCTGAATTCAGCAACAGATTGCCAAGGGGAGAGAAAAAACGGGGGAAACACAACCTTTGATTCCACCCATTCATAAGCTTCTTTGACTAGCTTCTTGTCCCATCCAGCTTTGGAAACAAACTCCTCACTTGCTCTACTGTAGAAACCCCCATTTATAGCTGATGATCCTCCAAGAACTCTTCCTCTAACATTGCTAACTCCATCCTGTGAAGTGAAACTTTGTGCCACTGACATGTATTCATCTGTCTCAATTAATGGAATACCATAGTACCTTCTGTCTAAAACCAAGGGATTCCCATATGGTGAACCACCTCTTTCTATGAGTAGCACAGAAAATTTTTCTGATAGTGTAGCTGCTAATGAACAAGCACATGTGCCTCCTCCCACTATAATATAGTCATAAGACTCCCCTGCTACTTCCTTAACATCTGAAGTCATGTGCCATTGCCTATTCCCTACATAAAATTAAGTGCTACTTGAGACCAATCAAATTGTATGCACTGCGTAAAATTATTTTACACTGTTAATAAATAACAAATTAGATTTGGTGAGATTTTAGGGTAGTTATTATCTAAGTAAAAAAAATTATCATACACGGTTGGTTCTGATAAGATGACAGTATAAAAAGCTTTATATTGTCACTATGGAGTCCTTTTCTTCAATAAAAACATTGTTTCAAGCTCAATAAGCAAGAAAACCAAAGTTATATAACTTACCTTGAGGCTCTAGAGGGAAAGACAAACTCAAACTTGCTAGTAAGAGCAACAAAAATGCTGTGAGAAGCTTGTGAGCTTGCTTAATTAGTGGAAGTTCCATACTGTTATCAGGTAATGCATTTACTATTGTGAGTAGAGGAACAACATATGATTTTATTTGCCAAATTGTGGGCTACACAAATCATGCGTTTTCTCTTTGGCTGGTGACACCAATTGATTAAAGTTTGCATAGAAAAAAATCAATATTAAAAAATGCGCATGGTGTTACTAATCATTCCTTCTTCCTTTGTTGGAGACAACCGTTGTTTGTTATGGGCATGATGTTTTGTCCAACCTTGAATTTCATAGGTGGTTGAGATATGCAAAAAAAAAAAAAAAAAAAAAAACACAGCTAAATCTGTAGGTTTTGTTAAAATAATATTTTGCTTGACACAATTGTTTAAAGATCAAGGCTAATGATGATTCCGTTCAATTAATTCCTTTAATCCTTAAGATTTCACTTTCGTAGCATGTTGAGGAAGACTTTTATACGTTAAAAAAAGTGAAGATTATTACACTGTATGTGCCTTGCTCATACGCTTTTGGCATAATTACATGTAGGTAAAAATGGGTTCAAAATGGAATAATCTTTGATCTTTGTTATGACAATAATTATGCATGTTTGCATCATTGATGATCTGGGTTAGACGTTACTTATTCATGTTTTAAGTAGGGCCGTAAAAGGATAATAAATTGTCTGAGATTGCTACGGTGGAAAAAATTGGTGATAATGTTTGGAAGAAAAAAGTGAGGATATGAAAAAAGGTGTGTCACGTGCCTCGCATGAAATTTCTTGACTATGAATATGATGATGGGATGGATCAGTAAGTGGGACTCTTCATTTTTTGTAACTTTTAATCCAAGTGTATGAAATGATTTAGAAGTTAATTATTGTGATCTCCAAGTTTAATATCTAAGTTTAATATTTACTTTGCTATAGTTTCTATGCATTATGTTTTTCTCTGTTTGATGTGCAAGATGAGGTTAGTGGAGTGTTATTTAAATTATTTCAGTTATTAGTTATTGTTATAATTGTAATTAGGTGGTGTCTGGATATGATTATGAACTCCAGACAATTCACCTTTTTATTTTTTATTAACACTTCTTTTCTGTTGATTACAGAAAATTCGCTTCTTTAATCTATTCAAAAGAAAATCGTGTATATTATAACTAGAGTTTCAAGGAAGATTTATTGTTATTTGACCCAGATAATGTTTATTCATTACTGATTTGTGCCTGATTTTTTACTGATTAATGAAAAAATGTAATACAATAATTTCTGTTGATTACTGAATTTTTAATTCTTTCATGAATTACTTCGTATGTTATTACGATGACAATATTTTAAATGTAATACAATTTGGTTTACAGGTAACTCATTTTGACATTTTTCAGCAACATGTCAAATTTTTAATCGAATTAATTTGCAGGGATAAATTTAGGAGATGAATGAAATCCAACCTTAACCACCGAAACAAATGCTTGGATTAATTTATGTAGAATTATTTTAGTTTAAATAGTGATTTCAAATCTAAATTTTAGTTATGAAATTGCTTTATATATTTTTTAAATGAAAACTTTATCAACCTTTTGTGGTCATAAAAAAAATCCCTAATTTTATTTCTATTTTTTTTCTTTAATTCTATGTATATTTTAGTTGTCTTACTATAAAAAATATTGTAGTTTTCTATACAGAAAATATAAAGTGTATGTAAAATAATGTATATGTAACGTTTTCTCTTTTCATGCATGGTTATGTGTCATTGATTCAAAATTCACGTTACCTCAATCATTATTTAATTTAATGTTTTTAAAACTAGATTGATCATTAAATAGGATAGGATACCGACTTAAGGTTTAATGGTTGATATTGACACTTTTTAAAATTTTATTAAATTTTTTTATACCTTTCTTTTTTCTTTTTATAACTATACTAAATCACATTAATTTTTTGAAATATTATATAAATATATTTTGTAAATAAATTATTTAAACACTTCTTAATTATTCAAAAAAATTTATATTATGTCCTCTTATATGAAAAATTACAATAAATATTAAAAAATAAAAAATTATGTGCAATTTCACAAAATTTTAATAATTTTAATGTATTTTACTCGTGGAGTTTCTAATTACATTTAAAAACAAATAAACACAAAATTTTAGCGACTAAAGTTCGACCGAAACAAATTTAGAAATTAAGTTACTTATTTCCTCTTTAAATATTCACAAACCTATTAATTAATATTCCAAACTAAAAGTTTAAAATAGTTAAAATAACATGATATTCTAAAATAATTAAAAAATATTAAACTTTAATACATTCGTAAGAGTTGATTCGAATTAATTATGTTTTAAAAAAATATTAATAAAACTTGATGTTAGGATATAACCCACACGATAGTAGAATAAGAAATAAAACATCAATTTATAAATAAAACAGAGAAATGTTTTTTGTAGCAAGAAGTGTTCCAGGCAATGATAAAAAATTCTTACGAAACTTAGAAATGTATATGTGTGAACTCTCTGTATTAAAGTTAATGGTACAATAAGATGAGTTTAAATTAGTGGAATAATGATGGGAGGTGAATTTATGTAGAAGTCAAATTGAATTTTTCTTATTAATTACGGTGACAGTAACAGTGAGTGTCATTGACGTTAAAGACCTTTGTAAGTAATAAATAAAAAATAAATCCGATTAAAAGTGGACTATGTCTTCGCAATGCAAAACATAGATTACATTTTATAAAATTAACTTGATTATTAATGTAATCAAATTTGTCTTTAGCTAATAATAATAAAAAAGTTAGATATTAGCTTAAAGTATATAAACAGACCTATTGGTAAAATTGTTTGAATACTATTAAAATAACATAGAAAATTCGTATAATTTTTCTAATTACGATAACTAAAATCTAAATCATTATCCTAATTATGGTAATTAAGATAAAATAACTAATTATTACAACAAATCATATAAATAAACTATTGTGAATATAAACCCATTAGGTTAACTTAGTAGTAAAGAGTTTAGAAGTTAGCAAAGGTATTAAAATTTAAACTATTGTTACCGATTTGTAAAAAATCACTAACAATATGATTAATGATCTGAAAAATAAAGATACTATCAAAATTTTCCTAGTTAAACGGAAGTGGCAAATGAAAATTGTCAAAACTCTTTCAATTCTCCTCGAGGAGGATCAAAGAGAAACCCAAATTTGCAAATAAGAAAACGGAAGTGTTGTGAGATGCTTATGAACTTGTTTAATTGGTTGCAAGTTCCACATCATTGATATGGATAATGCATTCATTTGCGAGTAAATGGAAGGCATCATTTTAATATACCAAAATGTATAGTTATTCAAATTATGTGTTGCCTCTTGGATATCGACAACATTACACCAATAGATCAATCAAAGTTAGACTCATCAGATATATTTCTCAAATGCGCATGGTTTTTGACTCATCATTCGTCCATTCAATTTCCTTTTTCTTTTACCAATAACTTATTTTATAGGTCATAAGTTTCTTCCTTACTTTAAGGGGTTCAAGTATACTTATCTAGTTAAAATCAATTTAACTTTATATGGACTACTTAACTACTTAATGTGCCTAACACAATAATCTTGGTGAGTTACTTGCAAGTGAAAATGGGTTCAAAATGGAATAATGATTTGGGTTAGCCGTTACCAACTATCAATATATTGGTAGGGTCTTTAGAAGACTAATAATTAAACCAAACTAGTGGGTATCCATTACCAACTTGTAACAACTAAAATTTGTTATTCCGTGGCCCAATATCAGCACCATCAAGAGATGGCGAAAGAGAGAGTAAAGTGTGAGAGTTATGCCTCACCACACCATATAATTATTTGTTGCCCCTTTTTTTCTTGACCAAACTATGCAGTAAATTGTTCTTTATTTTCATGATAATAAATATATACGTACCATATAAACAGATTTAATTTCTTTTATGACAGAGATTTTGCTGCATACTTTCATGTAATTAGAAAGTATATATACATAATTAATGACAAACTCTCTTATATTCTCTCTTTTCATTACACTTTCTTGATTTGCTAAAATTTGTCCGAAATCACAAATTTTGCTCAGTCCCATATGCATTCAGGAGAGAGTTATTAAATGATAGGAACCATCAAAATTTGTGATATTTAATAAATTTCATATCAATAAAGAAGTGACAGGAAGAGTGACCAAGAGAGTAACGCTCCATTTCTCATATATAAATATAAATCATCTTCATGGTTCCCAAAAGTTTAAACTGCAATTTAAGTCTAACGTTTTAGAACTTGTTGAGTCCGTGTTGTCACTCTGACACTGGCTGTTCAAGTCAAGCATTTCTGACAAATTGGTTTTCCTTAACTTATTGCCACATGTTTTTCCACATGGTTGATCAACAACACAGCTACTACAACCATCATCAGATTTTGTTGTTGCACTTCTCTTTCTCCCACTGGCCTCATAGGATGCTTTGTCATTAGTGTGAATTTCCATCAATGGCAATTCAAGTGAAACATTATTGGAGCTTTTGATGTCTCCTATTTCTTCCATTGGCCTTTTCTCTTCTTTTCTCCCTGAGCTTTCAGAAGATGTCAAAGAACTTTCTAGGGAACACATAGTGCCTCTGTCTCTTTTTCTGTCCTCTACACAGTTCAAACTCAACCCTCTTGTTTCTGTGAGTTCTGAGGTTGGAGAACTTGGACAAGTATTGTTGATGATTGTAACTAGCTGAGAAAGTTCAGCTTTTGTGAGTTCTATCCCTACTGGAGAAGAATTGTATCCAGCAAGTGCTTCTTGTGCCTTTTTTAACACTGATTGTAAATACTTCCCTTGAGCTTCAATTCTTAGCTGCAAATGTTTCTGCACCTGCAATCACCACCATCCATGTTTATTAACAAGTGTTCAAACATCATTCAAGATTAAAATATAAAAACAAGAACGTGTCAAAACCGCGAACGCAGTTTAAAACCTGATTAAATTAATAAATTATATCATGTGTTGTTACCTCAATTTGTTCATAAAGTTTCCTTTGTACTTCCATTTGCATTTGGAGAGCCTGAGCTATCTGCATGTTTCTGGTAAACAAACACAGAAACTTGATCAACAACAGCTCTAAGAAATATCACTTCCCTATAGGGCACAGTATTTAAAAATAAAAATAAACAAACTTGATCAATTTCAAATCATTACTCAGTAATTTGATTCTCGGCCCCAAGACTGATTTCCCTGCTGCAATAGCCATCACTGCTCTTGGTTTCTATGTAATCTGAACCAAAAGGAGCTATGAATTTATACAAAATGAGATAATGATCAATCATGCCAATTACTGTTGAACTAGACACAGTACAAGTCTCACCTTCTTGGTTGTTTTCAGAGCAGGTTTCAAGTTGTTGGCTTTTCCCAAGTCTATATTTCTGCAATTAGAAACAAACACAAAAAAAGTTACAACTCCTGATTTCTAGATTCAGTGAATAGAAAAGAAAGAATTATATTAATATCATTACTAAAGGGGAATGAATGCCTGTAAATGGCTCTTGAGGTGGTACAAAGTAAGTCCTGGAATCCCCATCACCCTCATAAGACTCTTTGGAGTTGCTTCTGCCACATGATACCATAGTGTGAAAAATAATATAAGCTAAGATGTGCCACAAAAACTAATAATAATAATCATAATATCTAATAAGGTGTTATAACTTATACTTACTATCTGCTCCTCCAAGCTGATTGGTTGCCTCAATGAATCTTTGGTGAAGCTCAGGAGTCCATTTTAGCCTTGGTTTGGAATCAGTGGACAGCACAAAATGCATTCTTTGATTTTGCATATTTTGAATATCCATTTACTATTTTTGGATGAGTCTTTGCTTCTTACTTACTAGCAAAGGACTGAAACATGCATAGATATATATATGTAATATGACTTTTGATCCTTTTTTAGCTATGCATCAGAATGTGCCAGCTATAGTTCTTTTTATAACTTGGAGTTGGTTGTGATGTTCTATGATCTCACTCCATATAAGGAAACATGAGTGGGGTTATGTTGGGGGAATATATGCTATGAGCTGTGGTTCTTCCTCTCTCATCCCATTTCATACCAACTTTTTCTTAAAAAAAAAAAGAAAAAAAGAAAAAAATTCCCTCTATTCTCTCTTCTTTGACTTGAATGGGGTGGAGAGAATCTCTGATGCAGCAAAAACAGGGAAAGCAAAACAACTCAAATTTGAGTCTTAAAAGGAGAGAAAAGAGGGAAAGTGTGTGGTTTGTTTTTATCTTGCTGTTTTTCCACTTCACTATCTCTATGGTTGATTCCCTACTGAATTAGGTAGGCCCACCATAATGAATAATAGGGTACTACTTTCTTCATGCTGTGAGAAACTTTTAGGAAAAATTAAATCATGGCCATGCTGTTAAGGATATTTTCATCTGACCATTCAAAGTGAAAAAAAATCAAACCAAATGAATCAATCTTACCTTGAAATTTCATTTCCTATAAGATCTTTTGTTTCAAAACGAGATTTTTTGAACATGGGTTGTTTTTCCTATGAAGTGAAAATAGCTTCAAGCTAACAAATTATCAAATTATTGAGTAATATTATTATTGAGTAATATTAACTTTAATTTTAAAATAATTTTTAAAAATAAGAAAGTTGGGTCAAATACTTTAATTATGATTTTCTTTTATGTAGTGTTTGTTTGTTGGTGCCATTGGCTGATTCTTTTTGTTCCATGTAGGGATGGAGGAATCAAAGAATCTAGGATTGGATTATTGGACCCATAGTCCCCATGTTTGTATAAAGAAAGTATTGTAGAAGAAAGAGATCTAATCAGCTTTGTTCAAAGATTAAGATTGAGCTACTACGAAAATGAAACTGATATAAAATTACGTGTTTGTTCAAGACACTTAATAGGTAATACTTAATTTCTTAGATTATCCGTGCAAAGGAATCACAACCCCCAAGTTCATTAAGGGACCATCACCACAGTTCAGTGCTTGTCATGACATAACTAAACACTAACTCAATCAATAATAGGGTCATGTGTATATAAATCCATCATTGATTGTAAAGCTGTATTCCATCAAGGAATTGAACCATAACATAACGTGCATTGATTGCATAATATAAGATTCTATAGCACACAAAATAAAAATAAAAAAAGTTTTCTATTCCAGTTGCGTTATACTGAGAAGTTTCTTTATGTATTCTTGTTGAGTTGCAAGGTAACAAAATATAACTAATGGAAGTTAGTAAAAAAAACTCTAAAATTATTAGTTAGAAGGAGATGGACAGAACATATACACACAAATCACAATATGTGGCCATACACTTCTCTTTGTAATATGAATTACTATGAATGCTATCTAGAGGGCTCACTCATCATACAAATCCCATAAAGAAAATATTCTAAAGGGAATGACATGCTTTATTAATGCTGTGATGTACATCCAAGTTGAAGAGAAGAAAAGAAGTTTTCACCTAAAACAAAAGGAAAGAAGAAAAGGGGTAAAGGGGGGTTATAATGGCCAACAACAGATTGTAAAAGTCAATTGGAGCAAGCCACTCTTCACATTCATTTCTTGGAGTGGCATTTAGAGTTTGATGATCACGATAATCAAAATGCAATTATTTGACCTTCAAAACACTGCCATTTCAGTACCATGAAAGCTGGTCTACTAGAATTGCTCAACAGTCTCTCATGATTCAAAACTGAGGAAAATCGTCAAAAATTTACTTTAAGCTATCCATTAGAAGAGCAACACTTTCACACACACACTATCTTCATTAGTTGACTTAACACAATTCAACTGCTAGTGGAATGCAAGACACACAATATTTGGTGTGAACAAATTCAAAAATATTCCACTAACCAATAGTTAGTCACCATTATAAGACAAGTTTATAACAAATAGTAGTAGAGTACAAGGGTGGTGTTGGTGGGTCCTGCATAGAGGGAAAGGGTAGGTTCTTCCTATTATGTAAGCATCTGCTGCTTGTGCATATGTCTTGAAATACATTCAATTGAATACCTTAGTGGGAAGCTTAGTTCACATTGAAAGAAAGGAATATTATTATTGTTGACACATATTTGTGGTGTGTGGACCAAACGTTTGAAAAAACAAGAAAAAAAGGAGAGTAATTGCATTGCTAGACCTTCATCTTTAACAGTTGATGTACTTCAAGCTTTTTTCTTGCTTTAATATATTCCACAACAGGTAAAGGAGATTCCATGATGATGCTAAATCTAAAGGACCCCGGTATTTTTATTAGATCATAGTAGGAGAAGGTCCGGTGAATCAAAAGTCATTTAAGCAAAGTTTTTGCTTCATCAATTATTACTCTTTTAATGGCCCCATCAAGGAAGATCTTACAAATCCAAAAGCAGTGAAAGAAGATGAGAAGAATATGTGGCCTCAGGAATCACAAAAAGAGAAGCAAAAGGAACTTGTCAACATCCCACCATAGAATAATTGAATTTTACTGATAGAAAAAAAATTATGTCAAACTTAGTCACTAGCACAAAATTATGTCAGCATTATGTCACTAGGTAAATGTAGGACATCAAGCAAGAGTAGAGTAGAGTAGAGTAGGTATGAAGCATTGCATTTTTATTTTTATTTATAAGATTGATACATATGATTTTCTTGCACTTCCTTTGCTTAATTTGAAACAGCATAACACAAATTAAAGTCAAAACATATTCCGGACAATTAGGAAACTTGAACATCATATATTCAGACCTATAAGGTGCCATAATTGTGTAGGTTTCAATAGATCAGGTCATGAAAGGTACCTCAATATCACCTCAGAAAATGATGCATGAACACTTGTTTGCTAGTAGACACCAAGAAACTAATCAACTGTTTGTTAGAAGGATTTTCGTCAAGTTTTGTTTTGTATTTTTTTTTTTTTTTGGGAATTTCAGGTTAGGAATCTTGAATTTTCATATTTGGTATAGTAATTTAATAAATATTATCAAGAATTTAACAGGAATCTTTTTTTAAATTAAGTTTTTCACTTAAAATTTTTCATTTGAAAAATGTGGGAATTAGGATTTAAAGACTCCTAAGATGAGAGGGTTTATTTTTTAGTTATTTCCCTCATTCCTTATAGTTTTTTTCTTTTAAAAATATACCATACATATGTTTTTTTTAGGAAACTTGCCCCAAAAACATGATTATCATAATTAAATGAAAAAATTCCATATACCAAATGTCCCCTTATACAAATAGAAATAAAATATAAATAAAATAAATGTTACGATGTAACATAAAAAAAATGTCTAATTTAAAAGGTATTTATATATTATTTCTCTAATTGAACACACAAATTATGAATTAATGTGAAGTGACAAGAAGTAAACTCATTTTTGGGGCATGTTGAGTATATAGCTACCCTAGGAGCTCTAACTAGGCCTCTCATGTGCTCCAAAATGTTCCTAAAAGGACACTTAATCTATGCTTTGTATCATGAATGCATTCTCTATCAGATCAAAGCATGAACAAGGCTTCCATCTTCTTGAAGTTTTGCAAATAACTTATTCACATCAAGAATTTTCGCTTAGGCTCAATCCTAGTCTAACTCCAGTTAAGATGGCCCACCACAATCAAAGTAAACATTGTCATAGCATTCAGTGCATCAAATAATTGAACTAGGTGGATGACATAAAACGCATACAAATACCATCCAATTATATGATGCAAGTATATCCCAGGTTTAACAAATATATAAAAGAAACAGATATTTAATAAAGGCTAAAATATTCACTTGCTTTTTATAGTTGTACTCAGTTTAAATTTTAATCAATTTACCCTAAAATTGTAACTTTTATATATTGTTGTCAAAACTTAACCCCTAAATTTGTGAGATTTTACTAACACTTATAAGAATCAAGTGAATAGTTTAATCTTAATTTGAAATTGGTAAATTGCAACAACAATTTCTAACAAACAATAGAAGTTGTCAATTGGGACATGACATATATGTTCAAGCATCCAAGGTCTTTCATGAACTGCATGCTTGAGACGACAGAACAGAATCGTACAAGAATATTCGCCACATATATAATTCAGCCAAAAACATCAAAATTTTCCGGGCCTCTGGCACATCAATTTCATAATAATTGGAAGATCACTGCAGCAGAAATTAAGAATTAAGTTGATTTAGTTCTTAGATAATCCAAAGAGAAAATGATATGAAGTGAGAATATTTTTTGAAATAAGCAAGTTAAGAAATTTAGAACATATTCAGTTTATCTCTTTTTAGTTTTTTGTTTTCTCAAAATTTTTATCAGAAGTATTAAAAAAATTAATCTAAACACGTACTTGGGCTCTCTAATGCTAGTTTTTAAACCAGAGCACTAAATAACAAAATTGAATAAAAGTAATGCTTTCAAATATTCTCAATGTTTTGAAATGAATTATTGTATATTGTATTTGGATGAGTAAATTTAGTGGAGTAATTCATTAATTCTGAACAATTGAATTATTATTAAATTAATTAATTTATCTGAATAAAATATTTTAAAATTTAAAATAATGTCATTTTAAAAAGAAATTTTAATTGACTAAAATTGAGGAATTTAAAATTTTATCTAAAATTGAGTCATTTTAATTTTTTTCATATCTTTCTCACTTCTCTCACGCTTCTTTGAGTAAAATTGGGAAATTTAAAAATAATTAATATTTATTTTTATTCAATATTAAAAATTTATTTTTTAAATAAATATTTAAAAATGAAATTTAAATTTCTTAGAAATTGAATTACTTTATCCAAACAAGAAACAAAAAATTGAATTAATTCATCCAAATAAAATAAATACAAGTGAAATGAATTTAAATAAAAAAATTAAAATACTAAGTATTAAAATTTTTTGAAAATTTTTAAATTTTACATCCAAATACAACCTTATTGAATTAATATAAGTTCCTTTAAGACCATGTCAGGGGAACTTAATAAATTAATTACAAGGGCAAGCAGTTTTAATTGAGAAACTTTTTTCTTCTTTTTTTTTATAAAGATAGTAAATCATAGATTATTTAGTTTAAGAAACCGGTGTATGTTTCCATTTTTTTATTTTCAATTAATAATTACAGAAATACCACTTTATTTTTTTCCCTGTTATATATATATATATATATATATATATATATATATATATATATATATATATATATATATATTTGTGTGTGTGCACAGAATGAAAAGAAGTCTTAAATCAATCATGATTTTGTACATTTCCGACCCTTTCATATTATTATTATATAAGATAATCATATTCATTATACTATTAAGTACTAAATATGGATGTTTCTCTCACTAATGATTCAAATTTCAATGAATTAGTGTGGAAGGGATGAACTTTTTCTACTGTGTCCTTTTATTCTCTTTTACTTTCTTTCTGTGTATTTATATTTTAAAAGAAACAGCAATTATTGAATTATCGATCAGAATAAGAATATGTGAGACTTTAAATAGAGTTTATGATTTGATTTATCTAAAATTTGATCTCATCTATTTAATGAAAATATTGAATTTGAATATTTAGAGAAGCTTATTCATTTAAATAGGTTAGAATTAAGTTTATAAAAATATCTATTAAATTTGATAGGTCAATCTACTTATATATGAAAAAAATATTGTATGTTAATGAAAAAAATCAATTGATATGATGGGTGAATAAATTAGATGACCAATAGGTTGTGGCTAATTATTTTTTAATGAATTAGATTGGATGGAAAAATATAATGTTTTAATTTTTTTACCAGGTTTATATATAATGAAAATTTATATTAGGGAGCTAATAATAAAAAATTATTTTTTAAGTTATTTTGTTAGTAAAATTACCTAATTTGTTTTAAGTAAAATATTTTATATAAATTTTTAAATATGCTAAAACAATTTTATAGAATATTTTATTTTTTACATATTGAATTACCCTGTTAATACAATTTCAAAGACCCAAAATGATGTCCCACCATCTTTATAATTTATAACTAGAAGTTAGACATTTGTTCTACAAAATATATAATTGGTTATACACTATCGAGTGTGGTGAAAAAACCAGTGTCGTGCGCGCATAATAGCATTGGTCTCTAAAGTTTACTCAATTAATAACCGATTATAAAGTCTTAAGAAAGTGAGAAACCAATTAAAGCACCAAATTACTTGCTAATGCCTGATTAGATAGACAAGCACCATCCTAATAGTATTACATCAATTTACTTTGCATATGATCCAAAAACGTATACTTTGCTTTTTGTGAAATCTTCAAATTTCATCATTGAACTTCCTACATACGAAGAAACACTACCACACACGTAACAAATAGGAAATTCTTTAAATAACAAGAAATAATTAAGTGAGAATAACTGAATAAACAATATCAACCGGAACAAAATATATCCATATCTATAATTGTAACACATTTAAGTATTGTACCAAATTCATCATTAAACTTACATGCACATTAAAATTATTAAAAATATCTTTCAAATTCCTAAAATTATCGAACTAAATGAAATCTTATGTGGTTGTTATTTTTAAAATGTCTTTAAAATTGTCTACAAAAGGAGAATATATATATATGGAAAACCTTAAAGAAATCTTCAAATAATTTTGGTTGTAGTTTTTAAAATTTCAGAGGTTAACATTACGATTTAATAACATTTGGGGATCGAAACAATCACGTGTGGTAATTTAATAGACTAAAATGACAATTATGCGATTTCAAGAATTAATTTGGTGTACTTTTCATATATTTTTTTTTTTTTGCATAATTGTGATGCAATTTAGATTGAAACATCGAAATAATTTCCAAAATATTAATTTCCATCTATTTAGTACCAAATATTTCAAAAACAAGTCTTTAAAAGTGACAACTACCTATCATTTGAGTCTCTTTTTGTTAACCAGAGTACTTTCTTTTATTTTTTTTGAAGAACTGTTAATCATATCGGATTCTTAATTCTAAAATTATTAGTCATTTTTGCTCTTAATAATATTGACTACTATAATCCTTTTTTCTTGACTTTGTTGTGCTTATATCAATTTGATCCTAAATATGAGAACACAATTTAAGAACAAAATCAGGGAGAAAATTTTAGATAGCACGAATTGGTAGCTGATATAAACTTACGGAAGCCAAACAATAATTCTTGCACTGTGATTTCTGCCAATAGTCAGAGTTTTTTTTTCAGACACATACTCATACCATTTCACTAACGATAAAAAATATGAAATACAATGTGAAATATGCTTAAAAGTACTGGACATCCAATGTGAAATTTTGGCCACTTCTTATACATCAACTAGAGATATCTAATCAAAATATAGTACATAAATAAGAAATAAATCTTCCAAATCGATTTTATAACGCTGAATTTGGTAAAGTTTAAAAATTCATCAACTGAGTTTTTTCAGTTAAGGCTTTTCGGCATGAGTAATATGCATGATTCACTAAAGCTTTTCAGTAGAGTGACCCAACTACTAAAGATATCATAACCCCAATTTGGGTTTGGGATGTCTGCCCAACTAGGCAGCATAAGTCCACTCTCTCTTTTTCTCAATTTACTTCCATAAAATATAATAAATAAATTATTTTTCACCAAAGAAAAAGATAATAAGTAATATTATTTTTACTAAAAGAATTTACATTCTTTCACAATTCATTACCTTTTTTTGTCCATTATGTCACATCTTGCACATTTATATTTTCTTTTTTTTTCCTCTCTTTCTATTATAAAAAGTTTTGTAAGAAGGGAATTAGTTTTAAAATAACATTTATATAATTATACAATATATTATAAAGTTAAAAGAGTGAAATACGAGATGTAAAATAAATAATGAAATAAAAAGATAAAGAAAGAAAATATCATTATATAAATTGTTATATGAATTAAACATGTCCAAGAAAAATGTAAACGTCATTATACTAGTAGCAAAAACATAATCTTCCAATATCATGTATATATATTTTTGGCAATTACCAAAATGTATTAGACGCTGTAAAGAATATTATATAGTAAAATACATCTTATCATACAAAGGAGATACAGGACAACGTGTGTAGATGCAAGGCATTTCATACTAGGAATAATCACGATCGAATTCCTAATCAAGTTAATGCAACAAGTGATGTAGCATTCTGATATTCCGAGCGAGAAATGCACTTGTATGGTTGTGGTAATTATATTATAGTTATCAAGTAATAATAAATATGAAATATGGATTAGAATTATTGTTTGTACTGAAATATGGATTAGAGTTATTGTTTGTACTGAAATATGGATTAGAGTTATTATTTATATTAGTATAGTTAGATTAAGACGTGACCGATTAAAATGTGTTTAAATTTATAATATTAGTGTGAAAATTGAATTTGAAGTAGGATAAAAGTAATTAAATTGTAAAATTGTAATTAAATTTAAATTAATAGAAGTAATTGAGATTTTGATTTCATCATTACTTATCTTAATATCTTTCCTTCAACAACATCACTATTTACTCTCGTATTTGTTCCTCTTAAGATTGAATACACCTTATAAGGTAGGTTGACCCGATTAACCAATCTCTTAAATTTAAACTAAGTCGATTACGGTTTAAGTTTTGTGACTCTTATGCAATAGTAAGGTTATGGTTTCACATTACCTTCTATCCTTATATCTAAGATATAGCTAAGCGACAATTATTTCCTTAATACCACCTAAATTTCGTTTTTTAAATTTTATTTAAGTTTTACATTCAATTCATTAATGGTCAGTTAACGAAAAACATTAAGAGCAAAACAAAGAGCTTGTGATTTTATAAAGTGAATAACATCGAGAATTTTATTAAGTAAGGTTACATCGTTTTTCCAATTAGATAGGGATTTAGTTCATGATAGACAAGTGATTTATGAGAAAAGGATTACAAGAAGGAGAAAAGTACGTAGAAGATAAATGTTTAGAGTAAGGGATTGGCGATCGGTGTCCTCTAATTGACTTCTCTTTGCGGGTTCTCTCTCTTTCTCTTTTTCTTCTCCCAAAACTTTGTCGTCAATTGCTAAAAAAGATGATTGAGACTTCTTTTGGTTTTCCTCTTATAAAGACATAAATTTTGGCCCAAAACGACCTCATCTCACGTGATTCATAGGACATCTTGCACGAGATGAGGTGACTGAGAGTAATGAATTTCCACTGGGAGTGTGTCTCGCGTGAGATAGGTGTATAGAGGCTCTCTAGAGGGTCATCTCAAGCGAGATAAGTGGCATCTCATGCGAGATGGAGTCTTGATAATTTATTTAGTGTCTTTGAAGTCTTATCTTGTGAGATGATCTGCTGCCTTGAGTGAGATGCCTTCAATACCTTAAGTTACTCTAAATTTGCAACATCTAGGCCCTAAAACACTTGAACAATTACATCAAGGCACCTTGGAAGTAGCAACATCATAGTTTACTCAAAATGACTTAATCTTATCTAATTTATCCTAGTTTGAATGAAACTAATACAAAAAGACGTGTATAAATAACTTTCATTGAAGAGTTATCACATTCTTAACAAAAGGTCACAACATATTCAAAGATAGACTTAAAAACCATAATGACTTCCATTGTTATGAATAAATATAAATTCTTTTTCTTTGACTCAAAACAACACCAGTAGCAAAATCACTTGCATCACACATAAGTTCAAAAGAAAAATTATAGTCAGGTGCCACAAGGATTGATGTTATGACCAATTTTTCTTTCAGAAACTCAAAAACACGTAGACATTCATTATTGAAATCAAAGTAGATTCCTTAAGTAAGAGATTAATCAAGAGTTTAGAAATTTTAGAAAAGTTTTTTATAATATGTCGATAAAAGTTTACGTGACCAAGAAAAATTCTTGCCCCTGGTGGTAGGTCTTTGATCACCTCTATATTTGCCTTTTACACTTCAATTCCCTTTGAGGAAATTTTGTGTTCGAGGACAATTCCTCCCTTCACCATGGAGTGGCATTTCTCTCAATTGAGCATCAAATTGGATTCTTGATACCTTTTCAACACTTGAGATAGATTTATGGGAAATTATCAACAAAATAACTGAAAATAGAAAATTTTTCCATAAAAATCTTTGTTGACTCCTCCAACATGTCATGGAAGATAGGCAACATACATCTCTGCAAAGTGGCATGGGTGTTGCAAAACCCAAAGGGCATTCTTCGATAGGCAAAGGTACCATAGAGGCATATGAAGGTTGTTTTCACTTGGTACTCTAGGGCAATGTGAATCTGGTTGTATCCTAAGTACCCATCATGGAAGCAATAGTACTCCTAACCAACAATCCTTTACCAACAATCTTTTCATGGCTTAAGGATGAGTTGATGATCATTGGGTAAGAATCACCTTCTCCTAAGAAGACATACTTGAGGTTGGAAGACAACTATTTCAACTCAAGCTTGGGTGGCTCTACTAAGGTTCTCTGGAACTCCTTTGGTGTGATGGTTTCAGTAGTGGGTTTGTGGATTTCTCCTCTTGCTTCTAGCACTACGTGACTTTTTTCAAAGGATTCACCCCAACTTCATCAATTAGCTCTTGTTTTGTCATGAATGTTGCCATGGGAGCTTTAGAGATATCTAGAAGTGGATCAGTTGTTATAGTATCTATGGAGTCAATTATGTTGCATGTATCATAATCCATAAGGTTCTTAACAACATCGAGCACATTAAGTCATCTGCTATCCCAGGACTTTTATTGTCAATTCTCCTTTTTTTACATTAATCCAAGCACCAACAATGGCCAAAAAGGTCCCCCCAAAAACCAAAAGAAAAACCAAAGGTACTTCTCTGCCCTCCTCCATGTCAAGGACAATGAAATTAGTAGGGATGTAGAGCTTTTCCATCTTGACCAACACATCTTCTAATAAGCCTCTTGGAAAAGCTAAAGATCTGTCAGCTAGTTGCAAGGAAACCGTTGTGGGTTTGAGCTCTTTCACCTTCAATTTTTGGAATAGGGGCATCAGATTAATGCTTACCCCTAAGTTCAACAGTGACTTGTGGAAGTGTCTAGACCCAATGTGACAGGGTATAATGAAGCTACTTGGATCTTTCTTCTTTGGGGGTAGCTTGTTCAAGAGAACTGTACTGCATTCGTCGTTCAATATGACCACCTTAGCATCAAGAGAATTGTACTGCATTCTTCCTTCATAAATTTAGAGTAAGCTTGCAGTTTTTGCAAAGCCTCTAAAAGGGGTGTGTTAAGCTCCAACTTCTTAAAACTTCCAAGAACTTGGCATACTACTTCTCTTTGGCTTCCTTCTTACCCTTTTTGAGCTTGTTGGGGAAAGGAGTGGGTGGTTCACAGGTGATGGAATCAGCAATACGTACCTCTCCACCAACTATTTTATCAGCCTGTTTTCGCGGTACTTTATAGCCCATTGCTTGTTCACCACCTCAGCTACTTAATCATCTCCCTCTTGTCGTATTGGATCATTACTTGATGAACCAGTGCCTTCTAGGATCTCCTTACCACTCCTCAAAGTGATAACTTTAGCATATTCTTGAGGATCAGTGATTTTACCCCTGATAAAGTTCTCAACCTGATGCTTAACATTCTTTATGACAATCTCTTGATTTCTTAGAAGTGTGTCAGTCTCCTTGAACTTGTTTATTAATTCTTACATAAAGGCTTTTTAAGTATAGGGACTTCTGGCTCTCCATTATCTGTTGCATCAACATATAAAGGTTGGGTTTCTTCTCTTAGGGATGCCAGAATGATGGTCTCTAGGTTTGAGTGTTGTTCTTCCAAGAGATGCCTGGGTGATTACAAGTTGTTGGAGTTCCGTAAATGTTGAATCTTGGTTGTCCCACATACTTGCCTTTTTCCTCATCAATTGAACATGCTTCATTAGGATGATTACCCCCACAAAAATCACAAGCCACACTAAATAAATGAGGGGATGGTGCTACAACTGCCTCAATGTGCTTCTCCAACTTTTGTTGATCCAATGACAATGCATCCAACACTAGTACAGAAAAGACAAACTGACGGTTTCAAACTACGACGGTTTTAGTGAGAACCGTCGTAGTCTTCAAGGGAAATTAAGCATACTACGACGGTTATTAAAACCGTCGTAGTCTGCTTAATTTTTTTTTAATATGTTGTTTGTTTTTTACGGTTTTCCTATAATTTTTGTACCTGTTTAGAAATTATTACTCAAACAGTCCATACATATATTTCTCAATAATTTAACAATTGACAATAAATAAAATGGTTCATAATTCCAACTTCAAAATAAACCAAAAATTATACTTTAACTTAGAAATTATTCTAAATAACAAACAAGTTTTCTATGGATAAAACAACAATCAAGGGACTTAAATCAGCAAGAAAAAAAAAAAGAAAACAGATCAAAGTAGAAGGAAGCAATATTTGATTGTTGTGGGTACTAATTTCTCAAAACATGTATATTAATTTCTCAAAAAATTACCATTATTTACCATCTCACAATCTCACATCTATCAAAGGCAGGAACCAGAATACGAACACAATAATGAACTGTGATATCCAAATATCCACTCTCACATATTCATAGTGAGACAGGAACAACATCAATCACAAAAACAAAAACTGATGGATAAAACTTGTGCTATTTATTAACTTGTTCTCCCATGTTTCCTTCAACGTAACCATTTTTAAAACCATATTAGTCATATCCATCAAGTAACTATTTTTCTTTTTCTTTTTTTCTTTTTCACTTGTTCTGTGTTGTTTTTACTGTTTTCCATTTCCCTTATTCACTTTATCTATACATTTTATTTGATATAAACTAATTCAAGTCTTTATTATTTGACTTAGCAAAACTAGTTTAGGTCTATAAAACTTATTCTATTATAAATGTAATATTTACCCCATTTTTTATAGACATTGTTCTTCTGGCAGACTCATTATTTTCACAGAATTACCAGAACTCGTTTTGGTTTCTAAAGTTGTATACTGTGTCATTTTCCATGCTCTCAAGCAATTTGAATAATAGTGGTTTTTATTAGATCTTGTAAAATTTTTGTCATTATCTTGTGAATCTCTCACTAACCAATAAAATATATCCTGATTGTCGAAACTAATTTTCCCTTCCATTTCTCCTAATAACAGTGAATCCACAAAAGCAACGAATCCTTCCTCTGCAAGATTTTGATTGTGTTACCAGCCATTTAGATTCATGTCTTTGTCTGAGGTTGGATACTTGGTTCCGCTAAATCAAAATTTTGAGGAAAAAGCTTTGGTTCCCAAGTTAGCTGTCTCAGATGGCACAAATGTTATTGGGCATAACAACATTCCTGCCCCTGACAAATGTTTATTTTTTTATTCGTGATTTTGCTCTACTTTGTTAATAATACTAGGAGGGTACAAACTCAATCGTTGTCAATTCCGGGAATAAGAGAAGGAAGTTGAATCCTAACTTCCCTTGTCTAATATTACTTCTTTTTTGTTTTTTTTTTATTTAATTCAATGAATATATATCATGTAGGGAAAGATAGTTATAGTAACAGGAGGTGACTCTGGAATTAGAAGAGTTGTCTGCAACTTGTTTTCAATGGAAGGTGCAAAGTATAAATAAAAAGCACAAATACACAACAATCCATAACCAGATCTCCACTCCAATTTTCAGGCTTAATGTTGTGTTTTTCTCTCCCAGAATTGCCTTCAATCCCTAGTCTAACAATGCAGCTATCTAAAATCATTTCTCACCTCCCAAAACACACATCCATACACCAAACTCACATAACAATGAAGAGAACAACTATGAAGAAAACTCACGTAGTACTGTATACGTGATAAGAATAAGACAATTCACCGAAAAAGCATTGCCCCTTCAAAAACATGCTTCACCAATCCACAATTAACACAAACTAAAACACGCATAAATCAAAGCAGATCACAGAAAAAAAAAGTCAATTATTATAACCAGACGAATTCTACTCCAAAAAGTACATTTCATATAAATAAAACAAACTCAGGTCCAATTACTACATCCATTCCAATTCATGAACTCTAGAAACCGGGAAAACGAAACCTCAGCCAAGTTAAATACAAATTACGAAAATTTTGTTAGGCAACCCTAAACGAATCAATAAACCCTAAACGAATCAATAAACTAAAATCAATTGGAAAACGCTTGCACCTTTATGAAGCCTATTGACGGATTGTGAGTTTGTACTTTGAGATTGACACCGGAGTTTGGGGATTCACCAAGGATGAAGGAGGAAGAGTTCGCCTCGGAATAGGGGGAGAAGCGGGAGAAGGAGAAGGAGAATGCAGGGGTTTACGCGAAGAAGGAGAAGTGTGCAACAGGGGGTTTATAATACAAACTACAACGGTTTCTATATGAACCGTCTTAGTCTGTATCATAAATATTACAAAAATGTCATCGCGTTACAGACTAAGACG
Organism: Hylodesmum podocarpum; assembly: GCA_026586105.1. Lineage (NCBI taxonomy): Eukaryota > Viridiplantae > Streptophyta > Magnoliopsida > Fabales > Fabaceae > Hylodesmum > Hylodesmum podocarpum. The sequence goes on from JALJEV010000131.1 coordinate 10,024,570, forward strand.
GTTCACATAGAAACCGTCGTAGTCTGTAACATCAATATTACAAAAATGCCACCGCACCACACACTACAACGGTTACCTCTGAATCGTAGTAGTGTGCACGTTTTAACATGTTAATTTTGTACTAGTGTAACTTAGCTAAGATAGTCTTACTAGAGTCTACGACATGTACTCCCTGCTTATGCAATGTTGCACTTAGGTTTGGGTAGAAATTTCGTGATATGTAATCAAAAAGCTCCATACAACCTCCAGTATTTTCATCTTACCCAAGTTACCGCCAACTACAGTATTCACCATTCTTTGCTCCTTCATAGCTAGACCTTTGAAGAACACCTTAACCAGCATATGAATATTTATGCCATGTTTAGAACATTTGGCTTGGAGAGCCTTGAATTTGAGCCATGCTTTTGTGAAGGTTTTATCATCTTCCATTTTGAAGGTATAGGTAGCATATGTCAAATCACCTCTTTGATCTTCATTGATGAACCAATGGAAAAATTGAGTCTTGAGGTTTACCTAATTTGTAAAGGTCCCCGTCGATTGTGAGTGTGTAGCTCAGCCTTTGCTTCCACTTATAGAGTATAAGGGAAGTATCTTAGTCGAGCTTTTTCTTGGTTTTCTCCCCCAATTAGGTGGTCACCCTCAAAGAGGAAGTTCTTTAAGTGTTCATTTGCATCTTCATGTGAAAGCCCATTGAACTGGGTAGTTCGGATGAGGTAGCTAACAATTTGGAATTGTCTATCTTGATCAGCAGCCGGGGGTAAGACAATAAGCGATCCACTCCTCAGATTGTCCTCAAAATATTGATTCAATGTCCTTTGGGGATGCAGAACCATGTTGTTACGATCAATTGGTTTAGAGGTTAAAGTTTGATCTCTGCCTCGAGATCTCGCTTCCTTGGCAGCTTTGGTGAGTGAACGAGTAGTCTTCTGGATTTTAGGATTGAATTCTAATTCAGATGCTCTGTGTTTCCGCAAATTTCTAAGAACAAAGAAAATTTTGGCCAACCAAGTGAAGGTATTAAGAAATTAGAAGGAGAGAAAGAAAAGAAAAGAAGAAGAGGGATTTTGCAGAAACTCTGCAACAATTATGCAATCTACTGAAAAAAAAAGTGTAGTATGCAAGTGTGTAGTTTTATGCAGAAAATTCTTAAGAAAAGAAAGAAAGAACTAGTACTATAATCAGTCACAATCTAATCGGCGTTGTCCCCGACAATGACACCAAAAGCTTGATACTATGTGCGAGAGCGAGAAATACTGTCACACAGTTGTTGCAAGTATACCACAATCATTAAGCAATAAATATGAAATAAAGATCAGAGTTATCATTCCCACGAGGACAAATAGACCAAATTGTGTTCAATATATAATACTAGTGTGAATTGAGTTTGAAGTATGATGTAAGCATCCAAATTGTAAAGCTATGATTAAATTCAAATTAATAGAAATGTTTGCCATTCCGATTTCACCACTACTTATCATAATACCCTTCCCTCAATATTAAGTTTTACTTTATTAGATGAATTAAATTCCTACATTCGTTTGGTCCTTCTTAAGATCGAATATGTCTCCTAAGGCTGACCCGATTAACCAGTCTCTTAAAACTAAACTAAATCAATAAAGATTTAAGTTTTATGAATCCTATGCAATTGTGAGGTTATGGTTTTGCATCACCTTCTATCTTTATCTCTAAGATATAAATAAGTGATGGTTATCTCCCTAATACCACCTGAATTTCTTTTCTCAAAGTTCTTTTAAGTTTATATTCAATTCATTAGTGACCAGTTAACGAAAAACAGTAAGAGCAAGGGAAAGAACTTGCAACTATAAATTGAATAACATCAAGAATTTTATTAAGATAAAGTAGGGCTACACCATTCCCTCAATCGTATGGGGAATTAGTTTAGATAAACAAGTGATTTTTGACAAAAGAATTACAACAAAAAGAGAAGTACATAGAAGATAAGCGTTTGAAGTAAGAGATCGACAATCGATATTCTTCGGTTGGCTTCTATCTTTCTCTTCTTCTCCCAAAACCCTGTCGTCAATTGCTAAAAAAAAATGATTAAGACTTCCTTAGGCTTCCCTCCTATAAGGAATCTCGTGTGAGATGAGGTGACAGAAAACAATAACTTTCCACTAGGAATGGGTATCACGCAAGACATGTGACCTCTTATGTGAGATAGGTGTACAAAGACTCTCTTAGGTTCATCTCGCGCGAAATGAGCTATGTCTCACACGAGAGATGAAGTCTTGATGATTTATTTGATATCTCAAGAGTTTCATTTTGCGCAAGATAATTTACTGTTTCACATAAAATAATTTCAATGCCCCAATTTACTCTAAATATACAACATTTTAACTTTAAAACACTTGAAGAAGACATCTTAAAAATAACAATATCATAATTTACTCAAAATGAGTTAATTTCTATTTAATTTGTTTTAATATGAACGAAACTAATAAAAATATATACATAAATAACTCTCATAGTTATCACGTTCTTAACAAAAATTCACGACACATCCAAAAATAAACTTAAAATAACATAATGACTTCCGACGGTACGAATCAACATAAATCTGATTTTCAAGATGAACGGCATAATCAGTCATGCACAACAAATAAATAATGTAATAAAATGAATAATAATAATTATCTTGAAAATCACATTTTTGTTTATATATTTTTTCTGGGTCTTAGACTTCTAGGTCTTTATTCTATTATCTTCTAGGTAATTAAGTTGTACAGGGGAGCTTTAATCATTGATATATGTTTGGTCATTATAATCTCTTTCTAATCATTAATATCTTTCTTTTACAGTAAATAATTATTTGCATATCTCCGCGGACTTGGATCCTAATACTTGGCTTGATCATTTCCGGTATATCATCAATGGAAATTGGTTTAATTATAGTTTTCTATGTTAATCAATTCCGTTGTAAAATTAAAAGTGATTTTTTTAAAAAATGTTATTAAGCCCTTTGTGATTTCCAGAACAGGTATAATTCAAATCCAGATATCAAATAAAAATAAAAACTGATCCTAAAGGGAAAGTCTTGCCCAGAAAGTGAAGATTCATGGCTTCAAAGCTTCACTACTATCAATAACTTAGGAGTTTTAGGCACTTAGTGATGTAGCACTTTCCTGCAGCATCTCTTTCCTTTAAGTCTCTTTTACCTTCAACAATTGGCCTGTACGGCATCAAGAATTGGTCCTGCCACAACACGCATCATTCCATTCTTTTGGAACCATGCACTTTGGAAAGGAAATTTACTACTTTGGAAATAGAAATAACCCACAAATAATATACAACTTTTGTTTTCTAAGAACAGAAAGAAGAGCTTATTTTTCATCACTGTATGTACTTCTGTTACGACAATTTAGGAAATTTATAATGCTAAACTGCATAACTTGGGATCAATTTTGTTTATTTCTAGACAAATCATTTTTATTTGTCAACAAATTAAAAATCATGCTAGCGATAATTTTTAATGTAGCTATTGTAATAATCATCAAAATTACTATATATGACAATTTTTCTTATTACTAGTGTTGTACATATTCTTTACACAATTTGTACTTACTATTTACTCTTATAATATTGATGAAGGATTATTCAATATAATCAGATTGAAGTTAATCTAATTTTAGTTTGAGTTTACCATCGAAGCTCATTCAATATTTAGAAAAGTAAGGAATTGAACTAATTATTTATTGTCATCATGTAAATATATGAATTTCCTCTAAAAGACGTTTTACTAATGAAAATATTATATCTATTTGCAAAACTAAGTGTTATTCCCTATCCATATCTGATAAGAGATTTTGATTTACCCCAACAATTTACTCTGCACACACAGACAGGAATAAGAGTAACAACGTTACACAACGTGACACTTATTTTTGTCACGTGACTTTGACACATTCATAATCTGTCTAGTTGGTCCAATAGTACCATAATTGTGAACATTAGGCCAGGACTAATTAATTCCTTAAAATTTCCAACTCCATCAGAATATTTCAACTTGGAATGATCGAATTTTTTCCCAGTTGGTAACTTGCAATGCATCTAAAAGTGTTCTAGAAGGACATGTATGCTATGTGAAACATCAACATTTCAATTTGCTCAATATTATGGATACTCTTCAATATTTTAATTTTTTTAAAAAAACTTCATCAATATTTATCTGTAAAATATACAAACCTTTAAAAGATTATGAAAATTCAATACCTAGAACTATATATGAAACAGAAGCAGAATTAATATAGAAACATGAAAATATTATCTCTTGATAAATGATTTTAAGAAAAGAACCAGACTAATATTATTTCTACTATGATAACAAAGAGTTAATAACATTTGATAATTATGTTTTAATTTTGAATTTGGATAATCATAATTATATATTTATTATATTGTAAATTCTTATACATATTCATATCAATATCTCATACGTATCATGTCTTATATACTTTTAAAATAACCGTATCGACATATCATATACTTATGGTATTCGTGCATCATAATCTACTTGGATTATTTAAAATGATTACATATCGAAAATTTAGAACCAAAATTAGTAATTAAACTGGAACAAAGGCTATGTAAATGGTATAAACCTTGTACTAAACCTTTAAAGCTAATAAAAATATTGTACACAATTTTGAGTCACTGTCCGAAGCGAAGAAGATAAATTCTCTTACGCGTAAGAAATATTCGTTAAATAGGCACTAATAAGAGAGGGAAGAATGTTACATAAAGTGATGGGATAGCAAAGCAGTGAGTGACACCTCACACCCACTTTCACCACCAAAAATGGTCAATTTCTACATCTATACATGCTTTTAAATCCTTTGACAGACATCCACTAGTTTAACCCAAGTTTGTAACAATCATTTCACGCATAAAAGTGAAAAAGAATATATCCAATGCTTTAAAGAAACGTCTTTTGGTTCTTGCACGTGAGAATCTCTAGCAAAATGCTAAGGCAACTAGTCTTTAAAAAAGCATGCTACTTAGTCACTTTTTCGAACATTTTGATAATGGAAAACTCAGAGGTAGTGGTGGCTTTTTTTCTGGGTTTTCTTCTCTTTATTGAACATTGTATGTACGAGGAACAAACACTGCAGGTGCTGCTTTGTTTCCATTCCCCCTTTATTTCCAACTAATTAAAATAATAGGTTAGAATATTTTTACATTAATATTTAGATTTAAGTCATTTTCCACGGTACTAAAATCTATTTAGTAGTGATCAAATGTAATACCAACATTTGTTAGTATAAATAGAAGTGATTTATAACTTTTAATTAAATGATTTAAGAATTAACTCTTAATTAATTTAAATATGGAATAATAACATTTATATTATGTTTCTAGGAAAAAAAAAGATTCTTAGATTAGATCCGGCAGAGAAGATCAATATATCACGAGGGAATGAATCAATGGTATAATCTCATTAAAAAAATAAGTAAAAAATGTAAAAGAATACTATATTTATAATATTAGTTATTTTATGTAAGTAACAAATCAACAACTTAACGTTGTTTAAGTAATTATCATTATAATTTCTTTCTCTTGCCAACATCTTTCTTCTAGAACAAATAACCACGTTTTCCCTATTTTTTTTTCATTTTTTTCTTTTTTTCATTCTTCATATTTTCTTTTATCTTTTTTCTCTTCATTAATCACATTTTCTTTTATTTTTCTTTCATGCCACAGACAGGGTAAAGTGTAAAAAATAGTCTAACATCCATGATTCATACATTTATTAATTTGAGTGGCCTATCTAACCAGGCTAAATTGATCAACATTTTTACCAAAATTTATAAATTTTTTACAAGATATTATTATTATTATTATTATTATTATTATTATTATTATTATTATTATTATTATTATTATGGATTTCGTCTACAACTATTCTTTTTCTTTAAAACTAATCTTTGATTTAAGTGTTTTGTGTTTTCATTTTTAATGAAAATAAAATGAAAAATATTTAGTGACCAATTACAGTATAAGTCAATCAACAAACTAATTCATTATATATATATATATTTTTTTTTCTTCCACTTTACATTTCGTGGAATAGTTGACTGACTGACTTGTATTATAGTTGATTATCAATTTTTTTCATAAAGAGAAAATAGAGGTGAAAACATATTTGTTGAATTTTTTAAAAAATTTTCGTGAAAATATTTTAAGAATCGGGTAAAATTATGGAAAGAATGTGACTTTATTTTCACCGTTTTCCGAAAATAATAAAAAAAAAACAATTGGGTGAACCAAACAACTATCAAACTAGACCTATTTTTTCTCCTACTGACCGTACAAGGGATCGATTTATTTAGTTTTATTGAAAGGTTAGCCAAATCCAAAAAAGGGAAGAAAACCTCTCCCATATTCTTTTATACCATTAATGAACTCATATATGATCTCCTTCGTAAAACTATTCGCGTTTTAGAGCAATAAAAGGAAGAAAAGACAACCTACGAAAATTGTGCCGTGAAAATAAAAACGGCTTCAGTATTTGTTTCCTTGACATACAACCAAAATTGAGTTTAATAGATTGGTGTACATCATTTTTTTTAATTTTTTTTATTATAATATTAGTATACTATCAGATATAATAATTTTATTTTATTAAAAATCTTGAACGTAGAGAATGTAAATATTTTTTAACATAGTCTACTTCCTACTAAAAGCCAAAACATATTTTGAGTAACATGATCAAATATAGCCTGGTTGTTTAGTTATCGTCAAATTATAAAATATCGAGACTCTGTTGAACTTTTGGTTCCTTTGTTCACAAAGTAAAAATAACGTGTATTACAAGAACAAATATAAAAAGGTGCAGTAAAAATAACTAATCCACTACCGAAGTTTACTTCATAATGGGTAGTACACTATAAGGTGACATACCAGTGCCATGACGAGTTGAGAATGAAAGTTTTATTTTATTTTATTTTTTTTGCTTTCTGTATAGTCTTTGCACACCACTTTTTTTATGTACATGTTGTATGTTAAACTCACATTATGTGTTATAAATATTATTTTTTTCATCAGTAATGAAGCTAGCTTTCAATTTATACTTTATACTTGTATTGGGAAAATGAATTTGATCTAATTTTTATATATTCATTAAAGTGAAGGATTCTAATGCATTTTAAAATGCTGGAATTTAATATTTGCAATTGATTCATGAGAAGTGTACATTTGTCATTAAAAAAGTGATGTATTTTAATGGTTTTAAAAAACTCACATCCCACCATAAAAAGGGATTAGTGAAATGTTGAAACATTCATTTTAAAACCAAGTCCAAGAGAGGAGAACCGGTATATGTGTGATTACTTGTATAGTCTGTCGTTTGTGACAAAATATTTATTATTTCATATAATTCTTGAGTGAGGTACTTCAATTTACATGGCAATAGATGGATGGATAAGTGATAAAAATTTGTAATTTTGTTTGAGATACTAAACATGAAGTGTTTCACCATGGAACACATCTAAATCAATGGGCACGAGGTTATTCTAGCATAATTACTGATCTAAAGTTCGAATTCTAGATACGTAGGTTATTCTAGCATAATTGGTAATCTAAGGTTCGAATTCTAATTATGTAGTTATATTAAATAGTCGAAGGAAAAACTTTATTGCTCAAAGTGATCTTTATCAAACTCGAAAAAGATTGTTTGCAAAGAAGAATATTTGTGAAATGATTTTATTAAACTTGAACATGATTGTTTTTAAGAGATATCTTTGAAGGAAAAATTTTATTGTTTAAAGTGATCTTTATTAAACTCGAACAAGATTGTTTCGAAGAATATTTGAAAATCATCTTATTAAACTCGAACATAATTGCTTTTAAGTGAGATATCCTTGATTTTTTTAAAAAAAAATCTATAATATTTCCGTGTTATTATTTTAATCAATTTCTCTATGTTTATCTTACCATATTAGAGTATAATTAATGTCAGTTAATATATTTAAATGCATTTATGACTTAGGAGTTAATTAGATTTAAAATGTAAATGTTATAATTAATTCGCTGGAGTTTTTGTTTTTGACCAGATTCAGTAATTCGAGCTAATTATGGTTATAAAACTCTGTTTAAGTTGCACTTGGTGTTATTTAAAGAAGACTTAAAGAGCTATGAAGACACCAAATGCTAGTTAGGACTACATCTTGGGCAAATTTAAGCTTGAAGTTAACGTTTGGTTGCTGTTAAGATTTTCTAACGAATTACTTAATTATTTAGGCTCATTTACTTGCACAAAAATTGTATCGTTTAATTATGTAGCATTTGGGATTTGAAGGGTGAACTTCAGCTCATTAAAAGGTCATATGACTAGCACAACACCCTATAAATAGGTCAAAACACAAATCAACCAACACTTTACACTTGCAATCAGATTTTCGTTTTTGTACATTTTCTTCTTATTCTGGCTCTATCATGGTTTGACAATTCAGTTTCATTTTCTTCTTCTTCCTTTCCGTTTTAAGTTTCAATTATGCAATTTCGATTAATGCATTGTTCAATTATGATTATGAGTAGCTTATTCCACTAATCAATTTGATCTCAATAGGTTCCTTAATTTCCTTATGTTCCCCATTTTTAATTGTTTAGAACATTTCGTTTTAGTTGCTGGAATTTCAATTTTAATTAATTGATTGATGTTTTGGATTGATTTTCTAGTTGTTCTGGCGTAGTTGATAAATCACGGAAGTAGAGAACTAATTAAGTGATTCGAAACCGAGTTGTGTGCTCTCATGCGATTGTGCGAGTTTAAAGGTCACTAAGTGTTTGATGAAAATACTTCGAGATTTCGGAGCGCTAGTTCAATGTTGAAACACATGGATTCCGATTTTAATACATTACATAAATGATTGCTTTCATTTTATTAAACCAGTGAGGGAAATTAATAATCGATAGAGATCGGATTAGGGCTTATTTAATTAATTTTTTCTGCATTTTATTTAATTTTACAATTCTACTTCCTCATTGTTATTATTGTTTTAATTAATTGTTGTTACATTATTTAATTTTTCCTACGAACAAAATTCTTAAATTATATTTTATAACATAAATTGACGAGTATTAATAGAGTAACATTCGAGAATCGATCAGGTCCATCACTACTACTATAAAGTAATAACTAATTTTTGATATTGCGTTTATCATTAAAATAAGGGTGAAATCACGTAAATAAAAATGTATGTTCTCTCTATGGTGTACTACCGTGCGTATATTCTTATTTTCAGTTATTATTGTTGACTCTAATATTTTTCTCTGGTGTTAGAGCATTACTGCTTTTAAAGTGCACACACTTTATCAACTTAATCAAAGTAAAAAATAAAAAGGAAAGAAATGCACAAGAGTTGTACTAGAAGAAGAGAAAACTTTCTACTGGGTTTTACCAAACTTGCCATGCTATCTCCAAAACGTAGCTTTCTTCTTTAGAAAAGGTTCCTAGGTGGATTTATTTAAAGTGGCCAATAATCACAAGTTGTTTGATTATAGTGGTGTAATATAACTGCCCGTACAACGTGTCGATTCATATTTAGTTTTCAATTTATCTTCAGGTTAAAAGGAGATAAATGATGTGTTCAAAATTTTTATGCCACCGTTGATGAATTCTAGTGTAATGAAAATGATATATCCTTTGTCTCCTTTACATACAGCCAAAATTGAATTAAATATATTAGTGGACATCTTTTGAGTAACATGTAATATATATACCAGGTTGTTAATTATTTAATGCCAAATGTAGAAATATCCTGAGATTCCATCGAACTTTTAGTTCCTTACGTATGTTTGTTGGGAAAATTACGCAGAATTTTCTTGTACCGTCATATTTACGGAAGTGAAAAATAACTCGAATTTTGCTCACACACAAATTGATAACGGAGTTCGGCTAATAATGCCTACGTCTCCGGACTGTTGCAGATCTTTTACTGGAAAAGGAAATATACTTGGTGTTTACAGAATACTCAAAATCTGACAACACCACTTACAACCCAGAACTCAATTACACCCGTAAGAACTAAACTGTTCTTACCCCCTTTTATTTCCCCTCTCTCTTTAAACTTATTTTCTCTCTCTCTGTTGGGTTCCTCTACACTGCTGGTTGTTTTTTTTTTTTCTCTCAATGGTGTACCTTGCAGTGTCCAAGCCTTCTCCTTTTATAGGAGAAGGAAATCTTTAAAAAATTGTTTAAAAAACAATTACACACCGAAAGCAAACCCCTTTTCAATTAATAAAAAAAAAACCCACCGAAAGTCTATTACTTTCATTTGCTTTTCCACCGAAAGCCACCAACATGCTGGGCCCAACAATCTCCCACTTGAAGACTGATTTCAATCTGTCTTCACACCTTGATCAATGCAACAGTCTTCTTTGATCTGTTATTTTAGCAGGCCAACTGAAGTTGAACACAACTTCAGTTTATCAATGGTCACCACCTTTGTCAACATGTCTGCTGGATTCTCACTTCCTTTGATCTTCTTCAACGTTAACACTTTATCTTCAAGTTGAGACCTGATAAAGTGATAACGGATATCAATATGCTTAGTTCTGGAGTGGAATGCTGAATTCTTTGCCAGATGTATCGCACTCTGACTATCACAATGCAAGACACTCCTTTCCTGGATGAATCCCAGCTCTGTCAACAAACCTTGAAGCCATATCATCTCTTTACTGGCTTCTGTTATTGCTACATACTCAGCTTCTGTAGTAGATAGAGCCACAATCTTCTGTACTTGCGACATCCAACTGACAGCTGTTGTTCCAACAGTAACTATGTAGCCGGTGGTACTTCTTCGGTGATCGACTTCACCTCCGAAGTCTGCATCTACGTAACCTTGTACCTTTATATCTCCTTTGCCAAAGTACAAACACTTCTTTGTGGTTCCTCGTAGATACCTCAAAATCCATTTGACTGCTTCCCAATGAGCTTTCCCTGGATTTTCCATAAACCTGCTTACTACTCCCACTGCATGGCCAATGTCTGGCCTCGTACAAACCATTGCGTACATCAAACTTCCAATGGCTGAAGCATATGGGATTTTAGCCATGAGACTTCTTTCTTCCTCTCGTCCGAGGACACCGGTCCTTGGTCCTTGGATAGGCGAAAATGACTTGCCAAAGGTGTGCTGACTGGTTTGGCGTCGCCCATGTTGAATCTTTGCAAAACACGGTTAATGTACTCTTCCTGAGATAACTGCAAAATTCCTTTTTGCCTATCTCTCGTGATTTGCATCCCAAGGATCTTCTTGGCAGGACCTAAATCCTTCATGTCAAATTCTTTTGACAACTGCATCTTCAAGCTTCTGATTTCTTCAATATCTGAACCAGCTACTAACATATCATCAACATAAAGTAGCAAGATGATATAACTGGATTTATATCTCTTGAAGAAGCAACAGTGGTCAGCGTTGCACTTCTGGAAGCCTTCCCTGTGCATGAAGCTATCAAACTTCTTATACCACTGTCTTGGAGCTTGTTTCAGGCCGTACAAGCTCTTTTTCAGTCTGCATACCTTATTCTCCTTTCCTTTCACTGAGAAGCCTTCAGGTTGATGCATGTATATTTCCTCATCTAAGTCTCCATGAAGAAACGCCGTCTTCACATCTAGCTGCTCAAGGTAGAGATCTTCACTAGCAGCAATACTTAGTACGGTTCTGATAGTATTGAGCTTCACAACTGGAGAAAAGATTTCTGTGTAGTCAACTCCTTCCTTTTGCTGGAACCCTTTGACCACTAGTCGGGCTTTGTACCTCTTGGAGCCATCATGCTCCTCTTTCACCCGATATATCCATCTGTTGTGAAGTGCCTTCTTACCCATGGGTAAATCAGCTAGTTCCCATGTTTGATTTGACTTTAAAGACTTCATTTCGTCCTTCATAGCAAGCTCCCACTTGATGGCATCTGTGGTTTGACTTGCTTCTTCAAAGTCTTCAGGCTCTCCTCCATCAGTCATCAACATGTAGTCCATATATCTTCTGTTTGGCACATGTGGACGAGAAGACCTTCTCAAAACAGGAGTTGGAGTAGGGAGCTCTGGAGTATTAGATTGCTGCTCACTACTCTGCTCAGTCAGTCCTTCTGGATGAGGAGTTTCAATGGTAGGACTATCTGGGACTTCATCCACCTCTGCAAACACTGGCCCAGTCTGTTCTGATTCACTGCTCTCAGTGTTATGTCTATCCTTGTACATCACTCTTTCATTGAAGATCACATCTCTACTGCGGATCATCTTCTTGTTTTCATCATCCCAAATGCGGTAGCCAAACTCATCTTCACCATAGCCGATGAGAGTGCACTTCTTTGACTTGGGATCAAGTTTATTTCTGCCTTGATCACTTACGTGCACATATGCTACACAACCGAAAACTCTAAGATGTGAGAGTTTTACCTCTTTTCCGCTCCATACCTCTTCTGGTATTTTGTGCTCCAATGGTACCGATGGACCTCGGTTGATCAAGTAGGTCTTGTGTTGACGTTTCGCCTTAACCGCTTTGGTAAGCCCGACCGCACACGTAAGCTTCCGCTCTTTCGATCAACGTTCGATTCATCCGCTCGCCTACACCGTTATGTTGAGGCGTACTGCACCTTGTCCTTTCCATTCGATCCCGTGCTCGTAGCAGAACTTCTTGAATCGGTGTCTTCATATTCACCACCATTGTCGCTTCGAGCTTTTTAATCTTCAATCCTGTCTCATTTTCTACCATTGCTTTCCACATTTTGAAAACTTCAAATACTTCAGACTTGTGCTTAAGGAAGTATACCCACACCTTTCTGGAATGATCATCAATAAAAGTCACGAAGTAGTGTTTTCCACCAATGGATGAGATCGTAGTTGGACCCCATACATCGAGTGAACAAGCTCGAGTTTCTTCTTCTTTGGGGTTCTTGCACTTGTCCAAAGCCGACTCGCTTCTCGCTTTCCAAGTATCGATCTTCACACATGTCAATTTCCCGATCGAAGACTGGTAATTTTCCCTTCGAGTGCATGATCTTCATTCCCTTCTCACTCATATGGCCAAGTCTCTGGTGCCATATATTGGGATTTTCATTTGTTGCAGCAACTGTGATTGAGCAACGTGTTCCTGCTGTCGTGTATAGAGTGCCATCTTTCTTGCCTCGAGCAACTGTCATTGCACCCTTTGATATCTTCCAATCATTACCATGGAAGATTGTAGTGTAGCCTTCACTGGCCAACTGGCCTACTGAGATTAAATTCTTTTTCAGGTCGGGAATATGTCTAACATTTTTCAATTCCCATGCGGACTGTTCAATTTAATCTTCACTACACCTTTACCCACGATCTCACAAGTTTGATCATTGCCAAGATAAACTTTACCTTGTTCTCCGGGGACATAAGCGTCGAAGAATCCTTTCGTGATGTGGCATGGAAGGATGCTCGAGTCTAACACCAAGAAGACTTCTTTGCTCTCCAAAGAACATATCAATGCATCATCTCTTCCTGATGTGGAAGCAACATTTGCTTCGTCCTTCACTTCTTGATTCTTCGATGCGCCTTTGCACTGATTCTTGTAGTGCCCGGTCTTCCCACATTTCCAACACTCGATAGTCTTCGAGTGAGAATTATTTGGATTTCTCGATTTGGACCTCCTACCCTTTGATCTGCCTCGGTAGTTTGATCTGCCACGTCCGTCTTCTCTAGTTGAGTTTCTTCCTCTTGACTCTGTATGCAATACTGAAGAGGTTGAAGACTCACCCGAATCTCTCCTTCGGATCTCTTCATCGAGAACTAGATCACGGATGTTATCGAATTTTAACTTATCGCTTCCTATTGAGCTACTCACGGCGTGTGACAGATGAGCGCTCCAGCTTTCTGGTAAGGAAGACAAAAGTATCAAGGCTCGTACCTCATCATCAAATTCGATTTCAACTGAACTCAACTGGGTTGTGACTAAGTTAAGTTCATTGATATGTTGTGCTACCGATGCGCCTTCCGCCATCCGCAAGTTAAACAACCGCCTCATCAAATGAACTTTGTTTGAGGCCGACGGCTTTTCATACATCCTGGAGAGAGCTGCCATCAGACCCGCCGTGGTCTTTTCTTTCGCAATGTTAAAGGCAACATTACGGGATAATGTTAACCGGATAACGCCAAGGGCTTGCCTATCGAGAAGTTTCCATTCGTCATCACTCATGCCTTCTGGCTTCGTTTCTGAGAGAGGTTGATACAGCTTTTTCTGATACAAATAGTCTTCTATCTGCATCTTCCAAAAGCCAAAGTCCGCACCATCGAACTTTTCAATTTTCACCTTTCCTTCATCTGCAGCCATCACTCCCACTTAAATCTGACACTTCCTCAGGATCGTTTCTGACAATTTTTGTAAACCACTGGGTTGAGAACACGTTTACGAACAAATTTGTAACGCTGACAAATTTTTCGCGTTTTTACTATTCACGTGAATAGTATATTACTATTCATATGAACAGTACCTCACAAAAAATTGCAGAGCCTCCAACTTGGAGCTCTGATACCAGTTGTTGGGAAAATTACGCAGAATTTTCTTGTACCGTCATATTTACGGAAGTGAAAAATAACTCGAATTTTGCTCACACACAAATTGATAACGGAGTTCGGCTAATAATGCCTACGTCTCCGGACTGTTGCAGATCTTTTACTGGAAAAGGAAATATACTTGGTGTTTACAGAATACTCAAAATCTGACAACACCACTTACAACCCAGAACTCAATTACACCCGTAAGAACTAAACTGTTCTTACCCCCTTTTATTTCCCCTCTCTCTTTAAACTTATTTTCTCTCTCTCTGTTGGGTTCCTCTACACTGCTGGTTGTTTTTTTTTTTTTCTCTCAATGGTGTACCTTGCAGTGTCCAAGCCTTCTCCTTTTATAGGAGAAGGAAATCTTTAAAAAATTGTTTAAAAAACAATTACACACCGAAAGCAAACCCCTTTTCAATTAATAAAAAAAAAAACCCACCGAAAGTCTATTACTTTCATTTGCTTTTCCACCGAAAGCCACCAACATGCTGGGCCCAACAATGTTCACAAATAAAAAATAAATAATGCTTATACCAGGACAAATTAAAATCAAAGTGAGAATTTAAATATATGACTCCGTCACCGATTGTTAGGATTGGTTAAGTGATATAAGTCTATCAATCAATGTGTAGATTAATTAGTATAAAATTGTTCTAGTTAAACTTGTGTTTTAAGTTTGATTTTTGAACATATTATCTTATCTGAATTAAATAGATTTGTTTCTGATAAAAGGTACACAAGTTATGTATGGTGTTTTAGGATTTATTTTAGTTAACGTTATTATTATTATTTTTTTTTAAAAAAAAAACTAATTCAACCACTGAAGTTACTTCATAGTGGGTGGACATTTATTATTAGAAGATGATAATATCATAACATCAACAAGTTGAAAAAGGAAGGAAACTTTTTTAATCTTGTCATATCAAATTTCTATTTACAATTTGTAAGTAAAATATAAGTAAGTGATGATATAATGGTATGTGTTATAAATATTGTTATCTCTTCACTAAACTATAGTTTTTAATTAATACTTTATTCACACATAATAACAGTTTATTGGCATGAACACTGCAAGTGGCAAACACTTAAAAGTCAAAAAGGCACACGAGTAGAAGGGCAAAACTTTCTACGCGGGATCACCAAACTTTCCATGTTATCTCCAAAAGAAGCTTTCTTCTTTAAAAAAGGTTCCTTGGTGGGATTTATTTAAAGTGACCAATCAAAAATTTGATTGTATAGTACTGTTGTCTTAGTTCATCAATTTTCAGTAACAGTCAGACAACCCAATAAAATTTAGGACAACACTTAGATTTAATATCTTAAATAATTTTATATCATTTTCTTATCAAAATTACAGAATAAAAATCAACATTAGATGCTAATTGTAGATTAAAAATTAACTAGCTCCTCTTGATAACATTTTTTTTTTCATCTTCAATACTCAAATATGGCTTTAATTATTTAAAAGAATCTGAGTCCAGTTTCTCTCAAATCATTTATATCAATGAAACTGTTAAGTTACTAAAGTTAATTGTAGTTTAATTAAAGAACAATTACAATACTAAAGCTGATTATTTGCATAGCTGCTTATGTATTGCATCAGTTTTTTTTTTTTTTCTTTCATTCTAATGAAAAACTTTCATTGTCAAGGATTAATAACATCTTCAAATTTCAAGTCAAGAAAACAGTTCAGAAAAGTACAAAGAAACGAAATGGAAAATCAAAACAGATTATTTCTAAAAATGATGAATCAGCTGCCTAGGAAGTACTTAATTAATTTGTAGTCTAACCCTCAACAAGAAAAAGTCAAGGGTCCTAATTGTTTCTGATACTTATATGAAAAAAATATTTATGGTTTGAATTGTAAAAGAAGTAGCACTTTAGATTTCGTAATTCAGTATGATCGATGAAATGGACATGGTTTGATGAACTTTATATATATAGTTCAAGAACATTGTGTACATTTTCTTTAACACTAGCCACTTGAACAAATTGTGAATACTTAATAGTCTCTGAGGTTTCTCACAGTATAAATGATTAAACTATTACAATATCTGTTGACAATAGCTAATTCCTATGCATGTCATGGTATAATGGCTAACCAGAACGTCCAACACAAAAGAGTCACTTTATCTTGTAAATATAAGTCACTTTGTGAAATATAATTATCTCGTAAATATAAGTCACTTTATCTTGTACCTAAATTCCTCTCTACCAAACGAAAATCATGAAGGCCCACTTCAACTTTTTTTTTTCCTAATTCATGTACATGGTTCTAAATCTACATAGTGTATGATTGGCTATGGTCCTCTAATAGGCTATTCGATGAGTTTCTTTTGGGTAAAGACATTAGTTTCTGAAAATTAGACTCGCTTGCGATACCAGCACGTTCAGTGTAGAGACGATACATGAATGACTTTTAACACTATTGGTGCTTATGACTTTAGTAATATAATGAATTTGAAAAATATGTGAAATAAATTTATTTATTGTTAATTTAGTAAAACCCAATAATTGTTTGAAATATGTGTTAATAATTTGTGTATTATTAGTTTAGTAATTGATTTTTTTTAAATAATTGGTTAAGTAAATTTATTTATTATTAGTTTAGTAAGGTAATGAATTGGAAATTATTTTTAAATTAATTTATTTATTGTATGATTTAGTAAAACCTAATAATTGTTTTAAATATTGTTTATTTAATTTACTTATTGTTAGTTTAGTGAATGATTATTTTTAAATAATTAGTTTAGTAATGTATTGAATTGAAAAAACTTGTTAAGTAAGTTTATTTTTTGTTATGTTAGTTTTTTTTTTTTGGTTATGATAATTTAGTAAATTTGTTGGTATTTCAATTTGTTATTTGATACGATTTAATAATTTATGAATTTATATTTCGAGTTTGTTTTGGTATGGCTTTGTCATTTTCGTTGAGCATTGTTAAAATCAATTTAGGATTTGTTGAGGATATGTCTTGTAGATGCAAGAATATATCGAAGCAATTGTAAAACATTTGTGAGATATAGAAATTGAATATTAGATAGATTGTTCTGATGTATATGAGACATAATATATCATATCTGTGACAAACTTTCATCCAAAGCGTATATCAGAATCATTTAAACTAAGGTTCCGATATAATTTTAAACGCAAGACTAGCTCAACTATAAACAAAATAAAACTCAAATTATGACGTTGCTTCCACAGCAGAAACAAATGCCCCACGAAAAATCAAACACAAATTACCTCAAAAAAGAAAAATTGAAAATAGAAAAATTTAAAGAAGTGGAAATAATGCAATTGATGATTTTCCTTCTAAGTGTAGAAGAGCACGCAAATGAATACAGTGGGAAATAAAAAAGGAAAGACGGGAATTTGGGCCCGGTATTTGTAAAGTGTGCTCAGTCAAGGGTGTCACTCATCTCACCATTGTTTACTCATTTCATCCTAGGGTGGAGAACATTTCAGATTTCTAACCTTAGGTCCATCACACTTTCATTAAATTGGTCAACATTTATATTGTACTCACATTTAGTCAACATAAATGAAAATTGAGAAATATTTCTCTTTAAAGGAGTAGAGCTCTCCTAGGGTTTTATTCTTGAAACTTTGAATCTTATCATGAATCCTTGCATCCAAGTGGCAATTAGCTTATTTAATTTCTAATTCATGGCGCTTCCACTATTTTTGTCTTCTCCATTTTATTTTTTCTTCTCCCTTTGATTTAGTTCCATTAATTAGCACCTTGAACATGAGCTTCTTGCTTAATTTATGTGAGATCAGGAGTGTTTAAGAGTGATTGAAGGTTGGTGAATGAAGATTGGGACAACAACTTGCTTATCCATGAAGATCCCTTCCAATTTCCTCATGGGTTTGCATCAAATTTGGTATCTAGAGCTTGTTCTTCACCTTCTTGTTCATCACTTGTGGTATTGAGTCTTGTGCCTATTTTTTTTTTCATTTCTGTTTTTGCTTCATTGGAATGTTATTTGAGTCTTGATTGAATATCCTTTGGCTGTCCAATTCAATTCTATATGTTACACATCAATTGGATATGTCACATATGGTCTATTTCAATGCTAGATATATGCTAGTTTATACCCCCCATGTGTTTGATAAAATTTCTCAATGTGTAATATGTGTCCCCTTTGTTGGAAATTGACTTCTCTGCATTATACTTGGCTTAAATAGTGCTTATATGTGTCATTATTACATGCATTACTCATTATATGTTCAAGTTACCACTACCATGCATTATCTTGCTTGTTAGCAAAGTTTGACTTGACTTGCTTGAATTTTGAGCCATTATTTGGACTATCCAGCAAAGTTTAGACAAGAGAAAAATATAGAAAAGAAAAAGAAAAGAAAATATCTATACAAAAATATACAAAATAAAGAAGCAAAAGAAAATACAAGAAAAATGAGTTTGAAGAAAATTGAGTGCCAAATTTAGTAGTTTTTCTTGAGTGAAAATTTTTAAAAATTTATGTGCAATACCTTGGCTGTTTGGGCTCTTAAAACACCCACCAAATTACTGTTCAAGTTCAATTTGGATTTTATTACCATTAGGCTCAAGCATCATCATCATAAATTGGTTCAATTTTGCTAATAACTTGATATTTGAACTTGTGGTGTGCTTTGCATGTGCCTATATATATATATATATATATATATATATATATATATATATATATATATATATATAAGCCCTATTTTTCCCTATTTTTTTTACCTTTGTTTTGTGGCTTCCCTTCAACTATTTTTATCTTATTTTTTGCCTTAAATTCATCATAAAAAACACCCACAAATTCGTGACAAGTTGGACAAATTTCCTTGCAAATTTTAGCTTTAGTGACAGTTTTCTGGATTTTTGTGACAGTTTCGGTTTGCACAAGTTGGGAAATTAGTGACGGTTTTTCTGAAAATTTTCTGGCATTGATACTTGCTTTGTGTCCAATTTTTTAGTTCTTTGTCTTGAAATTTTTTCCAGTTTTTAAATTATGTTTTCCTTCGTTTTAGCTACTGTAGTTAGAATAGCCATTGTCTAATATTAATTCTCTTTTCTAGTAGCTAATTTTTCTTCATTGAGTGTCCTTTTATTGCTTATCTTCTTTGACTTCCTAATAATTTTGTTTAGAGTTTTTGTCTTCTTGGATTTCCCTAAGCACTTTGGCTGGATTGTTCCTCTTTCACTTGGAAAAATAGAACTTGGTAATTGATAGAGGTTTCTTAAGAAATCTCTAAAAGAGTTGAGAGGAAAAAAACTAGAGAGTATATCATAGAAAAAGTCTCTAAAGAGTGTAAACAAGAGTGTTGAGAGTATATACTTAGTTGAGTGGAAATGTTCTTTTCTCTTATATTATTATTGCTTCTAACATCTTCCTTTCAGAAATGGATATCTCCCCAAGTGTTGGTAATGACTTGTTTCCTAGAACCCAAAAGATAATGGATGTTATAATGGAAAAGTTTGCACACTTACAACACAACCTCAAGCATGAACTTAAAGAGAGTGTGAATGAGGTTAGAGAGGAGAGTCATAGGAGAATGAGGGATGTTGGTCCCTATGCAGAATCTAAAGGGGGGGGGGGTGAAAAGATTCTAGTTCTCTCTGTCCTATTTTTTGGCTATTACAATTTTCTTCCTATTTACTATTGATCTTGTAATTATTAACTTTTCAATTTAAGAATCAATATTAGTTCAGAGTTATCACAGCGGAATGATAAAGGAAGAATAAAATCTTTTTCTTTTACAAACTCTTTAGAATCAAGACATACACAAAATTGCATTCAGAATATGATTCGTCAAAATAAAAGAGTTTAAGGTAAAAAGAGATTTGCACAGTGAATTATACTGGTTCGGCTTTCGGCCTACCTCTAGTCCCAATATAACAACTGTTGTTATTGGTATTCCACTATCAACAATTTTGATCACTTGTGTCAATTACAATCACACTGCACATACACAAAACGAAATCAAAATAAACCAATACATCTAGTTCTTTTCCAAGAACCTTTCTACCTAACTATTGAAACCTTCAAGAATTAGCCTTGAGACTCATTTCTCAAGTTCCCAAAAACTCTTTTTTCCAGAGAATGCCTTTCTCAAAGAGTTTACACAATTCTAAATCAAAAACGAAAATTAAAGATCAGAAAAAGTACACCTATTGTACAAGAACTGATTAACATGTAGACCAATGTAGATGCTTCAATCCATCACAAACAATTCATCTCTTGAGAAAGCTTTTGAATCTTTTTGAAATCTTGGAGGAAAAAAAAATTAAGAACACAATGTTCTTCTCTAAAACTTGTTTTTCGCTCTCCTTTTTCTTTTCTTAAAACTCAAAGATTACTTCTTCTTAAAATCTTTCAAGAAGGTGTTTATATAAAACATTTGAAATACAATTGAGATGAATTTCTGATGGGGATAATCGATTACTATGGAGTGGTAATCGATTACTCCAGAGAGTTTTAATCTCCCTTTGTTTCTCAAGCACGAGGTAATCGATTACGGATATGGGATAATCGATTACTTCAGAGAGTTTTTGGATTCCCAATTTCAGTTACTGTTGGTAGTCGATTCCTTTGAAATGGTAATCAATTACTTCAGTTAAAAACACTTTAAAACTGTCAAACCAAGTGTTTCATCACTTAAGTTTGGTTTCCCTCTTTTTCAAAAACAAAATATGGGTTTCCAAATCACTTAGCTTGATTATCAAAGTAGGTTCAAATTCTCTTAGAAGCATAAGCAATTCAAATCACATACTCAAAGCCTAGTCTAAACAATCAATACACTTGAGATCCTATATACACAACTATTTAAAATTCAAGATTACAAATGCATCAAAATCAAAATACAAGAGTCAGACTTCTTCATGCTTCAAGTCTAACAATCTCCCCATTTTGGTTTTGATGTAGATGGCTTTGACGTTTCATGTAATGTTAGTAAGCTTTGTGTAGCTTCTCATGCTATACATCATTGTTCACATATTTTCAGTTGTCAGAGACATATATCATGCATCCAATATAAAATTTTCAAATTTCTATTACAGTTATCCAAAATATAATTGTTCTGATCTGCTCCCCCTAAGCAAAATAATACCCAAAACAAATTTAAAATCCACAAGAGTTCAGAATTATAAAACTTAACAATCCAAGATAGCATAATGCAATTTTTAAATAACTAATAACTACCACACTACTACTCCCCCTATTTGGTATATCAAATAAGATTTTGAGAGGTAGAGTTGGAGTTACTAATCTGTATCATCCCGGTTAAGTCTTTCCATCATAGTCTCCATCAGATTCTTCATTTCCAGATATTGGATATCTTGATGTTTCCTAAGATCATCAATCTTCTTGTTCATTGTTTCCTCTAGTTCATCAAGTCTGTCTATCATGATGGATTCGAATCTTGTCTTTGGAATGTATTCTCCTTACGCAAGATTATCTTCCTTTTCCTCCTCTACTTGTATTCCTCCTTCTGGGATTTCTAGTGGTGGAACTTGTTGTTGTTCTTCTCTTGTTATCTAGCCAGCATCATTCTTTATCAGCCTCATCATCTTCAAGGCTTTATCACTGATGATGTGGACATCTTTGACTAACTTCCTTGTTTCATCTGTTGTATCAACCTAAAAAAGTTCAATTAGTCTAGAGATAAACAAAGAGTATGGACATTTGTTGTCAAGAAGCCTCCTAGTCTTGAGCATGTTGTCCATTATGATATGTGTCCAATCCATCTGAATTCTATTCTTCAAAGCTGCCATCAGTATCATGTCATCTTCGCTAATTTGAGCATGATTGGCTCCTCTTGCCGCTAATATCCTGCAAACAGTGTAGTGTAGAAGCCTGTCATCTGTGTTTAGGCCTCCTATGTTGTATGTCACCTTTTTGCCTAGTGCTCTTCTTATTGTCTTTTCATCTTCCCAACTTTGTGGGTTTCTCAGCATACTTATATAGAAGGTATCCTTCTGTAGATCAAATCCTTTCTCACTGAGTTTGTCTACATGTACAATGATTCTTTCTTTCCTGATTCCAGCAATTTGAAGAAAATGTGCAAGGGTTAGTGTCATAGTAATACCCTTGATTTTAGAACTTACAGTTCTTGATGCCATGTTTGGTTTGAGATTTGAGTAGAATACTCTAACCAAGTCGGGGTAGACAAAACTTTTCATCCCTACGAATTTCTCCAGATTTTGTTGCCTTAGATAGGTCTGGAAAGTGAAGCCTTGTTCATCAAGCCAAGGCAAGTTGAGAATCTTTGGTGGAACTAAGTCCTTGTTTGTGAAATCGATGTTGAATCTCGTCTCTTGCCCTTTTGATGTGAACCAACGAGTGATGGGGTTTGGCTCTGGTGGTGGAATAGGATTTCCTTCCGGTTAAGTGGATGAAGAGGGGTTCTTCCTCTTTGATGATTCTCCTTTCTTCTTCTTTCCATGAATCTCCTCTTGAGAGTACCTATTTGCTCTCATTTTGATTCTCTTTCCTCTACCTTGGTTTTCCATGGTTGTAGTGAAGAGATGGTTTTTAGGGTTGTTGGAGAAGATGATGAATAGTGAGAGTTGGAATGTGAGGGGTTTAACCTGTATTGCTTATAAGAAGAAAAAAAAAATCCAAAGCAATTAGTCTAAGAACAAAGTAATTGAGTAGCCTTCTTTGGTTAATCGATTATCTTGTGTCCATATATATAGAATTTAGAGAAAATCAAGTAACTGGTCATGGTAATCGATTATTTTCTTTTGGTAATCGATTATTGCAAGGAGGTTTTAAAATGGTTTTAAACATTGGTATTGTGGTAATCGATTACGGATTCATGTTAATTGATTACTACAGTGCCATTTTTCAAAGAAATTCAATTTTTTTGTATGGTAATCGACTATCTCAACGAGGTAATCGACTATTTCTTTCAGAAAACTCATTTTTGAACTGAAATTTTCATGAAATCATGTTGTTGGCTTAATGTAATCAATTAGAAGGGTTTAGTTTAGATGTTCCTCACTCAAGTATGCGAGGTTTGTTCTTAGTTTTTAAAACCTTTCTTTTGGCAGTGCCTTGGTGAAGACGTCAGCAAGTTGGTTTTCTGTGTCGATGAATTCGATGTTACAGTCTCCTTTCTCCACGTGATCGCGAATAAAATGATGTCTGACCTCTATGTGTTTTGTTCTTGAGTGAAGGACAAGATTCCTTGTGATACTTATAGCACTCGTGTTGTCGCATTGTAGGGGAATGTGATCTATCTTTAGTCCGAAATCCTCTAGTTGATGTTTCAACCAAATAGCTTGAGCACAACAGCTCCCTACTGCCACATATTCAGCTTCTGCTGTAGATAATGCCACACAAGCCTGTTTCTTGCTGTGCCAAGATATCAAACATTCTCCAAATAGATGACATATTCCACTAGTGCTTTTTCTGTCTGTCTTACTTCCTGCAAAATCAGAATCGCTGAAACCAACAAGTAATGGTGAGGTTCCTTTTGGATACCATAGGCCACAATTGATGGTTCCTTTTAGGTATTTAAGAATCTTCTTCACCGTCAGCCAATGTGATTATTTAGGTGTAGATTGAAATCTAGCACATAAACAAACAACATACATAATATCTGGTCTACTAGCTGTTAGGTATAGTAAAGATCCTATTAGTCATCTGTATAAGGTTGGATCCACTTCCTGACCTGATTCATCATTCTCAAGATAGGTGTTAGTAGACATAGGTACATTTGACACTTTACAGTTTATCATATCATATTTTTTCAATAGTTCATGAGTGTACTTAGCCTGGTGAATGAAGGTTCCACCTTCCATTTGTTTGACTTGGAGTCCAAGGAAGAAGCTCAGTTCTCCTATCATCGACATTCAAATTCTTCCTGCATACTATTCACAAACTCTTCACAAAGTACTTGATTAGATGATCCAAAGATAATGTCATCAACATAAACTTGAACTAATAAAAGGTAGTTAGATTTGTTTTTTAATAAACAAAGTCTTATCTAGTTTACCTCTGTGGAAATCTTTTGATATAAGAAACTTACTTAATCTATCATACCATTGCGTAGGGGCTTGCTTCAACCCATATAAAGCTTTATCCAGTCTGTAAACATGTTTAGGCCAAGTAGTATCTGTGAAATCTAGTGGTTAAGCTACGTAGACTTCTTCATTGATATAGCCATTTAGGAATGCGCTCTTTACATCCATTTGAAATAGCTTGAAGTTATTGATACAAGCACAAGCAAGGAGTAGTCTTACTGCTTCAAGTCTTGCAATTAGAGCGAAAGTTTTCTCAAAGTCAACTCCTTCCTGTTGATTGTAACCTTTGACTACCGGTCTGGCTTTGTTTTTACTACAACTCCATCTTCATTGAGTTTATTTTTGAATACCCACTTGGTGACGATCACATTCATACTGCTCTTGTTTGGAACAAGTTTCCACACTTCATTCCTTCTAAACTGGTTCAATTCCTCTTGCATAGCCATGATCCAAAATTCGTTACTTAGGTTTCTTCAATGTTAGAGGGTTCAACTTGTGATACAAAAGCTGTTAGATCAAGAATGATTAACGTCTCAAGATTTTGATTAATTACAAGACAGACGAAACCAAGCTACCCAAGACTTGCTAAGACGAAACCAGCATAGATGGAATGTGACCCTTCAAAGATAAATTCTGCGTCTGTCCAAAAGCCAAGTCATCAGACGATACATGCACAGACGAAAGAGGACTACTCAAAGCTTAAGTCCTTCGTCTGTCTCAAGAGTGAAATCTTAAGACGATAGGATAAGACGAAACAACAACAACTGAAGACTAAAGAATCATATCGTCTATCCAAAAAGCTGAAGTCAAGTGGAGTCTTTCGCGCCAAGATTTCAAATCTAAAGAAGCACTCATGAGAAGCATCCAAGATTAGTATAGGGATTCGAGCTTATACTCCAAAGTCAAAAAGGTCTTCCCCTTTTGTCACATCCCTGCATAAGTCAGAAGTAGTACTGCGCATAACCTAGTCCGCTAAATCCGCTGCGACTCTGATCAATCAATCAAGTACAACTGACAACCTTTTTGGAAAGCTCTCAAGAAGATCTCTCAACGACTCTCAACGGTATTCAAATGAGTCTAACGGCTATTTGAAGAAGATGCCTATAAAAGGACTTCACAGCTTCAAGAATCAGTTGGCAAATACGCTTATCTCTTCAATCGTCTGAGAATTCGCTCAATCCAACTAAGAACTTCATTGTAAAACCCTCTCTGTGAAGAGGAAAATACTTGTTTTTCAAACATCTTTACAAATCCACTTGTGTGGTACTTTAGCCTGAGGAGGTTGTGTTCCAAAGAATACCTTTTGTATTAGCCTGTGGAGGCTGGGTTCAAAGAATACCTTGGTAGTTTAGCCTGAGAAGGCTGGGAGCAAAGAATATCTTGTAATAGCGAGAAGTGTGGCGGGTTCAAACAATACTTGTAAACCTTTTCACGGTTTGTAGTGAAAACTCGAGTGGTTCTTCAGGTAACTCGGACGTAGTCTTGAATAGACGAACCAGTATAAAAATACTCGTGTTTATTTGTTTCGTCTGTTTAACTAACTGGGGATAATAGTACTTTAACGTTTGCATATTAAAATCAATCTTTCAATACAAACGTTGTTTCGTCTAAACCCTTTGGAAACCCACAGACGAAAGGGATAAAATTCTATAATTAACACAATTCAACCCCCCTTCTTGTGTTTATCTTTTACAGTTTGGTATCAGAGCTCAGCCTCTAAGGGTTGAGCGCTTAACAGCTGCTAGAGGAAAAGATCTAACATGGACTCACAAGGGCCATCGTTTCTATCCGGAGGAGCCTCTATGAACAAACCTCCAGCTTTCTCTGGAGATGATTATCCATACTGGGCTGACAAGATGAAGATGTACATCAAGTCAACCCAATATAGATTATGGAACATAATCACCACAGGAGATATCCCCATTGTAAAGCCTGAAGGAGAATGGGGAAACGAAGAATACTCTATGATGGAGCTGAACAACAAAGCAAGATATGCTTTTATGTGTGCTCTCTCCATAACTGAGTACAACAGATTCTGTGCCTACAAAACAGCTAAAGAACTATGGGATGCTCTCAAAATCTCATATGAAGGCACTGAAGATGTCAGAATGAGGAAGACTGCTACTCTTCAAAGAGAATATGAAATGTTCTCTATGAAGAAAGGAGAGTCAATCGATATGATGTTTGGAAGATTCCAAACAATATTGAATGGACTCACTGCTCTGGGAATCACCTTCACAAAGGCCCAGAACAACATGAAGATCTTGGACAGTCTCCCACCTCCTTGGGAAGCCATGTCCACAGCTATCTCTGTTGGAAGAGATATGAAGACATTAACTCTAAACGAGTTAATTGGAGCTCTAAGGGTACATGAGGTACTCTTATGTAAAAGGGAGAAGATCAAGGTTCAAGAACCTATAGCTCTTCCATCTGTCAATGACATCCCTAAAGAAGAGTCGTCACAGAAGGACGGAAAAAAAGAAAATAAAGATTTTGAAGGCTGATTCAACCGAGTCAGAATCGTATGATGGTTCGTCTGAAGACGAAGTCTCCCTCATGGCAAGACGATTCAAAAGAATGATGATGAAGAAAGGCAGAGGTCAACGCTTCTTCAAGAAAAAGGAGAAGAAGTTCCCGGAGAAGTCATCATCCAAAGAAGAAAGCACAGAGGTTGTGTGCTATGAATGCAGAAAACCGGGACATATGAGGTCAGAATGTCCCAGACTGAAAAAGAGATGGAGCTCTAGAAGAGATAAAGGAAAGAAGAGCTTACTGACTTGGGAAGACCTTGACAGTGAAAACTCAGAGGAATCCTCTGAAGGAGAAGAAACAACAAACATTTGTCTCATGGCTGGAGACCATGTCTCAACAGAGGTAAATTACAATGAAACTTCTTCATCCTCTTCTTCTGAGTCAGAATCAGAATCAGAAGAAATGTCATATGATACTCTTCTAGCTCACTCCCACTTTATTGCTCAGCAATACAAAACTTGCAAAACCAAGCTAAGACAAATCTTGTAAGAAAATGCAGTTTTAAAATCTGAAATCGAGTTGCTAGACAAGAAAATATCAAATGATGTTTCGTCTGAATCTGAAAAGGACATTTTCATTCTTGAAATCGAAAGATTAAAGAAAGAGAATGAGTCCTTACTCAATGACTTAACCAAGTTTACAAAGGGATCCTCCATTCTTGAAAATATTTTAAAATATAGGAGATCACCTAATGATAAAAGTGGATTTGGTTATGTTAAAGAGACAGGCGAAAAGAAAAACAAACCTGTTTCGTCTGAACAAAAGAAGAGGAATCACAACAATGTTCCTAATATCTACAAAAAGGCTAAAAACAAAAAGAAGCCTTTTGTAACTAACAAGAAAGGACCCAAAAAGATTTGGGTACCAAAGTCACTTATTATTCCTGTTGCAGATATCCTTAATGGGAAGAGACAAGACTTCAAGCTGGTACCTGGACAGTGGTTGCTCACAACACATGACGGGAGACCTGTCTATGTTCCAAGACCTCAGACCAAGTAAAGGGTCTATCTCCTACGGTTCTGGAAAAGGTAAAATTCTTGGCATTGAGACTGTTGGTAAGACACCCAATACTTTTATCCAGAACGTATCATACGTTAAAGGTCTTAACTTCAATCTACTTAGCATAAGTCAATTTTGTGACAGTGGGTATGAAGTAGCTTTTAACTCTGATGAGTGTATAGTCAGAAACAAAGATAAATCCATTCTTTTTATTGGGAAAAGAAAGAATAACCTTTATGAGGTTTGCCTTTCGACCGAGTGATCGAGAATGTAACATGTTTGATTTAAGAGACGATGAACGAGATATTTGGCACAAAAAGCTTGGACATTTAAGTCTCAAGTATATTTTAAAAATTTCTAAAAAGGATCTCGTAAAAAGTTTGCCAAAAATATCTTGGAAAACCAATCGTCTGTGTGAATCTTGTCAGCATGGGAAACAACTCAAAGCTTCTTTCAAATCAAAAAATGTTGTTTCCACGACAAGACCGTTAGAACTGTTACACATTGATCTCTTTGGACCCACTCAGACTGAAAGTCTTGGAGGGAAGAGATATGGATTTGTCATTGTAGATGACTATACTAGATTTACATGGGTATACTTCCTAGCCCATAAACATGAGTCATTCAAGGTTTTTGAAATATTCTGCAAACGTGTTCAAAAAGAAAAAGGAATATGTATTGCGTAGTAAGGAGTGATCATGGAACAATTTGAAAATTCGAGTTCAAAGCCTTTTGTTTTGTAAATGGTATATTTCACAATTTTTCATCTCCAAGAACTCCCCAACAAAATGGAGTTGTGGGAAGGAAAAATCGCTCTTTACAAGAAATGGCTAGAACTATGTTGCATGAAAGCTCTCTCCCTAAATATTATTGGACAGAAGTAGTTAATACTTCCTGTTATATTCAAAACAGAATATTGATAAGACCAATACTGACTAAGACTCCATATGAACTATGGAAAGGAAGTAGACCCAACATCTCTTATTTCCATCCTTTTGGATGTGAATGTTTTATCTTAAACACCAAAGATCAACTTGGCAAGTTTGATTCAAAGGTGGTAAAAGGAATCTTTCTTAGATATTCCAACACATCTAAGGCCTATAGAGTTTTTAACTCTAAGACGCAAGTTGTAGAGGAATCAATTTATGTAAAGTTCCAAGATAACTCAAAGGCTAATAAAGAATTATCAGACCTAGAAAACTTGTTTGATAATTTGCAGATTAACCCTTCTGGTCAACATGATAAACAAGGGTCAGACGAAACAAGAGCAGACGATAGAAGCACAGACGAACCCTCTTCGTCTGATACTCATCAACAAAGAGATCAAGCACCTGCAAGATCATGGAAGTTTGCATCTAACCACACTGAAGATCTTATCATTGGAGAAAGGAATCAAGGTGTTCTAACTAGATCGAAGCTAAAGGAATCGTCTGGATATGCTCTTGTATCAATCATAGAGCCAAAGAATGTTGAAGATGCTCTTCAAGATAACTATTGGATCTTGGCTATGGAAGAAGAACTTAATCAGTTCACAAGGAATGATGTATGGACCCTAGTTGAAAGACCAAAGAACAAAAGCATCATTGGAACTAGATGGGTGTTCAGAAACAAGCTTGATGAAGCTGGAAAAGTGGTAAGAAACAAAGCAAGGTTAGTAGCACAAGGGTATAATCAATAAGAAGGTATTGATTTTACAGAAACTTTTGCACCTGTAGCTAGATTAGAAGCAATTAGAATATTACTTGCTTTTGCTGCTCACAAGAACATCGTCCTATATCAAATGGATGTAAAAAGTGCTTTTCTAAATGGTTTTATTGAAGAAGAAGTGTATGTAAAACAACTTCCTGGTTTTGAAAGTTCATCTCAACCTGATCATGTTTTCAAACTCAAAAAAACACTGTATGGTCTTAAACAAGCTCCCAGAGCTTGGTATGATAGACTCAGTTCTTTTCTTCTTAAAAATGGTTTTTCAAAAGGAAAGGTTGATACAACTCTCTTCAAGAAAAGCGTTTCAAAAGACTTTATTATAGTTCAGATTTATGTAGACGATATAGTCTTTGGGGCTACTACTGATTCTCTGTGCAAGGATTTTTCTAAGCTAATGCAGGATGAGTTTGAAATGAGTATGATGGGAGAATTGAAGTTCTTTCTAGGACTTCAAATCAAGCAGACGAAAGAAGGAATCTACATCCATCAACAAAAATACACAAAGGAACTTATTAAGAAGTTCAAGATGGAGAATGCCAAGCCTATGAAAACCCCAATGCATTCGTCTGGAACAAATCTCAACAAGGATGAGTCAGGTAAGTCTGTTGATCAGACGATATATAGAGGTATGATTGGCTCACTTCTTTATTTAACTGCGAGCAGACCTGACATTATGTTTAGTGTCTGTCTATGTGCTAGATTTCAATCTGACCCAAAAGAATCTCACTTACAAGCTGTCAAGAGAATTCTTAGATATCTTGTTGGAACAACTGATCTCTCTTTGTTTTATAAGAAAAATAATGATTTTAGTTTGAAAGGCTTTTGTGATGCGGATTATGCTGGAGACAAAGTGGAGAGAAAAAGCATAAGTGGTGGATGCCAATTTCTTGGATCATCACTAATATCTTGGTCAAGCAAGAAACAAAACTCCATTGCACTCTCAACAATTGAAGTAGAGTATATTGCTGCGGCAGGGTGTTGCTCACAATTACTGTGGATAAAACATCAACTTGAAGATTACTCCAGGTTTGAAAATCATATACCAGTATTTTGTGATAACACTAGTGCAATAAATCTTAGCAAAAATCCTATTCAGCATTCAAAAGCTAAACATATTGAAATTCGTTTTCATTTTATAAGAGACTATGTACAAAAAGGTATTTTCAATATACAGTTTGTGAAAACAGATTTTCAATGGGCAGATATATTTACTAAAGCATTAGACGAAACACGTTTCAATTTCATTAAGGAAAATCTTAGGATTATTTCTTTAAATGATTGAAAATTGTTCCGTCTGAGCGTTTTGTTAAATTTGTTCCGTCTGTACATTATTTCGTGTTAAGACGAAACATTGCGTCTGATCAAGTTGAATAGTTACTGTGGTAAAATTCAATAGACGCAACTGTTACTGTTTAACAAGTTTATCTCAAGTGTGCAGGGACAAATTAAAAGAAGTAATAAATGTGTCTGTCATTTATTGCACTATTCTAGGACATTGATAGGCACGTGCCGTGAATTGCAGAGGTCAAATCAATCATTGAAAAGACAATGATGTGAACACGTCAAATCAGGCGCAGTTTCCAAAATCTCTTTCGTCTGAAGAATCACAACCGTTTTTATCTTTGCCTATAAATACTCTTGAAAGTTCACTCTTTTATTCTTTACCGCAATTTGCAATCTTTTGAACTTTCCAAACCTAAATACTCACTAAGTTCTTATTCTCTCTTTTTCAAATATCAACAATGGCCGCCAAGAACACCAAAGCTACCAAAACTGCTGAAGCCACCTTCTTCGCTCAAGACTTGTTCTTGCCTAGAAAGTGGATATCGAAGGAAACTGTTGAAGGCATCTCTGAACGAGTAGCGAAAGTCTTGAACCACTCTGGATGGTTGGGTTTTGCTGAGATGAGATGCCCATGGCTGATGGAGGCTTATGCCGAATTCTGGAGCGACGCGAAGGAGTTCGATGATGGTATTGTGGGTACCATTGATAACAAAAAGTACATCATCACGGTGGACTCTATTGGCCGAGGCGGGCACCGCAAGGCCGAGGGCGTTTCTCTGACCCCATTTGGATGAAGAACGAATCTGAGGAGCACGTAGACAAGATGATCTACGAGATGAAGAAACGCAACTCTGAAGATTCCAAGTTCTTCAGATCTGGAAACCTCTGTCCATCTGCCAGAGTCATTCACAACTTGCTCTACAACATCTTCACTCCTCGTACAAGCTCTCGCGACAATGTGAGCTCTCGAGACAGATTCTGTATCTTCTACCTTCTGAGGAAAGCTAGGATGAGCCTTCCGCACATTATCCTTGACCACTGGATAAGTGCGTTGAAGAACCGCAACATCCGTAGGAAGAGCAGCATTCCCTACGCCACCCTCTTCACAAAGATCATCATCAACCAAGGGTTTGATACTACTGGCGTAGTTTATCACCCTGAAGGAAAGGAAGTGAAAGCCAGCACCTTTGCGAAGATGCATTTGACACCAGGCTACCTCCTTCATTCACAACAAGAGGATGTACCTCTTTCACCCATCACCAAAGACCCTCCACACAGAGCTCGCATCAAGCGTGCTAAGCCACAAACACAAGCCCAAACACCATCCGAAACACAAGCCAAAACACAACCCCAAACACAAGCCGAAACACTATCCCAAACAGAACCCCAAACACAAGCCCAAATACTAAACCAACCTCAACCTCCCTCTCCAGTGATCATCTCTGAGGTTCCTTTTGAGGATGCTCTTGAAGAACCCCTCAAAAAGAAGAAAAGGACCATCAGAATCAAGCACATTGGTGCTAAGACAAAAGGACAGACGATATCCCCTAGTGAAGACGAAGGGGTGAATATATCATCTGAACCTGTTCCGTCTGTGAAGATACTCACAGATGAAGAAAAGTAGAGCATAGCAGCAGAAGAAAAGGCAAGAGCTAGAAAGCTTGCGCTTGAAAAGGCTGCTAAAGGCAAGGAGAAGATGAAGCAAAAACTTGCGTCTATCGTAGTTAGTGAGACAGACGAAGAAAGAATGCTGAAAGAGGCCAAGAGAGTCTCAATTTTGCTTCAAGCTGAGAGAGAAAGAATCTTTCTCAATAGCGTCCGCGACATTGGATCGTCTGAGGCTGCATCTGGTCCAGCAACCTCAGAGGGCATGAATAGTGAAGAAACTGCCCAGATCCAGAAAGATAATGCCCAGCTTGCGGAGGAGTTGGAAACTATGCTGAATGAAGAAGTTTCTACTATGGAAGTATCTCCATCAACACTCCAAGACCAACATAGTTGCGTCTCCGCTGAACGCATCTCTTGCACAGACGCTATCTGCTGCGTCCGAGGAAGTATTCCACCACCAGACGAAGGAGATTCCATTTGAAGACTACGTGCTGATTGAAGAAGTTGATTCTTTGTCTGATGAAGAACAACTTGAAATTATAAAGGTGGATGCCACATGGGGAAGATCACACGCCAAGGTGATTAATCCAGAAGATTTACCCCCAAAGCACAAGGTGGACTATTCGTTCCTAAACGAATTAGTCATGAGGAACTTTCCGCAAGCACTTTTGTCTTGAGAAACCTAGGTCAAACCATTTGGATCTTTGGAGAGAAGATTGAAGAATTCTCCACTGAAGCTGAATCGTCTGAGTCTGCAACAAAAATCTTGGCAGACAATGAAGACCTATACATAAGGGATACTCCTTACATAGAGTTGAAGAACCTATATCTGTACAGAAGAAAGAAGGGTTTTCAACTAAGGAGATCTGTAAATCCCTTTCTACACAACAAATCCTTGAAGCCGGTGGATTTCAACGAAGACACCATCTACACCCCAGAGGAGCAACGCAATTGGCTGAAGCGACTGCCCTGGGACACACTGGCCAACCTAGACATTAAGGGATTGGAAAATATACAAGCATACAAGGATCATATTGCTGCGTCGGTGATTGAAGGACCAACACTTGGCTATGAACCTCACATCCCACACAGAGAAAACCCAAGGTGGAAGGTTCGGTATGAGGTTAATGTGCCTGCATTCCATCACTGTAGATATGGAGACGCACACTCTACCATCTATGAGCCGAAAGAGTGCACACATTGGCATCTTGACGCCATAGATCGCCATGATCCAATGCCCTTCACAATTCCACTCAACAAAACAGAGTATGTCGGTCTAGGACACTCTCTTGGAATTGTGCTCCCATGGATGAGACCCCACTGCTCCGGGATCAACCCTCGCTACTCCATCCTCCTCAACGAATACGAAGACCCTGAGGAGTTCGCTCACTCCCTACCGGAAGACTACAACTTGACTTTCAAGTTGATAGCTGGTGCCTATAGAAGAGAAGCCAAGGAACGTGAGGTTTCCTTCTATCATATTGATCGTCAAGCAAAGAAGGATAAGAGATATTGTCCCTTCATGGTGGGATCACAGTTCTCTTCGCTGGTGACAGACGAAACGAAGTACACAATCGTCTTAGACCGAAAATGACCATGCTTGATCAAGTTTTTGGCTAAGGGCAAAGAAAAGAAAGTACAGTCTGTACCCAGAACCTTCAAATATGCAAGGCACGTCTCCAAGCTTCTTCCGTCTGCTGCCTATGCGCACCTCAAAGCAATCCAAGCTCAAGCTTCAAGCCCTATCAATCCAAAAATACAACGGATGATAGAAGATCATGAAGCCACTTCACAATTTTGCTCTGGAACCTCTTTTGATGAGGATTCTACCATATGTGGCAGGGTGTTTCCTGGTGGAGCTTTCGCTTATACACTTCCTTCTCAGGAACATCCAGATCTTGAAGTCTCTGTTCCAACAAACATCTACACATGGCAATGGGAACGGAACTTCACGGCTTACCTCACACTTCCATATTTCACATTGCGTCTGACGAAGACTCCAACAGTGTTCATCATTGATGACACTACACCTATTGTGGAAGAACCTCAAACATCAATGGTACACTTTGATGATATGGTGGAGGTTGCTGACAAAGTTGAGGTTGCAGAGGCTGATATTCAAGAAGCTGAGGAGTATAAGACTCTGAAGCGTAAGTATGATGCCTTGGAAGAGAATTGTGGGCACTTGAAAGCAAAGAACAGAGAACTTGAAGAAAATCAAGCTTCTCTATCGTCTGAAGTGCAACAGCTGAAAGACATTGTGATGACCCTGCTCAACAAGAAGCCGAAGCCTTCTTCGTGATCACCGTTTGATGATTCACAGCCCAAGGGGGAGAGAAAAGATGATAGCCCAAGGGAAAGAAGAATGGTACAAGGGGAAAGCATTGTCTGAGGGGGAGCAAACAAGATAAAGTTTCGTCTGAGGGGAGCGAGCAAGCAAGAGCAAAGAGCATCGTCTGAAGGGAAGTTATACAATAAGGGGCCATGTACTATATTTGTTGTATCAATGCATTTTATTATTTATTACTTTTAGTGTAGAAAATACATTGTAAATCTTTATTGGTTATTCTTTATTGGTTTTCTGTCTATACCAATGTAATAATGTACAAAGATTACATCGCATTGATGTAACAATCCTTTATAAAGAGGTATTATTTAGAAAACATCGTCTTGATGTCAATCTGGCTTTTTAAGACTGTTTGTTTCTGTCTAACCATGTCTTGTGCAGATTTTTCGTGGTATGGTCTGTAATCATCAAAAAAGGGGAGATTGTTAGATCAAGAATGATTAACGTCTCAAGATTTTGATTAATTACAAGACAGACGAAACCAAGTTACCCAAGACTTGCTAAGACGAAACCAGCACAGACGGAATGTGACCCTTCAAAGATAAATTTTGCATTTGTCCAAAAGCCAAGTCATCAGACGATACATGCACAGACGGAAGAGGACTACTTAAAGCTTAAGTCCTTCGTCTGTCTCAAGAGTGAAATCTTAAGACGATAGGATAAGACGAAATAACAACAACTGAAGACTGAAGAATCATATCGTCTATCCAAAAAGCTGAAGTCAAGTAGAGTCTTTCGCGCCAAGATTTCAAATCTAAAGAAGCACTCATGAGAAGCATCCAAGATCAGTATAGGGATTCGAGCTTATACTCCAAAGTCAAAAAGGTCTTCCCCTTTTGTCACATCCCTGCATAAGTCAGAAGTAGTACTGCGCATAACCTAGTCCGCTGCGACTCTGATCAATCAATCAAGTACAACTGACAACCTTTTTGAAAAGCTCTCAAGAAGATCTCTCAACGACTCTCAACGACATTCAAATGAGTATAACAGCTATTTGAAGAAGATGCCTATAAAAGGACTTCAAAGCTTCAAGAATCAGTTGGCGAATACGCTTATCTCTTCAATCGTCTGAGAATTCGCTCAATCCAACTAAGAACTTCATTGTAAAACCCTCTCTGTGAAGAGGAAAATACTTGTTTTTCAAACATCTTTACAAATCCACTTGTGTGGTACTTTAGCCTGAGGAGGTTGTGTTCCAAAGAATACCTTTTGTATTAGCCTGTAGAGGCTGGGTTCAAAGAATACCTTGGTAGTTTAGCCTGAGAAGGCTGGGAGTAAAGAATATCTTGTAATAGCCAGAAGTGGTTGGGTTCAAACAATACTTGTAAACCTTTTCACGGTTTATAGTGAAAACTCAGTGGTTGTTGGGTAACTGGACGTAGTCTTGAATAGACGAACCAGTATAAAAATACTCGTGTTTATTTGTTTCGTCTGTTTAACTAACTGGGGATAATAGTACTTTAACGTTTGCATATTAAAATCAATCTTTCAATACAAACGTTGTTTCGTCTGAACCCTTTAGAAACCCACAGACGAAAGGGATAAAATTCTATAATTAACACAATTCAACCCCCCTTCTTGTGTTTATCTTTTACAAAAGCATTGTTATAGCAAAAGAGATTTAGGGAGGATCTAGTGGTCACTCCTCTTTGGATGTCACCAATGACATTGTCCAGAGAAAAGTTTCTTGGTGTCCTCCATTCTTTTGGTTGACTTGGCACTGGAGATGTTTGTTCTTGCTGATGCAATTGTTCATTTTCTATGCTCGCTTCACCTGTTTCATCACCATTTCGTAGCAGGCTTTCCTTTTGGAAAGTGTTAGTTTCATCAAATCTAATGTTGACTGACTCTTCAATGCATAATGTCCTTTTGTTAAAGACCCTATATGCTTTACTTGTATTTAAATATCCTATGAAAATGACTTCATCAGCCTTTGTATCAAATTTTCCAATATGATCCTTGTCATTGTTTAAAACGTAGCATTTGCATCCAAAAACCTTAAAGTAGGAAATGTTTGGTTTTCTGCCATTGAAAAGCTCATAAGGGGTTTTTAGCAAAATGGGTCTTATAAATACTCTATTGAGAACATAACATGTTGTGTTCACACCATCAGCCCAAAAGTATTTAGGCATCCTTTGCTCATTCAGCATAGTCCTTCCTAGTTCTATAAGAGATCTATTTTTTCTCTCCACTACTCCATTCTGTTGAGGAGTTCTAGGAGCTGAAAAGCAGTGTGATCCCATATTTTTCACAGAAATTTTCAAAAGAACTATTTTTAAACTTAGATCCATTATCACTTTTCAAGGTCTTGATTTTCAAATCCTTTTTGTTTTGAATTTTCTTGGCAAGTATTTTAAAAGCGCCAAAGGCTTGATCCTTTTTTGGGATAAACAAAACCCAAGTAAACCTTGAGTAGTCATCTACAATGACCAACCCATAGAGATTACCACTTAAACTGGTTGTCCTTAATGGACCAAATAAGTCTAAGTGCAAAAGTTCAAGAGACTGAGTAGTAGAAACATATTTGATCCTTTTGAAAGATGTTTTTGCCCGCTTGGACTTTTGACAAGCCTCACAAAGTCCTTCTTTAGAAATCTTTAGTTTTGGTAATCCAATGACTAAGTCTTTAGACACTAGTTTATTTAAATGCAGTATGTCAATGTGAGCAATCCTTCTATGTCATAGCCATGACAAATTATCATTTGATGTTAAATATGCAGAGTAAGAGGATGAATGATCTATTTCTAGAATATAGATATTGTTTAACCTTTTGCCAACCATGAGTAGCTCATCTGAGTCTCTGCTACTTATCAGACGGTGCTCATCATCGAATGATATTCTGTATTTCTTGTCGCATAGTTGACCGATACTCAGAAGATTAAACTTTAGTCCATCAACAAGAAGTACATCTTCTATAACTGTGTTTGCTTTATATCCAACTGTGCCGAAACCAAGAATTTTGACTTTATTGTTGTCTCCATACACTATTGATCATATCTCTCTTAGTGTGAAGGTGCTAAGGTTCCTTTTGTCACCTGTCATATGCCTTGAGCAGCCGCTATCCAAATACCAGATTGATTTTTTACTGCTCAGGTTTTCCTGCAAGAGAGAAGAGTTTATTTTGTAGTTGGTACCCAAGAATCTTGGGTCCAGTCAGGTTAGTGCTATAGTTTTCCTTTCTAATCCACTTATACATACCACTGGAGATACCTTTCTTTCTAATCATGCAACTAAAGGCATTATGACCATGTTTCATACAATAGGTACATGTCAAGTTAGCATACATAGAATTTCCAGTTTTCAGGTTATTGTCCTTTTTCACGTGAACACAATTCCAAAGGCAGTTCTTAGTTTGTTGTCTTAAGTTGTGTTCTTTCCTTAGTTTTAAAAGTTCATTATTTAAATCATAGACTTTTTGATTTAAAAAAGAGATTTCCTTTTTCAAAACTCTGTTTTCCTTTTCAAATGTTCCAGCTTCTTTATAAAGCTCACAAAAGGCTGTATGCAATTCATCATAATCATCCATAAAAGTATTTGAGTCACTTACCTCACTAGATGACTTGACCATTAAGCACAAATTTGCTTCCTCTGTTTCACTTTCAGATGTTGAAGAGGTGTAGCTTTCATCCCAAGCTATGTAAGCTTTCTTCTTCTTCTTTTCTTTTCTGAATTTTCCTTCATTCTTAGACTTTCTAACTTCAGTGATGTTGCTTCTTTTCAGGTTAGGGCAGTCTAATTTGTAATGTCCAATTTTTCCGTATTCATGACATGTAACTTTGACCAAAGTGTCGTCTTGTCTTTTGACTCCTTTTCTCTGTTGGCCAAACTTTCTCTTAGAGTTCTTTCTCATGAACTTCTTGAATTTTTTGACCATCAAATTCATTTGGTCTTCTTGTGATTCATTTTCTTCTTCAGAGGATTCAGATTCAATTTCGGTATTTTCCATTTTGAGAGCGAGTACTTTTGCTCTTTTGTCCTTCTGTTCCTCATCTACCATGTGAGACATATTCATCTCATACTCTCTCAATTTGCTAAACAGCTCTGCACTTGACATTGCAGCTAGGTTCTTTGATTCTGTTATTGCTGTCATGGTTGGTTGCCACTTTCTATTCAGAGATTTCAGAATCTTGACATTCACTTATTCTTTAATGAAGTTCTTGCCAAGTCCTTTAAGATGGTTGATGATATGTGTGAACCTTTTTTGCATATCTATTATGGATTTGCCTTGAGACATCCTAAATGTTTCAAATTCCTGGATGAGTGTATTTTTTCTTGCTCTTCTGACTTCAATTGTGACTTCATGGGTTACCATGATAAGTTCCCATGTTTCTTTTGCTGTAGAACATGCAGATATTCTAAAAAAACTCATCAGAATTCAAGGCAGAATGTATAATGTTTAAAGCCTTGGCATCGTTTTCAGCCCTCTTAATCTCATCTACATCCTAATCCTCAAACGGTTTTTCTATCTCACTCCCATTTACTATATGAGTTGGGACTTTGTATTCTGTCACCACAACTTGCCAGATGCTTCTGTGAATAGATTCCATAAACATTTTCATGCGAACTTTCTAGAACAGATAGTTATCACCGCAGAACAATGGAGGTCTATTTATAGATGTTCCTTCAGCAAAGGGTAAAAGATTACAAGCCATTCCAGGGAACCTATGTAGGATTACTAGATTATCTTACTAGTCCTTGCTCTAGATACCAATTGTTTGTCCCTACGTAGAATCTAGAGAAGGGGGGGGTGAATAGATTCTAGTTCCCTCTGTCCTATTTTTCGGCTACTATAGTTTTGTTCCTATTTATTATTGATCTTGTAATTATTGACTTTTCAATTTAAGAATCAATATTAGTTCAAAGTTATCACAGCGGAATGATAAAGGAAGAATAAAATCTTATTCTTTTACAAACTCTTTAGAATCAAGACATATACAAAATTGCATTCAAAATATGATTCGTCAAAATAAAAGAGTTCAAGGTAAAGAGAGATTTGCACAATGAAATATACTGGTTCGGCTTTCGGCCTAGCTCCAGTCCCAATACAACAACTGTTGTAATTGGTATTCCACTATCAACAATTTTGATCCCTTGTGTCAATTACAATCACACCACACATACACAAAACGAAATCAAAATAAACCAATACATCTAGTTCTTTTCCAAGAACCTTTCTCCCTAACTCTTGAAACCTTCAAGAATTAGCCTTGAGACTCATTTCTCAAGTTCCCAAAAACTCTTTTTCTAGAGAAGGCCTTTCTCAAAGAGTT
This sequence comes from Hylodesmum podocarpum, assembly GCA_026586105.1. NCBI lineage: Eukaryota > Viridiplantae > Streptophyta > Magnoliopsida > Fabales > Fabaceae > Hylodesmum > Hylodesmum podocarpum. The sequence continues at coordinate 10,064,874 of JALJEV010000131.1, forward strand.
TACACAATTCTAAATCAAAAACGAAAATTAAAGATCAGAAAGAGTACACCTGTTGTACAAGAACTGATCAACATGTAGACTAATGTAGATGCTTCAATCCATCGCAAACAATTCATCTCTTAAGAAAGCTTTTTAATCTTTTTGAAATCTTGGAGAAAAAAAAATCAAGAACACAATGTTCTTCTCTAAAACTTGTTTTTCGCTCTCCTTTTTTTTTCAAACTCAAAGATTACTTGTTCTTAAAATCTTTCAAGAAGGTTTTTATATAAAACATTTGAAATACAGTTGAGATGAATTTCTGATGGGGATAATCGATTACTATGGAGTGGTAATCGATTACTCCAGAGAGTTTTAATCTCCATTTGTTTCTCAAGCACGAGGTAATCGATTACGGATATGGGATAATCGATTACTCCAGAGAGTTTTTGTATTCCCAATTTTAGTTATTGTTGGTAGTCGATTACTTTAAAATGGTAATCAATTACTTCATGAAAAACACCTTTAAAACTGTCAATCCAAATGTTCTATCACTTAAGTTTGGTTTTCCTCATTTTCAAAAACAAAATATGGGTTTCCAAATCACTTAGCTTGATTATCAAAGTAGGTTCAAATTCTCTTAGAAGCATAAACAATTCAAATCACATACTCAAAGCCTAGTCTAAACAATCAATACACTTAAGATCCTATATACACAACTATTTAAAATTCAAGATTACAAATGCATCAAAATCTAAATGCAAGAGTCAGACTTCTTCATGCTTCAAGTCTAACTAGGGAGGAAGAGGATAGAATGAGGGAATTTGAGAGATCATAAAGAGAAGAAAATGAGAGAAGAGAAAGAGAGGCTCGTGAGAGAATAAGTGGAGAAAGAAGAAGTAGTAGTGGAAGAGAGTATAACTCACCTAGAGGAAGTAAGGGAGGGAGAAACTTTGAAGATGACTATGGGTTCCCTAACTATGAAGAAGAGAGGAGAACTAGAGGGAGGAGATCACCTTTACACCATGACCGTGGCTGTGGGCCTTTTCCCCAAGGTGAGGGAGCAACGCCAAGATTAAGCTTCCACCATTCCTTGGAGAAGGAGGGGCTAAGAGCTATCTAGATTGGGTGATGAAAGTGGATCAAGTTTATTCATGTCACACACACTTGAGAGAAGAAGATAAGTTAAATCTTGTCATCCTTGAATTTGAAGGTTATGCCTTGGTGTGGTGGAACCAAGTGTTGGTAGATGCTTTTGCAAGGAGGTGGCCTCAAGTCACCTCATGGTCTCAACTCAAAGATGTCATGAGGGAAAGGTTTGTTCCTCACTCTCACCTTAGAGATTTACATGTTAAATTGTAAAGACTAACACAGGGGTCAAAAAGTGTTCAAGAATACTACAAAGACCTTGAATTAGCCATGCTTAAGGCGGACTATCAAGAGGAAAGGGAGACTATACTTGCAAGGTTCATCCATGGGTTGAACCATGACATACAAGATGTGCTTGAACTCCAACACTATGTGACTATTGGTGATTCACTTCACAAGGCCGAAAATATTGAGAGCCAATTGAAAAGGAAGGCTACTTACAAGAAGAACAAAGGTAAAGAAGGACAAGGGAAGGAAGGAGCACACTTCCTCATCCAAACCCAACCAAGGCCAAGAGGACTACAAAGGTAAGGAGGTAAAACCTTCTACTTCCAAACCTAGTTCCATTAAATGCTTTAAGTGTTTGGGCCATAGCTATATTGCTTCCCAATGTCCTAATAAGAAAGCTATGATTGTGAGAGTGGATGATGCTATTACTAGTGAGGATTCTCAATCCTCTTCAAGTGAAAGTGAAACATCAAGGGAAAACACTAGTGGTGATGATGAGTAACCCGAGGATGGAGATCTCGTTATGGTAAGGAAGATGCTTGGAAGTGCTCTCAAGGAGTTGGATAACTCACAAAGGGAGAATATCTTTCACTCTAGATACTTAGTAGAAGGCAAGGTACGCTCTCTCATTATTGATAGTGGTAGTTATACAAATGTAGTTAGCACTAGGTTGGTAGATAAATTAGGACTTAGATTATCTTCACATTTTAAACCTTACAAGTTACAATGGTTAAGTGATAAAGGTGAATTGGTTGTTAATAAATAAGTTCTTATTAATTTCTCCATAGGCAAATATAAAGATGATGTGTTGTGTGATGTTGTGCATATATTAATTTCTCCATAGGCAAATATAAAGATGATGTGTTGTGTGATGTTGTGCATATGGAGGCCACTCATCTTTTACTTGGTAGACCTTGACAATATGACAAGCATGCTATTCATGATGGTGTTTCTAACACTTATATTTTTTCTCATATAGGAAAGAAGGTCACCTACAAACCATTAACACCTAGGGAAGTTTGTGAAGATCAAATAAAAATTAAACTAAAAAGAGAAAGTGAGAAAAAGCTTAAAAATGGTGAGAATTTAGGTTCCAAATGTGTTGAGGCCGAAAGCTCCACCAAGAAAAAGAAAAAAGAAATCAAATTGCCTAGAAACCATGGTTTGGCCGAGACTTGCAAAGAAATTACCAAACATGCCACTAGTGATTCTAGGTTGAAAAACAAAAGAGAAACCTCCCTTAAGCATAGGCAAACCGAGAGTTCATGTAAGGTAGATCCTAAAGAGAGTTTGCTTATAGAGAGGGGTGAGTTAAAGAGAGAGTTCCTAGCTAGGAAAAACATGTTTCTTTGTTTGCCTAACACATTTGTTTTGAGTACTAATCATGTAGGTAAACAAGACAAACTTGATGCATTATTGATGAAGTTTGATGACGTCTTCTCCAAGGATATCCCACATGGGTTGCCACCCTTAAGAGGCATTGAGCCTTGGAAAATCCTTGAATTTAAAAGTGTGGAATTTTTAATTGTGCCCATTAGCTTTAACTATCATGATATTAATGGTTCATATAGGTTGATTAAAAAATTAAATAATTAAAGAAAGAGGGCAAATTACAAACTTCCACATCTATTGAAAGACCAAAGGCACCTTGTGAGACATAAGAGTTTCACTCTCAAGAAGTATTGTGTTCTAGGACCAAGTGAAAAGTTGTGCATAGAGGAACCGTGGAGTCACCTAGATAGAGGAAAGGAAGTACTTGGGAATTGTGCATTTTCAAAGAGGGAGACTTCTTTAACTCTTACTTATCCTAGTATTTCTAACTTGCACAACACTATTTGTGACACAGTAGATTATCAAGGCATTAGGCCTTGGACCATGTTTGATAATTCTAAGTTGGAATTCTTTCTTGAACCTACTAATGGTTATCTTTTTCATGTTGAATACCCTTTTAAGTGGAAGAATGAGTTTATGAAGGAGGAAACATCACTAACTTCTACACCTAAAAGATGTATCTTAAATAAGAGCTTCAACCAAGTGGATTCCACATGTGATGAAAGACCAATATCTACACATCTTAAGAAAGAATTAGAAACTCCTTGGAGTTTCGATTATACCATTGAGTATCACCTATATTCTTCCTTTAATTCTCTTGAATGTGTTATTGATATTAGTAGGCTAAACACTTTGTTATTAGATGGTAAGTTTGATAAGGTTTGATTTATCTTTGATCAGGGTGGAATTTATTTTGTAGGTATGAAGCTAAGACAACTTGAGGACAAGTTGGCCACAAGAAGGAGGGTTTGATGAAGGACCATCTCCAAAAGTCCAACAAATCTCCAACTCAAAGCTAGTAGAGGAGGTCAATGCTCAAATCAAAGTCAAAAAAGAAGGAGGACCTTACTCTTTTAAATTGGGCTTGAATAAAATTTGCTGTTATTTTTGGTTCCTGACAAGGCTCAGTATTTCGAGAATAATTTGGGCTACACAACTATAATTTAATTCATCTTGGTATATTTTTAAAGATGACTTAAAGGGCTACAACAGTTATGAAGACACCAAATCCCAGTACGGACTTCATCTAGGTGGAAATGAAGCTTGAAGTTAACGTTTGGAAGCTGCCAGGATTTTTCAGCGAGTTACTTATTTGTTTAGACCTTTTTAGTTTCTTTCAATTGTGTATTTGTTTTAAGACTTGAATTTGTGCCTGATATTTGTAAAGTGTGCTCAGCCTAGGGTGTCACTCATGTCACCATTGTTTACTCATTTCATCCTAGGGTGGAGAACATTTCAGATTTCTAACCATAGGCCCATAACAATTTCATTAAATTGGTCAACATTTCTATTGTACTCACTTTTAGTCAAAATGAATGAAAACTGAGAATTTTTTCTCGGGAAAGGAGTAGAGCTCTCCTAAGATATTATTCTTAAAACCTTAAATCTTATCATGGATCCATGCATCTAAGTGACGATTCTTCCTAAGAGCTTATTGAATTTCTAATTCATGGCGCTCCCACCATTCTTGTCTTCTCCATTTTATCTTTTCTTCTTCCTTTGATTTAGTTCCATTAATTAGCACCTTGACCATGAGCTTCTTGCTTCATTTCTATGATATCAAGAGTGTTTAAGAGTGATTGAAGGTTGGTGAATGAAGATTGGGGCAACAACTTGTTTATCCATGAAGATCCCTTTCAATTTCCTCATGAGTTTGAATTAGTTGTATAATGTTATTACTTCAGAGGGAGAATTTTCATTACTAAATTGAGAGGATTTTCAAATGTTTATAGGGATTTTAAATGAATATGGAGTAAAAAGAAAGTTACATAATATTCTCTCATTTTATTCCTCCCATTATAAAATCCCCCCATATAAGGAGAATGTTCACTCCAACTGAAAAAATTCCCTATTCGCTCCCTTGAGTCCCTTAACCTTCAAACACCTCCATCCAACCAAACTCAAGTTTCTAATAACCTAACAGAGTGCAAACTAGAGGAGCAGGACATGATCATGTTATCTAACTTTTAAATAAACAATCTAAACTTGGTCAAAGAATACCATAATTGCAGACATATACGAGAAATCGATAATATGTAAACTCATTTGAACAATGCATCTTAACAAATCTAGATTGTCAAGTAAACTCCACTATATAAAACTAAATTCAATGACCACTTAACTAGCATATAATTATAACCTAATTAGAATTTTAAATACCCATAGCACCATAATAGCCATATCAACAAACAATAAAGTTCACCACACCCAGAGAGCAAAATAAAAGCTGGAAATCACATACAACAATCACAAAATCCATTCCTTTTTACTCTGCGTCACATCACAAACGCCAATTTCCCAATCCAATTTTTATTAATTAATTAACGCAACATATACTGCTATTTGTCAATTAAACCTAATTAACTAATGATCAACAATATATGAGCAATGATCAACAATGTACATATATACACCAATAAGGTAATATTAATAATATAATTAAAAAAGAAGAAGAAAGAACCCCACTCCCTTTAAATGCTCATACTAACAACAACAAAGCAACAGTTAAAGTGAAATTTTCAATGCCTCAAAGAAACGAAAAACTGTAGAACAAACCACTTAACGACGCAACAACAAGTGTGCATCTTTGCACAAATACCATGAAAGTGAAGGCGAATAAGGGTGGGGTGGGAGATCGAATAAAGAACTAAAAAGCAACATTTCACTCAAAACGTAACTTGTGCTCAAAATAAAATTTCACCCAAAGTGTATATCAGAATCATTTAAATTAAGGTTCTGGTATAATTGTAAATGCAAGATTAGCTCAGCGCTAAACAAAATAAAACCCAAATTATGACGCTTCCACTAAATATAACCCAAGATTAGCTGCTTCCACAACATAATCAAGCATAAATTACCTCAAAAATGAAAAATTGAGAAGAACATCTTGAATATGATGACTTCCAATACTTGGTAGCTTTTGATATTACAGGAGCATCCTAATCGTAATGTCTAATATAACAACCTCCTTTATAACTACTAAACAAACTACACTAAATATATAAATTTAATTTTAATAAAATTTTCATTAATTTAATTATGGAAAGTCAAAGAAATTTTTGTCACGTTGCATACATATCACTATAATATTTCCTAGAGTAATATATGCATACATGTATGTATATCAAAAGTTTAACCTATTACACTTAACAATGTCGAGTGTCTAATAATTATAATGTTCAAGCTTTAAAAGTTTGGAACAAAATAAAGCCTAAGTTATGAAATATAGTTCTACAAATTTGATTCAAAACACCCTACGAAGCTCCACAAAATTCTACTTGCCACCAAGGACATCTATCACTGTTAATCTATTTCCACGAACACCAGTTTAAAATCATTTCAGGCATCAACCACAAATGCAAACATATAAGAATGAGTTTCTTATTGTAAGAGAATAACTAATAGGTTCATAAAATTAATAACACATATTCATCATTGTAGTTAGAATTTCGTCCATTCAAAATAGTACATTATAATATCCACAATTATTTACATGCAAAATGATATGTGCACCTGACTCTACCTTAACATGCAATGTGGTACCATTTAAATAATTTGGAAATATTATAAGAATAAATGTTTTTCCTACACTTTCACTAAGGGATACTTGGTAGTCATTATCAGGGCCACCAGTTATACAATAAGACAAGCGAATCCTTAACTCATGTGATAATACAAGTAAGGAATCCAAACCAAGTGACACACACTTAGTCTCAGGGCCCTACAAACTGAGTAAAGACTTAGTTTGACTAAGTTCACTCTATTCCCATACCAAAAAATTAGGATATGCACTTATAACCCATTCTACAACATTAAAACCAGACCATTAACTATCAGCCTCATGCACCCTTTCACTCTTTTCTAGGGGTATTCACAAAACAATTCAAATGAGTCACTACAACCCCATAGACATATCCAAATGCATATTTTATCATGTCATGCTATGATCATATACACATCATTTCTCCCTCATCAAATCATAAAACCTTATCATCAACTCAATAAATAACTCAATTCGTCGTAACATATCAACACAAGTCTCAACATTTCTCAACATTATAATAACCACTTCAACATCACCATCGTATCAACAAAAGTCTCAATATTCCATAGCATCACAAACAAACATTACAATCTCATCATTAATAATTACACATTTATTCAGGAATATTATTTAGGTTCTTTATGACATATTAGAACTTAACATTTTGTGAGCTAAACCTTAATTTCCAATTATCACGAAGAGTTTCAAAGTATACATTGGACTGATGAGAAGGATTCAACCCAGAATAATTTTAAAATCTACCTTAACCATTTTCTTGTTTTGTTATGATTTTCACAAAAATTGAATAAAGTTTCCCTTATAATTTAGATATTTTTTTTAAAAATAAACTTATATAATATTCATACCATAACCAATACAAACAACCTATTTATCAACAATATAACCAAATACAATTCATTCACATCCCACCAATTAAAAACAGAGAACTATTTTCATTTTCACATATTCATATTCCAATACAATGTCATATAAACCACATTCATCAATAATCAGTAAAACAATCATATTAGACCATAGTTAATTTTATCTCTGTTAATTAAATCACATTTAAAAATTATGGATATTAATTAATATTTATCTCCGCGTAATGAGTTCTCAACAATCACAAGTACAAAAATGATTTACTACATCACTAAATTCATGGCGATTATCCATTTAAACGATGTAAAAGGACATATCACATCGGTTCTTTTCAGAACCGACGTGCAAAATACATTCCACGTTAGGTCTTTTAATGACCAACGTTAAATGCATTTTTCACGTCGGTTTTAAAGAGAACAGACGTGATATGTCCTTTTTTAACATTTTGTTTTTCTCTCTCTCTTCATTTTTTGAATGCAGCAGCTTTTTCCCCCTCTTACTTTCTTCTCCAACTTTTGCCCCTTATTGCACATTCCCCCTTTCTCCACCCTCCTCCCCATCTCGTTTTAGTTTTCGGCGACCACCACGACGACCATCCTCTCCCACCACAAGTTCTCTCTCCTCCCCTTTTTGTTCCCAATCTCGACCATTCACGAAGCAACGCCCCTGATGCAATCCTCAAGGAGAAGTGCTTCATGATGCGTGGACCTTCATGCTTCAATGGAGGAACTCACGGTTTGGAGAAGAAGACTCATGGATTCAAGGAGAAAAGAAAGAAGAAAACAGAATAGAAGAGAAATGGAAGTGCCATGGCAAGTGCCAATAAGCTCAAGGTGGAATCGCTACAATGGATCAAGAAGCCATTGATGAAATTCAAGGTTCTTCACAAGAACACAAGAGAGAAACACACTCTCAATTTTCTGAATTCTCTATTCAATTTGTCAAAAGTGTTTACAATTCAAATTAATTCCTATATACACTAGCTAGTGTGGCGCCAAACTTGGGAACCAAGGACCAAACCGCAACACTTGGATCTAACTTGGGATCAATGTGTGGGAAACCTTCTCAAGCACATCACACGGATCACCAAGCTCCATCCTTGGATCAAGGAAGCATCCTAAGGCCACGATTTGGAGCAAAGGTGGTGGTAGAAGCATGACTCAAGTTTGAATTCTAGCCTCTTGATTAGGTCTTAATCATAAGGTTAGAATTCACTTGAGAATTGGTGCCAAAAGCATGTGCTAGCTGAATTTGAACTCAACCATTAGATTAGAGAGTGTAGATCTCATCTAAAGGTTGAAATTCAAATTGAGTTAGTGCTTCCTCCACTACTTTCCCTCCAAATCTCTCCCACTCTCCCTAGAGAGAGTGGCGCACACTCTCCCTCTCTTTAGAGGTGATTTTCGGTCCTATTATGCTAAGTGTGGCCGTGGACTTCACATGCAAGCAAGGTCCACAATTATTCACTTAAAATCTTAATTACAAGTTTATAAAATTTCTAAGAGATTACAAGCCTTATTACATAACAAGGAGAAGTCTTGAGTTGACTCTTGATGTTGATTTTGACTTTTGAGTTAACTCTCCACTTCTTCTTTTATTCTCTTTTGTCATGGCCCTTGTAACTCTTCTAGTGAAGGATGGTCCTCCATCAAACCTTCCTTCTTGACTTTAACTTGTCCTCAAGTTATCCTCCTCTTCACCTACAACATAAAGAGATAAATCACTAACACTGAAAGAGTTACTACAAGTGTAAGTGCTAAGGAGGTCAAGTTTATAAGCATTGGGTCCAAGCTTTTGGAGAATTTTGAATGGACCATCTCCTCTTGGCATGAGTTTGGATCCCCTAAGAGTAGGGAACCTTTCCTTCCTTAGATGAAGCCAAACCAAATCGCCCTCTTGGAATTGGATATCCTTTTTATGTTGGTTTGCTTTAGCCGCCACCTTGGTGTATCTCCTCTCAATTTAATCTTTAATCTTGGCATGGAGAGTTTTCACCCTTTCGGCCTTGCTAGCTCCATCTATATCCAAAGCAAACTCAAGTGGCAAAGGAATAAGATCAAGAGGTGTTAGTGGATTAAAACCATATACAATTTCAAATGGGGAACACTTAGTAGATGTATTGACTACCCTATTATAAGCAAACTCTATGAATGGTAGATGCTCCTCCCAAGTCCTCACATTACCTCTAACAAAACACCTCAAGAGTTGACCTAAAATCCTATTAACCACTTTGGTTTGGCCATCCGTTTGAGGGTGACAAGTGGTAGAGAACAATAGCTTGGTGCTAAGCTTGCTCCAAAGGGTCCTCCAAAAATGACTAAGAAATTTGGAGTCCCTATCACTCACTATGCTCTTAGGCAAACCATGCAACCTTACCACTTCTTTAAAGAATAGGTTTGCTATGTGTGTGGCATCATCAACTTTGTGACAAGCAATGAAATGTGCCATTTTAGAAAACCTATACACTACAACAAACAAAGAGTCCATTCCCCTTTTGGTTCTGGCAACCCAAGGACAAAGTCCATAGAAATATTAACCCAAGGGAATTAGGAATGGGGAAGGGTGTGTACAAGCCATGATTCATAACCGTAGACTTGGTCCTATGACATGCAATGCACTTAGATACGAATCGGTTCACATCTCTCTTCATATGTGGCCAATAAAAATGTTCATGTAACATAGCAACAATTTTATCAATTCCAAAATGACCATGATGCCCCCCTCATGTGTTTCACAAACCAATAGGTCTCTTAAGGATGTCTTAGGCACACACAAAGTTTTTCCTTTAAAGAGATACCCTTCATGCCTAAAGAAATCCTTATGAACCCCATGCACACACATCATGTAAACTTCACCAAAATCAATGTCATTCTCATACAAGCATTTAATATGTTCAAAACCTAGCATCTTAGTTTCTAACATGGTAAGCAAAGGATATCTCCTACTAAGTGCATCGGCTACTACATTATTTACACCTTTCTTGTATTTAATGACATAAGGAAAAGTCTCAATGAATTCTGCCCATCTTGTATGCCTTTTACCCAATTTGCCTTGCCCCTTGAGATACTTCAAGGCTTCATGGTCCGTGCGTACAATGAACTCCTTAGGAAGGAGGTAGTGTTGCCACACTTGGAAGGCTCTAACCAAGGCATACATCTCTTTGTCATATGTGGAGTAGTTCACTTGGGCACCCTTGAGTTTCTCACTAAAATAGGCCATGGGATGACCTCCTTGAATCAACACGACACCCACACCTACATTAGAAGCATCACACTCCAATTCAAATGACAAATTAAAATTAGGTAAAGCAAGAATAGGTGCATTGGTCAACTTTTCTTTCAAAAACTGAAAGGCATGTTCTTGTTTAGGCCCCATACAAAAGGAATTTCTTTCTTAACAAGTTCATTTAAAGGAGATACAATGGTACTAAAATCTTTAACAAATCTCCTATAGAAACTAGCTAAACCATGGAAACTCCTCTCATCTATCCTACCCTCTCCTTCATAGAAATGGTTTCCTCGACCGTACCCTCCATAGTTCCCACAATCTCCCCTTCTTTCTCCCCTTCTACCTCTCATATTACCTCTAAACTCATGGTCATTTTCATCATTGCTTCCTCCATCACTACTCCTAGGTGTAGAATGGTTCTCCCTACTTCCACCCCCTCGGTTACCACCACTTCCAGCACCCCTAGGCTCCTAATTGCCACGGTTTTCACTTGTCTCTCCAAGGATCCTCCTCTCAAGTTCTTTCCTAATCCTCCTCTCTTCCTTAGCCCTCCTCTCTAGGTCAAATCTCTCTTCTAAACTAGCTTGCATCATGGTTTTCATTAAGTCCATCATCTTCTTAGTTTTCGGTGAGAGGTCATTCCCTACACTAGGAGAACTATCCATGGCTGCAAGAGAAAGGTTAGTACACAAAATATAGAAGAAATTAGGATCCTCTCCACTCACTAAGTGTATGCACTCAAGCCACTCGTATTTCACACTTTAAGACTCTTTCTCAAATGTTCACTCTTGTCTTTTTCCACTCAACCTCTCTATATACTCTTGTTAAAACCTCTAATCAATCATTCAAGGTCTATGTTTCCAAAGTGAAAGAGTAACAATTCTAGAGTTGAGCTTAAGAATTCCAAGAAATACAAACTCAAGATAAAACCTTAGGAGTTCAATAAGACAAGCAATAAAAGGTACTCAATGAAGCAAATTTTGGCTACTCAAATAGAGGGATTAATATGAGAAATAGGCACTTAAACTACTGCACAAAACATACTTCGAATTCAAGGTGCAAACTTGGAAAAATTTAGACATCAACTCAAGTACAAAATGCAAATCAACTTAGAAGCAATTTGAAGCCAATTTAGCGACTAAAATTTAGGAAGTTTCAAGTGAATTTTTGTGAAGCGATTTTAGGTGATTAGGTGCAGTTTTCCACCATTGTACAACCAAGTAATATGTCCAAAA